>CM066312.1:48306272-50713088 GCA_033807775.1 Saussurea involucrata | reverse complement strand
TTTTGCCATGAGGCATAGATTGGACTCATCATCATCTTCAGAGTCAGATGATTCTTCTTCATCAGAGGCAGCCCAGTCAAAGTCAGCCATAAGGCCTTTGCCTTTCTTCTTAATGCTTTTCAGCTTTGCGTACTTATCTTTCAGCTTTTGATACTTGTCATCTCTAGCCCTGGGTTAGAGGATTTCTTGGAGAATGCTGAGGGTTTAAAGACTTTCTTTGACCTGCATTCACTAGAAAAGTGTCCTACTTTTTCACAGTTAAAGCAGGTAGCAGTAGCCTTATCAACAGGGGTTATTGACCTTGGTTTGTCAGTGAGTGCAAGGGGTTTGTTCCTTCTGAAGTTATTCTTTCTAGCGAATCTCCTGAACTTATTAGCAAGGAGTGCTAGAGATTCATCAAGATCTGAAGAATCAACATCTGATGAGCATTCAGAGTTAGTTTCCAACTCAGTGACAGTGATAGTAGATCGTTGAGTTGAAGGTAACTCTGAGAGTAAAGCAACGGGTGTGCTCTTGGAATCGTTTACAAGATTCTTCTTAAGATGACACGACTGCTCATGATTGAGCATAGTGCCAAATAAGGTAGAGAGAGTCGTAGATTTTAGATCCTTTGATAGCTTGACACACATTGAATAACTGTCCCAGCTTTCAGGTAAACATTCTAGGAACTTTGTCAGAATTTCAAAGTTAGAATATTCCTTACCAACGATTTTTAGATCAATAATTAAATAGTTAAACCGCTGATGTACTTCAGAGAGAGATTCATTCTTACCACAAATGAAGTTTCGTATTGTCTTACCAGGTTGATCTTTCTTGAGTCCTGGACTTCAGACGTACCTTTATATTGAACACAGATTGTGTCCAACAAGGCTTTGGAGGTTTTTAGGTTCATGACGGAATGGTAGACTTCGTCAAGAAGAGCCATGGAAAGGATAGATCTGGCTTTAGTGTCGATAGCCACTTTCTTCTTATCTTCATCAGACCAATTGTGAGGTTCCTTAGGAAAGATTCTTTCAGGAATGGCAGCTCTAGTAGTAGTGCCTGGAACTTCAGGATCAATCCTAACAGGAATATATGAGCCATTTTCGATGTAATAAGGCATAGTAGGGTCTACACCTTCTAAGAAGAGTATCATCCTATTTTTCCACATATTAAAGTTATCTCTAGAAAATCTAGGGGGTTTTGCAAAAGAACCATTGTCAATATAGTTTGTGTTTGTGTTGGTAGCCATTATGAGAAATAGCAAGGAAGAGAAAAGATTAGTATAAGCAAAATCTTGTTTATGAGTTTAAACAATCTGCTCTGATACCCCTTGTTGGTCCCGAAAGGGTTATACAAGTATGTAGAAGGGGGGGGGGGGGGGGGGGGGGGGTTGAATACAAACACACATATTTTACTTTTCTAAATTGTTTATTGATATTTATCAAACAATTTATAACTTGTTGCGGAACAAGATTAAGGAATAAACCTAATCTACACAAGTTAAGAGAATCACTAAGATTTCTTGCACTAGAAATAAGAAAGAAAGAAGATAAGAATGTTACGAATAATAATCTAACACAAAGTAGTAAGGAGAAGGATTGGTCGAGCTCTTCATTTCTGAAGTAGGGTTTCTTCTTATATACTGCATGCATTAAATGCATATCAGTACAACTTTACATGTGGCAGCAGCTGATTGGTTGCATGTTTTGACCTTGGTAGACAACCTAGTAGCCGCATGATGAACATTGTAGAATCAGAGTTGTTTGTACGATTATGGACAAAAGGGATGTCCGTTCTGACAGATCATACGACAGTTATGAACATCATCGTGTTGAGTTTTCGACAAACACTTTTAACAGCTCAAAATCCTCGATATCTTGCTGAATTTCACCACAAATGACTGCAAGAAGATCGTTACTTCATACCGAACAGATCTGAGAGCATCTAATCATCAAAACTCCGGTGAAAAAACAGAATTCCGGCCAAAATCGTATTTTTCCGGCGAGGATCTACTGTTCACTTCCAAAAATTCTATTTCGCTCAATTCTTCATCAAAATTGGATCTGATTGTTGCATTCTCTTCATAATCAATACAGAAAACGATCTGAATGGCTAAAATCACTCCATGCACATCAAAATCTTTTAGATCTAAGATATTCCGAAAAACTCAAAAACTTTCTAAATCACCAATTATGTTCACATTGATCGATTCAGAGGATAAGAATTGATGTAGAATCGAACAACGAACAGATCTGTACAAGATCAGGTGATTAGAACATACTTACTTGAAGATCGAACTCCAAAATCTTCAAATTCTTCAAAATTTCCGCACTTTTTCACTTGAATTGTCGAGATCCGATGATCGTATCGAAGAAATGTCTTCAATTCTGCTCTGATACCACTTGTTATCCCAAATAACAAGTAATCACAATCAAGATGTGTGCAAATCTCTGGTCATCTCTCATTAGAATCAATATTCATGAACAAAGGTGTAGAGAGAAAATACAGAGAGTTTCCAAGATATTCTATCAAAGTGTTTTTGAAAATGAGCTAAACTAGGCTATTTATACATAGGCTCACAATTTACAAAATAACCCCTCAGCTTGAATACAACATATAAAATTGACACTAACAAGATCGATTTTCCGAAGACTATCAGCTTCATCAATATCTGAAATATTTGTAAAGAAGGAAGTTGATACCTTAGAGGTAGGAGTTGAAGTAGAGGGAATGTCAAAATTTTCTTCCTCTTCTTCGATTTTTGCCATGAGGCAAAGATTGGACTCATCATCATCTTCAGAGTCAGATGATTCTTCTTCATCAGAGGCAGCCCGGTCAAAGTCAGCCATAAGGCCTTTGCCTTTCTTCTTAATGCTTTTCAGCTTTGCGTACTTATCTTTCAGCTTTTGATACTTGTCATCTCTAGCCCTGGGGTTAGAGGATTTCTTGGAGAATGCTGAGGGTTTAAAGACTTTCTTTGACCTTCATTCACTAGCAAAGTGTCTTACTTTTTCACAGTTAAAGCAGGTAGCAGTAACCTTATCAACAGGGGTTGATGATCTTGGTTTGTCAGTGAGTGCAAGGGGTCTGTTCCTTCTGAAGTTATTCTTTCTAGCGAATCTCCTGAACTAATTAGGTAGGAGTGCTAGAGATTCATCAAGATCTGAAGAATCAACATCTGATGAGCATTCAGAGTTAGTTTCCAACTCAGTGACAGTGATAGTTGATCGTTGAGTTGAAGGTGACTCTGAGAGTAAAGCAACAAGTGTGCTCTTGGAATCTTTTACAAGATTATTCTTAAGATGACACGACTGCTCATGATTGAGCATAGTGCCAAATAAGGTAGAGAGAGTGATAGATTTTAGATCCTTTGATAGCTTGAGACACATTGAATAACTGTCCCAGCTTTCAGGTAAACATTCTAGGAACTTTGTCAGAATTTCAAAGTTAGAATATTCCTTACCAACGATTTTTAGATCAATAATTAAATAGTTAAACCGCTGATGTACTTCAGAGAGAGATTCATTCTTACCATAAATGAAGTTTCGTATTGTCTTACCAGGTTGATCTTTCTTGAGTCATGGACTTCAGACGTACCTTTATATTGAACACAGATTGTGTCCAACATGGCTTTGGAGGTTTTTAGGTTCATGACGGAATGGTAGACTTGGTCAGGAAGAGCCATGGAAAGGATAGATCTGGCTTTAGTGTCGATAGCCACTTTCTTCTTATCTTCATCAGACCAATTGTGAGGTTCCTTAGGAAAGATTCTTTCAGGAATGGCAGCTATAGTAGTAGTGCCTGGAACTTCAGGATCAATCCTAACAGGAATATATGGGCCATTTTCGATGTAATAAGGCATAGTAGGGTCTACACCTTCTAAGAAGAGTATCATCCTATTTTTCCACATATTAAAGTTATCTCTAGAAAATCTAGGGGGTTTTGCAAAAGAACCATTGTCAATATAGTTTGTGTTTGTGTTGGTAGCCATTATGAGAAATAGCAAGGAAGAGAAAAGATTAGTATAAGCAAAATCTTGTTTATGAGTTTAAACAATCTGCTCTGATACCCCTTGTTGGTCCCGAAAGGGTTATACAAGTATGTAGAAGGGGGGGGGTTGAATACAAACACACATATTTTACTTTTCTAAATTGTTTATTGATATTTATCAAACAATTTATAACTTGTTGCAGAACAAGATTAAGGAATAAACCTAATCTACACAAGTTAAGAGAATCACTAAGATTTCTTGCACTAGAAATAAGAAAGAAAGAAGATAAGAATGTTACGAATAATAATCTAACACAAAGTAGTAAGGAGAAGGATTGGCCGAGCTCTTCATTTCTGAAGTAGGGTTTTTTCTTATATACTGCATGCATTAAATGCATATCAGTACAACTTTACATGTGGCAGCAGCTGATTGGTTGCATGTTTTGACCTTGGTAGACAACCTAGTAGCCGCATGATGAACATTGTAGAATCAGAGTTGTTTGTACGATTATGGATAAAAGGGATGTCCGTTCTGACAGATCATACGGAGACGTGCAAGGGGATAAGACAAAAGTAACTTGTAGAGAAAACTTCATGATCAGCGTTCGTTGAACATTACTTTATCAGCGAGTGAAGATCATGGACTAACAATTGGTATCAGAGACAAATCGATGAATCTTTTCTCGATACGATCATCGGATCTTGGCATTTCAAGTAAATTAGCCCGATCTACATGTATGTTTGCTCAAATCTCTTATGCTCTTGAAGAATTGCTCGTTATTCGATTCCGGATCATCTCCAATTTTTAGAATCGAATTTCGACAAGTTTTGACGATTTTCGAAATTTTCGAGAGTTTTTCGGTGTTCTTCGCAATAATTCTTAAGATCCGAATGTTTTTTATGCATAGATCTTTTCTATCTACTCAGATCAGTTTATTTGATTGTTAATAAGGAGTTTGCACCGATCAGATCTATGAATTGTCACAAAATTAGTCAGATCTGATTTCTAGATTTCAACAGAAGTGTTTCTCGAAGTGTTTCACGATGCAATGATCTAATTTTGCATTTTAAGTAGATCTTGATTCTAGAAATCAATTTACATTGAATATTCGATGAGTTTGCAATTCTCAGATCAGAAATCGGTTCAGATATCTGTTGGATCTCGATTTTCAAAATCATCAGATCGGAATATATATAAGTCACCGGAAAAACTTTTTTTTGGCCGGCGATGAACTTATAGATACATCACAGATTTGTTCTCACTGCATGGAATTGTTAATTTCACGAATTTTGGTTCCTTCATGCGATGAGAATGTAATGGAATGAAAAGGAAGATGTTTGGTTCGTCTGAGTTATACATCGTCGGAATCTGCTACATATCGCCGGAAATTCATAAGTTGACCTAATTCTGTCGGAGATTGTATTTTGATTTCGATAAACATCAAGAGATCTGTTAGAGCATTATTGTATTCAAGATTTACTGTAAAGTCAATGTACTGTAATGAGTCCATGTTGTATTGCTTTGCCTTTATACCTTGTATGTTATGGGTATAAATAGGCATGTCTAGTTCATTAGTTAGATAACAATCTAGAACACTTTTCATGCTTAATGTCATTTGTAATCTTTGTTGAATATATGGATGACATGTTTGCTCTCTAGATTATCTCTATATTTGTTCATATCATATTGCTAGATTCTAGGTTTATCATTTGGTATCAGAGCACAAACAGAAGATTCAAGCAGATTTAGACCAAATTGAAGATTTTTTACACTATTTTTGATGAATTCGGACCCTTCATATTTCACTGTTCATGATGATTTCTGATGCTCCTTCCATCACTGTTCATCCAGATTTCACATTTTCTACCATTTTTTGATCTTTTTGATTAATTCTTGCCATCATAGCATTCGATTTTCATCCCTGATCATCTTTAATTCTTGGATTACTAACAAATTCCGCACAAATTACATCGAATTTGAACATTTTACATCTTGTGTTCGAAAACCCTTTTTTCACTGTTTTTGGATCTTAATTCGGTTAAATCGGTCTAATTAGGATTTGTGATCAAATAGAAAAGTGTGTGGAATTTGATTTCGAACAAATCGGTGTAAGTTTCATTTCAATTGATCAAGAATCGAAGAAGTTATGGCAGAATCAGTGGTTTTTGGGTATTAAGTGAAGGTTTCGGATTTTTCTTAAGGATTCTGGATCATTCATAGAGGATTTCGGATCATTCTGGTGGATTACGGATTGTTAGGTATACGAAATCCATTGGTTCCGAATTCTGTTAAGTCCGAATTCAGTGGTTACGGATTAAGCTTCATCAACGTTGTGTTGGTTTCGCATCAGAGTTGGTTTGATTTTGTGCCAAGTGTTGATTTCGCATCCTTTTAGATACGAAATCTGTGATTCCGCATCCTGTTAGGTACGACTTCCATGGTTCCGCATCCAGTTATATACGAAATCCAGGATTTCGCTTTCAGTGCAGTCCGAAATCAGGGGTTCCGCATTCTATTACATCCGACTTCTGTGATTTCGCATCCAGTTAGAGACGAATTCGGTGGAATCCGTATCCTTGTACATCCGAACTCTTCGAGATTTCTTGGTTTCGGATCCAAGTGCATCCGAATTCTTAAGTGTGTTAGTTGCATTCGAATTGTAACTACAATGTTGAAGTTTTTGAATAGTTTATTCTAAGTGTAATTTTTGTTACACTTACTGCTTGATCTTCTGAACGATCATTTTCTAGCAATTTTCAAAGATGTCTAGAGATTTGCTAAGTATGGGTTCAAAAAATAAACCTCCCATCTTAATTGCCGAAGAGTATTCTCAATGGAAAAAGAGAATGACTCAAATTCTAAATCTTCAGAATAGAGATCTCATGCTGTCCATCCAAAATGGTCCGTACAAAGCATATCTGAATATTGATGGTATTCCTGAAACAGCTACAAGTCAATACGTTCCTCCAAGGAAAATTGAGAAAGAGTTCAGATATTACAATGAAGCTGATAAAGCAAAAGTGTAGATTGATGAGCTAGCTTTGACATACTTGACCCAGGCCATCCCAAATGATATCTACAATCGAGTAGATAGTCGTAATACAGCTAAGGAGATATGGGATGAGCTCGAAAGACAGTTTGAAGGCTCTTTAAAATCTATGAAGACCAAAAATAATCAAAGTATTAATGCTTATGAAGGGTTTAAGGCAAGAGATGGCGAATCATTGAAAGAGACCTACAATCGCTACAACATCATCCTTAATGATTTGAGAAGGAATGAAGTCGACATATCAGAATCAGAGATAAATTACAAGTTTGTCAAGAATCTTCTACCAGAATGGGATTCATACTCCATCCAGCTCCAAATGTCAAGGGATATGGATGATGAAAAGTTGACTGACATTTTCAGTATTCTTGGTCAACACGAAAATAAAGTAAAAGCGGTTAAAGAAAATGATAAAAAGGTCGAATAGTCTTTAGCCCTTCTGAGTGAACAGAGGAAGAGTGGAGCTATGAAAACAAAAGCTTTGATTTCTGGGATGAGTAAGAAGAAGATGAGTTCTGATTATGATGATAGTGGCAGTTCTGAAGACGAAATGAATGATATAGCTGAGAAGTTGGCTTTGTTAACAAACAAATTTCAAAACAGGTTTGGCAAAAAGAAGTTTTATTCAAAAACCAAACCTGATTACAACAAAGAAAACAGATATAAAAGGTTTGAGAAAAAGTATGAGAACAAGGAGGAAGAGAAAGAAGAAAAAGAGGAGAAAGTTAAGAAAAAGGAGAAGGAAGAAAAGAAGGATAGAGATGACCGAAACTGTTTTAACTGCGGAAAGCCAGGTCATTTTGCCAGAGACTGTAAGCTGAAGAAGGTTAAGGATTCTGACTATTATCAGCGGAAGGCACATCTAGCAAAAGCTAAAGAAAGCGGAAAGCCAGTCAACGCTGAGGAAGAAATTTGGTTGATGGATTCCTCTGATGATGAAGAAGCTCACTTTACTCAAGTAAAGCACAACTTAATGGCTAAACTAGATGAGGATGACCAGGAATCCAAGGTACCATCTCTATATCCTTCCAATAATTATGATAGTTATTTTAATTCTGAAAATTAGTCTAAAACTGAAGATTCTAGATATGAAGAAATGGAACTCGTGATATTTGAACTTAACGAGAAATTTGAAAAAAGCTCAAAAGAAACTTGATAAAGTTCAAAAGAAACTTGAAGATGAGAAAAGTTCAAAGTTGAAATATCACGATGAAGCACTTCTTTATAAATGTCTAGCTGAAGATAGAGAACAAGAAAAAGAAGTTATTAGATCAAGTGTTAAAACGCTTAAATCTGAAATTTCTGAGTTAAAGAAGAAAATGAAAGATATAAATGATGAAAACATCGATTATCAGTTTAAAATCAATATTCTTTCTGAAGAAAGAAAAGAAGCTTTTGCAAAGATCAAGGAGCTTGAAGATTTAAATTATAAAAGAGGCCAGACTGAGCAAACTCTGAAATTGTTGACTAGTAACCCAAAAGATAAAAGATTTTATAATCCAAAAATGGGTCTAGGTCTATCTGATGTTGAGGTTCTTAAGAAAGCACCTGAAAATCTTTACACAATTGAAAAATTGGGTGAAGGTTTAAAGGAAACTCTTAAAACTGAAGAACCTAAAATTAAAACTGAAGTTTTGAAGCAATCTTTTAAAAAGGAGATACCTCCAATTTCACACACTTTTGTTAAATCAAATAATGAAAGTTTGAAGAAAACTATTACATAGGAGATACCTCCAATTTCACAAACTTTTGTTATATCAAATAATGAAAGTTTGAAACAAACTTTTGTTAAAGATAATGCTTCAAATTCTTCAACTCCCACTTCAAATATAGAGAAAGTAAAGACGGATAAAGGTTCGGAAGAAAAGCCTAGATTCAATATGACAAACTTTAAATACGATGAATTAAATTCTAGTTACAAAACCAAAAAGGTTGAACTAACTGAATTTAGTTTATTATTTTCAAATGAATCTATGGCTAAAACAATTGATTCCAATATCAAAGAACCTGAATCTGTTAAAACTGAATCTTGTGTTGAAATGGAGTCAAATACAACATCAGATTTTGACAAAAAGGAGTTTGTTCAAGAAACCTCTTCTGAATTTCCTGATTTGGATTCAGCTTTACTCAAAATTGTTGATTTAGAAAATCAAATTTCTAAATTACAATTAAACTTTGAAAAATTAGAAGATGATTATGAGAATATCGGGATAGATTTTGATCATAGTCAAAAAGTCAATCTTGATCTTAAGAGTGAGATTCGACGACTTGAATCCCAATTATTCGAATTATCAAATTCTAAGGCTTCAAAACCTTGTGAAAAATGTTCAAAACAAACTGAATTCAAAGATCAGGGTAAATCTTCAAGTCCGATTGATATAAATGCAAAGGATTTTTTCGAAAAAGCTAAACTTTTTGAAGAAAATAAAGTTCGTCAATTGAGATGTTTATAACTTTCAAAACAAGTTTCTGACTTTGAGAAAGTTTTATTCCTTGAGAAAGAAAAACTTAAAAAAGAAAGAGCTGAGTTTGAAATAGAAAGAAAATCTTTTGAAGTAAAAAATAATGTGTTTTCATCAAAAGTATCTAATTTGAAAACAGAACCAGTTTCAAAAGGAAAAGAGAAAGTAGAATCATCCGAAACCAAATCTAATTCGTGTTCGAATGATTCTTCTAATTCTAAGAGTTCTGACAGTGTTTCTTCTTCTTTCTTAGAAATGGATGAAGAAAAGTGCATGGATCTGAAGGAGAATGCTTCAAATAGACAGAATAGGAATACCGATACTGAGAAATGTAGTTCATCCAATAAAAATTGTATACATTCGTGTAATTTTTACAATGCTTGTGAAAAAAAAAATTCCGCAATTTCTAATCCAGCATGCGAATTTTGGACTTCTTGTATTTTGAATGATTTCTTGAACTTAGTATCTTCATCTCTTTGATCTTGAATTATCTTCGACATGAAATTGAATTACACATTTCTCCCCCTTTTTCGATGATTGTGAGCATCATGATCATCAAAAACCTTTTTCAATTTCAGTCGCATCTCTGAGTATCACTAACAATCTCCTCCTTAATGAATAACCTTGCTCCCCCTCAAAATAAGAATTCTGGAGCAATTTGTTTTCTCCCCCTGAAAGTATGCATATATTTCATTAAAAAATTATTCATTTCAAATACAGTACTTTAATGAAAACATTTATACAAGGAAAATAAAATTCATTGAACTACATTTTATAACTACTAGCATTTGATCATTTGAAAACTTTATAAAAGAAATCCAACTTAATGAAATTTAACAGATTTTTCAATCAAATGAAATCAAATGCATGTGTTTGGATTCAAATACAAGTCATCATTGCATATCAAGTTAAAAATGTTCAGTTTCAACCCCTTTATTAAATCTATTTGGTGTGAAAGAATGCGAAATATGATTAGCTTCAAGCATATGCAATTCTAAAATATATAAGAATACATTGCTCTACTCACACTCTTTGTCCAAAATCAGGATTTTCACAAATTTACGGGTTTATCGCGACTTTGTATTATTCCCAAGTTTCAAGAGATGTGTGCGCATTGGCATCTTTTTATTTTGTGCTCATTGGCATCTTTTAATCAAAAAGTTTAGTAAGAATAAGATACACCGTTAAACATGGCTTTCTATCTGGTTCTATAGGAGGATTTAGGTCAGCCGATCCCAGACCAGTTGGCCTTAGGTGCTAGGTGTAGAGCACCCCTTGGAACTTACTCTCCCAAACCAGAAAGGCCACATCGATATATCTTAAACCCATTTGTACCAGTAAAACATGGCTTTATATCTGGTTCTATAGCAGGATTTGGGTCAGCCGATCCCAGACCAGTTGGCCTTAGGGACTAGTTGTCGAGCACCCCTTAGGACTTACTCTCCCAAACCAGAAAGGCCACAGGTACAAACTTTCAAACTAAATGATATTATTATTATTATTATTATTTTTATTTTATTATTATTATTATTATTATTATTTTTTATTGCATCTCAATCACTTGGTTCTAAATCATAGTGCTTCCCCCATATATTCGTTTCCATCCATCATTCTGACATATAGGCTTTTTGAGCATTATATTCTATATAAGTCTAGATTTCCATAATTTTGAGCATTCAGCATAATTTCATTCATGTTTTGCAGACCTTTCGATTTATTTCCGAAGTGAAAGATGAAACAAATATAGCTTAGATAATACAAAAACACTTGTAAAATCTCCCTTGACACACATTTCATTCATTTAATGAAAATTAAAAAATTTCATCTCATTTAATTAAATTTGTTAAGACTCAAACATTCAAAGCAGTAGAAATAAAACATAATGCAATGTTACCTTTCACCACTTGTTCCTTGAAACAGAAAGATGTGACAGTTAAGGATATCACCTTAGAAGTATGAGTTCTAAACTGATTTGTTTAGAAGTCTTAGTCTTTGAAGTACGGGTCCTGAACTGAATTGTTCAGAAGCCATTATCTCTTTACTCCCCCTTAATGGTACATGTACTCTTCAATAAATTTCACCACTTCTCTTCTGTTTTCAGTCATGTGTGAGATATATGTTTCCAAATCAGCACTACACATGATGAACCTACAAAACAGATTAAGCATATTTTGGTACCCAATGGCACTTGGGTCCTAGTGTGTTAGGTGTAGATTTCTTAGAAGGAATACTGTAAGTACCGTACCAATAAGAAGTATAATCTTTATGCACAAAATCATTTGAACCACAGTAAGAACAACAGATTTTCTTATGTGCCAACCTAATCAAATGATTTACAGAATGAATAGGATTAGGTTGAACAGAAGATTTACCTTTCGGCGCATTGTTCTTTTCAGCATTTGATGTGGAGGCAGATGATTTTGGCACTTCTTTCTTTGGAATTGTTGTGCCTTTGACTCTCCATTCCATCTTCACCTTCTTGAAGACTGGAACTTCTTTAAGATTTGAAGTATTAACTTTAGGCACTTTTGAATCCTTATCCGATTTATCAAGCAAATGATTATAGAAGAGATTTGTAGAACGAATCTTACCTTCTGAGAAATCAGTTGATCTATTAAATTGTTTAGAAGAAATGTTTTTAAAACTCGAACTTGAAGCAGTTTTAAAAGAGCATTCAGAATCATTTTAATCAACAAATGGAGTCTGAAAGATAATATCAGGACTAACCTGCTTTGAGACGTCAAATTTAAAAATGACGTCTTCAAATTCTTTAAGTTTGTTTGTCAAAACATTTTTTTTTGGAAATTAGATCAAATTTCTTTTGGAGATCAGATTTGATCAACTGATCCTTCATAATATCAGCTGATAAACCAGATAATCTTTTGGTAAGATTAAGAATCACATCTTCAAAATGTTTGCGTTCCGATTCAAAAACCTTTTTACAATAAAAAAGTCGAAGATTTCGTATCAACAAGGATTCAAAATCATGACTTGAAAAAAAATTTGACAGTGAGAAGAATCCGAAACCCTAAAAAAATTACCTATATTTACTTTTACCCACAAACATACAGACCCATGAATAATCTTGAAGAACACGAAGAACATACATATAAACATGAAGAACACGAACACACTCATATCTTGAAGAACATATGAACACTTAGAACACAGATTTAAGCATACAAATTGATATGAACAATAATGATGAAGATGAATCAAAAATAAGAACATATTCATGATAGTGATGAGAAACATGAACAGTAACTGCAACGATTTCATTCAAATAAGCATAGCAGATGTTCAAAATTGATGAAATTAATCGGATAGAAAGATTCACATGATAAAATTGAATCTAACAAGACTAAAATCAACTAAAATGGTTACCTGATGAAGACAAATCGAACAGTTGAAGGTTGAAGATGATGAACAATGCTTAATTTGAGAGTATATGAGAAGTTTTCAAAAGTTGAAGAAGTGGGAAATGAGGATTTGAATTCTATTTTTACTCAAAAAAAATTGACACTTGGCACGATTTTAGAGTATCCCACTTATGCAAACTGTAAAAAGGCATGTCTCAAAAATAGACATGGCACTGTTCATCTGAACAATTCGCATGAACAAATATGCAAAAAGTTCCAAAAGAGATCGAAACAAGTTGACATTTTTTGAAAAAAAATCGATTTTGGTTTCGTATCCTCTTAGATTCGAAACCATTGGTTTCGTATCCTTAAGGATCCGAAACGGATGGTTTCGTATCCTTAAGGGTTGGTTCCAATTCTGATTGATCCATTATTCCAATTCTGCTGTATAAGTACCTGTATACCACTTCTTCCATTTGTGGTGGTGGTGGTTGAGGTAAGGTTCTGCGCAGAGAATCTAATTGGTTCTTGACTTCTACTACTCGATCTTCTGAAGGTTTTGTCTTTGGATCCAGAACAGGAATATTTGATAGAGGTGTAGTGCCGAAAGCCCAGTCTTCTTCTTCTTCAGGCTTTGGTGTCTTATACGCATCGAAAGAGCTCTTCATCAGTTTTTCTGTCGAAGGTTGATGCTTGGGCTTTTTTTTCTGCGGTTCTTCTGTTATAATCCCTTTTCTCTTGTCTTTTGCCTTTGGCTGTTCTGCTTGTTGAGATGGGGTTGCCTCTGTAGGATTTGACGCTTTAGTCTCAGAGGGCTTTGTTGTTAATGTTTCTGTTGGTTTGGGGATTGCCTCTGTTGGTTCTGACACTTGAGTTTCAGAGGGCTTTGTTGTTGATTTGGGTTCTGTTGGAGAGGTTTCAGGTGTTTTGCTCAGATATTTTCTTTTGTGAGCACTGGGTTTGGTTCTTGGGTTTGTTTTGGGTGTTGGGGAAGGTAGTTCGTCTTCGGAGGATGTCAGAAGTTGGACCTCTTCTTGGATTTGGACATCTTTTCCAAATACAGAATAAAATTTTACAGAGGTGGGTGTTGCCTCTGTGGTCTTCTGTTGAACTGTTTTGGGTACTTGGGTTTCTTCAGTAATGGATTCCACAGAGATGGTTGTTGTCTCTGTGGTTTTGTTTCTGCTTTGGGTTTCAGGTTTTTGGGTTTTAGCAGGGGTTTCTTCAGAGATCATTTCCACAGAGGTGGTTGTTGCCTCTGTGGACTGTTGTTGGTTTCCTCCTTGGTTTTGAGTTGGGGGAATTTGGTTCTGGGGTTCTGCGGATATTGGTGGTTCTGGTAGACCTCTGCTTACAGCTACTTCCCTTTGTTTCTCCCCCTCAGGATGATCTGATGAATCGTCAGAATCATCATCAGAGTCATCCTGACCCTTATCTGTTTTACCTTCTGCCCTGCAATATGTATCTGGTTTTTTTGGCGGAATAGCCCCTGCAGCAATCATCTTTCCGCATAAGTCATCACAGAGGCCGAGCAGTGTTTCTACCTCTGCTTCTGTGTTGAAGCGCATTTTGCCGACGCTTGCTTGAAACTCTCTGACGTAGTTTGCGTTGGCAACGGTGAAAGCTTTGATGAATTCCGTCATTTGATCAAGTATTCCTTGGCCGAGTTCTGTCACTTGAGCTCTTGTCATGTAGTCAGAAGGCTTCATGGCCTGAGTATTTTTGGTTGTTTGCTCTTGAACTTCGTCTAAGGCCTTCTTCAGGTCTTCAGGTGTAAGATCCTTAGATTTTGAGGATTGCTCTTTTAGTTGTTGAAGAAAGTGCTTGACAGATTCTTTGAATGCAGAGGTTGCGGCTTTTCCAAATTCAGTTGCTGCAGAGGTAGTAGTGGTGGTAGCAGTTGACTTCATCTGGGTTACGGCATTTTGCACCTCTATGGACAGTGTGTTCATTTTGGTGTTCAGATCAAGAATTGCCCTGGATGATGTTTCTGCAAAAGATTTGAAAGAGCTTTGCAAATCCTTCAATGTATTGTTCACAGAGGTGACAAGGGTGTGGAACTCATCCCTTGATACATGTGAACTAGTTGTAATCTCTGGGGGAACACATTCATCCCCTGAGTGAGTCTCTGTTCCTGAGACACCTTCTTTCGTCCCTGTTTTGATGTTGAGGACGGAAGGATTTCCTTCTGATCTTCGAGCAGAAGCATCTAGTGCTTCAGACTCTACAGAAGTTATGAGAATGACATTGTCTAGATCCACTCCAGAGGTGGGTACTAGATTATTCTTCTGTTGACTCAGAGACTTGTCTAGAGTCTCTCCGTCTTTGTGCACTCTAATCTCCTCTGAAGAGATGTTTGTACCTAGTTGTGTGCGTGTGGGAGAGGAAACAAATTCCTCTGCAAGGATTTCTGTTGTGATCCGGGGCAATAGATAACTTACTACGGATGAATCCTTTAGAGAGGATTCCCCTGGAATGGTTTCCCCGATTATTAATGGTACAGAGGATGAAAGAATTTCCTCTGTCCGGATGGTTTGGGTTGGGGTCGAGCCGTGCTGCTCTTTTTCAATATTGCCCTCTGCCACTAGACTGGCGGCAATAGAAGTGTGGGTTGCACTGGGAGTTGGTTTTGGTTGTGTGCCTCTATTAATCCAGGCATCTTTTCTTGCTTATGCTTCTGTGAAGCATCCAACCACTTGTTCTCTATCTATGGTATCAACATCTGTTGCTGCCATATAGGTTGAGACTTCTACTCTAGTCTCCCCTTCTTCTGTTACCTCTTCTTCCCTTGGACCTAGGGAGTCGTACTTGGGATGAGTACCAAAAGGTTGTTGTACTTGGGGGTGCATAACTTGTTTACCGTCAGAGGCAGAGATTACTTGCTCTGGGCTTCTTCTATGAATATCAAGGCCAGGTTGAAGGAAGGGGTTCTGCAGTACCTCTGGGGTCTCAGCCGGATTGTCCCTTGGAGTTTGATCATCATCATCAAGATCCGAATCAACTCCAGAGATTGTGAAATCTGGATCTTCTGTGGCTTCTTCGTTTTCATGTGACAGAGCTTCTGCAGTCCATCCAGCAGTGTCAAGGGTGTTGGCAAATTCAGGACGTTGGAGGAAGTCTGAGAAATTCCCATGATGTGCATAGTTGAGAGGAGTTGGGGAATGCACAGGTGATTTTTGGGTTTGTTCTTCTGTGACTTCTTATGTCACCTGTTCCTCTGTGTCTTCTGCTACCCCTTCCTCTGCAATTGTTTGCATAGGTGACAGATGTTTCCCAGTTTTCTTCTTGCTATTTCTCCTCTTGGGCTTAGGTGCCCCTCCCTCTGAGGCTTTGGATTTTATCTTCTTTTTGCAGATGATCCAACCTCTGTTGCATGAGGTGGAGATTGTTGAACTTCAACAACAGAAGTTGAAGTACCCTCTGTGATTTTCCTCTTAGTTTTCTTTTTAGGAGTTGAGGTAGAGTAGATGGATTACCTCTGAGCAAAGAACTTGGTTTGAACTTCTTCATGATTCTGGAAAGCCTTAGCCCATTCTTCATCTGTCATTCTTTCAACTACCCTAGCTTCTAAAGGCACACCTAAACGCGGGGGGTGTCACAGGGCTCGGTTCTGGAGTCCTATGATCGCGTATGTAAGCAAACCTTAGGGTTTCATCTGTAGCATATCCCAGAAGTCTTGATGGCAGAGGTCTGCAGAAGGGATATCCATCGACGTGCTCAATTGGAACGTTTTTTGTCATGGCATATATTTTGACAGTTGGACCTTCTAAAGACCATTTTTCTAGAAGGAGTAGGGGCTCTAGAAGAACTCCAAGAATTCGTTGATACTGCAGAGGAGGTAGAGATGATTTTGAGCGTTCTTTGGCTTTCTGGGTGGAGATTTTTATATCAATGGTATTTATCATCTCTTGCATCATTAAGGTCGAGTAGTCCAGAGGCAGATCATAATATACCCCGTACATTACGGATAGAATCTGATGGGAGGTTTGATCTGGACTACCGATTTTGCCAGTGAGGCATCTGTTTAGAATTGAGAAGAGGGTATTCCACAGAGGGGGTAATCGACCTCTTCTGAAGTCGTTCCTTTTTCTTAGGGTTGTATTGTACCCTAACATCTCAACAAATCTACAGAGTTCTTCATCTGTAGGTGCTTCAGCGTAATTCTTTATGCCTAGCAGGCCTCTGGTTGGAAGACTGAACTCAAGTGAGAACATCGTTCTATTGAACTTGAGTTCCATGTGTTGGGTTTTATCAGGTTTAGAAATGTAGCCCTTGATCTGTCGGTTCGCTGGGTCATATCTGCTGCTTTGCCAAAATTGGTTTAGATATTGTGCTGGTATTTTGTTGACGGTTTTTGTCAACAGAGGGAAGAGGTAATGTTTCTCCAAAATGTGAAGGAGAATGGCATGAGATTCCCCAAAAGTGGTTCTTGAAGGAACAAGATAATAGTTGTTGGGTTTGAGAGGAAGAACTCTTTCAAAGTGTTCATTTGCGATGAAGTTTTTCTCGTGTGTGGTAGGAGAGAAATTAGCTTCATCTCCATAGTTATCTTTTTCAAGGTCTGCGGCTATATTTGGATTTTGGGAATGCTCAGATTGAGCAGGTGAGTTTTCTTGAACAGGGGAGTCTTCAGGAATGTTGGAGGATGATGCCATTGTTGTTTATCTTGAAGAAAGAGAATGAAAAATAGGTAGGTTGCAGGTTTTGCAAGGTTTGCCGGAGAAGAAGATGAGAGTTCGTAAAGGTTTATTTAGGAGTGGGAACTTGGGTTTTATAGTGAGAGGTAATCGGTAGAATCTGAAGAGGTAAATATATGGAAGTGGATAATTTTTGGGGTCCGTACTTGAGTGTGGACGGCGGGTTCAACTTTCCAGGAGACCGTGTGTCGTGTACGTCTAATGAAAAAGTGACACATCAGCGGTGTCAGAGCACGACTTGACGTTGTGCGCGACCCATTAATGCTTGGCGCGTGTGTTTCTTTTCCTCCACATAATTTTCACTCGCAGTAAAATAGCCGTTACTTTTGTTGAATTTCCCAAGTTTGAAAATGACAGAAGCTCTGTAGCGATAGAGCTCTGTTGTTTGAAACTCTGTTTGTATCCTCTGTTGCTTGAGAAAAAAAATGTTTGAAAAAGCATTGGAGAGGATCGATAGATTTATAGAGTAGAATTTTTTTTCACAGAGGTTATGAAGCTCTGTCAGAGCCAGTAGAAGCTGTATGAGAAGAAATTTCTCATAACTAAAAATCTATCAAACTTTTTGATCATCCAAAGTTTTTACTCCTTTATAAACTGTTTTTAGAACATTTTTGAAAATTTTTGTCCTAGAAAACTGTTTTGGAAAAGTTTTTGTGCGTGTTGCTCCTTTTTGAGTGTCTAGATTGGTTGACAGAGACTTTTTGATTTAATGAGCTCTTCGTCCCAAAAGACCTTCTTCTGTAACCTTTTGTTCAAGTAAATCCTTAAAGAGAACATCTGAGTTTGATCGGTAGAGTTCTTGTATGAGATTTGTAGTTTTATAGAGGATTCTGCATACAGAGGCTCTGTTGAGCTCAGCAGAAGCTCTATTACACTAAAAATCTCATAACAAAAGTCTCGTAAATCTTTTTGATCAAAACTTGTTTGGTATATTTTAAACAATGTTTCTAGGACATATTTAGAAATGTTTGTCCTAGAAAACTGTTTCAAAAAGGATTCATTTCGAGATACTTATCTTTTGGCTCTCTCTTGCTATGTATAATACCTGATTTTTGTGAATCATGAGTGATCACTTTTCCTCTCGTGGCTCCCCCTTGAATGATCAACTTCTGTAGATCATTTCAAGGTCTCCTTCTGCTCCCCCTTGATCTATGCTTGGGTCAAAATTTGATAAGTAATGCTTAGGGCATAGATCAAGTTTCTCAGAGGTTCTGTAAAGATTGTCAGAGGTTCTGAGCAATCCTACAGAAGCTTTGTTTTTGTGCAGAACATTCGATGATTGAGAATTTACATATCAAAATGAAATAAAACAATAGAAACATGTATATACATATTTACAGAAGATTAAGTTATACTTACAGAGGTTTTAACTCATGTTTATCATTCCCAACTTACCCACCAAGAAAAGAAATATTTTCTCATCTAATGTCTTGGTGAATAAGTCTGCAAGCTGGTATTCTGTAGACACGAAGTGCATTTCGATTGTCGCATATTCAACATGGTGTTTCAGAAAGTGGTAACGGATATCGATATGCTTTGTTTTTGAGTGCTGTACTGGATTGGCAGAGATGGCTATGGCGCTCTTTGAGTCACAGAAGATTGGAATCTTCAATATAATGTGGCCATAGTCCATAAGCTGAGTTTTCATCCACAGAACTTGGGAGCAACAACTAGCAGCAGCAACGTATTCGGCTTCTACTGTAGATGTGGATATGTAGTTCTGCTTCTTAGAGGTCCAGCTGACTAGTTTACCACCTAGGAATTGACAACTCCCAGAGGTACTCTTTCTGTCGAGCTTGCATCCTCCATAATATGAATCTGTACAAGCTTTAAGACCAAAACCAGAGTTCTTTGGATACCAGAGGCCAAGATTTTTGGTCCCTTTGAGGTATCTGAAGATTCTCTTTACAACATTATAATGAGATTCCTTCGGGTTAGCTTGATATCTTGCACAGAGACATATGACATGCATTATGTCAGGTCTACTTGCAGTTAAGTATAACAGAGACTCAATCGTTCCTCTGTAGAGTTTACACTCTATAGGTATACCATTTGGATATGAGTCTAACATATTTCCTGTGGCCATTGGAGTTCTCATTACAGAGGCATCAGAGAGACTTTATTTTGAAAGTATGTCAGAGACATATTTAGTTTGATTTATGAAAATTCCCTCTGATGATTGTTTTACTTGGAGTCCGAGGAAGAAAGTTAATTCTCCCATCATACTCATTTCAAACTTACTCTGCATAAGTTTTTCAAACTTTTTGCACTCTTCTGTATTTGTAGACCCAAAAATTATGTCGTCCACATATATTTGTACAAGCATAATTTCATCACTTTTTCGTTTATAAAACAAAGTTGTATCCGTCGTACCTCTGTCATAACCATTATCGAGAAGAAAGGTAGAAAGTCTTTCGTACCATGCTCTTGGAGCCTGTTTCAGTCCATACAGAGCTTTGTCGAGGTAGTACACGTATTTTGGGTACTTAGAGCTTTCAAACCCTGGTGGCTGTTGGACATATACTTCTTCTTGGATTTCGCCATTTAGAAAAGCAGATTTTACATCCATTTGAAATACTTTAAAACCTCTGTGGGCTGCGAAGGCTAAGAAGATTCTTATGGCTTCGAGCCGTGCGACAGGGGCAAAAGTTTCATTGTAATCTATGCCTTCTTCTTGGCGATATCCCTTGGCCACCAATCTTGCTTTGTTTCTTATGACCACTCCTTCTTCATCCTTCTTATTTCTAAATACCCATTTAGTTCCTATGGCTTGTTTTCCTCGTGGCAAAGGAACTAAAGTCCAGACTTTGTTTCGTTCAAACTGTAGAAGCTCTTCTTGCATAGCATCTACCCAGTTTGGGTCGTCAAGGGCTTCAGAGATTCTTTTTGGCTCGATCACACTGATAAAGTTTGTAAAGAAACAAAAGTTAGCAGTGGCAGATCTTGTTTTTACCTTTTCAGAAGGTTCGCCGATTATAAGACTTGGACGATGGCTCTTTGTCCACTTTGTTGTTCTAGGGAGATGGTCATCGATTTCATCAAGTTGATCTTCAAAGGTTTCTATTTGTTGTTCTGGTGTAGCCTCTGTCGTAGATTTTGCCTTCGTGCTTGATCCTACAGATTGTGGAATGATTGGAATGAGTGGCGGTGTTTGTTCCTCTGAGGAAGTATAGACTGAGTCTTCTTGTTCCTCTGTTATTGGTTCCTCTGTGGTTTCTGGAGTTGGTTCTTCAGTAGCTTCTGTGGTTGTTTTCCTTGTTGTATCATCTTCTGTTGGCTCCCCCTCGGCATTTGCATTTGTATGATTAACAGAGGAAGATGAATTATTTAAGGGACCAGTTAGAGAGATACCTATCACGTTCTGGCTGGCAATTCCAAAGAGAGAAATGAGTTTGAAGAAAACTATTATTAAATCCAGTGGTGAAGATTTGAAGCAAACTTTTGTTAAACCTAATACTTCATATCCTTCATTTCCTGGTTTAAATAAAGCATTGGAGGAAGAAAATGTTGATCTAAAGAGACAAATTTTAGACATTTCTTCTTCAAATGATAGACTTATTAAAAGAGTTACTGATCTTGACGTTTGTATTGCAGATCTTGAAGCAAAGAAAGACAACACGAGTCTGCACGATCAAATCGGGAAACTTCAAGAGAAAGTAACAACTCTTCAAAAAGAAAATACTGATATGAAGAGTAGGGAAGAAAAGAGAGTGAAGTGGAACTTAAAGTTAGATGCTCAATTAAAAGAAGTTCAAGAGCAAAGAACAACGTTGGAAGGGGAAAACGTTGAATTGAAGAAGATGCTTTCAGAACGTGAAAGAGAGTCACTTTCTTCAATGAAAGTTCTTAAAGAAAAGGAAGTAATTGAGCTGAAATGTATAAACTTTCAAAACAAGTTTCTGACTTTGAGAAAGTTTTATTTTTAGAAAAAGAGAAGCTCGAAAAAGAAAGAGCTGTTTTTGAAACTGAACGCAAATCTTTTGAGATTAAAAGTTCTAAGCTTTCCGTGAAAATCTCCGAATTGGAAAATGTTTTAGAAAAGGAAAAAAAAAATTCATGGAAAAGAAAAATCTCTTTGAAAAGGAAAGTGTTAGGTCTAGAGTTTTGTCAAAAACACAAGTGTTGAGTTCTGAGTAAGAAGACTAAAGAAGACTCAGAAGACTCAGAAGTTCTGAGTAGAAGACTCAGAAGTTCTGAGTGAGAAATCTCAAAAAGATTCTAAGTGTTGGATTCTGACTAGAAGGTTCAGAGTTCTGAGTAGGAGACTCAGAACTTCTGACTATGAAGACAATTGTTCTGAAGCGCTTATTCAGAAGTATGTTCATAATTCATATCTTGGTATATTCTCTGTTATATTCAGTTACTAATTAGGACACGTGTAATTGTTCTATTAGTCTGTTTCTTATATGTACTGTAGCTTTAGCTATTCTCTACAGTATATATAGGAGTTAGCAACTGTAGCTAACAAAATCTTTGGAGAATCTTTGAGAGAATCTTTGATATAATCTTTGGTGAATCCATTTAGAGAAATTCATTGTAATATCTTGTAATTCACAGATTGTTAATAAATCATATGACCAGTTGCTGTGAATACGATCTTAATTGTTCATATTTGATTGTAAGAGTGTATCCTGGACTTTCAATTGGTATCAGAGCTAATCAACAAACAAATTCGTTCAAGATTGTTATCGCGAAGATCAATTGATAAATTTCTTGAAGATTTCTTGATTCATTCAAAATTCAATTCCGCTGCTAGGGCTAGTTCTTGAATTCTTGTCAATTCTTGAATTACCTGTTACATTTCGACCAAGAAAATCGAATTTGTCTTTCTGTTGAATTTTCTTACAATCATGTCTTCTAAAGAATATCTAGCCATGGGATCTGAAACCCAACCGCCTGTTCTTATACCAGAAGAGTATCAGCAATGGAAAATCCGAATGATACAATTCCTAGACAACATTGATGAAAACCTTATGATTTCTATTCGAGAAGGCCCAATTGAAGTATACATCGATGTTGCTGCAACCCCTGCTACAGAGACAACTCCAGAAATTCCAGCGACCAGGGTGAAAAAGAGTTATTCCCAATACACAGCTGAACAGAAAAATAGGCATGCTATTGACAAAAGAGCAATTACTTTGATGACTTTGGCTGTCCCAAATGAGGTTCTTAACAGGATTGACAGTGGATCATCAGCTAAAGAAATGTGGGACGAATTGGAAAGGCAAATGTTAGGAACTGTGAGATCTATTCAGGCAAAGTTAAATCAAAGCATAAATGCTTATGAAAGGTTCAAAGCAAAAGAGTCAGAAAGTTTGACACAGACATACAGTAAATTTTGCACTATTCTAAATGACTTGAGAAGAAATGGACTGAAGAAAACAAAATCAGAAATAAATTACAAATTTCTGAACAGTCTAAATTCAGAATGGTCATCATTTGCCATAAGTCTGCAAATGAACAAGGATATGTGTGAAGAAGACTTAAATGATCTATTCTATGTTCTTAATCAACATGAAGACTCTGTCAAGTTAGTTGTGGAAGAGAAGAAAAATGTTGCTGATCAGTTAGCGTTCTTATCAAAGTCCAAAGCAATCAAAGCACCCAAAAAGACTGCATATCTATCAGAGATACCTAATCTGGAAGAATCTGACAAGGAAGAAGGATCAGAAGATGATGAAGATAACAAGATAATGGCTGAGAAACTAGCTTTGTTGACAAATACTTTCAATAAAAGGTATGGGAAGGGTAGATTTCAAGGAAATTATAAGAGAGTTGGGAGTTCAGACTATAAGAAGAAAGAAGACAGAGAAGAAAATAAGTTTGAGAAGAGGATAGAGAGAAGTGAAGAAAACAATGAAGAGAAAGATGAAAGAAAAGAAAAGAATCTGTGTTTCAAATGTGGAAAATCTGGCCACTATGCTAAGGATTGCAGAGTTAAAATTGTGAAAGACTATGAGTACTACACCAAGAAGGCTCAGCTTGCAAAGAAGAGAGATGATAAAATTGCTTTGTTGGCTGAACAGGAGAATTGGTTGTACTATACTTCTGATGAAGATGATCACATCAACTTTCCACAGATGCAGAGCTATATGGCAAAAATGAGGAATGAGGATGATTCTGATTTTGAAGATGTTGATTCTGAGTCATCTGCTGAGGTACATTCTTCACTTGAATTAGAGTTAATGACACAGATTGGTGAAATGAAAACTGAATTTGCTAATCTAAGAAAACAGATAAAAGGAGAAAGAAATTTGGTTAACAAATTCAGAATTGAAAAAGAAGTAATAAAAGAACAATATGAAGAATCTGAGGCTGAGAAACAGAAAGTTAAAGATGAAAATTCTGAATTGATGAAAAGGCTTTCTGAACTAAAAGCTGAATTTTCAAAAATAAAGGATGAAAAAGGTGATTTACAAATAAAATTTGATATGTTATTTGAAGAAAGAAAGAATTTATACACTAAAATTAAAGAATTAGAAGATCTGAATTTGAAAAGGGGTCAGACTCAGCAAACACTAAATCTTTTACTAAACAATGTTAAAGATACAAGATTTTACAACCCAAAGAAGGGATTGGGATTGGAAGAAAATGTCACTTTAAAAAGAGCTCCAATTAACTTGTATGAAAAACTTCAAGTTTCTAAGCCAAATATCCCAGAAATTGTTGAAGTTTTCATAAGACCTGCTAGTTCTATAACAAGTTCTGACAATTTGCAAAGACCAAACTCTAAAAAGTCAGATGAGAAAATTTCTGAGTCTAAAACAGAAAAGTCAGTTGGTTCAGAAGAAAAGGTTAAGAAAGAAGTTTCTAAACCAACAGATGAAAAGCCAAGATACAATGATACTAAATTCAAGTATGATTCCTTAAATGTCAGCTACAAAAATAAACAACCAAGTTTTTCATATCATGACATTGAGAGCATATTTGACACAAGTAAAAATTCTGAAACAGTCAATCAGAAGTCTGAAACTTCTAGTCAGGATTCTGAACTTTGTAGTCAGAATTCTGAGTCTAAAGATCAGACATCTGAGTCTGTAAATCAGAACTCTGACTCAGGTAGTCAGAAGTCTGATTCAACTGGATTTTCTGAAACAAAATCAGATGAATTTTTGCAACTTGAAAAGAGATTTAATCTTGTGAGTCAAGAACTTGAGGACTTAAGGAAAGCTTATGATGAACTTGAAAATGATTTCTGTGAGGTGGATATTAAACTTGAAGAAGCTTTGAAAGAAAAGAATATTTTTATTCAGAAAATAACAGAGCTTGAAAAACTGAAGACTGAGTATGATCTTTTTAAAATTAATGCTTCAAGAGAAAATGATAAATTCTTTAATGAATCAAGTACATATGAAAAAGGTGAATCATCTAATTCTTCTAACAAAAAGAACTTGAATTTTTCAGAAAAAGAAGAAAGCAAAAGGAAAGATGATCTTGCAAAGTTGAATGATCTGAAAAGGGAACTTGAGAAGCTTAGAATGAAATCTACTTCTGAACTCAAAGCTAGAAATTCTTGTAATAAGGACAATTGTACTCTGAACAGTATAAATAAAAATGAAATGATCTATGTTTCAGATTTATTGTCACTTGCAAAGAAAAATCTTGTTTGTGTTAGATGTAAAAATGATTCATTCCAATACTCTCATAAATGTCAAGTCAAAATAACTTCTGTTTCATACATAAGAAAAGATATTCAGAAAGTTTCTGTTTCTCAAAATACAGAAAAGAAGAAAATTTCTGTTCCTCAGACTCAGAAGAAAGAAAAGATAAAAGAAAAGAAAGTTGAAAATATAGCAAAACCAAAAGTTACAACTCTCAAAAAGAATTTGAACAAGCTTGTAAGCTGAAAATGTTCTGACTTCATAAAAGTTCAAGGAAAGTGGTGTTTGAAGAAAGATTTTGAGTGGAGAGTAAAAGGTACTAATGTTAAATCCAATGACAAAGCTAACAAAGATGGACCCATTCGAAAATGGGTACCTAAACCTAACTGATCCTTTTGCAGGGCTGTCATGTGTGGTTTTTAGATTCAGGAGCTTCAAGACACATGACAGGTCAGAAGTCTTTTCTATCAAACTTCACAGAAAAGGCTGGAGGAGCAGTAAACTTTGGAAATAACAGCAAAGGACAAGTCAAAGGTTATGGGGATTTAACTAAAGGGGATCTGACTATCCAAAAGGTTTTCTATGTTGAAGGATTACAGCATAATCTTTTCAGCATAAGTCAGTTTTTAGACAGTCTTTGTCAAATTAAGTTTCAAATAACAGGTTGCATGATTTTAACTGAAAATGATGTTAAAGTCTTCTGGGCCAAAAGACATATGGACTTATTTGTAGTTAATTTTTCAAAATTGAAAACATTAAATACAGTTTGTCTTTTATCAAAATCGACTGCAAATGAATGCTGGCTTTGGCACAGAAGATGTTCTCATCTGAATTTCAAAGATCTTAATAATCTTGTTGCAAAACATTTGGTTAAAGAGTGTGTTTGATCGCGTTCTTGAAGTTTCTTGATCAATTCGACAATTGATTCCGCTGCTGCTAACAATTCTTGAATTCCTAACAATTCTTGAATTCGTTTCTATCATTGATTCAAGAAATTTGAATTTGTCTTTCTGTTGAATCGATATCTTACAATCAAGTCATCCAAAGATTTTCTCTCTATGCTGATTAATTCTCGAAATTAGACAGAGATCACAGGTATGTTTTCGAAATTCTTGATTGGTTTCTGGATCAAAGTGATTATATCTGCTGCATGTTGATTAGTATTCAAATTTTTTGTTGAAAATAAGATTTCATTAATTCATGTACTCTAACTGTTTGATGAAATGCATGTGACAGATTTGATTAATTCTTGCATGTTCTAGATTTGTGTTGATTCTCATTTTTGATCATAATTCATAGTTGATATTCGAATTTGTCATTTCATCATGCCTGAGATTATTGAAGTTTTTGTGAGACCTGCAATTTCTATAACCAGTTCAGACAATTTACAAAAATTAAGTCCTGTAAAAGCAAAAGAAACAATTTCTGAACCAAAAACTGAGATTGTTCATTTTGAAAGCAAGATTGCTAATCTTCAAGCAAAACAAGACGAATATGCAAAAGTTATAAAGATTTTGCAAAAAGAGAAATCTGATTTTCTAAAGGATTTTGAAAAGGTTCAAGAAAACATAAAGTTGTTAGAAAAAGAGAATGTTGATTTGAAAGAGAAAGGCAATTTTAGAAGAAAGATGTTGACAGAGTCTGAAAATAGAATCAAATCATGTGAAATGAAAAATTGTCAACTCTTGAAACAGATCTATGATTTTGAACAAGTTCTTATACTTGAAAGAGTGAAATTTGAGAAAGAGAGAAGAGACTTTCAAACTGAGAGGAAAGGTTTTGAAACAAAGTCTGTTGAATTATCTTTGAAAATTTCTGATTTGGAGAAAATTCTTGCAAAAGAAAGAAAAGAGTTTGAATGCAAGAAAAATGTTTTTCAAAAAGAAAAGATTGGTTTTGAGAAAAAGAAAACAGGAATGTTAAATGAGTTTTCTGTAAAAATCAATGAGTTGGAGAAAGAGTTAGAAGATGGAAGGAAAGAGACTGAAAAGAAGAAGGTAAATGGCTTTAAAGAAAAATGCTTAAAAGATGAGTTTGAGAAGGAAAAGGAAGTTTTTCATTTGGAGATAAGGAGGCTTATTAAGAAATTATCTGATTTATCAACTAAAATCATGATAGAGAGGAAGTCCAAATCTGATTTGCAGTCAAGGTTTGATTTGTATGTTAAAAAGTTTAGGGAATTTGAAACGAAAGTTGTTGACAAATCAAATCATAGTTCAAAAGATCAGATTCGTTCTTCTAATCTGTTTTATGATTCTGCTATTGATAAATCTTATAATTGTTCTTTTAAAAAGATAAAAATGGAATGGAGAGTTAAAGGAACAACTTCCAAGAAAGAAGTGCCAAAATCAAAGGTTCCTAATTCAAATGTCAAGAAGAACAATACATTTCAAAGAAAATCTTTTGTTAAACCTGATGTGATTTATTCTGTAAATCAATTAGTCAGAATTGCACAAAAGAAACTTTGTTGTTCATATTGTGGGACTAATGATTTTGTGAACAAGAATTTTATTCAGCACTGGTATGGTTCTTATAGAATATCTGCATATGCCACTGCACCTAACAAACCTGGACCCAAGTTCATATGGGTACCAAAGACAACTTAATCTGTTTTGCAGGTTATTCATGTGTAGAGCTGAATGATAATACTGACACATGACTTAAAACCGATGCTGTGCTTAAATTGAGAATTTTGACTTTTGGATAATTCAGTCCAAAACTCGGTCTGAATGTGATTATGGACTTACAATTTGTCTCATCTTGATTATGGATTTCTGATTCATACAGATCAATTTGTTGATTTTGAAGATTTTTTTTAAAAGTTCTGTTTACTATGGGGTTATCGAACTCATAGTTGTGGGTGTTTTTAGTAGAAAACATTTCCAGAGAATGTGTTCAGAATCACATTTTGAGCAACCCTGCAAATTTTGGTTGAAAAATTCTGATTTTTGAGCAAGTTATGGTGATTTGAAGTTCAGAATGTTCAAAAATCACAAAATCCAAACATTTTTCTAAGGAACTTTCTCTGGATAGTTTTATCAGAATTCTGACTCTCTTACTTAGAAGTTCTGATCCTACTACTCAGAATTCTGACTCAACTAATCAGAATTCTGACTCTGATACTTGGAATTTTGAACAAGTCTCAGACTTCTGACTATACTACTCAGAATTCTGACTCAACTAATCAGAATTCTGACTCTGATACTTAGAATTTTGAGCAAGTTACTCAGAATTCTGACTCTTCTAATCAGAATTCTGACTCTACTACTCAGAATTTTTTTTTGATAACTAATGAGGAATCATCGTAGATGATTACCAAAATCTCTTGATTTTGCAGGATTATCTTGATTTCAGAGGAAGTATTGACTCAAAATTTGATCTGATTGTTTCAAGATAAAGTTCAAAACCCATGCTTCAAAGTTTTAGGTTTTTGAACATATCAGTTCAAAACCCGTACTTAAATGACAATGGCTTCTGAATAATTCAGTTCAGGACCCGTACTTCAGAGACTAAGACTTCTAAACAAATCAGTTTAGAACTCATACTTCTCAGGTGATATCCTTAACTATCATATTTTTCTGTTTCAAGGAACAAGTGGTGAAAGGTAACATTGTATTATGTTTTATTTCTATTGCTTTGAATGTTTGAATCTTAACAATTTAATTCAATGATATGATTTTTTTTTAATTTTCATTCAATGAATAAATGTGTGTCAAAAAGTGATTTTACAAGTATTTTGTATTATCTGAGCTATATTTGTTTCAACTTTCACTTCTGAAATAAATCGAAAGGTTAGCAAAACATGAATGAAATTATGTTGAATGCTCAATGTTATGTAAATTTAGACTTATATAGAATATAATGCTAAAAAAAAAAAGTCGAAATATCAGAATGATGGATGGAAACAAAAATATGGGGGAAGTACTACGTTTTAGAACCAAGTGATTGAGATGAAATAAATATATATAAAATCATTTAGTTTGAAAGTTTGTACCTGTGGCCTTTCTGGTTTGGGAGAGTAAGTCCTAAGGGGTGCTCGACACCTAGTCCCTAAGATCAACTGGTCTGGGATCGGCTGACCCAAATCCTGCAATAGAACCAGATAGAAAGCCATGTTCTACTGGTACAAATGGGTTTAAGATATATCGATGTGGCCTTTCTGGTTTGGGAAATTAAGTTCCAAGGGGTGCTTGTCACCTAGCACCTATGACCAACTGGTCTGGGATATGCTGACCCAAATCCTGCTATAGAACCAGATAGAAAGTCATGTTTAACGATGTATCTTATTCTTACTAAATTTTTTGATTAAAAGATGTCAATGTGCACAAAATTAAAAGATGTCAATGAGCACAAAATTAAAAGATGCCAATGAGTACACATCTCTTGAAACTTTGGGAAAATTCAAAGTCGCAATAAACCTGTAAATTTGTGAAAATCCTGATTTTGGACAAATAGTGTAAGTAGAGCAAAGTATTCGTATATGTTTTTAGAATTGCATATTCTTGAAGCTAATCATATTTCGCATGCTAAGCACACCAAATAGATTTAATAAAGGGATTGAAACTGAACATTTTTAACTCGATATACAATGATGACTTGTATTTGAATCCAAAAACATGCATTTGATTTCATTTGATTGAAAAATCTGATAAATTTCATTAAGTTGGATTTCTTTTGTAAAGTTTTCAAATGATCAAATGTTAGTAGTTATCAAGTGTAGTTCAGTGAATCTTATTTTTCTTGTATAAATGTTTTCATTAAAACACTATATTTGAAATGAATAATTTTAATGAAATATATGCATACTTTCAGGGGGAGAAAACAAATTGCTCCATAATTCTTATTTTGAGGGGGAGCAATGTTATTCATTAAGGAGGAGAAAAAGCATAGACTTCATTCGAAGAAAAAGCATCGCTAAAGTTTTGAAAATCAAGGGGGAGAAAAGCTAAAGATTTTGAAGATGATTTTGCTTTCCAAAACTTTAGGGGGAGAAAAGCTAAAGATTTTGAAGATTGATATGGTTTTTGTACAGAAATAACAAAAGAGAGAAATGTTATTTTAAGAAGGAGAAGAGGAAAAGAAAACTGATCGGTTGTTTCTTATAAAGAAATCTTATGAAAGCTTAAATGAAGATGAGAATTGTCATTTCAAGGGGGAGCAAAGAAAAAGCAAATATATAACAGAAATCAATTTGGAAATCGTTGTTGCTGCTGATTAAAGACTGACCAGAAGTTGTTAACTCAGATTATTCAGAAGTTCTAAGCAAAAGTTGTCAGAAGAGCTCCTTCTGAAGATTGTTCCTGCTCTAAGAATTTGATGATGAAAAGTACAAGTGTGTTTGACAAAAAGGGGGAGATTGTTAGGTCTAGAGTTTTGTCAAAATCACAAGTGTTGAGTTCTGAGTAAGAAGACTAAAGAAGACTCAGAAGACTCAGAAGTTCTGAGTAGAAGACTCAGAAGTTCTGAGTGAGAAATCTCAAAAAGATTCTAAGTGTTGGATTCTGACTAGAAGGTTCAGAGTTCTGAGTAGGAGACTCAGAACTTCTGACTATGAAGACAATTGTTCTGAAGCGCTTATTCAGAAGTATGTTCATAATTCATATCTTGGGATATTCTCTGTTATATTCAGTTACTAATTAGGACACGTGTAATTGTTCTATTAGTCTGTTTCTTATATGTACTGTAGCTTTAGCTATTCTCTACAGTATATATAGGAGTTAGCAACTGTAGCTAACAAAATCTTTGGAGAATCTTTGAGAGAATCTTTGATATAATCTTTGGTGAATCCATTTAGAGAAATTCATTGTAATATCTTGTAATTCACAGATTGTTAATAAATCATATGACCAGTTGCTGTGAATACGATCTTAATTGTTCATATTTGATTGTAAGAGTGTATCCTGGACTTTCAGAAAGTAAAACCCTTAAAAAGAAAAATATGGAAATTTTCAAAGAGATTACTGATAAAAGAAAATTTTTGGAAAAATATTTTGAATCGGAACGCGAATATTTTGAAGATGCTATTCTTAATCTTACCAAAAGATTATCTGGTTTATCAGCTGATATTATGAAGGATCAATTGATCAAGTTTGATATCCAAAAGAAATTTGATCTAATTTCTAAAGAGAAAAATGTTTTGATAAATAAAGTCAAAGACCTTGAAGACGTCATTTTTAAATTTGATGTCTCAAAGCAGGCCAGTCATGATACTATCTTTCAGACTCCATTTGTTAAATCAAATGATTCTGAATACTCTTTTAAAATTTCTTCAAGTTCAAGCTTTAAAAACATTCCTTCTAAACAATTTAATAGATCAACTGATTTCTCAAAAGATCAGATTCGTTCAACAAATCTCTTCTATAATCCTCTGCTTGATAAATCAGATAACAAACCAAATGTGCCTAAAGTTAATACTTCCAAAACTGAAGAAGTTCCAGTCTTCGAGAAGGTGAAGATGGAATGGAGAGTCAAAGGCACAACAATTCCAAAGAAAGATGTGCCAAAATCATATGTATCCACACCAAAAGCAAAGAGGAACAATGCTCTGAAAGGTAAATCTTCTGTTCCACCTAATCTTGTTTATTCCACAAATCATCTAATTAGGTTGGCACATAAGAAAATTTGTTGTTCCTACTGTGGTTCAAATGACTTTGTGCCTAAAAATTATACTTCTTATTGGTACGGTACTTACAGTATTCCTTTTAAGAAATCTACACCTAACACACTAGAACCCAAGTGCCGTTGGGTACCAAAATCTGCTTAATCTGTTTTGCAGGTTCACCATGTGGTGTGCTGATTTGGAAATATATATACCACACACATGACTGAAAACAGAAGATAAGCGGTAATTTTTTTTAAGAAGAGTACTTGTGCCAATAAGGGAGAGCAAAATTATTGGTTTCTGAATACATCAGTTCAGGACCCGTGCTTCAACGTTTTAGGTTTTTGAACATATCATTTCAAAACCCGTGCTTCAACGACTATGGCTTCTGAACAATTCAGTTCAGGACCCGTACTTCAAAGACTAAGACTTCTAAACAAATCAGTTTAGAACTCATACTTCTCAGGTGATATCCTTAACTGTTACATCTTTTTGTTTCTAGGAACAAGTGGTGAAAGGTAACATTAGATTATGGTTTATTTCTATTGAATTTGAAAGTTTGAACCTTCACAAATTTAATTCAATGAGATGAAATTCTCAATTTTTCATTCAATGAATAAAATGTGTGTCAAGGGTGATTTTACAAGTATTTTTGTATTAACTGAGTTATATTTGTTTCAACTTTCACTTCTGAAATAAATCGAAAGGTCAGCAAAACATGAATGAAATTATGCTGAATGCTCAAAGTTATGTGAATCTGGACTTATATAGAATATAATGCTCAAAAAAAGTCTATTTGTCAAAATGATGGATGGAAACGAAAATATGGGGGAAGCACTATGTTTTAGAACCAAGTGATTGAGATAAAATTATGCACTATCATTTAGTTTGAAAGTTTGTACCTGTGGCCTTTCTGGATTGGGAGAGTAAGTCCTAAGGGGTGCTAGACACCTAGTCCTTAAGATCAATTGGTTTGGGATCGGCTGACCCAAATCCTGCTATAGAACTAGATAGAAAGCCATGTTCTACTGGTACAAATGGGTTTAAGATATATCGATGTGGCCTTTCTGGTTTGGGAAAGTAAGTTCCAAGGGGTGCTCGACACCTAGAACCTAAGGCCAACTGCTCTGGGATCTGTTAACCCAAATCCTGCTATAGAACTAGATAGAAAGTCATGTTTAACGATGTATCTTATTCTTACTAAACTTTTTGATTAAAAGATGCCAATGTGCACAAAATTAAAACATGCCATTGAGCACAAAATAAAAATATTCCAATGAGCACAAAATTAAAAGATGCCAATGTGCACAGAATCAAGAGATGCCAATGAGCACACATCTCTTGACACTTGGGGAAAATACAAAGTCGCGATAAACCTGTAAATTTGTGAAAATTCTTATTTTGGACAAATAGTGTGAGTAGAGCAGAGTATTCTTATATGTTTTAGAATTGCATATGCTTGTTGCTAATCATATTTCGCATGCTAGCACACCAAATAGATTTAATAAAGGGGTTGAAACTGAACATTTTTAACTTGATATGCAATGATGTCTTGTACTTGAATCCAAACACATGCATTTGATTTCATTTGATCGAATAATCTTGCATACTTCATTAAGTTGGATTTCTTTTGTAAAGCTTTCAAATGATCAAATGTTAGTAGTTATAAAATGTAGTTCAATGAATTTTATATTCCTTGTATAAATGTTTTCATTAATTCACTGTATCTGAAATGAATATTTTTAATGAAATATATGCATACTTTCAGGGGGATAAAACAAATTGCTCCAGAATTCTTATTTTGAGGGGGAGCAAGATTATTCTTTAAGGAGGAGATTGTTAGTAATACTCACAGATGCGACTGAAATTGAAAAAGGTTTTCGATGATCATGATGCTCACTATCATCGAAAAAGGGGAGAAATGTTTAATTCAATTTCATGTCGAAGCAAAGAGATGAAGATACTAAGTTCAAGAAATCATTCAAAATACAAAAAATATTGGTTTCGAATCTTTTGAAGTCTGAAATGTTGCTGAATTTGGTTATCTTAGTTATGAGCATTTCGGAATATGCTTATACCTAAAAGTTCAACAATATAGATGATTTCGCACCCTTCTATCCTTCTGATTCAAATTAGTATGGTTTCGCACTTGCCTTGGTACGAATCCTCATGGTTTCGTATCCTTATTGATACGACTTCCATGGTTTTGGACCCAACTTGATTCGACTTCCGTTGGTTTCGTACTTGCCTTGATCCGGATTCCTTGATTTCGCACTCTACATGATTCGAATCCCATGGTTTCGAACCCTTATTGATTCGAATCCCATGGTTTCAAACCCTTATTGATTCGAATCCCATAGTTTCGCACCCAACATGATACGAAATCCATGGTTTCGCACCCAACTTGATACGAAACGAATGGTTTCACACCCTCTTGCATCCGAATCCACATGGTTTCGCCCCCAACTTGATACGAAACGGATGGTTTCGCACCCTCTTGCATCCGAATTCTATGATTTCACATCCTTCTTGGTCCGAGATCTGATGGTTTCAAATCCTTAAAGATAATATGAGAACTAAGGTTCTTGCATCAAGAAGGATACGAGAAGTTACTGTTTGTCAAAGACTGATAAAGTTGCAAAGATCTGTTTTTCATGTACAAGACTTGAAGATGGTTTGATAGAGTGTCTGTTGGAGAATATTGACTTTACAAAGAGCTGAAGATTGCTATCATATTTTTTAAATCTTGAATCCAAAGGGGGAGATTGTTAGAGCATTATAATATTCAAGATTTACTGTAAAGTCAATGTAGTGTATTAGTTCATAATGCCTTTATACCTTGTATGTTATGGGTATAAATAGGCTTGTCTAGTTCATAGTTAAAAAACAATCCACAACAATCAAGAACACTTGTAGGATTTGTCATTTGTACTCATTATTCAATATATGGATGACTTTTGCTCTCTAGATTCTCTCTATATATTTCATTGCTAGATTCTGGGTTTATCACAGAAGATAATTCTCCATAGGCTCTGACGGCTTCAGCAGAGGGATCAATATCGTCATGGAACATCTCTTGAAATAGAAGATTTAAGTCTTCTTCTCTTGTTTTTGAGATGCCAGAGGATTCCTCTTTTAGACGGAGTTCTGAACTGATTTGTTCAGAAGTCTTCTGGAAGGTGTCGTCAAAAGAAACATTTATGCTTTCTACGATCGTTCGATACCGCAAAAGATAAATCTGTAGGCCTTGGAAGTTGCAGAGTATCCTATGAACTTCCCTTCATCTGCCTTTTCTTCAAACTTTCCTCTTGCTTCTCTATCATTTAAGACGAAGCACTTGCATCCAAATACATGGAAGAATTTGATGTTTGGTCGTGTTTTGTTGATCAAATGATAAGGTGTTTTGATGTGTCTCTTTACGATGGTGGATCGATTTTAGGTATAGCAAGCGGTTGATACTGCTTCTGCCCAAAATGTCATTGGTAATCCACATGCGGTTAGCATAGTTCTGACAGCTTCCACAAGCATGCGATTCTTTCGTTCGACCACGCCATTCTGTTGTGGGGTGCGTGCAGCAGAGAAGTTCTGTGAAATTCCTTCTTCTGTAAGATAAGCTTCAATGACATTGTTTTTAAATTATGTACCATTGTCGCTTCTCAGTTTCTGAATCCTGCACTCATACAGAACATGGATTCTTTTCATTAAAATTATCAGAATGTTTGGAACATCTGATTTCTTTCTGACAAATTCAACCCATGTAAATCTTGAGAATTCATCGATCAAAACAAGCAGATATTTCTTGCCACCTAGACTCTGTGTAGATATTGGACCGCAGAGGTCAACATGTAGCATGTAGCATGTACAGAGGTCTAGGGCAAGATACTTCAGTTTTGCCTTTATGGGAAGCTCTTTTGAGTTTTCCCATTTCCTAGGCAGAGCATAAGTGATCTTTATTAAATTTAACGTTTGGTAGACCTTTGACTAGATCAAGTTTTACAAGTTTATCAAGAGTATGAAAGTTTAAATGGCAGAACCTTTTGTGCCATAACCGGGCTTCTTCGCTTTTGCATGCAACAAGGCAAATTTTGTCTTTCTTGTTCTTTGCATTGAAGTTCATGAGATATAGATCTCCTCTTCTTTCGACTCGCAGAAGTTCAAGTCATGTGTCCTCGCTCTGTAGAAAGCAAAAGGTTCTTTTGAACATTACGTCGAACCCCGTATCGCAGAGTTGACTAACACTGAGAATATTGTGTTTAAGGCCATCAACATATGCAACTTTGCATACGGTTATATTTTCCTTCTTTATGACTCCGTAGCCTTTGATGTACCCCTTTTTATTGTCTCCAAAGGTCACAGATCCACCATCATTCTTTTCTTTGTATGTGGATAGAAGACCTCTGTCGCCAGTCATGGGGCTCGAGCATCCAGAGTCTAGATGCCATATTGGCACATACTGCTTCTGCAAGACAATTAGAGAGTTTTAGGTTCCCATATCCACATGGGTCCAGTTTTGTCAGGGGTCTTTGTTTTAGCTTCTGTTGAAGAAGCATTTTGTTTCTTCTTACCCTTGGATTTATCTTTTGCTTTGGGTACAGAGAGAAGACCATGTGGACTTTTGAAATGTTGGTTTATTTCAAATATAAGATCAAAGCAATGACAGTATTGAATGTGCGAAGAGATTTGCTTGAACTTTTCATTAAATACATTAAATGGGGGCACAGAGGCATTACAATTTATCCTAACATTTGACTTTCTATTACAAGAAGGTTTATGTAGGCTAGATCGTTGTTTGCAAAATCCTTTGTAGAGTGCGGCCTTCTGTGTTCCCCTTCTGTGGTGAACTTATGTAGATTTCACTGTCACAGAAGAAAAAGATTTGTTAATTTTAGTCCATTTACCCTTCTGTTGCCATGTTAGTTTTTCTTTAACAGGTTTTAAGGGTTTTAAAATCTTTGAATTTGTTGGAATTTGAGTGGACATTAACTTCTGTTGTTTGAAATTTTCAAGCTCAAAAGAGGTTTTGGCTTGTATGCACATATGCAAAAAGTCTGGACAGATAGGAATTCCAGTGATTTTCTCCTTGGGAGGAATAGTTCTATTAAGAACTTCAGAGGTTTGTTTAAAAACCTCTGTGTCACTAGGTCTGATCTCTGACTTAGAGTCGGTCTCTGAGTCATCAGAGGATGAATCGTCCTCATATACATAGGTTGAGTCACTTGGTTCTCTTTCGACAGAGGCTGGACTTTCAGAACATGTGTCATACTCACTTTCATCCTTTTCTGAGAAACTATCTTCTAAGTTAACAAAAGTATTTGTTAAGTTTTCTTCAGATAGATCTTGATTGCTGGAAGATGTACAGAGGTTTTCTTCAGAGATATCAAGTTTTTCTTCTGTAATTCTTGGCTTGAACTCAGGTGCCTCTGCTGATAATTTATTTTCAGAATTCATCATGCAGACAAATGCAACTTGAGTTTGAGTCTCGGGTTTACCAAACTTGAAGATTCCTATCTGATCTTGAATTTTCAGATACCTCATAGGTTTGGATTCTCTTTTGACAGAGATTGAAGGTGACAAATCTGTGTTTTCAAACCACACATTTGTCATCTTCAAAGGTTTCCTCTTGTGAGGTTCTCCAGAGACTTTTTGCCTTTTACTTACGGAGAGAAGATTTGGAAAACCAGGTTTTCTTGTATCTACAATGTGAAATAGAGAGGATTGAGACTTGTCTCTTTTGGTTCCGGTATAAGGATCTATATCACAGAAGCCAATTCCCCGTCTCCCTATTTGTGTGTTTAATTTTTCGTACACCTTCTGAGCATCTTGAAATTTTTTAATTTGAAGATCTCTTCTGAGTAAATCTTGACAGAGGACTTCTCTTTCCTTTTGAAAATAATTTTTAACAGCTAGGATGTTCATTCTGTCGCACTCAACGTCCATTAGTTCTTTAGACTTTGTTTTCAAGGAAGAATTAAGTTCAGAAATCTTTTCTTTTAAATGATTTAACTTTTTGTTCCAGTCCATTTCAATTTCTTCTTTTTCTTTAAAGATTTTAGCTTTTTCTTGAGTGAGAAGTCTAGCTTTTCTCTCATAGAAGGTGAGCTTTTTCTGAATATCTTCACATGTCTTTTTCATTTCAGTGTATTCAATGTTAAGTTTAATCAAGTCATCTTCTGCAGTATTAGAGTTAGAGGTAGAAGTGGATACCTCACTGTCGGAGTCAGAGCTGACTTCTGCCATGCCACAGAATAGAGCATTCTTTGTTTCGCCTTCGTCAGAGGATGTGTCTGACTCCCAGATTTCTTTGTTCACCATTAGTGACTTTTGAGCATAGTATTCAGCTTTCTTTTTGTAGAAAGTTGCATCCCACAGTTGTTGTGACAATCGTCAAATTTATACCTCATGTTAGAACTACACTGAATATATCATTTTTCTCATGACATAGTTCACACAGTGCAAGTTTAGCATTAAACGCGGTACGATAGGAAAATTCGAGAAATTTTGCCTAAGAAACCCTTGAATTAAGAAATTATACATAAATCTCTTAAAATGCCAACTTGACCTACATTTATACTACAAGTATTTATATAATTGATAATTTATGTATTTCAATAATAGTATATATATATATATATATATATATACTTTATTTTATATATAATTACTTTGTATTTCATTTATTAAGAAAATACTTGTATTTTAATTTTTAATCAAAAAGATAAGATTTGACAAATTATATCTATCACTCACCCCCCCCCTCTCTACTCCATAAGAATGCAACAAGTATTCACAATCCATTTCATTATCTAATCTCACTCTCTCTCTAAAAGAATACTTTCAATTCTTTCTCTCTCCATCTTCAAATCTTCAAATCTTCATCTTCATCTTCAAATCTTCATTCATCTTCATCCCAAATTCCAGCCCCTCAATCACTTTTCTTCAAAGGATAAAAATAATGCAAGGTAAATACAAGTGTGTTGGGTGAAATCCACACACACTTTTTTAAGTTATTTTCACTTTCTTGCATTTGATGAATGTTCTTCATCCCTTCTACACTTTCTTTAATTTTTTAAAAATCGTCTTTACAATGTCTTAATGTTTGTAGATTTACCACCATAACATCTTCTTGTTATTAAAAAGGTGGTGAATCCAAAATCAAACCTATGTTAAGACCAAAGATGAACATTTTAAACACATGCATGTAGTTTTCTTGAGAAATCCATCTTCTTTTGTTCAAGAGTTTCATGAGTGTATCTTTGTAATCCACTAAAACATACTTAAAAAAACATGCATGAGCTCAAAATACACAATTTTAAGTTGCATGTTGATGTTCTTGGCAAGAACATCAACATTCTTCAAAATGAGTCTTTTACAAAAGTTTATAAAAGATGAGTTGATAGGTAACTTGAATGTAATTTAAATGGTTCAAAAATGTGTTTTGAAACTGAAAATAAGTGTATGGAAAAGGGTCAAATCGGATTTTGCATGCAAAGGAATAAGAATTTTGGTTAAGAAGTAAATATAGGAGCACATACACAAGGTGTAGTTTTGACAACTTGCTGTCAGATTCCACACCTCTCTTCAAATGGTCATATCTCACTCAATAAAACTCTAAATTGAGTGATTCGTTTTTTGGAAATTATTTTTATGTGTTAGGATTCAAACCCAAGTGGTTTCACTCAAAAACTCAAAGATTTCGTCTACCAAACAGTTTTCACAGAAACAGTGCGCAAGCAGCAACGTCTTCTGTCGAGTTTTACGTCAAGTATTATTTCATGTACTTAAACACTTCTAAAAATTATGAAACTTATGCCAAAAGTTTTCTAACTCGTTAAACACTTTGGACATAAAATATCTTGACCTAACTATACCTGGAAGTTACCCAAAGATGGACACAAAGTGACACCAAAATCTGGACAGCAAAGGACAAATATCTTATTATTATTAAGGACTAACTTCTAATCCCAATTCATCATTTTATGATGAAATAGTGGAATATATATGTATATCTTATATTTATATACATTTATGCATCTTACTTATGCAATTTATTTATTCTTCATCCCTTTTCATCATTTTATGAAAAATTGTGGAATATACATATATATAATATATTTATATATATTTATGCAATTTATATATTGTTGATCCCATTTCATCATTATATGATGAAATTGTGGAATATACATATATATTATACATTTATATTTATGCACTTTAAATACTTGTCTTTACATTTAAAACCCTTAATTTTATCGTTTTTACGATAAAATTTCGGTTTATATATATATGTACTATATATATATATATATATATATATATATATATATATATATATATATATATACGTTCTTTAAACCCTTTTCGTTACTTATTGTGATGAAATTGCGGAAACTTTAATCCAACGTGTGAAATCCCAAATCTAGCAAGAAATCAAGAATGATGTAGAGAGAAAATCTAGAGTACACAAGTCATCCATATATTGATCTTCAAAGTGTAAATGACAAAATGATCAAGTTGTTACAAGAGATCTTGATTTTTTTCTAACTAAGAACTAGACATGCCTATTTATACCCATAATATACAAGGTATAAAGGCACAACTAACTAATACAGTACATTGACTTTACAGTAAATCTTGAATACAACAATGCTCTAACAATCTCCCCCTTTGGATTCAAGATTTAAAAAAAATATGACAGCAGTCTTCAGCTCTTTGTAAAGTCAATCTTCTCAAACAGACACTCTATCAAACCATCTTCAAATAGCTTTATATCCACTAGTTAACGGCGAACTATATGCTTTGACACTCTTTAAGAACTCGGCTTTGAAGAATCTTCAGACAAACATGAAAGGTCATTGTCTTTTTCTTTGAAAAGTCAACCTTCTTCAATACAATCTTCAACAGATTGTCTTCAAGTCTTGAACATGGATTTCATATCTTTATATAGAACCATCAATTCGGAACAAGATAAATCAGAAACGATTAGAGTTTGGATCAGAAAGATGTGAAACCATCCACATTGTTGAACTTTTAGGTGTAAGCGCATTCCGAGAACCACTCAGAACTAAGATAACCAAATTCGGTGTAAGCGCATTCCGATAACCACTCAGAACTAAGATAACCAAATTCAGCAACATTTGGACTTCACATGATCCTTCTCCCCCTAATCTTCAGTCTTTGTTCACGAATCTTGGACTTGAAATATCTTTGATTTGAAAGCTCTTTGACATGAAATTGAAATTAAACTTTTCTCCCCCTTTTTCGATGATGGTGAGCATCATAATCATCGAAAACCATTTTCAATTTCAGTCGTGTTTTTGAGTATTGCTAACAATCTCCTCCTTACAGAATAACCTTGCTCCCCCTCAAAATAAGAATTCTGGAGCAATTTATTTTCTCCCCCTGAAAGTATGCATATATTTCAATAACGTACAGTATTTGAAATTGTAGCACAAATTTTAAAACAAATTTACACAAGGAAAATAAAATTCATTGAATTTCATTTTATAACTACAAACATTTGATCATTTGAAAACTGTACAAAAGAAATTCAGCTTAATGAAATTTAACAGATTTTTCAATCAAATGAAATCAAATGCATGTGTTTGGAATAAAATACAAGTCATCATTGCATATCAAGTTAAAAATGTTCAGTTTCAACTCCTTTATTAAATCTATTTGGTGTGCTAGCATGCGAAATATGATTAGCATCAAGCGTATGCAATTCTAAAACATATAAGAATACTTTGCTCTACTCACACTATTTGTCCAAAATCAGAATTTCATAAATTTACGGGGTTATCGCGACTTTGTATTTTCACCAAGTTTCAAGAGATGTGTGCTCTTTGGCATCTTTTGATATTGTGCACATTGGCATCTTTTGATTTTGTGCACATTGGCATTTTTTGATTTTATGCACATTGGCATCTTTTGATTTGTGCTCATTTGCATCTTTTGATCAAAAAGTTTAGTAAGAATACGATACATCGTTAAACATGACTTTCTATCTGATTCTATAGCAGGATTTGGGTTAGCATATCCCAGACCAGTTGGCCTTAGGTACTAGGTGTCGAGCACCCCTTAGAACTTAATTTCCCAAACCATAAAGGCCACATCGATATATCTTAAACCCATTTGTACCAGTAGAACATGGCTTTCTATCTGGTTCTATAGCAGGATTTGGGTCAGCCGATCCCAGACCATTTGATCTTAGGGACTAGGTGTCGGGCACCCCTTAGGACTTATTCTCCCAAACCAGAAAGGCCACAGGTACAAACTTTCAAACTAAATGATGTTCTAAATAAGTTCGGATTTCCATCACAAAATATGAATGATATCTCAATCACTTGGTTCTAAAACATAGTGCTTCTCCCATATTTTCATTACCATCCATCATTATGACATATAGGCTTTTTGAGCATTATATTCTATATATATCCAGATTCACATAACTTTGAGCATTCAGCATAATTTCATTCATGTTTTGCTGACCTTTCGATTATTTCAGAGGTGAAAATTGAAGCAAATCTAACTCAGATAATACAAAGATTCTTGAAAAAATCATCTTTTAGCACACATTTAATTCATTGAATGAAAATTGAAAATTTTATCTCATTGAAATAAATTTGTAAAGATTCAAGTTTTCAAAGTAGTAGAAACAAAAATAATCCAATGTTACCTGTCATCACTTGTTCCTTGAAGTAAAAAGATATAACATTTAAGGATATTACCTGAGAAGTGTGAGTTCTAAACTGATTTGTTTAGAAGTCTTAGTCTTTGAAGTACGGGTCCTGAACTGAATTGTTCAGAAGCCATAGTCTTTGAAGAACGGGTTTTGAACTGATATGTCCAAAAGCCAAAAACATTGAAGCACGAGTCCTGAATTGATGTATTCAGAAACCAAAATCTCTTTTAGTGCGGGTCCTAAACTGATATGTTTAGAAACCATCCGTCTTTGTCTCCCCCTTAATGATACATATACACTTAAAAACAATTCACCGCTTCTCTTCTGTTTTCAATCATGTGTGTGGTTTATGTTTCCAAATCAGCACCACACATGATAAACCTGCAAAACAGATTAAGCAGATTTTGGTACCCAACGGGACTTGGGTCCTAGTGTGTTAGGTGTAGATCTCTTTGAAGGAATACTATAAGTACCGTACCAAAAATAAGTATAACTTTTATGCACAAAATTATTTGTTCCACAGTAAGAACAACAAATTTTCTTTTGAGCTAACCTGATTAATTGATTTATAGAATAAACCAAATCAGGCTTGACAAATGATTTACCTTGAAATGTATTGCTCTTCTTAGCATTTGGAGTGGGAACCTTTGATTTTGGAATATCTTTCTTCGGAACTGTTGTGCCTTTGACTCTCCATTCCATCTTCACTTTCTTGAAGACTGGAACTTCTTCAGGTTTGGAAGTATTAACTTTAGGCACATTTGTTTTGTTATCTGATTTATCAAGCATAGGATTATAGAAGAGATTTGTTGAACGAATCTGATCTTTTGAGAAATCATTTGATCTATTAAATTGTTTAGAAGGAATGTTTTTAAAACTTGAACTTGAAGCAGTTTTAAAAGAGCATTCAGAATCATTTGAATTAACAAATGGAGTCTGAAAGATAGAATTATGACTGGTCTCCTTTGAGACATCACATTTAAAAATGACGTCTTCAAGTTCTTTGACTTTGTTTATCAAAACATTTTTCTCTTTAGAAATTAGATCAAATTTCTTTTGGAGATCAGATTTGAACTGTTGATCCTTCATAATATCAGCTGATAAACCAGATAATCTTTTGGTAAGATTAAGAATTGTATCTTCAAAATATTCGCGTTCCGATTCAAAATCTTTTTCCAAAAACTTTCTTTTATCAGTAATATCTTTGAAAATTTCCATATTTTTCTTTTTAAGGGTTTTACATTCCTTTTCAAATAGATTTTTCTTTTCCGTGAAATCTTTTCTTTCCTTTTCCAAAAGATTTTCTAATTCAGAGATTTTCACGGAAAGTTCAGAACTTTTAATCTCAAAAGATTTGCGTTATGTTTCAAATTCATTTCTTTCCTTCTCTTGCTTCTCTTTTTCAAGATATAAAACTTTCTCAAAATCGGAGATTTGTTTCAAAAGTTTTATATAATTACGTTCAATTGCTTCCTTTTCTTTAAGAACTTTCTTTGAAGAAGGTGACACTCCTTCACGTTCAGAAAGCTTCTTCTTCAATTCAACGTTTTCACTTTCCAACGTTGTTGTCTTTTCATGAACTCTTTTTATTTGATTTCGTAAATATGAGTTCCCCTTTTCACTCTTGTCTTTCTCACTCTTCATATCAGCATTTTCTCTTTGAAGAGTTGTTACTTTCTCTTGAAGTTTCTCGATTTGATCGTGCAGACTTGAGTTGTCTTTGTCTTTCTTTGTTTCAAGACCTGCAATATATACTTCAAGATCAGTAATTCTTTTAGTAAGTTCAGCATTTTGTTCTTTCAAAATAGAATTTTCATTTGAAGAAGAAATGTCAAAAATTTGTCTCTTCAGATCAACATTTTCTTCTTCCAATGCCTTTTTACTCCCTTGAAGCTCTTTCATATTTTCTTGATGAGTTGAGATATCAAGTGTCTTGTTCTTCTCTTCAAGAACTACAATCTTGCGAATCAAATATTTCAGCTCGGATTCAAGAGAAGAGACTTTGTCTTCTAATGAAGCTTTTTCAGACTTGAGCTTTATGTTTTTCATTCCCTCCTCATCAGAATATCTCATGTATTTAGAAACCAAACAATCAAGGCGCTTGATCTCATCCTTAGCTTCAAGAAGAGTCCATTTTCTCTCTTTCTCTATATGATACATTTTGAAGAATGCTAGAAGATTGATCGTTCAGAAAATCAAGCAGAAAAATTTTATATAAAATTTTTTCTTGAAAAGCTTTTAAAGTGTTTGAAAAACACTATGGAAAAAATTTCGGGATAAATTTCACAAGAATTCGGATGTATAAGGATTCGAAATCAATGAATTCGAATGAAGAAGGATTCGAATTCAATGAATTCGGATGCTGAAGGGTTCGAATTCAATGAACTCGGTTGCTGAAGGGTTCGAATTCAATGAATTCGGATGCTGAAGGGTTCGAATTGAATGAATTCGGATGCTGAAGGGTTTGAATTCACCCAATTCGGACTTAACTGGGTTCGAATTCACCCAATTCGGACTTAACTGGGTTCGAATTCTTTACTTGGAAAATTAAACCAACTCAGATGAATCCACAACTTCTCAATTCGAATCTAACAGGGTTCGAATTCAACTCAATTCGAATCCATAAGGGTTCGAATTCAACTCAATTCGAAAGCTTCTTGAGTCGAATTCTATACTTGTGATGCCAAGAACACTCCGAATTCCCTTTGAATGATCCGAATTGTGTATGAATGATCCGAATTCACCAAGAATGATCCGAATTCTGCACTTCGAACACAAAAATCACTAATTCAGCCATAACTTTTTCAAATCTTGATCAATTGATATGAAACTTGTATCGATTTGTTCGAAATTGAAATCCGCACACTTTTCTTGTTGATCACAACTCGTAATTTGATCGATTTAAACAATTTTTGATCCAAAACAGTGATTTTTGGGTTTTCGAACAAAATCTGAAAAAATCGATCAAATCAGATGATTATGTGCAGTTTTTGATGTTGATCCAAGAATTAATGTTGTTCAGATATCAATTCCGAGTTCAGTGATGCCAAGAATTGATCCAAAAAATCAAAATTTAGAAAAAATCTATGTCTTAATGATAAGTGTTCAGATGAACAGTAATGAACACCCAATCCGAATTCTTCAGGCTTAGTGTAAAAAATCTTCAATTTGGTCTTCGATCTGCTTGAATCTTCTGTTTAGCTCTGATACCAAATGTGAAATCCCAAATCTAGCAAGAAATCAAGAATGATGTAGAAAGAAAATCTAGAGTACACAAGTCATCCATATATTGATCTTCAAAGTGTAAATGACAAAATGATCAAGTTGTTACAAGAGATCTTGATTTTTTTCTAACTAAGAACTAGACATGCCTATTTATACCCATAACATACAAGGTATAAAGGCACAACTAACTAATACAGTACATTGACTTTACAGTAAATCTTGAATACAACAATGCTCTAACACAACGAGAACAAAGTATATATATTTGTTACGTTTATAATATTAAAGCACAACAAGGCATTTTATGACGATTTGGATAATTAGTACCGAACCCTCGAGGCAAAAACTTACTAGTGACCTTGCGTTCATAGGTTCGAAGTAGGATCATCTCGAGGTACTTGTGGGAGATTCCCGGACACTACTGCTTATCAAGTGAGTTATCACAGCCCCTTTTTCAATGTTTTACATATTTTGGGGTGAAAAGCATGTTTACTTGTTTTATTGAAAACGTAAACTTTGCTATACTCATTTATGCTCTATAGTATGTATGGTTTACGCGTGTTGTAAGTTTGAGCTTTCTCTCTATCATACGTAAGTCCCCGTTTAACTTACGTTACCCGTTTAACTTACGTTACCCGTTTAACTTACGAGTGTGAGCCATTGGTAATTATGAATAACGTTATTTGGTTGACACCCTACTCACAAGTAGCGCTTGTTTGAGTGCATAATTATTGTTTTCCGTACGCATTGTTGGTGATAGAACATGCGCTGGGGCTGCCGTCATATAGGTCGGGTAACGGGCTCACAACTTAAACATAATACATACTATTACCATGAGCAAGTTTTTCATAACCGGTTGATTTATCCACTTGTATGGATTCAACTACTTTGACTTATCCACTTGTGCGGATTTAAACTATTTTGCTATGATAAACAATGTTGTACTCATTAAACCTGTGATCTCACCAACTAGTGCATTAGTTGACCTTTTTATTGACATGCTTTTCAGGAGAACGTCTTTAAGGTTGGGATCTAGGAAGGCTACACATGATGAAGCTTTCTTTTATATCTTTTATTTATGTTCATTTCCCCTTTCGTAAAAAAGATTGTAAAAGACAAGGTTTTAACCTTTTGAATGTATTTTGATGGTTGATGTGATCTTGTAACTTTTGCTATGAAACTTGAGCTGCATATCCCGTGTTTCCGCTTTAGCGGGGTGTGACAGATTTGTTATCAGAGCCAAAGGTTATAGAGAATACCAGTTTTTCTTTAGAAAAACTGCAACTATAGCCAAAAACGGGAAATAACACTCAAACTACTCAACATATTGCTAGTATAACTAATTCGGGTATTGCATCATCGATCTTTAATTAAACAAAGCCAAATCAGCTATGTTTAATTAAGGAAGAGTAATGCGAGACCGGAAATGGATATGCTAGGAACATGTGTGTATTTTCTCACAAAAAAATGCTTCACGTCATATGCATAGGATGAACGTAGTTATTGCCTACAGTATGCAATAGTATAGTGCGTTTAGCCTTTATCACTACGCGACAAGTAATGTTATGCACTCTTACTTCAGTATCACTATGTCAACATCCTCATCACACTCTTACTTCATCACTACTATGTCATCGTCATCGTCGTCATCAAGCTCACTTCCCTCCTACACGCCGTCAAGCGAATGTACATCTGGAGGAGAACAAGACCCGTACGATGGGCCAAGGATACCACCGACTGTGGTTCCACCACAACCCACCCCGATAGTAGTACAACCTAGTCCTAGAGGGCCACGCACGAAACTAACCGCTAGGAAGAGCGTCCCTATACCTAGACCAGTGTGTTTTAGGTCCGACCAACGAGAGGCACCGGAACCCTCGCGGGTGTTCGAGGGAGTGCCGATAAGTCGTGCGCCTGGCATGACCTGGGCCGAGGAACAGCATCTCAGGGCTGTGACAGCAGATTTGCACGGATGTCAGACGAGGGTCAGTCGTCAGAGTCAAGTAACGACAGAGCTAGTAGAGTTAAGTCACCTCCTAACCAACATGTCGTCTGACGCACTAAGTGGAGCAATGATAGCTCGAAGGATAGCCCTAAGGGCCGAGATTGTGTGCATAGTAGTAGTGATCCTACTGACGATGTTGGTGTTGTGGATTTTGATCGAGGTGTATCGGGGAGGGTATTGATGCGGATGGTGGAAGGTTTTAGAAAAAAATGCCACCAAGAAGATCCACACGTCGCACGGGAGGAAATCCTGAAGAACAAAACCCCGATATTGCCCAGATCATAGCTGAACGTATCCAAGAGGCGATACCTGAATTGTAACTCAACTCACTGCGGACATCAATGAGAGTCATAGGAATATTAATGTGGGAGGAGGAAATCCCAATGACATTCAAGACAGTAGAGGATGCAGCTACAAAACGTTCATGACTTGCAAGCCCAAGGAGTTTCATGGAACAGAGGGTGTTATAGGATTCTCTCATGGGTTGATAGTATGGAGTCGGTACTCCACATCAGTAAGTGCTCAGAGGATCGCATGGTGGAATATGCGGCATGCCAGTTTCAAAAGCGAGCTTTGACTTGGTGGAACATTTAAGTCCAAACCCGTGGAAGGGAGGATGCATACAAGTTGTCCTGGATTGAATTCAAGGAATTACTCATTGAGGAATACTGTCCCAAGAGTGAAGTTCAGAAGTTGGAGGCTGAACGTTGGGATCTTACCATGGTTGGTTCGGGGATAGATCGATACACCGCTCATTTTCATGAACTTGCAAAGTTAGTGCCCCACATGGTTACCCCGGAGAGCAAACGGATCGACCGATATTTGTATGGATTGGCCCCGGAGATCCGAGGGATGGTTAAGTCAGCAAGTCTGACCACGATCCAAGCCGCAGTGGCATTAGCAACTAGTTTGACCCATGATGCGGTCAGGGCAGGAACTCTGACTCAGAAAAGTGTTGGTAGTAAGAGAAGGCCAGAGAGTCAGTCAGGAAAGGCGATTGGAAGTAGTTCAAGTAGGAACAAGAAAGTAGTGGGAAACTTTGGGATGAATGCTAAGGAAGTAGGGTGTTACCATGGACCCCTCCCGAAATGCAATCAGTGCAATTTGCATCATGAAGGAACCTGTCCCACCTGTGGCATTTGTAAGCGAAAGGGTCATTTCACCCGGTACTGCAAGATGGGAAAGAATGTAAAGGTTGAAGGAAGGGCATGCTATGAATGCGGGAGTCCGGACCACTTCCGGAATGTGTGCTATAAGTTAAATAGAGGACCCATCAATAAAAATGTTGGGTATCAAGCAAGGCAAGCCAATCAGGGAAACCAAGGAGGACATGCATTTGTTTTAGGAGCAGAAGAAGCACGTCGAGACCCCAATGTAGTGACAGGTACATTTCTCCTAAACGGTTATTATGCATCCGTGTTATTCGACACTGGAGCTGATAAGAGCTTTGTTTCGTTAGACTTTAGGCCTTTGATCAATTTAGAAACTAAGAAAATGCCGAATGCTTATATCGTTGAGGTTGCTAACGGAATTGAATTAGAGGCCAAGGATGTAATCTTAGGTTGTACCTTGAACTTAGCTGATAAACTTTTTAGCGTTGATCTTATTCCAATTGAGTTGGGAAGTTTTGATGTAGTGATAGGCATGGATTGGTTATCTAAGAACCGAGCAGAGGTTAGTTGTTTTGAAAAGACTGTCAAGTTACCATTACAAGGCGGAGAAACCCTTGTTGTCCAAGGAGATAGAGCTGCAAGGAGCCTAAGGATAGTGTCATGTATGAAGGTCCATAGGTATTTAAGAAAGAAGTGTGTTGTATTCTTGGCGCAAGTAATCGAGAAGAAGTCTGAGGGGAGGCGAGTCCAAGATATTCATGTGGTAAAGGATCACCCAGAAGTGTTTCCAGACGATTTGCCTGGACTTCCACCGCTTAGACAAGTCGAATTTCATATTGACCTTATACCTGGAGCGGCGCTTGTAGCCAAGGCCCCATATCGTTTAGCACCTGCCGAAATGCAGGAGTTGTCGAATCAACTTCAGGAACTTCTGGATAAAGGTTTCATTCGACCAAGTTCATCACCCTGGGGAGCCCCGATTCTCTTCGTCAAGAAGAAGGATGGATCGTTTCGAATGTGCATCGATTATAGGGAGCTAAATAAGATAACAATCAAGAACCGATATTCTCTCCCTAGAATAGACGATTTGTTCGACCAGTTGTAGGGTACAACTTACTTCTCGAAGATTGACCTCCGATCGGGATATCATCAGTTAAGAGTCCGAGAGGAAGACATTCTTAAAACAGCTTTTAGAACTCGCTATGGACACTATGAGTTTTTAGTCATGCCATTCGGGTTGACGAATGCGCCAGCTGTGTTTATGGATCTAATGAATAGAGTATGTACACCATACCTTGATAAGTTCGTGATTGTATTCATTGATGATATACTGATCTATTCTCAGAGTAAGAATGATCACGAACAACATCTAAGAGTGATTTTAGAACTTCTCAAGGAGCAGAAGTTATATGCCAAATTCTCTAAGTGCGAATTTTGGATTCGGGAAGTACATTTCTTAGGTCACGTGATCGGGGAGAAAGGGATTCATGTAGACCCAGCTAAGGTAGAAGCCGTTAGGAAATGGGAAGCCCCAAGGACTCCAACGGAAATTCGCCAATTTCTAGGCTTGGCAGGATATTACCGGCGTTTCATCGAGAATTTCTCTAGGATTGCTAAACCCCTCACCACGTTAACCCAAAAGGATAAGGAATTTGTTTGGGGAGTTTCACAAGAAGAAGCGTTTCAACTTCTGAAGAAGAAGTTGTGCAATGCACCGATTTTAGCCTTACCGGAAGGAACGGAAAATTTTGTGGTAAATTGTGACGCGTCGTATCAAGGATTAGGTTGCGTATTGATGCAAAATGATAAGGTGATAGCATACGTCTCAAGACAATTAAAAGTTCATGAGATGAACTATACCACACATGATTTGGAGCTCGGAGCTGTAGTATTCGCTCTGAAGATATGGAGACATTATCTATACGGTACCAAGTGCACAATTTTCACTGATCACAAGAGTCTTCAACATATTTTTCAACAAAAGATGCTTAATAAGAGGCAAAGAAGATGGGTAGAACTACTCAGCGACTACGATTGTGAGATACGTTACCACCCAGGAAAGGCCAATGTGGTAGCCGATGCCCTGAGTAGGAAAGAAAGGGTAAAACCTTCACGAGTCCGAGCGTTAGGAGCACTGGTTCAAACAAGTTTGAAAACTCGGATTTTCGAAGCTCAAAATGAAGCAATGAAGTCTGAAAACCTGAAGGACGAGACCCTTCATGGTTTAGAATCGAGTTTTGAAACTAAAATTGATGGAGTACGTTACTTTAAAGGCAGGGTATGGATCCCAAAGGCTGACAACCTACGGGAAATGATTTTGGAAGAGGCTCATAATTCTAAGTACTCAATTCACCCAGGAGCAGATAAGATGTACAACGATTTAAGGGAGTACTATTGGTGGCCAGGAATGATGAAGGATATTGCCACATATATAGGAAAATGCATAACTTGTTCCAAAGTCAAGGCTGTTTATCAAAAGCCATCAGGACTGTTGCAGCAACCAGAGATTCCCCAGTGGAAATGGGAACAAATCACTATGGATTTCATAACCAAACTTCCAAGAACTGCCAAAGGACACGACTCGATTTGGGTTATAGTGGATCGATTTACAAAGTCTGCACATTTCTTGCCCATTCGGGAAGATTTTAAGATGGAGAAGCTTTCTCAAATCAACATCAAGGAAGTTGTCACTCGTCATGGAGTCCCAGTTTCCATCATATCAGATAGAGATAGTCGCTTCACATCTCGATTCTAGCAGTCACTTCAAAGAGCGTTAGGTACGCAATTAAACATGAGCACGGCCTATCATCCTCAAACGGATGGTCAGAGTGAGCGAACCATTCAGATATTGGAGGACATGCTTCGGGCGTGTGTGATAGACTTTGGAGGTAGCTGGGATAACCACTTGCTGTTAGTTGAGTTTTCTTACAATAATAGTTATCACACCAGTATTCAGTGTGCACCATATGAAGCCCTGTATGGACGCAAGTGGCGGTCGCCACTTTGTTGGATGGAAATTGGAGATAGACAACTATCTAGTCCGGACATTGTCCAAGAAACCACCGACAAGATTGCAATCATCAGAGATAGGCTTAAAGCAGCACAAGATCGTCAAAAGAGCTATGTTGACAATCGTAGGAAGCCTTTAGAATTTCAAGTTGACGACATAGTCTTTTTGAAGGTATCCCCTTGGAAGGGAACAGTCCGATTCGGGAAAAGAGGAAAGTTTAGTCTACGATATGTTGGACCATTCAAGATCACAGAAAGAATCGGACCAGTGGCTTACAAGCTGGATTAGCCAATAGAGTTAAGTGCGATTCACAACACATTTTACGTGTCAAACTTAAAGAAATGTTTAGCCAACGAAGAAGTAACCGTGCCCTTGGAAGAAATCCAAATCAACGATAAGCTGCATATCGTAGAGGAACCAATGGAAATACTCGATAGGGAAGTTAAGCGTCTTAAGCGAAGCAGAATCTTGATAGTAAAGGTTCATTGGAACACACAGGCGCGGGCCTGAGTACACTTGGGAAAGGGAGGATTACATGTTCCAAAAGTATCCTCATCTCTTTACTAGCAAGCCTGTTAACGCTAGCAACACTTGAATTTCGGGACGAAATTCTTCTAACTGGGGGAGACTGTGACAACCATCAAATTTATACCTCAGGTTAGAACTACACTGAATATATCATTTTTCTCATGACATAGTTCACACAGTGCAAGTTTAGCAGTAAACGCGGTACGATAGGAAAATTCGAGAAATTTTGCCTAAGAAACCCTTGAATTAGGAAATTATCCATAAATCTCATAAAATGCCAACTTGACCTACATTTATACTACAAGTATTTATATAATTGATAATTTATGTATTTCAATAATAGTATATATATATACTTTATTTTATATATAATTACTTTGTATTTCATTTATTAAGAAAATACTTGTATTTTAATTTTTAATAAAAAAGACAAGATTTGACAAATTATTTCTATCACTCACCCCCCCCCTCTCTCTACTCCATAAGAATGCAACAAGTATTCACAATCCATTTCATTATCTCATCTCACCCTCTCTCTAAAAGAATACTTGCAATTCTTTCTCTCTCCATCTTCAAATCTTCAAATCTTCATCTTCATCTTCACCTTCAAATCTTCATCCCAAATTCCAGCCCCTCAATCACTTTTCTTCAAAGGATAAAAATAATCCAAGGTAAATACAAGTGTGTTGGGTGAAATCCACACACACTCTTTTAAGTTATTTTCACTTTCTTGCATTTGATGAATGTTCTTCATACCTTCTACACTTTCTTTAATTATTTAAAAATCTTCTTTACAATGTCTCAATGTTTGTAGATTTACCACCATAACATCTTCTTGTTATTAAAAAGGTGGTGAATCCAAAATCAAACCTATGTTAAGACCAAAGATGAACATTTTAAACACATGCATGTAGTTTTCTTGAGAAATCCATCTTCTTTTGTTCAAGAGTTTCATGAGTGTATCTTTGTAATCCACTAAAAACATACTTAAACAAACATGCATGAGCTCAAAATACACAATTTTAAGTTGCATGTTGATGTTCTTGTCAAGAACATCAACATTCTTCAAAATGAGTCTTTTACAAAAGTTTATAAAAAGATGAGTTGATAGGTAACTTGCATGTAATTTAAATGGTTCAAAAATGTCTTTTGGAACTGAAAATAAGTGTATGGAAAAGGGTCAAATCGGATTTTGCATGCAAAGGAATAAGATTTTGGTTAAGAAGTCAATATAGGAACACATGCACAAGGTGTAGTTTTGACAGCTTGCTGTCAGATTCCACACCTCTCTTCAAATGGTCATATCTCACTCAATAAAACTCTAAATTGAGTGATTCTTTTTCTGGAAACTATGTTTATGTGTTAGGATTCACTCAAAAACTCAAAGATTTCGTCTACCAAACAGTTTTCACAGAAACAGTGCGCAAGCAGCAACGTCTTCTGTCGAGTTTTACGTCAAGTATTATTTCATGTACTTAAACACTTCTAAAAATTATAAAACTTATGCCAAAAGTTTTCTAACTCATTAAACCCTTTGGACATAAAATATCTTGTCGTAACTATACCTGGAAGTTACCCAAAGATGGACACAAAGTGACACCAAAATCGGGACAGCAAAGGACAAATTTCTTATTATTATTAAGGACTAACTTCTAATCCCATTTCATCATTTTATGATGAAATAGTGGAATATATATGTATATCTTATATTTATATACATTTATGCATCTTACTTACTTATGCAATTTATTTATTTTTCATCCCTTTTCATCATTTTATGATGAAATTGTGGAATATACATATATATAATATATTTATATATATTTATGCAATTTATATATTTTTGATCCCATTTCATCATTTTATGATGAAATTGTGGAATATACATATATATTATACATCTATATTTATGCACTTTAAATACTTGTCTTTACATTTAAAACCCTTAATTTTATCGTTTTTACGATAAAATTTCGGTTTATATATATATATGTACTATATATATATATATACGTTCTTTAAACCCTTTTCGTTACTTATTGTGACGAAATTGCGGAAACTTTAATCCAACGAGAACAAAGTATGTATATTTGTTACGTTTATAATATTAAAACACAACAAGGCATTTTATGACGATTTGGATAATTAGTACCGAATCCTGGAGGCAAAAACTTATTAGTGACCTTGCGTTCATAGGTTCGAAGTAGGATCATCTCGAGGTACTTGTGGGAGATTCCCGGACACTACTGCTTATCAAGTGATTTATCACAGCCCCTTTTTCAAAGTTTTACATATTTTGGGGTGAAAAGCATGTCGTTACTACAATTACTCTTACGCACCGGTTTACTTGTTTTATTGAAAACGTAAACTTTGCTGTTACTCTATAACAGGATCTAATCTAGTATTCTAGAGAGAGAAATAGAGATCGTAGAGAGAGAAAAACATCAGTGCGCCATCTCTGATTAGAACAACTAGTTACAAAAGAGTTCTACAAGGGTATTTATACCCTTGACTTACAAAAGTCAATAAAAAAGCTAAAGCTTAACATATATAACCTTGATTACAATTAAAATGACATTAACAATCTCCCCCTTTGTAATCAAGGGCGCTCGAATCTTCGATGAAGTCTATTCTTTCCAATTAAGATCTCCAAGCGTCTTAAAGTGTTTCTGAAGTTGAGTCTCGAGTCGATTGTCTCCAAAGCTCGTCTCAGAAGTCTTATCTCTGGATTATCAATTTGGTATGAATTCTTTCTAGATTGAAGAAAAGATCTCACTGCTTTATTTAGTCTTTGCTCCAGTTGATATCTTATCACATTTAACGTGCCATCTGAGAATCTTCCAATTTCATCAAACCTGAGGAAACATCTTTGAGAAGTTTGATTTCTGTAGACAACCCCATAAGGATTCTCCAAAACTGTGCAAAGTGGATATTCAGAAATATTGGGTAGATCTCTGTTTGGTCTTGTCACATTAACAACTGGTTGAAAGCTTTCAACTGCAAGTTGAAAATCAAAACACCGATAAAATCTGACTTGACGGCGTAAGAAACGTTTGACTGCATCCAAAGCTTTTAAAATATCATCATTTCGAATGGTTAAATCTCTAAAATAATGATAAAGAACCTCAAAATCATCAATTGATAGATCATTAAAATCTGCTTCTGAAAACTGTTATGTCACACAGTCTTGACGTTGAACGTAGAAGACTGGATACCAGTAACTGATAAATCTCACCATTTCAACCTTGCGAACAGTGACAATCTTGTGCTTTGAGTAAACAAAGAACTTCCCTTTGCATTGACACTTGATAAAATTCACATACTCATATATGAATTTGGGTGTCTCTTTCTCAATTCCAGGAATAGCACTTAGACTCACCCTCTTCTTCTTCTTTACAAAGATGCCACGTTCAGAGTCTTCAAGAAAAGCAGATCTCATTCTGACACTCTGATATTTTTCTTCGAGTCTTTGCATTCGTTGTTGTGCAGTCAAAGAAGGACCTTGTTCCAATATACTTGGAGGAATATTCACATTCACTTCAGGAACTTCAATTTGAGATTTAGAAGACTCACAACTTTCAAAAATGCTTGAAGGAGCGGTGGCAGTTGAAAAAGATACAACTTGAGTTTGTTGAACAGGAGCTTCTGATTCACGAGAAACAACTGGAGTTTCATCATGTTGTACAGGAGACTGAGTAGATGGTGATTCAAGAGATTGTGACTCATGAACAGGAGATTCACCATATAACAGATTTACCAACTCTATGTCTTTTTCGTCTAACTCAACATCAACTTCAGAATCTGAAATTACAATGATGTCATCTTGTTCTTCTTCCTTTATCTTCCAAAACTTTTCAAATCTCGCGTGCAAATCATCATCGGAATCTATCTCCACAGACTCAGAAAAGAAGTTTCTCATATCTTCAAATCCTTCTGTTTCTTGTTCAGTTGATCCTTCAGGAATTTCAACAGTCACTGGAGTAGATTTCGGATCAACATAAACAACTAACTGTAAATTGCTTTCAACTCTGGATTCTTCAAAAATGATGGCCGACGCCATTGCATTTAAATCAACTTCTTTAAGCATATGATCAACCAAATCTTTCGGAGTTACATCTTCGACTCTTTCCGAACAACCGGCAACCATTCCTTGAACTTCAACATTTGACACATCTGAGGCTCCTTCGGTTCTTTGTCTTTTTGCATTCTCCCCCTCATGGCCTTGATTACCCGGGTCATCACGGTCATGTGTTCTCATATTAGAAGGACCTGCCTCAGATTGGCAAGTCTGATTATGCTTTTCCATTCTTTCTGAAAGCATAGAAAAAGCATCGGTTAATAACTTCATGCCATTTTTAATTTCCTTGAAATCACCCAGAACCTCAGATCGAAAGGAATTAAAATCAGTAAAAAGTGTTGTTACACGCGCATCTGGAACAAAATGTGGAACTGGTGCTGGAACAAGTGCTGGAGTTGGAGTTGGTTGGAAGTTACGCAACAACGACAATAAGTCACTATCTTGATGTTCCGGAGGAGACATTGATAGAAGTCGAGCATACAGCATGTCAGACAGCTCAGTCACCGGAATATCTTGAATAGATCTACCTGAAGGAATCTGAACATTTTCAGGAGTCGGTTGCTGACGCAATACAGTAATGCTAGGCTGTTGTGGCGATGACGAAGGAACTTGACTTGAAGGTTCTCTGATTACAATCCTGGATGGACGTCTCAATGGAATAGCAAATAGATTGACTTGAACATCTGCTTCTGACATCTTTCCCTTTCCTTTAAGTAAATCTTTGATCCGATTTATTTCTTCATTCTTCGTAGCCTCCACTTGTGCAGTCATCTTTTCCAAAAATTCAGAGAGAGGCATGTTTCCAGAAAATGGAATAGTATCAGTGTTTGCATGAATTGAATCTACCCCTGAACGCACAGCAGAAGCAGTCGCATCTCGAAGCTCTACCTCATCCACAAGAATGTTGTCCACTCTTGAGTCAATAGGAGCCGTTTCAACACTATCAACAATATTTCTAGAGAATGAAACTTCTGGAGAGATGTTCTCAGACCGCTCTAACACACTTGGTTGTAGCACAACAATTTCTAACAAATCTGTATCTCGCACATCTGAATCTCGCACTACTGTTTCTCTTACATCTGAAACTTGCACTGTGTTATCTACTTGAAGACTGTCATTATTAAAATCATCACCAACACTATTATCATCACCAGCATCACCATCATCACCATTATCACTATCTGAACCACCATCACTGTCGGAACCACCATCACCATCTTCACTATCTGAACCACCATCACCATCGTCACTATCCTCACCATCTGAAGACGAAGAACTACTAGATGTCTCTTCATTTCCTTCCTCCGCTACGGGAATTTGAATGTTATTATCGTCACAGTACGAAGTAACATCCTCATCAGTTAGATCTGCATATTTGAGAATAAGTTCCGGAGGAATGGGCATTGAATAAGCAAAACTCCTCTTCTGCCTTTGAATATACGACATCTCAAAGTCTATGGCTTGGTGCCAATCATTTATTCGAGGAATCTCTTTGTTACTCATGAGCATGCTCCAAGCAATAAGTTCCAAGAACCTAATATAAGGAATGAACTTGCGCTTCTTGAGAATTTCCTTGTCATTAACTCGATCTGATAATTCATGCCAGAAAATGATAGTGTAATCGACATGCAAATCATAAATGATCGCATGGAATAAACGAAGAAAACGTAGACTGGCATTGTCAGTACCAGAATGTTTGGAAGTCAGGCATCTGTTTAAAACTGAGAACAGAGCATACCACACGGGTGGTAGTTTGGGCTTCTCAAACTGTCTTACTTGAGTGAGATCACCAACATAGCCCGATGCTCGAATTCCAGCAAGAACATCTCCTTCAGATGGAAATGAATCAAAAGATGTGCGACCGATCTAGAATTCGCTTTAGGAAGTCTGAGGATCAGTCTTAGTCTTCTATAATACAACTCTGTTTCATACTGATCAATCTGGATATGAAAAAAATGAGGAGTCGCGCTCTCATTCTTGACAATGTAGTGCCATGCTTGTTGTAGATAAACTTCAGGAATTCCCGTGCGTCCCCCCCAGAGCATAAGAAATTGGATGCCCTCGTAGAATAGACCCAATCACTGAATTAATCCTGAGTTTATCAAGATTAACATAATGATTATTAGGTTTATACGGTAGAAGATACATCATTCTTGGAAAGACAGCATTTGGAGTATTGCGACGAGCGGATGGATCAGCTCCTGTAGATAACATGGATGGTAAAGGATTGTCACGAGAGGCATTATCGGATGGTGCCTCGAGACGTTCTTGAACCGTATTTTCATCTTCTCGAACTTGAGAATCAAAATCTTCATCAGAAGCCATGAATACACCTGGAATGAAGTATAAAAGATCCTCAATAAGAGCAACAAATGAATCACAAAAACACATGAAAAACCTCAGACAATAAGAAAATTTCTCAAGTCTGGTTTGCGCTACCAACAGGTGGCACAAAGCTCACTTTGCGCTACCAACGGGTGGCGCAAAGCTAGGTTTGCGCTACCAGCGGGTGGCGCAAAGCTTACTTTGCGCTACCAACGGTTGGCGCAAAGCTCACTTTGCGCCACCAACGGGTTGCGCAAAGCTTACTTAGCAAATCTGAGAGATCCTTTAGACGACCAAGACGCAAATATCAACCTGTGAAACCAGTTTCTATTAGGTAATCATCAAATCATCTATTGATCTTGAACATAATAGAGATTTACATAAGATTGATGCACTTTCTCTCTCTAGAATGCTCTCACTTCTTTCTCTAGAATATTACAATTAAGATCACTAATCAATTGCTTTCTTTTGACTTTTTTGAGACTTGCTTAACATCTAAGCTAACTAATCCTATTTATACCTAGGATTACAAAGCATTAAATCTAATCTACTTTGACTTTTCAATTAAAGCTACTTTGACTTTGACTATCTTTGACTTTTACATTGTTTGACCATTACAAGACTTTAACAATAAATCTTGAATACAATAATGCTCTAACAATCTCCCCCTTTGGATTCAAGATTTAAAAAATATGACAGTAGTCTTCAGCTCTTGATTTCAAAACTTTAACTTTGATCACTTTAAACTTTGAAGCTAAGATAATCTTCAAACATCTTTATCTTCATTAGTTCACGGCGAACTATATGCTTTGACATTCATTAAGAACTCAGCTTTGAAGAATCTTCAGTCAAACATGAAAAGTCTTTGTCTTTCTCTTTGAAAAGGCAACCTTCTTCAATACAATCTTCAACGGATTGTCTTCAAGTCTTGAACATGAATTTCAGATCTTTATATAAAACCATCAATTCGGAACAAGAGGAATCAGAAACTATTAGAGTTTGGATCAGAAAGATGTGAAACCATCCACATTTTTGAACTTTTAGGTGTAAGCGCATTCCGAGAACCACTCAGAACTAAGATAACCAAATTCAACAACATTTGGACTTCACATGATCCTTCTCCCCCTGATCTTCAGTCTTTGTTCACGAATCTTTGACTTGAAAGTTCTTTGACATGAAATATCTTTGACTTGAAAGCTCTTTGACATGAAATTGAAATTAAACATTTCTCCCCCTTTTTCGATGAAAGTGAGCATCATTATCATCGAAAACCTTCTTCAATTTCAGTCGTGTCTCTTAGTATTACTAACAATCTCCTCCTTAGTGGATAACCTTGCCCCCCCTCAAAATAAGAATTCTGGAGCAATTTGTTTTCTCCCCCTGAAAGTATGCATATATTTCAATAACGATATTCATTTCAAATACAGTGCATTAATGAAAACATTTATACAAGGAATATAAAATTCATTGAACCATATTTTATAACTACTAACATTTGATCATTTGAAAACTTTACAAAAGAAATCCAGATTTTTCAATCAAATGAAATCAAATGCATGTGTTTGGATTCAAAAACAAGACATCATTGCATATCAAGTTACAAACGTTCAGTTTCAACCCCTTTATTAAATCTATTTGGTGTGCTAGCATGCGAAATATGATTAGCATCAAACGTATGCAATTCTAAAACATATAAGAATACTTTGCTCTACTCACACTATTTGTCCAAAATCAGAATTTCATGAATTTACGGGTTTATCGCGACTTTGTTTTTTCCTAAGTTTCAAGAGATGTGTGCTCATTGGCATCTTTTGATTTTGTGCGCATTGGCATCTTTTCTTTTGTGCTCATTGGCATCTTTTTATATTGTGCTCATTGGCATCTTTTGATATTGTGCTCATAGGCATCTTTAATCACAAAGTTTAGTAATAATAAGATACACCGTTAAACATGACTTTCTAACTGGTTCTATAGTAGGATTTGGGTCAGCCAATCCCAGACCAAGTGGTCTTAGGGGCTAGGTGTCGAGCACCCCTTGGAACTTACTTTCCCAAACCAGAAAGGCCACATCGATATATCTTAAACCCATTTGTACCAGTAGAACATGGCTTTCTATCTGGTTCTATAGCAGGATTTGGGTCAGCCAATCCCAGACCAGTTGGTCTTAGGGGCTAGGTGACGAGCACCCCTTAGGACTTAATCTCCCAAACCAGAAAGGCCACAGGCACAAACTTTCAAACTAAATGATTGGAATTAAAAACATTTAGAATCTCAATCACTAGGTTCTACAACATAGTGCTTCCCCCATATTTTTGTTTCCATCCATCATTATGACAAAAAGGCTTTTTGAGCATTGTATTCTATATAAGTCCAGATTTGCACAATTTCGAGCATTCAGCATAATTTCATTCATGTTTTGTTGACCTTTCGATTTATATCAGAAGTGAAAGTTGAAACAAGTCTAACTCAGATATAACAAAAAACTTGTAAAATCACCCTTGACACACATTTTATTCATTGAATGAAAATTGAAAGAATTTCCACTTCATTGAATTAAATTTGTGAGGATTCAAGCTTTCAAAGTCAACATGCCGAGTTTTGATAAAAGGAAAGTGAAACGCTTTTCATCCAATGCCTTGGTGAAAATATCGGCAAGTTGATAGTCCGTAGGTACAAAATATAATTCAATAGTACATTTTTCCACATGATCTTTTATGAAGTGATATCGCATGTCGATGTGCTTTGTTTTAGTATGCTGAACAAGATTCACTGAGATGGCTATTGCATATTTGCTGTCACAATAGATTGGAATTGTTTTATACAGCAACCCATAATCTTGCAACTGTGTCTTCATCCATAACACTTGGGAACAACAACTTGCTGCAGCGACATACTCCCCTTCAGCAGTTGAAATAGACACACAGTTTTGTTTCTTTGAAGCCCAACTTATTAGCCGATCTCCCAGAAATTGTACATGACCAGAAGTACTTTTCCGATCCAGTCGACTAGCTCCATAGTCAGCATCAGAATAAGCACACATCTTGTAATCCGAACCCTTTGGATACCACAATCCTAAGTATGGGGTTCCTCTCAGATATCTGAAAATGCGTTTAACCGCCATAAAATGAGATTCCTTTGGATGAGCCTGGAATCTGGCGCACAAACATGTGGAAAACTTTATGTCTGACCGACTAGCTGTGAGATACATTAGTGATCCGATCATGCCTCGATAGGTTCTGACATCAAAGTCCTTTCCATATGGATCCAGACCAATTTGCGCACCATGAGCCATTGGAGTGCCTATGGTAGTACATTTATCCATTTTGAATTTCTTCAAAATATCAAAAACGTACTTTGACTGATTGATGAAGATTCCATCAGGCAACTGCTTCACTTGAAGTCCGAGGAAAAAATTGATTTCCCCCATCATGCTCATCTTAAACCTGGAAGCCATAAGATCAGAAAACAAAGTACATAAAGTTTTGTTAGTCGCACCAAAAATAATATCATCTACATAAATTTGAACTAAGCAGATATATTGTTCTTCACGTCGGATGAAAAGAGTTGTGTCAATGGCTCCCTTAACGAATCCGGATTTGAGCAGAAAGCTTGACAATTCATCGTACCATGCACGCGGTGCTTGTTTCAAACCATATAAAGCTTTATCGAGACGAAACACGTAATCAGGTTTAGCTTTGTTAACAAACCCTTCTGGTTGAGATACATAAACTTCTTCCTTTAGTACCCCATTCAGAAAAGCTGTCTTCATATCCATCTGATATACAGTAAAGTCGCGAAAAGCTGCAAAGGAGAGAAACATTCTGATGGCTTCTAATCTTGCTACCGGTGCATACGTTTCATCATAATCTATTCCTTCTTGCTATCGATAACCCTTCGCCACTAAACGAGCTTTGTTTCTCACAATTATTCCATCCTTGTCCTTTTTGTTCTTGAAAATCCACTTAGTGCCGATTATGCTTTTTCCTGGAGGCCTAGGCACTAATCTCCACACCTTCAATGCTTCGAATTCATTCAGTTCCTCTTGCATTGCAATAACCCAGTCTGGATCATTCAAAGCTTCAGAAACCTTGGTTGGTTAATGTTGCTTAAGAAGCAAGCAAATAAGCATTCATTCCGTGTTGCAGACTTGGATCTCGTGCTGACATTAGCGGACGAATCACCAATGATTTGGTGAATCGGATGTGCTTTTGTCCACTTGGTTGTATGAGGTAGTGGATCAACTGTTTCTTGAATCATTTCAAGTACTTGAGGAGGAGGTTCTAGTATACCAGATTCGCTAGAGGATACAGGTATCACTTCAGGAATCGGAGGAGATGTCTCAACAACATCATCAGATACAGATTGATGAACTGGTTGTTGAATGACACCCGGATCCACTGTTTCTCTTTCATAAGATTGAACATCTCCGGTCGTTTCAAGAATTTGTGACGAATTCGTTTCTTCAGTCACAGGTGGCACATCTAAATCCAAAGCTACTTCTTGTATCACAGGTTCAGATGTAACATGAACTGCATCGTTATCAGAGTTTTGTGCAACGGAATTTGAGGTAGATGCGTTCGTATTTACCTGATTAGACACATTAGGTAGAACATTGGTGTTAGTAGAAGGTAAGTCATTGTAGAAATGTTCAAATAAAAAATCAAGATCAGTAAGAGTATTAGAAGACAGAGTAGGATCCTGATTTGTCGGTTGAAAAACAGGTTCTGAACTGATTTGTCCAGAAGCTAACACTTCTGACATAACGGGAGCGGATCCTGTGTTGCCCGAAACCATTTCTTCAGATTCATCAAATTTGACATTGACGGTCTCCACCACCTTTTTAGTTGAAGTCAAATATACTCTGTAAGCTGCTGAAGAAAGAGCATAACCAAGAAAGATTCCCTCATCTGCTTTCGGACTGAATTCATTCAGATTTTCTCGATCGTTTAGCACAAAACATTTACACCCAAAAGCTCGGAAATATGAAACATTTGGTTTGATACCATTCATAAGCTCATACGGTGTCTTGTTGAATCTCCGATGAATGATTGATCTGTTTTGTGTGTGACATGCCGTAGAAACTGCTTCGGCCCAATGAGATAGAGGAAGACCTGATTATGCGAGCATAGTGCGAGCCGCTTCAACCAAAGTTCGATTGCGTCTCTCCCCCACTCCGTTTTGTTCAGGTGTTCTTGCGGCAGAAAATTGTTGAGTGATCCCATTTGCTTCATAGAACGCTTGTAAAGTGTTGTTTTTGAATTCCGTTCCATTGTCGGATCTGACAACCTTCACTGCCTTTTGTTTGTTAGTCTGAACAGTCTTAATGAGATTGATGAGATGGTCGGAAGTTTCATCCTTTGATTTGAGTAACTTCACCCAAGTATAACGTGAATAATCATCAACAATCACTAGGACATACCTCTTCTTTCCAATACTTCTTGTTTTCATCGGCCCACACAAATCTACATGCAAGAGATCCAGAATATCTTTTATGAAAAATTCAGCTTTCGGTTTATTAGAAGCTTTCTTCATTTTTCCCTTCTCACAGTCATGACAGAGATGATCTTTCTCTAATCTGAGTGATGGGAGACCTCGAACAAATTCATTCTTGGCTAACCTGTCCATGTAAATAAAGTTGAGATGAGCCAGTCTTCTATGCCACAGCCAGCTTTGTTTTGTGGTCGCCTTTGTCACAAGACAGGTATCAGAAGGAGAATTTACTGTTGAGAGATCTATGGTATAAAGATGTGATCTTCTTTTCCCAACAAGTAAATCTTTTCCGTCATTATTTTTAATAGCAACCCTTGTTGATTTAAAACTGACTTCTAGATCCTTATCGCAAAATTGCCCTATATTGAACAAATTGTGGCTTAGACCTTCAACATAACTCACTTTGTTCACTGTGATATTCCCTTGAACTAAGTCTCTGTAACCGAGAATTGGAGATGTCGCGCAATTTCCAAATTTGACTCTTCAACAATCCTTTTCTTTAAAGTTAGATAATAAAGTCTTATTGCCAGTCATATGTTTGGTTCATCCAGAATCCATATACCACAAATGACATGGCTGCAAAAAGAAACACATCAAGGAGATTTAGGTACCCATCTAGTTGTGGGTCCCTTCTTGTTAGTTCCAAAAGACATCCTATCAAACACAAGATGTTTTCTTTTCTTTGAAAAACTTTTGTGTTTATAAAATGCATTTGAATCAAACATAGGATAATGAATTTTATATGTATCAGATGAATAAACATCACCACCAGAACTACAACATGAGGACCAACATAAACCACCATTGGCAATTCAAAACATTTGCTTTATTGAATATCTAAAGAGTTTTTACAATTCTCTTTATTTTTCAGCAAATGAACTAATTGAACAAGGGTTGTTGACTATGCTACTCTTCTCATCTGTTGAAGTATCTAGAGACAACTGCTTGACTTTCCAAACTTGTCTTGGTCTTTTCTTCACAAACCTATCTGAGAAAGTAGAAGAAGAAGCATCAGAATCAGTTTCAGATTTTGAATCTTGTTTCTTAGATTTCTTTGACCTTCTCCTTTTTCTATGATTCTTTTTGTGAAAATTTGCATTTATAGTAAAAGAATCATCAATTTTCTCTGTTTCAACATCTGCATTAGAAGATATTACTTTGTGCAAGAAATCAAACTTTAAAACTTTTTCATTTATACTTTCCTCAGAGTTACTCTCCTTTTCTTTTTCAGAACCGTCAAAATCAGAATCAATTTTATCATCAGAAGAAGAGCTTTTGTTAGAATTGTCTTCCATTGTATCTTTCTTGGAATCAGATTGTACAACATTTTTATTTTTTCAAAAATATCTTGTTGAAGTTTTATTTCCTCTTCAAAACTTAAAGTCATGAAGGTCGAAATTATGTCCTTTTCAAATTCAAACAAGATATTTTGTTCTTCCAATTTAGCTTCAAAATCTAAAATTTTACACTCTAATACTAATGGTGGAATGTATCTTTTAGTATCATATGATATTTGAGATACATTCGTTTTTTTAGTATTAATAGCGTAACTATCAAAATAATCGTTTGGTAATGAAGCTTTTTCGGACTTTGTGAAATTTGAAAATTTTCTAGAAAGTCTTGATTTTCTAGAATTTTGAGATTTGATGTTGTACTTTTCATTTTCACGAGTATATACAAATGGAAGTTGCATCTTTGTTGTAAGACTTCTTTTCTCTTCTTCTAATTTTAAAGTCTCATCATCATTTGTCCATTTAATTTTAAAATGAGGAGCATATTTGGCAAGAGCTAAAAACTCAAATTCATAAAGAGTAGGAACTTGTGTTTTAGCTTCTTCTAAAAAATGTGGATTTTCAAATCCAAGTCCCCATTTTTCTTTAATAGATGTGTAACTCCTTGGTTTATTTAAATAAACTGTTTGTTCGGTTTGACCTCTCAAATAAAGTTTTTCTTCTAAAACAGATATTTGTTTAGAAAGATTGTCTCTCATATCGGTCATTGATTTCCAAGATTCAAGATAAGATCTGTTTAATTCTTCCAATTCTTCTATTTTCTTTACAAATTTACCTTTTGTACCTTCTAAAATTTTCTTTTCATCTTCAAGGCAAATTTGTAATTTTTCAATAGATTTTGAGTGGATATCATTCTTTTCCTTTTCAGAAAGCAGTTTTGTGCGAAATTCATGAATGGCAGTAGTCATGATGTTCATCTGATTCACAATAAATTCATAATCACAAGTAGAATGTACCTCAGAATCATCAGTTGAGCTTGCATTGTCATTCTCCTCATCATCACTGGCATCATCACCAATAAAGCACAAGTTTTCCGCTTCATTATCTGAGTGATCTAGCCAGTATTCTTCTTCCGCTAACATAACTACACCGGTTTCCTTCTTTTCAGCCAATTCTAATTTCTTCTTGTAGTAGGTTGCATCCCTTACAACTTTCACTCTACAGTCTCGGGAGAAATGACTTGGTTTTCCACAGTTGAAGCAAACATCAGCTTTCTTTCCTTCCACCTTCTTGGTTTCCATGGGTTTTGGACCTTCAAACTTTTGTTCAAATGCCTTTGAACCACTAGCATCAGAATCAACCCTTCTTGAACCAGATGAGACTCCCAGATTATTTGACCCTGGCCTGTTGAAGTACTTCTTTTGAAAGTGTTTGGTCAAAAGAATCATAGCTTGTTGTAGCTCTTCACCATCATCTTCAGTCTGTCCATCATAAGCATTCTCTAATAGACTCTTTTCTGCCAACTGACTAGCAATCAAAGCAATTGGACCCACACTTGTGACTTTGTTCTTTTTATCCAACTTCTCTTTCTTTTCTTTGACCCTATCTTCATCAGTCATTAAAATTTCATACAGCTCTTGAATTTGCATAGTTGAGATTCTTACATCATTTCTCATCCTATGACACGGTTTGCTCCATTCAGGTTGAAGAGCATTAAGAAACTTCATATTAGCTTCCAATTCGGTCTTAGTAACTTTTATTTTCAGAAGATCATTAATAACTCCCCAAAACCGATCAAAAACACTCTTCAACGATTCCCCTTCCTTTGCCTTAAAACTCTCAAAATTGTTCATGAACCGATTCTGTCTTAACTGAGTAGCAACTGCCGATCCAAGCATAATTTTCTCTTACTGAGTCCACATTAGCATCCGGTTGTATTTGAAACAGTCAATGCGATTGTAAATGTGGTTTGGAAGAGCAAGAATAAGATTCGACTTTGCTTCTTTGTCTGCTTTAGCTCTCATTGCTTCTTCAGCAGTGTATTCTTCGACCCTTTTTAATTCTCTTGAAGCAGGCACATTTGCTGTTGCGGGAATTACTTTGTAAGGTTGCACAAAAGGACCTTCCGTGAAAGCTAACATCATGTTATCCCCATTTGGTTGTCTCTCGATAAAATCAATAAACCTGTCTTGCCATTGTGAAAATTCATTTTCATTGATTAATACCGGTGGTCTGGTATCTGTTCCAAGAGACATCTGAATATCATTCCAATACAAACTTGCTTGAAGAGTCATGATGAACAGTAATGAACAGTAACAGTGAACAGTAACAAAAACCACAAACGCTAAGGCTGGTTTGCGCTAGAAGTGAATGGCGCAAAGTGGAGGTTTGCGCTAGACGACAGTGGCGCAAAGTACGGTTTGCGCTAGAGGTGAGTGGCGCAAAGTAGAGTTTGGTGTAAAGAGGGGTTTGTGCTAAGAGGCAATGGCGCAAAATGAGGTTCTCGCAACCCGTTGATGGCGCAAAGCAAGGGTTGCGCTACCCGTTGGTGGCGCAAAGTGGACTTGTCAGAAATCTCAGAAACCAAAGATGAACTGGCGCAAAGTTTGAATCTGGCGCAAACTGACTAAAAGCGATCCAAATCTCTCAAAATGCTGAAATACACTTCCAAATTCTGCAAATTTGAAGGAAAACAGTTTCTAACACAATCAAATACAGCAGATTCACAAAAAAAACTCGAAAAAGTGCCAAAAACGGATGAACAGATCTGAAGAACTCGAACATAACTAAATTCTTGAAAATCGTCAAATCGAACACCAAATCCGCAAAATCAGTCCATGATCCTTGAAACTAAAATGTTCTTCTTTCAAAAACGAATCCAGCGAACACAAACTCGAATCTAAATTCACACAAACTTGTAAGAATTCAAGAAAAATAGATTTTCTTGAAAAACAAGAAACTCGATCGATTTTTCTCTGAAAATCACAAATTTGATGGATGAGTTTGAGAAATCTCTGCAGAAGAACACTCGATCACTTGCTCTGATACCAATTGTTACTCTATAACGGGATCTAATCAAGTATTCTAGAGAGAGAAATAGAGATCGTAGAGAGAGAAAAACATCAGTGCCCCATCTCTGATTAGAACAACTAGTTACAAAAGAGTTCTACAAGGGTATTTATACCCTTGACTTACAAAAGTCAATATAAAAGCTAAAGCTTAACATAAATAACCTTGATTACAATTAAAATGACATTAACATTTGCTATACTTATTTATGCTCTATAGTATGTATGGTTTACGCGTGTTGTAAGTTTGAGCTTTCTCTCTATCATACGTAAGTCCCCGTTTAACTTACGTTACCCGTTTAACTCACGAGTGTGAGCCGTTGGTAATTATGAATAACATTATTTGGTTGACACCCCACTCACAAGTAGCGCTTGTTTGAGTTCATAATTATTGTTTTCCGTACGCATTGTTGGTGATAGAACATGCGCTGGGGCTGCCGTCATATAGGTCGGGTAACGGGCTCACAACTTAAACATAATACATACTATTACCATGAGAAAGTTTTTCATAACCGGTTGACTTACCCACTTGTATGGATTCAACTACTTTGACTTATCCACTTGTGCGGATTTAAACTATTTTGCTATGATAAACAATATTGTACTCATTAAACCTGTGATCTCACCAACTAGTGCATTAGTTGACCTTTTTATTGACATGCTTTTCAGGAGAACGTCTTTATGGTTGGGATCTAGGAAGGCTACACGTGATGAAGCTTTCTTTTCTATCTTTTATTTATGTTCATTTCCCCTTTCGTAAAAACGATTGTAAAAGGCAAGGTTTTAACCTTTTGAATGTATTTTGATGGTTGATGTGATCTTGTAACTTTTGCTATGAAACTTGAGCTGCATATCCCATGTTTCCGCTTTAGCTGGGTGTGACAGTTGTAGAATCCTTGGTTCTGTGTGGAGTTTCCAGCTCTGTCGTCTGACCTCTGTCGGTCATCACTTCTTTCAGTGCGGCACTCATTTGCGTAGTGGCCTGGCTTACCACATTTGTAACACTCTTGAATCTGTGGAGTGTTGGCAGTTTTGTCTTCCGACCTCTGTCGGTCATTTCCTCTGTCATTTCTGTCACTTGACCTCTGTCGGTCACCACTTCTGTCGTTTGACCCTTCTCTTTCTCGATTATCTCTTTCATATCGTTCATTACCAGATTTCTTCTGGTTTCCTCTGCTGAATTCCATAGTCAAGAGAGCTAAAGATTTAGCTATCGAGGCCAGGGTCGTTTCTTCTTCTGCTGCTACTTCCTCTTCTTCTTCACTTTCCACCATCATGTTTTTCTTCTTCTTCTCCTTTCTTTCCTCTATTGCTTTCTCTTTCTTTGGTTTCTCTCTAGCCTCTGTAGTCTTACCAACCAATGCAAGAGGTGCAATGATCTGGACCTTTGCTTGTGCTACCTGAGGCTCTTGTGCTGCTAATGTTCCATAGAGGTCTGATAGGGTCCAGGAATCTAAGTCTTGATTTGTTTGCAGAGACATAGTTAACTGAAGCCATTCTTCATTTAGAGACTTCAGGAACATAACGTTGTTTTTTTCAGAGGTTCTGTGGATGCCAAACTTCTTGCACTTGTTTATTAGAGAGTTGAACCTATCATACGTAGTTTACAGAGATTCAGTTTGCAGAGCTTTAAAGGCATAGTATTCATTTTTGTATTGAGCTCTGCGGTTCTTCTGGGTTTTGGCTCCTCTTTCTAGTTGTTTTTATAGTTCTTTCCATAGATCATATGCAGATTCACATGCATCCATGGACTGGAAAAGGTCATTTGGAATGGCCATAATCAGAATTCTCTTAGTTTTCTGAGCAACTTCGTATTTAGCCCAATCAGGATCAGACCAATTATCCTGGGTCTTTGGTTTCGTGTGTTCTGGGATTTCTGGTGTGTCGTCTGTGCCAGGAACACGAGGTACAGTTATCATGGGAACGAAAGGAGGGTTACGTATATAATAAACCAATTCTTTGTCAGTACCCTCAAAGAAGTGAATCATTCGAATCTTCCATTGAGGGTATTCTTCTCTAAGAAGAATGGGAGGTTTGGTTAAGGAACCAGAAGAAACGAAGTTGTTTGTATTAGTCATTTTAAGAGAGATAAAATTATCCAAAAAAGGGTTTGAACAACAAACTTTTCAGAGTATGAAGTGGATGCTTCGTATGAAGTTTTTAAGCTTAAAAGTTTTAAGCTGAGCACTAAAATGGTGTTTTTAACCAGAATAACAGATTCTATAAGTTTACCAAAGTTCGAATGAATCGAAAATGGCAGAAAAACAGAAACTGTTTGATTTAATATGAAGAATAGGTTAAAAATCCAAGTTTCTACCAAAGATCATAGTTTAGAGTGGATCATATCCCTTGATATTAAAAATCAAGGTTTGCTCTGATACCAATTGTTGGTTCCTGTTTTGCTTAAACAATGATCTTAACTTTCAATTAGTTCAGATTTAGATATGGTGCGGAAGCGTATTTAAGAACTGAAAGATAATATAAGGTAGAAGAACACACAATATCAAATCAACAGTATGTAAGAACAGATGAATATATCCAAGATTACTGTATTTGATATATATTAAGAACACCAAGAACATCAAAGGATTAACAACAAATCTGCAGTTAATGGTGTGTGTGAGAAGTGCAAAGCTTAATGATATATGTGTATTTTCGTGGTATTAAGCTTGATAGAAGAACTCCCATGAGCCTTCTATTTATACTACTTCTAAAGGGGACAATAAGGACTGAAGGTACAAAGACACTGTTGAGGCATAGTAGCTGGAAGGTACAAAACACTATTCTGGAACTGTTGCAGATACAACGTTCATTAAATGCTCCGTATTCAGCTTTAGGCGGAAACCTATCAGAGTTTGACACGTGGAGTTGTCAGGTCACGCCTTTGTACGATTGATCTTTAGAACCTTCGAATGGTAGATATTGTAAGAAGCATGTTCGTCCTTGTTAAGATCTTTTGCGTAGATCTTCTTTTTACCACAGAAGCTCTGTGGTCTTGTCCGCTTAGAAGTGTCTTCTGTTGCTTCTTTGGTCTTCTTGGTTAACCCGGCAGAGCCTCTGTCGAAGTCTTCTGTCTTCTTGGTTACTCGGCTACTCGGCAGAGCCTTTGTCGAACACTTCTATACTTATCCTATTTTTCACTACTTTCATAAACTGAAAGATTGGAGCTAACAGTACTCATAGAACATGAGTCCATATCAGTTAGTTGTATCACTTTATGAAAAATTATAACTCCCCCACAAAATACGAATAGAATTAAATAAACAAGAACAGATACTCCCCCTCAATGTATTAAAGAAAACTAAGAAATACCTAAGTATTTAACATTCCTAGTTTGCTGATTAAAAAGTTGAACCTTTTTTCATCTAAAGGTTTTGTAAACAAATCAGCAAGTTCTAGTTCTGTCGGTACGAAATGCATTTCTATAGTTCCCTTCTCAACATGGTCTTTAATAAAATGGTACCTGACATCGATGTGTTTCGTTTTGAAGTGCTGTACAGGATTCTCAGTTATTGCAATAGCGCTTTTAGAATCACGGTATATTGGGATGTTTTTGATGATGTATCCATAATCCTTAAGCTGTGTCTTCATCCAAATTACTTGTGAGCAACAACTCGCCGCGGCTACATATTCTTCTTCCGCCGTAGAGGTTGACACACAGTTTTGCTTCTTTGACGACCAGCTTACAAGCTTATCTCCCAAAAACTGACAAGCACCAGATGTTCTTTTCCTGTCCATCTTATTACCCGCATGATCTGCATCTATGTAAGCAGTTAGTTCAAACCCGGAATCCTTAGGATACCAAAGGCCCAAATTTCTTGTGCCTTTGAGATATCTAAGGATTCGCTTAACAACCACAAGGTGAGATTCCTTCGGGTTGGCTTGAAAGCGTGCACAAAAAGATGTTGCAAACATAATATCCGGTCTACTCGCCGTTAGATATAGTATAGATCCAATCATGCCACGGTATAACTTTTGATCGACTGATTTACCAGATAAATCAGCGTCTAAAAGCCAACTGGTAGCCATGGGAGTTTTCATGGTGGAAGAGGAATTTAAGTCAAATTTCTTAAGCATATCATTTATATATTTTGATTGATTAATGAAAATGCCTTCATTTGACTGTGTCACTTGGAGTCCAAGGAAAAAGTTTAGTTCTCCCATCATACTCATTTGAAAACGGCTTTTCATCACCTCTTCAAAATCTTTACACATATCAGGATTAGTAGAGCCAAATATTATGTCATCAACATATATTTGTACTAACAATAAATCTTTACCTTACCTCTTGAGAAAAAGAGTTGTATCTATTGTACCTTTGGTGTATCAATTTTCAAGCAGATGAATAGTCAGAGTCTCATACCATGCCCTTGGTGCTTGTTTCAGACCGTAGAGTGCTTTGTCTAAAACGTAGACATAGTTTGGATATTTTGGATCTACAAAACCTTCAGGTTGACTTACATATACCTCTTCATAAAGTATTCCGTTCAGAAACGCAGATTTGACGTCCATCTGAAATACCTTCATGCTTTTATGCGCGGCGTATGCAAGAAATATTCTGATGGCTTCAATCCTTGCAACTGGTGCGTAGGTTTCATCATAATCTATTCCTTCTTGTTGATTATACCCTTTTGCAACCAGTCTTGCTTTGTTTCTGACTATAATCCCTGCTTCGTCTTTCTTGTTCCTAAAGACCCATTTAGTTCCAACTATAGTCTTGTCTTTAGGACGCTTCACCAAATGCCAAACTTCATTGCGCTTAAACTCGTTTAACTCTTCTTGCATGGCATTTATCCAATCTGGATCTTGTAAAGCTTCAGATGCTTTCTTGGGTTCTAACGTGCTTAGAAAGTTGACATACAAACATTAGTTTGTAGTCGCAGATCGTGTTTTCACTCCATCATTGAGGTCACCAATAATATCTGCTGGGGGTGTGCTTTTGTCCATTTATGTGTACTAGGAAGAGTTGGAATCTCTACACGAGTGTTTGATGAATCATTCTCATCTAAAACTGCAAGAATCTCCTCAGTTGATTCAGCTGAAGTTACATGTGTCGGTTCTGGTATGTCAACTTCTGGTTGTTGTATTTCAGGTGTAGAAAACTCCGATGATGTGTTTGCTGAAACTGGAACTTCAGGTTGAATTTCAGGTTCAAAAACTGGAACAGTTGTAGGTTCACTCGGAGTCTCGTTGGTTGCCCCAGAAGTATTAGCCCCGACATCTTCAGATGGACCAGAGATATTGACACTCGTCTGTTGCGGAGATGCATTTACAGATGTGATGGGTGGTTCCATATCTGCACAATATTCCATAAATGCATCATGAAATAACAAATCTAAATCTTTAGAACTATTATTATCTAATACAGAATTAGAAAACTTTTTTGCCACAGGTTATACTCCTTTTTTAGTAGAAGCTTCGATGCCACAACCAACATTCGTCTTGTGAAGCTTTTGATACAAGACAAACTTGATTTGAAGCAATAAGAGTCGCAAAATCTGTCATATATAGATCACCGCATCGTTTCGCTCTGAAGATTTCTGACCAGTTCTCATCTACAACGTAGCAAAACTTCTTGTCAAATATAACCTTACAATCCTTGTCGCAGAACTGACTAATACTGAAAAGGTTATGCCCTAAACCTTCTACATACAAGATCTTTTCCATTTGCATCGAGTCGTTCTTCAACGTTCCATAGCCTCGAACGTGACCTTTCGAATTATTTCCAAACCCCACCGATCCGCCTGGATGTACAGTAAAATCGTGCAATAAGTGCTTGTACCCCGTAATGTGTCTAGATGCTCCTGAATCAATGACCCACACATGACGGTCCTGTAAAAGAAAATTACCTTATCTTAGGTACCCATATCTGTATGGGTCCTTTCTTGTTAGTACGGATTAGTTTATTTATGACAGTAGATGACCCTTGAATTTTGCCTTTAAAAGTAAGGTTATTTTGTGAATTAGGTTTGTTAACTTCATCTTTTGGAATCCATTTCCAAACCATATTCACTTCAACTGTTTTTGTTTCCTTCTTCTTATTCTGTTTGTTTGATCTGAAATCGAACATTTTAGCAAATTTGTTCGCTGAAGATTTTAAAGAGAAAGAAGCAGTATTAGATTTTTTGTTTTTAGGAGAAATATTATTTAGCTTGAAATAGTTATCCCAACAATGAGCACAATGTATTCTTCCTTTAGCTTGTGTCAACAAATTAGAATTAGAAATCGCATCTTCTAAATTTCGCATGCTGGATTCGGATTGTTCAAAATTGCATTGGTTTCGGATCATGTGAAGTCTGAAATGTTGCTGAATTTGGTTATCTTAGATCTGAGAGGTATTATTCTCGGATTGTGCATACACCTAAAAGTTCAAAAATATAGAGATTTCGCATCCAACTTGATCCGAATTGATGGTTTCGCATCTGCCTTGATCCGAATTCACATGGTTTCGCATCCTACATGATACGAATTGATGGTTTCGCATCCTTCTTGTTCCGAATTCTCTTGGTTTCGGATCTGTCTACATCCGAATTGATGGTTTCGGATCCTTTTAATATGAGAAAGTTAATATGAGAACTAAGGTTCTTGCATCAAGAAGGTTACGAGAAGTTACTGTTTGTCAAAGAGTGATAATGCTACAAAGATCTGTTTTTCATGTACAAGACTTGAAGATGGTTTGATAGAGTGTCTGTTGGAGAAGATTGACTTTACAAAGAGCTGAAGACTGCTGCCATATTTTTAAATCTTGAATCCAAAGGGGAAGATTGTTAGAGCATTATTGTATTCAAGATTTACTGTAAAGTCAATGTACTGTGATGAGTCCATGCTGTATTGCTTTGCCTCTATACCTTGTATGTTATGGGTATAAATAGGCATGTCTAATTCAGTAGTTAGATAACAATCTAGAACACTTTTCATGCTTAATGTCATTTGTAATCTTTGTAGAATATATGGATGACATATTGGCTCTCTAGATTCTATCTATATTTGTTCATATCATATTGGTAGATTATGGGTTTATCAAGATCATTTCATTATGTTTTTTCGATCACATTGAGAGTTTTAGAAGTAATATCTAGCATGAAATCATATATTAGTGATGTTGGATGTCTCTTCGCCGAAAAAACGCATTCTGCCGGAATTTATCTCATCGGAAAAAACGATGTGCAGGTGGTGATGTTCAAGTTGTGTGCTGCATATCCATTATTCTTCTTGAAAATCATCTTTTGATGATTATTGGAGGCTAAGAAACAGTTGATGGTCTTCTATATCATGTATATCGCCGGAAAAAGTAGTTAGTGGTCGGAAAAGTTGGTACATCGCCTGAGTTTCGTTGATGCTGTTATCACGATGTATTATGGTGTACAAACTTTTCTGGATGATCAATGAAGGCTAAGAAACATTTCTGAACTTGTTTTGATCGCAAAAATTGGAGATTATGAAAAGTGAAAATCAGCAGCTCGTGAAATGGGTTTGTTGGTGATGATGAATAGTAAACTAACTGTCCGTTAGTGACCAGTTAGTTTTTCTAACATTTTTGGTCCAATTTCCGTTAGTGTGGATAAATTTCAAGATTTTTGCTAACGGAACTCGTGTGGCATCACTCCTACATCTCGTTTGTCACAAATTCATCTCCACGACATCGATTTGCGTACGATTCCTCGAAATCCCTACCGAGTAGCGCGTGTTTTTATCGTTCCTCCTTCGAGCAAAATCGGACCAAGCTCTTAAGCCGAATTCTCACTCAACTCGTGGTCCAGCGACAGATTCTCTGTTTTACACTAAATGCATACTCTTTGAAGATGATTTTAGTGCATTTAGTCGGGGTTATGTAGTATATTGGATCCGATTTTTAAAGTTGAAAATATGATGAATAAGAGAAACTTTCAAGGGGGAGCCGAGCCTAATTTTGAAGAATTGCACCGCTAAAGTTTTTCAAGAAAATCAAGGGGGAGAGGAGTAAAGACTTTTAAGTGATTTTACTTTCCAAAGCTTTAGGGGGAAAATGTTAGGACATTTAAGCTGTCCTAATTAATTAGAAAGTTTTGTAAAGTAGTAGATTTGGGCCTAATGGGCTTTGACATGTAAATGGGCTTGGGCTTACTTGTTGTAACAAGGGGGAAGGGCTATAAATAGGACATTTCATGTATGTTTGAAATAACAAGTTCATAATACAAAATGTAGCTCTTAAACACTTTTGTATTATCTCTCTAGATTAGGTTTACATTTCAATAATACATAGTTTTATCCTTCCTTATCTTGTTACAATTAGTTGAAGGGTTGAAGATCATGGACTAACAATAGCCATCCTCATATTAGATTGACATACTTTGAAGCTCTAGAGGAATTTCTCTCTCTAACCACACGTTCTCTCACTCTACATCTTTGCACACCTTACAAATGACCCAAACTACACATTATATACTTAGCCTATTACATGACATAGGCCCAAGTCCATTAAACTCTAATTAAACTCCCAAAGCCCATATAACAAAATACAAAGTAAAATAGACTTGACATTGACTTTACATGGACATCTTTGACTTTATAAATCTTTCCATATAAATGGGGCTTTCAAGACCCAACAATCTCCCCCTAAAGTTTTATAAAGAAAGCATCTTCAAATGATCTCCCCCTTGATTTCTTTGAAAATTTTAGTGTTTCACATCTTCATGCCTTGCAAAACTATCCAAGCTCCCCCTCAAAATTTGCTCTTCTTTTTCACAAGTTTCAACTTTAAAATCGGATTCAATGTGCAATAAGCTCGACTGAATGCACATAAAATATTCAGCTCCATATGAAGAAACTCGACACATTCGTTAAGCCCACAAGAAAGTAATGTTCGAGCTACGTGACAAACCATAGTGCAAAATTCAGTTTGTAGCAAAGAATCCGTCTTTGAAATCCGAGTTGAATGATCATTAAGCTCAAGAGCTTAATCCATTAAGATCATAAGAGGGAGTGTCTCAATACACTTCAATAACTCAGCTTGGATCCCCAAAAATAGATGATAGAACACCTTTCTGAAAGATGGGAGAAATAGAGTGAAAAACGCAGTTTTCTGTCCAGCAAGTGTCCTCTGACTTTAACACATATTCCGACCATTAAGCACACTTATTCAGATGAAAATCAAAACATGAAAAATGTTCATCTGTGTCTTATGAAACTAACGCATCTGGACTCGTCAAATTTGGAGCTTCGAGGAGTGAGTTCTGAATAAAATACGACAGCTGTGCAAATCTGTCAAGTATTGCACTTTTGTTCTGAGAAGTCTAAGTAAAAGTTCTGAGTAGGCCAGCCAGAATTCTGAGTAAGTCAATCAGAATTCTGATCCTTAAGAACTCTGAAAAAAAGTCCAACTCTGAAGTTCTGACTCACAAGGTAAAGTTCTGACTATTGGAGTCAGAATTCTGATTAAGCACAACATTGAAATCTCTTGAACAAGCTCTGAATGAACTTCTGACAGCTCACAAGGTGATTCTGAATTTTGAATAGCCTTGTAATTCTGAATTGCGTGAGATCCAATTCTGAACATTAATAATCAAACTCTGATTATAAACTTGACAGCCCACAATCTGAACTTCTTTCTTGATTGCACCTTGCTCGAATTCAACAACAACTTTCTGTTAACAGCTTTCTGTTTTCAACTTAATTTCATGTTTTCAAACTTCCAAATCTGGTACAGCATCTTTATTAAGCTATTTTGACAGCAAAGAAATAGCCCCAACAGCTTGCTATTTTCTGTTTTGACAGCAACAAACAGCACCAAACAACAAACTATTATGCGCTCACAACACCGAATAAGCTGTCAAATTAAAACTTTCTGAACTTGCTGTTTTGAACGGCTTTCTGTGGACAACACTAATCTGTTTTTATTCATCAAACACAGCAGCAAATTGTTGCAAACTTCTCTAATTTTGGACAGCCTTGAACAAATCTTTGCATCATCTTACAATCTCCACAAATTTATACAATCTATTGCAAACACTTCCCATACTAACTTCTCATCTCTAAAATACAACTTGAGTCGATCTTGAATCACTTATGATTCCTTCATTCATATCAAATGCCCACCAATTTAATTTGATGTAGAACAATAAGCCGATCTCCATAAATCTTCTTAGAACAAGGATTGCAGAAACTTAAGTTTCTGATTGATCAATTCAGAAAGTTGAATTTAAGCAATCAAAGATCTAAAACTCGTTTCAGATCTGACTTTCACCATGAAATTCAGTACCAATTCTTTCTCATACATTTCATCGAGCAAATTGTGTGCAGAAACTGATTTAGAAGTAGATCATGAACATCAAACTTCTTCTCTTCTCCAAGAATTATCAAGATCTATAAAATCTTCTCCCAAAACTTAAAATCAATCTTCAAGAAGAAAGAAATCACAGAATAGTACCTTGAATTGTAGCACACGATTAAGAACAGTCTTGAATCACCAATTCTTCGAATTAGATCTTGAATTCTTGAATTGTTGCAAAGATAATCGTATCGAATGTAAATTGATTCGATATGGCTCTGATACCAATTGTAAGTCCCATAATTGAACAACAATCAAGAATTCTCCATATATGTAAGAATAAGAAGATAGAATAGAATACAGTGAAGTTTCTTATTCATTGAGAAATGATTAAAATTGAGAATAGAGATGAGAGAACAATAGCCATCCTCATATTAGATTGACATACTTTGAAGCTCTAGAGGAATTTCTCTCTCTAACCACACGTTCTCTCACTCTACGTCTTTGCACACCTTACATGACATAGGCCCAAGCCCATTAAACTCTAATTAAACTCCCAAAGCCCATATAACAAAATACAAAGTAAAATAGACTTGACTTTGACTTTACATGGAAATCTTTGACTTTATAAAACTTTCATATAAATGGGGCTTTCAAGACCCAACAAAGAGCGCAATTGCTATATCCAGCAACCCGATCCAGCATACGAAGACGAAGCACATAGACGTTCGGTACCACTTTATCATGGATCACGATGAAAGAGGTACAGTCGAACTCTATTTTGTAAATACAGAACATCAGTTATGTTGATCCAAACCCTCAGTGATTTGATAATGACCCTCTCTTAAATACTTAGTGAAAATTGTAAGTAAACAATATGTATCAGAGTTTCACTATCGCTGATAAGTACTAAGACCTTACAGTACCGCTGATAGGAACTCTCACTCTTTAGATTTAACATTCAGCGAACACTGTTCACCATAATGCTCTGAGCCTGTTCAGTCCTTATGGTGATCGCTGATAAGTTAGTTGTTTACTTATGATCCCTGAAGACAGCGATAAGTTAGTTGTTTACTTATGATCACGTCAACATAGGTTCTACGCTGAAGTCGAAGATCAAGCTCAAGAACCAGCGACAAGTCTCCTAATGAACTGATGCGGATCAGCGAAGACTCAGATTTGTCCACTCAACGTGAAGTATCAAGTGCAAGACTTCAGCCAACGCTGAACTTTGTCATTCACTGATATAGAATGATAAATCGCTGAATCAACGAAAGCTGATCATGAATTCTTCCGTACAAAGTACTTTTGTCTTAACCACCCTTGCATGACTCCGTACGATATGTCAGAAAAGAACCTTCTTATTGTCTGAAATCGTACAACCACTCTGATACTACATTGTTCAAAGATGCGGCTACTAAGGTTGTCTACAAAGATCAATGACATACAACCAATGAGATGCCGCCACGTGTAAAGTATAAATTGCCATGCATTAAATGCATGCAGTATATAAGAAGGACTCCAGCTTCATTTTGAAGCACTCGTAAACTCTGGTCGAGTCATCTTTCTTATATTGAGATAGGTTATTATTAGTAATTTCCTTCTCTTTCTTAGTGCAAAAAACTTAGTGTTCCAACTTGTTTAGATTTAGGTTTATCCTTAATCTTGTTCCGCAAAAAGCTGTAAATTGTTAATGATTTATCAATAAACAATTTAGAAAAGTAAAATCTGTGTGTTTGTATTCAACCCCCCTTCTACAAACTTGTATAGCCCTTCGGGACCAACAAGTGGTATCAGAGCATATTTGTTTAATCTCATAAACAAGATCTAATCTATACTAAGATTTCTCTTCCTAGCTATTTCCTAAAATGGCTACAAACACAAACACAAACTATATTGACAATGGTTCTCTTGCAAAACCCCCTAGATTCTCCAGAGATAATTTTAATCTATGGAAAAATAGGATGATTCTCTTCTTAGAAGGTGTAGACCCTACTATGCCTTATTATCTTGAAAACGGTCCATATATTCCTGTAAGAATTGATGCTGCAGTACCAGCCGCTGAGAATAGACCTGCTATTCCAGAAAGGCTGATACCCAAGGAAGTTCATGTGTGGACTGATGAAGATAAGAAGAAAGTGGTTATCGACACCAAAGCCAGATCCATACTCTCCATGGCTCTTCTTGGCGAAGTCTACCATTCCGTCATGAACCTGAAAACCTCAAAACCTATGTGGGACACAATCTGTGTTCAGTATGAATGTACTTCTGAAGTCCAGGACTCTCGAAAGATCAACCTGGTAAGATAGTATGAAAGCTTCATTTGTGGTAAGAATGAAACTCTCTCTGAAGTACACCAACGTTTTAACTGTTTAATAATAGATCTGAAAACTGTTGGTAAGGAATATTCTAACTTTGAAGTGCTGACAAAGTTTTTAGAATGTTTACCTGAAAGCTGGGACAGTTATTCTATGTGTCTCAAGCTGTCAAATGATCTAAAATCAATGACCCTTTCTACCTTATATGGAACGATGCTGAATCATGAGCAATCGAGGAATCTTAAGAAGAATCTTGTAAAAGATTCCAAAAGCACCCCTGTTGCTTTAATCTCAGAGGAACCTTCCACTCAGCGACCCTCGGTCACTATCACTGAGTTGGAGAGTAACTCTAAAAGGTCATCAGATTCTGACTCTTCAGATGATGATGAATCTTTGGCTCTCCTTACTAAAAAGTTCAGGAGATTCGCCAAAAAGAAAATGTTCAGAAAGAGTAAACCTCTTTCCATTACTGACAAGTCAAGATCATCAACTCCTGTTGATAAGGCTACTGCTACTTGTTTTAACTGTGAAAAGATAGGACATTTCGCTAACGAGTGAAGGTCAAAGAAAGTATTGATCCAAACCCTCAGTGATTTGATAATGACCCTCTCTTAAATACTTAGTGAAAATTGTAAGTAAACAATATGTATCAGAGTTTCACTATCGCTGATAAGTACTAAGACCTTACAGTACCGCTGATAGGAACTCTCACTCTTTAGATTAAACATTTAGCGAACACTGTTCACCATAATGCTCTGAGCCTGTTCAGTCCTTATGGTGATCGCTGATAAGTTAGTTGTTTACTTATGATCCCTGAAGACAGCGATAAGTTAGTTGTTTACTTATGATCACGTCAATATAGGTTCTACGTTGAAGTCGAAGATCAGGCTCAAGAACCAGCGACAAGTCTCCTAATGAACTGATGCGGATCAGCGAAGACTCAGATTTGTCCACTCAACGTGAAGTATCAAGTACAAGACTTCAGCTATCGCTGAACTCTATCATTTGCTGATATGAAATGATAGATCGCTGAATCAACGAAAGCTGATCATGAAGTCCTTCGTACAAAATACTTTTGTCTTATCCACCCTTGCACGACTCCGTATGAAATGTCAGAAAAGAACCTCCGAATATCTGAAATCGTACAACCACTCTGATACTACACTGTTCTTAAACAACTAACTTATGTTGCAAGCTTTTGCAGGGTTTCGCCGGAGAAGAAGATAAGAGTTTGTAAAGGGTTTTATGAGAGGGTAAGCTTGGTTTTTATAGGAGGGTAAATTGGTAGAATTCGAAAGAGTAAAATATATGGCAATGGATTAAAATTTGGAATCCGTATCCGTACTCAAGTTAGAACGGCGGGTTCAACTTTCCAAATAAAAACGTTCCATGTATGCCCAATGAAAACGGGACACGTAGGCCTTGTCAGAATATGACAGGACGTCGTGCGCGGCCCATTAATGTTAGGCGCGTGAGGTTGTTTTTAGCCACATGAGTTTTACTCTCAGTAAAAGTAACCGTTATTACTACAGAGATGCCCAGATAACAAAATGGCAGAACTTTTGTGTTTTACAGAAGCTCTGTGATTTTGAAAATCTTGATTTTTAACCTCTTCTCATATATCTCATTGTTGTCATGACTCTGAAGGTTCTTCTTTGAACGAAAACGTTTGTAAAGACATTGGAGAGGATCAATAGGATTTTGTCAAGAAATTTTACTCACAGAGGTTTTGTGGCTCTGATGGAACTTGCAGAAGCTCTGTGAGAGCCAGCAGAAGCTCTATGAGAGAAAAAATCTTATAACTTGAATTCTATTAACTTTCTGATCATCTAATTTTTGATCTGTGTTAAGAGAAGTTTTTCGCACATTATTGAAAGTTGGTGTCCGAGAAAACTGTTTTGAAAAACGTTTTGTTCGAGAAGGTCATGGTGTGTGTTTTCGGTTTCCGAGATAACATTCCAAAAGATCGACAGAGGGTTAATTTGTGATCACATAGCATATTTCCTGCAGAACCTCTGTTGAGCTCAGTAGAAGCTCTATGACCTTAAATTTCTCCTAATTTGAATTTTGTGAAACTTTTTGAGCTTTTGACTTTTGAAATGTTATTCACAGCATATTTAGGACATATTTGACAATTCTTGTCCTAGAAAACTGTTTTCCAAAAACCTTTTGTGCGAGAGACATACCTTTTGGTTCTTCTGTTCTCGGCAGTTTTGTCTTACTTCTGTCGATGGAGATTTATCGACATTCTTCTTTGGCTTTCCTTTGAAAGATTTACCTCTGTAGATCATTTCAGGGTCCCTTTTGCTCCCCCTTGATCTAATCACTTCTGTAGATCAAGAATTTTCCTTTTGCTCCCCCTTTATCTATGCTTGGTTCAAAGGATGGTAAGATTTGTATTGAGCATAGATCAGGTTTACCAGAGGTTCTGTAAGGGTTATCAGAAGATCTGAGCGGACTCACAGAAGCTCTGTAACCAATAATTATTTTTGCACACACAAAAAAATACATACAGAAATAAATTTATCAAAGCAATAACTTAAGTAATAATAGATATTTATACTTATTTACAGAAGATAAAGCTATACTTACAGAGGATTTTCACACCATGTTAATCGTTCCTAACTTACCCACCAAGAAGTTGAATCTTTTCTCGTCTAGTGCTTTGGTGAATAAGTCAGCGAGTTGATATTCCGTGGGCACGAAATGCATTTCGATTGTACCGTATTCAACATGATGTTTCAAGAAATGGTACCTTATATCGATATGCTTGGTTTTTGAGTGTTGCACAGGGTTGGCAGAGATAGCAATGGCACTTTTGGAATCACAGAAGATGGGTATTTAGAATAGGATGTGGCCGTAGTCTTTTAGCTGAGTCTTCATCCATAGAACCTGAGAACAACAGCTAGCAGCAACAACGTATTCAGCTTCTGCAGTGGATGTGGAGACACAATTTTGCTTCTTGGAGGTCCAACTGACTAGTTTACCACCTAGGAATTGACAACTCCCAGAGGTACTCTTTCTGTCGAGCATGCATCCTCCCTAGTCTGAATCTGTATAAGCTTTAAGACTAAAACCAGAGTTCTGTGGATACCAGAGACCAAGATTTTTGGTCCCCTTCAGGTATCTAAAGATTCTCTTTACAGCATCATAATGTGATTTCTTTGGATTAGCTTGATAACGTGCACAAAGACATGTGGCATGCATAATGTCAGGTTTGCTTGCTGTAAAGTATAACAGAGATCCAATCATGCCTCTGTAGAGAGTACATTCTACAGAAATACCATTTGGATCTAAGAATGACTTATTTCCAGTGGCCATTGGAGTCTTCATTGCAGAGGTATCAGAGAGATTATATTTTAAAAGAATGTCAGAGACATATTTGGCTTGATTTATAAAAATTCCCTCTGAAGATTGTTTGACTTGAAGTCCGAGGAAGAATGTTAATTCTCCCATCATACTCATTTCAAACTCACTCTGCATGAGTTTTTAAAAAATTTTGCACTCTTCTGAATTTGTAGACCCAAAAATTATGTCATCTACGTATATTTGTACAAGCATTAACTCACTATTTTTGCGTTTATAAAATAATGTAGTATCTGTTGTACCTCTGTTGTAGCCATTTTCTAGAAGAAAGGTGGAAAGTCGTTCGTACCATGCTCTTGGAGCCTGTTTTAGTCCGTATAGAGCCTTTTCAAGGTAGTATACATGCCTTGGGAACTTTGAGCTTTCAAAACCTGGTGGCTGATTTACGTAAACCTCTTCTTGGATTTCACCGTTTAGAAAAGCTGATTTTACGTCCATTTGATAGACTTTAAAACCTCTGTGGGCTGCGAAGGCTAAGAATATTCTTATTGCTTCGAACCGTGCGACAGGGGCAAAAGTCTCATCGTAGTCTATGCCTTCTTCTTGTCTATATCCTTTTGCTACTAATCTTGCTTTGTTTCTGATGACCACTCCATCTTCATCCTTCTTGTTTCTGTAGACCCATTTAGTCCCAATGGCCTGTTTCCCTCTTGGCAGAGGTACTAATGTCCTTACTCTGTTACGCTCAAATTGCAGAAGTTCTTCTTGCATGGCGTCTACCCAGTTTGGGTCATCTAGGGCTTCAGAAATCTTCTTTGGTTCTATCACACTAATAAAATTTGTAAAGAAACAAAAATTAGCAGTGGCAGACCTTGTTTTTACTGAGTCAAAAGGTTCTCCAATTATTTGGCTTGGAGGATGGCTTTTTGTCCACTGAGTTGTGCGTGGAAGATGATCGTCAATGTCATCAAAACTTTCTTTAGAGGCTTCTGGTGTTTCTTCTTCTCGTGTAGCCTCTATCGTTTTTCGTGCCTTGGTAGTTGATCCTACCGTTTGCTGAATGATTGGTATGAGTGGTGGTGGAGTTTGTTCCTCTGAGGACGTATAGTCTTGGTCCTCAACTTCCTCTGTAATTGGTTCTTCTGTGGATTATGGAGTTTGATTTTCAGCAGCTTCTGTGGTCGTTTTTCTTGAAGTTTCATCTTCTGCATTTTCTACTTCGGCATTTGCATCTGTAGTATTTATAGAAGAAGATGAAGCATTATTTGGACCAGTTAGAGTCATACCTGTAGGATTTTGTCCGACAGAGGATGGTTCTTCAGAAACTCTGATGGTTCCAACAGAAGGATCAATGTTATCGTGTAACATCTCTAAAAATAGAAGATTCAAGTCTTCTTTTGCTTGTGAGATGACAGAGGATTTTCCTTTAATTCCGAGTTCTGAACTGATTTGCTCAGAAGTCATTTGGAATGAATCATCAAAAGAAACATTGATGCTTTCTACAATCTTGTGAGACTTTGTAAGGAATGTTCTGTAGGCTTTGGAAGTGGCAGAGTATCCAATGAATTTGCCTTCATCAGCTTTTACATCAAACTTTCCTCTTGAATCCCTTTAATTCCGAGTTCTGAACTGATTTGCTCAGAAGTCATTTGGAATGAATCATCAAAAGAAACATTGATGCTTTCTACAATCTTGTGAGACTTTGTAAGGAATGTTCTGTAGGCTTTGGAAGTGGCAGAGTATCCAATGAATTTGCCTTCATCAGCTTTTACATCAAACTTTCCTCTTGAATCTCTGTCGTTTAAGACAAAGCATTTGCATCCGAATACATGGAAAAATTTGATGTTTGGCCACCTTTTGTTAAGCAATTCGTAAGGCGTCTTGAGGTGTCTTTTCACAACGGTTGAACGATTCTGAGTATAACACGCAGTAGAAATTGCTTCTGCCCAAAAGTTCATTGATAATCCGCATGCTGACAGCATAGTTCTTGCGGCTTCCACAAGTGTTCGATTCTTTCTTTCGACAACACCGTTCTGTTGTGGAGTGCGAGCTGCAGAGAAGTTCTGTGATATTCCTTCTGTTGAAAGATAGGCTTCAATGACAGAGTTTTTAAATTTTGTGCCATTGTCACTTCTTAACTTCTGTATTCTGCAATCATAAAGAACTTGGATTCTTTTCATTAGATTTATCAATACATTTGGAACATCTGATTTCTTTCTAACAAATTCAACCCATGTGAAACGTGAATACTCATCAATTAGGACAAGTATGTATTTCTTGCCACCTAGGCTCTGTATGGCAATGGGACCGCAGAGGTCGACATGAAGCATGTACAGAGGCCTGTGCAAGACACATCTGTTTTGCCTTTGTGGGAAGCCCTTCTGTGTTTTCCCATTTCACAGGCCGAACACAAATGATCCTTATTGAATTTAACATCTGGCAAACCTTTAACTAGATTAAGTTTTACTAGTTTATCTAAGGTGTGAAAGTTTAAGTGACAGAACCTGTTGTGCCGTAACCAAGCTTCTTCACTTTTGCAAGCTACTAGGCAGACTTTTTCTTTGGATTTTGAATTAAAATTCATTAGGTATAAATCACCTCTTCTTTCAGCTCGCAGAAGTTCCATTCCTGTGTTTTCACTTTGTAGAGAGCAGAAAGTTCTTTTAAATAATACATCGAATCCTGTATCACAAAGTTGACTTACACTGAGTAGGTTGTGTTTGAGGCCATCCACATATGCAACTTTGTATACAGAGACATTTTCTTTTTGTATGACTCCATAGCCTTTGATATGTCCCTTCTTGTTATCTCCAAAAGTTACAGATCCACCATCGTGTGTTTCTTTGTACGTGGATAGTAATCTTCTGTCGCCAGTCATGTGCCTTGAGCATCCAGATTCAAGATACCAGATTGGCACATGTAGCTTCTGTAAGACAATCACAGAGATTTAGGTACCCATATCCATATAGGTCCAATATTGTTAGAATTTTTCAAGTTTGCTTTGGCATTCTTGAAATACATTTTATCCTTTTTAGAAGAATCAGATTGTTTCTCTTTTGGTTCTGACTTTTGAGTTTGAAAGTTTATGGAGAGTAAGCAATCTGGACTTGAGAAGTGTTTATTTAATTTGAACATAAGATAAAAACAATGACAGTATTGAATATGAGATGTGATTTGTTTGAACTTTTCATTGAATTCATTGAACTGAACCACAGAGGCATTACATTCTTTCTTTACATTAGATTTCCTATTACAAGAAGATCTATGAATACTAGAATGTTGTTTGCAAAAGTCTTGTTTAGTTCCTGCCTTCTGTGACTCTCTTCTGTGGTGAACATCTTTCTTCACTGTCACAGAGGAAAAATATTTGTTAGCTTCAGGCCATTTTCCCTTTTGTTGCCAAGTGGGATTCTCTTTAATTTTCCTTAAAGGTTTTGAAAATTTTGAGCTTTTAGGAGCTATAAAGACCTTTTTTAGATTTTCAAGCTCTGCAGAGGTTTTAACTTGAATATACATTTTGAGAAAATCTGGACAGATAGGGATCCCTGTGATTTTCTCTTTTGGAGAGATGGTTCTGTTAAGAACCTCAGAGGAGAATTTAACATCCTCTGCGTCACAGTGAATTATCCCTGATTTGAAATCAGTCTCTGAGTCGTCAGAGGATGATTCGTCCTCATATGCAGAGGTTGAGTCATCTCTTTCGACAGAGGCTAGATTTTCTGAGCATGTATCGTACGAGCTTTCTTCCTCTGTAGAGATACTTTCATAGATGGTAGAGGTTTCTGATGAGATCTCTTCAGCGAGTTTTTGATTTATAGAAGATGTACAGAGACTTTCTAAAACATTTGATTTTAAAACTTCCAAAATTTCTTTTTCAATAGATTCTTCAAGTTTTTCTTCTGAAAAGATGGGTTTAGACTCAGTAGCTTCTGCTGATAATTTCTTTTCGACGTTTATCATGCAGACAAAAGCAACCTGTGTTTGAGTCTCTGGTTTACCAAACTTAAAGATACCAATCTGATCTTGTGTTTTCAGATATTTATTTGGTTTGATTCCTCTATTGACAGAGGTTGAAGATGATGAATCTGTGTTTTCATAACACACATTGATCATCTTTGTATGTTTCCTCAAGTGAGGTTCTGCAGAGATTTTAACCCTTTTACTTACAGAGAGTAAGTTTGGAAAGTTTGGTTTATTAGTTTTTCCCAAAACAAATAGAGAAGACAGAGGTTTTAGTCATTTATTTTCAATTCCTAAGGTAATATCACTGTACCCTATACCTCGTCTTGCTATTTGAGAGTTTACCTTTTCATACACCTTCTGTGCATCTTTATAGTTTTTAAGTAAAACTTCTCTTCTTAAAAGATCTTGCCAAAGTACCTCTCTTTCTCTTTGAAAGTATTCTTTGAGAGCTCTTATGTCTGTTGTTTCACTTTTTGAAACTGAAAGTTCTTTTGTTTTGATTTTTAAAGCATAGGTTAGATCGGAAATTTGCCTTTTTAAAGGATCTATATTTTTGCTCCAATATTTTTTGACTTTTTCTTGTTCTTCAAAGATTTTGGCTTTTTCTTGAGTGAGAAGCCTTACTTCTCTCTCATTAAAGGTCAGTCTTTTCTGAATGCTTTCATTTACTTCTTTCAGTTCAATGTTAAGTTTAAATAAATCATCATCTACAGAATCAGTACTTGAGATAGAGTTTGAAGTGGATACCTCATTGTCAGTGCCGGAGTTGACTTCTGCCATACCACAGAACAGGGCATTTGTAGGGAATTCATCGTCAGATGTGGAGTCTGATTCAAAGTCCTCCTTGTTTGCCTCTGAATGCCCTTTGTTTGCCATTAGAGATTTTTGTGCGTAATACTCGGCCTTCTTATTGTAAAAAGTTGAGTCCTTCTGTGGGCGATTTGGTCTACTTCTGCATTCTTTTGCGAAATGACCTGGCTTGCCGCAGTTGAAACAACCTTGGGAGGTGTTTCCAGTTCGGTCGTCAGACTTCTGTAGGTCTCCACCTTTCTCTGTTCGGCATTCGTTTGCGTAATGACCGGGTTTACCACATTTGTAGCATTCTTGTGTGTGGCTTACCTTGTCATCTGATCTCTGTCGATCATTTCCTCTGTAGCTTCTGTCGCTCGACCTCTGTTGGTCATCATTTCTGTAGTCTGACCTCTGTCGGTCACTTGATTCTTCTCTTCTTCCATCGTCTCTTCTACCAGAATTCCTTTGGTTATTTCTAAACTCTCTTGTCAATAGAGCCATTGATTTAGCTAATGACGCAAGAGTTATCTCTTCCTCTATCAGCTCGTCTTCTTCGCTATCAACCATTATCATCTTTTTTTTCTCCTTCTTTTTCTCCTCTGTAGATCTCTCATTTCTTGGTCTGTCTGCAGCCTCTGTAGATTTACTAACCAATGCGTATGGCACAATGGTTAGTGTTTTAGCTTGAGCTATTTGAGGCTCTTGTGCAGCAAGTGTTCCATAGAGATCAGAGAGTGTCCAGGAGTCTAGATCTTGATTTGTTTGTAAAGACATAGACAACTGAAGCCACTCATCGTTCAGGCTCTTTAGAAACATGACGTTATTTTCTTCCGTGGTTCTGTGAATACCAGACTTTTTGCATTTGTTTATGAGAGAGTTGAACCGGTCGTATGTTGTTTGCAGAGATTCTGTTGCAGAGGCTCTGAAAGCATGATATTCATTTATGTATTGTGCCCTTCGGTTCTTCTGAGTTTTAGCACCCCCTTCCAACTGTCTTTCTAATTCTTTCCAGAGATCGTGCGTTGTTTCGCATGCATCTAAGGATTGAAAAAGTTCGTTGGGGATTGCCATGATCAATATTCTTTTTGTTTTCTGAGCAACTTCATCTTCTGCTTTATCTTCATTTGACCATTCTTCTTTTGGTTTAGGTTTTTGATGTTCAGGGATTTCAGGAGATTCAGCAGTAGCTGGTACACGTGGCATAGTTATCATAGGAACCGGAGGAAGATTGTATAGATATTGTTTGAGAATTTTTTTCAGTACCCTCAAAAAAATGAACCATTCTTATTTTCCATTGAGGATACTCATCTCTAAGAAGAGTAGGAGGTTTGGTTAAAGAACCAGCAGTGAAAAAGTTATTTGTATTTGTCATTTTGAGGAAAGGATAATCTGATGGAGGATTTATTAGTATGAAGATCTGGGAGGTTTTCTGGGTACAACTAATATCCAAAAATATGGTGATGAAGAGAAATGAAATCTATCAACAATGTTGTAAAACAAGGATCACTTGATATTGAAAATCAAGCTTCGCTCTGATACCAATTGTTGGTTCCCGTTTTGCTTAAACAAGATTATCAGATCTATTAGTTAAAGTTAAGATTTGATGCGGAAGCGTATTTGAAGAACTAACAGATATGTTTGATAGATTTAGAACGAAATATAAATAAACAGTGAACAGAATATAATTTCTTTGAGGTTTACTGAATATATATATATATCAAGAACAGATTAAGAACAAAGAGTAAGTAAAGCTTTAAAACAGATATGACTTTTAAGGTGAATAAGCTTTTTGGGTTCTTTTTGATATATGTGATTAGTGATAAGTGATAAGAAAGTGATCAGTGATAAGGAAGAACTCAACATGAGTCTTCCTTATATACTAATCTAAAGGGGACCATAAAGCAGGTTACTATTCAGAACGGTACTGATGAATAGTAGAACGGATGTCGTGAACAGTTGGAGGGATGGCATGAACAGTCAGACATGCTGTATTGCATTTAATGCAGCAGGCGTCTAATATGTACTAAGCCCTACTGAGTCCAATCAGAGTTTGACACGCCGACGTTGGACAGGGCATGCTACCATGCAAGTTGATGAACGGGTCCTGTAACAGTAGCAAGATATTATAAATATCTTCAAGTCTTTCAGTGAGGACCACAGAGGCTCTGTAATGAGTTACAGAGGTTCTGCGGTCTGGTCCTCTGTGGAGCAGTCCACCTTTGTTTCCGAGTCTTGGGTCTTCTTTGAGTACAACAGAGGTTCTGTAGGAAGCCTCTGCTGCTTCTGTAGCTTCTTGACCTTGATTTCTCGGTAATGTCGGCAGAGCCTCTGTAAGAGGCTTTCTTCACTTAGCCTATTTTTCACTACTTCTAAATACTTCTATGATTAGGAAGATTGAAGCTAACAATCTTTCTTATCTTGAGATAGGTTATTATTAGTAATTTCTTTCTCTTTCTTAGTGAAAGAAACTTAGTGTTCCAACCTGTTTAGATTTAGGTTTATCCTTAATGTTGTTCCGCAACAAGCTGTAAATTGTTAATGATTTATCAATAAACAATTTAGAAAAGTAAAATCTGTGTGTTTGTATTCAACCCCCCCCCCCCTTTTTACAAACTTGTATAGCCCTTCGGGACCAACAAGTGGTATCAGAGCGGATTTGTTTAACCTCACAAACAAGATCTAATCTATACTAAGATTTATCTTACTTGCTATTTCTGAAAATGGCTACCAACACAAACACAAACTATATTGACAATGGTTCTCTTGCAAAACCCCTTAGATTCTCCAGAGATAATTTTAATCTATGGAAAAATATGATGATTCTCTTCTTAGAAGGTGTAGACCGTACTATGCCTTATTATCTTGAAAATGGCCCATAAATTCCTGTAAGAATTGATGCTGCAGTTCCAGCCGCTGAGAATAGACCTGCTATTCCAGAAAGGATGATTCCCAAGGAAGTTCATACGTGGACTGATGAAGATAAGAAAAAAAGTGGCTATCGACACCAAAACCAGATCCATACTATCCATGGCTCTTCCTGACGAAGACTACCATTCCGTCATGAACCTGAAAACCTCAAAAGCTATGTGGGACACAATCTGTGTTCAGTATGAAGGTACTTCTGAAGTACAGGACTCTCGAAAGATCAACCTGGTTAGACAGTATGAAAGCTTCATTTGTGGTAAGAATGAAACTCTCTCTGAAGTACACCAACGTTTTAACTGTTTAATAATAGATCTGAAAACTGTTGGTAAGGAATATTCTAACTTTGAAGTGCTGACAAAGTTTTTAGAATGTTTACCTGAAAGCTGGGACAATTATTCTATGTGTCTCAAGCTGTCAAAGGATCTAAGATCAATGACCCTTTCTACCTTATATGGCACAATGCTGAATCATGAGCAATCGAGTCATCTTAAGAAGAATTGTAAAAGATTCCAAAAGCACCCCTGTTGCTTTAATCTCAGAGGAACCTTCCACTCAGCGACCCTCGGTCACTATCACTGAGTTGGAGAGTAACTCTGAAAGGTCATCAGATTCTGACTCTTCAAATGATGATGAATCTTTGGCTCTCCTCACTAAAAAGTTCAGGAGATTCGCGAAAAAGAAAATGTTCAGAAAGAACAAACCTCTTTCCTTTACTGACAAGCCAAGATCATCAGCTCCTATTGATAAGGCTACTTCTACTTTTTTTAACTGTGAAAAGTTAGGACATTTCGCTAACGAGTGCAGGTCAAAGAAAGTTTCGAGAAACTCAGCGTTTCCCAAGAAATCCTTTATTCCCAGGAATAGACATGACAAATACGCCAAACTGAAAGAAAGGTATGCGAAGCTGAAAAGCTTTAAGAAGAAAGGCAAAGGCCTGATGGCTGACTATGATTGGGCTGACTCTGATGAGGAAGAATCATATGACTCTGAAGATGATGAAGCCAATCTCTGTCTTATGGCCAAACTTGAAGATGAGGAAGACAACTCTGACATTCCCTCTACTTCAACCTCTGCAACTCAGGTATCACCTTCTTTCTTTACCAATATTGCAAATATTGATGAAGGTGATAGTCTTCGAAAAATCGATCCCTTGACTAGAAGTTTATATGAAGCCATGAATGGCAAAACTGTAGTTGAAAATCAAAACCTTGATCTCGCTGAACATCTTAAAAACTGTCACCTTCAAATAGAAAATCTTTCTAAAATTGAAGAAGATTTTAAAGATCAAGTTCACTTAAATCAGCTAGTCAAACTCGAACGAGAAGAAGCTATCGCTGCATTGAAAGCTGAGAAAGCTACTGTTGATGGATGGTATAATTCCTCAACAAAGATCACTGAGATGATTAAGTCTCAGATTCCCCTGAGTGATAAATGTGGTCTTGGTTACAAAGCTGATACTCTAGAACCAACCACTGATCGTTCCATGCTCTTATTTGGAACTTTCGTATCCTCAATCGCTGATACTTCATCCTCTCAGTGTTCCTCTTCTAGACCGCCTATCCCTGAGGAAATTTCTACCTCTTCAAAAGGTAAAGAGAAAATGGTTTATCCAAAACCTACCTCTGTCTTTAAAGATAAAGGTAAAGGAATTGCTTTTAACCAAAATCCTCAGAAGGGTATTTGTATACCTAAGCTGAATGCTTCTAAAGCTTTAGTGACCTATCCCTCTGGATCAAGGAATCAGATCTCTGGATCTACTCAGCGTGGATCTATTCAGCGATCTACTCCTAGAATCAGAGTGGATGTTTTTGGTAAGAAATCCGAAGAACAAAATGTTCCTCCCATTCCAATAGCTTATTTGGTGCTGGTCCTTCTAATTCAAAATCAAAAGCTAAGCATGCAAATGGTCCTAGAACTACTTTTAGTTATAGGAAATGTTATCACTGTGGACTTACTGATCAAATTGCTAGTAAGTGTCCCACAACCACCAAAGCTGAAAAGATAGCTAAGGTGAAGATCATTGCCCCTAAGGCAAAGAAGACCACTGAGGTTAAGAAATTAACCATAGTGAAGACTGACAAAGCTGAATTTTCAAATGCTGCGAAGACTGCTGAACCTTCCATTCCAACTACTTCCACTGACAAATGTGTACACATGGTTAAGTGGGTACCCAAGAAAAACTAATCTTCCTTTGTAATGAAGGTTAAGAAGGGTATCTGGTATCTCGATAGCGGATGCTCTAGATACATGACTGGAAAGAAAAGCCTGCTCGCTGAATACAAGGAAGAGAAGGGTCCCTCTGTAACTTTCGGAGGAAATGGAAAAGGACATACCCGATGGTTTGGTGTACTATCTAATGGTACAACAACCTTCAGAAGAGTAGCATATGTTGAAGGGCTGAAGCATAATCTTCTAAGCATCAGTCAACTTTGCGACATGGATAACAAGGTAATCTTTACCAAGGAATCCTGCTTTGTCGGTGACAAAAAGGAGAAGATAGCTCTCAGCGGTTAACGTTTGGAAAATGTTTATGTAATAAACATGGACTCAACAACCACCGAGAACTCATGTTTCTTGTCAAAGGCCTCATCTGATGTCAACTGGCTATGGCATAAGAGGCTCTCTCATCTAAATTTCAAGACACTGAACACTCTTTCTTCAAAAGAGTTAGTCATTGGTCTACCTCAGCACTCATACGCCAAAGAGTCTTTATGTTCAGCGTGTGAGAAAGGCAAGCAGACCAAAGCAAGTTTTAATTCAAAGCAAGTCTCCTCAGTGTCATCTCCTCTACAACTTCTCCATATGGATTTGTTTGGCCCTGTTAACAAACAATCCATCGCTGGAAAGAAATATACACTGGTCATAGTTGATGAATTCTCTCGCTTTACATGGGTTATGTTTCTCCGTTCTAAGAGTGACACCCATGAAGAACTCATCACCTTTGTTCGGAAGATGGAAACCCTGAACAACTTGACCATTCACTCAATAAGGATTGATCATGGGACTGAATTCAAAAACAGTTCTCTTGATTCCTTCTTTGAGAGTAAGGGTATTTCTCACAACGTTTCATCAGTTAGAACACCACACCAAAATGGAGTCGCTGAAAGAAGAAATAGAACTATTATTGAAGCTGCACGTTCAATGCTCAGCGATTCTCACCTGCCTACTCAGTTTTGGGCAGAAGCTGTCAACACTGCTTGTTTTACACAAAACAGGCCACTGATAGTCAAAAGACTCAATAAGACAGCCTATGAACTTTTTCATGGGAGAAAAACTTCAATCAGCTTTCTTCACATCTTTGGATGTCAGTGTTTCATACTGAACAACAGAGATGCCCTTGGAAAGTTTGATCCTAAGGCTGATGATGGAATCTTTCTTGGATATTCTTCAATCTCCAAAGCCTTCAGAGTCTTCAATCGAAGAAGACAAACTGTAGAAGAAACTATTCACGTCACGTTTGACGAATCCCGTTCAGCGAACTCTAAACCGTCCGCTGATACTGAAGAACTGAATCAATGGATGTTTTCTCATCTCGGTGATTCAGAAGATATTCCCACTCCTCATACTCATACAGTTGAAGATGATAGTCCTCCTATCATTCCAAACATGCAGAATAGTGAAGCTGAAACATCATGGGTCTCAGCTGTTCCTTTAAACACTATACCTGCTTCTGAACCAAATGTCTCAGACATTCCATCTACTTCTCACCAATCAGTGAATGAAATGACATCTGCACCTACTCCTCTCTTAGCTGATATTCCAGAAGTTGCTGAAGCCTCATCTTCAGCTCCTCCAATTCAGGTTGAGTCAGCGTCTTATGCTCCTGCTCAGCGATGGACTGTAAATCACCCAATTGATCAAATTCTTGGTGATCCAAACGCTGGTGTTCAGACTCGACGAAGTGCAGGTAATATTTGTTTATTTGTTAACTTTATTTCTCTGACTGAACCAAAGAAAGTAGATGATGCTCTCAAAGATCCAAACTGGGCCAGCGCCATGCAAGAAGAGCTGACTGAATTCGAAAGAAACAAAGTTTGGAAACTTGTTCGAAGACCAACTGAAGAGGCAGTGATAGGCACTAAATGGGTCTATCGTAACAAGTTGGACGAACATGGAACTGTAACCCGCAATAAGGCTCGACTTGTTGCTCAGGGATACAGACAAGAGGAAGGCATAGATTACGATGAAACATTTGCTCCTGTAGCAAGACTAGAATCTATTCGTCTATTCTTAGCATACGCTGTACACAAAGACTTCAAAATATATCAGATGGATGTTAAGTCAGCGTTTCTAAATGGAAAGCTGAATGAAGAAGTCTATGTGGAAAAACCTCCAGGATTCTCAGATCCTAAGCGTCCAGGTTATGTTTATAAACTGGATAAGGCACTTTATGGCTTAAAGCATGCTCCACGTGCATGGTATGACAAAACTCTATTTTTTAGAATAGTGAAACGTCATATCATTCTTGTTCAGATATATGTTGATGACATTATATTTGGTTCTACTAACCCTGATCTTTGTACTCGTTTGGCTGATAGAATGAAAGATGAGTATAAAATGAGCAAGATGGGTGATCTAACATATTTCCTTGGTCTTCAGATAAAGCAAAATGAAAAAGGAACTTTCATTAATCAGGGAAAGTATGTTAAAGATATGCTGAAGAAATTCGATTTAACTCAGAGTTCAGCTATGAAAACCCCTATGGCACATCCGTTGACACTAGATAAGGATACTAATGGTATTCCTGTCAATGTCACGCTGTACCGTGGGATGATCGGCTCTCTTTTGTATCTTACAGCTAGGCGACCCGATATTTTGTACGCAACCTGTTTGTGCGCACGATATCAAGCTGAACCTAAGGACTCTAATATGATCGATGTAAAGCGAATTTTTCGATATCTTAAGGGTACTGCGAATCTAGGTCTTTGGTATCCCAAAGACTCAGGGTTCGATCTAATCGCCTATTCAGATAGTGATTTTGCAGGTTGCAAATTGGATAGGAAAAGCACCACAGGAGGCTGTCAGCTCCTGGGTGGAAAGCTGGTGAGTTGGACAAGTAAAAAGCAAAACTCAGTGTCCACCTCCACAGCTGAAACTGAGTATGTAGCTGCTGGAAGCTATTGTTCTTAGGTCTTGTGGATGAGAAATAAACTACTGGACTATGACCTACAGCTCTCAAATATTCCAATCTATTCCGACAGCACAAGTGCCATCGCTATAGCCAACAATCCATTGCTACACTCAAAGACAAAACACATCGAAATCAGGTATCATTTTATCAGAGATCATGTGATGAATGGTGATATAGAACTTCACTTTACCCCAACTGATTATCAGTTAGCTGATCTGTTCACCAAACCTCTTGATGAGACAAGATTCAACTTTCTCATCAGCGAGCTTGGAATGCTGAACTATGAAGAGTAAAATCTTCAGCGGTTCACATTTGATCAGCGATAGGATAAAATCAACTTGTATAACCCATTCTATCATTTTCTCCCTGAATAAACTTATTTCGCTGATATCAAGGTATGTTTTCTCTCGCTGACAATCGCATGTAAATGCAAGATTTCAAGACAAATTGCATCGCTGAATATCTCTTCCTTAATCAGCGATACTTTGAAATTTCTAAAACCAACACTGATATTTCTATTTAGTGCTTCATGTTTTCAAAAGTTTCCCTGAGTTTTCAAAACCTCAGAGACATGCTAAAATATGAAAGGACAGTTGTGACGTCATCGCAACGGATAAGCCCTGGCACGATCTTTTTCTGACACACGTTTGCATGTTTCGTTTACCTTCCAATCAAATGCAAACACGTGTCCGTGTCATGATGAAAAACTTTCCCGCTCGAGTTTTTCTCTCTCTCTAATCCCACTATATAAAACTTTTTGGGTTTATATTTTTCCTTTACGCGAAAAACTTCTCCTCCAAGCAAGAAAAAGATTTACTATTGCATTTGTGCTCTCAAGTTTTCAAGAACTTCTTCTTCTTCAACGAACCAGGTTAATATTTCTGTTATTTACCTGTTTCTTAAAACTTGTTAATGATCTTCTCATTGTTTTTACAAGATCAAACAAAAGAACCTTTTCAAATGAAATCATTTCTTTCATGGTTTTATGAACACAAACTTTCATGGTTGTTCTTCAAGTTTAAACGCAAAATCTTAAACTTGTTCTTCATACGTTTTTCCAGAATCCTAATCCTCAAAAGAAACTGGAAAACAAGATTTTTTTGGGTTTGCAATTCATTTTCAAAACCAAGAAAAACCCGAATCTTCATTAAGACATTTTTGTCTGAATGAAATGGACAAAATTCGAACCATCTTATTGGAAAATCTTTCCACATTAAGATTATTCTTATTTGTTAAATCTTTGGTTGAACTGATAATACAGAAATGGCATCTGCTGACATTCCTACCGCTGAGAACCCTGCTGCTGCTGAGGAATTGGAAATCATCAAGGCTCCTCAGGTCAAGTTCACGCTTGAAGAACTTGATTGGACAAAAACAAACAACCTCTATGTGCTTTTCGAGTTTCCTCCTCGTAAGCAAGTCACACATTTGAATGATGCTGTGAATTTCCTGAAAAATTGTTGCCTCTCTACAGCCCTGACCATTACACATCCTGCACATCAGCTACTACTATCTCAGTTCTGGTATTCTGCCAGACACACTCAGCTACCATCAGCCAAAGACTCCTCAGAGAAAATTGATTGCATCCTATGTGATACTGATTTTGGCACCATAAAGATCACCCCTGCCATTATCCGCAAAGCCCTGAGCCTTCCCATCGCCACAAAAGAAAACCCTTTTGTTCCTCTCCCTGACCACAAGAAACATTCTGATAGGGAAGCCATCACTGCATTCTTTGATGCAATGGGCTATGCATGGGAAACTGGAAGGGACAAGAATTCTGAGAAGAAGCTGACTCTCATCAAGAAGTCAAAAATGCCTAGAGAGATGAACTTCATCTTCGCTCACTTGATAAGCTGCATGACTGCAAAGACCGGCTCCTCTGATCAAGCCGCTCAACCTTAGCAAGCAATGGGTTATGCATTGCTGAAAGGTCTTCATATAGACTGGGCTTCAATAATCTACGATGATCTTATACTCAGAGTTGACTCTGTCGCTGACCGACCACCATGGGTTCCATACCCAAGATTTCTCAGCGCCATCTTCCAAACTGGCCTGAAGGACAACTACCCACAAGTAGGAGACCTGAAACTCTCTCAGGTTGGTCCTAAAGTACTCGACTTCAAGCCTGTGGAAAACGAGGTACGTCTCTCTACACTCTTAACTCTACTCAATCCTCCTTCTTCGACTTCTGCAGCTCCTTCAGCGGAAAAACCCACCGCTGATACCTCAGCTGCAACCTCCACTCCGTCATGAAAAAGGAAACACTCCTCTACCCAACTTGGTTCCAAAAGAACTAAGAAAACCAAGGAGCAACCCCGACAATCTCTTGCTGAAAACTCTTTAGCTCATCTTGAAGAGCTAAAGGAAAGTTCAGTGGTACACTCTGCCACAGCTGAACAAGCCACCCTTTCCATCCCAGCTTCAGCGTCTCTAAACACTGAGGTTATAAACCTGGAATCTACCCAACCTCCTTCAGTCTCTCTACAGACTGAAGAAGTGATTCTCAGCGGATCCAACGCTGAACCCCGCACCCAACCAATATTCTCAACCTTCGCTTCTATCTCTACTCCATTGTACTTTAATCCAGTTTTCACCACGACCACTGGATCACCCGTCATTCCTCTAGAAGCTAAAGCTGATACTCTTCAAGGAATGATGGATGCAGGACCTGAAGGAATTTCCATGCGTATACGCACTCTCGCTGACGACATGGAACATTATTTAGGTCACAGAAGTTTTGATGACTTCGTCGACCCTCCTGCAGGTATACACAAAACCATATACACTGTAACTGAACCCCAAACTTCTGAGCTTTCCTCTGTTCATAAGTACTTATATGTTAAATGTCCTAATTTAGGAGACATCAACGCCTCTCTGAAGAAACTGGATACAAAGCTGACAAGTCTCACCACTACTCTCTCAGACAACTCTTCAGCTGTAACAAACGCTGGAGAGAATCTCAACAAGCTGACAACAATGGTTGAACAGAAAGCCTCCAAAGCTGATTTGGAGACGGTTGATAAAACTCTTGGTAACTTTGCCAAAGTTCTTGCTGACATCTACACAGACTACACCTCTCTCAAAACATCAGTTCAATCCATGTCCAGCGAGTTTACAACGCTGAAGACATCGGTTGGAAATCTTCAGGGATAGATGACTGCTGTAAAGACTGACGTGACTTCAATAAAGTCTGACGCAAGTTTAGTAAAGACTGACATGAGTTCTGTAAAGAATGACGTCAATTCAATGAAGACAATTGTTAGCTTTAATTAGCTCCTAATTAAATGAATATTTTATAAAGATATTTTAATGTTTTAGATATTTTCTTATAGATATTTACTTAGATATTTTAGATATTGTCTAGATTTTAGATATCTTAAATATCTAATGTGTAAATGGCCTTATATAAGAGGTCTCCATAGTCTTATTTCAAGAAGTGAGAAATATGGAAAGCACACAAAAACACACATAGACTAGTTTCTTATGAGAGTCGTTTCATGTTTAGTGTGGTGTTCTTCAACATTTCTCCTCTCCATATTTAATCATCAATGAATATGAGATAAGTTTCTTTATGATTGTTCTTCATGTATATCTTATCTCTATATTTAAATATGGACTTTATATTTCTTCTATTGTTGCTCAAAAATGGGATCAACAACAATGATGCAACAGATCCTGAATAACATGACCGCCCCTGCCCCTGCACCTTCGCATTTTTCTACGGCGGATCGTGCTGAACTTTTGAAGATCACTCCTGCTATTACTGTCCTAGAAGACAGAGTAGCAGCGATTGAAGATTATATGGGGATCCCTGACCAAGAAGACAGGGAACCAAAACCAACTGCTGAGTCATCACATTCCTCCCCCACTCATCATGAGGAAGGGGGGGAGAAGAACTCTGAAGACCTTCCCCATGATGAATCTATCAAGGGGAGAAGACTGAAGACCTTACCCTTTCTGAACAGGGTGAGAAGACAACTGAAGAAACAACCGCTGGACCTCAAGGAGATGAAAACCCTGAGGGAACCGAGAAGCTTACCTTTGTATCTGAGGGGGAGCAACTCGAAGAAGATGCTGAAGAATATGAATCTGAAGCTGAAGATGAAGAAGCCATCGACTTATCTGATGATGAACCATCCTCTTCTCCAAAGAATGATGATGATGACGATGATGATGATGACTCCTTTATCGTCAAGCCTGCTCAGAGGACTACAACTCTTAAAAGGGTCGTGATAAACGAACCTTCTGGGGAGCGGACCATATTAAAGCCTTCAGCGTCTGAAGCTGACAAGGGCAAAGGAAAAGGTGTCGCTGAAGACAATGACAATCCGACGATCTTTCTTCCAAAGCCAGTTTGTCAGGTACACTAAAACTTACTTCCTTATACTGCATCCCTCCTCTATCTATACACATTATCAGCTCTCCTCTCCATAATGCCTCTATACACAACCACAGTCTTTCTCTATCTTTGTTCTACCCAAGTTCTCATTCATACAATCACTATGTTTCAGCTAGTCCTCTCCCCTGTTTGAGGATATCGTTGAAGTTTCTACAGTTGCGACTTCACCAACAATAATCCCAGCTTGTGCCAACCGTCAAATTGGCGTTCAGGTTAGAACTGCACTAAACATATCAGATACTGATACTATATGTCACACTGTCCAATTTTAGCAGTCAACCCGGTACAGTAGGAAAAATTGAGAATTTTTGCCAAAAACCCCTCAAATTAGGGAATTATCCATATATCTCATAAAATGCCAACCAAAAATATCTTAAATACATATACATATATATATATATATATATATATATATAAACCATACTAAAATAATACTAGTAAAGTTAACTAGTAACCTTACAACTAACTAAATTATTGTGTTAAATAATTCAAACAATTAAAATAAAAATAAAATTTAAAAAGAAATAAAAGACACAATTAATTTATACAAAACCACACCCACACTCTCTCTCTCCCCTCTCCAAAACCGCCCCCCCATATATACCCCCTCACTCTCCCAAAATTTGCTACTCTCTCATTATCATCCCTCTCTCTTTTCTCCCAACAATTTCTCTCTTTATTTCTCTCTTTATTCCTCACTAAAACACACCCAAAGTCCAGCCATTTTCACTCAAGAATATCAAGTGTTCAAGTATTCACAAAGGTAAAAATAACATGTAGTGCAAAGCCTACACCTTTCTTTGTTATTGTTCTTTCATTTTATTTAGATTCCTTCTTCTACACTAGTTGCATGTTGTTTTACTTTATCAATATCTTTGGATCTTGATGTTTGGGACCTTCATCACCATAACATCTTGAATGTTACTAAAAAGGGGATGAATCCATGACCAAACCCATGTTAAGACCAAAGAAGGACTTTTACAATGTTCTAACAAACATGCATGTGTTCTTCATCAAAACCAACCCTTTAATCTCTAAGAAATTTTATGAACTACTCTTTAAATCCACTAAAAATATGTTTGAACTAACATGCGTGAGCTAAAAATTCACTATTATAAGTTGCATGAAGGTGTTCTTGTCATAAACACCCAAGAACCATAAAAAATAACCATTTTCAAGTATTTGCCAAAAAGGAGTTTTATAAATAAATTGCATGTATTGTAAATGGCTGAGAAATATATTTTTAAACTGAAAATATATGTATGGGGATGTGTCAAATCGGATTTCATGCAAAAAGAATAAGAATATTCGTAAAAGACAAAAAGGAGTGCACATGCATAAAGTCTTGTTTTGACAGCATGCTGCCAGATTTTTCTTCTCTCTTTGAAAAACCATATGTCACTCAATAATACTCCAAATTAAGTGATTCTTTTTCTAGAGTTCACTTTTATGAGTTATGAATCAAACCCAACTGGAATAATTGAAAAATATTAAGATTTCGACCTTCAAATATTTTTCACAAAGACAGTGCGCAAACAGCAATGTTCTCTGTCGCAGTTTACGTCAAGAATTATTTTATGTACTTAAACCACTCTAAAAATCATGAATCTTATGTCAAAAGTTTCGTAACACATTTAAAAAAGTGGTCATAAAATATCATGACCTAAATGTCCCTAGAAGTTATCCAAAAATGAACCGAAAGTGACTACATATTCTGGACAACAACTGACTGTATTCTATTATAGCTATAAGCTAACTCTTGAACCCGTTTCATCATTCTTGTGATGAAATTGTGGAATATGTATATATACTATATGATTATGCATTTTACTAAAGCTAAAAACTAACTCTTGAACCCGTTTCATCATCTATATGATGAAATTGTGGGATATACCTTTATATATTACGAATACACATTTTATATACTCTAACTCCTAACATCATATATATTATATATATGACTCCTAGTTATAGACCCTTTTCGTCACTCGTTATGACGAAATTGCGGTAATCTCAAATTATCATATGTAATGTTATAGATATTAACTACTAATATCGACGAACTTATTATAACATACAAACTAAATCTCAACAAAGGCATTTTATGTTGATTTGGATAATTACACGATACCAAGGACTAAGGTTTAGAACATAGAATCTTACTAGTGTCCTTGCATTCGTAGGATCGCGTTACGGATCGCATTACGCACCACTTGGGAACAACTACGTTTATCACCGTGAGTTTTCGCAGCCCCTTTTTACTATTTTATACATTTTGGGGTGGAAAGCATGTTACAAATTCTATTTCACATCATCATTTTGTTACTGAAATAATACAAATATTTGATGCTCTATGGTTTATGTGCACATGTTAAAGATTCTGAGTTACGCTATCGCACAAAAGTCCCCAACTTGTTTTTACATTACCTATTTAACTCACGAGTGTGAGCCATGGTAATTATGGATAACGTTATTTGGTTGACCGCCTACTTACTGTGATGTGAGTGCATAATTACTACAGTGCCATGTTGACGATAGAATATGATGAACGGGGCAAACTAATACTATGGTCAGGAGGTTTGGGTAATGGCTCAGTATGCTACCTCTGAGGCAACACACTTATATACCTTGAGCAAAACAGAACGCAAAAACTGAACTTTTACAACCGAGAGTTGTACTACAATCTTTTGAAAGCGCGAATGCTATCAACTTGCATTAAAACTTTTAGTGCATACGCAAACCTGTGAACTCACCAACTATTTTATAGTTGACACTCTCCTTTACATGCTTTTCAGGAAACATCAAGTAAGGATGAGTTCTAGAAGGCACTACACTTAGCAGCATCCAACTTTATTTCATCATGTCAAGTCTCTTTTTGCTTTGGACAATTTGTATTTCACAAACATGTTGTATTTTGTAACCTTGATGATATGATGATTGTGTGTTGTCTTCTACCTTGTGCTTTTGAAACATTAAACTGTGACATCCCGTGTTTCCAATTTAGCGGGGTGTGACATAAGTGGTATCAGAGCCGAAGGTTATAGAGAATACCGGTCTTTCATTTGAAAAACCCAACTATAACCAAAGTCCAAAACTGACATGAAAATAACTAAACCTACTACTAGTATAACTAAGTCTAGAATGGCATTAACATACTTTAATTAAACATAGCCTGATCACCTATGTTCGATTTAGGAAGGTTAATGCGAGACTAGAAATGGTTATAGTAGGAGTATGTCGATTTTACTTACACTCCCTAGAAGCATGCTTAGTGCATAGACATTGTATAGGGTAAACATATCACTTATGCGATTAGTTACTAAGTACACTTTTGCTTCAGTTTCACTATGTCATCGTCGTCACCATCCTACACTCCTGAATCGTACTCGGCCGATGTATCGGGATACATCACCGGGCGACCACAAGTTAACCCACCCGACAACCGAGAAGAAGAGGATTACAGTAGTACGGAATCGGAACCCGAAGTGTCCAGCGAGCGAGACCCCTATGATAGACCTACAGTATCACCAACCACGGTTTTACCCCTACCCACTCCAGTGATTGTTCAACCACATCCCGGAGGACCTCGCGTTAGGCTAATGGCAAGGAAGAATGTTCCAATCCCAATGAGAGTCACGCTATCAACACCTCGTCCGGAGGCACCAGAGCCATCAAGAGTCGTCACCGGAGTGCCGATTGGGCGAATGGCCGAACTGACCTTGGCGAAAGATCAACATATCAGGGCAATGACAACCGAATTGCATGGGTGTCAAGTTAGGGTAACCCATCAAGCTCAAGTCTTAACGGAACTTGTAGAGCTAACACACCAACTGGCCGTCGTATCAACTCAAGCTCGGGATGGCGCAAGGATGGCTAGAGAAATGGCAACAAGGGCTCAAGCGACAAGCTTGGTAGTGGGAATGGTGTTGTTGTTACTGATGTTCTTGCTTGTGATTGGGGCATACTTGGGATAGTGCGGATATGAAGGCGGATGGATTGTAGCGTGTGGGAGGATCTTTTGAAAAACACCTTTAATTGCTTGTCATTTTAATTCACGTATTTCTAAGTTGTATTTCCATTTAAACAATGTGATACCGGTGTACGATAAACACCGGAAATTTTGTAAACTTCGGCATTTAATGGAGACCCATTGTTGGAAATTTTAGCCAATCAATCTATTTACCTTGTACTTAACTTTACTGTTTCAAAAATTCGAATAAAATTATAAACCTTTGGAAAATATGAGTTCGAGAATTTGTAATTTTTTTAACCAAAATGATTTTTGCAAATGTGTTTTAGAATCATGCCTCCAAGAAGATCTACACGCCACACGGGAGATACCCCTGAAAACCAAACGCCCGGCATACTGCGAATCATCGCACAACGTATCCAAGAAGCCATACCTAACATCGTCACACAAGTAACTGCTGGCATCAATGCTAACCCCGAGAATCAAGGAGGTAGTGGAGGAAATCTGGGAAGTAACAGTACTGGATGTAACTACAAGTCCTTCATGTCCTGTAAGCCCAAAGAGTTCTACGGAAAGGAAGGTGCCGTAGGATTCCTTTCTTGGATTGATAGCATGGAGTCGGTACTCCATATTAGCAAATGCTCGGAGGACCACAAGGTGGAATATGCTACATGTCAACTCCAAGGCAGGGCACTAACATGGTGGAACATCCAGGTTCAAACCTGTGGAAGGGAAGATGCATACAGACTCACATGGGAGTAGTTCAAGAAGTTGCTCATTGAGGAGTACTGCCCTAAGAGTGAAATTCAGAAACTAGAAGCTGAATTCAGGAATCACGCCATAATCGGAGCCGACATAGATCGATACACAGCTCGCTTCCACGAACTCGCAAAACTGGTACCTCACATGGTCACTCCCGAGAGCAAGAGAATCGACCGATACTTAGCATCGGAGATCCGAGGAATGGTCACCTCGGCAAATCTGACCACCATCAAAGTTGTTGTGGCCTTGGCAACTACTTTAACCAACGATGCGGTAAGATCGGGAACTCTGACATTGGGAAGTGCCAACAATAAGAGTAAGTCAGAGCATCAGTCAGGAAAGAAATCCTTTAGTAGTGCAAGCAAGGATAGGAACATCACGAGAAACTTCTGAGTAAAGACACAGGACCCAGGGCAATACATGGGTTCACTACCTAAATGCAACAAGTGCAACCGTCATCATGAGGGAGCCTGCGTTGTTTGTGACAACTGTAAACGGCCAGGTCATCTCACCAGGTTCTGTAGAAGTGAAAAAGGGCCCAATGAAGGGAAAAGGGCATGTTTTGAGTGCGGAAGTCCGGATCACTAACGGAACACGTGCCCGATGTTTGGTAGGAGACCGAACAGTAACAATAATGGGAATCAGGCAAAACAAGCCAACCAGGGGAATCAAGGAGGTCAGGCTCGAGGACGGGCATTTGTCATTGGAGTTGACGAAGCACGTCGCGACCCTAATGTGGTGACAGGTACGTTTCTCCTAAACAACCACTTTGCATCAGTATTATTTGACACACTGGAGCGGATAGAAGTTTTGTTTCATTGGAATTTAGGCCACTAATTGACTTGGAATCTAGGAGAATGTCGGATGCTTATATTGTTGAGGTTGCTAATGGTCATAAATTTGAGGCTAAGGATGTAATTTTAGATTGTACCTTGAATCTAGCCGATAAGTTGTTTAGCGTTGATCTTATTCCTATCGAATTGGGGAGTTTTGACATAGTTATAGGCATGGATTGGTTATCCAAGAATCGAGCAGAGATTTGTTGTTTTGATAAGTCGGTTAGAATACCATTAAAAGACGGAAAAACCCTCATGATACAAGGAAACAAAGTTGGAAGAAGCCTAGAGATGGTGTCAAGTATTAAGGTTCATAAGTATTTGAGGAAGAAGTGTGTTGCATTTTTGGCACTCATGGTTGAGAAGAAGTCCGAGGAAAGGCGAATCCAAGACATTCCCGTGGTAAAGGATCACCCGGAAGTGTTCCCCGATGATTTCCCTGGACTGCCCCCGTTTAGACAAGTTGAATTCCAAATTGACCTCATACCTGGAGCAGCACCTGTAGCTAAGGCACCGTACCGCTTAGCACCTGCCGAAATGCAAGAGTTGTCAAGTCAACTCCAAGAATTTCTGGACAAGGAATTTATTAGGCCAAGTTCCTCACCTTGGGGAGCTCCAGTCCAGTTTGTCAAGATGAAGGATGGAGCGTTTCGAATGTGCATCGACTTTAGGGAATTGAACAAGTTGACAATCAAGAATCGATATCCTCTCCCTCGAATAGATGATTTATTCGACCAATTGCATGGTGCAACATATTTCTCAAAGATTGATCTTCGATCAGGTTATCATCAGTTAAGAGTCCGTCAGGAGGACATTACTAAGACAGCTTTTAGGACACGTTATGGACACTACGAGTTTTTGGTTATGCCTTTCGGTTTAACCAATGCACCATCTGTGTTCATGGATTTAATGAATAGGATATGCCGACCCTACCTTGACAAGTTTGTGATCGTGTTCATAGATGACATTTTGATCTACTCCCGAAGTAAAGAGGATCACGAGCAACATTTGAGGGTAATTCTAGAACTTCTTAAGGAACAGAAACTGTACGCCAAATTCTCTAAGTGCGAATTTTGGATTAGAGAAGTACACTTTCTTGGTCACATGATTGGAGAAAAAGGAATCCACGTGGATCCGGCTAAGTTAGAAGCTGTTAAGAAATGGGAAGCTCCAAAGACACCGACAGATATTCGTCAATTTCTGGGTTTGGCAGGATATTATAGGCGATTCATCGAGAACTTCTCAAAAATTGCTAAACCACTCACAACACTGACCCTAAAGGATAGTAATTTCATTTGGGGAGAACCACAAGAAGAGGTGTTCCAGCTATTGAAGAAAAAGTTGTGCAATGCACCAATTCTGGTGTTACCGGAAGGAACAGAAAATTTTGTGGTGTATTGGGACGCGTCGCATCAAGGTTTAGGTTGTGTATTGATGCAAAGGGACAAAGTGATAGCATACGCCTCGCGACAACTAAAAGTTCATGAGAAGAACTATACCACGCACGACTTGGAGCTCGGAGCCGTAGTATTCGCTATAAAGATTTGGAGACATTATTTGTACGGCACTAAGTGCACCATCTTCACCGATCATAAAAGTCTTCAGCATATTCTAGACCAGAAAATGCTCAACATGAGACAAAGAAGGTGGGTAGAGTTACTCAGTGATTACGATTGTGATATTCATTATCATCCAGGTAAGGCCAATGTAGTGGCTGATGCCCTGAGTAGGAAGTAAATGACAAAACCTTCACGTATACGAGCAATGGGAGCGCTTGTACAAACAAGTTTAAAGACTCGAATTCTTGAAGCGCAGACCGAAGCAATGAGAACGGAAAACTTGAAGGACGAAACCCTTCATGGCATAGAAAGCAGATTTGAAACTAAGGTTGATGGAGTACGTTATTTCAAGGACAGAGTTTGGTTTCCAAAAGCTAGCAAAGTACGGGAGACAATCCTGAATGAAGCCCACAAGTCACGATATTCAATTCATCCTGGTGCGGATAAGATGTATAAGGATTTAATGGAATATTATTGGTGGCCAAGAATGAAGAAGGATATTGCCCTATACGTAGGAAAATGTGTAACTTGCTCAAAGGTCAAGGATGTATATCAGAAACCATCCGGTTTGCTACAACAACCAGAGATTCCCCAATGGAAATGGGAACAAATAACCATGGATTTCATAACCAAACTGCCGAGAACTGCCAAAGGGCACGACTCGATTTGGGTTATAGTAGACCGATTCACGAAATCTGCACATTTCTTACCGATTCGAGAAGATTAAAAGATGGAAAAGCTGGCTCAGATATACATCAAGGTAATTGTTACGCGACATGGAGTCCCGATTTCCATCATATCAGATAGAGATAGCCGTTTCACATCTCGGTTTTGGCAGTCACTTCAAAGAGCATTGGGGACACAATTGAATTTAAGTACTGCCTATTGTTTGGGAAAAAAATCACGTCGCTCGACCGCGACCAGAACAAGTAAGACGCATGTCCTAAGCTATATCTTGTACTAAGATAAGGTCTCGACGAAGACCTAGAACACCATCGTCGTCCCTCATAAAAAGAAAGTCGAAAGTTCCTTACGACGCTCGACCATAGCGTCGCCCGATCCACACGACTATCATATAAGGACGTGCGACCTCGACCAAAGCTAACGTTCACCATGACCGTTTGTTAAGTGTTTAATGCAGGAATAAAAGTCATTAAGGAGCAACGAATATAACCGACGCAATCATTAAACAACCGGCGACCGTGACGGACGAAGATCATTACTCCGGCGACCGTTTCTAACCGTTAAGGCCATTAAAGGAGCATTCATGGATGAAGCTAAGGACACGAAGACTATAAATATCAAGCTCAATCAACATTTCAAGACATCGAATATCCGGCGATTAACAACCGAAGCAATATTCAAGAACACCTGAAGTGAAGAACCATTATTCTAAGTATCGCTTTCGACGCACGACAACAGCTCTCGACCAGCAGTTCACACTTTGTATTCACACGACAAAAACCTGTTTTATACTTTAAACATTTGTACTTTACATTTCGAAGCATTTTCTTCATTTGTATTGTAATCACTGTACGATCGACACCAGTATCCAAGGACATCGCCCCTGATTGGCGACCATAGTGCAGCGACGACACCCCCTGTCGTCCGCAGGTTTTTTCCTCGATTGAGGTTTTTCCTGCGTCATCAAATCCCTTGTTTCTTTATTTTTATCCTCGTCGCACGTTTCGTCGAAAGATTCTTTCTTTAGTTGTTTAAGTCCACATCGACCTTAAGTTGTCCCTTTGGTGCGATTTTTGGCATTAATAGTGTGGCGCCATCCGTGGGACTACATCTAGAGAAAATCCTCGACAAACGTGTATTCTACTAATAGTTTCTTGGAGTTTCTTCTATTTTTTGTTGCAGGAAAATGGCAACCCCTGGAAATCCACAGCAAGTCGTCGCTCAGATGTATCAGGAGCTCGAGGTTGCCAGGAATCAACTCAATGCAATGGCAGAGCAGAATCGCGGAGCAGCTGAAGAGATCGCGCGGCTAAGGAATCCTTTTGGACCCCAGAATGGTCCTAGACCATTCATCTAGAATCCAGGTCCGGGACCAGGCCCGTCCGCGCAAAATCTGCATCCAGGTCCATTCATGCAGAATCAGCCGCCGGGTCCGTTCATTCCGAATCCCCAGTCTGGGCAGATCCCCCCTCAGCACATCCGACCACCACCCTTGAACAACGGATCCCAACCATTGCAAGGTGGCGCCCAACCGTTTCAGAATGGATCCCAGCCGTTTTCTCAGCCGTTCCAAAGTGGTTTGCAACCTTTCCAGCAAGGATCGCAATCTTTCCAGCAGAGATCGCAACCATTTCAACAGGGACCACATTCGTTTCAGAATGGACCGCAGCAATTCCACTATGGGTCGCAGCCATATTTTGTCCCGTTCAACGGGGACACCAATGGTTCGTCGCATGGTAATGGCACTAGTCCAGGGACCAATCCCTCGACAGGGGCAAATCCTGATCTTAACGATCCCGTCGCCCATCGTTTGAAGATGTTAGAAGACCAAAATGAGCGCGTCCTGTCCTTGCTCGCCAAGTTGCCTGGGGCAGTCGTGCCTGTAGACGTCAAGCCTCGCTCGGGGTATCAGGCATCGCCCTTCATCGACGAGATCGCCACCGTCGAGGTCCCAAAGAAGTATAACATTCCTGCCTTCACTCCCAAGTATTCGGGTGTGATCGATCCAACCGAGCATGTCGCGCAGTATAAGCAGCTCATGTGGACAATCTCGATTCCACACATGTACCAGGAAGTATGCATGTGCAAGAGTTTCGGGGCGACTCTCACTGGTCCAGCTCTCCAATGGTTGATCAATCTCAAACCCAAATCTGTCGGGTCGTTTGCCGAATTGGTCAACCAATTCTCCCGGCAATTCGCCAGCAGTCGTAAGATAGAAAAGCAGACTAGTGATCTGTACTATGTCGTGCAGAAGACCGATGAGTCTATTCGAAGTTATTTCAATAGATTCAATGCCGAAATGATCAGTTCCGCAATTGTGACATCAAAACTGCGATCGAAGCCTATAAGTGTGGTATGGACGATAGTTGAGGTCTATATATCGATATGACCAAGTATCCCCCAGAGAATTTCGAAGACGTCCGAGCTCGAACCTTAGCATATATGAGGGTCGAGGATGATGTCGCCTTTCTTCGCAAGCACACTGATGACAAGAAGTCGTTAGGCGTCAGAAAGCCAGAGTTCAAGACAAAGGCTGTTTCCAGAATAGAGCCCGTGCGCCAAATTTCAAATGTTCATTTCAAGATGAAAGCAGAGGCCAAGACATCGAATATCCGGCGATTAACAACCGAAGCAATATTCAAGAACACCTGAAGTGAAGAACCATTATTCTAAGTATCGCTTTCGACGCACGACAACAGCTCTCGACTAGCAGTTCACACTTTGTATTCACACGACAAACACCTGTTTTATACTTTAAACATTTGTACTTTACATTTCGAAGCATTTTCTTCATTTGTATTGTAATCACTGTACGATCGACACCAGTATCCAAGGATATCGCCCCTGATTGGCGACCATAGTGCAGCGACGACACCCCCTGTCGTCCGCAGGTTTTTTCCTCGATTGAGGTTTTTCCTGCATCATCAAATCCCTTGTTTCTTTATTTTTATCCTCGTCGCACGTTTCGTCGAAAGATTCTTTCTTTAGTTGTTTAAGTCCACATCGACCTTAAGTTGTCCCTTTGGTGCGATTTTTGGCATTAACACCTATCATCCCCAAACAGACGGCCAAAGCGAGCGAACCATTCAAACATTGAAAGACATGCTTCGAGCATGTGTAATAGATTTCGGAGGAAGTTGGGATAACCATTTACCGTTAGTCTGGTTTTCCTACAACAATAGCTATCACACCAGTATTAAGTGCGCGCCATATGAAGCACTGTATAGACGCAAGTGTCGATCACCCCTTTGTTGGTTGGAGATTAGAGATAGACAGTTGTCTAGTCCAGACATTGTACAAGAAACCACCGACAAAATTGCAATCATCAGGGATAGACTTAAAGCAGCTCAAGATCGTCAAAAGAGCTATGCGGACAATCGTAGGAAGCCTTTAGGGTTTTAGATTGGAAATAGAGTTTTTTTAAAAGTATCCCCTTGGGAGGGAACCGTCCGATTTGGAAAACGAGGAAAGTTGAACCCTCGATATGTTGGACCATTTAAAATCACCGAAAGAATTGGACCAGTAGCATACAGACTGGAGTTGCCAACAGAACTAAGTGCTATTCATGACACGTTTCATGTGTCAAACTTGAAGAAATGTCTAGCCAACGAGGAGATAACCGTGCCTCTGAAAGAAGTCAAAATCGATGATAAGCTGCACATCATAGAAAAACCAATTGAAGTACTTGACCGAGGGGTCAAGCGTCTTAAGCAAAGTAAGATTCCATTGGTGAAAGTCCACTGGAACACAAGGCGTGGACCTGAGTACACATGGGAACGGGAGGACTACATGAAACATAAGTATCCTCACTTATTTGCTAAACAACCGGTTATAGACGAAAGTTCTTGAATTTCGGGACGAAATTCTTTTAACCGGGGGAGACTGTGACAACCGTCAAATTCGCGTTCAGATTAGAACTGCACTAAACATATCAGATACTGATACTATATGTCACATTGTCCAATTTTAGCAGTCAACCCGGTACAGTAGGAAAAATTGAGAGTTTTTGCCTAAAACCCCTCAAATTAGAGAATTATCCATATATCTCATAAAATACCAACCAAAAATATCTTAAATACATACATATATATATATAAACCATACTAAAATAATACTAGTAAAGTTAACTAGTAACCTTACAACTAACTAAATTATTGTGTTAAATAATTCAAACAATTAAAATAAAAATAAAATTTAAAAAGAAATAAAAGACACAATTATTTTATACAAATTCACACTCCACACACTCTCTCTCCCCTCTCCAACCCCCCCCCCCCCATATATACCCCCTCACTCTCCCAAAATTTGCTACTCTCTCATTATCATCCCTCTCTCTTTTCTCCCAACAAATTCTCTCTTTATTTCTCTCTTTATTCCTCACTAAAACACATCCAAAGTCCAGCAATTTTCACTCAAGAACATCAAGTGTTCAAGTCTCCACAAAGGTAAAAATAACATGTAGTGCAAAGCCAACACCTTTCTTTGTTATTGTTCTTTCATTTTATTTTGATTCCTTCTTCTACACTAGTTGCATGTTGTTTTACTTTATCAATATCTTTGGATCTTGATGTTTGGGAGATTCATCACCATAACATCTTGAATGTTACTAAAAAGGGGACGAATCCATGACCAAAACCATGTTAAGACCAAAGAAGGACTTTTACAATGTTCTAACAAACAAGCATGTGTTCTTCATCAAAACCAACCCTTTAATCCCCAAGAAATTTTATGAACTACTCTTTAAATCCACTAAAAATATGTTTGAACTAACATGCATGAGCTAAAAATTCACTATTATAAGTTGCATGAAGGTGTTCTTGTCATAAACACCCAAGAACCATAAAAATAACCATTTTCAAGTATTTGCCAAAAAGGAGTTTTATAAATAAATTGCATGTATTGTAAATGGCTGAGAAATATATTTTTAAACTGAAAATATATGTATGGGGATGTGTCAAATCGGATTTCATGCAAAAAGAATAAGAATATTGGTAAAAGACAAAAAGGAGTGCACATGCATAAAGTCTTGTTTTGACAGCATGCCGCCAGATTCTTTTAAAAGCCATATCTCCCTCAATAATACTCCAAATTAAGTGATTCTTTTTCTAGAGATCACTTTTATGAGATATGAATCAAACCCAACTTGAATCATTGAAAAATATTAAGATTTCGACCTTCAAACATTTTTCACAAACATAGTGCGCAAACAGCAATGTTCTCTGTCGAAGTTTACGTCAAGAATTATTTTATGTACTTAAACCACTCTAAAAATCATGAATCTTATGTCAAACGTTTCGTAACACATTTAAAAAACTGGTCATAAAATATCATGACCTAAATGTCCCTGGAAGTTATCCAAAAACGAACCGAAAGTGACTACATATTCTGGACAGCAACTGACTATATTCTATTATAGCTATAAGCTAACTCTTGAACCCGTTTCATCATTCTTGTGATGAAATTGTGGAATATGTATATATACTATATGATTATGCATTTTACTATAGCTAAAAGCTAACTCTTGAACCCGTTTCATCATCTATATGATGAAATTGTGGAATATACCTTTATATATTACGAATACACATTTTATATATTCTAACTCCTAACATCATATATATTATATATATGACTCCTAGTTATAGACCTTTTTCGTCACTCGTTATGACGAAATTGCGGTAATCTCAAATTATCATATGTAATGTTATAGATATTAACTACTAATATCGACGAACTTATTATAACATACAAACTAAATCTCAACAAAGGCATTTTATGTTGATTTGGATAATTACACGATACCAAGGACTAAGGTTTAGAACATAGAATCTTACTAGTGTCCTTGTATTCATAGGATCGACGTAGGATCGCATTACGGATCGCATTACGCACCACTTGGGAACAACTACGTTTATCACCGTGAGTTTTCGCAGCCCCTTTTTACTATTTTATACATTTTGGGGTGGAAAGCATGTTACAAATTCTATTTCACATCATTATTTTGTAACTAAAATACTACAAATACTTGATGCTCTATGGTACGTGTGCACATGTTAAAGATTCTGAGTTACGCTATCGCACAAAAGTCCCCAACTTGTTTTTACATTACCTATTTAACTCACGAGTGTGAGCCATGGTAATTATGGATAACGTTATTTGGTTGACCGCCCAGTTACTGTGATGTGAGTGCATAATTACTACAGTGCCATGTTGACGATAGAACATGATGAACGGGGAAAACTAATACTATGGTCAGGAGGTTTGGGTAATGGCTTAGTATGCTACCTCTGAGGCAAAACACTTATATACCTTGAGCAAAACAGAACGCAAAAACGGAACTTTTACAACCGAGAGTTGTACTACAATCTTTTGAAAGCGCGAATGCTATCAACTTGCATTAAAACTTTTAGTGCATACGCCAACTTGTGAACTCACCAACTATTTATAGTTGACACTCTCCTTTACATGCTTTTCAGGAAACATCAAGTAAGGATGAGTTCTAGAAGGCACTACACTTAGCAGCATCCAACTTTATTTCATCATGTCATGTCTCTTTTTGCTTTGGACAATTTGTATTTCACAAACATGTTGTATTTTGTAACCTTGATGATATGATGATTGTGTGTTGTCTTCTACCTTGTGCTTTTGAAACATTAAACTGTGACATTCCGTGTTTACGCTTTAGCGGGGTGTGACACAGCTCCCAGCGCTGAAGAAATAATCCCGGTCTTGGATTTGATCTCTGAGACTGATGAACCTGAAGAACAGTTGCTCTCTCACAAAAATAGACCTTCATTGGCTCCTCAAAAGCTAAGTGAAGAGGATTAGAAAAAGAGAGATGCAATGATAAAGAGATTCGAAGATCAGCGAATCATCCTGAAGCGTGATCAACTTCCTTCTATTCCTCCAAAGTTCAGACTTTCACAAAAGGAATACAAGGATCACCTCAGAGCTGAACGTCTACTCGCCATCCAGCTTTCTCAACAATCGGTGAAAGACCCCAAGCTGAAAAGAATTCCAATCGAAGTTCAACGTCAGCTATGGGAAGACGCCAAGAAGATCGTTGAAGAAAAGAGAACTGTGTCTCAATATACTTTAATCTGGTGCAAAGAAAAGGTACACTTCAGATATCGACCTGCCAGAATCAACAAGGTACTTATCACTGGAAGATCAACCCTCAAAGTTTCAATCGCTGAAATCGAGATATTCAGAGAGAATGGACAGTACGAAAAATTCTATGCTGAAGCCATCACGAAGTACGGTCTCTCTGAATGGTTGGAGATCAGATTAGCCATCCAGAAGTCTCAATCTAAGTACAATGATCATTTCGAAAACCTGATAAATAAACAGATCGACTTAGTATATTCTTGTGTGGATATTCCTCCTCCCCCACCTCTCGCAAATAAGAAAAGAAAGGCCTCTGCAAAGAAAAAGTCTAAACCTTCAGACTCAGGTCCTCTTATACGAAATGAAACAGGTATTGGTTTTTCTCGTGCTGAAGTTCTTGGTCCAGAACCTGACCTTTCCGCACTTGACACATCTCTTCCTCCTGATGAGACTTTCATCCCTGGGAAAGTCATAAGCAAACCCTATGGGATATTCTTTATTGACTATGGTGGACGAAAACGTTTTCAACGTATCCCTGAACTTCCCATCACTCCCATCGAACAGCTGAAAGATCTCATCTACTGGTGTGAATTCAAACGCGACATTCAGGCACGACATCTTAAACCCTTGATTTTTGAAGAAGCGCTGAACAAAAGGAATCAAGGAGTAAATATCCCTGACTGGATGATTCCCACATCAAAGACCCTTGATGAACTTCTCATTAAGGAAGAACATCTATAAACTGATAGGATCGCCTTATTCTTCTATTGTATCAGTTATTCTTTTGTACTTGTAATTTATTTCGCTTGTACTTGTAATCTTTCCACTTTCCTTTGTAATATGATTCGAAGTTTAAAGAAAGATTTCAGCGAACGTACTTTACTCCATCAGTACAGAAAAGATCCCAGAAAACAGTAAAAGTGACAAATATTTTATGAGTTCTTTTTATTCTTATGTTTTCATTAAATAGCAATTTTCTCTGTTGCTATGTCATAATCAAATAGCAATTTTCTCTGTTGCTATGTCATTAAATAGCAATTTTCATTATTGATCCAAACCCTCAATGATTTGATAATGACCCTCTCTTAAATACTTAGTGAAAATTGTAAGTAAACAATATGTATCAGAGTTTCACTATCGCTGATAAGTACTAAGACCTTACAGTACCGCTGATAGGAACTCTCGCTCTTTAGATTAAACTTTCAGCAAACACTGTTCACCATAATGCTCTGAGCCTGTTCAGTCCTTATGGTGATCGCTGATAAGTTAGTTTTTTACTTATGATCCCTGAAGACAAGTTTCACGTCAACATAGGTTCTACGCTGAAGTCGAAGATCAAGCTCAAGAACCAGCGGCATGTCTCCTAATAAACTGATGCGTATCAGCGAATACTCAGATTTGTCCACTCAACATGAAGTATCAAGTACAAGACTTCAGCTATCGCTGAACTTTATCATTCGCTGATAAACAATGGTAAAGCGCTGAATCAACGAAAAGCGTTGAACTTTATCTCATGAAAGTTTAAATGGCAGAACCTTTTGTGCCATAACCAGGCTTCTTCGCTTTTGCATGCAACAAGGCAGATTTTGTCTTTCTTGTTCTTTGCATTGAAGTTCATGAGATATAGATCTCCTCTTCTTTTGGCTCGTAGAAGTTCAAGTCATGTGTCCTCGCTCTGTAGAAAGCAAAAGGTTCTTTTGAACATTACGTCGAACCCCGTATCGCAGAGTTGACTAACACTGAGAATATTGTGTTTAAGGCCATCAACATATGCAACTTTGCATACGGTTATATTTTCCTTCTTTATGACTCCGTAGCCTTTGATGTACCCCTTTTTATTGTCTCCAAAGGTCACAGATCCACCATCGTTCTTTTCTTTGTATGTGGATAGAAGACCTCTGTCGCCAGTCATGTGTCTCGAGCATCCAGAGTCTAGATGCCATATTGGCACATACTGCTTCTGCAAGACAATTAGAGAGTTTTAGGTTCCCATATCCACATGGGTCCAGTTTTGTCAGGGGTCTTTGTTTTAGCTTCTGTTGAAGAAGCATTTTGTTTCTTCTTACCCTTGGATTTATCTTTTGCTTTGGGTACAGAGAGAAGACCATGTGGACTTTTGAAATGTTGGTTTATTTCAAATATAAGATCAAAGCAATGACAGTATTGAATGTGCAAAGAGATTTGCTTGAACTTTTCATTAAATACATTAAATGGGGGCACAGAGGCATTACAATTTATACTAACATTTGACTTTCTATTACAAGAAGGTTTATGTAGGCTAGATCGTTGTTTGCAAAATCCTTTGTTGAGTGCGGCCTTCTGTGTTCCCCTTCTGTGGTGAACTTCTGTAGATTTCACTGTCACAGAAGAAAAAGATTTGTTAATTTTAGTCCATTTACCCTTCTGTTGCCATGTTAGTTTTTCTTTAACAGGTTTTAAGGGTTTTAAAATCTTTGAATATGTTGGAATTTGAGTGGACATTAACTTCTGTTGTTTGAAATTTTCAAGCTCAAAAGAGGTTTTGGCTTGTATGCACTTATGCAAAAAGTCTGGACAGATAGGAATTCCAATGATTTTCTCCTTGGGAGGAATAGTTCTGTTAAGAACTTCAGAGGTTTGTTTAAAAACCTCTGTGTCACTAGGTCTGATCTTTGACTTAGAGTCGGTCTCTGAGTCGTCAGAGGATGAATCGTCCTCATATACATAGGTTGAGTCACTTGGTTCTCTTTTGACAGAGGCTGGACTTTCAGAACATGTGTCATACTCACTTTCTTCCTTTTCTGAGAAACTATCTTCTAAGTTAACAGAAGTATTTGTTAAGTTTTCTTCAGATAGATCTTGATTGCTGGAAGATGTACAGAGGTTTTTTTCAGAGATATCAAGTTTTTCTTCTGTAATTCTTGGCTTGAACTCATGTGCCTCTGCTGATAATTTCTTTTCAGAATTCATCATGCAGACAAATGCAACTTGAGTTTGAGTCTCGGGTTTACCAAACTTGAAGATTCCTATCTGATCTTGAATTTTCAGATACCTCATAGGTTTGGATTCTCTTTTGACAGAGATTGAAGGTGACAAATCTGTGTTTTCAAACCACACATTTGTCATCTTCAAAGGTTTCCTCTTGTGAGGTTCTCCAGAGACTTTTTGCCTTTTACTTACAGAGAGAAGATTTAGAAAACCATGTTTTCTTGTATCTCAAATGCGAAATAGAGAGGATTGAGACTTGTCTCTTTTGGTTCCGGTATAAGGATCTATATCACAGAAGCCAATTCCCCGTCTCCCTATTTGTGTGTTTATTTTTTCGTACACCTTCTGAGCATCTTGAAATTTTTTATTTTGAAGATCTCTTCTGAGTAAATCTTGACAGAGGACTTCTCTTTCCTTTTGAAAATAATTTTTAACAGCTAGGATGTTCATTCTGTCGCACTCAACGTCCATTAGTTCTTTAGACTTTGTTTTCAAGGTAGAATTAAGTTCATAAATCTTTTCTTTTAAAGGATTTAACTTTTTGTTCCAATCCATTTCAATTTCTTCTTTTTCTTTAAAGATTTTAGCTTTTTCTTGAGTGAGAAGTCTAGCTTCTCTCTCATAGAAGGTGAGCTTTTTCTGAATATCTTCACATGTCTTTTTCATTTCAGTGTATTCAATGTTAAGTTTAATCAAGTCATCTTCTGCAGTATTAGAGTTAGAGGTAGAAGTGGATACCTCACTGTCGGAGTCAGAGCTGACTTCTGCCATGCCACAGAATAGAGCATTCTTTGTTTCGCCTTCGTCAGAGGATGTGTCTGACTCCCAGATTTCTTTGTTCACCATTAGTGACTTTTGAGCATAGTATTCAGCTTTCTTTTTGTAGAAAGCTGCATCCCTCTGAGGGCGATTTGACTTGCTACTGCATTCTTTTTGTAGAAAGCTGCATCCCACAGTTGTTGTGACAATCGTCAAATTTATACCTCATGTTTGAACTACACTGAATATATCATTTTTCTCATGACATAGTTCACACAGTGCAAGTTTAGCAGTAAACGCGGTACGATAGGAAAATTCGAGAAATTTTGCCTAAGAAACCCTTGAATTAGGAAATTATACATAAATCTCATAAAATGCCAACTTGACCTACATTTATACTACAAGTATTTATATAATTGATAATTTATGTATTTCAATAATAGTATATATATATATATACTTTATTTTATATATAATTACTTTGTATTTCATTTATTAAGAAAATACTTGTATTTTAATTTTTAATCAAAAAGACAAGATTTGACAAATTATTTCTATCACTCACCCCCCCTCCCCCCCCCCCCCCCTCTCTACTCCATAAGAATGCAACAAGTATTCACAATCCATTTCATTATCTAATCTCACTCTCTCTCTAAAAGAATACTTTCAATTCTTTCTCTCTCCATCTTCAAATCTTCATCTTCATCTTCACCTTCAAATCTTCGTCCATCTTCATCCCAAATTCCAGCCCCTCAATCACTTTTCTTCAAAGGATAAAAATAATGCAAGGTAAATACAAGTGTGTTGGGTGAAATCCACACACACTTTTTTAAGTTATTTTCACTTTCTTGCATTTGATGAATGTTCTTCATCCCTTCTACACTTTCTTTAATTTTTTAAAAATCTTCTTTACAATGTCTTAATGTTTGTAGATTTACCACCATAACATCTTCTTGTTATTAAAAAGGTGGTGAATCCAAAATCAAACCTATGTTAAGACCAAAGATGAACATTTTAAACACATGCATGTAGTTTTCTTGAGAAATCCATCTTCTTTTGTTCAAGAGTTTCATGAGTGTATCTTTGTAATCCACTAAAACATACTTAAACAAACATGCATGAGCTCAAAATACACAATTTTAAGTTGCATGTTGATGTTCTTGGAAAGAACATCAACATTCTTCAAAATGAGTCTTTTACAAAAGTTTATAAAAGATGAGTTGATAGGTAACTTGCATGTAATTTAAATGGTTCAAAAATGTGTTTTGGAACTGAAAATAAGTGTATGGAAAAGGGTCAAATCGGATTTTGCATGCAAAGGAATAAGAATTTTGGTTAAGAAGTAAATATAGGAGCACATGCACAAGGTGTAGTTTTGACAGCTTGCTGTCAGATTCCACACCTCTTTTCAAATGGTCATATCTCACTCAATAAAACTCTAAATTGAGTGATTCATTTTTTGGAAATTATTTTTATGTGTTAGGATTCAAAACCAAGTGGTTTCACTCAAAAACTCAAAGATTTCGTCTACCAAACAGTTTTCACAGAAACAGTGCGCAAGCAGCAACGTCTTCTGTCGAGTTTTACGTCAAGTATTATTTCATGTACTTAAACACTTCTAAAAATTATGAAACTTATGCCAAAGGTTTTATAACTTATTAAAGACTTTGGACATAAAATATCTTGACCTAACTATACCTGGAAGTTACCCAAAGATGGACACAAAGTGACACCAAAATCTGGACAGCAAATGACAAATTTCTTATTATTATTAAGGACTAACTTCTAATCCCAATTCATCATTTTATGATGAAATAGTGGAATATATATGTATATCTTATATTTATATACATTTATGCATCTTACTTACTTATGCAATTTATTTATTCTTCATCCCTTTTCATCATTTTATGAAGAAATTGTGATATATACATATATATAATATATTTATGCAATTTATATATTGTTGATCCCATTTCATCATTATATGATGAAATTGTGGAATATACATATATATTATACATTTATATTTATGCACTTTTAATACTTGTCTTTACATTTAAAACCCTTAATTTTATCGTTTTTACGATAAAATTTCGGTTTATATATATATATGTACTATATATATACGTTCTTTAAACCCTTTTCGTTACTTATTGTGATGAAATTGCGGAAACTTTAATCCAACGAGAACAAAGTATATATATTTGTTACGTTTATAATATTAAAGCACAACAAGGCATTTTATGACGATTTGGATAATTAGTACCGAACCCTCGAGGCAAAAACTTACTAGTGACCTTGCGTTCATAGGTTCGAAGTAGGATCATCTCGAGGTACTTGTGGGAGATTCCCGGACACTACTGCTTATCAAGTGAGTTATCACAACCCCTTTTTCAATGTTTTACATATTTTGGGGTGAAAAGCATGTCGTTACTACAAGTACTCTTACGCACCGGTTTACTTGTTTTATTGAAAACGTAAACTTTGCTATACTCATTTATGCTCTATAGTATGTATGGTTTACGCGTTTTGTAAGTTTGAGCTTTCTCTCTATCATACGTAAGTCCCCGTTTAACTTACGTTACCCGTTTAACTCACGAGTGTGAGCCGTTGGTAATTATGAATAACGTTATTTGGTTGACACCCCACTCACAAGTAGCGCTTGTTTGAGTGCATAATTATTGTTTTCCGTACGCATTGTTGGTGATAGAACATGCGCTGGGGCTGTCGTCATATAGGTCGGGTAACGGGCTCACAACTTAAACATAATACATACTATTACCATGAGCAAGTTTTTCATAACCGGTTGATTTATCCACTTGTATGGATTCAACTACTTTGACTTATCCACTTGCGCGGATTTAAACTATTTTGCTATGATAAACAATGTTGTACTCATTAAACCTGTGATCTCACCAACTAGTGCATTAGTTGACCTTTTTATTGACATGCTTTTCAGGAGAACGTCTTTAAGGTTGGGATCTAGGAAGGCTACACGTGATGAATCTTTCTTTTCTATCTTTTATTTATGTTCATTTCCCCTTTCGTAAAAACGATTGTAAAAGACAAGGTTTTAACCTTTTGAATGTATTTTGATGGTTGATGTGATCTTGTAACTTTTGCTATGAAACTTGAGCTGCATATCCCGTGTTTCCGCTTTAGCGGGGTGTGACAGATTTGGTATCAGAGCCAAAGGTTATAGAGAATACCAGTTTTTCTTTAGAAAAACTGCAACTATAGCCAAAAACGGGAAATAACACTCAAACTACTCAACATATTGCTAGTATAACTAATTCGGGTATTGCATCATCGATCTTTAATTAAACAAAGCCTGATCAGCTATGTTTAATTAAGGAAGAGTAATGCGAGACCGGAAATGGATATGCTAGGAACATGTGTGTATTTTCTCACAAAAAAATGCTTCACGTCATATGCATAGGATGAACGTAGTTGTTGCCTATAATATGCAATAGTATAGTGCGTTTAGCCTTTATCACTACGCGACAAGTAATGTTATGCACTCTTACTTCAGTATCACTATGTCAACATCCTCATCACACTCTTACTTCAGCACTACTATGTCATCGTCATCGTCGTCATCAAGCTCACGACCCTCCTACACGCCGTCAAGCGAACGTACATCTGGAGGAGAACAAGACCCGTACGATGGGCCAAGGATACCACCGACTGTGGTTCCACCACAACCCACCCCGATAGTAGTACAACCTAGTCCTAGAGGGCCACGCACGAAACTAACCGCTAGGAAGAGCGTCCCTATACCTAGACCAGTGTGTTTTAGGTCCGACCTGCGAGAGGCACCGGAACCCTCGCGGGTGTTCGAGGGAGTGCCGATAAGTCGTGCGCCTGGCATGACCTGGGCCGAGGAACAGCATCTCAGGGCTGTGATAGCAGATTTGCACGGATGTCAGATGAGGGTCAGTCGTCAGAGTCAAGTAACGACAGAGCTTGTAGAGTTAAGTCACCTCCTAACCAACATGTTGTCTTACGCACTAAGTGGAGCAATGATAGCTCGAAGGATAGCCCTAAGGGCCGAGATTGTGTGCATAGTAGTAGTGATCCTACTGACGATGTTGGTGTTGTGGATTTTGATCGAGGTGTATCGGGGAGGGTATTGATGCGGATGGTGGAAGGTTTTAGAAAAAAATGCCACCAAGAAGATCCACACGTCGCACGGGAGGAAATCCTGAAGAACAAAACCCCGATATTGCCCAGATCATAGCTGAACGTATCCAAGAGGCGATACCTGACATTGTAACTCAAGTCACTGCGGACATCAATGAGAGTCATAGGAATGTTAATGTGGGAGGAGGAAATCCCAATGACATTCAAGACAGTAGAGGATGCAGCTACAAAACGTTCATGACTTGCAAGCCCAAGGAGTTTCATGGAACAGAGGGTGTTATAGGAGTACTCTCATGGGTTGATAGTATGGATTCGGTACTCCACATCAGTAAGTGCTCAGAGGATCGCATGGTGGAATATGCAGCATGCCAGTTTCAAAAGCGAGCTTTGACCTGGTGGAACATTCAAGTCCAAACCCGTGGAAGGGAGGATGCATACAAGCTGTCCTGGATTGAATTCAAGGAATTAATCATTGAGGAATACTGTCCCAAGAGTGAAGTTCAGAAGTTGGACGCTGAACTTTGGGATCTTACCATGGTTGGTTCGGGGATAGATCGATACACCGCTCATTTTCACGAACTTGCAAAGTTAGTGCCCCACATGGTTACCCCGGAGAGCAAACGGATCGACCGATATTTGTATGGATTGGCCCCGGAGATCCGAGGGATGGTTAAGTCAGCAAGTCCGACCACGATCCAAGCCGCAGTGGCATTAGCAACTAGTTTTACCCATGATGCGGTCAGGGCAGGAACTCTGACTCAGAAAAGTGTCGGTAGTAAGAGAAGGCCAGAGAGTCAGTCAGGAAAGGCGATTGGAAGTAGTTCAAGTAGGAACAAGAGAGTAGTGGGAAACTTTGGGATGAATGCTAAGGAAGTAGGGTGTTACCATGGACCCCTCCCGAAATGCAATCAGTGCAATTTGCATCATGAAGGAACCTGTCCCACCTGTGGCATTTGTAAGCAAAAGGGTCATTTCACCCGGTACTGCAAGATGGGAAAGAATGTAAAGGTTGAAGGAAGGGCATGCTATGAATGCGGGAGTCCGGACCACTTCCGGAATGTGTGCCAGAAGTTAAATAGAGGACCAATCAATAAAAATGCTGGGTATCAAGCAAGGCAAGCCAATCAGGGAAACCAAGGAGGACAAGCTCGAGGACAGGCATTTGTTTTAGGAGCAGAAGAAGCACGTCGAGACCACAATGTAGTGACAGGTACATTTCTCCTAAACGGTTATTATGCATCCGTGTTATTCGACACTGGAGTTGATAAGAGCTTTGTTTCGTTAGACTTTAGGCCTTTGATCAATTTAGAAACTAAGAAAATGCCGAATGCTTATATCGTTGAGGTTGCTAACGGAATTGAATTAGAGGCCAAGGATGTAATCTTAGGTTGTACCTTGAACTTAGCTGATAAACTTTTTAGCGTTGATATTATTCCAATTGAGTTGGGAAGTTTTGATGTAGGCATGGATTGGTTATCTAAGAACCGAGCAGAGGTTAGTTGTTTTGAAAAGACTGTCAAGTTACCATTACAAGGAGGAGAAACCCTTGTTGTCCAAGGAGATAGAGCTGCAAGGAGCCTAAGGATAGTGTCATGTATGAAGGTCCATAGGTATTTAAGAAAGAAGTGTGTTGTATTCTTGGCGCAAGTAATCGAGAAGAAGTCTGAGGAGAGGCGAGTCCAAGATATTCCTGTGGTAAAGGATCACCCAGAAGTGTTTCCAGACGATTTGCCTGGACTTCCACCGCTTAGACAAGTCGAATTTCATATTGACCTTATACCTGGAGCGGCGCTTGTAGCCAAAGCCCCATATCGTTTAGCACCTGCCGAAATGCAGGAGTTGTCGAATCAACTTCAGGAACTTCTGGATAAAGGTTTCATTCGACCAAGTTCATCACCCTGGGGAGCCCCGATTTTCTTCGTCAAGAAGAAGGATGGATCGTTTCGAATGTGCATCGATTATAGGGAGCTAAATAAGATAACAATCAAGAACCGATATTCTCTCCCTCGAATAGATGATTTGTTCGACCACTTGCAGGGTACAACTTACTTCTCGAAGATTGACCTCCGATCGGGATATCATCAGTTAAGAGTCCGAGAGGAAGACATTCCTAAAACAGCTTTTAGAACTCGCTATGGACACTATGAGTTTTTAGTCATGCCATTCGGGTTGACGAATGCGCCAGCTGTGTTTATGGATCTAATGAATAGAGTATGTAGACCATACCTTGATAAGTTTGTGATTGTATTCATTGATGATATACTGATCTATTCTCAGAGTAAGAAAGATCACGAACAACATCTAAGAGTGATTTTAGAACTTCTCAAGGAGCAGAAGTTATATGCCAAATTCTCTAAGTGCGAATTTTGGATTCGGGAAGTACATTTCTTAGGTCACGTGATCGGGGAGAAAGGGATTCATGTAGACCCGGCTAAGGTAGAAGCCGTTAGGAAATGGGAAGCCCCAAGGACTCCAACGAAAATTCGCCAATTTCTAGGCTTGGCAGGATATTACCGGCGTTTCATCGAGAATTTCTCTAGGATTGCTAAACCCCTCACCACGTTAACCCAAAAGGATAAGGAATTTGTTTGGGGAGTTTCACAAGAAGAAGCGTTTCAACTTCTGAAGAAGAAGTTGTGCAATGCACCGATTTTAGCCTTACCGGAAGGAACGGAAAATTTTGTGGTATATTGTGACGCGTCGCATCAAGGCTTATGTTGCGTATTGATGCAAAATGATAAGGTGATAGCATACGTCTCAAGACAATTAAAAGTTCATGAGATGAACTATACCACACATGATTTGGAGCTCGGAGTTGTAGTATTCGCTCTGAAGATATGGACACATTATCTATACGGTACCAAGTGCACAATTTTCACTGATCACAAGAGTCTTCAACATATTTTTGATCAAAAGATGCTTAATAAGAGGCAAAGAAGATGGGTAGAACTACTCAGCGACTACGATTGTGAGATACGTTACCACCCAGGAAAGGCCAATGTAGTAGCCGATGCCCTGAGTAGGAAAGAAAGGGTAAAACCTTCACGAGTCCGAGCGTTAGGAGCACTAGTTCAAACAAGTTTGAAAACTCGGATTTTCGAAGCTCAAAATGAAGCAATGAAGTCTGAAAACCTGAAGGACGAGACCCTTCATGGTTTAGAATCGAGTTTTGAAACTAAAATTGATGGAGTACGTTACTTTAAAGGCAGGGTATGGATCCCAAAGGCTGCCAACCTACGGGAAATGATTTTGGAAGAGGCTCATAATTCTAAGTACTCAATTCACCCAGGAGCAGATAAGATGTACAAGGATTTAAGGGAGTACTATTGGTGGCCAAGAATGATGAAGGATATTGCCACATATATAGGAAAATGCATAAGTTGTTCCAAAGTCAAGGTTGTTTATCAAAAGCCATCAGGACTGTTGCAGCAACCAGAGATTCCCCAGTGGAAATGGGAACAAATCACTATGGATTTCATAACCAAACTTCCAAGAACTGCCAAAGGACACGACTCGATTTGTGTTATAGTGGATCGATTTACAAAGTCTGCACATTTCTTGCCCATTCGGGAAGATTTTAAGATGGAGAAGCTTGCTCAAATCAACATCAAAGAAGTTGTCACTCGTCATGGAGTCCCAGTTTCCATCATATCAGATAGAGATAGTCGCTTCACATCTCGATTCTAGCAGTCACTTCAAAGAGCGTTAGGTACGCAATTAAACATGAGCACGGCCTATCATCCTCAAACGGATGGTCAGAGTGAGCGAACCATTCAGACATTGGAGGACATGCTTCGGGCGTGTGTGATAGACTTTGGAGGTTGCTGGGATAACCACTTGATGTTAGTTGAGTTTTCTTACAATAATAGCTATCACACCAGTATTCAGTGTGCACCATATGAAGCCCTGTATGGACGCAAGTGGCGGTCGCCACTTTGTTGGTTGGAAATTGGAGATAGACAACTATCTAGTCCGGACATTGTCCAAGAAACCACCGACAAGATTGCAATCATCAGAGATAGGCTTAAAGCAGCTCAAGATCGTCAAAAGAGCTATGTTGACAATCGTAGGAAGCCTTTAGAATTTCAAGTTGACGACAGAGTCTTTTTGAAGGTATCCCCTTGGAAGGGAACAGTCCGATTCGGGAAAAGAGGAAAGTTGAGTCTACGATATGTTGGACCATTCAAGATCACAGAAAGAATCGGACCAGTGGCTTACAAGCTGGATTAGCCAATATAGTTAAGTGCGATTCACAACACATTTTACGTGTCAAACATAAAGAAATGTTTAGCCAATGAAGCAGTAACCGTGCCCTTGGAAGAAATCCAAATCAACGATAAGCTGCATATCGTAGAGGAACCAATGGAAATACTCGATAGGGAAGTTAAGCGTCTTAAGCGAAGCAAAATCCTGATAGTAAAGGTTCATTGGAACACAAGGCGTGGGCCTGAGTACACTTGGGAAAGGGAGGATTACATGTTCCAAAAGTATCCTCATCTCTTTACTAGCAAGCCTGTTAACGCTAGCAACACTTGAATTTCGGGACAAAATTCTTCTAACCGGGGGAGACTGTGACAACCATCAAATTTATACCTCAGGTTAGAACTACACTGAATATATCATTTTTCTCATGACATAGTTCACACAGTGCAAGTTTAGCAGTAAACGCGGTACGATAGGAAAATTCGAGAAATTTTGCCTAAGAAACCCTTGAATTAGGAAATTATCCATAAATCTCATAAAATGCCAACTTGACCTACATTTATACTACAAGTATTTATATAATTGATAATTTATGTATTTCAATAATAGTATATATATATATATACTTTATTTTATATATAATTCCTTTGTATTTCATTTATTAAGAAAATACTTGTATTTTAATTTTTAATCAAAAAGACAAGATTTGACAAATTATTTCTATCACTCACCCCCCCCCCCTCTCTCTACTCCATAAGAATGCAACAAGTATTCACAATCCATTTCATTATCTCATCTCACTCTCTCTCTAAAAGAATACTTGCAATTCTTTCTCTCTCCATCTTCAAATCTTCAAATCTTCATCTTCATCTTCACCTTCAAATCTTCATCCATCTTCATCCTAAATTCCAGCCCCTCAATCACTTTTCTTCAAAGGATAAAAATAATCCAAGGTAAATACAAGTGTGTTGGGTGAAATCCACACACACTCTTTTAAGTTATTTTCACTTTCTTGCATTTGATGAATGTTCTTCATACCTTCTACACTTTCTCTAATTTTTTAAAAATCTTCTTTACAATGTCTCAATGTTTGTAGATTTACCACCATAACATCTTCTTGTTATTAAAAAGGTGGTGAATCCAAAATCAAACCTATGTTAAGACCAAAGATGAACATTTTAAACACATGCATGTAGTTTTCTTGAGAAATCCATCTTCTTTTGTTCAAGAGTTTCATGAGTGTATCTTTGTAATCCACTAAAAACATACTTAAACAAACATGCATGAGCTCAAAATACACAATTTTAAGTTGCATGTTGATGTTCTTGTCAAGAACATCAACATTCTTCAAAATGAGTCTTTTACAAAGGTTTATAAAAGATGAGTTGATAGGTAACTTGCATGTAATTTAAATGGTTCAAAAATGTGTTTTGGAACTGAAAATAAGTGTATGGAAAAGGGTCAAATCGGATTTTGCATGCAAAGGAATAAGAATTTTGGTTAAGAAGTCAATATAGGAACACATGCACAAGGTGTAGTTTTGACAGCTTGCTGTAAGATTCCACACCTCTCTTCAAATGATCATATCTCACTCAATAAAACACTAAATTGAGTTATTCTTTTTCTGGAAACTATTTTTATGTGTTAGGATTCAAACCCAAGTGGTTTCACTCAAAAACTCAAAGATTTCGTCTACCAAACAGTTTTCACAGAAACAGTGCGCAAGCAGCAACGTCTTCTGTCGAGTTTTACGTCAAGTATTATTTCATGTACTTAAACACTTCTAAAAATTATAAAACTTATGCGAAAAGTTTTCTAACTCATTATACCCTTTGGACATAAAATATCTTGACCTAACTATACCTGAAAGTTACCCAAAGATGGACACAAAGTGACACCAAAAACGGGACAGCAAAGGAAAAATTTCTTATTATTATTAAGGACTAACTTCTAATCCCATTTCATCATTTTATGATGAAATAGTGGAATATATATGTATATCTTATATTTATATACATTTGTGCATCTTACTTACTTATGCAATTTATTTATTTTTCATCCATTTTCATCATTTTATGATGAAATTGTGGAATATACATATATATAATATATTTATATATATTAATGCAATTTATATATTGTTGATCCCATTTCATCATTTTATGATGAAATTGTGGAATATACATATATATTATACATTTATATTTATGCACTTTAAATACTTGTCTTTACATTTAAAACCCTTAATTTTATCGTTTTTAAGATAAAATTTCGGTTTATATATATATATGTACTATATATATATATATATACGTTCTTTAAACCCTTTTCGTTACTTATTGTGACGAAATTGCGGAAACTTTAATCCAACGAGAACAAAGTATATATATTTGTTACGTTTATAATATTAAAACACAACAAGGCATTTTATGACGATTTGGATAATTAGTACCGAACCCTCGAGGCAAAAACTTATTAGTGACCTTGCGTTCATAGGTTCGAAGTAGGATCATCTCGAGGTACTTGTGGGAGATTCCCGGACACTACTGCTTATCAAGTGAGTTATCACAGCCCATTTTTCAAAGTTTTACATATTTTGGGGTGAAAAGCATGTCGTTACTACAATTACTCTTACGCACCGGTTTACTTGTTTTATTGAAAACGTAAACTTTCCTGTTACTCTATAACAGGATCTAATCTAGTATTCTAGAGAGAGAAATAGAGATCGTAGAGAGAGAAAAACATCATTGCGCCATCTCTGATTAGAACAACTAGTTACAAAAGAGTTCTACAAGGGTATTTATACCCTTGACTTACAAAAGTCAATATAAAAGCTAAAGCTTAACATAAATAACCTTGATTACAATTAAAATGACATTAACAATCTCCCCCTTTGTAATCAAGGGCGCTCGAATCTTCGATGAAGTCTATTCTTTCCAATTAAGATCTCCAATCGTCTTAAAGTGTTTCTGAAGTTGAGTCTCGAGTCGATTGTCTCCAAAGCTCGTCTCAGATGTCTTATCTCTGGATTATCAATTTGGTATGAATTCTTTCTAGATTGAAGAAAATATCTCACTGCTTTATTTAGTCTTTGCTCCAGTTGATATCTTATCACCTTTAACGTGCCATCTAAGAATCTTCCAATTTCATCAAACCTGAGGAAACATAAGGATTCTCCAAAACTGTGCAAAGTAGATATTCAGAAATATTGGGTAGATCTCTGTTTGGTCTTGTCACATTAACAACTGGTTGAAAGCTTTCAACTGCAAGTTGAAAATCAAAACACCGATAAAATCTGACTTGACGGCGTAAGAAACGTTTGACTGCATCCAAAGCTTTTAAAATATCATCATTTCGAATGGTTAAATCTCTAAAATAATGATAAAGAACCTCAAAATCATCAATTGATAGATCATTAAAATCTGCTTCTGAAAACTGTTATGTCACACAGTCTTGACGTTGAACGTAGAAGACTGGATACCAGTAACTGATAAATCTCACCATTTCAACCTTGCGAACAGTGACAATCTTGTGCTTTGAGTAAACAAAGAACTTCCCTTTGCGTTGACACTTGATAAAATTCACATACTCATATATGAATTTGGGTGTCTCTTTCTCAATTCCAGGAATAGCACTTAGACTCACCCTCTTCTTCTTCTTTACAAAGATGCCACGTTCAGAGTCTTCAAGAAAAGCAAATCTCATTCTGACACTCTGATATTTTTCTTCGAGTCTTTGCATTCATTGTTGTGCAGTCAAAGAAGGACATGGTTCCAATATACTTGGAGGAATATTCACATTCACTTCAGGAACATCAATTTGATATTTAGAAGACTCACAACTTTCAAAAATGCTTGAAGGAGCGGTGGCAGTTGAAAAAGATACAACTGGAGTTTGTTGAACAGGAGCTTCTGATTCACGAGAAACAACTGGAGTTTCATCATGTTGTACAGGAGACTGAGTAGATGGTGATTCAAGAGATTGTGACTCATGAACAGGAGATTCACCATATAACAGATTTACCAACTCTATGTCTTTTTCGTCTAACTCAACATCAACTTCAGAATCTGAAATTACAATGATGTCATCTTGTTCTTCTTCCTTTATCTTCCAAAACTTTTCAAATCTCGCGTGCAAATCATCATCGGAATCTATCTCCACGGACTCAGAAAAGAAGTTTCTCATATCTTCAAATCCTTCTGTTTCTTGTTCAGTTGATCCTTCAGGAATTTCAACAGTCACTGGAGCAGATTTCGGATCAACATAAACAACTAACTGTAAATTGCTTTCAACTCTGGATTCTTCAAAAATGATGGCTGACGCCATTGCATTTAAATCAACTTCATTAAGCATATGATCAACCAAATCTTTCGGAGTTACATCTTCGACTCTTTCCGAACAACCGGCAACCATTCCTTGAACTTCAACATTTGACACATCTGAGGCTCCTTCGGTTCTTTGTCTTTTTGCATTCTCCCCCTCATGGCCTTGATTACCTGGGTCATCACGGTCATGTGTTCTCATATTAGAAGGACCTGCCTCAGATTGGCAAGTCTGATTATGCTTTTCCATTCTTTCTGAAAGCATAGAAAAAGCATCGGTTAATAACTTCATGCCATTTTTAATTTCCTTGAAATCACCCCGAACCTCAGATAGAAAGGAATTAAAATCAGTAAAAAGTGTTGTTACACGCGCATCTGGAACAGAATGTGGAACTGGTGCTGGAACAAGTGCTGGAGTTGGAGTTGGTTGGAAGTTACGCAACAACGACAATAAGTCACTATCTTGATGTTCCGGAGGAGACATTGATAGAAGTCGAGCATACACCATGTCAGACAGCTCAGTCACCGGAATATCTTGAATAGATCTACCTGAAGGAATCTGAACATTTTCAGGAGTCAGTTGCTGACGCAATACAGTAATGCTAGGCTGTTGTGGCGATGACGAAGGAATTTGACTTGAAGGTTCTCTGATTACAATCCTGGATGGACGTCTCAATGGAATAGCAAATAGATTGACTTGATCATCTGCTTCTGACATCTTTCCCTTTCCTTTAAGTTTATCTTTGATCCGGTTTATTTCTTCATTCTTCGTAGCCTCCACTTGTGCAGTCATATTTTCCAAAAACTCAGAGAGAGGCATGTTTCCAGAAAATGGAATAGTATCATTGTTTGCATGAATTGAATCTACCCCTGAACGCAACTCTTGTAAACCCACAGCAGAAGCAGTCGCATCTCGAAGCTCTACCTCATCCACAAGAATGTTGTCCACTCTCGAGTCAATAGGAGCCGTTTCAACAATATTTCTAGAGAATGAAACTTCTGGAGAGATGTTCTCAGACCGCTCTAACACACTTGGTTGTAGCACAACTATTTCTAACAAATCTGTATCTCGCACATCTGAATGTCGCACTGCTGTTTCTCTTACATCTGAAATTTGCACTGTGTTATCTACTTGAAGACTGTCATTATTAAAATCATCACCAACACTATTATCATCACCAGCATCACCATCATCACCATTATCACTATCTGAACCACCATCACTGTCGGAACCACCATCACCATCTTCACTATCTGAACCACCATCACCATCGTCACTATCCTCACCATCTGAAGACGAAGAACTACTAGATGTCTCTTCATTTCCTTCCTCCGCTACGGGAATTTGAATGTTATTATCGTCACAGTACGAAGTAACATGCTCATCAGTTAGATCTGCATATTTGAGAATAAGTTCCGGAGGAATGGGCATTGAATAAGCAAAACTCCTCTTCTGCCTTTGAATATACGACATCTCAAAGTCTATGGCTAGGTGCCAATCATTTATTCGAGGAATCTCTTTGTTACTCCTGAGCATGCTCCAAACAATAAGTTCCAAGAACCTAATATAAGGAATGAACTTGCGCTTCTTGAGAATTTCCTTGTCATTAACTCGATCTGATAATTCTTGCCAGAAAATGATAGTGTAATCGACATGCAAATCATAAATGATCGCATGGAATAAACGAAGAAAACGTAGACTGGCATTGTCAGTACCAGAATGTTTGGAAGTCAGGCATCTGTTTAAAACTGAGAACAGAGCATACCACACGGGTGGTAGTTTGGACTTCTCAAACTGGCTTACTTGAGTGAGATCACCAACATAGCCCGATGCTCGAATTCCAGCAAGAACATCTCCTTCAGATGGAAATGAATCAAAAGATGTGCGACCGATCTAGAATTCGCTTCAGGAAGTCTGAGGATCAGTCTTAGTCTTCTATAATACAACTCTGTTTCATACTGATCAATCTGGATATGAAAACAATGAGGAGTCGCGCTCTCATTCTTGACAATGTAGTGCCATGCTTGTTGTAGATAAACTTCAGGAATGCCCGTGCGTCCCCCCAGAGCATAAGAAATTGGATGCCCTCGTAGAATAGACCCAATCACTGAATTAATCCTGAGTTTATCAAGATTAACATAATGATTATTAGGTTTATACGGTAGAAGATACATCATTCTTGGAAAGACAGCATTTGGAGTATTGCGACGAGCGGATGGATCAGCTCCTGTAGATAACGTGGATGGTAAAGGATTGTCACGAGAGGCATTATCAGATGGTGCCTCGAGACGTTCTTGAACCGTATTTTCATCTTCTCGAACTTGAGAATCAAAATCTTCATCAGAAGCCATGAATACACCTGGAATGAAGTATAAAAGATCCTCAATAAGAGCAACAAATGAATCACAAAAACACATGAAAAACCTCAGACAAACAGAAAATATCTCAAGTCTGGTTTGCGCTACCAACAGGTGGCACAAAGCTCACTTTGCGCTACCAACGGGTGGCGCAAAGCTAGGTTTGCGCTACCAGCGGGTGGCGCAAAGCTTACTTTGCGCTACCAACGGGTGGCGCAAAGCTCACTTTGCGCTACCAACGGGTGGCGCAAAGCTCACTTTGCGTTACCAACGGGTGGCGCAAAGCTGACTTAGCAAATTTGAGAGATCCTTTAGACGACCAAGACGCAAATATCAACCAAATCCCTAACATTCATCAGATTAGAAATCGAAAGAACAAAATACAAATCGATCAATAAAACCCTAGAAATCAATCGATGTTACCAACCGAAATCAATAAAACCCTAGAAATCGAAATCGATTTGTGTAAGGTTTCAATCGCAAACATCCCTAAATGAAATTAGCAGATTCAAAGCGATACAAAACTGATGTCAATAGAACACAGAGAAATAGAATGAAAAAAAAAATAAAAATCTTACCTGGAGTCGATGAACTCAGACGAATTGCATACCAGAAAGTTGAAATTGGAACAGTGGTCGTGTGAGATGGTGAACAGAGGTCGAGAGATGGTGGAGGCAAAATAAGAAAATGATTTCAAATATTCTATATATATATGCCCCTAAAAAAAATTAAAAATTACTTTGAAAAACCCAATATGCCCCCCTACACAAATGCAATAGATGATTTAAGAAAGAGTTTACATTTGGAGAGTTTGCCGGACAAAAAGCTTCACAAGTACATACCTGGAAGATTTATCTGATTTGAGATGGTGATTCTTTTGAATTTCAATTCCTGTGAATATCACAAAATCTCAGAACTTTGAACACATAAAATCACAACTCATCATACCTTGCTCCCCCTCAAACACTGAACTCAGTAGTTTTCTCCCCCTGAAATTAAGCAGTACTTCACAAAAACACATAATGAAATATCACACATGAAAAATCAGTAATAGAAAAAAATACATCAAATTATATACTATAACTACTAACTATAGATAATTTAAACACCAAACAAAAGAAATTCAACTTAGTGAAATATGACAGATTTTTCAAACAAATGAACTTGAATGCATGTTTTTGGATTTAAATACAAGTCATCATTGCATATCAAACTAAAAAATGTTCAGTTTCAGCCTCTTTATTAAATCTATTTGGTGTGCTAGCATGCGAAATATGATTAGCTTCAATCATATGCATTTCTAAAACATATTAGAATACTTTGCTCTGACTCACACTATTTGTCCAAAATCAGAATTTTCACAAATTTACGGGTTTATCGCGACTTTGTATTTTCCCCAAGTAACAAGAGATGTGTGCTCATTGGCATCTTTTCTTTTGTGCACATTGGCATCTTTTGATATTGTGCTCATTGGCATCTTTTGATATTGTGCTCATAGGTATCTTTAATCACAAAGTTTAGTAAGAATAAGATACACCGTTAAACATGACTTTCTAACTGGTTCTATAGCAGGATTTGGGTCAGCCAATCCCATACCAAGTGGTCTTAGGGGCTAGGTGTCGAGCACCACTTGGAACTTACTTTCCCAAACCAGAAAGGCCACATCGATATATCTTAAACCCATTTGTACCAGTAGAACATGGCTTTCTATCTGGTTCTATAGCAGGATTTGGGTCAGCCAATCCCAGACCAGTTGGTCTTAGGGGCTAGGTGACGAGCACCCCTTAGGACTTAATCTCCCAAACCAGAAAGGCCACAGGCACAAACTTTCAAACTAAATGATTGGAATTAAAAACATTTAGCATCTCAATCACTAGGTTCTACAACATAGTGTTTCCCCCATATTTTCGTTTCCATCCATCATTATGACAAAAAGGCTTTTTGAGCATTGTATTCTATATAAGTCCAGATTTGCACAATTTCGAGCATTCAGCATAATTTCATTCATGTTTTGTTGACCTTTTGATATATATCAGAAGTGAAAGTTGAAACAAGTCTAACTCAGATATAACAAAAAACCTGTAAAATCACCCTTGACACACATTTTATTCATTGAATGAAAATTGAAAGAATTTTCACTTCATTGAATTAAATTTGTGAGGATTCAAGCTTTCAAATTTAACATGCCGAGTTTTGATAAAAGGAAAGTGAAACGCTTTTCATCCAATGCCTTGGTGAAAATATCGGCAAGTTGATAGTCCGTAGGTACAAAATATAATTCAATAGTACCTTTTTCCACATGATCTTTTATGAAGTGATATCGCATGTCGATGTGCTTTGTTTTAGTATGCTGAATAGGATTCACTGAGATGGCTATTGCAGATTTGCTGTCACAATAGATTGGAATTGTTTTATACAGCAACCCATAATCTTGCAACTGTGTCTTCATCCATAACACTTGGGAACAACAACTTGCTGCAGCAACATACTCCGCTTCAGCAGTTGAAATAAACACACAGTTTTGTTTCTTTGAAGCCCAACTTATTAGCCGATCTCCCATAAATTGTACATGACCAGAAGTACTTTTCCGATTCAGTCGACTAGCTCCATAGTCAGCATCAGAATAAGCACACAGCTTGTAATCCGAACCCTTTGGATACGACAATCCTAAGTATGGGGTTCCTTTCAGATATCTGAAAATGCGTTTAACCGCCATAAAATGAGATTCCTTTGGATGAGCCTGGAATCTGGCGCACAAACATGTGGAAAACATTATGTCTGGCCGACTAGCTGTGAGATACATTAGTGATCCGATCATGCCTCGATAGGTTATGACATCAAAGTCCTTTCCATACGGATCCAGACCAATTTGCGCACCATGAGCCATTAGAGTGCCTATGGTAGTACATTTATCCATTTTGAATTTCTTCAAAATATCAAAAACGTACTTTGACTGATTGATGAAGATTCCATCAGGAAACTGCTTCACTTGAAGTCCGAGGAAAAAATTGATTTCCCCCATCATGCTCATCTTAAACCTGGAAGCCATAAGATCAGAAAACCAAGTACATAAAGTTTTGTTAGTCGCACCAAAAATAATATCATCTACATAAATTTGAACTAAGCAGATATCTTGTTCTTCACGTCGGATGAAAAGAGTTGTGTCAATGGCTCCCTTAACGAATCCGGATTTGAGCAGAAAGGCTGACAATTCATCGTACCATGCACGCGGTGCTTGTTTCAAACCATATAAAGCTTTATCGAGACGAAACACGTAATCAGGTTTAGCTTTGTTAACAAACCCTTCTGGTTGAGATACATAAACTTCTTCCTTTAGTACCCCATTCAGAAAAGCTGTCTTCATATCCATCTGATATACAGTAAAGTCGCGAAAAGCTGCAAAGGCGAGAAACATTCTGATGGCTTCTAATCTTGCTACCGGTGCATACGTTTCATCATAATCTATTCCTTCTTGCTGTCGATAACCCTTCGCCACTAAACGAGCTTTGTTTCTCACAATTATTCCATCCTTGTCCTTTTTGTTCTTGAAAATCCACTTAGTGCCGATTACGCTTTTTCCTGGAGGCCTAGGCACTAATCTCCACACCTTCAATGCTTCGAATTCATTCAGTTCCTCTTGCATTGCAATAACCCAGTCTGGATCATTCAAAGCTTCAGAAACCTTGGTTGGTTAATGTTGCTTAAGAAGCAAGAAAATAAGCATTCATTCCGTGTTGCAGACTTGGATCTCGTGCTGACATTAGCGGACGGATCACCAATGATTTGGTGAATCGGATGTGCTTTTGTCCACTTGGTTGTATGAGGAAGTGGATCAACTGTTTCTTGAATCATTTCAAGTACTTGAGGAGGAGGTTCTGGTATACCAGATTCGCTAGAGGACACAGGTATCACTTCAGGAATCGGAGGAGATGTCTCAACAACATCATCTGATACAGATTGATGAACTGGTTGTTGAATGACACCCGGATCCAATGTTTCTCTTTCATAAGATTGAACATCTCTGGTCGTTTCAAGAATTTGTGATGAATTCGTTTCTTCAGTTACAGGTGGCACTTCTAAATCCAAAGCTACTTCTTGTATCACAGGTTCAGATGTAACATGAACTGCATCGTTATCAGAGTTTTGTGCAGCGGAATTTGAGGTAGATGCGTTCGTATTTACCTGATTAGACACAGTAGGATCCTGATTTGTCGGTTGAAAAACAGGTTCTGAACTGATTTGTCCAGAAGCTAACACTTCTGACATAACGGGAGCGGATCCTGTGTTGCCCGAAACCATTTCTTCGGATTCATCAAATTTGACATTGACGGTCTCCACCACCTTTTTAGCTGAAGTCAAATATACTCTGTAAGCTGCTGAAGAAAGAGCATAACCAAGGAAGATTCCCTCATCTGCTTTCGGACTGAATTCATTCAGATTTTCTCGATCGTTTAGCACAAAACATTTACACCCAAAAGCTCGGAAATATGAAACATTTGGTTTGATACCCTTCATAAGCTCATACGGTGTCTTGTTGAATCTCCGATGAATGATTGATCTGTTTTGTGTGTGACATGCCATAGAAACTGCTTCGGCCCAATGAGATAGAGGAAGACCTGATTATGCGAGCATAGTGCGAGCCGCTTCAACCAAAGTTCGATTGCGTCTCTCCCCCACTCCGTTTTGTTCAGGTGTTCTTGCGGCAGAAAATTGTTGAGTGATCCCATTTGCTTCATAGAACGCTTGTATAGTGCTGTTTTTGAATTCCGTTCCATTGTCGGATCTGACAACCTTCACTGCCTTTTGTTTGTTAGTCTGAACAGTCTTAATGAGATTGATGAGATGGTCGGAAGTTTCATCCTTTGATTTGGGGAACTTCACCCATGTATAACGTGAATAATCATCAACAATCACTAGGACATACCTCTTCTTTCCAGTACTTCTTGTTTTCATCGGCCCACACAAATCTACATGCAAGAGATCCAGAATATCTTTTATGCAAAATTCAGCTTTCGGTTTATGAGAAGCTTTCTTCATTTTTCCCTTCTCACAGTCATGACAGAGATGATCTTTCTCGAATCTGAGTGACGGGAGACCTCGAAAAAGTTCATTCTTGGCTAACCTGTCCATGTAAATAAAGTTGAGATGAGCCAGTCTTCTATGCCACAGCCAGCTTTGTTTTGTGGTCGCCTTTGTCACAAGACAGATATCAGAAGGAGAATTTACTGTTGAGAGATCTATGGTATAAAGATTTGATCTTCTTTTCCCAACAAGTAAATCTTTTCCGTCATTATTTTTAATAGCAACCCTTGTTGATTTAAAACTGACTTCTAGATCCTTATCGCAAAATTGCCCTATACTGAACAAATTGTGGCTTAGACCTTCACCATAACTCACTCTCTTCACTGTGATATTCCCTTGAACTAAGTCTCTGTAACCGAGAATTGGAGATGTCGCGCAATTTCCAAATTTGACTCTTCCACAATCCTTTTCTTTAAAGTTAGATAATAAAGTCTTATTGCCAGTCATATGTTTGGTGCATCCAGAATCCAGATACCACAAATGACATGGCTGCAAAAAGAAACACATCAAGGAGATTTAGGTACCCATCTAGTTGTGGGTCCCTTCTTGTTAGTTCCAAAAGACTTCCTATCAAACACAAGATGTTTTCTTTTCTTTGAAAAACTTTTGTGTTTATAAAATGCATTTGTATCAGATGAATAAACATCACCACCAGAACTACAACATGAGGAGCAACATAAACCACCATTGGCAATTCGAAACATTTGCTTTATTGAATATCTAAAGAGTTTTTACAATTCTCTTTATTTTCAGCAAATGAACTAATTGAACAAGGGTTGTTGACTATGCTACTCTTCTCATCTGTTGAAGTATCTGGAGACAACTGCTTGACTTTCCAAACTTGTCTTGGTCTTTTCTTCACAAACCTATCTGAGAAAGTAGAAGAAGAAGCATCAAAATCAGTTTCAGATTTTGAATCTTGTTTCTTAGATTTCTTTGACCTTCTCCTTTTTCTATGATTCTTTTTGTGAAAATTTGCATTTATAGTAAAAGAATCATCAATTTTCTCTGTTTCAACATCTGAATTAGAAGATATTACTTTGTGCAAGAAATCAAACTTTAAAACGTTTTCATTTATACTTTCCTCAGAGTTACTCTCCTTTTCTTTTTCAGAACCGTCAAAATCAGAATCAATTTTATCATTAGAAGAAGAGCTTTTGTTAGAATTGTCTTCCATTGTATCTTTCTTGGAATCAGATTGTACAACATTTTTATGTTTTTCAAAAATATCTTGTTGAAGTTTTATTTCCTCTTCAAAACTTAAAGTCATGAAGGTCGAAATTATGTCCTTTTCAAATTCAAACAAGATATTTTGTTCTTCCAATTTAGCTTCAAAATCTAAAATTTTACACTCTAATACTGATGGTGGAATGTATCTTTTAGTATCATAAGATATTTGAGATACATTCGTTTTATTAGTATTAATAGCGTAACTATCAAAATAATCGTTGGTAATGAAGCTTTTTCGGACTTTGTGAAATTTGAAAATTTTCTAGAAAGTCTTGATTTTCTAGAATTTTGAGATTTGATGTTGTACTTTTCATTTTCACGAGTATATACAAATGGAAGTTGCATCTTTGTTGTAAGACTTCTTTTCTCTTCTTCTAATTTTAAAGTCTCATCATCATTTGTCCATTTAATTTTAAAATGAGGAGCATATTTGGCAAGAGTTAAAAACTCAAATTCATAAAGAGTAGGAACTTGTGTTTTAGCTTCTTCTAAAAAATGTGGATTTTCAAATCCAAGTCCCCATTTTTCTTTAATAGATGTGTAACTCCTTGGTTTATTTAAATAAACTGTTTGTTCGGTTTGACCTCTCAAATAAAGTTTTTCATCTAAAACATATATTTGTTTAGAAAGATTGTCTCTCATATCGGTCATTGATTTCCAAGATTCAAGATAAGATCTGTTTAATTCTTCCAATTCTTCTATTTTCTTTACAAATTTACCTTCTAAAATTTTCTTTTCATCTTCAAGGCAAATTTGTAATTTTTCAATAGATTTTGAGTGAATATCATTCTTTTCCTTTTCAGAAAGCAGTTTTGTGCGAAGTTCATGAATGGCAGTAGTCATGATGTTCATCTAATTCACAATAAATTCATAATCAAAAGTAGAATGTACCTCATAATCATCAGTTGAGCTTGCATTGTCATTCTCCTCATCATCACTGGCATCATCACCAATAAAGCACATGTTTTCCGCTTCATTATCTGAGTGATCTAGCCAGTATTCTTCTTCCGCTAACATAACTACACCGGTTTCCTTCTTTTCAGCCAATTCTAATTTCTTCTTGTAGTAGGCTGCATCCCTTTCAACTTTCACTCTACAGTCTCGGGAGAAATGACCGGGTTTTCCACAGTTGAAGCAAACATCAGCTTTCTTTCCTTCCACCTTCTTGGTTTCCATGGGTTTTGGACCTTCAAACTTTTGTTCAAATGCCTTTGAACCACTAGCATCAGAATCAACCCTTCTTGAACCAGATGAGACTCCCAGATTATTTGACCCTGGCCTGTTGAAGTACTTCTTTTGAACGTGTTTGGTCAAAAGAATCATAGCTTGTTGTAGCTCTTCACCATCATCTTCAGTCTGTCCATCATAAGCATTCTCTAATAGACTCTTTTCTGCCAACTGACTAGCAATCAAAGCAATTGGATCCACACTTGTGACTTTGTTCTTTTTATCCAACTTCTCTTTCTTTTCTTTGACCCTATCTTCATCAGTCGTTAAAATTTCATACAGCTCTTGAATTTGCATAGTTGAGATTCTTACATCATTTCTCATCCTATGACACAGTTTGCTCCATTCAGGTTGAAGAGCATTAAGAAACTTCATATTAGCTTCCAATTCGGTCTTTGTAACTTTTATTTGCAGAAGATCATTAATAACTCCCCAAAACCGATCAAAAACACTCTTCAACGATTCCCCTTCCTTTGCCTTAAAACTCTCAAAATTGTTCATGAACCGATTCTGTCTTAACTGAGTAGCAACTGTCGATCCAAGCATAATTTTCTCCAACTGAGTCCACATTAGCATCGGGTTGTATTTGAAACAGTCAATGCGATTGTAAATGTGGTTTGGAAGAGCAAGAATAAGATTCGACTTTGCTTCTTTGTCTGCTTTAGCTCTCATTGCTTCTTCAGCAGTGTATTCTTCGACCCTTTTTAATTCTCTTGAAGCAGGCACAGTTGCTGTTGCGGGAATAACTTTGTAAGGAGCTTCCGTGAAAGCTAACATCATGTTATCCCCATTTGGTTGTCTCTCGATAAAATCAATAAACCTGTCTTGCCATTGTGAAAATTCATTTTCATTGATTAATACCGGTGGTCTGGTATCTGTTCCAAGAGACATCTGAATATCATTCCTATACAAACTTGCTTGAAGAGTCATGATGAACAGTAATGAACAGTAACAGTGAACAGTAACAAAAACCACAAACGCTAAAGCTGGTTTGCGCTAGAAGTGAATGGCGCAAAGTGGAGGTTTGCGCTAGACGACAGTGGCGCAAAGTACGGTTTGCGCTAGAGGTGAGTGGCGCAAAGTAGAGTTTGGTGTAAAGAGGGGTTTGCGCTAAGAGGCAATGGCGCAAAATGAGGTTCTCGCAACCCGTTGATGGCGCAAAGCAAGGGTTGCGCTACCCGTTGGTGGCGCAAAGTGGACTTGTCAGAAATCTCAGAAACCAAAGATGAACTGGCGCAAAGTTTGAATCTGGCGCAAACTGACTAAAAACGATCCAAATCTCTCAAAATGCAGAAATACACTTCCAAATTCTGCAAATTTGAAGGAAAACAGTTTCTAACACAATCAAATACAGCAGATTCACAAAAAAACTCGAAAAAGTGCCAAAAACGGATGAATAGATCTGAAGAACTCGAACATAACTAAATTCTTGAAAATCGTCAAATCGATCACCGAATCCGCAAAATCAGTCCATGATCCTTGAAACTAAAATGTTCTTCTTTCAAAAACGAATCCAGCGAACACAAACTCGAATCCAAATTCACACAAACTTGTAAGAATTCAAGAAAAAGAGATTTTCTTGAAAAACAAGAAACTCGATCGATTTTTCTCTGAAAATCACAAATTTGATGGATGAATTTGAGATTTCACTGCAGAAGAACACTCGATCACTTGCTCTGATACCAATTGTTAGTCTATAACGGGATCTAATCAAGTATTCTAGAGAGAGAAATAGAGATCGTAGAGAGAGAAAAACATCAGTGCCCCATCTCTGATTAGAACAACTAGTTACAAAAGAGTTCTACAAGGGTATTTATACCCTTGACTTACAAAAGTAAATATAAAAGCTAAAGCTTAACATAAATAACCTTGATTACAATTAAAATGACATTAACATTTGCTATACTCATTTATGCTCTATAGTATGTATGGTTTACACGCGTTGTAAGTTTGAGCTTTCTCTCTATCATACGTAAGTCCCCGTTTAACCTACGTTACCCGTTTAACTCATGAGTGTGAGCCGTTGGTAATTATGAATAACATTATTTGGTTGACACCCCACTCACAAGTAGCGCTTGTTTGAGTGCATAATTATTGTTTTCCGTACGCATTGTTGGTGATAGAACATGCGCTGGGGCTGCCGTCATATAGGTCGGGTAACGGGCTCACAACTTAAACATAATACATACTATTACCATGAGCAAGTTTTTCATAACCGGTTGATTTACCCACTTGTATGGATTCAACTACTTTGACTTATCCACTTGTGCGGATTTAAACTATTTTGCTATGATAAACAATGTTGTACTCATTAAACCTGTGATCTCACCAACTAGTGCATTAGTTGACCTTTTTATTGACATGCTTTTCAGGAGAACGTCTTTAAGGTTGGGATCTAGGAAGGCTAGACGTGATGAAGCTTTCTTTTCTATCTTTTATTTATGTTCATTTCCCCTTTCGTAAAAACGATTGTAAAAGGCAAGGTTTTAACCTTTTGAATGTATTTTGATGGTTGATGTGATCTTGTAACTTTTGCTATGAAACTTGAGCTGCATATCCCGTGTTTCCGCTTTAGCTGGGTGTGACAGTTGTAGCATCCTTGGTTCTGTGTGGAGTTTCCAGCTCTGTCGTCTGACCTCTGTTGGTCATCACTTTTTTCAGTTCGGCACTCATTTGCGTAGTGGCCTGGATTACCACATTTGTAACACTCTTGAATCTGTGGAGTGTTGCCAGTTTTGTCTTCCGACCTCTGTCGGTCATTTCCTCTGTCATTTCTGTCACTTGACCTCTGTCGGTCACCACTTCTGTCGTTTGACCCTTCTCTTTCTCGATTATCTCTTTCATATCGTTCATTACCAGATTTCTTCTGGTTTCCTCTGTTGAATTCCCTAGTCAAGAGAGCTAAAGATTTAGCTATCGAGGCCAGGGTCGTTTCTTCTTCTGCTGCTACTTCCTCTTCTTCTTCACTTTCCACCATCATGTTTTTCTTCTTCTTCTCCTTTCTTTCCTCTATTGCTTTCTCTTTCTTTGGTTTCTCTCTAGCCTCTGTAGTCTTACCAACCAATGCAAGAGGTGCAATGATCTGGGCCTTTGCTTGTGCTACCTGAGGCTCTTGTGCTGCTAATGTTCCATAGAGGTCTGATAGGGTCCAGGAATCTAAGTCTTGATTTGTTTGCAGAGACATAGTTAACTGAAGCCATTCTTCATTCAGAGACTTCAGGAACATAACGTTGTTTTCTTCAGAGGTTCTGTGGATGCCAAACTTCTTGCACTTGTTTATTAGAGAGTTGAACCTATCATACGTAGTTTACAGAGATTCAGTTTGCAGAGCTTTAAAGGCATAGTATTCATTTATGTATAGGTTTTGGCTCCTCTTTCTAGTTGTTTTTCCAGTTCTTTCCATAGATCATATGCAGATTCACATGCATCCATGGACTGGAAAAGGTCATTTGGAATGGCCATAATCAGAATTCTCTTAGTTTTCTAAGCAACTTCGTATTTAGCCCAATCAGGATCAGACCAATTATCCTGGGTCTTTGGTTTCGTGTGTTCTGGGATTTCTGGTGTGTCGTCTGTGCCAGGAACACGAGGTACAGTTATCATGGGAACGAAAGGAGGGTTACGTATATAATAAACCAATTCTTTTTCAGTACCCTCAGAAGTGAATCATTCGAATCTTCCATTGAGGGTATTCTTCTCTAAGAAGAGTGGGAGGTTTGGTTAAGGAACCAGAAGAAAAGAAGTTGTTTGTATTAGTCATTTTAAGAGAGATAAAATTATCCAGAAAAGGGTTTGAACAACAAACTTTTCAGAGTATGAAGTGGATGCTTCGTATGAAGTTTTTAAGCTTAAAAGTTTTAAGCTGAGCACTAAAATGGTGTTTTTAACCAGAATAACAGATTCTATAAGTTTACCAAAGATCGAATGAATCGAAAATGGCAGAAAAACAGAAACGGTTTGATTTAATATGAAGAATAGGTTAAAAATCCAAGTTTCTACCAAAATCATAGTTTAGAGTGGATCATATCCCTTGATATTAAAAATCAAGGTTTGCTCTGATACCAATTGTTGGTTCCTGTTTTGCTTAAACAATGATATTAACTTTCAATTAGTTCAGATTTAGATATGGTGCGGAAGCGTATTTAAGAACTGAAAGATAATATAAGGTAGAAGAACACACAATATCAAATCAACAGTATGTAAGAACAGATGAATATATCCAAAATTACTGTATTTGATATATATTAAGAACACCAAGAACATCAAAGGATTAACAAGAAATCTGCAGTTAATGGTGTGTGTGAGACGTGCAAAGCTTAATGATATATGTGTATTTTCGTGGTATTAAGCTTAATAGAAGAACTCCCATGAGCCTTCTATTTATACTACTTCTAAAGGGGACAATAAGGACTGAAGGTACAAAGACACTGTTGAGGCATAGTAGCTGGGAGGTACAAAACACTATTCTGGAACTGTTGCAGATACAACGTTCATTAAATGCTCCGTGTTCAGCTTTAGGCGGAAACCTATCAGAGTTTGACACGTGGAGTTGTCAGGTCACGCCTTTGTACGATTGATCTATAGAACCTTCGAATGGTAGATATTGTAAGAAGCATGTTCATCCTTGTTAAGATCTTTTGCGTAGATCTTCTTTTTACCACAGAAGCTCTGTGGTCTTGTCCGCTTAGAAGTGTCTTCTGTTGCTTCTTTGGTCTTCTTGGTTAACCCGGCAGAGCCTCTGTCGAAGACTTCTGTCTTCTTGGTTACTCGGCTACTCGGCAGAGCCTTTGTCGAACACTTCTATACTTAGCCTATTTTTCACTACTTTCATAAACTGAAAGATTGGAGCTAACAGTACTCATAAAACATGAGTCCATATCAGTTAGTTGTATCACTTTATGAAAAATTATAACTCCCCCACAAAATATGAATAGAATTAAATAAACAAGAACAAATACTCCCCCTCAATGTATTAAAGAAAACTAAGAAATACCTAAGTATTTAACATTCCTAGTTTGCTGATTAAAAAGTTGAACCTTTTTTCATCTAAAGGTTTTGTAAACAAATCAGCAAGTTCTAGTTCTGTCGGTACGAAATGCATTTCTATAGTTCCCTTCTCAACATGGTCTTTAATAAAATGGTACCTGACATCGATGTGTTTCGTTTTGGAGTGCTGAACAGGATTCTCAGTTATTGCAATAGCGCTTTTAGAATCACAGTATATTGGGATCTTGTTGATGATGTATCCATAATCCTTAAGCTGTGTCTTCATCCAAATTACTTGTGAGCAACAACTCGCCGCGGCTACATATTCTTCTTCCGCCGTAGAGGTTGACACACAGTTTTGCTTCTTTGACGACCAGCTTACAAGCTTATCTCCCAAAAAATGACAAGCACCAGATGTTCTTTTCCTGTCCATCTTATTTCCCGCATGATCTGCATCTATGTAAGCAGTTAGTTCAAACCCGTAATCCTTAGGATACCAAAGGCCCAAATTTCTTGTGCCTTTGAGATATCTAAGGATTCGCTTAACAGCCACAAGGTGAGATTCCTTCGGGTTGGCTTGAAAGCGTGCACAAAAAGATGTTGCAAACATAATATCCAGTCTACTCGCCGTTAGATATAGTATAGATCCAATCATGCCACTGTATAACCTTTGATCGACTGATTTACCAGATAAATCAGCGTCTAAAAGCCAACTGGTAGTCATGGGAGTTTTCATGGTGGAAGAGGAATTTAAGTCAAATTTCTTAAGCATATCATTTATATATTTTGATTGATTAATGAAAATGCCTTCATTTGACTGTGTCACTTGGAGTCCAAGGAAAAAGTTTAGTTCTCCCATCATACTCATTTGAAAACGGCTTTTCATCACCTCTTCAAAATCTTAACACATATCAGGATTAGTAGAGCCAAATATTATGTCATCAACATATATTTGTACTAACAATAAATCTTTACCTTCCCTCTTGAGAAAAAGAGTTGTATCTATTGTACCTTTGGTGTATCAATTTTCAAGCATATGAATAGTCAGAGTCTCATACCATGCCTTTGGTGCTTGTTTCAGACCGTAGAGTGCTTTGTCTAAAACGTAGACATAGTTTGGATATTTTGGATCTACAAAACCTTCAGGTTGACTTACATATACCTCTTCATAAAGTATTCCGTTCAGAAACGCAGATTTGACGTCCATCTGAAATACCTTCATGCTTTTATGCGCGGCGTATGCAAGAAAAATTCGGATGGCTTCAATCCTTGCAACTGGTGCGTAGGTTTCATCATAATCTATTCATTCTTGTTGATTATACACTTTTGCAACCAGTCTTGCTTTGTTTCTGACTATAATCCCTGCTTCGTCTTTCTTGTTCCTAAAGACCCATTTAGTTCTAACTATAGTCTTGTCTTTAGGACGCTTCACCAAATGCCAAACTTCGTTGCGCTTAAACTCGTTTAACTCTTCTTGCATGGCGTTTATCCAATCTGGATCTTGTAAAGCTTCAGATGCTTTCTTGGGTTCTAACGTGCTTAGAAAGTTGACATACAAACATTCGTTTGTAGTCGCATATCGTGTTTTCACTCCATCATTGAGGTCACCAATAATATCTGCTGGGGGTGTGCTTTTGTCCATTTATGTGTACTAGGAAGAGTTGGAATCTCTACAAGAGTGTTTGATGAATCATTCTCATCAAAAACTGCAAGAATCTCCTCAGTTGATTCAGCTGAAGTTACATGTGTCGGTTCTGGTATGTCAACTTCTGGTTGTTGTATTTCAGGTGTAGAAAACTCCGATGTTGTGTTTGCTGAAACTGGAACTTCAGGTTGAATTTCAGGTTCAGAAACTGGAACAGTTGTAGGTTCACTCGGAGTCTCGTTGGTTGCCCCATAAGTATTAGCCCCGACATCTTCAGATGGACCAGAGATATTGACACTCGTCTGTTGTGGAGATGCATTTACAGATGTGATGGGTGGTTCCATATCTGCACAATATTCCATAAATGCATCATGAAATAACAAATCTAAATCTTTAGAACTATTATTATCTAATACAGAATTAGAAAACTTTTTTGCCACAGGTTCTACTCCTTTTTTAGTAGAAGCTTCGATGCCACAACCAACATTCGTCTTGTGAAGCTTTTGATACAAGACAAACTTGATTTGAAGCAATAAGAGTCGCAAAATCTGTCATATATAGATCACCGCATCGTTTCGCTCTGATGATTTCTGACCAGTTCTCATCTACAACGTAGCAAAACTTCTTGTCAAATATAACCTTACAATCCTTGTCGCAGAACTGACTAATACTGAAAAGGTTATGCCCTAAACCTTCGACATACAAGATCTTTTCAATTTGCATCGAGTCGTTCTTCAACGTTCCATAGCCTCGAACGTGACCTTTCGAATTATTTCCAAACCCCACCGATCCGCCATGATGTATAGTAAAATCGTGCAATAAGTGCTTGTACCCCGTCATGTACAGTAAAATCGTCCAAACCATATTCACTTCAACTGTTTTTGTTTCCTTCTTCTTATTCTGTTTGTTTGATCTGAAATCGAACATTTTAGCAAATTTGTTCGCTGAAGATTTTAAAGAGAAAGAAGCAGTATTAGATTTTTTGTTTTTAGGAGAAATATTATTTAGCTTGAAATAGATATCCCAACAATGAGCACAATGTATTCTTCCTTTAGCTTGTGTCAACAAATTAGAATTAGAAATCGCATCTTCTAAATTTCGCATGCTGGATTCGGATTGTTCAAAATTGCATTGGTTTCAGATCATGTGAACTCTGAAATGTTGCTGAATTTGGTTATCTTAGATCTGAGAGGTATTATTCTCGGATTGTGCATACACCTAAAAGTTCAAAAATATAGAGATTTCGCATCCAACTTGATCCGAATTGATGGTTTCGCATCTTCCTTGATCCGAATTCACATGGTTTCGCATCCTACATGATACGAATTGATGGTTTCGCATCCTTCTTGTTCCGAATTCTCTTGGTTTCGGATCTGTCTACATCCGAATTCTATTTGTTTCAGATCTGTCTACATCCGAATTGATGGTTTCGGATCCTTTTAATATGAGAAAGTTAATATGAGAACTAAGGTTCTTGCATCAAGAAGGTTACGAGAAGTTACTGTTTGTCAAATAGTGATAATGCTACAAAGATCTGTTTTTCATGTACAAGACTTGAAGATGGTTTGATAGAGTGTCTGTTGGAGAAGATTGACTTTACAAAGAGCTGAAGATTGCTGCCATATTTTTAAATCTTGAATCCAAAGGGGAAGATTGTTAGAGCATTATTGTCTTCAAGATTTACTGTAAAGTCAATGTACTGTGATGAGTCCATGCTGTATTGCTTTGCCTCTATACCTTGTATGTTATGGGTATAAATAGGCATGTCTAATTCAGTACTTATCTAACAATCTAGAACACTTTTCATGCTTAATGTCATTTGTAATCTTTGTTGAATATATGGATGACATATTTGCTCTCTAGATTCTCTCTATATTTGTTCATATCATATTGCTAGATTATGGGTTTATCAAGATCATTTCATTATGTTTTTTCGATCACATTGAGAGTTTTAGAAGTAATATCCAGCATGAAATCATATATTAGTGATGTTGGATGTCTCTTCGCCGGAAAAACGCATTCTGCCGGAATTTATCTCGTCGGAAAAACGATGTGCAGGTGGTGATGTTCAAGTTGTGTGCTGCATATCCATTATTCTTCTTGAAAATCATCTTTTGATGATTATTGGAGGCTAAGAAACAGTTGATGGTCTTCTATATCATGTATATCGCCGGAAAAAGTAGTTAGTGGTCGGAAAAGTTGGTACATCGCCTGAGGTTCGTTGATGCTGTTATCACGATGTATTATGGTGTACAAACTTTTCTGGATGATCAATGAAGGTTAAGAAACATTTCTGAACTTGTTTTGATCGCAAGAATTGGAGATTATGAAAAGTGAAAATCAGCAGCTCGTGAAATGGGTTTGTTGGTGATGATGAATAGTAAACTAACTGTCCGTTAGTGACCAGTTAGTTTTTCTAACATTTTTGGTCCAATTTCCGTTTGTGTGGATAAATTTCAAGATTTTTGCTAACGGAACTCGTGTGGCATCACTCCTACATCTCGTTTGTCACAAATTCATCTTCACGACATCGATTTGCGTACGATTCCTGGAAATCCCTACCAAGTAGCGCGTGTTTTTATCGTTCCTCCTTCGAGCAAAATCGGACCAAGCTCTTAAGCCGAATTCTCACTCAACTCGTGGTCCAACGACAGATTCTCTGTTTTACACTAAATGCATACTCTTTGAAGATGATTTTAGTGCATTTAGTCGGGGTTATGTAGTACATTGGATCCGATTTTTAAAGTTGAAAATATGATGAATAAGAGCAACTTTCAAGGGGGAGCCGAGCCTAATTTTGAAGAATTGCACCGCTAAAGTTTTTCAAGAAAATCAAGGGGGAGAGGAGTAAAGACTTTTAAGTGATTTATTTTCCAAAACTTTAAGGGGAGAATGTTAGGACATTTAAGCTGTCCTAATTAATTAGAAAGTTTTGTAAAGTAGTAGATTTGGGCCTAATGGGCTTTGACATGTAAATGGGCTTGGGCTTACTAGTTGTAACAAGGGGGAAGGGCTATAAATAGGACATTTCATGTATGTTTGAAATAACAAGTTCATAATACAAAATGTAGCTCTTAAACACTTTTGTATTATCTCTCTAGATTAGGTTTACATTTCAATAATACATAGTTTTATCCTTCCTTATCTTGTTACAATTAGTTGAAGTGTTGAAGATCATGGACTAACAATAGCCATCCTCATATTAGATTTACATACTTTGAACCTCTAGAGGAATTTCTCTCTCTAACCACACGTTCTCTCACTCTACATCTTTGCACACCTTACAAATGACCCAAACTACACATTATATACTTAGCCTATTACATGACATAGGTCCAAGTCCATTAAACTCTAATTAAACTCCCAAAGCCCATATAACAAAATACAAAGTAAAATAGACTTGACTTTGACTTTACATGGACATCTTTGACTTTATAAATCTTTCCATATAAATGGGGCTTTCAAGACCCAACAATCTCCCCCTAAAGTTTTATAAAGAAAACATCTTCAAATGATGTCCCCCTTGATTTCTTTGAAAATTTTAGTGTTGCACATCTTCATGCCTTGCAAAACTATCCAAGCTCCCCCTCAAAATTTGCTCTTCTTCTTCACAAGTTTCAACTTTAAAATCGGATTCAATGTGCAATAAGCTCGACTGAATGCACATAAAATATTCAGCTCCATATGAAGAAACTCGACACATTCGTTAAGCCCACAAGAAAGTAATGTTCGAGCTACGTGACAAACCATAGTGCAAAATTCAGTTTGTAGCAAAGAATCCGTCTTTGAAATCCGAGTTGAATGATCATTAAGCTCAAGAGCTTAATCCATTAAGATCATAAGAGGGAGTGTCTCAATACACTTCAATAACTCAGCTTGGATCCCCAAAAATAGATGATAGAACACCTTTCTGAAAGATGGGAGAAATAGAGTGAAAAACGCAGTTTTCTGTCCAGCAAGTGTCCTCTGACTTTAACACATATTCCGACCATTAAGCACACTTATTCAGATGAAACTCAAAACATGAAAAATGTTCATCTGTGTCTTATGAAACTAACGCATCTGGACTCGTCAAATTTGGAGCTTCGAGGAGTGAGTTCTGAATAAAATACGACAGCTGTGCAAATCTGTCAAGTATTGCACTTTTGTTCTGAGAAGTCTAAGTAAAAGTTCTGAGTAGGCCAGTCAGAATTCTGAGTAAGTCAATCAGAATTCTGATCCTTACGAACTATGAAAAAAAGTCCAACTCTGAAGTTCTGACTACACAAGGTAAAGTTCTGACTATTGGAGTCAGAATTCTGATTAAGCACAACATTGAAATCTCTTGAACAAGCTCTGAATGAACTTCTGACAGCTCACAAATTGATTCTGAATTTTGAATAGCCTTGTAATTCTGAATTGCGTGAGATCTAATTCTGAACATTAATAATCAAACTCTGATTATAAACTTGACAGCCCACAATCTGAACTTCTTTCTTGATTGCACCTTGCTCGAATTCAGCAACAACTTTCTGTTAACCGCTTTCTGTTTTCAACTTAATTTCATGTTTTCAAACTTCCAAGTCTGTTACAACATCTTTATTAAGCTATTTTGACAGCAAAGAAATATCCCCAACAGCTTGCTATTTTCTGTTTTGACAGCAACAAACAGCACCAAACAACAAACTATTATGCGCTCACAACACCGAATAAGCTGTCAAATTAAAACTTTCTGAACTTGCTGTTTTGAACGGCTTTCTGTGGACAACACTAATCTGTTTTTGTTCATCAAACACAGCAACAAATTGTTGCAAACTTCTCTAATTTTGGACAGCCTTGAACAAATTTTTGCATCATCTTACAATCTCCACAAATTTATACAATCTATTGCAAACACTTCCCATACTAACTTCTCATCTCTAAAATACAACTTGAGTCGATCTTGAATCACTTATGATTCCTTCATTCATATCAAATGCCCACCAATTTAATTTGATGTAGAACAATAAGCCGATCTCCATAAATCTTCTTAGAACAATGATTGCAGAAACTTAAGTTTCTGATTGATCAATTCAGAAATTTGAATTTAAGCAATCAAAGATCTAAAACTCGTTTCAGATCTGACTTTCACCATGAAATTCAGTACCAATTCTTTCTCATACATTTCATCGAGCAAATTGTGTGCAGAAACTGATTTAGAAGTAGATCATGAACATCAAACTTCTTCTCTTCTCCAAGAATTATCAAGATCTATAAAATCTTCTCCCAAAACTTAAAATCAATCTTCAAGATGAAAGAAATCACAGAATATTACCTTGAATTGTAGCACACGATTAAGAACAATCTTGAATCACCAATTCTTCGAATTAGATCTTGAATTCTTGAATTGTTGCAAAGATAATCGTATCGAATGTAAATTGATTCGATGTGGCTCTGATACCAATTGTAAGTCCCATAATTGAACAACAATCAAGAATTCTCCATATATGTAAGAATAAGATGATAGAATAGAATACAGTGAAGTTTCTTATTCATTGAGAAATGATTAAAATTGAGAATAGAGATAAGAGAACAATAGCCATCCTCATATTAGATTGACATACTTTGAAGCTCTAGAGGAATTTCTCTCTCTAACCACACGTTCTCTCACTCTACGTCTTTGCACACCTTACATGACATAGGCCCAAGCCCATTAAACTCTAATTAAACTCCCAAAGCCCATATAACAAAATACAAAGTAAAATAGACTTGACTTTGACTTTACATGGACATCTTTGACTTTATAAAACTTTCATATAAATGGGGCTTTCAAGACACAACAAAGAGCGCAATTGCTATATCCAGCAACCCGATCCAGCATACGAAGACGAAGCACATAGACGTTCGGTACCACTTTATCATGGATCACGATGAAAGAGGTACAGTCGAACTCTATTTTGTAAATACAGAACATCAGTTATGTTGATCCAAACCCTCAGTGATTTGATAATGACCCTCTCTTAAATACTTAGTGAAAATTGTAAGTAAACAATATGTATCAGAGTTTCACTATCGCTGATAAGTACTAAGACCTTACAGTACCGCTGATAGGAACTCTCACTCTTTAGATTAAACATTCAGCGAACACTGTTCACCATAATGCTCTGAGCCTGTTCAGTCCTTATGGTGATCGCTGATAAGTTAGTTGTTTACTTATGATCCCTGAAGACAGCGATAAGTTAGTTGTTTACTTATGATCACGTCAACATAGGTTCTACGCTGAAGTCGAAGATCAAGCTCAAGAACCAGCGACAAGTCTCCTAATGAACTGATGCGGATCAGCGAAGACTCAGATTTGTCCACTCAACGTGAAGTATCAAGTACAAGACTTCAGCTAACGCTGAACTTTGTCATTCACTGATATAGAATGATAAATCGCTGAATCAATGAAAGCTGATCATGAAGTCCTCCGTACAAAGTACTTTTGTCTTAACCACCCTTGCACGACTTCGTATGATATGTCAGAAAAGAACCTCCTTATTGTCTGAAATCGTACAACCACTCTGATACTACATTGTTCAAAGATGCGGCTACTAAGGTTGTCTACAAAAGTATAAACTGCCATGCATTAAATGCATGCAGTATATAAGAAGGACTCCAGCTTCATTTTGAAGCACTCGTAAACTCTGGTCGAGTCATATTTCTTATCTTGAGATAGGTTATTATTAGTAATTTCCTTCTCTTTCTTAGTGCAAAAAACTTAGTGTTCCAACTTGTTTAGATTTAGGTTTATCCTTAATCTTGTTCCGCAACAAGCTGTAAATTGTTAATGATTTATCAATAAACAATTTAGAAAAGTAAAATCCGTGTGTTTGTATTCAACCCCCCTTCTACAAACTTGTATAGCCCTTCGGGACCAACAAGTGGTATCAGAGCATATTTGTTTAATCTCATAAACAAGATCTAATCTATACTAAGATTTCTCTTCCTAGCTATTTCCTAAAATGGCTACAAACACAAACACAAACTATATTGACAATGGTTCTCTTGCAAAACCCCCTAGATTCTCCAGAGATAATTTTAATCTATGGAAAAATAGATTGATTCTCTTCTTAGAAGGTGTAGACCCTACTATGCCTTATTATCTTGAAAATGGCCCATATATTCCTGTAAGAATTGATGCTGCAGTTCCAGCCGCTGAGAATAGACCTGCTATTCCAGAAAGGCTGATTCCCAAGGAAGTTCATATGTGGACTGATGAAGATAAGAAAAAAGTGGCTATCGACACCAAAACCAGATCCATACTATCCATGGCTCTTCCTGACGAAGACTACCATTCCGTCATGAACCTGAAAACCTCAAAAGCTATGTGGGACACAATCTGTGTTCAATATGAAGGTACTTCTGAAGTCCAGGACTCTCGAAAGATCAACCTGGTAAGATAGTATGAAAGCTTCATTTGTGGTAAGAATGAAACTCTCTCTGAAGTACACCAACGTTTTAACTGTTTAATAATAGATCTGAAAACTGTTGGTAAGGAATATTCTAACTTTGAAGTGCTGACAAAGTTTTTAGAATGTTTACCTGAAAGCTGGGACAATTATTCTATGTGTCTCAAGTTGTCAAAGGATCTAAGATCAATGACCCTTTCTACCTTATATGGCACAATGCTGAATCATGAGCAATCGAGTCATCTTAAGAAGAATGTTGTAAAAGATTCCAAAAGCACCCCTGTTGCTTTAATCTCAGAGGAACCTTCCACTCAGCGACCCTCGGTCACTATCACTGAGTTGGAGAGTAACTCTGAAAGGTCATCAGATTCTGACTCTTCAAATGATGATGAATCTTTGGCTCTCCTCACTAAAAAGTTCAGGAGATTCGCCAAAAAGAAAATGTTCAGAAAGAACAAACCTCTTTCCATTACTGACAAGCCAAGATCATCAGCTCCTATTGATAAGGCTACTGCTACTTGTTTTAACTGTGAAAAGTTAGGACATTTCGCTAACGAGTGCAGGTCAAAGAAAGTTTCGAGAAACTCAGCGTTTCCCAATAAATCCTTTATTCCCAGGAATATACATGACAAATACGCCAAACTGAAAGAAAGGTATACGAAGCTGAAAAGCTTTAAGAAGAAAGGCAAAGGCCTGATGGCTGACTATGATTGGGCTGACTCTGATGAGGAAGAATCATATGACTCTGAAGATGATGAAGCCAATCTCTGTCTTATGGCCAAACTTGAAGAAGAGGAAGACAACTCTGACATTCCCTCTACTTCAACCTCTGCAACTCAGGTATCACCTTCTTTCTTTACCAATATTGCAAATATTGATGAAGGTGATAGTCTTCGAAAAATCGATCCCTTGACTAGAAGTTTATATGAAGCCATGAATGGCAAAACTGTAGTTGAAAATCAGAACCTTGATCTCGCTGAACATCTTAAAAACTGTCACCTTCAAATAGAAAATCTTTCTAAAATTGAAGAAGATTTTAAAGATCAAGTTCACTTAAATCAGCTAGTCAAAATCGAACGAGAAGAAGCTATCGCTGCATTGAAAGCTGAGAAAGCTACTGTTGATGGATGGTATAATTCCTCAACAAAGATCACTGAGATAATTAAGTCTCAGATTCCCCTGAGTGATAAACGTGGTCTTGGTTACAAAGCTGCTACTCTAGAACCAACCACTGATCGTTCCATGCTCTTATTTGGAACTTTCGTATCCTCAATCGCTGATACTTCATCCTCTCAGTGTTCCTCTTCTAGACCGCCTATCCCTGAGGAAATTTCTACCACTTCAAAAGGTAAAGAGAAAATCGTTTATCCAAAACCTACCTCTGTCTTTAAAGATAAAGGTAAAGGAATTGCTTTTAACCAAAATCCTCAGAAGGGTATTTGTATACCTAAGCTGAATGCTTCTAAAGCTTCAGTGACCTATCCCTCTGGATCAAGGAATCAGATCTATGAATCTACTCAGCGTGGATCTATTCAGCGATCTACTCCTAGAATCAGAGTGGATGTTTTTGGTAAGAAATCCGAAGAACAAAATGTTCCTCCCATTCCAATAGCTTATTTGGTGCTGGTCCTTCTAATTCAAAATCAAAAGCTCAGCATGCAAATGATCCTAGAACTACTTTTAGTTATAGGAAATGTTATCACTGTGGACTTACTGATCATATTGCTAGTAAGTGCCCCACAACCACCAAAGCTGAAAAGATAGCTAAGGTGAAGATCATTGCCCCCAAGGCAAAGAAGACCACTGAGGTTAAGAAATTAACCATAGTGAAGACTGACAAAGCTGAATTTTCAAATGTTGCGAAGACTGCTGAACCTTCCATTCCAACTACTTCCACTGACAAATGTGTACACATGGTTAAGTGGGTACCCAAGAAAAACTAATCTTCCTTTGTAATGCAGGTTAAGAAGGGTATCTGGTATCTCGATAGCGGATGCTCTAGACACATGACTGGAAAGAAAAGCCTGCTCGCTGAATACAAGGAAGAGAAGGGTCCCTCTGTAACTTTCGGAGGAAATGGAAAAGGACATACCCGATGGTTTGGTGTACTATCTAATGGTACAACAACCTTCAGAAGAGTAGCATATGTTGAAGGGCTGAAGCATAATCTTCTAAGCATCAGTCAGCTTTGCGACATGGATAACAAGGTAATCTTTACCAAAGAATACTGCTTTGTCGCTGACAAAAAGGAGAAGATAGCTCTCAGCGGTTAACGTTTGGAAAATGTTTATGTAATAAACATGGACTCAACAACCACTGAGAACTCATGTTTCTTCTCAAAGGCCTCATCTGAAGTCAACTGGCTATGGCATAAGAGGCTCTCTCATCTAAATTTCAAGACACTGAACACTCTTTCTTCAAAAGAGTTAGTCACTGGTCTACCTCAGCACTCATACGCCAAAGAGTCTTTATGTTCAGCGTGTGAGAAAGGCAAGCAGACCAAAGCAAGATTTAAGTCAAAGCATGTCTCCTCAGTGTCATCTCCTCTACAACTTCTCCATATGGATTTGTTTGGCCCTGTTAACAAACAATCCATCGCTGGAAAGAAATATACACTGGTCATAGTTGATGAATTCTCTCGCTTTACATGGGTTATGTTTCTCCGTTCTAAGAGTGACACCCCTGAAGAACTCATCACCTTTGATTGGAAGATGGAAACCCTGAACAACTTGACCGTTCACTCAATAAGGATTGATCATGGGACTTAATTCAAAAACAGTTCTCTTGATTCCTTCTTTGAGAGTAAGGGTATTTCTCACAACGTTTCATCAGTTATAACACCACAACAAAATGGAGTCGCTGAAAGAAGAAATAGAACTATTATTGAAGCTGCACGTTCAATGCTCAGCGATTCTCACCTGCCTACTCAGTTTTGGGCAGAAGCTGTCAACACTGCTTGTTTTACACAAAACAGGTCACTGATAGTCAAAAGACTCAATAAGACAGCCTATGAACTTTTTCATGGGAGAAATCCTTCAATCAACTTTCTTCACATCTTTGGATGTCAGTGTTTCATACTGAACAACAGAGATGCCCTTGGAAAGTTTGATCCTAAGGCTGATGATGGAATCTTTCTTGGATATTCTTCAATCTCCAAAGCCTTCAGAGTCTTCAATCGAAGAAGACAAACTGTAGAAGAAACTATTCACGTCACGTTTGACGAATCCCGTTCAGCGAACTCTAAACCGTCCGCTGATACTGAAGAACTGAATCAATGGATGTTTTCTCATCTCGGTGATTTAGAAGATATTCCCACTCCTCATACTCATACAGTTGAAGATGATAGTCCTCCTTTCATTCCAAACATGCAGAATAGTGAAGCTGAAACATCATGGGTCTCAGTTGTTCCTTTAAACACTATACCTGCTTCTGAACCAAATGTCTCAGACATTCCATCTACTTCTCAGCAATCAGTGAATGAAATGACTCTGCACCTACTCCTCTCTTAGCTGATATTCCAGAAGTTGCTGAAGCCTCATCTTCAGCTCCTCCAATTCAGGTTGAGTCAGCGTCTTATGCTCCTGCTCAGCGATGGACTGTAAATCACCCAATTGATCAAATTCTTGGTGATCCAAACGCTGGTGTTCAGACTCGACGAAGTGCAGGTAATATTTGTTTATTTGTTAACTTTATTTCTCTGACTAAACCAAAGAAAGTAGATGATGCCCTCAAAGATCCAAACTGGGCCAGCGCCATGCAAGAAGAGCTGACTGAATTCGAAAGAAACAAAGTTTGGAAACTTGTTCGAAGACCAACTGACAAGACAGTGATAGGCACTAAATGGGTCTATCGTAACAAGTTGGACGAACATGGAACTGTAACCCGCAATAAGGCTCGACTTGTTGCTCAGGGATACAGACAAGAGGAAGGCATAGATTACGACGAAACATTTGCTCCTGTAGCAAGACTAGAATCTATTCGTCTATTCTTAGCATACGCTGTACACAAAGACTTCAAAGTATATCAGATGGATGTTAAGTCAGCGTTTCTAAATGGAAAGCTGAATGAAGAAGTCTATGTGGAACAACCTCCAGGATTCTCAGATCCTAAGCATCCAGGTTATGTTTATAAACCGGATAAGGCACTTTATGGCTTAAAGCAAGCTCCACGTGCATGGTATGACACTCTCTCTACTCATCTCCATATTGAAAAATTTGAGCGAGGTAAAATCGACAAAACTCTATTTTTTAGAATAGTGAAAGGTCATATCATTCTTGTTCAGATATATGTTGATGACATTATATTTGGTTCTACTAACCCTGATCTTTGTACTCGTTTCGCAGATAGAATGAAAGATGAGTATAAAATGAGCATGATGGGTGAGCTAACATATTTCCTTGGTCTTCAGATAAAGCAAAATGAAAAGGAACTTTCATTAATCAGGGAAAGTATGTTAAAGATATGCTGAAGAAATTCGATTTAACTCAGAGTTCACCTATGAAAACCCCTATGGCACCTCCGTTGACACTAGATAAGGATACTAATGGTATTCCTGTTAATGTCACGCTGTACCGTGGAATGATCGGCTCTCTTTTGTATCTTACAGCTAGCCGACCCGATATTTTGTACGCAACCTGTTTGTGCGCACGATATCAAGCTGAACCTAAGGACTCTAATATGATCGATGTAAAGCGAATTTTTCGATATCTTAAGGGTACTGCGAATCTAGGTCTTTGGTATCCCAAAGACTCAGGGTTCGATCTAATCGCCTATTCAGATAGTGATATTGCAGGTTGCAAATTGGATAGGAAAAGCACCACAGGAGGCCGTCAGCTCCTGGGTGGAAAGCTGGTGAGTTGGACAAGTAAAAAGCAAAACTCAGTGTCTACCTCCACAGCTGAAGCTGAGTATGTAGCTGCTGGAAGCTGTTGTTCTTAGGTCTTGTGGATGAGAAATAAACTACTGGACTATGACCTACAGCTCTCAAATATTCCAATCTATTCCGACAGCACAAGTGCCATCGCTATAGCCAACAATCCATTGCTACACTCAAAGACAAAACACATCGAAATCAGGTATCATTTTATCAGAGATCATGTGATGAATGGTGATATAGAACTTCACTTTACCCCAACTGATTATCATTTAGCTGATCTGTTCACCAAACCTCTTGATGAGACAAGATTCAACTTTCTCATCAGCGAGCTTGGAATGCTGAACTATGAAGAGTAAAATCTTCAGCGGTTCACATTTGATCAGCGATAGGATAAAATCAACTTGTATAACCCATTCTATCATTTTCTCCCTGAATAAACTTGATTCGATGATATCAAGGTATGTTTTTCTCTCGCTGACAATCGCATGTAAATGCAAGATTTCAAGACTAATTGCATCGCTGAATATCTATTCCTTAATCAGCGATACTTTGAAATTTCTAAAACCAACACTGATATTTCTATTTAGTGCTTCATGTTTTCAAAAGTGTCCCTGAGCTTTCAAAACCTCAGAGACATGCTAAAATATGAAATGACAGTTGTGACGTCATCGCAACGGATAAGCCTGGCACGTTCTTTTTCTGACACACGTTTGCACGTTTCGTTTACCTTCCAATCAAATGCAAACACGTGTCCGTGTCATGTTGAAAAACTTTCCCTCTCGAGTTTTTCTCTCTCTCTAATCTCACTATATAAAACTTTTTGGGTTTATATTTTTCCTTTACGCGAAAAACTTCTCCTCCAAGCAAGAAAAAGATTTACTGTTGCATTTGTGCTCTCAAGTTTTCAAGAACTTCTTCTTCTTCAACGAACCAGGTTAATATTTCTGTTATTTACCTGTTTCTTTAAACTTGTTAATGATCTTCTCATTGTTTTTACAAGATCAAACAAAAGAACCTTTTCAAATGAAATCATTTCTTTCATGGTTTTATGAACACAACCTTTCAGGGTTGTTCTTCAAGTTTAAACGCAAAATCTTAAACTTGTTCTTCATACGTTTTTCCAGAATCCTAATCCTCAAAAGAAACTGGAAAACAAGATTTTGTTTGGGTTTGCAATTCATTTTCAAAACCAAGAAAAACCCGAATCTTCATTAAGACATTTTTGTCTGAATGAAATGGACAAAATTCGAACCATCTTATTGGAAAATCTTTCCACATTAAGATTATTCTTATTTGTTAAATCTTTGGTTGAACTGATAATACAGAAATGGCATCTGCTGACATTCCTACCGCTGAGAACCCTGCTGCTGCTGAGGAATTGGAAATCATCAAGGCTCCTCAGGTCAAGTTCACTCTTGAAGAACTTGATTGGACAAAAACAAACAACCTCTATGCGCTTTTCGAGTTTCCTCCTCGTAAGCAAGTCACACATCTGAATGATGCTGTGAATTTCCTGAAAAATTGTTGCCTCTCTACAGCCCTGACCATTACACCTCCTGCACATCAGCTACTACTATCTCAGTTCTGGTATTCTGCCAGACACACTCAGCTACCATCAGCCAAAGACTCCTCAAAGAAAATCGATTGCATCCTATGTGATACTGATTTTGGCACCATAAAGATCACCCCTGCCATTATCCGCAAAGCCCTGAGCCTTCCCATCGCCACAAAAGAAAAACCTTTTGTTCCTCTCCCTGACCACAAGAAACATTCTGATAGGGAAGCCATCACTGCATTCTTTGATGCAATGGGCTATGTATGGGAAACTGGAAGGGACAAGAATTCTGAGAAGAAGCTGACTCTCATCAAGAAGTCAAAAATGCCTAGCGAGATGAACTTCATCTTCGCTCACTTGATAAGCTGCATGACTGCAAAGACCGGCTCCTCTGATCAAGCCGCTCAACCTTAGCAAGCAATGGGTTATGCATTGCTGAAAGGTGTTCATATAGACTGGGCTTCAATAATCTACGATGATCTTATACTCAGAGTAGACTCTGTCGCTGACCGACCACCATGGGTTCAATACCCAAGATTTCTCAGCGCCATCTTCCAAACTGGCCTGAAGGACAACTACCCACAAGTAGGAGACCTGAAACTCTCTCAGGTTGGTCCTAAAGTACTCGACTTCAAGCCTGTGGAAAACGAGGTACGTCTCTCTACACTTTTAACTCTACTCAATCCTCCTTCTTCGACTTCTGCAGCTCCTTCAGCGGACAAACCCACCGCTGATACCTCAGCTGCAACCTCCACTCCGTCATGAAAAAGGAAACACTCCTCTACCCAACTTGGTTCCAAAAGAACTAAGAAAACCAAGGAGCAACCCCGACAATCTCTTGCTAAAGACTCTTTAGCTCATCTTGAACAAGCCACCCTTTCCATCCCAGCTTCAACGTCTCTAAACGCTGAGGTTATAAACCTGGAATCTACCCAACCTCCTTCAGTCTCTCTACAGACTGAAGAAGTGATTCTCAGCGGATCCAACGCTGAACCCCGCACCCAACCAATTTTCTCAACCTTCGCTTCTCTCTCTACTCCATTGGACTTTAATCCAGTTTTCACCACGACCACTGGATCACCCGTCATTCCTCCAGAAGCTAAAGCTGATACTCTTCAAGGAATGATGGATGCAGGACCTGTAGGAATGTCCATGCGTATACGCACTCTCGCTGACGACATGGAACATTATTTAGGTCACATAAGTTTTGATGACTTCGTCGACCCTCCTGCAGGTATACACAAAACCATATACACTGTAACTGAACCCCAAACTTCTGACCTTTCCTCTGTTCATAAGTACTTATATGTTACAGGTCCTAATTTAGGAGACATCAACGCCTCTCTGAAGAACCTGGATACAAAGCTGACAAGTCTCACCACTACTCTCTCAGACAACTCTTCAGTTGTAACAAACGCTGGAGAGAATCTCAACAACCTGACAACAATGGTTGAACAGAAAGCCTCCAAAGCTGATTTGGAGAAGGTTGATAAAACTCTTGGTAACTTTGCCAAAGTTCTTGCTGACATCTACACAGACTACACCTCTCTCAAAACATCAGTTCAATCCATGTCCAGCGAGTTTACAACGCTGAAGACATCGGTTGGAAATCTTCAGGGAGAGATGACTGCTGTAAAGACTGACGTGACTTCAATAAAGTCTCACGTAAGTTCAGTAAAGACTGACATGAGTTCTGTAAAGAATGACGTCAATTCAATGAAGACAATTGTTAGCTTTAATTAGCTCCTAATTAAATGAATATTTTATAAAGATATTTTAATGTTTTAGATATTTTCTTATAGATATTTACTTAGATATTTTAGATATTGTCTAGATTTTAGATATCTTAAATATCTAATGTGTAAATGGCCTTATATAAGAGGTGTCCATAGTCTTATTTCAAGAAGTGAGAAATATGGAAAGCACACAAAAACACACATAGACTAGTTTCTTATGAGAGTTGTTTCATGTTTAGTGTGGTGTTCTTCAACATTTCTCCTCTCCATATTTAATCATCAATGAATATGAGATAAGTTTCTTTATGATTGTTCTTCATGTATATCTTATCTCTATATTTAAATATGGACTTTATATTTCTTCTATTGTTGCTCAAAAATGGGATCAACAACAATGATGCAACAGATCCTGAATAACATGACCGCCCCTGCCCCTGCCCCTGCACCTTCGCATTTTTCTACGGCGGATCGTGCTGAACTTTTGAAGATCACTCCTGCTATTACTAGCCTAGAAGACATAGTAGCAGCGATTGAAGATTATATGGGGATCCCTGACCAAGAAGACAGGGAACCAAAACCAACTGCTGAGTCATCACATTCCTCCCCCACTCATCATGAGGAAGGGGGGCAGGGGAGAAGAACTCTGAAGACCTTCCCCATGATGAATCTATCAAGGGGGATAAGACTGAAGACCTTACCCTTTCTGAACAGGGTGAGAAGACAACTGCAGAAACAACCGCTGGACCTCAGGGAGATGAAAACCCCGACGGAACCGAGAAACTTACCTTTGTATCTGAGGGGGAGCAACTCGAAGAAGATGCTGAAGAATATGAATCTGAAGCTGAAGATGAAGAAGCCATGGACTTATCTGATGATGAACCATCCTCTTCTCCAAGGAATGATGATGATGACGATGATGATGATGACTCCTTTATCGTCAAGCCTGCTCAGCGGACTACAACTCTTAAAAGGATCGTGATAAACGAACCTTCAGGGGAACGGACCATATCAAAGCCTTCAGCGTCTGAAGCTGACAAGGGCAAAGGAAAAGGTGTCGCTGAAGACAATGACAATCCGACGATCTTTCTTCCAAAGCCAGTTTGTCAGTTACACTAAAACTTACTTCCTTATACTGCATCCCTCCTCTATCTATACACATTATCAGCTCTCCTCTCCATAATGCCTCTATACACAACCACATTTTTTCTCTATCTTTGTTCTACCCAAGTTCTCATTCATACGATCGCTATGTTTCAGCTAGTCCTCTCCCCTGTTTGAGGATATCGCTGAAGTTTCTACAGTTGTGACTTCACCAACAATAATCCCAGCTTGTGCCAACCGTCAAATTTGCGTTCAGGTTAGAACTGCACTAAACATATCAGATACTGATACTATATGTCACACTGTCCAATTTTAGCAGTCAACCCGGTACAGTAGGAAAAATTGAGAATTTTTGCCTAAAACCCCTCAAATTAGGGAATTATCCATAAATCTCATAAAATGCCAACCAAAAATATCTTAAATACATATATATATATATATATATATATATATATATATATATATATATATATATATAAACCATACTAAAATAATACTAGTAAAGTTAACTAGTAACCTTACAACTAACTAAATTATTGTGTTAAATAATTCAAACAATTAAAATAAAAATAAAATTTAAAAATAAATAAAAGACACAATTAATTTATACAAAACCACACTCCACACTCTCTCTCTCCCCTCTCCAAAACCGCCCCCCCCCCCCCATATATACCCCCTCACTCTCCAAAAATTTGCTACTCTCTCATTATCATCCCTCTCTCTTTTCTCCCAACAATTTCTCTCTTTATTTCTCTCTTTATTCCTCACTAAAACACACCCAAAGTCCAGCCATTTTCAATCAAGAACATCAAGTGTTCAAGTATTCACAAAGGTAAAAATAACATGTAGTGCAAAGCCTACACCTTTCTTTGTTATTGTTCTTTCATTTTATTTAGATTCCTTCTTCTACACTAGTTGCATGTTGTTTTACTTTATCAATATCTTTGGATCTTGATGTTTGGGACCTTCATCACCATAACATCTTGAATGTTACTAAAAAGGGGATGAATCCATGACCAAACCCATGTTAAGACCAAAGAAGGACTTTTACAATGTTCTAACAAACATGCATGTGTTCTTCATCAAAACCAACCCTTTAATCACTAAGAAATTTTATGAACTACTCTTTAAATCCACTAAAAATATGTTTGAACTAACATGCGTGAGCTAAAAATTCACTATTATAAGTTGCATGAAGGTGTTCTTGTCATAAACACCCAAGAACCATAAAAAATAACCATTTTCAAGTATTTGCCAAAAAGAAGTTTTATAAATAAATTGCATGTATTGTAAATGGCTGAGAAATATATTTTTAAACTGAAAATATATGTATGGGGATGTGTCAAATCGGATTTCATGCAAAAAGAATAAGAATATTGGTAAAAGACAAAAAGGAGTGCACATGCATAAAGTCTTGTTTTGACAGCATGCTGCCAGATTTTTCTTCTCTCTTTGAAAAACCATATCTCACTCAATAATACTCCATATTAAGTGATTCCTTTTCTAGAGTTCACTTTTATGAGTTATGAATCAAACCCAACTGGAATCATTGAAAAATATTAAGATTTCGACCTTCAAACTGTGAAATCCCAGATCTCTAGCAATAAGATATGAATGTAGTGAGAGAGAATCTAGAGAGCAAATATGTCATCCATATATTGAGCTCAAAGGATTACAAAAGGTTTCTAAAAGATTACTAAAGCTTTCTAAAGTGTTTCTAACAAATGAACTAGACAAGCCTATTTATACCCATGACATACAAGGTATAAAGGCATTCACAATAATGTATAGACTCATACAGTACATTGACTTTATAGTAAATCTTGAATACAACAATGCTCTAACAATCTCCCCCTTTGGATTCAAGATTTAAAAAAAAATAACAGCAGTCTTCAGCTCTTTGTAAAGTCAATCTTCTCAAACAGACACTCTATCAAACCATCTTCAAATAGCTTTATCTCCACTAGTTCACGGCGAACTATATGCTTTGACACTCTTTAAGAACTCAGCTTTGAAGAATCTTCAGACAAACTTGAAAAGTCATTGTCTTTTTCTTTGAAAAATCAACCTTCTTCAATACAATCTTCAACAGATTGTCTTCAAGTCTTGAACATGGATTTCATATCTTTATATAGAACCATCAATTCGGAACAAGATAAATCAGAAACGATTAGAGTTTGGATCAGAAAGATGTGAAACCATCCACATTGTTGAACTTTTAGGTGTAAGCGCATTCCGATAACCACTCAGAACTAAGATAACCAAATTCAGCAACATTTGGACTTCACATGATCCTTCTCCCCTGATCTTCAGTCTTTGTTCACGAATCTTTGACTTGAAATATATTTGACTTGAAAATTCTTTGACATGAAATTGAAATTAAACTTTTCTCCCCCTTTTTCGATGATGGTGAGCATCGAAAACCATTTTCAATTTCAGTCGTGTCTTTGAGTATTGCTAACAATCTCCTCCTTACAGAATAACCTTGCTCCCCCTCAAAATAAGAATTCTGGAGCAATTTATTTTCTCCCCCTGAAAGTATGCATATATTTCAATAACGTACAGTATTTGAAATTGTAGCACAAATTTTAAAACAAATTTACACAAGGAAAATAACATTCATTGAATTTTATTTTATAACTACAAACATTTGATCATTTGAAAACTTTACAAAAAAAATTCAACTTAATGAACTTTAACAATATTTCAATCAAATGAAATCAAATGCATGTGTTTGGATTCAAAACAAGACATCATTGTATATCAAGTTAAAAAATGTTCAGTTTCAACCCCTTTATTAAATCTATTTGGTGTGCTAGCATGGGAAATATGATTAGCTTCAAGCATATGCAATTCTAAAACATATAAGAATACTTTGCTCTACTCACACTATTTGTACAAAATCAGAATTTTCACAAATTTACGGGTTTATCGCGACTTTGTATTTTCCCAAGTTTCAAGAGATGTGTGCTCATTGGCATCTTTGCTTTTGTGCTCATTGGCATCTTTTGATTTGTGCACATTGGCATCTTTTGATTTTGTGCTCATTGGCATCCTTTGATTTTGTGCTCATTGGCATCTTTTGATCAAAAAGTTTAGTAAGAATAAGATACACCGTTAAACATGACTTTCTATCTGGTTCTATAGCAGGATTTGGGTCAGCAGATCCCAGACCAGTTGGCCTTAGGTGCTAGGTGTCGAGCACCCCTTAGAACTTAATTTCCCAAACCAGAAAGGCCACATCGATATATCTTAAACCCATTTGTACCAGTAGAACATGGCTTTCTATCTGGTTCTATTGCAGGATTTGGGTCAGCCGATCCCAGACCAGTTGATCTTAGGGACTAGGTGTCGAGCACCCCTTAGGACTTACTCTCCCAAACCAGAAAGGCCACAGACACAAACTTTCAAACTAAATGATAGTGCAACTATTTTATCTCAATCACTTGGTTCTAAAACATAGTGCTTTGCCCATATTTTCATTTCCATCCATCATTCTGACATATAGGCTTTTTGAGCATTATATTCTATATATATCCAGATTCACATAACTTTGAGCATTCAGCATAATTTCATTCATGTTTTGCTGACCTTTCGATTTATTTTAGAGGTGAAAATTGAAGCAAATCTAGCTCAGATAGTACAAAGTTTCTTGTAAAATCATCTTTTAGCACACATTTAATTCATTGAATGAAAATTTAAAATTTCATCTTATTGAATTAAATTTGTAAAGTTTCAAGTTTTCAAATCAGTAGAAACAAATATAATCCAATGTTACCTTTTGCCACTTGTTCCTTGAAACAAAAATATATAGCAGTTAAGGATATTACCTGAGAAGTGTGAGTTCTAAACTGATTTGTTTAGAAGTCTTAGTCTTTAAAGTACGGGTCCTGAACTGAGTTGTTCAGAAGCCATAGTCTTTGAAGAACGGGTTTTGAACTGATTTGTCCAAAAGCCATACTCTCTTTTAAGTGCGGGTCCTAAACTGATATGTTTAGAAACCATTGTCGTTGAAGCACGGGTTCTAAACTGAGATGTTTAGAAGCCATTGTCGTTGAAGCACGGGTTTTGAACTGATATGTTCAAAAGCCATTGTCGTTGAAGCACGGGTTTTGAACTGATATGTTCAAAAGCCATAAACATTTAAGCACGGGTCCTGAATTGATGTATTCAGAAACCATTCATGATTTGTCACCCCCTTAATGGTACAAATATTCTTCATGTGTTGTACTGATTTGTAGATACATACCACACACATGACTGAAAACAGAAGAGAAGCGGCGTATGTACCTACAAAACAGTTTAAGCAGATTTTGGTACCCAATGGCACTTGGGTCCTAGTGGGTTAGGTGTAGATCTCTTTGAAGGAATACTATAAGTACCGTACCAAAAAGAAGTATAATCTTTATGCACAAAATCATTTGAACCACAGTAAGAACAACAGATTTTCTTATGGGCCAACCTAATCAGATGATTTACAGAATGAATAGGATTAGGTTGAACAGAAGATTTACCTTTCGGCGCATTGTTCTTCTTTGCATTTGATGTGGATACAGATGATTTTGGCACATCTTTCTTTGGAATTGTTGTGCCTTTGATTCTCCATTCCATCTTCACCCTCTTGAAGACTGGAACTTCTTCAGATTTGGAAGTATTAATTTTAGGCACCTTAAGAATATCATCCGATTTATCAAACAGAGGATTATAGAAAAGATTAGAAGAACGAATCTGACCTTTTGAGAAATCTGTTGATCTTTTAAATTGTTTAGAAGGAATGTTTTTAAAACTTGAACTTGAAGCAGTTTTAAAAGAACATTCAGAATCATTTGAATCAACAAATGGAGTCTGAAAGATAGAATTATGACTAGCCTGCTTTGATACATCAAATTTAAAAATGACGTCTTCAAGTTCTTTGACTTTGTTTATTAAAACATTTTTCTCTTTAGAAATTAGATCAAATTTCTTTTGGAGATCAGATTTGATCAACTGATTCTTCATAATATCAGCTGATAAACCAGATAATCTTTTGGTAAGATTAAGAATCACATCTTCAAAATATTTGCGTTCTGATTCAAAATCTTTTTCCAAAAACCTTCTTTTATCAGTAATCTTTTTGAATATTTCCATATTTTTCTTTTTAAGGGTTTTACTTTCCTTTTCAAAGAGATTTTTCTTTTCCGTGAAATCTTTTCTTTCCTTTTCCAAAAGATTTTCTAATTCAGAGATTTTCACGGAAAGTTCAGAACTTTTAATTTCAAAAGATTTGCGTTCAGTTTCAAATTTAGCTCTTTCTTTTTCGAGCTTGTCTTTTTCTAAAAATAAAACTTTCTCAAAGTCAGAAACTTGTTTTGAAAGTTTTATACAATTAAGTTCAATTATTTCCTTTTCTTTAAGAATCTTATCTCTCCTGTCTTCAATGCTCTTCAGATCAGCATTTTCCTTTTTAAGAGTTGTTACTTTCTCTTGAAGTTTCTCGATTTGATCGTGCAGACTTGAGTTGTCTTTGTCTTTCTTTGTTTCAAGACCTGCAATATAAACTTCAAGATCAGTTATTCTTTTAGTAAGTTTAGCATTTGAAGAAGAAATGTCTAAAATTTGTCTTTTCAGATTAACATTTTCTTCTTCCAATGCTTTATTTAAAATAGGAGTTGAAGAATTTGAAGCATTATCTTTAATAGGAGTTTCTGATTTAGGAGATGTTTCTGATAAAATAACTTGTTGCAAAATTCCATTATTTGCCTTAGCTTTTTCTTGTGGCTTTGGAGGTGTTTTTGTTATTATGACTTGTTGCAACACTTCATTATTTGGTTTAACAGATACATGTGAATTAACAGATGTTTCTGTTATAATGACTTGTTGCAACTTTACATTTGGTTTAACAAAAACTTTTGCAATTGGAGGAATCTCCTTTTTCAGAGTTTGCTTCAAATCTTCACCACTGCTTTTAACAATAACTTGTTGTAAAACCATTTTGAATATTGCTAGAAATTGATCGTTCAGAAGATCAAGCAGACAGTGTATGAAAATACACAAAAAAAATATATAAAATTTTTTTCTTGAAAAGCTCTTACAGTGTATGAAATACACTATAGAAAAAATTTCGGGATAAAAAATTTTCTCAAAAATTTTTTTTTTTTTTTTTTTAATTCACAAGAATTCGGATGAGTAAGGGTTCGAATTCAACGAATTCGGATGAAGAAGTATTCGAAATCACTCAATTCGGACTTAACTTGGTTCGAATTCTATGAATTCGGATGCTTAAGGGTTCGAATTCTATGAATTCGGATGCTTAAGGGTTCGAATTCTATGAATTCGGATGCTTAAGGGTTCGAATTCAATGAATTCGGATGCTTAAGGGTTCGAATTCTATGAATTCGGATGCTTAAGGGTTCGAATTCTATGAATTCGGATGCTTAAGGGTTCGAATTCTATGAATTCGGATGCTTAAGGGTTCGAATTCTATGAATTCGGATGCTTAAGGGTTCGAATTCTATGAATTCGGATGCTTAAGGGTTCGAATTCAACACATGGAAAATTTAATCAACTCAATTCGAATCTAACACAGTTCGAATTCTCCTCAATTCGACTCTAACACGGTTCGAATTCTCCTCAATTCGAATCTAGCTGGGTTCGAATTCACTCAATTCGAATCCTTTTTGAGTCGAATTCTACACTTGTATTTCCAAGAACACTCCGAATTCTTCTTTGAATGATCCGAATTCACCAAGAATGATCCGAATTCACCAAGAATGATCCGAATTCTGCACTTCGAACATGAAAATCACTAAATCAGCCATAACCTTTTCAATTCTTGATCAATTGTTATGAAATTTGCACAGATTTGTTCGAAATTTGATTCCACACACTTTCTTAGTTAATCACAAATCCTAATTCGATCAATTTAATCGAATTTTGATCCAAAAATAGTAAAAAAAGTTTTCGAACAAAAATGATATAAAATGATCAGATCTGCAAATTCTGTGCAGATTTTGGTGTTGATCCAAGAATTAAAGATGTTCAGGAATCAAATCCGAGTGCAATGATGTCAAGAATCAATCCAAAAGATCAAAAATTAAAGAAAAGATGAAATCTGGATGAATAGTAAATGAAGAAGGGTCAGAATTCTTGATGAACAGTGATGAATAGTGATGAACACCCAATCCGAATTCTTCAGCTTTAGTGTAAAAAATCTTCAATTTGGTCTTCGATCTGCTTGAATCTTCTGTTTAGCTCTGATACCAATTGTGAAATCCCAGATCTCTAGCAATAAGATATGAATGTAGTGAGAGAGAATCTAGAGAGCAAATATGTCATCCATATATTGAGCTCAAAGGATTACAAAAGGTTTCTAAAAGATTACTAAAGCTTTCTAAAGTGTTTCTAACAAATGAACTAGACAAGCCTATTTATACCCATGACATACAAGGTATAAAGGCATTCACAATACTGTATAGACTCATACAGTACATTGACTTTACAGTAAATCTTGAATACAACAATGCTCTAACACAAACATTTTTCACAAAGACAGTGCGCAAACAACAATATTCTCTGTCGCAGTTTACGTAAAGAATTATTTTATGTACTTAAACCACTCTAAAAATCATGAATCTTATGTCAAAAGTTTCGTAACACATTTAAAAAATTGGTCATAAAATATCATGACCTAAATGTCCCTGGAAGTTATCCAAAAACGAACCGAAAGTGACTACATATTCTGAACAGCAACTGACTGTATTCTATTATAGCTATAAGCTAACTCTTGAACCCGTTTCATCATTCTTGTGATGAAATTGTGGAATATGTATATATACTATATGATTATGCATTTTACTATAGCTAAAAGCTAACTCTTGAACCCGTTTCATCATCTATATGATGAAATTGTGGAATATACCTTTATATATTACGAATACACATTTTATATATTCTAACTCCTAACATCATATATATTATATATATGACTCCTAGTTATAGACCCTTTTCGTCACTCGTTATGACGAAATTGCGGTAATCTCAAATTATCATATGTAATGTTATAGATATTAACTACTAATATCGACAAACTTATTATAACATACAAACTAAATCTCAACAAAGGCATTTTATGTTGATTTGGATAATTACACGATACCAAGGACTAAGGTTTAGAACATAGAATCTTACTAGTGTCCTTGCATTCGTAGGATCGCGTTACGGATCGCATTACGCACCACTTGGGAACAACTACGTTTATCACCGTGAGTTTTCGCAGCCCCTTTTTACTATTTTATACATTTTGGGGTGGAAAGCATGTTACAAATTCTATTTCACATCATCATTTTGTTACTGAAATAAAACAAATATTTGATGCTCTATGGTATGTGTGCACATGTTAAAGATTGTGAGTTACGCTATCGCACAAAAGTCCCCAACTTGTTTTTACATTACCTATTTAACTCACGAGTGTGAGCCATGGTAATTATGGATAACGTTATTTGGTTGACCGCCCAGTTACTGTGATGTGAGTGCATAATTACTACAGTGCCATGTTGACGATAGAACATGATGAACGGGGCAAACTAATACTATGGTCAGGAGGTTTGGGTAATGGCTCAGTATGCTACCTCTGAGGCAACACACTTATATACCTTGAGCAAAACAGAACGCAAAAACGGAACTTTTACAACCGAGAGTTGTACTACAATCTTTTGAAAGCGTGAATGCTATCAAGTTGCATTAAAACTTTTAGTGCATACGCAAACCTGTGAACTCACCAACTATTTATAGTTGACACTCTCCTTTACATGCTTTTCAGGAAACATCAAGTAAGGATGAGTTCTAGAAGGCACTACACTTAGCAGCATCCAACTTTATTTCATCATGTCATGTCTCTTTTAGCTTTGGACAATTTGTATTTCACAAACATGTTGTATTTTGTAACCTTGATGATATGATGATTGTGTGTTGTCTTCTACCTTGTGCTTTTGAAACATTAAACTGTGACATCCCGTGTTTCCGCTTTAGCGGGGTGTGACACAGCTCCCAACGCTGAAGAAATAATCTCGGTCTTGGATTTGATCTCTGAGACTGATGAACCTGAAGAACAGTTGCTCTCTCACAAAAATAGACCTTCATTGGCTCCTCAAAAGCTAAGTGAAGAGGATCAGAAAAAGAGAGATGCAATGATAAAGAGATTCGAAGATCAGCGAATCATCCTGAAGCGTGATCAACTTCCTTCTATTCCTCCAAAGTTCAGACTTTCACAAAAGGAATACAAGGATCACCTCAGAGCTGAACGTCTACTCGCCATCCAGCTTTATCAACAATCGGTGAAAGACCCCAAGCTGAAAAGAATTCCAATCGAAGTTCAACGTCAGCTATGGGAAGACGCCAAGAAGATCGTTGAAGAAAAGAGAACTGTGTCTCAATATACTTTAATCTGGTGCAAAGAAAAGGTACACTTCAGATATCGACCTGCCAGAATCAACAAGGTACTTATCACTGGAAGATCAACCCTCAAAGTTTCAATCGCTGAAATCGAGATTTTAGAGAGAATGGACAGTACGAAAAATTCTATGCTGAAGCCATCACGAAGTACGGTCTCTCTGAATGGTTGGAGATCAGATTAGCCATCCAGAAGTCTCAATCTAAGTACAAGGATCATTTCGAAAACCTGATAAATAAACAGATCGACTTAGTATATTCTTGTGTGGATATTCCTCCTCCCCCTCCTCTCGCAAATCAGAAAAGAAAGGCCTCTGCAAAGAAAAAGTCTAAACCTTCAGACTCAGGTCCTCTTATACGAAATGAAACAGGTATTGGTTTTTCTCGTGCTGAAGTTCTTGGTCCAGAACCTGACCTTTCCGCACTTGACACATCTCTTCCTCCTGATGAGACTTTCATCCCTGGGAAAGTCATAAGCAAACCCTATGGGATATTCTTTATTGACTATGGTGGACGAAAACGTTTTCAACGTATCCCTGAACTTCCCATCACTCCTATCGAACAGCTGAAAGATCTCATCTACTGGTGTGAATTCAAACGCGACATTCAGGCACGACATCTTAAACCCTTGATTTTTGAAGAAGCGCTGAACAAAAGGAATCAAGGAGTAAATGTCCCTGACTGGATGATTCCCACATCAAAGACCCTTGATGAACTTCTCATTAAGGAAGAACATCTATAAACTGATAGGATCGTCTTATTCTTCTATTGTATCAGTTATTCTTTTGTACTTGTAATTTATTTCGCTTGTACTTGTAATCTTTCCACTTTCCTTTGTAATCTGATTCGAAGTTTAAAGAAAGATTTCAGCGAACGTACTTTACTCCATCTGTACAGAAAAGATCCCAAAAAACAGTAAAAGGGACAAATATTTTATGAGTTCTTTTTATCCTTATGTTTTCATTAAATAGCAATTTTCTCTGTTGCTATGTCATAATCAAATAGGGGGAGATTATTGATCCAAACCCTCAATGATTTGATAATGACCCTCTCTTAAATACTTAGTGAAAATTGTAAGTAAACAATATGTATCAGAGTTTCACTATCGCTGATAAGTACTAAGACCTTACCGTACCGCTGATAGGAACTCTCGCTCTTTAGATTAAACATTCAGCGAACACTGTTCACCATAATGCTCTGAGCCTGTTCAGTCCTTATGGTGATCGCTGATAAGTTAGTTGTTTACTTATGATCCCTGAACACAAGTTTCACGTCAACATAGGTTCTACGATGAAGTCGAAGATCAAGCTCAAGAACCAGCGACATGTCTCCTAATTAACTGATGCGTATCAACGAAGACTCAGATTTGTCCACTCAACGTGAAGTATCAAGTACAAGACTTCAGCTATCGCTGAACTTTATCATTCGATGATAAACAATTGTAAAGCGCTGAATCAATGAAAAGCTGATCATGAAGTCCTCCGTACAAAGTACTTTTGTCTTAACCACCCTTGCACGACTCCGTACGATATGTCAGAAAAGAACCTCCTTATTGTCTGAAATCGTACAACCACTCTGATACTACACTGTTCAAACACGCGGCTACTAAGGTTGTCTACAAAGGTCAATGACATACAACCAATGAGCTGCTGCCACGTGTAAAGTGTAAACTGCCATGCATTAAATGCATGCAGTATATAAGAAGGACTCCAGTTTCATTTTTGAAGCACTTGCTAACTCTGGACAAGTCAACTTTCTTATCTTGAGATAGGTTATTATTAGTAAATTCCTTCTCTTTCTTAGTGCAAGAAACTTAGTGTTCCAACTTGTTTAGATTTAGGTTTATCCTTAATCTTGTTCCGCAACAAACTGTAAATTGTTAATGATTTATCAATAAACAATTTAGAAAAGTAAAATCTGGGTGTTTGTATTCACCCCCCCCCCCCCCTTTCTACAAACTTGTATAGCCCTTCGGGACCAACAGAAAGTTTCGAGAAACTCAGTGTTTCCCAAGAAATCCTCTAACCTCAGGTCTAGAGATGACAAATACGCCAAGCTGAAAGAAAGGTATGCGAAGCTAAAAAGCTTTAAGAAGAAAGGAAAAGGCCTGATGGCTGACTATGATTGGGCTGACTCTGATGAGGAAGAACATATGACTCTGAAGATGATGAAGCCAATCTCTGTCTTATGGCCAAACTTGAAAATGAGGAAGAAAAATCGGACAATCCCTCTACTTCAACCTCTGCAACTCAGGTATCACCTTCTTTCTTTACCAATATTGCAAATATTGATGAAGCTGATAGTCTTCGAAAGATCGATCTCTTGACTAGAAGTTTATATGAAGCCATGAATGGCAAAACTGTAGATGAAAATCAAAACCTTGATCTCGCTGAACAGCTTAAAAACTGTCACCTTCAAATAGAAAATCTTTCTAAAATTGGAGAAGATTTTAAAGATCAAGTTCACCTAAACCAGCTAGTCAAAATCGAGCGCGAAGAAGCTATCGCTGCATTGAAAGCTGAAAAAGCTACTGTTGATGGATGGTATAATTCCTCAACAAAGATCACTGAGATAATTAAGTCTCAGATTCCACTGAGTGATAAACGTGGTCTTGGTTACAAAGCTGATATTCTAGAACCAACCACTGATCGTTCCATGCTCTTATTTGGAACTTTCGTATCCTCAGTCGCCGATACTTCATCCTCTCAGTGTTCCTCTTCTAATCCGCCCATCCTTGAGGAAATTTCTACCTCTTCAAAAGGTAAAGAGAAAATGGTTTATCCAAAACCTACCTCTGTGTTTAAGGATAAAGGTAAAGGAATTGATTTTAACCAAAATCCTCAGAAGGGTATCTGTATACCTATGTTGAATGCTAAAAAAGCTTCAGTGACCTATCCCTCTGGATCAAGGAATCAGATCTCTGGATCTACTCAGTGTGGATCTATTCAGCGACCTACTCCTAGAATCAGAGTGGATGTCTTTGGTTAGAAATCCGAAGAACTAAATATTCCTCCCATTTCAAAAACCAATAGCTTATTTGGTGCTGGTCCTTCTAATTCAAAATCAAAAGCTCAGCATTCAAATGGTCCTATAACTATTTTTAGTTATATAAAATGTTATCACTGTGGACTTATTGATCATATTGCTAGTAAGTGCCCCACAGCCACTAAAGCTGAAAAGATAGCTAAGGTGAAGATCACTGCCCCCAAGGCAAAGAAGACCACTGAGGTTAAGAAATTAACCAAAGTGAAGACTGACAAAGCTGAATCTTCAAATGCTGCGAAGACTGCTGAACCTTCCATTCCAACTACTTCCACTGACAAATGTGTACACATGGTTAAGTGGGTACCCAAGAAAAACTAATCTTCCTTTGTAATGCAGGTTAAGAAGGGTATCTGGTATCTCGATTGCGGATGCTCTAGACACATGACTGGAAAGAAAAGCCTGCTCGCTGAATACAAGGAAGAGAAGGGTCCCTCTGTGACTTTTGGTGGAAATGGAAAAGGACATACTCGAGGGTTTGGTGTACTCTCAAATGGTACAACAACCTTCAGAAGAGTCGCATATGTTGAAGGGCTGAAGCATAATCTTCTAAGCATCAGTCAGCTTTGCGACATGGATAACAAGGTAATCTTTACCAAGGAATCCTGCTTTGTCGCTGACAAAAAGGAGAAGATAGCTCTCAGCGGTTATCGTTTGGAAAATGTTTATGTAATAAACATGGACTCAACAACCACTGAGAACTCATGTTTCTTCTCAAAAACCTCATCTGATGTCAACTGGCTATGGCATAAGTGGCTTTCTCATCTAAACTTCAAGACACTGAACATTCTTTCTTCAAAAGAGTTAGTCACTGGTCTACCTCAACACTCATACGCCAAAGAGTCCTTATGTTCAGCGTGTGAGAAAGGCAAGCAGACCAAAGCAAACTTTAAGTCAAAGCAAGTCTACTCAGTGTCATCTCCTCTACAACTTCTCCATATGGATTTGTTTGGCCCTGTTAACAAACAATCCATCGCTGGAAAGAAATATATACACTGGTCATAGTTGATAAATTCTCTCGCTTTACATGGGTTATGTTTCTCCGTTCTAAGAGTGACACCCCTGAAGAACTCATCACCTTTGTTCGGAAGATGGAAACCCTGAACAACTTGACCGTTCGCTCAATAAGGAGTGATCATGGGACTGAATTCAAAAACAGTTCTCTTGATTCCTTCTTTGAGAGTAAGGGTATTTCTCACAACTTTTCCTCAGTGAGAACACCGCAACAAAACGGAGTCGCTGAAAGAAGAAATAGAACAATTATTGAAGATGCACGTTTAATGCTCAACGATTCTCACCTGCCTACTCAGTTTTGGGCAGAAGCTGTCAACACTGCTGGTTTTACGCAAAACAGGTCGCTGATAGTCAAAAGATTCAATAAGACAGCCTATGAACTTTTTCATGGGAGAAAGCCTTCAATTAGCTTTCTTCACATCTTTGGATGTCAGTGTTTCATACTGAACAACAGAGATGCCCTTGGAAAGTTTGATCCTAAGGCTGATGATGGAATCTTTCTTAGATACTCTTCAATTTCCCAACCCTTCAGAGTCTTCAATCGAAGAAGACAAACTATAGAAGAAACTATTCACGTCACGTTTGACAAATCCCGTTCAGCGAACTCTAAACCGTCTGCTGATACTGAAGAACTGAATCAATGGATGTTTTCACATCTTGGTGATTCAGAAGATATTCCCACTCCTCATACTCATACAATTGAAGATGATAGTCCTACTATCATCCCAAACATGCAGAATAGAGAAGCTGAAAATAGATGATGCCCTCAAAGATCCAAACTGGGTCAGCGCCATGCAAGAAGAGCTGACTGAACTCGAAAGAAACAAAGTTTGGAAACTTGTTCGAAGACCAACTGACAAAACAGTGATAGACACTAAATGGGTCTATCGAAACAAGTTGGATTAACATGGAACTGTAACCCGCAACAAGGCTCGACTTGTTTCTCAGGGATACAAACAAGAGGAAGGCATAGATTACGACGAACCATTTGCTCCAGTAGCAAGACTAGAATCTATTTGTCTATTCTTAGCATACGCTGTACACAAAGACTTCAAAGTATATCAGATGGATGTTAAGTCAGCGTTTCTAAATGGAAAGCTGAATGAAGAAGTCTATGTGGAACAACCTCCAGGATTCTCGGATCCTAAGTGTCCAGGTTATGTTTATAAACTGGATAAGGCACTTTATGGCTTAAAGCAAGCTCCTCGTGCATGGTATGACACTCTGTCTACTTATCTCCATATTGAAAAATTTGAGCGTGGTAAAATCGATAAGACTCTATTCTTCAGGAAAGTAAAATGTCATATTATTCTTGTTCAGATATATGTTGATGACATTATATTTGGTTCTACTAACCCTGACCTTTGTAGTCGTTTCGCTGATAGAATGAAAGAAGAATATAAAATGAGCATGATGGGTGAGTTAACATATTTTCTTGGTCTTCATATAAAGCAAAATGAAAAAGGGACTTTCATTAATCAGGGAAACTATGTTAAAGATATGCTGAAGAAATTCGATTTAACTCAGAGTTCAGCTATGAAAACCCCTATGGCACCACCGCTGACACTAGACAAGGATTCAACTGGAATACCTGTTAATGTCACGCTGTACCGTGAGATGATCTGCTCTCTTTTGTATCTTACATCTAGCCGACCCGATATTATGTACGCAACTTGTTTGTGTGCACGATATCAAGCTGAACCTAAGGAATCTCATATGATCGATGTAGAGTGAATTTTTCGATACCATAAGGGTACTGCGAACCTAGGTCTTTGGTATCCCAAAGACTCATGGTTTGATCTAATCGCCTATTCAGATAGTGATTTTGCAGGTCGCAAATTGGATAGGAAAAGCACCATAGGAGGCTGTCAGCTCCTGGGTGGAAAGCTGGTGAGTTGGACAAGTAAAAAGCTAAACTCAGTGTCCACCTCCACAGCTGAAGCTGAGTATGTAGCCGCTGGAAGTTGTTGTTCTCAGGTGTTGTGGATGAGAAATCAACTACTAGACTATGATCTACAACTCTCAAATATTCCAATCTATTGCGACAGCACAAGTTCCATCGCTATAGCCAACAATCCAGTGCTACACCCAAAGACAAAACACATCGAAATCAGGTATCATTTTATCCGAGATCATGTGATGAATGGTGATATAGAACTTCACTTTATCCCAACTGACTATCAGTTAGCTGATCTGTTCACCAAACCTCTTGATGAGACAAGATTCAACTTTCTCATCAGCGAGCTTGGAATGCTGAACTTTGAAGAGTAAAATCTTCAGCGGTTCACATTTGATCAGCGATAGGATAAAATCAACTTGTATAACCCATTCTATCATTCTCTCTCTGAACATTATTGATTCGCTGATATGAAGGTATGTTTTTTCTCTCGCTGACAATCGCATGTAAATGCAAGATTTCAAAACAAACTGCATCGCTGAATATCTCTTCCTTAATCAGCGATACTTTGAAATTTCTAAAACCAACACTGATATTTCTATTCAGTTCTTCATGTTTTCAAAAGTGTCCCTGAGCTTTCAAAACCTCAGAGACATCCTAAAATATGAAAGGACATCCGTGACGTCATCGCAACGGATAAGCCCCGACACGTTCTTTTTCTGACACACGTTTGCACGTTTCGTTTACCTTCCAATTAAATGCAAACACGTGTCCGTGTCATGATGAAAAACTTTCCCGCTCTAGTTTTTCTCTCTCTCTAATCTCACTATATAAACACATTTTGGGTTTATATTTTTCCTTTACGCGAAAAACTTATCCTCCAAGCAAGAAAAAGATTTACTGTTGCATTTTGAGCTCTCAAAATTTCTAGAAACTGTTCATCTTCTTCTTCCTTGACGAACCAGGTTAATACTCTTGTTATTTACCTACATTACTTGTTTATGATCTTATTCTTTGTTTTTACAAGATCAAACAAAAGAACTTTTTAAAAAATGAAATCATTTCTTTCATGGTTTTATGAACACAACCCTCCATGGTTGTTCTTCAAGTTTAATCGCAAATATCTTAAACTTGGTCTTCATACGTTTTTCCAGAATCCTAATCCTCAAATGAAACTGGAAAACAAGACTTTTTATTGGGTTTGCATTTCCTTTTAAAAAACAAGAAAACCCTAATCTTCATTAAGACATTTTTGTATGAATGAAATGGACAAAATTATAACCATCTTATTGGAAAATCTTTCCATATTAAGATTATTCTTATTTGTTATATCCTTGGTTGAACTTTTAATACAGAAATGGCATCTACTGACATTCCTACTGCTGAGAACACGGCTGCTGCTGAGGAAATGGAAATCACCAAAGCTCCTCGGGTCAAATTCAAGCTTGAGGAACTTGATTGGACAAAAACAAACAACATCTATGCGCTTTTCGAGTTTCCTCCTCGAAAGCAAGTCACACATCTGAATGATGTTGTGAAATTCCTTAAAACTTGTTGCCTCTCTACAGTGTGACCATAACACCCCCTGCTCATCAGCTACTACTATCTCAGTTCTGGTATTCTGCCAGACACACTTAGCTACCATCGACCAAAGACCCCACAAAGAAAATCGATTCCATCGTCTGTGATACTGATTTTGGCACCATAAAAAGTACCCCTGCCATTATCCGAAAAGCACCGAGCCTTCCCATCGCCACAAAAGAAAAACCCTTTGTTTCTCTCCCTGACCACAAGAAACATGCTGATAGGGAAGCCATCACTGCATTCTTTGATGCAATGGGTTATGTATGGGAAACTGGAAGGGACAAGAAGCCTGAGAAGAAGCTGACCCTCATCAAGAAGTAAAAAATGCCCAGCGAGATGAACTTCATCTTCGCACACTTTATAAGCTGCATGACTGCAAAGACCGACTCCTCTGATCAAGCCGCTCAACCTCAGCAAGCAATGGGATATGCATTGATGAAAGGTCTTCATGTTGACTGGGTATCGATAATCTATGATGATCTAGTGCTCAAAGTAGACTCTGCCGCTGACCGACCCTCATGGGTTCCATACCTAAGATTCCTCAGCGCCATCTTCCAAACCGGCCTGAAGGACAACTACCCAAAAGTAGGAGACCTGAAACTCTCTTAGGTTGGCCCTAAGGTACTCGACTTCAAGCCAATGGAAAATGATGTACGTCTCTCTACTCCCTTAACTCTTCTCAATCCTCCTTCTTCTACTTCTGCAGCTCCTTCAGTGGAAAAACCCACCGCTGCTACCCCAGCTGCAACTTCCATTCCTTCTAGAAAAAGGAAACACTCATCTACCCAACTTGGTTCCAAAAGAACTAAGAAAACCAAGGAGCAACCCCAACAATCTCATGTTGAAGACTCCTCATATCATCTTGAAGAGCTGATGGAAAGTTCAGTGGTACGCTCTGCCACAGCCGAACAAGCCACCCCTTCAATCCCAACTGCAGCGTCTCTAAACGCTGAAGTTATAAACTTGGAATCGACCCAACCTCCTTCAGTCTCTCATAGGACTGAAGAAGTGATTCTCAGTGGATCCAACACTGAATCAGCTCCACATCAAACCTTCTCAACCTTCGCTTCTCTCTCTACTCCATTGGACTCTAATCCAGTTTTCACCACGACCACTGGAGCAACCGTCATTCTTCCAGAAGCTAAAGCTGATACTATTAAAGGAATGATGGATGCAGGACCTGCAGGAATGTCCATGCGTACACGCACTCTAGCTGACGACATGGAACTTTTTTCAGGACACAGAAGTTTTGACGACTTCACCAACCCTCGTGCAGGTATACACCAACCCATATACACTGTAACTAAACCCGAAACTTCTGAGCTTTCCTTTGTTCATAAGTACTTATTTGTTACAGGTCCTAATTTGGGAGACATCAATGCATCTCTGAAGAACCTGGATACAAAGCTGACAGGTCTCACCACTACTCTCTCAAACAACTCTTCAGCTGTAACAAACGCCGGAGAGAATCTCAACAAGCTGACAACAGCGGTTGAACATAATGCCTCCAAAGCTGCTTTGGAGAAGGTTGATAGAACTCTTGGTGATTTTTGCAAACTTCTTGCTGACATCTACACAGAATACACCTCTCTCTAAACAACAGTTCAAACCATGTCCAGCGAGTTCATAACCCTGAAGACATCGGTTGGAAATCTTCAGGGAGATATGTCTGCTGTAAAGACTGATGTGAGTTCTGTAAAGACTGACATAAGTTCAGTGTAGACGATGGTACAGCAGATCCTGAATCACATGACCGCCCCTGCCCCTGCACCTTCGCATTTTACTCCGGCGGATCATGCTGAACTTTTCAAGATCACTCCTGCTATTACTGGCCTAGAAGACAGAGTAGCAGCGATTGAGAATTATATTGGAATCCCTGGCCAAGAAGACAGGGAACCAACACCATCTGCTGAGTCATCGCATTCCTCCCCCACTCATCAAGAGGAAGGGGGGGGGAGAAGAACTCTGAAGACCATCCCCATGATGAATCTATCGAGGGGGAGAAGACTGAAAACCTTTCCCTTACTGAAGAGGGAGAGAAGACAAATGAAGAAACAACAGCTGGACCTCAGGGAGATGAAAACCCTGAGGGAACCGATAAGCTTACCTCTGTATATGAGGGGGAGCAACTCGAAGAAGCTGCTGAAGAATCTGAATCTGAAGCTGTCTACTTATCTAACGATGAACCATCATCCAGTGATAAGGGTGATGATGACGATGATGACAATGATGACTCCTTTATCATCAAGCCTTCTCAGAAGACTACAACTCTTAAAGGGATTTCAATAAATGAACCTTCAGGGGAGCGGACCAAGACAGAGCCTTCAGTGTTTGAAGCTGACAAGGGCAAAGGAAAAGGTGTCGCTGAAGACGATGAAAATCTGACGATCTTGCTTAAAAATCCGGTTTGTCAGGTACACTATCTTACTTCCTTACACTGCATCCCTCCTCTATCTATACACAATATCAGCTCTACTCTCCACACAAAGCCTATACACACCATTTCTTTTCTCTGTTCTACCCAAGTTCTTATTCGTAAGATCGCTGTGTTTCAGCTAGTCCTCTCCCCTGTTTGAGGATATCGCTGAAGTTTCTACATCTGCGACTTCACCAACAATAATCCCAGCTCCCATCGCTGAAGAAATAATCCCAGTCTTGGATTTGATCTCTGAGACTGATGAACCTGAAGAACAGCTGCTCTCTCACAAAAATAGACCTTCCTTGGATCCTCAAAATATGAGTGAAGAGGATCAAGAAAAGAGAGATGCAATGATCAAGAGATTCGAAGATCAGCGAATCATCCTGAAGCGTGATCAACTTCCTTCTATTCCTCCAAAGTTCAGACTTTCACAAAAGGAATACAAGGATCAGCTCAGAGCTGAAAGGTTAATCGCTGAAAGAAGGGAAGCTGAAGAAAAAGACAGAGAACTCGCCATCCATCTTACTCAACAATCAGTGAAAGACCCCAAGCTGAAAAGAACTCCAATCGAAGTTCAACGTCAGCTATGGGAAGACGCCAAGAAGATCGTTGAAGAAAAGAGAACTGTGTCTCAATCTACTTTAATCTGGTGCAAAGAAAAGGTACACTTCAGATATCGACCTGCCAGAATCAACAAGGTACATATCACTGGAAAATCAACCATCAAAGTTTCAATCGCTGAAATCGAGATATTCAGAGAGAACGGACAGTATGAAAAATTCTATGCTGAAGCCATCACGAAGTACGGTCTCTCGGAATGGTTGGAGATCAGATTAGCCATCCAGAAGTCTCAATCTAAGTACAAGGATCATTTCGAAAAGCTGATAAATAAACAGATCGACTTAGTATCTTCTTGTGTGGATATTCCTCCTCCCCCTCCTTTCGCAAATCAGTAAAGAAGGGCCTCTACATAGAAAAAGTCTAAATCTTCAGACTCAGGTCCTCTTATATGGAACGAAATAGGTATCGGTTTTTCTCGTGCTGAAGTTCTTGGTCCAGAACCTGACCTTTCCGCACTTGACACATCTCTTCCTCCTGATGAGACTTTCATCCCTGGAAAAGTCATAAGCAACCCCTATGGGATATTCTTTATTGACTATGGTAGACGACAACGTTTTCAACGTATCTCTGAGCTTCCCATCACTCAAATCGAACAGCTGAAAGATCTCATCTACTGGTGTGAATTCAAACGCGACATCTTAAACCCTTGATTTTCGAAGAAGCTCTGAACAAAATGAATCAAGGAGTAAATGTCCCTGACTGGATGATTCCCACATCAAAGACCCTTGATTAACTTCTAATTAAGGAAGAACCTCAATAAGCTGATAGGATCACCTAATTCTTCTATTTTAATAGTTATTCTTTTGTACATGTAATTTATTTCGCTTGTACTTGTAATCTTTCCACTTCCGTTTGTAATCTGATACGAAGTTTAAAGAAAGATTTCAGCGAAAGTACTTTACTCCATCAGTACAGAAAAGATCCCAGAAAACAGTAAAAGAGATAAATATTTTATGAGTTCTTTTTATCCTTATGTTTTCATTAAATAGCAATTTTATCTGTTGCTATGTCATAATCAAATAGGGGGAGATTGTTGATCCAAACCCTCAATGATTTTATAATGTCCCTCTCTTAAATACTTAGTGAAAATTGTAAGTAAACAATAAGTATCAGAGTTTCACTATCGCTGATAAGTACTAAGACCTTACAGTACCGCTGATAGGAACTCTCACTCTTTAGATTAAACATTCAGCGAACACTGTTCACCATAATGCTCTGAGCCTGTTTTGTCCTTATGGTGATCGCTGATAAGTTAGTTGTTTACTTATGATCCCTGAAAACAAGTTTCACGTCAACATAGGTTCTACGCTGAAGTCGAAGATCAAGCTCAAGAACCAGCGACAAGTCTCCTAATGAACTGATGTGGATAAGCGAAGACTCAGATTTGTCCACTCAACATGAAGTATCAAGTACAAGACTTCAGCTATCGTTGAACTTTGTCATTCACTGATATAGAATGATAAATCGCTGAATCAACGAAAGCTGATCATGAAGTCCTACGTACAAAGTACTTTTGTCTTAACCACCATTGCACGACTCCGTACGATATGTCAGAAAAGAACCTCCTTATTGTCTGATATCGTACAACCACTCTGATACTACACTGTTCAAACATGCGGCTACTAAGGTTGTCTACAAAGGTCAATGACATACAACCAATGAGCTGCTGCCAGGTGTAAAGTATAAACTGCCATGCATTAAATGCATGCAGTATATAAGAAGGACTCCAACTTCATTTTTGAAGCACTCGTAAACTTTGGTCGAGTCATCTTTCTTATCTTGAGATAGGTTATTATTAGTAATTTCCTTCTCTTTCTTAGTGAAAGAAACTTAGTGTTCCAACTTGTTTAGATTTAGGTTTATCCTTAATCTTGTTCCGCAACAAGCTGTAAATTGTTAATGATTTATCAATAAACAATTTAGAAAAGTAAAATCTGTGTGTTTGTATTCAACCCCCTTCTACAAACTTATATAGCCCTTCGGGACCAACAAGTTAGCAGACCTGTTTACAAAACCCTTGACGAAAAACGGTTTAATACTCTAGTGTCCAAGTTAGGTATGCTAAATCTGAAGACTTGATCTGTTTGTGTGCCCGATTCAAGTTCCATACATCTACGAGAAACTGTCTACTCATCATCCGTTGTTCACACTCCTGATGATTGAACATACACTTTCTCGCATCTGTATTCTACTTGTATCTAATACACAGTTAGGTTGTGTCTCTGTATATATTATACAGATTTCGTTTGTTTTCTTTCTTTCTACGTGTGTTTCTTTTATTTACTACTGTCGTCTAGTTTCATTGGTTTTATACATGTGCTTTCACAAGTGTTCATATGTTCAGGGGGAGCATGACCAGCTATCAGGTAAGTTATTCTATTGTTGAGGGGGAGTGTCACACAAGTTTTTTCTTTCACTGCCAGAAAAGTTTTTTTGTGTGTACGGGCATTCCCGAGTGCACTTCACATCACACGTTGTGCACAGTCTGAAGGGGAGCAAAATCATTGTGTTCATCATTTGAGGGGGAGCGTCACATATTTTTTTTCTTAAGATAGTATAAAACTTTTTGTGTCGACGTCTTCCAAACCTCTCACATTCCTGTTCGGAGGGGGAGCAAGGAAATACCTATGCAAAGGTTGAGGGGGAACAGGAAAATTTCCTAAGAAAGGCATCAATTTTTCCAACTTTTGGGTTTTTGTGCACTTACCCTGTAAGTTACCGGGTAACCCTTGTTACTGGGTACACTTACCGGACCGGGTAAGTTACCGGACCACAAACCCGATAAGTAGGCATGGCAACGGGGCGGGTATGGGGCGGGGATCTCCATCCCCGGCCCCGGCCCCGCCCCGGTTTGTGATACCCTCCCCCGGCCCCGTTCAAACCCCGGTCAACCCCCCGAAACCCTTAATAACTAATAAGATATATAATTTCTTTTAATATATATATATATATATATATATATATATATTTAATAAAATATACAATTTTTTTAATATATATATATACCGGGTCCGGGGCGGGTCGGGGGATGGGCATCACGGCCCCGACCCCATCCCCGGTTTTATGAAATGGGGAATCCCCGTCCCCGGCCCCGGTACCCGGTTTGGCGGGGAATCCCTGGCCTCGGTCGGGTCGGGTGGACCGGGTTCCGGGGCGGGTCGGGTCAAATTGCCATGCCTACCGGTAAGTGCTTCCCCTTACATATACAAATCCGGGAACCTCGTTCATTTCACATTTACCCGAAAACCCGAAAACCCTCAAAAAAACCTCTCTCGACTCCCTTTCACTCGGTCACCGTTGATTTTCGATCAGCTCACTGGTTTCTGACTTCATACTCTCAGGTATTCATTCTCTATAGATCTCGCATGTTTTTCGATCTCTTGCACACTCAAACGTATACGAATCGATGTCGATTCGATCGATCCAGGGAATGACCCGGGTTTCCAAAACCCCATTCATGCGTCGATTCGTATTATGCTTAAATATGAGTTTACAAATCATGCTGATGGTTGTTATTAATAGTTCGAACATCTTAAACTGAGTAGATTTAATTGTGGTGCATGTTTTGGGCCGATTTGGGAAATACAGTCACGCACCCGGAAACACTAGTTACCCGGTAGCATTCATGTTACCCGATAACTAGCAAGTTACCCGAACACTTTCATACTACCCGGTAAGTTCTTAATTCAAACAATCCGGACACCTTGATTCTCGGTAACCCATGTCGTCCGGATACCTTTGTGTCCGGTAAGTTCGACATCCGGTAAGCTCAAGATCCGGTAAGTTAATTGATTTCGGTATGTCATATCAATCCGGTAACCTTCTTGATCTTGTAACTATTAGTTACCCGGTAACCACTATGCTTACCCGGTAACCCCTGTCTATCCATTAAGTTCTGCAACCGAAACAAAACCCGAAGTTGGGTTGAGTTTAGCCGAGATGGTAATTGATATGGACATCTCCGATGATGAAGACCCAACGGTTGAAAAGCCTGAGGGAATTGGTCACCTTTGATACATCAGATAGGCCTGCTCTCAATCTAATTGATCCAGATACCGAGATCAACCCGGAGACCGAAAATGCATGGTACGAAATAGCCGCCAGTGCTGTAAATCTCTAGGTAAACCTGATCTTCCCTACTGATAAAGACGATAATGTTGACTACGACCAGTTTCTGCTACAAAACCTTTATAGTTCACCCGTTCACACTGCTCAGCCCGCAGAAACTTCTACGATACCCGATACTTCAACCGCTGCAAATCCGACATCTCCTCAGCAACCGACAGCTTCTGATCTTCCTCCTCCTCAACAGAAACAAATCCGATGGGAGAAGATCACGATACTTATTCCTCACCTGGAGGAATCTCTGAAAAAGCTGCATGTTCACAGGTTACGCTCTATCAATCCTACCTTTTGCCTTGGTATTTACAGCTCAGACCCTGAATACCAAAGCCAGTACATAAACGCCATGAAGCGGTGTCTGCCAGTTAGCCAAGTCCGAACGAATCACAAGATCACCGAAGTGCTTAATGTCCAAACCGGTCGAATCGTTAAAGTCATGTATCCAGTATTCACCGTTCGACGCAAAGACGGTAATGAATGGAGATTTTCTGACGACGACTTCAAGCACCCCCGACCGTTCGATTTCTATGCTATACCAAAAGACGTACAAACTAGAACCATCCGACCGCTGCATGTAACCAAAGCGCTCGAAGCTGTTCATCAATTCCTAGTCCGTATAATCATGATGTCCTATCTCACCGACTTCCAAATGGCAATCGAGAACAGAGCTAAGAAGGTAAACATGTTGAAACCGAATCTGAAAGCGCCCGAACTGAAGATGTATCCCGAGAACGCACTGCTTCTGGAACCAGAATTTGGGATATTCTACATCAACGATCAGAATGAAAAGAGATTTCTTCGCTTCAGTCAGGTCGACAGATTCTGTGATGGTACGCTCCACAAAGTCAAAGATGCTCTTCGTAACATCATCACGTTTGTATCCGAAAATCGAAAGTCTTCGTTTGTTCCCAATTCAAACGAGATTACCGCTCAAAAGGCCTTAGAAGTGATTGAAGAACGTATCGACTACCGCCGAGCCATCCGAATGTTCGAGATCCATTTTGCGCTCTGAAAAAGATATGTCGATTACTGGCGCGAACTTGAACTTCAATTCAAAGGGGGAGATTGTTAGGGTCAAATATTGGTTGAATAGAAGTTCAAGGGCTGTTTTGTTATTGTTTAATTTGAGCCTTATTAGTAAACGGGTCGTGGGCTTGTTACCATGGGCCCAACATATAAATTGTATTGTTTAGCCTTAGTTTTAGGCTAGTTGTCTATTTCCACTTTCCTGAATCGTATTGTAATTCTCTCTACAATTGAAAGTGAATTGGATGACCATGTGAAATCATACAAACTGTTATTATCTATTGATTTCTTATTGTTCGTTGCACGGATCTGGAACTTACAAAATTGATAACTGAAACAAACGACCAAAGTTAGCAAAAGAGAAAAATTAATGATAAAAGATACGACAGGTGAAAAAATATATACCCCTGGTGTTCCATCTAGATGTGACCCAAGAGGTATCCTCGTCTATCCGGTCGAGCGTTATCACTCGACCAATGTCATACTTAGCCTTCCACTCGCGGTCGAGGACCTGGGTATCGGGGACTACAGTATATCCACCCCTAAGCTAGGAGGACAGACTATACCGATGATAGTCGTCCCCCCTAACGTCGTACGCTGTCAAGAGATCGTTCACCGTGAAAGGTGCCTCCCATTCGGCGGTGATCCGATCGAGCTCCTGGAGAATCTGCCAAAACCCAGGCAAGTTTTGTCCAGGAGATAGGTCAAAATCATCCAAAAACTCCCTGACCAAGGGAGAAAAGGGCCACCTAAATGCTATTCTAAAAGGATACTCGTACAGGACCAAAAATACTCTCAAACACTCCGCCGGTCTAAGCTGGTCGGATGTGTACAATCGTACATCGGAAGGTATGCCAGCCAATAACCTAATGGTTTCCACCTCCTCCCTCTCCTGAAAAGAGCTCGCTGGCTCGGAGGATATAGAAAAATCTGGGACGGAGATTTGCGCTACATATAGGTCCATAAGGTCCCTATTTGTGGTGGTCTTCCTCGCTATTGATTTTTTCCGCATGGTTAAAAGAGTAAAGATCCTACCTTAGATCTCTAAAACCTCGAACGAACGAACAAAAGCACTGGTAGATCTCTCTGAAATCTCTCTCGAAAAATACCGTAAGCGTAGAAAGGAAAGGATCTCCATAATCACGATATTTATATGGCAAACGTCGTGTCTGAGCAGTCCAGTGGATGGTCGACAGCTGTCCACCACCTTTTCGCATGCAACGTCCGGATGAACGACACCTATCTGATAACGGTTCCACGCCTCTGACACGTCGCCATGACATCACGACCACTTCGCCTCCCTCAGTTCAAATCGAATCAAGACAGTTGAGATTCAACCAGACCCTCTCCCCATTCGACACGTGTCATGTTACTTCGTCAGATTTAAAATTCGAATTTCACGCCGAAATTCAAATTTTGGGGGCAAGTTGTTTGGGTAAAAATCCACACCTCGCGACCGACGATGAAAAATACATATGACATTTATGTAAGACCATTATTGTACTAAGATAAGGTCCTGCAGATTATTTACTATTGAATATTTGGCCGTATATTTCTACGATGGTCGTAAGTTTCATACAACCGACGTCCAGGACTCAAGACGGCCGTACGACCGTACTAACCGTTTACAGTGAACAACCGTTTTCTTTGTTCCATTTATGCAGGTACAAAAGCAATCATGGTATAACGGACAGTAACGGACGAGCTCTTAATGACAATAAAGGCCCGACAACAGTTACAAGCATACCATCAAAGCATATTTAATGTCTTTGAAGGCTATATAAGGAACTGAACATCTGAACTCAACACATCTACATTCGCATCTACATTTCTTACGCAATACAACAGTGATCAACAAAGCATATGAACCATTATCGCTCACACAAGTTTTGCATGTCGAGCAGTTCAATTCGCACGACAACAGTTCATCTCGCACGACTTACGCACGACGCACAACATTAGCTTACAATTAAGTTTATATTTACTCTTATTGTAATCTATTGTACACACGACACTTGTTACCAAAGGATATCTCCCTGTTTGGCGACCATAGCGCACCGTCGACTTCCCCAAGTCGACCGTGGTTTTTTCCCTCGTTTGGGTTTTCCGCGTCACCAATTCTCCTGTCTTATTTATTTTTACTTGCGATTGTGTTGTTTGTCTTGAGATCCTTTTCTTTAGTTGCTAAAAGCTCCACATCAACCTTAAGTTATCCTTTGGGTGATTTTTGGTATTAACACAACACACGCACAATAAAATGGATGAGAGGTTAATCGCACACCAGACGTGCGATAAGCACTGCTCATAGGGTTTTATCGCACAACACATATGAGATAAAAAAAGGTATATCGAGCTTTTATCGCATAACATATATGCAATAAAAGTTTGTGTTATTGTTATCGCATAAGGCACGTGCGAGGAAATATGTTATCGTGCAAGGCTTGTGCGATAACACCAACACTTAGACATTTTTCAAAAAAATTCGATAAGTTCAAAAATTTTATCACATTAAAATATGTCCAAGATTTAATTGATTAAGCTCGTAGGTTTAAAAAATCAAGGTTTTCACTCCCCCTTAAATTGTTTTCCATCATTTAGGGTTTGTTCAAAAACAAATAAGTAAACTAACCATGATGTCTTCATGTTTAAGTCTCATTGCATCTACACTCCCAATACTTGTCAGTTATGCAAACTCCCCCTAAAAATATGCATGTATGTACTAACAACTCCCCCGGAAATCAGGAACACATCTCAAGCAAAAACAAGTATCTAATTCAATCAAAAGTAAAGGCATGAAAGAAAAAATAACAAATTGAACATACATTTGAAAACAACAGAATCATGAGAATTTACAGAACATATATTGAACATATAATATGATGAAAATTTAAGGTTATCAATCTGGATAAAATATCTAGATTGAGAGACAAAAATTTTCATCTATTAGATGCTCAATTTAAGTAACTTTAAACTTTCATGTTCAACATGCCAAGCTTGGATACTAAGAAACGAAAATGTTTTTCATCCAAAGCTTTTGTGAATAAATCAACAAGTTGATATTCAGTTGTGACGAAGTAAAGTTTAATTGTACCTTTCTCAATGTGATCTTTAATAAAATGATACCTGATTGCAATGTGTTTCGTCTTGGCGTGTTGGACAGGATTAGCCGAAATTGCAATAGCGCTCTTACTATCACAATAAATTCGGATCTTCTCATATTTGAAGCCGTAATCCGCAAGTTGGGTCTTCATCCCCAGGACATGTGAGCAAAAACTGGCCGCGACTACATATTCAGCCTTCGCCGTTGATGTTGACACGCAATTCTGCTTCTTAGACGCCCAGCTCACAAGTTTGTCTCCCAAAAACTGTATGTGACTGGAAGTGGTCTTTCTGTCCAGCAAACTTCCTCCATGGTCAACATTAGAATAAGCAGTGAGTTTGTAGACTGTCCCCTTGGGATACCATAGACCATGATATGGTGTGCCTTTTGTGAAAGATGCGTTTGACGGCATAAAGGTGTGATTCCTTCGGTTTAGCCTGAAATCTTGCACAAAGACTCGTCGCAAACATAATATATGGTCGACTAGTAGTTAAATACATCAAAGACCCGATCATACCTCTATATGTTCTAAGATCAACGTCCTTACCATCAGGATCCGGACCGATCTTGGAACCTGGTGCCATTGGTGTTCCAATCGTTGTACAATTCTCCATCTTGAATTTCTTCAAAATATCAAACACATACTTCGACTGATTAATGAAGACTCCATTTGAGAACTGTTTGACTTGTAATCCAAGAAAAAAAATTAATCTCTCCCATCATACTCATTTGGAATCTGGTCACCATAAGGTTAGAAAACCAAGTACATAAGGAAGTGTTAGTCGAACCAAAATTATATCAACAACGTAAATTTGAACAAGAAGAATATCACCTAGTTCACGTTTAGTGAATAGAGTCGTGTCGATTTTACCTTTTTCAAAGCCGGATTCAAGTAGAAAAGTGGATAGAACCTCATACCATACTCGAGGGGCTTGTTTTAGTCCATAAGTTATTTGTCTAAGATGTAAACAATATTCGGTTTAGCGTTGACCACTAAGCCTTTAGGTTGAGACACATACACTTCTTCTTTCAAGATGTCGTTCAAGAAAGTTGTCTTCACATCCATTTGGTAGACAGCGAGGTTCTTGTAGGTCGCGAATGCCAAGAACATCCGAATTGCTTCCAATCGAGCAACCGGAGCGTATGTCTCATCGTAATCAGTACCCTCTTGTTGTCGACGACCTTTTGCTACTAGCCTAGTTGTGTTTCTTACGACTATTCAATCTTCATCTTTCTTATTCTTAAAAACCCACTTGGTGCTGATGATACTTTTCCCTTTGGGTCAAGGTACTAATCGCCAAACTTTTAATGCTTCGAACTGATTTAGCTCTTCCTGCATAGCAATCTCCCGTCCAGGTCTTCTAAGGCTTGTGGAAATGTGGTTGGTTCAACATTACTAAGAAAAACCACCAATACACAATCGTTGGTAGTTGTTGATCTGGTTCTCACCGGATTAGACACTTCTCCTATTACTTGATGTAAAGGATGAATTTGCGTCCACTTTTTCGAATGAGGGTGTGGGGAAATTTAGTCTTGATTGGGGTCGACTAAAGAATTGTCTTCTTCCGTGATAGGTTCATTTGTCAATGTTGGTTCCACTTGAGGCACTGATTGTTGATTAGATGTAACAATTGGCACTGTCTCGGGAACTTCTTCAGAAGATACCTCAGGAATGTTTGACTCATTCTGTTCATTGATATTTGAAACAACGTCGGTTGAAGAAAAATCATTAGATGATTCTGGTTGTACTGTTTGTGTAGAATTCATGACTTGAGTATTTGTTAAAGACTCATGAATCATTGCATCAGCATTAGTATATGTTTCTTCCATTGAATGATGGCTTGTTCAGCATTCTGAGCAACCGTATTCATGTCAGAAAGATTAGAAGATGAGTTACAACTACCAAAATACTCATCATAAAAATTTTCAAAAAGTTTATCAAGTTCATTGAGGTGAGATTTAGAAGTTGAAGCATGATCTTTATCAGATTTAGTGGAAGCTGGACTGATTTGTCCAGATGCTAGAACTTCGGTAATTACAGATTCTGTACTGCATTGTACAGAAGCCAATTCCTCTGTTTCATCAAATTTGACATTGATGCTCTCAGCCAGCGTTCTTGAAGACTTGAAATAGATTCTGTATGCCTTTGAGGTGGATGAGTATCCAATGAATACACCCTCGTTCGCCTTAGGACTGAATTTGTTCAAGCTGTCCTTGTCATTCAGAACAATGCACCTGCAACCAAAAGAACGAAAGTAATTAATATTTGGTTTGCTATTGATTATTATCTCATATGGTGTTTTTCCAAACCGTCGGTGAATAATCGAGCGATTTTGTGTATAGAATGTCGTTGACACTGCATTAGCCCACATAAATAGATGAAGATCAGAATACGATAACATTGTTCTTGCGGCCTCAACTAGAGTACGGTTTCATCGGTCAACAACCCTGTTCTGTTGTGGTGTTCTCACCACGGAGAATTGATGAGTCACTGCCAATGATTCCAATAAATCATCCAGAGTTTTATTCATGAACTCTGTCCCGTTATCTGACCTTATTGTCTTGACCGATTGTTGTATATTGACTTGAAGCATCTTGACTAATGAAATGTTTAACTAGGGTGTTTCATCTTTGGAGCGCAGGAACTTTACCCACGGGTACCTCGAGTAATCATCAACGACCACTAACACATACCGTTTGGCGCTTATACTTTAAGTCATCATGGGTCCACAAATATCTATATGCCAGATTTCCAATATCTTCTTTGTACTTGGTTCAGGTTTTGGCGGGTGAGAAACTCTCTTCATCTTATCCTTCTCGCAAGCAGTGCATAAATTTTCTCTTTCCAACATCAAAACGGGTAGACCTTTGACTAAATCACCTATGATTAGCTTCTGAATGTATCTGAAATTCAGGTCAGATAGACGTATGTGCCATAACCAACTCTTTTCGACGGAAGCTTTAGATAATAGACAAACATCATTCTTGGGTTTGACTGTTGAAAGGTCAATTGTATACAGATTTGACCGATACTGAAAAGATTGTGTCCCAAACCCTCAACATAGTTGACTTTGGTTATTCTGACGTTGTCTTTCACAATGTCTCCATAGCCCAAGATTGGTGAGTACTAATTGTTACCGAACTTGACTCGACCACCATTTTTCTCTACATAATTCGAGAGCAGCTCTTTTCTTCCAGTCATGTGTTTCGAGCAGCCCGAATCTAAGTACCACGCATGATTGGTCTTCAAATATCAAATCAAGTGGTTTTAGGTACCCATTTGTAAATGGGTGATTTTGGGTTAGGAGTTGGTACATATTTGAAATTTGTACCACCGTTGTTTCTAAAAGCTCCTTTATAAACTCCTTTAGAATAAGACATTTTAACACCAGGAATATCATAGCCAAATGTTGGTCCCGAAGGCCTATACAAGTTTGTAGAAGGGGGGGGGGGGGGGGTTGAATACAAACACACATATTTTACTTTTCTAAATTGTTTATTGATAAATCATTAACAATTTACAGCTTGTTGCGGAAACAAGATTAAGGATAAACCTAAATCTAAACAAGTTGGAACACTAAGGTTTCTTGCACTAAGAGAGATAAGGAAATTACTAATAATAACCTATCTTGAGATAAGAGATTGAACTTGTCCAGAGTTAGCAAGTTACTTCAAAAGAAGTGGGTTCATCTCTTTATATATTGCATGCATTTAATGCAAGTCAGTATACACTTTACACATGTCATCAGCTGGTTGGTTGCATGTCGTTGACCTTGGTTGACAACCTTAGTAGCCGCATGGATGAACAGTGTAGTATCAGAGTGGTTGTACGATTTCAGACAGTCGGAGGTTCTTTTCTGACATTTCGTACGGAGTCGTGCAAGGGGGGTTAAGACAAAGGTACTTTGTACGGAGGACTTCATGATCAGCTTTCGTTGATTTAGAGCATTATCATTTTCTATTCAGCGAATGATAAAGTTCAGCGATAGCTGAAGTCTTGTACTTGATACTTCACGTTGAGTGGACAAATCTGAGTCTTCGCTGATCCGCATCAGTTCATTAGGAGACTTGTCGCTGGTTCTTGAGCTTGATCTTCGACTTCAGCGTAGAACCTTTGTTGACGTGAAACTTGTCTTCAGGGATCATAAGTAAGCAACTAACTTATCAGCGATCATCATAATGACTGAACAGACTCAGAGCATTTATGGTGAACAGTGTTCGCTGAATGTTTAATTTAAAGAGCGAGACTTCCTATTAGCGGCACTGTAAGATCTTAGTACTTATCAGCGATAGTGAAACTCTGATACATATTGTTTACTTACAATTTTCACTAAGTATAAGAAAGGGTCATTATCAAATCACTGAGGGTTTGGATCAACAATCTCCCCCTATTTGATTATGACATAGCAACAAAGAAAATTGCTATTTAATGAAAACATAAGGATAAAATAAAGTCATAAAATATTTGTCCCTATTACTGTTTTCTGGGATCTTTTCAGTACTGATGGAGTAAAGTACATTCGCTGAAATCTTTCTTTAAAACTTTGAATTAGGTTACAAAGAGAAATGGAAAGATTATAAGTACAAGCGAAATAAATTACAAGTACAGAAGAATAACTGATACAATAGAGAAAAGGGCGATCATATCAGCTTGTAAAGGGTTCTTCCTTGATGAGAAGTTCATCAAGGGTCTTTGATGTGGGAATCATCCAGTCAGGGACAGTTACACCTTGTTTTCTTTTGATCGCGTCTGACTTCACACCAGTATACGAGATCTCTGAGTTGTTCGATGGGAGCGATGTGGAGCTCAGAGATACGTTGAAAGTGATGATTTCCATAGTAGTCTAAAAAGAATATACCATAGGGATCACTTACAACTGTGCCAGGAATGAATGTTTCTCCAGGTGGTAGGGAGGTGTCAAACATTGAGAGATCGGCATCAGGGCCAAGAACTTCAGCACGAGAGAAACCAATGCCCGTTTCATTCCGAATAGGAGGACCTGAACCAAAGACTTTCTTTTTCTTATCAGAGACTTTTCTTGGTTGAGGAAGAGTAGGAGGAATATCCACAGCAGATGAAAGCAGGTCGATCTGTTTGTTTAAGATCTTCTCGACATGGCTTTTGAACTTTGAGCGCGATCCCTGAATGGCTAATTTTGTTTCTAACCATTCAGAGAGACCAAACTTTTCTAAGGTAGCAGCATAGAAGGTTTGCTTGGTTTTGTCATCTCTGTAGACATCCACTTCAACAACAGGAACTTCAGCGTACAGTCTTCCTCTGATGTTTGCCTTGATGATTTTGGATGGTCTAGATCGATATGTCAGCATTTGTTTAGCCCATTCCAAAGTCGTATCAGAGACCTTAGTCTTTTCTCTAACGATCTATTGAGCATCATCCCATAGTTGACGTTGAACATCAATGGGAACTCTTTTCAGCTTGGGGTCTTTTATTGATCGTTTAGAAAGCTGGATGGCGTATTCTCTGTCCTTTTCTTCAGCTTCCTTTCTTTCAGCGATTAATCTTTCAGCTCTGAGGTGATCCTTGTATTCCTTTTTGGAAATTCTGAACTTTGGAGGAACTGAAGGAAGTTGATCACGCCTCAGAATGATTCGCTGATCCTCAAATTGCTTTATTTTCTCCTCTCTTCTTTTCTGATCCTCTTCACTTAGCTTTTGAGGAGCTAAGGAAGGTCTGCCTCTGTGCGAGAGTAGTTGTTCTTCTGGTTCATCAGTCTCAGAGATTAAATCTAAGACTGGGATTATTTCTTCAGCAGCAGCTGGTATTATTGGTGAAGTCGCAGTTGTGGAGCCTTCAGCGATATCCTCAAACAGGGGAGAGGACTAGCTGAAACACAGCGATCTTACGAGTAAGAACTTGGGTAGAATCAGATAGAGAGAATTGGTTCAAGTGTATAGGCTTGGGTAGTAGAACTGATAGTGTATGATAGAGGAGGGATGGAGTGAGAGATGTTTAGTTTACCTGACAAACAGGCTTTTCAAGCAAGATCGTCAGATTGTCATTTTCAGCGACGCTTTTGCCTTTGCCTTTCTCAGCTCCAGAGGCTGAGGGCTTTGTCTTTGTCCGCTCCCCTGAAGGTTCATTTATCGAGATTCCCTTAAGAACTTTGATCTTCGGAGCAGGTTTGACGATAAATAAGTCATCGTCATCTTCGTCATCATCATCATACTTTGGAGAAGAGGATGGTTCATTATCAGGGATGTCGACGGCTTCATCATCTTCTGCTTCAGATTCGGTTTTATCAGCTTCTTCTTCGAGTTGCTCCCCCTCAGATACAGAGGCGAGCTTCTCGGTTTCCTCAGGGTTTTCATCCCCCTGAGGTCCAGCGGTGGTTTCTTCAGCCTCCTTCTCTCCCCTGATAGATTCATCATGGGAAAGGTCTTCAGCGCTTTTGGAGAGATCTTCAGCGCTCTTCTCCCCCTCTTTTTCTTGATGAGTGGGGGAGGAATGGGTTGACTCAGCAGCGTTGGTAGGTTCTCTGTCTTCTTGGCCAGAGATACCTATCAAATCTTCAATCTTTGCTATTCCAGATCAGTGCGATCCGTCGCTGTGAAATTGTCAGATGCAGGGACAGGGGCAGGAGCAGGAGCATTCTCTTTTTGTAGTAGCTGCTCGATCATCGATTTCATCGAACTAACATCGGTCTTTACAGAGCCTAAGTCAGTCTTTACAGTAGACATATTTCCCTCTAGTTTTCCAACCGATGTCTTCAGCGTTGTGACCTCGCTGGACATGGATGAAACTGAATTTTTGAGAGAGGTGTAGTCTGTGTAGATGTCAGCGAGCACCTTGGCGAAGTCGCTGAGAGTGTTATCAACTTGCTTCATGTCATCTGTGGAAGCCTTCTTCTCCACCACCGTTGTCAGCTTATTCAGATTCTCTCCAGCGTTTGTTACAGCTATAGAGTTATTAGAAAGAGTAGTGGTGAGATCTGTCAGCGTTGTGTCCACAGCTTTCAGAGAGGCGTTGATGTCCCCCAAATTAGGACCTGTAACATATAAGAACTTGTGAACATAGGAAAGCTCAGAAGTTTGGTGTTTAGTGACAGTGTTTATGGGTTGGTGTGTACCTGCAGGAGGATTGATGAACTCGTCAAAATTACGGGTTCCTGAAAAGTGTTCCATGTCATCTTCAAAAGTGCCCATGGATTGTCCTGCAGGTCCTGTCTTCATCATTCATGGAGAATCCGCTTTAGGTTCCGTAGAAATGATGGCAGCTCCAGCGAGAACTGGAGGAGAGACCAAATTAATGGAGGGAGGAGCGAAGGATGAGAATGGAGGTTGGGTTTTGAGTTCAGCGTTGGATTCGCTGATAAACACTTCATCAGTCTTTTGAGAGACTGAAGGAGGTTGGGTAGGTTCCAAGTTTGTAACCTCAGCGTTTAGAGACGCTGAAGTTGGGATGGAATGGATGGGTTGTTCAGGTGTGGCAGAGCGTCCACTGAACGTTCCTTCATCTCTGCATAAAGAGCTGAGGAGTCTTCAGCATGAGATTGTTTGGGTTGCTCCTTTGTTTTCTTGATCCTTTTAGAACCAAGTGGGGTAGATGATTGTTTCCTTTTCTTAGAAGGAGAGGATTTTGTGGCCAGGGTATCAGCGATGGGTATTGTCGCTGAAGGAGCCACAAAATTAGAAGAAGAAGGGTTGAGAAGAGTCAAGAGTGTAGAAAGATGTACCTCATTCACCATTGGTTTGAAGTCGAGTATCTTTGGGCCGACCTGAGAGAGTTTCAGGTCACCATCAGTTGTGTAGCTCTCCTTCAGGCCATATTGGAAGATGGCGCTGATGAATCGGGGGTAAGGAACCCATGGAGGTCTGTCAGCGACGGTGTCCACTCTTAGAACTAGGTCATCATAGATAATCGATGCCCAGTCTATGTTGAGACCTTTTAGCAGTGCATATCCCATTGCTTGCTGAGGTTTAGCGGCTTGGTCAGAGGAGCCGCTCTTTGCAGTCATGCAGCTGATTAGATGAGCGAAGATGAAATTCATCTCGCTGGGCATTTTCGATTTCTTGATAATCGTCAGCTTCTTCTCGGACTTCATGTCTCTGCCGATTTCCCATACATAGCCCATTGCATCGAAAAATGCAATGATGGCTTCCCTGTCTGAGTTTTTCTTGGGGTCAGGGAGGGGAACAAATGGTTTTTCCTTGGTAGCGATTGGAAGGCTGAGAGCTTTGCGAATAATGGCAGGGGTGATCTTCATGGTGCCATATTCGATATCGCAGAGGATGCAATCGATTGTTTTGGAGGGGTCTTTGGCTGAAGGTAGTTGAGAGTGTCTGGCTGAGTACCAGAATTGTGAGAGCAAAAGCTGATGTGCAGGAGGTGTTATGGTCAGGGCAGTGGAGATGCAGCAATTCTTTAGGAATTTCACAGCATCATCTAGATGTGTGACTTGTTTTCGAGGAGGAAACTCGAGAAGCGCATAGAGGTTGTTCACCTTAGTCCAATCCAGTTTGTCCAGGGCAAACTTGACTTGAGGAGCCTTGAGGATGTCCACTTCCTCATAATCAGCGGAGATGTTCTCAGCGGTAGCATGAATGTTAGACGATGCCATTTCTCTGTATTATCAATTTAACCAAAGATGTTAACAAATAAGAATTATCTTAATGTGGAAAGATTTTCCATTAAGATGGTTCAAATTTTATCCATTTCATTTAGACACAAGTGTCTTAATGAAGATTAGGGTTTTTCTTGATTTTAAGAAACGAAATGTAAAACCCATTTATTCTTGTTATCCAGTTTTCTATGAAGAAATAGATTCTGGAAACGAATGAAGAACAAGTTTAAGATTTTTACATTTAAACTTGAAGAACAACCATGAAATGGTTGTGTTCATAAAACCATGAAAGAAAATGATTTCATTTTAAGAAGTTCTTTTGTTTGATCTTGTTAAAACAAGGAAAAGATCGGAATCAAGTTATACGCATTCGGTAATAAATAAGAACATATTAACCTTGATGTTTGATGAAGAAGATGATGAACAGTTCTTTGAAGTTTTTAGAAAGCACAAATGCAATAGTGAATTCTTTCTTGCGGAGGAAGATTGATCGCGTAAAAGAAAAATATAAACAAAGAATTTGTTTATATAGAGATTTTAGAGAGAGAAAGTCTTTGAGCGGGAAAAGATTTTCATCATGACACGGACACGTGTTTGCATTTGATTGGAAGTTTGAACGAGACGTGGAAACGTGTGTCAGAAAGAGAAAACGTGTCGGGGTTTATCCGTTGCAATGACGTCACAACTGTCCTTTCATATTCTTTTAGGATGTCTCTGAGGTTTTGAAAACTCGGGGACTCTTTTATAAACATGAAGCACTGAATGAAAATATCAGTTATGGTTTTAAGAATTTTCAATATATCGCTGTTAAGGAAGAGATATTCAGCGATGCATTTTGTTTTGAAATCTTGCATTTTCATGCGATTGTCAGAGAGATAAAACATACCTTGATATCAGCTTTAACCAAGTTTTATTCAGAGAGAAGATGATTGAATAGGTTATGAGTTGATTTTATCCTATCGCTGATAAATGTGAACCGTTGAGGATTTTACCCTTCAAAGTTCAGCATTCCAAGCTCGCTGATGAGAAAGTTGAATCTTGTCTCATCAAGAGGTTTGGTAAATAAATCAGCTAACTGATAATCAGTTGGGATAAAATGAAGTTCTATATCACCATTCATCACATGATCTCTGATAAAATGATATCTGATTTCTATGTATTTGGTCTTTGAATGTAGTACTGGATTGTTTGCTATAGCGATGGCACTTGTGCTGTCGCAATAGATTGGAATTTTGGAGAGCTGAAGATCATAGTCTAGTAGCTGATTTCTCATCCACAAGACTTGAGAACAACAGCTTCCAACAGCTACATATTCAGCTTCAGCTGTGGAAGTGGACACTGAATTTTGCTTTTTACTAGTCCAACTTACCAGCTTTCCCCCCAGGAGATGACATCCTCCTGTGGTGCTTTTCCTATCCATTTTTCAACCTGCAAAATCACTATCTGAATAGGCGGTTAGATCGAATCCTGAATCTTTGGGATACCAAAGACCTAGATTCGCTGTACCCTTAAGGTATCGAAAGATTCGCTTTACAGCTTTCATATGAGATATCTTAGGTTCAGCTTGATATCGTGCACACAAGCATGTTGCAAACATGATATCGGGTCGGCTAGCTGTAAGATACAATAGTGAGCCGATCATCCCATGGTACAGCGTGACATTGACAGGAACACCCTTAGTGTCCTTATCAAGTGTCAGCGGTGGTGCCATAGGGGTTTTCATAGCTGAACTATGAGTTAGATCAAATTTCTTCAGCATATCTTTAACATACTTTCCCTGATTAATAAAAGTTCCTTTTTCAGTTTGCTTAATCTGAAGACCAAGGAAATATGTTAGTTCACCTATCATGCTCATTTTATACTCATCTTTCATTCTATCAACGAAACGAGTACAAAGCTCAGGGTTAGTAGAACCAAATATAATGTCATCAACATATATTTGAACTAGAATGATATGACCTTTCACTTTTCTAAAAAATAGAGTTTTGTCAATCTTACCTCGCTCAAATTTTTCAATATGGAGATAAGTAGAAAGAGTGTCATACCATGCACGAGGAGCTTGCTTCAAGCCATAAAGTGCCTTATCCAGTTTATAAACATAATCTGGACGCTTAGAATCTGAGAATCCTGGAGGTTGTTCCACATACACTTCTTCATTCAGCTTTCCATTCAGAAATGCTGACTTAACATCCATCTGATGTACTTTGAAGTTTTTGTGTACAGCATATGCTAAGAATAGACGAATAGATTCAAGTCTTGCTACTGGAGCAAATGTTTCGTCATAGTCTATACCTTCCTCTTGTCTGTATCCCTGAGCAACAAGACGAGCTTTGTTGCGAGTTACAGTACCATGTTCGTCCAACTTGTTTCGATAGACCCATTTAGTGCCTATTACTGTTTTATCAGTTGGTCTCCGAACAAGTTTCCAAACTTTGTTTCTTTCGAATTCAGTCAGCTCTTCTTGCATTGCGCTGACCTAGTTTGGATCTTTGAAAATAAAGTTAACAAATAAACAAATATTACATGCACTTCGTCGAGTCTGAACACCAGCGTTTGGATCACCAAGAATTTGATCAATTGGGTGATTTATGGTCCATCGCTGAGCCGGAGCATAAGTCGCTGACTCATCTTGAACTGGAGGAGCTGAAGATGAGGCTTCAGCTACTTCTGGAGTTTCAGTTAAGAGAGGAATACTTGCATTTGTCATTTCATTTACTGATTGCTGAGAGATAGATGGAATGTCTGAGGCATTTGGTTCAGCGGTAGGTATAGTGTTTATAGGAACAGCTGAGACCCATGATGTTTCAGCTTCACTATTCTGCATGTTTGGAATGATAGGACTATCATCTTCTACTGGATGAGCATGAGGAGTGGGAATATCTTCTGAATCACCAAGATGAGAAAACATCCATTGATTCAGTTCTTCAGTATCAACGGATGGTTTAGAGTTCGCTGAACGGGATTCGTCAAACGTGACGTGAATAGTTTCTTCTACAGTTTGTCTTCTACGATTGAAGACTCTGAAGGCTTTGGAAACTGAGGAGTATCCAAGAAAGATTCCATCATCAGCCTTAGGATCAAACTTTCCAAGAGCATCTCTGTTGTTTAGTATGAAACACTAACATCCAAAGATGTGAAGAAAGCTGATTGAAGGCTTTCTCCCGTGAAAGAGTTCATAGGCTGTCTTTTTGAATCTTTTTACTATCAGCGACCTGTTTTGCGTAAAACAAGCAGTGTTGACAGCTTCTGCCCAAAACTGAGTAGGCAGGTGAGAATCGCTGAGCATTGAACGTGCAACTTCAATAATTGTTCTATTTCTTCTTTCAGCGACTCCATTTTGTTGCGGAGTTCTCACTGAAGATAAGTTGTGAGAAATACCCTTACTCTCAAGGAAGGAATCAAGAGAACTGTTTTTGAATTCAGTCCCATGATCACTCCTTATTGAGCGAACGGTCAGATTGTTCAGGGTTTCCATCTTCCGAACAAAGGTGATGAGTTCTTCAGGGGTGTCACTCTTAGAACGGAGAAACATTACCCAAGTGAAGCGAGAGAATTCATCAACTATGACCAGCATATATTTCTTTCCAGCGATGGATTGTTTGTTAACAGGGCCAAACAAATCTATATGGAGTAGTTGTAGAGGAGATGACACTGAAGAAACTTGCTTAGATTTAAAGCTTGCTTTGGTCTGCTTCCCTTTTTCACACGCTGAACATAAAGACTCTTTGGCGTATGGATGCTGAGGCAGACCAGTGACTAACTCTTTTGAAGAAAGAGTGTTCAGTGTCTTGAAATTTAGATGAGATAGCCTCTTATGCCATAGCCAGTTGACATCAGATGAGGCCTTTGAGAAGAAACATGAGTTCTCAGTGGTTGTTAAGTCCATGTTTATTACATAAACATTTTCCAAACGATAACCGCTGAGAGCTATCTTCTCCTTTTTGTCAGCGACAAAGCAGGATTCCTTAGTAAAGATTACATTGTTATCCATGTCGCAAAGTTGACTGATGCTTAGAAGATTATGCTTCAGCCCTTCAACATATGCGACTCTTCTGAAGGAGGTTGTACCATTTGAAAGTACACCATACCCTCGGGTATGTCCTTTTTCCATTTCCACCGAAAGTTACAAAGGGACCCTTCTCTTCCTTGTATTCAGCGAGCAGGCTTTTCTTTCCAGTCATGTGTCTAGAGCATCCGCTATCAAGATACCAGATACCCTTCTTAACTTGCAATACAAAGGAAGATTACTTTTTCTTGGGTACCCACTTGACCATGTATACACATTTGTCAGTGGAAGTAGTTGGAATGGAAGATTCAGCAGTCTTCGCAGCATTTGAAAATTCAGCTTTGTCTTTCTTCACTTTGGTTAATTTCTTAACTTCAGTGGTAGGATTCACCTTGACCTGATTTGCACCAGGGTTGGTCTTCTTTGCCTTGGGGGCAATCTTCACCTTAGCTATCTTTTCAGCTTTGGTGGCTGTGGGACACTTACTAGCAATATGATCGGTAAGTCCACAGTGATAACATTTCCTATAACTAAAAGTAGTTCTAAGACCATTTAAATGCTGAGCTTTTAATTTTGAATTAGAAGTGCCAGCACCAAGTAAACTATTGGCTTTAGAAATGGGACGAACATTCAGTTCTTCAGATTTCTTACTAAGGACATCCACTCTAAGTCTAGGAGTAGATCGCTGAATAGATCCAGAGATCTGCTTCCTTGATCCAGAGGGATGAGTCACTGAAGCTTTAGAAGCATTCAGCTTTGGTACTAAGGTACCCTTCTGAGGATTCTGGTAAATAACAATTCCTTTACCTTTGTCTTTAGAGACAGAGGTAGGTTTTGAATAAACCATTTTCTCCTTGCCTTTTGAGGAGGTAGGAGTTTCCTCAGGGATTGGTGTAATGGATGAGGAGCACTGAGAAGATGAAGTATCAGCGACTGAGGATACGAACGTTCCAAATTTAAGCATTGAACGCTCAGTGGTTGTTTTGGAGTATCATATTTGTAACCCAAACCACGTTTATCACTCAGGGGAATCTGAGACTTTATTATCTCAGTGATCTTTGTTGAAGAGTTACACCATCCTTCAACAGTAGCTTTTTCAGCTTTTAATGCAGCGATAGCTTCTGCTCGTTCGATTTTGACTAGCTGATTTAAATATACTTGATCTTTAAAATCTTCTTCAATTTTAGAAAGTTTTTCTATTTGAAGGTGGCAGTTTTTAAGCTTTTCAGCGAGATCAAGGTTTTGGTTTTCAACCACAGTTTTATCGTTCATGGCTTCGTATAAAGTTCTAGTCAAGAGATCGGTCTTACGGAGACTATCAGCTTCATCAATATTTGCAATATTGGTAAAGAAGGAAGGTGATACCTGAATAGCAGAGGTTGAAGTGGAGGGAATGTCTGAACTTTCTTCCTCTTCTTCAATCTTTGCCATAAGACATAGATTTGCTTCATCATCTTCAGATTCAGATGATGATGATTTTTCATCAGAAGCAGCCCAATCATAGTTAGCCATCAGGCCTTTACTCTTCTTTTTAAAGCTTTTCAGCTTAGCATATTTTTCTTTCAGCTTCGAATATTTGTCATCTTTATTCCTTGGAACAAAGGATTTCTTTGTAAAAGCTGAGGGTCTAGAAACTTTCTTAGACCTGCACTCGTTAGCGAAATGTCCTGTCTTTTCGCAGTTAAAACAAGTAGCAGTAGCCTTATCAACAAAAGCTGATGATCTAGGCTTGTCAGTTATGGAAAGAGGTTTGTTCTTTCTAAACATTTTCTTTTTTGGCAAATCTCCTGAACTTCTTAGTTAGGAGAGCCACAGATTCATCATCATCTGAATAATCAGAATCTGATGACCTTTCAGAGTTACTTTCTAACTCAGTGATAGTGACCGAGGGTCGCTGAGTAGAAGGTTCCTCTGAGATTAAAGCAATAGGGATGCTTTTGGAATCTTTTACGAGATTCTTCTTAAGATGGCTCGATTGCTCATGATTCAGCAACATGCCATATAAGGTTGAAAGGGTCATTGATTTTAGATCCTTTGACAGCTTGAGACACATAGCATAATTGTCCCAGCTTTCAGGTAAACATTCTAGAAACTTTGTCAGTACTTCAAAGTTAGAATATTCCTTACCAACAGTTTTCAGATCTATAATTAAACAATTAAAACGTTGGTGAACTTCAGAGAGAGATTCATTCTTACCAGAAATGAAGCTTTCGTATTGTCTTACCAGGTTGATCTTTCTTGAGTCCTGGACTTCAGACGTTCCTTCATACTGAACACATATTGTGTCCCACATGGCTTTTGATTTTTTCAGATTCATGACGGAATGGTAGACTTCGTCAGGAAGAGCCATGGATAGTATGGATCTGGCATTTGTATCTATAGCCACTTTCTTCTTATCTTCGTCAGTCTATTGAAAGATTTCCTTAGGTACCAGCCTTTCTGGAATAGCAGGTCTATTCTCAGCGGCTGGAACAACAGCATCAATTCTTACAGGGATGAATGGACCATTCTCGAGATAGTGAGGCATAGTAGGGTCTACACCTTCTAAGAAGAGTGTCATCCTATTTTTCCATAAGTTGAAGTTATCTTTGGAAAATCTAGGGGGTTTAGCAAGAGAACCACTGTCTATATAATTTGTGTTTGTGTTGGTGGCCATTTTCTGATAATAGCAAGGAAGAGAAATATCTTAGATTAGATCTTGTTTATGAGATTAAACAAATCCGCTCTGATACCACTTGTTGGTCCCGAAGGCCTATACAAGTTTGTAGAAGGGGGGGGGGGGTTGAATACAAACACACAGATTTTACTTTTCTAAATTGTTTATTGATAAATCATTAACAATTTACAGCTTGTTGTGGAAACAAGATTAAGGATAAACCTAAATCTAAACAAGTTGGAACACTAAGGTTTCTTGCACTAAGAGAGATAAGGAAATTACTAATAATAACCTATCTTGAGATAAGAGATTGAACTTGTCCAGAGTTAGCAAGTTACTTCAAAAGAAGTGGGTTCATCTCTTTATATACTGCATGCATTTAATGCAAGTCAGTATACACTTTACACGTGTCATCAGCTGGTTGGTTGCATGTCATTGACCTTGGTTGACAACCTTAGTAGCCGCATGGATGAACAGTGTAGTATCAGAGTGGTTGTACGATTTCAGATAGTCGGAGGTTCTTTTCTGACATTTCGTACGGAGTCGTGCAAGGGGGGTTAAGACAAAAGTACTTTGTACGGAGGACTTCATGATCAGCTTTCGTTGATTTAGAGCATTATCATTTTCTATTCAGCGAATGATAAAGTTCAGCGATAGCTGAAGTCTTGTACTTGATACTTCACGTTGAGTGGACAAATCTGAGTCTTCGCTGATCCGCATCAGTTCATTAGGAGACTTGTCGCTGGTTCTTGAGCTTGATCTTCGACTTCAGCGTAGAACCTTTGTTGACGTGAAACTTGTCTTCAGGGATCATAAGTAAGCAACTAACTTATCAGCGATCATCATAATGACTGAACAGACTCAGAGCATTTATGGTGAACAGTGTTCGCTGAATGTTTAATTTAAAGAGCGAGAGTTCCTATCAGCGGTACTGTAAGATCTTAGTACTTATCAGCGATAGTGAAACTCTGATACATATTGTTTACTTACAATTTTCACTAAGTATAAGAGAGGGTCATTATCAAATCACTGAGGGTTTGGATCAACACCAAACCAGTTAAAGGAATCACTTTTACAGAAAAAATCATCCACACCACAAAATGAACAACAAATCTTGTCATGTGCAAAATTGATCAATGGTTGCATAGTGAAAATCTTGTATGGAACAACAAATTTTTGTTTATGGCAAGCAACATGATTTATTACATCAGAATCAAAAAAAATTCAATGTATCAAAAGGAACATTGGTTGATTTTGTCTAATCCACATCCTGTGTGGATTTCTTAACTCTCCACTCAAGCTTTTTGTTGTTTCTCAAATGACGATCTAAAACACCAGAAAAATAAGAGTCAGAAGTTTTAGAATTTAGAGTTTGAAAAAATTCAGATCTTTGTCCTTTTGTTTTCTTCTTCTGTAATGATCTTTTGGATTTAGATTTAGATTAATAATCGTTAACAGGAGTTTTCTCAACTGATTTTGAAGAATCACCTTTGAAGAAATTCTTCTTTGGTTCATCTTCCTTAACTAAGAATTCAGTATGATCTGGAAGTTTAGCATTGAAATCAAATTGAATAGATGTTTCACAAGGATTCTCAATATCATGCTCAGAATGGCCAACATCGGTGGTGTGAAAAATACCGTAAGACTTTGGATAAAGAAAATCATTGTATTGTTTACGAAAATATTTATCATCTTCTGAAGGAATATATTTTTCAGGAATAACATTAAAACGATTGGTTTTCCAAGTCACAAGATTCAGAATCCTCTTGATCATCAATCGTCATGCTTTTAAAGAAAGTATTCCCCATAAAAGCCTTGCATGAAGAAACATCTGAATCTGAAGAATGTTTTTATTTTGAAATTTTCTCTTTAGATTTTTCTTCATGTTTTGTTTTAATCTCATTTAAGCAGTTTGAAAATACAGTAAACATAACTTCCTTTTCGATCTCAAAAGAAATTTTGTCATCATTTGTGATGTCTTCAATTTGGTTTTCGAGTTCTACAAGCTTTTGTTCAAGAACCAAAGGTGGAAAATATGTTTTTCCTTCAAAATCAGGTTTTGTTTCTATTGGAGCATTATTAGTTGTAATCAGGCAGTTAGTGATTTCTGTATGCTTTAAACAGTGTTTTATCATGGAATGCTAAGTAGAGTCAAGGGCTTGTCTTGACCTACTATAAATAACATCCCTTAGTTAATTTTATGTAACTTTTCTCATTTGAGAAGCTTGTAATTTTGACTTTGAAATATATGGATGACAAGTTTTCTCTCTCTTTACATTTTGTACTTTGATTGTTTCTCTCACTAGAATCTGAGACATTATCAATTGGTATCAGAGCTAAACGGATTTTCAGACACAATATTGATCAGATTATGGAAGATTTTTGAAGAGTTTTTGAGTTTTGTCAAAGTTTTAGCAAGTTTACTGTTTAGATTTGAATTCTTCGATGTTCAGAGTTTTTAGACTTGATTCTACTTGGTTACTTTCGGATTGTGATTTAGAACACTTTTGATTGATAGATCTAAGCCCAATTCATACATGATTCAGAGAATTTTATGCGTGGATCCCAGATTAGTGCATACAAATAGGAAATCAATAGAATAGAACAATAATCAGTATGATTTCAACTTGTCATCCATATATCTTTGATAAACCTTTCAGAGAGTTTACAGAGTATTTGCAATTCAGAATAATGATGACTAAATGATAATGAATGATTAACCTATTTTCTAAGGCTAAGATAACTATTTATATGTAGGCATAATCTAATCAAGCCCATGGCCCATTACAAAAATTAAGCCTAAATACAATTTACATTTAATCCCTAGAACTTCTATTAAACTATAATTTATTCCCAACAATCTCCCCCTTTGAATCGAAGTTCAATCTCGTGCCAGTTCTCGACGTGTCTCTTTCGTTGTACGACCAGAATCTCGAAGCTTCTGTTGGCCCCGTAAGGGTTATACAAGTTTGTAGAAGGGGGGTTGAATACAAACACACTAGTTTTACTTTCTAAATTGTTTATTTATATGTATCAAACAATTTACAACTTGTTGCGAAACAAGATTAAGGAATAAACCTAATCTAAACAAGTTAAGAGAGTCACTAAGATTTCTTGCACTAGAAATAAGATAGAAAGGAGATAAGAATACTAAGAATAATATTCTGACATACAGAATAGTAAGAAGAAGGAAATGGCCGAGCACTTCATTTCTGAAGTAGGGTTTCCTTTATATACTGCATGCATTTAATGCACAACAGTACAACTTTACACATGGCAGCAGCTGATTGGTTGCATGGTTTGACCTTCGTAGATAACCTAGTAGCCGCATGATGAACAGTGTAGAATCAGAGTTGGTTGTACGATTCTGGACAAAAGGGATGTCCGTTCTGACAGATCGTACGGAGACGTGCAAGGGGGTAAGACAAAAGTAACTTGTAGAGAAAACTTCATGATCAGCGTTTGCTGAATAGTTCTTTATCAGCGAGTGATAAACTTCAACGTTCGCTGAAGTTTTCTACTTGAAACTTCACGTTGAGTGGACAGGTCTTGGCTTCGCTGATATCCGCATCAGTTCCTTAGTAGACTTGTCGCTGGTTCTTTGGCTTGATCTTCGACTTCAGCGTAGAACATTGTTGACGTGAAACTTGTCTTCAGGGATCACAAGTAAACAATAGAAGTTATCAGCGACCATCAATGAGGCTGAACAGACTCAGGGCTCACTGATGAACAGTGCTCACTGAATATGTAAATTAAAGAATGAGAGTTCCTATCAGCGGTACTGTAGGGACATAGTACTGATCAGCGATAGTGAAACTCTAATACATATTGTCTACTTAATATTTTCACTAAGTGTTTCTCAGAGAGTCATTATCAAATCATTGAGGGTTTGGATCAACAATCTCCCCCTATTTGATTATGACATAGCAATAAAAGAAAATTTCTTAGTAAGAAAACATAAGGATAAAAATAACTCATAAAATATTTGTCCCATTTACTGTTTTCGGGGATCTTTTAAGTACTGATGGAGTAAAGTGCATTCGCTGAAATTTTGATTTAAACTTCGTAAAGATTACAAAGGGAAGTGGAAAAATTACAAGTACAACAAATAAAATTTACAAGTACAAAAGATATAATCTGATAAAGATAGAAGAATTACAGGGAATCCTATCATCTTTACAGGTTCATCCTTAATGAGAAGTTCATCAAGGGAGTTTGTGGTAGGGATCATCCAGTCAGGGACTTTTTCTGCAAGTTCCCATCTATGCTTTGCTTCTTTGAATATCAGGGGCTTCATGAAGTGTCAGAGAAGATCATCTCTGAAAGCATTCTCGTCCATCGTAGTCTCTGAAGAAGATACCATAAGGTTTGCTCAAAACTATTCCAGGGACAAAGCGTTCACCAGGGGGAAGGGAGATGTCGAGTGCTGTGAGGTCAGGTTTAGGACCAAGAACTTCTTCACGTGAAAATCCAATACCGGTTTCATTTATGATAGGAGGGCCTGAGTCTGAAGGTGTTATCTTTTTCTTTGCAGCAGGCCTTCTTCTTTGAACAGGAGCAGGAGGAGGAGGAGGGATATCCACAACAGATGTAACCAAGTCGATTTGTTTGTTTAAAACATTCTCGACATGGTCTTTAAAGGTTGAGCATGATCGCTGAATGGCTATTCGCATTTCCAACCATTCTGAGAAACCGTACTTGTTGATCGACGAAGCATAGATGGTTTTCTTGTTACCATTTTCTCTGAAAATGTCGACATCAACAACTGGAACTTTTATTGACATCCTTCCTCTGATGTTTACCTTGTTTATTCTGGAGACCCTGTATCGATAATTAAGTTTTTATTTGCACCATTCCAGGGTAGAGTCAGATACCTTGGTCTTCTTCTCAACGATCGTTTGGGCGTCCTTCCACAATTGACGTTGAACTGAGATGGGACTCTTCTTCAGTTCAGGGTCTTTCACCGATTGTTGAACGAGCTCAAAAGCATAAGCTTTATCTCTTTCTTCAGCTCTTCTTCGATCGGAGAGTTGTTTTTCAGCTTTGAAGTGTTCAGCGAGTTCCTTTCTTGTCATTTTGAATCGAGGCCCACGGATGGTTCGCTGATCTTCAAGTTGTTTGATCATTGCTTCTCTCCTTTTCAGTTCTTCTTCTGGTTCATCAGTCTCAGTGAAGTAGAAGACCGGGGTTATTTCTTCAGCACTCGGGGCTGGATTTATTGTTGAAGTAGCTTGAGGAACTTCAGCTGGATCCTTAAGCAGGGGAGAGGACTAGCTGAAACATAACGATCGTTTAAGTAAGATCATTTGGGAAAAGAAGATAGAGAAAAGAATGAGGTTTAAGTGTATAGAGGTTTTATGGAGAGGAGAACTGAGGTTGAGAAGGGGTAGAGGAGGGATGCAGTGTAAGGGAAGAAAATATATTGTACCTGACAAACTGGCATTCTTTTAAGGATAGTCAGATTTCCCTCTGCAGCAAGGCCTTTATTTTTGACTTTGTCTACTTCAGTCATTGCAGGCTTTTTCGCGGTCCCCTCCCCTGATGATTCTTTTATTACAACCCCTCTTTGAGCAGGGCCCTTCTAGGCTGGAAGAAGAAGTTGCAGTCATCATCATCATCATCATCATCTTTGGGTGATGCTGATGGTTCGTCGTCGGCAAGATCAAGGTCTTCTTCGTATTCTTCTTCTTCATCATCAACAGACGGTCTAGGACTTCAACATCAGCGTCCTCTTCGAGTTGCTCCCACTCAGATTCATCATTGTGTTGGGAGAACTCGGTTCCCTCAGGGTTTTCATCTCCCTGAGGTTTTTCAGCAGCAGTAGAAGTAATGCCCTCCCCCTTAGAGTTATGGGGAAGGTCTTCTTGATTCTTCTCTCCCTCTTCCACATGATGGATGGGGGAGGCAATGGTAGCAGCAGCAGCATTATCAGCATGCTTTGGGTCACTGTCTTCTTGGCCAGTGATCCCAACGCAAGTTTCAATCCTTGCTATTCTGTCTTCCAGGCCAGAAATAGAAGGACTGATCTTTTGAAGATCCTCTCGATCAACCTGAGTAAAGTGGGATGGAGCACAGGTTGGGGCGTCCAGGCGATCGAGTATTTGCTGCATGAGAGTCTTCACAGTGCCCACCTATGACTTTATAGTGGATACCTCTCCCTGAAGATTTCCAACCACTGTCGACAACGATGTGACTTCGTTCAACAGGGTGGTGAAGTTGTTGGAGAGGGTGCTATTTGTAGATTTCAGGGTGTTGATGGAGGTAGAGTTGTCAGCGAGAGTCTCAGCAACTTTGGAGATACTACCTTCCATCTTTTCCAGATCAGCACTGGAAGCTTTCCCTTTCACCTCGGTGGTGAGTGACTTTAGAGCCTCTGCAGCGTTTGTAACTACTGAAGAGTTTGAAGAGAGAGTGGTGGTGAGAGATTCCACCTTTGTAGTCAAATCCTTTAGGAGGTGTCGATATCTCCCAAATTAGGACCTATAGGAGATAAAAACTTATGAACAAAAGAAAACTCAGAAGTTGGTGGTTTTGAGAAAGGCGTTTTTAAGGTGTTGTGTATATCTGCGGGGTGGTTGACGAATTCATTGAATATTCGAAAACCTGAGTACTTTTCGTAGTCGTCTTCTATAGAGCCTTGATGCTGAGAAGTGCCCGCAGATCCTATGTTTTTATCCATCATCCTCTACAGAGCTTCAGCAGATGTATCGCTGAGGATGATGTTTGTTGTAGAGAGTGGGGGAAAACAGGTGGAGTGACCAAAGAGATGGTGGGAGGAATTAAGGTTGAGAACATGGATTGGGTGCCAGGTTCAGCGTTGGATCCGCTGAAGAATTCTTCCGTAGTACTTGGAGGTACTGAGGGAGGGAGGTTATGTTCCAAGACAACATCAGCATTTAGAGACGCTGAAGCAGGTATGGAAGGGGTGGATTCAGCAGCTGTGGCAGAGCGTACCGCATAACTTTCTAGCAGATCTTGTGGAGAAAGAGTCGTGGAGTCTTCAGCCTGGGTAGACTTAGGGGGTTGCTCCTTAGTTTTCTTGGCCTTAGGAGCGCCAAGAGTGATTGAGGATTATTTTCTCTTTCGAGGAGTGGTTGTTGCAGCCGGGGTATCAGCAGTTGGGATTACCGCTGCCGATGTGGTAGCTGCATAAGTATAAGAAGTAGGTCTAAGAAGAGATAAGAGAGTAGAAAGACGTACCTCGTTTGGCATGGGCGTGTAGTCGAGAACCTTAGTGCCAACCCGTGAGAGTTTCAGGTCACCCACCTTTGGGAATTTGTCTACGAGCCCTTGTAGGAAGAGAGCATTGACAAAACGAGGATATGGAACAGTCTTTGGCCTCTTTGTTTCGTCGACTCTCAGCATCATGTCGTCGAATATAATTTTGGCCTAGTCGATGTGTAGGCCCTTCAGCAGTCCATACCCCATAGCCTGCTGGGGTTTGGAGGCTTGGTCAGTGGAACCAACCTTAGCTGTCATGCAGCTGATCAAATGAGCGAAGATGAAGTTCTTCTCGCTGGCCATTTTGGATTTCTTGATCATGGTAAGCTTCTTCTCAGGGAGGCCGTCTCTCCCTGTTTCCCATACATACTTCATTGCATCAAAGAATGCAATGATGGCTTCTCTATCAGCAGGGTTCTTGGGATTTGGTAGAGGAACGAAGCGTTTTTCTTTTGTGCTACCAGGGAGGTTTAGGGCACACCTGATAGCACCAGGTGTGATCTTGGACTTACCATCTTTGGTGTCAAAAAGGATGACATCGATTTTCTTTTTAGGGTCTTTGGTGGAGGTGATCTTAGCTCTTATGGGAGTATACCAGAACTGAGCGAGTAAGTTCCTGTGAGCGGGAGGTGTGACGGTCAGAGTTGTCGACAGAGGATATGTCTGAAGGAAAACGACAACGTCGTTCATGTGCTTGATTTTCTTATTTGAAGGGAAGTTGAAGAGGGCATAAGGATTGTTGCCTTGAATGTTAACTTGCTCGAGTTTGAAGTTGACATGAGGAGCTGGGATGAGTTTAGTAATTTCTGGAGCAGTAGGAGATTGAGTAGTGGGAGCTTCAGTAGATGCCATTTCTATTTATAAAGTACAAACATGAAGATTGTGAAAAGAAGTTCTTAAGAAGGATAAAATTTCAAAAATAAGGGTTTTTAGGGTTTTTCTAGTTTTGAACAAAAATTACAAAACATAGAGAATGTTATTGTTTTCCAGATTCCTTTAAGAAAGGGATTCTGGAAAAACGTATGAAGAAAATGATTTCATTTTAGATAAAGTTCTTTTGTTTGATCTTTTAGAACCAAGAATAAGATCAAAAACAAGTTTGTGCAATGAAAATAACAGGAATATTAACCTTTTGCGTTTGAAGAAGATGAAGATGAACTGTTTCTGGAGAAAATGAGTTCAAATGCAACAGTTGTTCTTTCTTGAGAGAAATGATGTTCGCGTAAAAGGTAAAAATATAAACACAAGGGGTTTATATAGTGAGAGTAGAGAGAGAAAAACTATGAGCGGGAAAGTTTTTCACGATGACACGGACACTTCCCTTGAATTTGATTGGACAAGGTAAACGAAACGGGAGAACGTGTCAGAGATAAGTGTGCCATGGTCTATCTGTTGTAATGACGTCACAAACGTCCTTTCACATCTTAAGGTGTCTCTAAGGGTTTTGAAAACTCAGGGACATTTTTTTTAAACATGAAGCACTGATTAGAAATATCAGTGTGATTTAAGAATTTCAAAAGAACCACTGAAAGGAAGAGATATTCAGCGATGCAACTTATTTTGAAATCTTGCATTCATATGCGAACGTCAGCGTGTAAAAGAGAACATACCTTGATATTAGCGAATCAATTTTGTTCAGAGAGTAGATGACTGATAGGATTATACAAATTTATTTTATCCCTGAACAAATGTGAACCGCTGAAGATTTTACTCTTCTAAGTTCAGCTTCAGTCTCCTCATCATCCTTGCTCATCAGACACATTTTTACAAGGGCAACAGTTTCCTCTTCTTCTTCATCATATGTCTCGTCCACCCAATACTCCTCCCCCGCCAATAGTGCCTTGCCAGATTCTTTTTGCTTTGCCAATAACATCTTATTCTTGTAATAATCTGTAATACCCCGGGTAAGTCCGTTAGTTAAAAATCTAATTCCGTTAAGTTTATTTAACCTTAAAGTTTCTATTTAGGGTAAGTTTGGATAAAATTATAAAGTTTGGGATTGTTTGGATTATTAGTGAATAGTGCAAGGTCTAAAGGGTAAAATTGAGTTAGATATTATCTTTTAGACTTGAGATATTTCACAAAATCAGAATTTCAGTGAGTGTGTGTGTGTGTGTGTGTGTTTTAAGAGAAAAAGAAGAAGAAGAAGAAAAGAAATCTTGTGGCTATAACTTCATTTAGTGTATTTGGAAGTGTTTTAGAGGTATGTTGCTTTACATTTTATGTCTAAAATTGCTAGTTGATAGTTCTTATCGGAGTAGAATCATTAAATACGTGTATGAGGTTAAAATCTGTCGAATCTGGGTAAAAATGGGGTAAACCGACAGAGGTGTCCGGATAAGATTAATGTATCCGGGTAGTTTTCTTGAAGGTGTCCGGGTAAGTTGTTGATAGAGTCCGGACGATTTGATTGATGGTTTCCGGATGATCTAGAGTCCGGATGGCATCCGGATTCCTTTGTTGTCCGGATTAGTCTGTGGTGTCCGGATTCCTCGTGTTGTCCGGATTCTTTGTGTTGTCCGGAAAGTTGTCCGGATACTTTGAGGTTTCCGGATAACTTGGCTGTTTGGGTAAATTTTGAGGATAAAAGTTATGTAGATGTATCTAGAGTCCATAACCTGCTAGTAAGTCTTATACATAAGTTGGTAAGGAGATATTTGTATGTAAATGGTTTCAGATTCTGAGGTATTTGGATAAAGGAACGGATAGCTCGGAGAAAGGCTTGGAAGCGTATTTTAAGCATCCAAGGTGAGTTTTGCTTTAAACGTTTTCAACTGGAATACATATATGTGTTTATATATGTATGTGAGTATGTGTATATATAAATGAGGTGATTATGTGGTAGGAATATGATTATGTGTATATAAATGACAATATGATGTAATGAGATATATATTGTATTTATATAAGCTTTGCACTACACGAGTGCACTTGTGTCGGGTTCCGGTGTGCGGACCGGTGTGTAGCCGGGTTCCGGTGTGCGGACCGGTGAGTAGTCGGGTTCCGGTGTGCGGACCGACATGTAGCCGGGTTCCGGTGAGCGGACCGGTTGTTGATTTATTAGTTGGCTTGCTACCAACTAATATGGCCATTTGTGGAGGAATAAGGTGAATGAGATGTACACGATGCACGAGTCTGGATTGGTATTTAAATACGTGTGGTATGTTTATATTTTACGAAAGGTTTATCTAAACTATTTTGATATAAAGGATTTACATAAAAGGTTTGATAACGATTTTGGAAAAGACCGGGATTAACTCACTAGACCCGTTTGGTCTAACCCTCATTTTGTTTTCAAAAATATGTTTTCCAGGTTAAGGATCGGCAGGAGAGGATGAAGTGTAGGAAGCTTTTGACGGATGTTGATTAGGAAGCTTTTATATGTTTTGAAATGTCAAGACTATTGAGACCGTACTTGGTTTGTGTTGTACCTTTTATTATGAATGTAATGAAGTTATGCAATGTACGTTATTTGTTGTATGTTTCGGAAACCGGGTCGTTACAAATGGTATCAGAGCCCTAGTTTAAGAGATTTAGGTATTTGGATTTATACCTAGACTTAAACTGCATGTAAAGTAGGATGTCCTTATTATTTTAGAACCTTGGGATGTTAAGTATAAAAAGGTAGAAGGAACATCATGTAAGGTATGTTCAAATTACACCTGGCCAGTGTAAGCGGGAACTTACAAGTACATGTTGAACCGGAATATCTTGTTATATTGGGTATGTGCTTACGTGTATATTAACCTTGTTGAAATCAACAGAGTGGCAAGTCGAACTCGACGTATGGATAGAGATGAAGACAGGTATATTTCTATAAACTTTATACGTGCTAAAGTGTTATCTGACTTCGGTGCAAACCGATTCTTTTGTGTTTTCAATTTTATTATTTGTGTTAGAAAAATATTTGATAATTGTGTTAGAGATATAGAAGGGTGTGTTTAATTATTGTTGTTCTAATTTGTTAGTGTGTGGAGTGTGATGGCTTGAGTGTAAAGATTAATAGCAGTATATAGAACGTGATGAATTGTGTGTGGAAGGTAACGATAGTGCGTAAAGTCTTGACCTAGTCATGAAGGCGACAGTTTAGTATGTTGTGTAGATTATACTTAATGTGATTGTTGACGCTATCAAGAAAGGTATTGTTTAAATGTGTAGGGTAATGTGGATAAGATGGTGGCAGTTTATAATTAGTGAATGTGCGAGGTGTAGTAGTGATGAATTTCGTGAGATTAAGTGGTGGATTTGTGAGGATATGGAGTGAGTATAAGTGGAAACCTCTGCTCGGAATTTTGTTTGTAAGTTGTGTGAAGGTGTCAAAAGTATGTGGGGAGAGGTATGGATGTCTAGGCGGTGTGTAGTAGTGTTATTCAAGAATAAGAGAATGGAGTGGCAGTAGATGGTTAGCTAAAGAATAGAGTATTACCGTTTGAGAAATGGAAAATGTGAAGTTATTTTGAGCATTGAGTATGATTTCGGATTGACTCGATTAAGCTTCTGATAAGAGGTATGGTGAAGTTGTTAGTAAAGTATAGTAGTTGTTGAAATTAGGTGCGTGCAATTGGTTTGGAGGCGAAAGAAAGATAGCTTATAGGATCAGTTAAGAGTGAGTACTTTCTAGTGTGCTATCCTTGGAGAAAACGTGTTTTATGTTGAGAAGAGAATGAGAGGAAGTAGTCGAATGTAATGATCAGAGTGAAGGACCATTGGATAGGACATGATAGTAGTTACCCTCGTTTATTGCTTAACCGAATTCCGGGACGGAATTCTTTTAAGGGGGAGATGTAATACCCCGGGTAAGTCCGTTAGTTAAAAATCTAATTCCGTTAAGTTTATTTAACCTTAAAGTTTCTATTTAGGGTAAGTTTGGATAAAATTATAAAGTTTGGGATTGTTTGGATTATTAGTGAATAGTGCAAGGTCTAAAGGGTAAAATTGAGTTAGATATTATCTTTTAGACTTGAGATATTTCACAAAATCAGAATTTCAGTGAGTGTGTGTGTGTGTGTGTTTTAAGAGAAAAATAAGAAGAAGAAGAAGAAAAGGAGTCTTGTGGCTATAACTTCATTTGGTGTATTTGGAAGTGTTTTAGAGGTATGTTGCTTTACATTTTATGTCTAAAATTGCTAGTTGATAGTTCTTATCGGAGTAGAATCATTAAATTCGTGTATGAGGTTAAAATCTGTCGAATCTGGGTAAAAATGGGGTAAACCGACAGAGGTGTCCGGATAAGATGAATGTATCCGGGTAGTTTTCTTGAAGGTGTCCGGGTAAGTTGTTGATAGAGTCCGGACGATTTGATTGATGGTTTCCGGATGATCTAGAGTCCGGATGGCATCCGGATTCCTTTGTTGTCCGGATTAGTCTGTGGTGTCCGGATTCCTCGTGTTGTCCGGATTCTTTGTGTTGTCCGGAAAGTTGTCCGGATACTTTGAGGTTTCCGGATAACTTGGCTGTTTGGGTAAATTTTGAGGATAAAAGTTATGTAGATGTATCTAGAGTCCATAACCTGCTAGTAAGTCTTATACATAAGTTGGTAAGGAGATATTTGTATGTAAATGGTTTCAGATTCTGAGGTATTTGGATAAAGGAACGGATAGCTCGGAGAAAGGCTTGGAAGCGTATTTTAAGCATCCAAGGTGAGTTTTGCTTTAAACGTTTTCAACTGGAATACATATATGTGTTTATATATGTATGTGAGTATGTGTATATATAAATGAGGTGATTATGTGGTAGGAATATGATTATGTGTATATAAATGACAATATGATGTAATGAGATATATATTGTATTTATATAAGCTTTGCACTACACGAGTGCACTTGTGTCGGGTTCCGGTGTGCGGACCGGTGTGTAGCCGGGTTCCGGTGTGCGGACCGGTGAGTAGTCGGGTTCCGGTGTGCGGACCGACATGTAGCCGGGTTCCGGTGAGCGGACCGGTTGTTGATTTATTAGTTGGCTTGCTACCAACTAATATGGCCATTTGTGGAGGAATAAGGTGAATGAGATGTACACGATGCACGAGTCTGGATTGGTATTTAAATACGTGTGGTATGTTTATATTTTACGAAAGGTTTATCTAAACTATTTTGATATAAAGGATTTACATAAAAGGTTTGATAACGATTTTGGAAAAGAACGGGATTAACTCACTAGACCCGTTTGGTCTAACCCTCATTTTGTTTTCAAAAATATGTTTTCCAGGTTAAGGATCGGCAGGAGAGGATGAAGTGTAGGAAGCTTTTGACGGATGTTGATTAGGAAGCTTTTATATGTTTTGAAATGTCAAGACTATTGAGACCGTACTTGGTTTGTGATGTACCTTTTATTATGAATGTAATGAAGTTATGCAATGTATGTTATTTGTTGTATGTTTGGGAAACCGGGTCGTTACATAATCAGAATCTCGCACTTTTGGTTTCCAGCATTCTTTGGCGAAGTGTCCGGTCATCCCTCAATTGTAGCACTTCTGTTCATCGACCTTTTTCTCAACAAATGTCTTCTCAATAAACTTCTTACCCTCCTCTCTTCTATCTTTAACCCTTTTCTTTGACTCTATATGATCCTTGTGCTCAAAATTTATAGACCCTGAAGAATATCGCTGATTGTTAGATCCTGTCTTTTTAACAAATCTTTTCTGAAAAGCTTTTATCAATAGAATCATGGCCTGTTTCAAACTTTCATCCTCATCCAAGTCATCACTATCCAATCCACCATCTTCTGAATCTATACACTTACTTTCCCTTTTAATTGTTTGCTTTCCAGACTTACTAGTTAACAGAGCAATAGGATCATCCTCAATTGTCTCCTCTTTCTTCTTTTTCTTCTCCTCTTTCCTTTCCTTCTTTTCTTTCTTCTTCTTTTTCTCTCTCTTCTCATCAGCATCATCTTCATCTTGTTTGAGAATCTCAAACATTTCTTGTAGACGTAGTTCATTCATCTTGGAATGTTGTTTCATCCTATGAGAATATTTCTTACACTCACGCTGGAGAACAATAAAAACCTTCACATTAATTTTTATTACAGTCTTTGTAATCTTGTGTCTGTTCAACTCATTCAAAATCATTCTGAACCGATCATAAGTGTTATCAAGTGTTTCACCTTCCTTCTGTTTAAAATTCTCATATTTCTTTATCACATTTGACAACCACATCTGATTCTCAAGTGTTGAACCTTGATACAGTTATATCAACTCATCAAACATTCCCTTTTCTGTCTCATTCAGACTATCAACTTTCAGATAAATTTCGTTTGTCAAAGCTTGCATCACAAGTGATCCTGCTGCTTTACGGCATTATATTTCTTCAATTCCTCGGCAAAGTACTTCTCAGGGGGTAAAGGAACTTTCTCACCATCTTGTTCTCCTTCTGGAGTTGCATCATCATAAACAGGTTTCATTGGATCATTCTTTAAGGATCTAGCAATGTAATCTCCATTCTCTTGACATTCTACATAATTCAAGAATCTACCCTTCCAAATCTTGAAGTCCTTAGGGAACAAAACGGGAGGTTTATCCTTTGAGCCAATCACCAATATGTCGCTAGTCATCATTGTGTTTTACTTGTCAACGATCTTTAAACAATCTCGATCAGAAAGAAATACCACACACACTCACTGTTTATCGCACACCAAACCTTTCAGAAATTTTTGTCGCACAAAACACTCACGATAAAATTTAGTTACTAGGTTATCGCTCACCACACGTGCGATAACTACTGTTCAACCTAGTTATCGCACACCAAGGATTTGACAACTACTGTTCACTCACGTTTATCGCACAACAAAGATGCGGTAAAAAGATCTAAGAATTTTATCGTACGATAAGGGCGCGATAAAATGATTGCGATAACCACCAAAACTGAAGCGTACGACAATGATGAACACTGAGCCTGTGTTAGAGCATTATTGTATTCAAGATTTACTGTAAAGTCAATGTACTGCATTAGTCCATGTTGTATTACTTTGCCTTTATACCTTGTATGTTATGGGTATAAATAGGCATGTCTAGTTCATTAGTTAGACAACAATCAACAATCTAGAACACTTGTAGCATTTGTCATTTGTACTCATTGATCAATATATGGATGACAAGTTTGCACTCTAGATTTTCTCTCTATATTTGATTGCTAGATTCTGGGTTTATCAATTGGTATCGAACCCTTCTTGGTACGAATCCATTGGTTTCGAACCCTTCTTGGTTCGAATTCTTTGATTTCGAATCCTTCTTGATCCCGAAATTTTTTCTATAGTGTTTTTCATACACTCTAAGAGCTTTTCAAGAAAAAAATTTATATAAATTTTTTTAATAGTGTATTTTATACACTTTCTGCTTGATTTTCTGAAAGATCAATATCTAGCAATACAAAGAGAGAAATGGCTTTGAAGCAAACTATTATAACAGAAATACCTCCAACTCCACAAGTTTCTGTTAAATAAAATAATGAAATTTTGCAACAAGTTATTATAACAGAAATACCTCCAACTCCACAATTTTTTCTTAAATCAGATAGTGAAGGTTTGAAGCAAACTTTTCTTAAACCTAATACTTCAAATCCTTCATTTCTTGTTTTAAATAAAGCATTGGAGGAAGAAAATGTTGATCTAAAGAGACAAATTTTAGACATTTCTTCTTCAAATGCTAAACTTACAAAAAGAATTACTGATCTTGAAGTTTATATTGCAGATCTTGAAGCAAAGAGAGACAACTCGAGTCTGCACGATCAAATGAAGAAACTTCAAGAGAAAGTAACAATCTTTCAAAAGGAAAATGCTGATCTGAAGAGTATTGAAGACAAGAGAGAGAAGGAGAACTCATATCTTAGAGGGCAATTAAAAGAAGTTCAAGAGAAAAGTGTTGATTTGAAGAAAAAGCTTTCTGAACGTGAAAGAGAGTCTCTTTCTTCAAAGAAAGTTCTTAAAGAAAAGAAAGAAACTGAGCTGAAATGTATAAAACTTTCAAAACAAGTTTCTGACTTTGAGAAAAGTTTTATTTTTAGAAAAAGAGAAGCTCGAAAAAGAAAGAGAGCTGATTTTGAAACTGAACGAAAATCTTTTGAGATTAAAAGTTCTGAACTTTCCGTGAAAATATCTGATTTAGAAAATCTTTTGGAAAAAGAAAGAAAAGATTTTGCGGAAAAGAAAAATCTCTTTGAAAAGGAAAGTAAAACCCTTAAAAAGAAAAATATGGAAATTTTCAAAGAGATTACTAATAAAAGAAAGTTTTTGGAAAAAGATTTTGAATCGGAACGCGAATATTTTGAAAATGCGATTCTTAATCTTACCAAAAGATTATCTGGTTTATCAGCTGATATTATGAAGGATCAGTTGATCAAATCTGATCTCCAAAAGAAATTTGATCTAATTTCTAAAGAGAAAAATGTTTTGATAAACAAAGTCAAAGAACTTGAAGACGTCATTTTTAAATTTGATGTCTCAAAGCAGGCAAGTCATAATTCTATCTTTCAGACTCCATTTGTTAAATCAAATGATTCTGAATACTCTTTTAAAACTGCTTCAAGTTCAAGCTTTAAAAACATTTCTTCTAAACAATTTAATAGATCACCCGATTTCTCAAAAGGTCAGATTCATTCAACAAATCTCTTCTATAATCCTCTACTTGATAAATCAGATAACAAACAAAATGTGCCTAAAGTTAATTCTTCCAAAACTGAAGAAGTTCCAGTCTTCAAGAAGGTGAAGATGGAATGGAGAGTCAAAGGCACAACAATTCCGAAGAAAGAAGTTCCAAAATCATCTACATCCAAATCAAAAGCAAAGAAGAACAATGCGCCAAAAGGTAAATCTTCTGCTAAACCTAATCCTATTCATTCCGCAAATCATCTGATTAGGTTGGCACATAAGAAAATATGTTGTTCTTACTGTGGATCAAATGATTTTGTACATAAAGATTATACTTCTTATTGGTACGGTACTTATAGTATTCCTTCTAAGAAATCTACACCTAACACACTAGGACCCAAGTTCCGTTGGGTACCAAAATCTGCTTAATCTGTTTTGTAGGTTCATCATGTGTTGTGCTGAATGTTACATATATACCACACACATGATTGATAACAGAAGAGAAACGGTAAATTTGTTGAAGAATGTATGTACCATTAAGTGGGAGTAAAGAGAAATTGGTTTCTGAATACATCAGTTCAGGACCCGTGCTTCAACGTTTGTGGCTTCTAAACATCTCAGTTTAGAACCCGTGCTTCAACGACTATGGCTTCTGAACAATTAAGTTCAGGACCCGTACTTCAAAGACTAAGATTTCTAAACAAATCAGTTTAGAACTCATATTTCTCTGGTGATATCCTTAACTGTCACATCTTTCTGTTTCATGGAACAAGTGGTGAAAGGTAACATTGCATTATGTTTTATTTCTACTGCTTTGAATGTTTGAACCTTCACAAATTTAATTCAATGAAATGAAATTTTTCAATTTTCATTCAATGAATGAAATGTGTGTCAAGGGTGATTTTACAAGTGTTTTTGTATTATCTGAGTTACATTTGTTTAAACTTTCACTTCTGAAATAAATCGAAAGGTCAGCAAAACATGAATGAAATTATGTTGAATGCTCGAAAATATGTAAATCTGGACTTATATAGAATATAACGCTCAAAAAGCCTATTTTTCAAAATGATGGATGGAAACGAAAATATGGGGAAGCACTATGTTTTAGAACCAAGTGATTGTGATGCATCAAATAAACAAATAAAAATCATTTAGTTTGAAAGTTTGTACCCGTGGCCTTTCTGGTTTGGGAGAGTAAGTCCTAAGGGGTGCTCGACACCTAGTCCATAAGATCAACTGGTCTGGGATCGGCTGACCCAAATCCTGCTATAGAACCAGATAGAAATCCATGTTCTACTGGTACAAATGGGTTTAAGATATATCGATGTGGCCTTTCTGGTTTGGGAAATTAAGTTCTAAGGGGTGCTCGACACCTAGCACCTAAGGCCAACTGGTCTGGGATATGCTGACCCAAATCCTGCTATAGAACCAGATAGAAAGTCATGTTTAACGGTGTATCTTATTCTTACTAAACTTTTTGATTAAAAGATGCCAATTAGCACAAAATCAAAAGATGCCAATGTGCACAAAATCAAACGATGCCAATGTGCACAAAATCAAAAGTTGCCAATGAGCACACATCTCTTGACACTTGGGGAAAATACAAAGTCGCGATAAACCTGTAAATTTGTGAAAATTCTGATTTTGGACAAATGGTGTGAGTAGAGCAAAGTATTCTTATATGTTATAGAATTGCATATGCTTGTTGCTAATCATATTTCGCATGCTAGCACAACAAATAGATTTAATAAAGGGGTTGAAACTGAACATTTTTAACATGATATGCAAGTATGTCTTGTATTTGTATTCAAACAAATGCATTTGATTTCATTTGATTGAAAAATCCGGTATACTTCATTAAGTTGGATTTCTTTTGTAAAGTTTTCAAATGATCAATTGTTAGTAGTTATAAAATGTGGTTCAATAAATGTTATATTCCTTGTATAAATGATTTCATTAATGCACTGTATTTTAAATGAATATCTTTAATGAAATATATGCATACTTTCAGGGGGAGAAAACAAATTGCTCCAGAATTCTTATTTTGAGGGGGAGCAAGGTTATTCTTTAAGGAGGAGATTGTTAGTAATACTCAGAGATGCGACTGAAATTGAGAAAGGTTTTTGATGATCATGATGCTCACTTTCATCAAAAAAAAGGGGGAGAAATGTTTAATTCAATTTCATGTCGAAGATATTTCAAGATCAAAGATATGAAGATACTAAGTTCAAGAAATCATTCAAAATACAAGAAGTCCAAAATTCGCATGCTGGATTCGGATTGTTCAAAATTGCTCAAAGTTGAAGTTTTCGGATCATGTGAAGTCTGAAATGTTGCTGAATTTGGTTATCTTAGTTCTGAGCGTTTCGGAATGTGCTTACACCTAAAAGTTCAACAATATAGATGATTTCGCATCCTTCTATCCTTCTGATTCAAATTCTCATGGTTTCGCACTTGCCTTGGTACGAATCCTCATGGTTTCATATCCTTATTGATACGACTTCCATGGTTTCGTATCCAACTTGATCCGACTTCCGTTGGTTTCGTACTTGACTTGATCCAGATTCCTTGATTTCGCACTCTACATGATTCGAATCCCATGGTTTCGAACCCTTATTGATTCGAATCCCATAGTTTCGCACTCAACATGATACGGAATCCATGGTTTCGCACCCAACTTGAAACGAAATGGATGGTTTCGCACCCTCTTGCATCCGAATTCTATGATTTCGCATCCTTCTTGGTCCGAGATCTGATGGTTTCGGATCCTTAAAGTTAATATGAGAGCTAAGGTTCTTGCATCAAGAAGGATACAAGAAGTTACTGTTTGTCAAAGACTGATAAAGCTGCAAAGATCTGTTTTTCATATATAAGACTTGAAGATGGTTTGATAGAGTGTCTGTTTGAGAAGATTGACTTTACAAAGAGCTGAAGACTACTGTCATATTTTTTAAATCTTGAATCCAAAGGGGGAGATTGTTAGAGCATTATTGTATTCAAGATTTATTGTAAAGTCAATGTACTGCATTAGTCCATGTTGTATTACTTTGCCTTTATACCTTGTATGTTATGGGTATAAATAGGCATGTCTAGTTCATTAGTTAGACAACAATCAACAATCTAGAACACTTGTAGCATTTGTCATTTGTACTCATTGATCAATATATGGATGACAAGTTTGCACTCTAGATTTTCTCTCTATATTTGATTGCTAGATTATGGGTTTATCAGCATGCGATAACTATGAACTCAGATTCAAAATCTAAGTTTTTCCTCAAATCGGTCCCAAACTCTTTGAAACTTGGTAGGGTAGTGCGCGAGGTGTATCTTAACACTTTTAGTTTTTGGTGTAGGGCCATGAAATCAACAGAAAGCAAAATCCAATCCCAAAACAGTAGGTATAAAGCTTTTTCACGAATATATCGAATTCTAACCAATATAGTTCTGATTCTGGTAAATTTGCGGAATCAATACACTCAGACTCACTCCAGGACCAAAAAAGGATCAATAACACAATGATATGCCAAAAGTCATCTCTCTATAGATCTTCAATATGTGAGTACAAAATGTAGAGAGAGTTTACAATGAAGGGCTAAACATTACTTATGAGAGAAGTAGCTAACAAACTCTATGTATACCTAACATAGGAAATTACACAATAAGTCCCTCAACTTGATACAACACTATAATTTTGGCACTAATAGTAATCCTTTTTGAAAGTTTAATATTGCGTTCATCTAATAGAAACTTTTCATTTGAGGATGATATTTCTGAAATCTTTTTCTTCAGAGCGGCATTTTCATTTCCAGAACTGTTGTTTTCTCTTTAAGCATTTTTATCTGATCTTGAAGGTTTGAAACATCAATAATCTCATTCTTTTCAAGTTGAGCTTCAAGATTTGCATTCTTTCTTTTTAAGTCTTCTATCTGCAAATATCGACGATAAATGAACCGCTCATCATCAGATATAGACATTGTTGGACACCTGAAGAAATATTAAACACAAGAATTAAATTTAAAATATAGAAATAAAATCAAAAATACTACCTAATAGAGTGCCTGTCAAGAGAAACTTCGTTTAGAAGTTGAATAATGTGCACACTTGTAAAAATATAAAATCAGAGAAACACGATTAAAGTCAGAATTTTTTTTCAAAAATTAAAATTTGAAAAAAAACAAATTGTAAATTAGTCTTCCAAAAATTATTTCTGAAAAATCAACGCGGAAAAATTGAACTTTAATCGGCAAACCTGCAAAATGTGAGAAAGATATATCAGCTACGAATAAAAGCAGGTATTATTGACAAAAATGACAAAAATGACTAAGATAAAAATTAAACGAAAAACGACACAAAATGACTAAAAATAGAAAAATACAAAATATAAGGACTAAATTTGAGAAAAATAAAACTGACACGGAAAAAAAAATTATCGACTAAAAATAACAAAAACTGAAAAATAAAACTAAAAGGACTAAATTTGAAAAAACTTAGAAACTCACAACTCTAGGGACTAAAAGCGTAAATAACTAAAACCGATAAGTCAAGGGACCAAACCTGACACAAAAGAAAACACAAACTACATGGAGTAAAACTGACTAAAAACTAAACTTGAACTAGAGGGACTAAAATTGATATAATCTAAAACCTATATTACAGGGACTGAAAATAACAATTCCTAATACTATCTAACAGACTTAACAAAGAAGGTAATAAAGGGCTGAAAATGTAATGAAACTAACTGAAAAACTAACGACAAGTTAACAAAATCAAACTGACTCCTTTCCCAAAAAAAATCAAACTGACCGACTCTAACAGAAATAGGACTAAAAAAATAGAAAACTAACGACCCTAACTGAACAGTACTAACTGAACTGACGACTTTAACGGAAAAAAGGACCAAAACTGTGAGAGATTAAACAACCCTGTTGGTTCCTATTTTACTTAACAATGATAGTTTATCTATTAGTTCAAAATAGAATGATGTGCACAAGCGTTTTTAGAGAACTAATAAGATATTTAAGGTAAAAGAACACACAATGTCAAATACGTGAGATGTAAATAACACAAGTTATAACTCAATAACCCACTGTATATTGATATAAATAAAACACCAAGAACACCGAAGGTTAAATAAGAATTCTGCTCTTAAGGGTGTGTGTGTTGTGCAAAGCTTAATAGAAGAGCTCAACATGAGTCTTCTATTTATACTATTCATCAGGGGACAAGTTCTAGACATAAAGGACTTAAAGGTACAAGACACGATCATGAAACTGCTACTGGTACAACGTTAATGTAGTGCGCCGTTTTCTGCTGAAGCTGAACCCCATCAGAGTTTGACACGTGGAGTTGTCAGGGCACGCCTTGAACGAATGATCTTTAGGATCTTCGTACATCAGAGAACGTGTTAGGTCTAGATTTTGTCAAAAACACAAGTGTTGAGTTCTGAGTAAGAAGACTAAAGAATACTCAGAAGACTCAGAAGTTCTGAGTGAGAAATCTCAAAAAGATTCTAAGTGTTGGATTCTGACTAGAAGGTTCAGAGTTCTGAGTAGGAGACTCAGAACTTCTGACTATGAAGACAAATGTTCTGAAGCGCCTATTCAGAAGTATGTTCAGAAGTTCTGAACAACATGTTCAGAACTTATATCTTAGGATATTTTCTGTTATAATCAGTTACTAATTAGGACACGTGTAATTGTTCTATTAGTCTGTTTCTTATATGTACTGTAGCTTTAGCCTTTCTTATACAGTATATATAGGAGTTAGGAACTGTAGCTAAAAGAATCTTTGGAGAATCTTTGAGAAAATCTTTGATATAATCTTTGGTGAATCCATTTAGAGAAATTCATTGTAATATCTTGTAATTCACAGATTGTTAATAAATCATATGACCAGTTGCTGTGAATACGATCTTAATTGTTCATATTTGATTGTAAGAGTATATCCTGAACTTACAATTGGTATCAGAGCCAATCAACAAACAAATTCGTCCAAGAGTGTGTTTGATCGCGTTCTTGAAGTTTCTTGATCAATTCGACAATTGATTCCGCTGCTGCTAACAATTCATGAATTCCTAACAATTCTTGAATTCGATTCTATCATTGATTCAAGAAATCTGAATTTGTCTTTCTGTTGAATCGATATCTTACAATCAAGTCATCCAAAGATTTTCTCTCTATGCTGATTAATTCTCGAAATTAAACAGAGATCACAGGTAGGTTTTCGAAATTCTTGATTGGTTTCTTGATCAAGGTGATTATATTTTCTGCATGTTGATTAGTATTCAAATTTTTTGTTGAAAAGAAGATTTCATTAATTCATGTACTCTAACTGTTTGATGAAATGCATGTGACAGATTTGATTAATTCTTGCATGTTCTAGATTTGTGTTGATTCTCATTTTTTATCATAATTCATAGTTGATATTCGAATTTGTAATTTCATCATGCCTGAGATTATTGAAGTTTTTGTGAGACCTGCAATTTCTATAACCAGTTCAGACAATTTACAAAAATTAAGTCCTGTAAAAGCAAAAGAAACAATTTCTGAACCAAAAACTGAGATTGTTCATTTTGAAAGCAAGATTGCTAATCTTCAAGCAAAACAAGACGAAAATGCAAAAGTTATAAAGATTTTGCAAAAAGATAAATTCGATCTTCTAAAAGATTTCGAAAAGGCTCAAGAGAACACAAAGGTGTTAGAAAAAGAGAATGTTGATTTGAAAAAGAAAATCAAATTTGAAAGAAATATGTTGACAGATTCTAAAAATAGAATCAAATCATGTGAAATGAAAAATTGTCAACTCTTGAAACAAATCTATGATTTTGAACAAGTTCTTATACTTGAAAGAGAGAAATTTGAGAAAGAGAGAAGAGACTTTCAAACTGAGAGGAAAGGTTTTGAAACAAAGTCTGTTGAATTATCTCTGAAAAATTCTGAGTTGGAGAAAATTCTTGCAAAAGAAAGAAAAGAGTTTGAATGCAAGAAAAATGTTTTTCAAAAAGAAAAGAATGGTTTTGAGAAAAAGAAAACAGGAATGTTAAATGAGTTTTCTGTAAAAATCAATGAGTTGGAGAAAGAGTTAGAAGATGGAAGGAAAGAGACTGAAAAGAAGAAGGTGAATGGCTTTAAAGAAAAATGCTTAAAAGATGAGTTTGAGAAGGAAAAGAAAGTTTTTCATTTGGAGATAAGGAGACTTATTAAGAAATTATCTGATTTATCAACTAAAATCATGATAGAGAGGAAGTCCAAATCTGATTTGCAGTCAAGGTTTGATTTGTATGTTAAAAATTTTAAAGAATTTGAAACAAAAGTTGTTGACAAATCAAATCATAGTTCAAAAGATCAGATTCGTTCTTCTAATCTGTTTTATGATTCTGCTATTGATAAATCTTATAATTGTTCTTTTAAAAAGATAAAAATGGAATGGAGAGTTAAAGGAACAACTTCCAAGAAAGAAGTGCCAAAATCAAGGGTTCCTAATTCAAATGTCAAGAAGTTGTTAACTCAGATTATTCAGAATTCTGAGCAAAAGGTGTCAAAGCATTCAGAAGAGCTCCTTCTGAAGATTGTTCCTGCTCTAAGAATTTGATGATGAAAAGTACAAGTGTGTTTGACAAAAAGGGGGAGATTGTTAGGTCTAGAGTTTTGTCAAAAACACAAGTGTTGAGTTCTGAGTAAGAAGACTAAAGAAGACTCAGAAGACTCAGAAGTTCTGAGTAGAAGACTCAGAAGTTCTGAGTGAGAAATCTCAAAAAGATTCTAAGTGTTGGATTCTGACTAGAAGGTTCAGAGTTCTGAGTAGGAGACTCAGAACTTCTGACTATGAAGACAAATGTTCCGAAGCGCCTATTCAGAAGTATGTTCAGAAGTTCTGAACAACATGTTTAGAACTTATATCTTAGGATATTTTCTGTTATAATCAGTTACTAATTAGGACACGTGTAATTGTTCTATTAGTCTGTTTCTTATATGTACTGTAGCTTTAGCCTTTCTTATACAGTATATATAGGAGTTAGGAACTGTAGCTAAAAGAATCTTTGGAGAATCTTTGAGAAAATCTTGGATATAATCTTTGGTGAATCCATTTAGAGAAATTCATTGTAATATCTTGTAATTCACAGATTGTTAATAAATCATATGACCAGTTGCTGTGAATACGATCTTAATTGTTCATATTTGATTGTAAGAGTATATCCTGAACTTACAATTGGTATCAGAGCCAATCAACAAACAAATTCGTCTAAGAGTGTGTTTGATCGCGTTCTTGAAGTTTCTTGATCAATTCGACAATTGATTCCGCTGTTGCTAACAATTCTTGAATTCCTAACAATTCTTGAATTCGTTTCTATCATTGATTCAAGAAATTTGAATTTGTCTTTCTGTTGAATCGATATCTTACAATCAAGTCATCCAAAGATTTTCTCTCTATGCTGATTAATTCTCGAAATTAAACAGAGATCACAGGTATGTTTTCGAAATTCTTGATTGGTTTCTTGATCAAGGTGATTATATCTGCTGCATGTTGATTAGTATTCAAATTTTTTGTTGAAAAGAAGATTTCATTAATTCATGTACTCTAACTGTTTGATGAAATGCATGTGACAGATTTGATTAATTCTTGCATGTTCTAGATTTGTGTTGATTCTCATTTTTTATCATAATTCATAGTTGATATTCGAATTTGTAATTTCATCATGCCTGAGATTATTGAAGTTTTTATGAGACCTGCAATTTCTATAACCAGTTCAGACAATTTACAAAAATTAAGTCCTGTAAAAGCAAAAGAAACAATTTCTGAACCAAAAACTGAGATTGTTCATTTTGAAAGCAAGATTGCTAATCTTCAAGCAAAACAAGACGAAAATGCAAAAGTTATAAAGATTTTGCAAAAAGATAAATTCGATCTTCTAAAAGATTTCGAAAAGGCTCAAGAGAACACAAAGGTGTTAGAAAAAGAGAATGTTGATTTGAAAAAGAAAATCAATTTTGAAAGAAAGATGTTGACAGATTCTAAAAATAGAATCAAATCATGTGAAATGAAAAATTGTCAACTCTTGAAACAAATCTATGATTTTGAACAAGTTCTTATACTTGAAAGAGAGAAATTTGAGAAAGAGAGAAGAGACTTTCAAACTGAGAAGAAAGGTTTTGAAACAAAGTCTGTTGAATTATCTCTGAAAAATTCTGAGTTGGAGAAAATTCTGGCAAAAGAAAGAAAAGAGTTTGAATGCAAGAAAAATGTTTTTCAAAAAGAAAAGAATGGTTTTGAGAAAAAGAAAACAGGAATGTTAAATGAGTTTTCTGTAAAAATCAATGAGTTGGAGAAAGAGTTAGAAGATGGAAGGAAAGAGACTGAAAAGAAGAAGGTGAATGGCTTTAAAGAAAAATGCTTAAAAGATGAGTTTGAGAAGGAAAAGAATGTTTTTCATTTGGAGATAAGGAGACTTATTAAGAAATTATCTGATTTATCAACTAAAATCATGATAGAGAGGAAGTCCAAATCTGATTTGCAGTCAAGGTTTGATTTGTTTGTTAAAAAGTTTAAAGAATTTGAAACAAAAGTTGTTGACAAATCAAATCATAGTTCAAAAGATCAGATTCGTTCTTCTAATCTGTTTTATGATTCTGCTATTGATAAATCTTATAATTGTTCTTTTAAAAAGATAAAAATGGAATGGAGAGTTAAAGGAACAACTGCCAAGAAAGAAGTGCCAAAATCAAGGGTTCCTAATTCAAATGTCAAGAAGTTGTTAACTCAGATTATTCAGAATTCTGAGCAACAGTTGTCAAAGCATTCAGAAGAGCTCCTTCTAAAGATTGTTCCTGCTCTAAGAATTTGATGATGAAAAGTACAAGTGTGTTTGACAAAAAGGGGGAGATTGTTAGGTCTAGAGTTTTGTCAAAAACACAAGTGTTGAGTTCTGAGTAAGAAGACTAAAGAAGACTCAGAAGACTCAGAAGTTCTGAGTAGAAGACTCAGAAGTTCTGAGTGAGAAATCTCAAAAAGATTCTAAGTGTTGGATTCTGACAAGAAGGTTCAGAGTTCTGAGTAGGAGACTCAGAACTTCTGACTATGAAGACAAATGTTCTGAAGCGCCTATTCAGAAGTATGTTCAGAAGTTCTGAACAACATGTTTAGAACTTATATCTTAGGATATTTTCTGTTATAATCAGTTACTAATTAGGACACGTGTAATTGTTCTATTAGTCTGTTTCTTATATGTACTGTAGCTTTAGCCTTTCTTATACAGTATATATAGGAGTTAGGAACTGTAGCTAAAAGAATCTTTGGAGAATCTTTGAGAAAATCTTTGATATAATCTTTGGTGAATCCATTTAGAGAAATTCATTGTAATATCTTGTAATTCACAGATTGTTAATAAATCATATGACTAGTTGCTGTGAATACGATCTTAATTGTTCATATTTGATTGTAAGAGTATATCCTGAACTTACAATTGGTATCAGAGCCAATCAACAAACAAATTCGTCCAAGAGTGTGTTTGATCGCGTTCTTGAAGTTTCTTGATCAATTCGACAATTGATTCCGCTGCTGCTAACAATTCTTGAATTCCTAACAATTCTTGAATTCGTTTCTATCATTGATTCAAGAAATTTGAATTTGTCTTTCTGTTGAATCGATATCTTACAATCAAGTCATCCAAAGATTTTCTCTCTATGCTGATTAATTCTCGAAATTAAACAGAGATCACAGGTATGTTTTCGAAATTCTTGATTGGTTTCTTGATCAAGGTGATTATATCTGCTGCATGTTGATTAGTATTCAAATTTTTTGTTGAAAAGAAGATTTCATTAATTCATGTACTCTAACTGTTTGATGAAATGCATGTGACAGATTTGATTAATTCTTGCATGTTCTAGATTTGTGTTGATTCTCATTTTTTATCATAATTCATAGTTGATATTCGAATTTGTAATTTCATCATGCCTGAGATTATTGAAGTTTTTGTGAGACCTGCAATTTCTATAACCAGTTCAGACAATTTACAAAAATTAAGTCCTGTAAAAGCAAAAGAAACAATTTCTGAACCCAAAACTGAGATTGTTCATTTTGAAAGCAAGATTGCTAATCTTCAAGTAAAACAAGACGAAAATGCAAAAGTTATAAAGATTTTGCAAAAAGATAAATTCGATCTTCTAAAAGATTTCGAAAAGGCTCAAGAGAACACAAAGGTGTTAGAAAAAGAGAATGTTGATTTGAAAAAGAAAATCAATTTTGAAAGAAAGATGTTGACAGATTCTAAAAATAGAATCAAATCATGTGAAATGAAAAATTGTCAACTCTTGAAACAAATCTATGATTTTGAACAAGTTCTTATACTTGAAAGAGAGAAATTTGAGAAAGAGAGAAGAGACTTTCAAACTGAGAGGAAAGGTTTTGAAACAAAGTCTGTTGAATTATCTCTGAAAAATTCTGAGTTGGAGAAAATTCTTGCAAAAGAAAGAAAAGAGTTTGAATGCAAGAAAAATGTTTTTCAAAAAGAAAAGAATGGTTTTGAGAAAAAGAAAACAGGAATGTTAAATGAGTTTTCTGTAAAAATCAATGAGATGGAGAAAGAGTTAGAAGATGGAAGGAAAGAGACTGAAAAGAAGAAGGTGAATGGCTTTAAAGAAAAATGCTTAAAAAAGATGAGTTTGAGAAGGAAAAGAAAGTTTTTCATTTGGAGATAAGGAGACTTATTAAGAAATTATCTGATTTATCAACTAAAATCATGATAGAGAGGAAGTCCAAATCTGATTTGCAGTCAAGGTTTGATTTGTATGTTAAAAAGTTTAAAGAATTTGAAACAAAAGTTGTTGACAAATCAAATCATAGTTCAAAAGATCAGATTCGTTCTTCTAATCTGTTTTATGATTCTGCTATTGATAGATCTTATAATTGTTCTTTTAAAAAGATAAAAATGGAATGGAGAGTTAAAGGAACAACTTCCAAGAAAGAAGTGCCAAAATCAAGGGTTCCTAATTCAAATGTCAAGAAGTTGTTAACTCAGATTATTCAGAATTCTGAGCAAAAGTTGTCAAAGCATTCAGAAGAGCTCCTTCTAAAGATTGTTCCTGCTCTAAGAATTTGATGATGAAAAGTACAAGTGTGTTTGACAAAAAGGGGAAGATTGTTAGGTCTAGAGTTTTGTCAAAAACACAAGTGTTGAGTTCTAAGTAAGAAGACTAAAGAAGACTCAGAAGACTCAGAAGTTCTGAGTAGAAGACTCAGAAGTTCTGAGTGAGAAATCTCAAAAAGATTCTAAGTGTTGGATTCTGACAAGAAGGTTCAGAGTTCTGAGTAGGAGACTCAGAACTTCTGACTATGAAGACAAATGTTCTGAAGCGCCTATTCAGAAGTATGTTCAGAAGTTCTGAACAACATGTTTAGAACTTATATCTTAGGATATTTTCTGTTATAATCAGTTACTAATTAGGACACGTGTAATTGTTCTATTAGTCTGTTTCTTATATGTACTGTAGCTTTAGCCTTTCTTATACAGTATATATAGGAGTTAGGAACTGTAGCTAAAAGAATCTTTGGAGAATCTTTGAGAAAATCTTTGATATAATCTTTGGTGAATCCATTTAGAGAAATTCATTGTAATATCTTGTAATTCACAGATTGTTAATAAATCATATGACCAGTTGCTGTGAATACGATCTTAATTGTTCATATTTGATTGTAAGAGTATATCCTGAACTTACAATTGGTATCAGAGCCAATCAACAAACAAATTCGTCCAAGAGTGTGTTTGATCGCGTTCTTGAAGTTTCTTGATCAATTCGACAATTGATTCCGCTGCTGCTAACAATTCTTGAATTCCTAACAATTCTTGAATTCGTTTCTATCATTGATTCAAGAAATTTTAATTTGTTTTTCTGTTGAATCGATATCTTACAATCAAGTCATCCAAAGATTTTCTCTCTATGCTGATTAATTCTCGAAATTAAACAGAGATCACAGGTATGTTTTCGAAATTCTTGATTGGTTTCTTGATCAAGGTGATTATATCTGCTGCATGTTGATTAGTATTCAAATTTTTTGTTGAAAAGAAGATTTCATTAATTCATGTACTCTAACTGTTTGATGAAATGCATGTGACAGATTTGATTAATTCTTGCATGTTCTAGATTTGTGTTGATTCTCATTTTTGATCATAATTCATAGTTGATATTCGAATTTGTAATTTCATCATGCCTGAGATTATTGAAGTTTTTGTGAGACCTGCAATTTCTATAACCAGTTCAGACAATTTACAAAAATTAAGTCCTGTAAAAGCAAAAGAAACAATTTCTGAACCAAAAACTGAGATTGTTCATTTTGAAAGCAAGATTGCTAATCTTCAAGCAAAACAAGACGAAAATGCAAAAGTTATAAAGATTTTGCAAAAAGATAAATTCGATCTTCTAAAAGATTTCGAAAAGGCTCAAGAGAACACAAAGGTGTTAGAAAAAGAGAATGTTGATTTGAAAAAGAAAATCAATTTTGAAAGAAAGATGTTGACAGATTCTAAAAAAAGAATCAAATCATGTGAAATGAAAAATTGTCAACTCTTGAAACAAATCTATGATTTTGAACAAGTTCTTATACTTGAAAGAGAGAAATTTGAGAAAGAGAGAAGAGACTTTCAAACTGAGAGGAAAGGTTTTGAAACAAAGTCTGTTGAATTATCTCTGAAAAATTCTGAGTTGGAGAAAATTCTTGCAAAAGAAAGAAAAGAGTTTGAATGCAAGAAAAATGTTTTTCAAAAAGAAAAGAATGGTTTTCAGAAAAAGAAAACAGGAATGTTAAATGAGTTTTCTGTAAAAATCAATGAGTTGGAGAAAGAGTTAGAAGATGGAAGGAAAGAGACTGAAAAGAAGAAGGTGAATGGCTTTAAAGAAAAATGCTTAAAAGATGAGTTTGAGAAGGAAAAGAAAGTTTTTCATTTGGAGATAAGGAGACTTATTAAGAAATTATCTGATTTATCAACTAAAATCATGATAGAGAGGAAGTCCAAATCTGATTTGCAGTCAAGGTTTGATTTGTATGTTAAAAAGTTTAAAGAATTTGAAACAAAAGTTGTTGACAAATCAAATCATAGTTCAAAAGATCAGATTCGTTCTTCTAATCTGTTTTATGATTCTGCTATTGATAGATCTTATAATTGTTCTTTTAAAAAGATAAAAATGGAATGGAGAGTTAAAGGAACAACTTCCAAGAAAGAAGTGCCAAAATCAAGGGTTCCTAATTCAAATGTCAAGAAGTTGTTAACTCAGATTATTCAGAATTCTGAGCAAAAGTTGTCAAAGCATTCAGAAGAGCTCCTTCTAAAGATTGTTCCTGCTCTAAGAATTTGATGATGAAAAGTACAAGTGTGTTTGACAAAAAGGGGAAGATTGTTAGGTCTAGAGTTTTGTCAAAAACACAAGTGTTGAGTTCTAAGTAAGAAGACTAAAGAAGACTCAGAAGACTCAGAAGTTCTGAGTAGAAGACTCAGAAGTTCTGAGTGAGAAATCTCAAAAAGATTCTAAGTGTTGGATTCTGACAAGAAGGTTCAGAGTTCTGAGTAGGAGACTCAGAACTTCTGACTATGAAGACAAATGTTCTGAAGCGCCTATTCAGAAGTATGTTCAGAAGTTCTGAACAACATGTTTAGAACTTATATCTTAGGATATTTTCTGTTATAATCAGTTACTAATTAGGACACGTGTAATTGTTCTATTAGTCTGTTTCTTATATGTACTGTAGCTTTAGCCTTTCTTATACAGTATATATAGGAGTTAGGAACTGTAGCTAAAAGAATCTTTGGAGAATCTTTGAGAAAATCTTTGATATAATCTTTGGTGAATCCATTTAGAGAAATTCATTGTAATATCTTGTAATTCACAGATTGTTAATAAATCATATGACCAGTTGCTGTGAATACGATCTTAATTGTTCATATTTGATTGTAAGAGTATATCCTGAACTTACAATTGGTATCAGAGCCAATCAACAAACAAATTCGTCCAAGAGTGTGTTTGATCGCGTTCTTGAAGTTTCTTGATCAATTCGACAATTGATTCCGCTGCTGCTAACAATTCTTGAATTCCTAACAATTCTTGAATTCGTTTCTATCATTGATTCAAGAAATTTTAATTTGTTTTTCTGTTGAATCGATATCTTACAATCAAGTCATCCAAAGATTTTCTCTCTATGCTGATTAATTCTCGAAATTAAACAGAGATCACAGGTATGTTTTCGAAATTCTTGATTGGTTTCTTGATCAAGGTGATTATATCTGCTGCATGTTGATTAGTATTCAAATTTTTTGTTGAAAAGAAGATTTCATTAATTCATGTACTCTAACTGTTTGATGAAATGCATGTGACAGATTTGATTAATTCTTGCATGTTCTAGATTTGTGTTGATTCTCATTTTTGATCATAATTCATAGTTGATATTCGAATTTGTAATTTCATCATGCCTGAGATTATTGAAGTTTTTGTGAGACCTGCAATTTCTATAACCAGTTCAGACAATTTACAAAAATTAAGTCCTGTAAAAGCAAAAGAAACAATTTCTGAACCAAAAACTGAGATTGTTCATTTTGAAAGCAAGATTGCTAATCTTCAAGCAAAACAAGACGAAAATGCAAAAGTTATAAAGATTTTGCAAAAAGATAAATTCGATCTTCTAAAAGATTTCGAAAAGGCTCAAGAGAACACAAAGGTGTTAGAAAAAGAGAATGTTGATTTGAAAAAGAAAATCAATTTTGAAAGAAAGATGTTGACAGATTCTAAAAAAAGAATCAAATCATGTGAAATGAAAAATTGTCAACTCTTGAAACAAATCTATGATTTTGAACAAGTTCTTATACTTGAAAGAGAGAAATTTGAGAAAGAGAGAAGAGACTTTCAAACTGAGAGGAAAGGTTTTGAAACAAAGTCTGTTGAATTATCTCTGAAAAATTCTGAGTTGGAGAAAATTCTTGCAAAAGAAAGAAAAGAGTTTGAATGCAAGAAAAATGTTTTTCAAAAAGAAAAGAATGGTTTTGAGAAAAAGAAAACAGGAATGTTAAATGAGTTTTCTGTAAAAATCAATGAGTTGGAGAAAGAGTTAGAAGATGGAAGGAAAGAGACTGAAAAGAAGAAGGTGAATGGCTTTAAAGAAAAATGCTTAAAAGATGAGTTTGAGAAGGAAAAGAAAGTTTTTCATTTGGAGATAAGGAGACTTATTAAGAAATTATCTGATTTATCAACTAAAATCATGATAGAGAGGAAGTCCAAATCTGATTTGCAGTCAAGGTTTGATTTGTATGTTAAAAAGTTTAAAGAATTTGAAACAAAAGTTGTTGACAAATCAAATCATAGTTCAAAAGATCAGATTCGTTCTTCTAATCTGTTTTATGATTCTGCTATTGATAGATCTTATAATTGTTCTTTTAAAAAGATAAAAATGGAATGGAGAGTTAAAGGAACAACTTCCAAGAAAGAAGTGCCAAAATCAAGGGTTCCTAATTCAAATGTCAAGAAGTTGTTAACTCAGATTATTCAGAATTCTGAGCAAAAGTTGTCAAAGCATTCAGAAGAGCTCCTTCTGAAGATTGTTCCTGCTCTAAGAATTTGATGATGAAAAGTACAAGTGTGTTTGACAAAAAGGGGGAGATTGTTAGGTCTAGAGTTTTGTCAAAAACACAAGTGTTGAGTTCTGAGTAAGAAGACTAAAGAAGACTCAGAAGACTCAGAAGTTCTGAGTGAGAAATCTCAAAAAGATTCTAAGTGTTGGATTCTGACTAGAAGGTTCAGAGTTCTGAGTAGGAGACTCAGAACTTCTGACTATGAAGACAAATGTTCTGAAGCGCCTATTCAGAAGTATGTTCAGAAGTTCTGAACAACATGTTTAGAACTTATATCTTAGGATATTTTCTGTTATAATCAGTTACTAATTAGGACACGTGTAATTGTTCTATTAGTCTGTTTCTTATATGTACTGTAGCTTTAGCCTTTCTTATACAGTATATATAGGAGTTAGGAACTGTAGCTAAAAGAATCTTTGGAGAATCTTTGAGAAAATCTTTGATATAATCTTTGGTGAATCCATTTAGAGAAATTCATTGTAATATCTTGTAATTCACAGATTGTTAATAAATCATATGACCAGTTGCTGTGAATACGATCTTAATTGTTCATATTTGATTGTAAGAGTATATCCTGAACTTACAATTGGTATCAGAGCCAATCAACAAACAAATTCGTCCAAGAGTGTGTTTGATCGCGTTCTTGAAGTTTCTTGATCAATTCGACAATTGATTCCGCTGCTGCTAACAATTCTTGAATTCCTAACAATTCTTGAATTCGTTTCTATCATTGATTCAAGAAATTTGAATTTGTCTTTCTGTTGAATCGATATCTTACAATCAAGTCATCCAAAGATTTTCTCTCTATGCTAATTAATTCTCGAAATTAAACAGAGATCACATGTAGGTTTTCGAAATTCTTGATTGGTTTCTTGATCAAGGTGATTATATCTGCTGCATGTTGATTAGTATTCAAATTTTTTGTTGAAAAGAAGATTTCATTAACTCATGTACTCTAACTGTTTGATGAAATGCATGTGACATATTTGATTAATTCTTGCATGTTCTAGATTTGTGTTGATTCTCATTTTTTATCATAATTCATAGTTGATATTCGAATTTGTAATTTCATCATGCCTGAGATTATTGAAGTTTTTGTGAGACCTGCAATTTCTATAACCAGTTCAGACAATTTACAAAAATTAAGTCCTGTAAAAGCAAAAGAAACAATTTCTGAACCCAAAACTGAGATTGTTCATTTTGAAAGCAAGATTGCTAATCTTCAAGTAAAACAAGACGAAAATGCAAAAGTTATAAAGATTTTGCAAAAAGATAAATTCGATCTTCTAAAAGATTTCGAAAAGGCTCAAGAGAACACAAAGGTGTTAGAAAAAGAGAATGTTGATTTGAAAAAGAAAATCAATTTTGAAAGAAAGATGTTGACAGATTCTAAAAATAGAATCAAATCATGTGAAATGAAAAATTGTCAACTCTTGAAACAAATCTATGATTTTGAACAAGTTCTTATACTTGAAAGAGAGAAATTTGAGAAAGAGAGAAGAGACTTTCAAACTGAGAGGAAAGGTTTTGAAACAAAGTCTGTTGAATTATCTCTGAAAAATTCTGAGTTGGAGAAAATTCTTGCAAAAGAAAGAAAAGAGTTTGAATGCAAGAAAAATGTTTTTCAAAAAGAAAAGAATGGTTTTGAGAAAAAGAAAACAGGAATGTTAAATGAGTTTTCTGTAAAAATCAATGAGATGGAGAAAGAGTTAGAAGATGGAAGGAAAGAGACTGAAAAGAAGAAGGTGAATGGCTTTAAAGAAAAATGCTTAAAAAAGATGAGTTTGAGAAGGAAAAGAAAGTTTTTCATTTGGAGATAAGGAGACTTATTAAGAAATTATCTGATTTATCAACTAAAATCATGATAGAGAGGAAGTCCAAATCTGATTTGCAGTCAAGGTTTGATTTGTATGTTAAAAAGTTTAAAGAATTTGAAACAAAAGTTGTTGACAAATCAAATCATAGTTCAAAAGATCAGATTCGTTCTTCTAATCTGTTTTATGATTCTGCTATTGATAGATCTTATAATTGTTCTTTTAAAAAGATAAAAATGGAATGGAGAGTTAAAGGAACAACTTCCAAGAAAGAAGTGCCAAAATCAAGGGTTCCTAATTCAAATGTCAAGAAGTTGTTAACTCAGATTATTCAGAATTCTGAGCAAAAGTTGTCAAAGCATTCAGAAGAGCTCCTTCTAAAGATTGTTCCTGCTCTAAGAATTTGATGATGAAAAGTACAAGTGTGTTTGACAAAAAGGGGAAGATTGTTAGGTCTAGAGTTTTGTCAAAAACACAAGTGTTGAGTTCTGAGTAAGAAGACTAAAGAAGACTCAGAAGACCCAGAAGTTCTGAGTAGAAGACTCAGAAGTTCTGAGTGAGAAATCTCAAAAAGATTCTAAGTGTTGGATTCTGACAAGAAGGTTCAGAGTTCTGAGTAGGAGACTCAGAACTTCTGACTATGAAGACAAATGTTCTGAAGCGCCTATTCAGAAGTATGTTCAGAAGTTCTGAACAACATGTTTAGAACTTATATCTTAGGATATTTTCTGTTATAATCAGTTACTAATTAGGACACGTGTAATTGTTCTATTAGTCTGTTTCTTATATGTACTGTAGCTTTAGCCTTTCTTATACAGTATATATAGGAGTTAGGAACTGTAGCTAAAAGAATCTTTGGAGAATCTTTGAGAAAATCTTTGATATAATCTTTGGTGAATCCATTTAGAGAAATTCATTGTAATATCTTGTAATTCACAGATTGTTAATAAATCATATGACCAGTTGCTGTGAATACGATCTTAATTGTTCATATTTGATTGTAAGAGTATATCCTGAACTTACAGAACGTGAGAGGCACAATGGCCTTCGTCTTGATCTTCATATAAACTTCTAAGTCTTCAGTCTTCATTCCACAGAGGCTCTGTCAAGTTTGGCAGAGGCTCTGTGGCCTTGTTTTCTGTGAATGTCTTTAGTTGTCTTCACTTGGTCTTCTATCGGTGTCTTGGCAGAACCTCTATCGGAGTCTATACTTAGCCAATTTCTTAGTACTTTCTATAAGCAGTAGAAGTTGGAGCTAACAATCTCTCCCCAAGAATTGAGAATTTTTTTTTGAAAGATGCAAAGTTTTCTATACTAAGTACACGACAGACGGTGATTGACCTCTGTTGAAACTTTACTTTTCATTTAAGATTGTGCTAGAGGCACTTACATTTGATTATATTGTGATATGGAAAGTAAAAGTAGGAGAGGTTGGTAGATTCTGATGAAGAGGGTTCTGAAGTTGATTACCGAGTCGATGACCTCTATAAGTCTATCTGCAGAGGTTGTGTCCATCAATTCCGTTCCTCTGTGCTCCACAAGGTTGGTTCTGAACTCTGTGAGAGTACTTGTTGTGTACTTTTGGCAGTCCATCTCCAGAAACAGTCTTGATTTTCCTGCAGGATCTTGGAAGACATACCCAAACTTTGGGGAAGTTATGATCGAGTTTGGTATGGCAGAGGATGGGCAGTCATCTTCTGGTGGTTTAAGACTTAGGTTTCTTACTCCAAGATCTCATCCTAATTGGAAATCGACTAGGCTGTATAGCAGAAGTTTCTCACGCATGGCTTTCCTGATTACCCTGTATGCCCTTCGAACTACATCTGTTGTGAAGTTCTGTTTTGTCCAGTTCAGAAGGTCGGGTAGGTCATAGGGGCTTAAGTTCCTAAGATCAGCATCTAAGAATTGGTTCTCGGATCTGTCCACTCTTTTGACCTTATATATATTGTGGGAAACCTTAGGTGTGGTTCTGGTGTGAGAGAACATACAGTATATGACCTTGTCGATCTTGGAGATTGAGTAGACTTCTTTGACAGGCTTGGGTGTTGTTCTGGAGAAGATACTTTCGAGCTCAGAGCGGATGTTTGGATCTTGAATGGTTGGTGGTAGGGGATCTCTAATTGTTCTGTTGTAGAGATACCTGTACACAACTTCTTCCATCTGTCGAGGAGGTGCACCAGGTGGAGGCATGGGCCTTCGCAGAGCGTCCATTTGTTTCTTTACCTCCTTGACCCTGTCCTCTGTGACTTTTGCCTTTGGATCCAAGTTGAGATTTATTGACATAGGGGTGAGTCCATAAGCCCAGTCTTCTTCTTCGGGCTTAGGAGTGACATACGCATCAAATGAGCTCTTCATGAGTTTCTCTATGGGTTGATGCTTCGGCTTTTTCTTCTTTGGTTCCTCTGTCAGTAATCCCTTGCCTTTGTCTTTTGCCTTTGGCTGGAGATCTTCTTGTAGAGTCGGGATTACCTCTGTTGGTTTTAACTGTTGAGCTTCTGAGGACATAGTTGTAGGTGTTTCAGTAGGATTTGCGGGGGTTGCCTCTGTTGGATTTGACACTTGTGTTTCTGAGGTCTTGATTGGGGATGTGAGTTTGGTTGGTGAGGATTCTACTGATTTGCTCAGATATTTTCTTTTGTGAGCAATGGATTTGGTTCTGGTTTTGGGTGTGGGAGATGGGGGTTTTGTTGTTTCAGCATCTGGTGTAGGGGATTTGTCTTCTTCGGAAGATGTGAGGATTTGAAATTGTTCACGGATTGGCACATCTTCTCCGAATATAGAGGTTGTTTCCACAGAGGTGGGTATTGCCTCTGTGGTCTTATGTTGTTGGGGGGTTTCTTCTTGGGTTTCAGTTGGGGGTGCTTGGGATATAGGTTCTGCTGATATTGGCGTTGGTGCAGGTAAACATATGTCTGCAGCTTTGTCTTGTGTCCCTTTCTCCCCCTCAGGATGATCTGATGAATCATCCGAGTCATCATCAGATTCATCCTGGCCCTTTTCTTTTGTACCCCCTGCTCTGCACGAAGCTTCTGGCTTCTTCGGTGGAGTGGCACCTGCTGCTATTAGTTTTGCGCATACGTCATCACAGAGACCAAGGAGACTGTGAACCTCTGCCTCTGTGTTGTAGTGCAGTTTGCCAACGCCTTTTGAGAAGTCCTTGATATAATTGGCGTTGGCAGTAGTGAAGGCTTTGATGAGCTCTGTTACTTGGTCGATTACCCCTTGTCCAAGTTCTTTTAGCTGAGCTCTGGTCATGTAGTCGGATGGCTTCATAGCCAGAGTCTCCCTTGTTGTTTGTTCTTGAACTTGCTCTAAGGCCGTCTTCAAGTCTTCTGGTGTAACACCAGCAGGGGTTGAGGATTGTTCTTTCAGCTTTTCCAGCAAGTCTTTGACAAAGCTTTGGAAGGCAGAGGTTATGGCTTTCTCATATTCAGAAGCGGTGGTGGTAGCAGAGGTTGATGCAGTTTCTTTCATTTGAGCACAGGCCTGTTTCACCTCTGTGGATAGGTTATCCACTTTGGTGGTCAGTTCAGAAATGGCCTTCCTTGTTGATTCTGCAAGGGCATCAAGAGAGCTTTTCAACTCTCCCAACGAAGTGGTCACAGAGGTGACAAGGGTTTGGAACTCATCCCTTGCGACATGTGAGCCTGGTGTAACCTCTATGGGAACACGTTCGTCCCCAGAGTGAATCCCTGTTCCTGGGATACCTTCTTTCATCCCTGTTTGTACGTTGAGGATGGAAGGATTTACTTCTGATCCTTAAGCAGATGTTTTTGAGGCCTTGTGCTTTACAGAAGTTCCGGTGAGAACATTGTCCTGATCCACTCCAGAGATGGGTATAGGAATATCCTTAGGTTGACTAGGGGACTTGTCTAGAGTCCCTTCGTCTCTGTGCACTCTAAGCTCCTCTGAAGAGCCTGTTGGACCTATAAGTGTGTGCGTGTCAGAGGAAACAAATTCCTCTGTAGGGATTTCTGTTGTGATCAGGGGCTATGGGTCACGAACTAAGGGTAAGTCCTTTTGAGCGGACTCCCCTAAAATGGTTTCCCCGGCTAAGATTGGTACAGAGGTAGAAAGAGTTATATATGCCCGGTCAGTTTGGGTTGGGGTTGAGCTGTGCTGCTATTTTTCAATAACATATTCTGCCACTAGACTGGCGATGTTAGAAGTGTGGGTTGCACTGGGAGTTGGTTGTGGATGTGTGCCTCTTCTAACTATGGCATCTTTTGTAGATTCCTCGTCTGTTGAGCATCCTACCACTACTTCACCATCTATTGTCTCAGCCTCTTTCTCTGCTTTTTAGCTCACGACTTCTATTCTAACTTCTGGGCTTTTCCATAGCGAATCATAGCAGGGATGAGTCCCAATGAGAGCTTGTATGTGAGGTTGATAAAGACCTTCTTTTAATTGGTCATCTTCCTCTTCATCAGTTTCCACCATATCCTCTGTAGCTACCGCTTCTTCTGGACTTCTTCTTAGAACATCATATCCGGGTTGCGTGAAGGGGTTATGAAGTACTTCTGGAGTCGCAGACTAAATATTCTGTGGGGTTTGGCCATCTTCATCCAAGTCAGAAGAGATTCTAAATTCTGGTGCTTTTGTTGAATGATGAGATAGGCCTTCTGCGTTCCATCCAGAAGGGTCTAAAGAGTCTGCAATTCCGAGTTGTTGGAGGAAGGCAGAAAAGTCACCCTGATCGTCTACATAATGGATTGGCGTTGGGGAGAGCAGAGGTTGTTCACGGGTTTCTTCTGCTGTTCCTTCCATTTCAACTCCCTCTGCGATGGTTTGCAGAGGAGTGTGGGGTTTCTTGGTCTTCTTCTTGTTTTTCTTTCTTTTAGGCTTGGGGGCACCCTCCTCAGAAGGCTTGTGTTTTCTTTTCTTCTGTTTGTGTTTTGGAGGAGGAGGTGCAGAGGATTCAACTACTGTTTCTGTAGGAGGGGATTGTTGGGTTTGTGTAGCACTAGTAGAGGTGCCCTTTGCAGTCTTCCTTGATTTGGAGGCCTTTGTTTTCCTTTTGGTGGGTGTGATAGAGGATTTTTGCCTAGAGGCAGAGTGTTCGTGCTAGCTCCTCTGTTGATGGAATCGAGACTGTATTTGCTCAGGCTTTGCCCAGGCTTCTGCCCACTTCTCATCACACATTCTTTCCACTACCTAGTCTCCTATTTGGGCTCCTAGACGCGGGGGTGTCACTGGACTCGGTTCTGGAGTCTTGTGATCGCGTATATACTTTAGTCTAAGCCCCTCATCGCTTGCATAAGTCAAAAGTTTGGTTGGCAGAGGTCTGCAGAAGTTGTATCCATCCTCCTGCGTTGTTGGGGCGTTTCTTGCCAAAGAGAAGGTTTTTACAGTTTGGCCCTCCATTGGCTATTTTTCCAAGAGCAGTAGAGGTTCTAGTAGGACACCTAGAATCCTCTGAAATTGTAGTGGGTGAAGTTCTTCAGTTGTGGGTCCTTTGGCCCTTTAGGAGGAGATTCTTTGATCAATGGTGTTGATCATTTCCTGCATCATTAGGGTGGCGTAGTCCAGAGGGAGATCGTAGTATACCCCATACATAATGGCCATGATTTGGTGATAAGTTTGGTCTGGACTGCCCACCTTCCCAGTAAGAAATCTGTTGAGAATGGAGAAGAGAGTATTCCACAGAGGTGGGAATCTATTTCTTCTGAAGTCATTTCTCTTCTTCAGATGTGTGTTGTACCACAACATTTCTGCAAATCTGCAGAGGTCTTCATCTGATGGTTCCTCAGCATACTTCTTAATACCCAGAAGATCTCTGGTAGGTAGAACAAACTCAAGGGAGAACAGTGTTCTGTTGAACTTGAGTTCGAGGTATTCAGATTGGTCAGGTTTGGAAATGTAACCCTTGATTTGTCTATCTTGTGAATCAAAATGGCAACTCTGCCAGAATTGGTAAAGGTATCTAGCAAGGATCTTCTTCACGTTCTTGGATAATAGGGGGTAAAGGAAATGGTTTTCCAGAATGTTGAGAATGATAGCATGTTCTTCCCCAAATGCAGTTCTCAAGGGAACAAGACAATGATTATTTGGTTTCAGGGGAAGAGCACGTTCAAAATGTTCATTGGCCAGGAAGTTTTGCAGATGGGTGGTCGAAGCAAAATCTGTTGAATCACTGAAGTTGTCCTGTTCTAGGTTTCCGGCCATTTTTGGGTTCTGAGACTGCTCAGAATGAGCTGGGGAGTTCACCGGAGCCCTGGAGGTTGAAGCCATTGGAGTAAACATGAAGAAAGTGAGTAGAAAATGGTAGTTGCAGGTTTTTGCAAGGTTCGTCGGAGAAGAATATGGGAGTAAATTCGTAGAAGGAATAGGGAATGGGGTAAACGGAGTTATATAGTGAGGGTGGAAACAGATAGAATTCAGTGGTAAAAGTGAATTCAATAAACATTTGGGGTCCGCACTCGAGTTTTACAGCTGGGGAAACGTTTCAGAAGGATCGTGTGGCACGCACGTCCAATGAAAATCTGCCACGTCAGATGTGTCAGAGCACGATTAGACGTCGTGCGCGGCCCATTAATGCTAGGCGCATGGGCAATCCTTCTGTCTGGGGTCTGTCACTCGCAGTGAATATCTTGCTTTTACAGAATTGCCACAAAGAGTCAAGTGTCAGAATCAACAGAGGTTCTGTAGTGGAGTGAGCTCTGTGATCTGAAACCTGTCTTTTTGTCTCCTCTTAGCTTGCACCTTTACCAAAAACGTTTGAAAATTCATTGGAGAGGATCGATAGAGTCTTTAGCACAAACTTTTCATCCACAGAGGCTTTGGGGCTCTGTCAAATCCAGCACAGGCTCTATGAGTGAAAATTTCTAATAACTAAAGTTCATAAAAGTTTTTGATCATCCAAAGTTTTAAATGTTTTAAACATTGTTTTTAGGACATATTTGGAAATTAGTGTCCTAGAAAACTGTTTAGGAAAAGATTTTGTGCGAGTCTCCTTTGAATACCTAGGTTATTCAACATAAGTTCTGTGGTGGAGTGAACTTTATGACTAGAAACCTTCTTTAAGACATTTAAGTTGATCGATAGAGTTCCCGTATGAAATTTGCAATTATAGAGGATCTGACTTACAGAGGCTCTGTTGAGCTCAGCAGAGGCTCTATGACCATAAATTTCTAATAACGGACAGATCAACAATCTTTTTGATTATCCATGGGTAGGAATGTCTTAAATAGTGTTTCTAGGACATTTTTGGAAATTGGTGTCCTAAAAATTTGTTTTCAAAAAGGATTTGTACGAGGTACTTATCTTTTGGCTATCCTTTGCTTCGGCAAAAACCTTCACTTCTGTAGATTTGGTTGACCACTTCTCTTCTCTGGCTCCCCTTTGAATTAGCAACTTCTGTAGACTAGTTCAAGGTCTCCTTCTGCTCCCCCTTGACCTATGCTTGGATCAAATGAGATAAGTAATGCACAGAACATAGGTCAAACTCACCAGAGGTTCTGTGGAGATCGACAGAGGTTCTGATCAATCCCACTGAAGCTCTGTTGGTTACAGAACTTTTGGTGGTAAAGAATTTACATGCAGCAGAGTTCAAATATTTACATATATACAAGAGGATCAAATCTAACTTACAGATGATTTAACTCATGTTAATCATACCCAACTTACCCACCAGGAAAAGGAATCTTTTCTCATCAAGTGCTTTGGTGAATAAGTCTGCAAGCTGGTATTCAGTGGACACAAAGTGCATTTCGATTGTTCCATGTTCAACATGATGCTTCAGAAAGTGGTAACGGATATCGATATGCTTTGTTTTTTAGTGCTGTACTGGATTGGCAGAGATGGATATGGCACTTTTGGAATCACAGAGGATGGGTATCTTGTATATGGTGTAGCCATAGTCCTTTAGCTGAGTTTTCATCCACGTAACTTGGGAGCACCAGCTAGCAGCAGCAACATATTCAGCTTCTGCTGTAGATGTAGACACACAGTTCTGCTTCTTTGAAGTCCAGTTGACTAGTTTACCACCCAGGAATTGACAACTCCCAGAGGTACTTTTTCGATCAAGCTTGCATCCTCCATAATCTGAATCTGTGTATGCCTTAAGACCAAAGCCAGAGTTCTTCGGATACTAGAGCCCAAGATTTGTGGTCCCTTTGAGGTATCTAAAGATCCTCTTTACAACAATAAGGTGGGATTCCTTTGGGTTAGCTTGATATCTTGCACAGAGGCATGTGGCATACATTATATCAGGTCTACTTGCAGTTAAGTATAAAAGTGACCCAATCATACCTCTGTAGAGTCTGCACTCTATAGATTTGCCATTTGGATCTGAGTATAACTTATTTCCCGTGGCCATTGGGGTCTTCATTACAGAGGCATCAGAGAGACTAAATTTTGAAAGAATGTCAGAGACATATTTAGGTTGATTTATAAAAATTCCCTCTGATGTTTGTTTTACTTGGAGTCCGAGGAAGAAGGTTAATTCTACCATCATACTCATTTCAAACTCACTCTGCATGAGTTTTTCAAAATCTTTGCACTGTTGTGCATTGGTAGACCCGAAGATAATGTCATCCACATATATCTGTACAAGCCGAATTTCATCACCTTTTCTTTTGTAAACCAAAGTAGTATCTGTCGTACCTCTGTCGAAATCATTATCGAGAAAAAAGGTTGAAAGCCTTTCGTACCATGCTCTTGGATCCTGTTTCAGTCCATACAGAGCTTTGTCGAGACAATAGACATATTTTGGGTATTTGGAACTTTCAAACCCTGGTGGTTGCTGGACGTATACTTCTTCTTGGATTTCACCATTTAGAAAGGCAGATTTTACATCCATCTGAAAGACTTTAAAACCTCTGTGGGTTGCGAAGGCTAAGAAGATTCTTATAGCTTCGAGCCGTGCGACAGGGGCAAAAGTTTCATCGTAATCAATGCCTTCTTCTTGGCGATATCCCTTGGCCACCAATCTCGCTTTATTTCTAATGACCACCCTGTCCTCATTCTTCTTGTTTCTGAAGACCCATTTAGTCCTTATTGCTTGTTTCCCCTTTGGAAGAGGAACTAGGGTCCCTACCTTGTTTCTCTCAAACTGCAGAAGCTCTTCTGGCATAGTATCTACCAAGTTTGGATCATCTAGGGCTTCAGAAATGCGTTTTGGCTCGATCACACTGATAAAATTTGTAAAGAAACAAAAATTGGCAGTGGATGATCTTGTCTTTACTTTATCAGAAGGTCGCCAATGATTTGGCTTTGAGGATGACTCATAGTCCACTTGGTAGTCCTGGGGAGATGGTCATTCGTATCATCAAGTTGAACCTCTGTGGTTGCACATGTCGGTTCTTGTGCAACCTCTGTAGTTGGTGGCACTTCTGTGCTTGAACTTGGTATTGCAGCTTGTGGGATTATTGGAATTTGTTCCTCTGAGGATGTAGAGACTGAGTCCTCGTTTTCCTCTGGTATTGGTTCCTCTGTGGATGCTGGAGTTGGTATTTCCAGTGCCTCTGTTGTAGAATCTTTAGTTGTTTCATCTTCTGTTGGCTCCCCCTCAGCACGTGCATCTACATGATTTACCGAAGAGGATGAAGTATTTAATGGACCAGTTAGAGATATACCTGACTCAGTCTGGCCTGCGGAAGATGTTTCTCCAGAGGCTCTGGCAGCTCCGGCAGAGGGATCAATATCATCATGGAACATCTCTTCAAATAGCAGATTTAGGTCTGCTTTTCTAGTCTTTGAGATGCCAGAGGATTCCTTCTTTAGACCGAGTTTTGAACTGATTTGTTCAGAAGTCTTTTGAAAGGAATCGTCAAATGAAACGTTGATGCTTTCCACGATGGATTGAGACCGCAGAAGATATACTTTGTAGGCTTTTGAAGTGGCAAAGTATCCTATGAACTTTCCTTCATCTGCTTTCACATCGAACTTCCCTCTAGCTTCTCTGTCGTTTAAGACGAAGCATTTGCATCCAAAGACATGAAAGAACTTGATGTTGGGTCGCCTCTTATTGATCAATTGATAGGGTGTCTTTATGTGTCTTTTGACTATGGCATATCGATTCAGGGTATAAGATGTTGTTGATATGGCTTCTGCCCAGAAAGAGATTGGTAATCCAGATGTTGTGAGCATGGTCCTCGCAGCCTCTACAAGCGTTTGGTTCTTTCGTTAAACAATGCCATTTTGTTGAGGAGTACGTGCTGCAGAGAAGTTCTGTGAAATGCCTTCCTATGTGAGATAAGCTTCAATGACAGAGTTTTTGAATTCTGTGCCATTGTCGCTTCTCAACTTTTGGATTTTGCATTCGTACAGAACTTGGATCTTCTTCATTAGTTTTATCAGAGTGTTGGGAACATCTAATTTCTTTCTGACAAACTCCACCCATGTATATCTTGAGTATTCATCGATCACCACTAGTATGTATTTCTTGCCTCCTAGGCTCTGCGTAGCAATCGGACCACAGAGGTCGACATGTAGCATGTGCAGAGGCCTATGACAAGACACATCAGTCTTTCCTTTATGGGAAGCTCTCTTAAGCTTGCCCATTTCACATGCAGAGCATAGATGATACTTATTGAATTTAACATTCGGCAGACCTTTAACAAGATCATGTTTTACAAGTTTGTCTAGAGTTTGGAAGTTCATATGGCAGAACATGTTGTGCCATAACCAGGCTTCTTTGTTTTTGCAAGCAACAAAGCAGAGCTTGTCTTCTTTGTTCTTGACGCTGAAGTTCATAATGTATAAATCTCCCCTTCTTTCAGCCCGCAGAAGCTCGACTCCAGTGTCTTCTCCTTGCAGAGAGCAGAAAGTTCTTTTGAACATCACATCGAAGCCAATATCGCAAAGTTGGCTAACACTTAGAAGATTGTGCTTTAGGCCATCCACATATGCAACTTTGCATACTTCAATCTTTTCCTTTTTGATGACTCTGTAGCCTTTAATGTATCCCTTTTTGTTGTCTCCAAAGGTTACTAATCCTCCATCGAGTTTGTCTTTGTATGAGGATAGTAGACCTCTGTTGCCAGTCAAATGCCACGAGCACCCGGAGTCAAGATACCAGATCGGCACATACTGCTTCTGCAAGACAATCAGAGATTTTTAGGTACCCATATCCAAATGGGTCCCTTTTTCTCAGAGGTCTTCATGGTTGCCTTAGCATCCTTGGGTTTGGTTTTAACTTCTATTGAAGAACCATTTTGTTCTTCTTTCCCTTAGATTTTGCATTCCTTTTGGGTAAAGAGAGGAAACAATGTGAACTTGAGAAATGTCGGTTCAATTGAAACATGAGATCAAAACAATGACAATAATGAATTTGCGGAGAGATTTGCTTGAACTTTTCATTGAAAACATTAATACAAGGTACAGAGGCTTTAATTTTACAATCTACCCTAGCACTAGACTTCTTATTACAAAAAGACCTATGCTGACTAGATTGTTGTTTTGAAAATTCTCTGGTTGGAGTAGCCTTCTGTGGACCCTTTCTTACGTGGCGAACTTCGGCAGGTTTCACTGTCACAGAAGTAAAAGACTTGTTATTTTCAATCCACTTACCCTTTTGTTGCCAAGTTAATTTTTCTTTGAAAGGCCCAAGAGGTTTAGCTTCTTTTGAATATAGAGAGGATTTTTCATTTTCAGGTTTGATTTTCTTGAGCTCCAGAGAGGTTTTAGCTTTTACACACTTGTTCACAAAATCCGGGCAAATAGGAGCACTTGTGATTATCTCCTTAGGAGTAATTGTTCTGTTAAGAATTTCAGAGGGAATTTTAAGTCCCTATGTTTCACAATGAACTTTTTCTGATTCAATTGAATCAGTCTCAGAATCGTTAGAGGATGAGTCGTCCTCATATACAGAGGTTGAGTCACTTAGATCTCTGTCGACAGAGGCTGGATTTTCTGAGCAAGTGCTATACTCGCTTTCTTCATCTCTTTCGGGGATATTTCCTAAGTCAACAGAAGTGTTCATCGAGGTTTCCTCGGAGAGATTATGGCTATTATTGGAAGAACTAGGACATTCATAAAAGTTATGTTCATCGAGGTTTCCTCGGAGAGTTTATTTTTTTCTTCTGTGGAAGCAGGCAAGAACTCAGGTGCCTCTGCAGATAGTTTCTTCTCAGAATCTATAGTGCAGACAAAGGCAACCTGGGATTGAGTCTCGGGATCACCAAACTTAAAGATTCCTATCTGATCTTGAGTTTTCAGATATTTCTTGGGTTTGGATTCTCTTTTGGCAGAGACTGAAGAGGGTAGATCTGTGTTTTCAAACCACACATTTATCATCTTCAGAGGTTTCCTCTGGTGAGGTTCCCCAGAGACTTTTCGCCTTTTGCTGACAGAGAGTAAGTTTGGAAAACCGGGTTTTCTTGTGCTTCCAATATGAAATAGTGACGACAGAGATTTGTTTCTTTTGGTTCCAGTGTATGGATCAATATCACAGAAGCCAAAACCCCGTCTCCCTATTTGTGTGTTTATTTTTTCATAAACCATCTGAGCATGTTGATATTTTTTTCATTAAAAGGTCTCTTCTGAGTAGGTCTTGATGAAGGACTTCTCTTTCCTTTTGAAAATAATGTTTAAGAGCAAGGATGTTCATTCTGTCGCTCTCAACATCCATAAGTTCTTTAGGCTTAGCTTTTAAGGCAGAGTTTAGTTCTAAAATTTTCTCTTTCAAAGGATTTAGATGCTTGTTCCAGTTTGTTTCAATTTCTTACTTTTCTTGAAATATTTTTGCCTTTTCTTGAGTTAGAAGTTTTGTTTCTCTCTCAAAAAATGCAAGCTTCTTTTGTATATTGTCACAAGTCTTTTTGAGTTCAGTGTGTTCAATAGTTAGTTTATGCAAACCAGCTTCATTATCATCAGAGGAAGAGTTAGAAGTGGATACCTCACTATCGGAGTCGGATGAGCTGACCTCTGCCATTCCACAGAACAAGGCGTTTTTGTCGCCTTCATCAGATGATTCGTCTGACAGCTAGTTCTCCTGATTCACCATTAGCGACTTCTGAGCATAATAATCCGCTTTCTTTTTGTAGTAAGCAGAATCCCTCTGAGGGCGGTTTGGTTGGCTCATGCAGTCAGCGGCATAGTGGCCTGGCTTGCCACAGTTGAAACATCCTTGGTTCTGGGAACCGTTGACAGCTCTGTCGTCCGACCTCTGTCGGTCACCACCTTTATCACCTCTTTGACCTCTGTCATTCGAACCTTCTCTTCCTTTGTCATCCCTTCTATCACGTTCATACCCCTTCTTCCGATATCATCCTCTTCCAAACTCCTTTGTTAGCAGAGCTAATGATTTAGCTATTGAGGCCATCGTTGCCTCCTCTTCTATCACCTCATCTTCAGAGCTATCGACAATCATCACTTTCTTCTTTTTCTCCTTCTTCTCCTTCTTTTCCTCCTCTTCCACAGCTTTCTTAGGATTCTCCTTTGCCTCTATAGTCTTCCCCACAAGTGCCAGAGGCCCAGTAGTCTGAGTTTTTGCTTGGGCGATTTAGGGTTCTTGAGCTGCCAATGTTCCATAAAGATCTGATAGGCTCCAGGTGTCTAGGTCCTGATTTGTTTGTAGGGACATAGACAGTTGGAGCCATTTTTCGTTTAGATTCTTTAAGAACACGACATTGTTTTTTCTTAAGTTATGTGGATCCCAAACTTCTTGCACTTGTTTATCAAGGAGTTAAACCTGTCATACGTAGACTGCAGAGACTCTGTCGGCAGAGCTTTGAATGAGTAATACTCATTGATACATTAGGCTCTGTGATTTTTCTGAGTTTTAGCCCCTCCTTCCAATTGTTTCTCCAGTTCCTTCCACAGATCGTATGCAGATTCACACGCATCTAGGTATTGGAAGAGGTCATTGGGGATGGTCATTATCAGAATTCGTTTTGCCTTCTGTGCCAATTCGTATTTCACCCAGTCAGGATCAGACCATTTATCTTTTGACTTAGGTTTCTCGTGCGCAGGAATTTCTGGAGTGTCATCTGTTGCAGTTACACGTGGTACAGAGAGCATAGGAACGAATGGAGGATTGTGGATGTAGTAAAGAGCTTCTTTGTCAGTACCCTCGAAGAAATGAATCATTCGAATCTTCCACTGAGGGTACTCATCTCTGAGTAGAGTGGGAGGTTTTGTTAAAGAACCGGCAGAAAAGTAGTTGTTGGTGTTTGCTGCCATTTTGAATAGTTTTTGAAAATACTAGAAAACAGAGTATAAACTGAGATTTTCAGATGATGGGTCAAGGTTTTAGAAAAGAGATTACAAGCTTGAAAACCTTAATCGATGCACTAAAATGGAGAGTTTTAACCGAGAAAACAGATGCTGCAGGTTTACCAAGGTCGAACAGGTCGAGAATGGCAGAAAAACAGAGTCTGTTTGAAATATGCGAAGAACAGGTCAAATTCTATCCAAGTTTCTACCAAAAATCATTGTAAGAGAGGATCTCTTGATATAGAAAATCAAGGATGGCTCTGATACAAATTGTTAGTTCCTATTTTACTTAACAATGATAGTTTATCTATTAGTTCAAAACAGAATGATGTGCGGAAGCGTTTTTAGAGAACTAATAAGATATTTAAGGTAGAAGAACACACAATGTCAAATACGTGAGATGTAAATAACACAAGTTATAACTCAATAACCCATTGTATATTGATATAAATAAAACACCAAGAACACCGAAGGTTAAACAAGAATTATGCTCTGAAGGGTGTGTGTGTTGTGCAAAGCTTAATAGAAGAGCTCCACATGAGTCTTCTATTTATACTATTCTTCAGGGGACAAGTTCTAAACATAAATGACTTAAAGGTACAAGACACGATCGTGAAACTACTACTGGTACAACGTTAATGTAGTGCGCCGTTTTCTGCTAAAGCTGAAACCCATCAGAGTTTGACACGTGGAGTTGTCAGGGCACGCCTTGTACGAATGATCTTTAGGATCTTCGTACATCAGAGAACGTGAGAGGCACGATGGTCTTCGTCTTGATCTTCATATAAACATCTAAGTCTTCAGTCTTCATTCCACAGAGGCTCTGTCAAGTTTGGCAGAGGCTCTGTGGCCTTGTCTTCTGTGAATGTCTTCAGTTGTCTTCACTTGGTCTTCTATCGGTGTCTTGGCAGAACCTCTGTCGGAGTCTATACTTAGCCAATTTCTCAGTACTTTCTATAAGCAGTAGAAGTTGGAGCTAACAAACCCACTAACGGAGATCGTTAAATCACTATTCATGGTCTCTCCAACAACGATTTGTTGACTTCTTCTTCGATTTTATTTCTGATTTCACGACCAAAACTGCTTCTTTTTTATTCCAAAATGTCTAATGATCATCAAACAATATATTTCAATGAAGAAAATAGGATCATGCAATGAAACTCGATCGTGTGATAATCTTGAAGAAACTCCGGCGAGAGTTTGAGTCTTCTTGCGAGAACTCGGTTTTCCGGCACAAGCTTCTAACGCTGATTTCTCGACAAATTTGCTCCAAATTACTTATTTATGATCTAACAACTGATAAGAAACGATTTGTGACAGATTGAAACCAAAATCAAGCAAAACTTCTATCTTTCGGGGAAATGTTGGTCCCGAAAGGGTTATACTCGTTTGTAGAGGGGGAGGGGGGGGGGGTTGAATACAAACACACGATTTTTACTTTTCTAAATTGTTTATTGATATGTATCAAACAATTTACAACTTGTTGCGGAACAAGATTAAGGAATAAAACTAATCTAAACAAGTTAAGAGAATCACTAAGATTTCTTGCACTAGAATTAAGACAGAGAGAAGATAAGAATACTAAGAATAATATTCTAACACACATAATAGTAAGGAGAAGGAAATGGCCGAGCACTTCATTTTGAAGGAGGGTTTCCTTTATATACTGCATGCATTTAATGCACAACAGTATCACTTTACACGTGGCAGCCGCTGGTTGGTTGCATGGTTTGACTTCAGTCGAAAAAACAGTGGCCGCATGAAGAACATTGTAGAATCAGAGTTGGTTGTACGATTCTGGACAAAAGGGATGTCCATTCTGACAGATCGTACGGAGACGTGCAAGGGGATAAGACAAAAGTAACTTGTAGAGGAAGACTTCCTGATTAGCGTTCGCTAAATGATTCTTTAGCAGCGAGTGATAAAGTTCAGCGTTCGCTGAAGTCTTCTACTTGAAACTTCACGTTGAGTGGACAGCTCTTGGCTTCGCTGATATCCGCATCAGTTCATTAGTAGACTTGTCGCTGGTTCTTTGGCTTGATCTTCGACTTCAGCGTAGAACATAGTTGACGTGAAACTTGTCTTCAGGGATCATAACTAAACAACATATTTTATCAGCGATGATCAATGAGTCTGAAAAGACTCAGGGCTCACTGATGAACAATTTCGCTGAATGTATAATTTAACAAACGAGAGTTCCTATCAACGGTACTGTAACAGTCTTAGTACTTATCAGCGATACTGAAATCTAATACATATTGTCTACTTACAATTTTCACTAAGTGTTTCTCATAGAGTCATTATCAAATCACTGAGGGTTTGGATCAACATAAGCCTGATTTCCGGTGAAGTTGTTGATCCAAACACTCAGTGATTTGATAATGACTCTTTAAGAAACACTTAGTGAAAATTGTAAGTAGACAATATGTATTAGAGTTTTCCTATTGCTGATAAGTACTATGTCTCTACAGTACCGCTGATAGGAAACTCATGTTCATTAAATTATGTTCAGCGATATTGTTCATCAATAAAGCCCTAAGCCTGTTCAGTCTTGTTGATGATCGCTGACAATCTTAGTTGTTTACTTATGATCCCCGAAGACAAGTTTCACTTCAACCATGTTCTACGCTGAAGTCGACGATCAATCAAAAGAACCAACGACAAGTCTACTAATGACTGATGCGGATATCAGCGAAGCCAAGATTTGTCCACTCAACGTGAAGTATCAAGTAGAAGACTTCAGCGATCACTGAGCTTTGTCACTCGCTGATAAAGTACTGTTCAACGAATGCTGATCATGAAGTCTTCCTCTACTAGTTACTTTGTCTTATCCCCTTGCACGTCCCCGTACGAACAGTCAGAACAGACATCCATTTTGTCCAGAATCGTACAACCAACTCTGATTCTACACTATTCATCATGCGGCTACTAGGTTGTCTACCAAGGTCAAAACATGCAACCAATCAGCTACTTCCACGTGTAAAGTTGTACTGCTATCTTTGTGTTAGGATATTATTCGTAATTTCCTTATCTCCTTTCTAGTGCAAGAAAACTCAGTGTTCTTAACTTGTTTAGATTAGGCTTAGTCCTTAATCTTGTTCCGCAACAAGTTGTAAATTGTTTGATTATATCAATAAACAATTTAGAAAGTAAAAATCGTGTGTTTGTATTCAACCCCCCCCCCCCCCCCCTTCTACAAACTTGTATAACCCTTCGGGACCAACAAGTGGTATCAGAGCGGATTGTTTAATCTCATAAACAAGATCTTGCTTATACTAATCTTTTCTCTTCCTTGCTATTTCTCATAATGGCTACCAACACAAACACAAACTATATTGACAATGGTTCTCTTGCAAAACCCCCTAGATTTTCCAGAGATAACTTTAATCTAGGGAAAAATAGGATGATACTCTTCTTAGAAGGTGTAAAACCTACTATGCTTTATTACATCGAAAATGAACCATATATTCCTGTTAGAATTGATCCTGAAGTTCCAGGCACTGCTACTAGAGCTGCCATTCCTGAAAGATTGGTTCCCAAGGAAATTCATATGTGGACTGATGAATATAAGAAGAAAGTGGCTATCGACACTAAAGCCATATCTATTCTCTCTATGGCTCTTCCTGACGAAGTCCACAATTCCGTCATGAACCTAAAAACCTCCAAATCCATGTGGGACACAATCTGTGTTCAATATGAAGGTACATCTGAAGTCCATGACTCAAGAAAGATCAACCTGGTAAGACAGTACGAAAGCTTCATTTGTGGTAAGAATGAAACTTTCTCTGAAGTACATCTGCGGTTTAACTGTTTAATTATAGATCTGAAAACGGTTGGTAAGGAATATTGTAACTTTGAAATTCTGACAAAGTTCTTAGAATGTTTACCTGAAAGCTGGGACAGTTATTCAATGTGTCTCAAGCTGTCAAAGGATCCAAAATCTATGATTCTTTTTACCTTATATGGCACTATGCTCAATCAAGAGCAGTCGTGCCATCTTAAGAAGAATCTTGTAAAAGATTCCAAAAGCACCCTTGTTGCTTTAATCTCAGAGTCACCTTCAACTCAGCGATCTACTGTCCCGATCGCTGAGTTGGAAACTAACTCTGAATGCTCATCATATGCTGACTCTTCAAATCTTGATGAATCTATGGCTCTCCTATCTAATAAGTTCAGGAGAATTGCCAAAAAGAAAAATTTTAGAAAGAACAAACCCCTCGCACTCGCTGACAAGCCTAGATCTTCAACCCCTGTTGATAAGGCTACTGTTACTTGCTATAACTGTGAAAAGATAGGACATTTTGCTAGCAAGTGCAGGTTAAAGAAAGTTTCTAGACCCTCAACTTTCCCCAAGAAATGCTCAAACCCCATTGCTAGAGATGACAAGTATCAAAAGCTGAAAGATAATTATGCAAAGCTGAAAAGCTTTAAGAAGAAAGGCAAAGGCCTGATGGCAGACTTTGATTGGGCTGCCTCTGATGAAGAAGAATCATCTGACTCTGAAGATGATGATGAGGCCAATCTTTGTCTTATGGCCAAAATCGAAGATGAGGAACAAACCTCTGCTACCAAGGTATAACCTTCTTTCTTTACATATATTTCAGATATTGGTGAAGCTGATAGTCTTCGAAAAATCGATCTCCTGACTATGAGTTTATATGATGCCATGAATGGCAAAACTATTGTTGAAAATCAAAACCTTGATCTCGCTGAACAGCTTAAAAACTGTCACCTTCAAATAGAAAAGCTTTCTAAGATTTAAGGGGATTTAAAAGATTAGGTTCATATAAATCAACTAGTCAAAATTGAGCGCGAAGAAGCTATCGTTGCATTAAAAGCTGAAAAGCTACTGTTGAAGGATGGTGTAAATCCTCAACAACGATCACTGAGATAATTAAGTCTCAGATTCCCCTGAGTGACAAACGTGGTCTTGGTTACAAAGCTGACGCTGAAGAACCAACCACTGATCATTCCATGCTTAAGTTTGGAATGTTTGTGTCCTCAATCCCTGACGCTTCCTCATCTCAGTGTTCCTCTTCAAAAACTCTCATCCCTGAGGAAAAATCTACATTAATCACTAAAGATAAAGGTAAAGAAAAAGTTTTCAATCAACAACCTCAGAAGGGTACCTCTGTACCAAAGATGAATGCTTCTAAAGCTTCAGTGACTTATCCCTCTACTTGTAAGAATAATATCCCTGGATTTATTCTGCGATCTACTCCTAGAATCAGAGTGGATATTATTGGTAAGAAATCCGAATAACTGACTGTTCCTCCCATTTCCAATGCCAAAGGTATACTTGGTGCTGGCCCTGCTCATTTAAAATTAACGGCTAAGCATGAAAATGGTCCTAAAGCTACTTTTAGCTATAGGAAATGTTATCACTGTGGACTTACCGACAACATTTCTAGTAAGTGCCCCACAACCACCAAAGCTGAAAAATTATCTAAGGTGAAGATTAATGCCACCAAGGCAAAGAAGACCACTGAGGTTAAGAAATTAACCAAAGTGAAGACAAGTTTTGAAGCTGAATTTCAAGTGCTGCGAAGATTGCTGAACCTTCCACTTCGTCTACCACCACTGGCAAATGTGGACCCATGGTTAAATGGTGCCCAAGTCAAACTAATCTTCCTTTGTTTGCAGGTTAAGAAGGGTATTTGGTATCTTGATAGCGGCTGCTCTAGACACATGACTGGAAAGAAAAACCTGCTCACTGAATACAAGGAAGAGAAGGGTCCCTCAGTGACCTTCGGGGGAAATGGAAAAGGCTATACCCGAGGATTTGGTGTACTCTCAAATGGTACATAAGTCAGCTGTGTGACAAGGATAACAAAGTGATTTTCACAAACGAATACTGCTTTGTCACTGACAAAAAGGAGAAGATAGCTCTCAGCGGTTATCGCATGGAAAATGTTTACGTAATAAACATGGACTCTACAACCACTGAGAACTCCTATTTTTCTCAAAAGCCTCATCTGATGCCAACTGGCTATGGCATAAGAGGCTCTCCCATCTCAACTTCAAGACACTGAATACTCTTTCTTCTAAAGAGTTAGTCACTGGTCTACCTCAACACTCATACGCCAAGGAGTCCTTATGTTCAGCGTGTGAAAAAGGGAAACAGAACAAAGCAAGCTTCAAGTCTAAGCAAATTTCCTCAGTGTCATCTCCTCTACAACATCTCCATATGGATTTGTTTGGTCCTGTTAACAAACAATCCATCGCTGGAAAGAAATATACATTGGTCATAGTCGATGACTTCTCTCGCTATACCTAGGTAATGTTTCTCCGTTCTAAGAGTGACACCCCTGAAGAACTCATCACTTTTGTCAGGAAAATGGAAGTCCTTAACAACATGACCGTTCGCTCAATAAGGAGTGATCATGGGACTGAATTCAAAAACAGTTCTCTTGATTCCTTCTTTGAAAGTAAGGGTATTTCTCACAACTTTTCATCAGTTAGAACACCGCATCAAAATGGAGTCGCTGAAAGAAGAAATTGAACTATCATCGAAGTTGCACGTTCTATGCTCAACGATTCTCAGTTGCCTACTCAGTTTTGGGCATAAGCTGTCACCTCTGCTTGTTTTACTCAAAACAGGTCGCTGATTGTCAAAATATTCAAGAAAACAGCCTATGAACTCTTCCATGGGAGAAAGCCTTCAACTAGCTTTCTTCACATCTTTGGATGTCAGTGTTTCATACTAAACAACAGAGATGCCCTTGGAAAGTTTGATCCTAAGGCTGATGATGGAATCTTACTTGGATATTCCTCAATCTCCAAAGCCTTCAGAGTCTTCAATCGAAGAAGACAAACTGTTGAATAAACTATCCACGTCACTTTTGACGAATCCCGTTCAGCGAACTCTAGACCTTCTACTGATACTGAAGAACTGAATCAATGGATGTTTTCTCATATTGACGATTCAGAAGACATTCCCACTCCTCCATCTCATACTCATCCCGCTGAAGATGATGATCCTACTATCATCCCAAGCATGCAGTCAAGTGAAGTTGAATCCTCATGGGTCTCAGCTGTTCCTCTAAACACTATGCCTGCCTCTGAACCATCTGTCTCAGACATACCATCTACTTCTCAGCAATCAGTGAATGAAATGACATCTGAACCTATTCCTCTCTTGGATGATATACCAGAAGTTGCTGAAATGACATATGAACTTAGTCCTTTCCCGACTTGTTGAACTATAACTCACGAGTTCTCAATTAGCTCAAGCACAAAAATTCTAGCTAACTCTTTACGATCCGAGCCCTTTCATGGTCACGACACATTTTCTTACTGACTGATATAGTCTTCACTCACTCCGTTTGTGCTACACACCTTATCCTTCTTTAGACCCTCCACACCTCATAAATAGAACGCTTATTCAACAACAGCGGTCTCCCACTAACTTAGCACCCCCACAAGGTGTTCTATCAACTTTCGTTCTTCTGGTTCAAGCCTTCGGCCTTAACCATCTTTCACGGTTGCCGACTTCAGCATCAATAGTCGACCTGTAACTACCTTCTTAACCTATTCTTTAACATGGGTTCTCTTACGGAACCTAATCCTACCAACAAATCATAATCAACTTCATAAGCCGTCGTCCTCAATTCCAAACTTACTCATGTAACACCAATATTACAAGATCACCTTAAAACTCATATCCCACGCCATGGACGTTTCATTTCGGCCTCACAACACAGTTCATAACGAGTTGCTAATACCAACACCTCGATGACTTCTAGTCCTTCCCCTAGACACAACTGTCCCTCGGAAACTGTATTTCCAGTTACCGATCAAGGGTACAGACCCTCATACAATCGACACTATAATCCACTTATGACTCTTCTACTGTCCAACTCTCTTCTTGAACACATATACCAAAACTACAAACGTCCTCCCCTAATTTGACCAACACCTCTCCACCTTCAGAGTCCTTCCTTAGCTTAAAATATAATACTCTATGACCTAGTGAGTTCATAGCCTTCATGCATGACAACGCGGTAAATAAATCATTTTGTAAAATTTTATCATTTTAAATAGACCACAATTGGAACTAGCTTGGGTACACACGACCCCATCACTCTTGTAACTTCAACGCCTTGCACAACGATTCAAGAATCGTTTGCATGCATCTTCCCGTGAACCTTCATCTTACTCAATCCGAACGATGTTATTACGACAGTACTACATTGAATGAAAATCCTTTCATACGTCACAACTGAAAGAAATTACCGACACCAAGTAAACCAGTCGGTTCTCACATTCTTTTGTATGATATCAACAGGTCAATACTCATTTTGATTATAAACGTCTTGCTAGCAAACGATTTTCTTGACCTTTTTGTAACGATTTAACTTATCATGAAAAGTGTGAAATACTTTGCAAATCGTTAAACTCAAAATTTCTTTGTGCAGTGTGAAAGAAATCACCTTTTCTTTAAACATACTTTTGCACATGATGACTCATTATTGATCAAAATTTATATTTACACATTTAATTTAAATCGTGAAAATTTCATGTTACATATAAGAACGCCATGCATGAAACTCTACTTGCAATTAAAGGCTACTCACTCTAACAAGGTCAACTGCTTTACCCATGCAACTCATCCTTGACATTCTACCTTCGATCAATGGTCGCCCTCTCGGTCATGCAATAACTTGCTGTACATGCGTTCCACATCTCACTTACTCAACCATTTCATACTATTTTCGTATTGATCACTATCTCACTTTCTACTTCTACATGCTTTCATTTCATTATAGGTATCTTATTTCATTTACCCTGTCATTGAAAAGCTCGACTAAGAAGTCAGAACTCTATTGACACTTTCAAGATTTCGACACTGTCTTTCCTTAACATCCCGACTGACCTATTCCACGATTTCTAGAACTGGAACTCTCCCGAAACAGGAGTCTTACTCTAACTCAAACATTCCTCCTCTTCGAATCCACGAAGAGCTACCTCTAAATGACTCATAGAATTCTATACAACATTTATTGTCCCTGATGTATATATATATATATATATATATATATATATACATCTCATCATAACCGACCTTTCACGTTACTTTCCCAACAATGGGTCTCAATCTACCCCTCAGGTGTCTTTCTATCATTCTAGATTACTGGAACACGACGCATAATTAGCTTAAGACTACAACATCAGAGTAATAAGGCAGGCTAAGCACACACATGCACCTGTAACTTCACAATTTCACTGGCCAGGTGTAATCCCAAACTTACCTTAAATTACTGTCCTCGGTACCTTATTAATACTCCATCTACTATAGTGCCCTCCTAACGCATTTCTTATATTAATAATAGTACCTTCCTAACGCATTTCCTGATTCTCAGTTGTGATCTCTACTCCAAAGTTTAAGTTTAGGCCCGTCCGGTCATCTAAATCCCTTAAACTATGGCTCTGATACCATTTGTAACAGCCCAATTTAGATAGAACATGCAAAACATTAAAATAATAAAATTTTAATGAAACTGGGTCCCAAAATTTCATTACATCAATCTAAACCTTAGGTTGGCGGAAACAACATATTCACAACTGAGAAAAATCTAACTCTACAAGCGGGACTTACACTGTCTCTAGCTTCATCTGTGCTCTATCTTGCTCTTGCTCACTTACCTGAGCATCCTACTATTTGCTTACCTGAAAATGGTTTAATTTTTGAAAAGCGAGGGTTAGACCAAAAGGTCTAGTGAATTCCCTCCATAAAACATTTATCACATTATCAAAAAAATTTATTGAAAACAGTTCAAATTCTCCACATAAACATCATACAAGGTTTAACACAGGGTTCAAGGATCGCATAAGCTACCTCGATCGGGGCCTAACGGACACCCTCTCGGCTACACCGGAGTCCAAGTGGACCACCCTTCTTTCCGAATAGGAAGGAAACAAATTCCACCCTACAAGCTGACCACATATGCCCAAGGAATTATCGAATTCCAAGGTACCTTGATCCCACTGTGTAAACCGACCCCACATAGCATACACATAACGTATCAAAATCACATTCATGAAAACTTTAAACATCATTTCATTTGTTGAATAAACTTTCTCAAATAAGACATGCAGTTCATGGAAAGCATGCGTGCAATTTATAAAACAATTCATGCTCGTAAACGAAACCATATTCAGTAAAACATAGTACGTCATAAAAAGGGTTTAGGGAACTCACCTGATAGCAAATTCTTTCCTAACCTCGCGTCTTGATCCGTACGTACACCTAATGCATAATTTATAAATTTATTAGATGCAACTCAATTTCTAATCCTAAATTCTCCTCTTAACTCGATCTCTAATAATAACCATGGATCATCAACTAGTTAGCACATCTCATCTTAAACCATTACTAGAACCCAAGTATAGAATTTCTTAGGCCCACGAGGCTTTAATCTAAAATCAAAGCAAGCTGGGCTCACAAAGTAAAACACCACAGGCCTAATTAAATTTATTTAATTTCCCACTATGGAAAACAATTTGGTCCAAGCGAGCTTTGGCCCAGCAGCACTTGGCCCAACAACCAGGTACCGGAATCACACGGTCCGGAAGATCCAATTTCGGATCCTCATCCCAGTTCCGGTATTTGATGAGGTCTTTCGGATCCGAGTAACTTTGCCATATTCCGGATCATGGGATTAAAAATCCATTCCGTAACCTCACCACTCCGGCCCAATATATAAAAAGGGGTTCAGATCCTTTTCTTTTTTTTCATTCCGGATCTATTACAACAATGAACCACAAATTAATGTTCTCTAATTAGTTTAATACCAAACATTGTATTAATGCAGTCTTTTCCTTAAACAATATGTGCTATTATCCATCCTTAATTGGTTACATAAACATCTGATTAAATCATGGCGACATACTAATTTAGAGTTAAATTCCATTACTACTCTTATCAAGATTTCTTAGCTTGAACATGAAGGAAGATAACAACAGATTAACCCACAATTCTTAAAAAGAAAAGACACTCATAGAGGAATGATTTCTTACCAGATTAGGAGTTCTCCTATTGAATTCAACATGAGATGCCTTCTCCTCTTTCTCTTCAATTCTCTGTTTCTCTCCATCTCTCGATGTCTCTACCTCTCGCTATCTCTATCACTCACTGCCTCTATCTCTCGGTATCTCTATCTCTCGCTGCCTCTACCTCTCGGTGCACAGCATGTCACACACACACATGACTGTTTATTTCCTTCTCTCTGCTTTCCCTTCTTGAAGTGCAGCACGTCACACACACACCCACAACTCATCATTTAATTTCTTTCTTTTCTCTCTTTTCTCTCGATATGCAGCAGGTTACACACACACACACACATAGATCTTCTTTTAATTTGCCCTTCTCTCCTCTCTTGATGCGTAGCAGGTTACACACACACAACTTTTCTTTTAATTTTCTCTTCTCTCCTCTCTCGATGCGTAGCAGGTTACCCACACACACAACCCTAAAACAAAAAAATGTTTTCTAATCCCTTAGCAACAACGGCACACAAGAGGGGAATTTATTTCCCAATTTATCACTTTTACCCTCATATTTTTTTCAAAATGAACACTTTCACACCTTATTTTCCATTTAGGACAAAACACTCATTTTTGGTTAATACAATCTCCGCTCCTTAACAGAATTTCATCCCGGAATTCACTCCAAAAATAACCGGTGTAATTGATTATCAAACTTAAATTTCAACTCCCGGAATATATCTTTCTAATATCAAAACAATAACAACATGATTCCATGCTTTCGCTGCGTAACTCTGACTAAACACACAATCTCTGTTTATAAACAGGAAAACACCTTCATCTTATTTTTCATCTTCCAATCAAATCTATTAACTCAGGAACTCCACGAAACTTGGGTTCCATAATTCTCTCGATTAATCACAATGACCATCAAATCGGATATCTTTATATAAAGTACTCCCGGTTTTCTTACTTAGATTCGCCTAAAAAATTCTTTAACGATCAGTGTGTCATTCTCAATAACCCTTCCTCAGGAATTCTCGTAATCCCTCTTATAAATCATAATATGTGACCAGGGGTTGTAAGCATCTCAATGCTTACCACTCCCTAATAATCCTTATCTGATTCATGACCACAACGTCAACTTACACCCTACGTGCTCCAACAATCAGGTTAACAAATCGTACATCTCATCCGAAACCCCCAAAAAGGCTTCTATCTGATGCTTCCTCTCCGTCTAACATCACATCACTACGACACTAGCTGGCACATTTAGTTTGACAGTTACTGCCACTACACCTCCGTACACTCTTTGCCCATAACATCACACTGCAGACCAGATCTCTCATGATCATTCACACAATTCGAACTTGCCTTCATATCCTCCCATATACATAATCGAGTCTATCTCGCTACTTAGTCCTTTCCCAACTTGTTGAACTATAACTCACGAGTTCTCAATTAGCTCAAGCATAAACATTCTAGCTAGCTCTTTACGATCTGAGCCCTTTCATGGACACGACACATTTTCTTACTGACTGATATAGTCTACACTCACTCCGTTTGTGCTACACACCTTATCCTTCTATGGATCCTCCACACCTCGTAAATAGAACGCTTATTCAACAACAGCGGTCTCTCACTAACTTAGCACCCCCACAAGGTGTTCTATCAACTTTCGCTCTTCTGGTTCAAGCCTTCGGCCTTAACCATCTTGCATGGTTGCCGACTTCAGCATCAATAGTCGATCTGTAACTACCTTTTTAACCTATTCTTTAACATGGGTTCTCTTACGGAACCTAATCCTACCAACAAATCGTAATCAACTTCATAAGCCGTCGTCCTCAATTCCAAACTTACTCATGTAACGCCAATATTACAAGATCACCTTAAAACTCATATCCCACGCCGTGGACGTTTCATTTCGGCCTCACAACACAGTTCATAACGAGTTGCTAATACCAACACCTCGATGACTTCTAGTCCTTCCCCTAGACACAACTGTCCCTCGGAAACCGTATTTCCAGTTACCGATCAAGGGTACAGACCCTCATACAATCGATACTATAATCCACTTATGACTCTTCTCTGTCCAACTCTCTTCTTGAAGACATATACCAAAACTACAAACGTCCTCCCCTAATTTGACCAACACCTCTCCACCTTCAGAGTCCTTCCTCAGCTTAAAATATAATACTCTATGACCTAGTGAGTTCATAGCCTTCATGCATGACAACGCGGTAAATAAATCATTTTGTAAAATTTTATAATTTTAAATAGACCACAATTGGAACTAGCTTGGGTACACACGACCCCATCACTCTTATAACTTCAACACCTTGCACAACGATTCGAGAATCGTTTGCATGCATCTTCCCGTGAACCTTCATCATACTCAATCCGAATGATGTTATTACGACAGTACTACATTGAATGAAAATCCTTTCATACGTCACAATTCTGAAAGAAATTACCGACACCAAGTAAAGTAGTCGGTTCTCACATTCTTTTATATGATATCAACAGGTCAATACTCATTTTGATTATAAAAGTTTTGATGGCAAACATTTTTCTTAACCTTTTTGTAACGATTTAACTTATCATGAAAAGTGTGAATTACTTTGCAAATCGTTAAACTCAAAATTTCTTTGTGCAGTGTGAAAGAAATCACCTTTTCTTTAAACATACTTTTGCACATGCTGACTCATTATTGATCAAAATTTATATTTACACATTTAATTTAAATCGTGAAAATTTCATGTTACATATAAGAACGCCATGCATGAAACTCTACTTGCAATTGAAGGCTACTCACTCTAACAAGGTCAACTGCTTTACCCATGCAACTCATCCTTGACATTCTACCTTCGACCAATGGTCGCCCTCTCGGTCATGCAATAACTTGCTGTACATGCGTTCCACATCTCACTTACTCAACCATTTCATACTATTTTCGTTTTGATCACTATCTCACTTTCTACTTCTACATGCTTTCATTTCACTATAGGTATCTTATTTCATTTACCCTGTCATTGAAAACCTCGACTAAGAAGTCAGAACTCTATTGACACTTTCAATATTTTGACACTGTCTTTCCTTAACATCCCGACTGACCTATTCCGCGATTTCTAGAACTGGAACTCTCCCGAAACAGGAGTCTTACTCTAACTCAAACATTCCTCCCCTTCGAATCCACGAAGTGCTACCTCTATATGACTCATAGCATTCTATACAACATTTCTTGTCCCTGATGTATATATATATATATATACGCCTCATCATAACCGACCTTTCACGTTACTTTCCCAACAATGGGTCTCAATCTACCCCTCAGGTGTCTTTCTATCATTCTAGATTACTGGAACACGACGCATAATTAGCTTAGTACTACAATATCAGAGTAATAAGGCAGGCTAAGCACATACATGCACCTGTAAGTTCACAATTTCACTGGCCACGTGTAATCCCAAACTTACCTTACATGACTGTCCCCGGTACCTTATTAATTCTCCATCTACTATAGTGCCCTCCTAACGCATTTCTTATATCTATAATAGTGCTTTCCTAACGCATTTCCTGATTCTCAGTTGTGATCTCTACTCCAAAGTTTAAGTTTAGGCCCGTCCGGTCACCTAAATCCCTTAAACTATGGCTCTGATACCATTTGTAATAGCCCAATTTAGATAGAACATGCAAAACTTTAAAATAATAAAATTTTAATGAAACTGGGTCCAAAATTTCATTACATCAATCTAAAACTTAGGTTGGCGGAAACAACCTATTCACAACTAAGAAAATCAAACTCTACAAGCGGCACTTACACTGTCTCTAGCTTCATTCGTGCTCTATCTTGCTCTTGCTCACTTACCTGAGCATCCTACTATTTGCTTACCTGAAAATGGTTTAGTTTTTGAAAAGCGAGGGTTAGACCAAAAGGTCTTGTGAATTCCCTCCATAAAACATTTATCACAGTATCAAATCATTTTATTGAAAACAGTTCACATTCTCCACATAAACATCATACAAGGTTTAACACAGGGTTCAAGGTTCATATAAGCTACCTCGATTGGGGCCCAACGAACACCCTCTCGGCTACACCGGAGTCCAAGTGGACCCCTCTTCTTTCCGAGTAGGAAGGAAACAAATTCCAACCTACAAGTTGACCACATATGCCCAAGGAATTATCGAATTCCAAGGTACCTTGATCCCACTGTGTAAACCGACCCCATATAGCATACACATAACGTATCGAAATCACATTCATGAAAACTTTAAACACCATTTCATTTGCTGAATAAACTTTCTCAAATAAGACATGCAGTTCATAGAAAGCATGCGTGCAATTTATAAAACAATTCATGCTCGTAAACGAAACCATATTCAGTAAAACATAGTACGTCATAAAAAGGGTTTAGGGAACTCACCTGATAGCAAATTCTTTCCTAACCGCGTGTCTTGATCCGTCCGTACACCTAATGCATAATTTATAAATTTATTAGATGTAACCGAATTTCTGATCCTAAATTATCCTCTTAACTCGATCTCTAATAATAACCATGGATCATCAACTAGGTAGCACATCTCATCTTAAACCATTACTAGAACCCAAGTATAGAATTTCTTAGGCCCACGAGGCTTTAATCTAAAATCAAAGAAAGTTGGGCTCACAAAGTAAAACACCACAGGCCCAATTAAATTTATTTAATTTCCCAGTACGGAAAACAATTCGGTCCAAGCGAGCTTCGGCCCAGCAGCACTTGGCCCAACAACCAGGTACCGGAATCACACGGTCCGGAAGATCCAGTTTTGGATCCCCATCCCAGTTCCGGTATTTGATGAGGTCGAATTTCGGATCCGAGTAACTTTGCCATATTCCGGATCATGGGATTAAAAATCCATTCCGTAACCTCACCACTCCGACCCAATATATAAAAAGGGGTCCGGATCCTTTTCTTTTTTTCATTCCGGATCTATTACAACAATGAACCACAAATTAATGTTCTCTAATTAGTTTAATACCAAACAATGCATTAATGCAGTCTTTTCCTTAAACAATATGTGCTATTATCCATCCTTTATTGGTTACATAAACATTTGATTAAATCATGGCGACATACTAATTTAAAGTTAAATTCCATTACTACTCTTATCAAGATTTCTCAGCTTGAACATGAAGAAAGATAACAACAGATTAACCCACAATTCTTAAAAAGAAAAGACATTCATAGAGGAATGATTTCTTACCAGATTAGGAGTTCTCCTATTGAATTCAACATGCGATGCCTTCTCCTCTTTCTCTTCCTTTCTCTGTTTCTCTCCATCTCTCGATGTCTCTACCTCTCGCTATCTCTATCTCTCGCTGCTATCTCTATCTCTCGCTGCCTCTATCTCTCGGTGCACAGCAGGTCACACACACACATGACTGTTTATTTCCTTCTCTATACTTACCCTTCTCGAAGTGCAGCACGTCACACACACACCCACAGCTCATCATTTAATTTCTTTCTTTTCTCTCCTTTCTCTCGATATGCAGCAGGTTACACACACACACACAGCTCTTCTTTTAATTTGCCCTTCTCTCCTCTCTCGATGCGTAGCAGGTTACACACACACACAACTTTTCTTTTAATTTTCTCTTCTCTCCTCTCTCGATGTGTAGCAGGTTACACTCACACACAACCCTAAAACAAAAACAAAAAAATTTCTAATCCCTTAGCAACAGCGGCGCACAAGAGGGGAATTTATTTCCAAATTTATCACTTTTACCCTCAATTTTTTTTCGAAATGAACACTTTCACACCTTATTTTACATTTAGGACAAAACACTCTGTTAGAGCATTGTTGTATTCAAGATTTACTGTAAAAGTCAATGTACTGTATGAGTCTATACAGTATTGTGAATGCCTTTATACCTTGTATGTCATGGGTATAAATAGGCTTGTCTAGTTCATTTGTTAGTAAGCTTTTGTAATCTTTTAGAAACCTTTTGTAATCCTTTGAGCTCAATACATGGATGACATATTTGCTCTCTAGATTCTCTCTCACTACATTCATATCTTCTGAATTTCCTGATTTGGACTCAGCTTTACTTAAAATTGTTGATTTAGAAAATCAAATTTCCAAATGGCAATTAGATTTTGAAAAATTAGAGGATGATCATGATAATATTGGACTAGAATTTGATCATACAAAAAGGATCAATCTTGATCTTAAGAGTGAGATTCAAAGACTAGAATCCAAATTATATGAAATATCAAACTCTAAGGCCTCAAAAAGTTGTGAAAAATGTTCAAAACAAGCTGAATCTAAAGATCAAAATAAATCTTCAAGTATGTTTGATCCTTTTGAAAAGCTCAAATTTTTTAAAGAAAAGAAAAATCTTGAATTAAGATGTGTAGAACTTTCGAAACAAATTTCAGATTTTGAAAAAGTTCTATTTCTAGAAAAAGAAAAGTTTATTTCGCAAATCGAAGACCAAATTGAAGAATTTTTACACTGTTCTTCAAGAATTCGGACCAAGTGGCTTTTACTGTTCATCTGAAGTCTTATCATTCAGACATGAAGTTTTTCCAGATTTTGAGTTTTTGAATCAATTCTTTGCATCATTGCATTCGGATTTGCTTCCTGAACACTTTTAATTCTTGGATTAACATCAAAATCTGCAAAAAATTGACAGATCTGATCGATTCTTGAATTTTTTTTTGAAAACTTCAAGATCACTATTTTGATCTTAATCTGTTCAAATTGATCGAATTGTGAATTGCAATCAACAGAAAAAGTGTGCGGATTTCAATTACGAACAATTTGATATAAGATTCATCACAATTGATCAAGAATTGAAGAAGTTATGGCAGATTAAGTGATTTTGAAGTTCGAAGTGCAGAATTTGGATCATTCTTGGTGAATTCGGATCATTCAAAGAGAATTCGGAACATTCATAGAGAATTCGGATTGTTCTTGGCATCATAAGTGTAGAATTCGACTCAAGAAGAATTCGAATTCATAGAATTCGAATCCTATTAGATTCGAATTGTAGAGAATTCGAACCCTTGTGGATTCGAATTGGATGAATTCGAACCCTTATGGATTCGAATTGGTTGAATTCGAACCTAAGTACATTCGAATTGAGTGAATTCGAACCAAGTTAAGTCCGAATTGGGTGAATTCGAACCAAGTTAAGTTCGAATTGAGTGAATTCGAACCCAGTTACATCCGAATTGAGTGAATTCGAATCCTACTTCATTCGAATTGAGTGAATTCGAATCCTTCTTCATCCGAATTCATTGAATTCGAACCCTTATTCATCCGAATTCATTGAATTCGAATCCTTATACATCCGAATTCATTGAATTCGAACCCTTATACATTCGAATTCATTGATTAAAAAAAAAAAAAAATTATCTTCTGAAATTTTTCCTATAGTGTATTTCATACACTGTAAGAGCTTTTCAAGAAAAAATTTTATATAATTTTTTTGTGTATTTTCATACACTGTCTGCTTGATCTTCTGAACGATCAATTTCTAGCAATATTCAAAATGGTTTTACAACAAGTTATTGTTAAAAGCAGTGGTGAAGATTTGAAGCAAACTCTGAAAAAGGAGATTCCTCCAATTGCAAAAGTTTTTGTTAAACCAAATGTAAAGTTGCAACAAGTCATTATAACAGAAACATCTGTTAATTCACGTGTATCTGTTAAACCAAATAATGAAGTGTTGCAACAAGTCATAATAACAAAAACACCTCCAAAGCCACTTGAAAAAGCTAAGGCAAATAATGGAATTTTGCAACAAGTTATTTTATCAGAAACATCTCCTATATCAGAAACTCCTGTTAAAGATAATGCTTCAAATTCTTCAACTCCTATTTTAAATAAAGCATTGGAAGAAGAAAATGTTGATCTGAAAAGACAAATTTTAGACATTTCTTCTTCAAATGCTAAACTTACTAAAAGAATAACTGATCTTGAAGTTTATATTGCAGATCTTGAAGCAAAGAAAGACAACTCAAGTCTGCACGATCAAATCGAGAATCTTCAAGAGAAAGTAACAACTCTTCAAAAAGAAAATGCCGATTTGAAGAGTAGAGAAGAAAAGAGAGTGAAGTGGAACTTAAAGTTACATGCTCAATTAAAAGAAGTTAAAGATATAGGGAAATTTTTGGACAGTGAAAATGCCGATCTAAAGAGAAAACTGTCTAATTTTTCTTTTGAAGAAAAGAAAGTTTTTGAAGAAAAGAAAGAGACTGAGCTGAAATGTATAAAACTTTCAAAACAAGTTTCAGACTTTGAGAAAGTTTTATTTTTAGAAAAAGACAAGCTCGAAAAAGAAAGAGCTAAATTTGAAACTGAACGAAATTTTTTTGAGATTAAAAGTTCTGAACTTTCCATGAAAATCTCTGAATTAGAAAATCTTTTGGAAAAGGAAAGAAAAGAGTTCACGGAAAAGAAAAATCTCTTTGAAAAGGAAAGTAAAACCCTTAAAAAGAAAAATATGGAAATTTTCAAAGAGATTACTGATAAAAGAAGGTTTTTGGAAAAATATTTTGAATCGGAACGTGTATATTTTGAAGATGTGATTCTTAATCTTACCAAAAGATTATCTGGTTTATCAGCTGATATTATGAAGGATCAGTTGATCAAATCTGATCTCCAAAAGAAATTTGATCTAATTTCTAAAGAAAAAAATGTTTTAATGAACAAAGTCAAAGAACTTGAAGACGTCATTTTTAAATTTGATGTCTCAAAGCAGACCGGTCATAATTCTATCTTTCAGACTCCATTTGTTAATTCAAATGATTCTGAATGCTCTTTTAAAACTGCTTCAAGTTCAAGTTTTAAAAACATTTCTTCTAAACAATTTAATAGATCAAAAGATTTCTCAAAAGGTCGGATTCGTTCAACAAATCTCTTCTATAATCCTCTGTATGATAAATCAGATACCAAAACAAAAGTGTCTAAAGTTAATACTTCCAAACCTGAAGAAGTTCCAGTCTTCAAGAGGGTGAAGATGGAATGGAGAGTAAAAGGCACAACAGTTCCAAAGAAAGAAGTGCCAAAATCATCTGTATCCACATCAAATGCAAAGAAGAACAATACGCCAAAAGGTAAATCTTATGCTAAACCTAATCCTATTCATTATGTAAATCATCTGATTAGGTTGGCACATAAGAAAATCTGTTGTTCTTACTGTGGATCAAATGACTTTGTGCATAAAGATTATACTTCTTATTGGTATGGTTCTTACAGTATTCCTTGTAAGAAATCTACACCTAACCCACTAGGACCCAAATGCCATTGGGTACCAAAATCTGCTTAATCTGTTTTGGGTACCATTGTGTTGTACTGAATTGTAGATACATACCACACACATGACTGAAAACAGAAGAGAAGCGGCGTATTTTTTGAAAAATATTTGTACCATTAAGGGGGAGACAAATATTAATGGCTTTTGGACATATCAGTTCAAAACCCGTGCTTCAACGACAATGGCTTCTGAACAATTCAGTTCAGGACCCGTACTTCAAAGACTAAGACTTCTAAACAAACCAGTTTAGAACTCACACTTATCAAGTGATATCCTTAACTGTCATATTCTTTTTAATTCAAGGAACAAGTGATGAAAGGTAACATTGGATTATATTTGTTTCTACTGCTTTGAAAACTTGAATCTTTACAAATTTAATTCAATAAGATGAAATTTTCAATTTTCATTCAATGAATTAAATGTGTGCTAAAAGATGATTTTACAAGTATTTTTGTATTATCTGAGTTAGATTTGCTTCAATTTTCACCTATGAAATAAATCGAAAGGTCAGCAAAACATGAATGAAATTATGCTGAATGCTCAAAGTTATGTGAATCTGGATATATATAGAATACAATGCTCAAAAAGCCTATTTGTCAGAATGATGAATGGAAATGAAAATATGGGAGAAGCACTATGTTTTAGAACCAAGTAATTGAGATAAAATTGTTGCACTATCATTTAGTTTGAAAGTTTGTGCCTGTGGCCTTTCTGGTTTGGGAGAGTAAGTCCTAAGGGGTGCTCGACACCTAGTCCCTACGATCAACTGGTCTGGGATCGGCTGACCCAAATCCTGCAATAGAACCAGATAGAAAGCCATGTTCTACTGGTACAAATGGGTTTAAGATATATCGATGTGGCCTTTCTGGTTTGGGAAATTAAGTTCTAAGGGGTGCTCGACACCTAGCACCTAAGGCCAACTGGTCTGGGATCTGCTAACCCAAATCCTTCTATAGAACCAGATAGAAAGTCATGTTTAACGATGTATCTTATTCTTACTAAACTTTTTGATCAAAAGATGTCAATGAGCACAAAATCAAAAGATGCCAGTGTGCACAAATCAAAAGATGCCAATGAGCACAAAAGAAAAGATGCCAATGAGCACACATCTCTTGAAACTTGGGAAAATACAAAGTCGCGATAAACCCGTAAATTTGTGAAAATTCTGATTTTGGACAAATAGTGTGAGTAGAGCAAAGTATTCTTATATGTTTTAGAATTGCATATGCTTGATGCTAATCATATTTCGCATGTTAGCACACCAAATAGATTTAATAAAGGGGTTGAAACTGAACATTTTTAACTTGATATGCGATGACTTGTTCTTGAATCCAAACACATGCATTTGATTTCAGTTGATTGAAAAATTTGTTAAATTTCATTAAGCTGAATTTCTTTTATAAAGTTTTCAAATGTTTGTAGTTATAAAATAAAATTCAATGAATGTTATTTTCCTTGTGTAAATTTGTTTAAAAATTTGTGCTACAATTTCAAATACTGTACGTTATTGAAATATATGCATACTTTCAGGGGGAGAAAATAAATTGCTCCATAATTCTTATTTTGAGGGGGAGCAAGGTTATTCTGTAAGGAGGAGATTGTTAGCAATACTCAAAGACATGACTGAAATTGAAAATGGTTTTCGATGATTATGATGCTCACCATCATCGAAAAAGGGGGAGAAAAGTTTAATTTCAATTTCATGTCAAAGAATTTTCAAGTCAAAGATATTTCATGTCAAAGAACTTTCAAGTCAAAAATTCTTTGGAATTTGGTTATCTTAGTTCTGAGTGGTTCTCGGAATACGCTTACACCGAATTTGGTTATCTTAGTTCTGAGTGGTTATCGGAATGCGCTTACACCTAAAAGTTCAAAAATATAGATGGTTTCGCATCCTTCATGATTCGAATTGCCCTGATTTCGAACCCTTCATAATTCGAATTGTCCTGATATCGCACCCTTCATGATTCGAATTGAGTGATTTCGAATCCTTCATGATTCGAATTGCCCTGATTTCGGACCCTTCTTGTTCCAACTTACTTGAATTCGAATCCTACTTGATCCGAATTGAGCTGATTTCGCATCCTCTAGCATCCGAATTGATGGTTTCGGATCTGCCTACATCCGAATTGATGATTTCGGATTCTTAAAGTTAATATGAGAACTAAGGTTCTTGCATCAAGAAGGATACGAGAAGTTAATGTTTGTTAAAGACTGATAAAGCTGTAAAGATCTGTTTTCATGTACAAGGCTTGAAGATAGTTTGATAAAGTGTCTGTTGAAGAAGATTGACTTTACAAAGAGCTGAAGACTGCTGTCAAATTTTTTAAATCTTGAATCCAAAGGGGGAGATTGTTAGAGCATTGTTGTATTCAAGATTTACTGTAAAACTCAATGTACTGTATGAGTCTATACAGTATTGTGAATGTCTTTATACCTTGTATGTCATGGGTATAAATAGGCTTGTCTAGTTCATTTGTTAGTAAGCTTTTGTAATCTTTTAGAAACCTTTTGTAATCCTTTGAGCTCAATACATGGATGACATATTTGCTCTCTAGATTCTCTCTCACTACATTCATATCTTATTGCTAGAGATCTGGGATTTCACACACTCATTGTGGGGTTATTACAATCTCCCCTCCTTAACAGAATTCCGTCCCGGAATTCACTCCAAAAATAACCGGTGTAATTGATTATCAAACGTAAATTTCAACTCCCGGAATAGATCTTTCTAATATCAAAACAATAACAACATGATTCCATGCTTTCGCTGCGCAACTCTGACTAAACTCACAATCTCTGTTTATAACAGGAAAACACCTTCATCTTATTTTTCATCTTCCAATCAAATCTATTAATTCTGGAACTCCACGAAACTCGGGTTCCATAATTCTCTCGATTAATCACAATGACCATCAAATCGGATATCTTTATATAAAGTCCTCTCGGCGTTCTTACTTAGATTCGCCTAAAAAATTCTTTAACGATCAGTGTGTCATTCCCAATAACCCATCCTCAAGAATTCTCGTAATCCATCTTATAAATCATAATATGTGACCAGGGGTTGTAAGGATCTAAATGCTTACCACTCCCTAATAATCCTTATCTGATTCATGACCACAACGTCATCTTACACCCTACGTGCTCCAACAATCAGGTTAACAAATCGTACATCTCATCCAAAACCCCCCAAAAGGCTTCTATCTGATGCTTCCTCTCCCTCTAACATCACATCACTACGACACTAGCTGGCACATTTAGCTTGACAGTTACTGCCACTACACCTCCGTACACCCTTTGCCCATAACATCACACTGCAGACCAGATCTCTCATGATCATTCACACAATTCGAACTTGCCTTCATATCTCGCTACTTAGTCCTTTCCCAACTTGTTAAACTATAACTCACGAGTTCTCAATTAGCTCAAGCATAAACATTCTAGCTAGCTCTTTATGATCTGAGCCCTTTCATGGACACGACACATTTTCTTACTGACTGATATAGGCTACACTCACTCCGTTTGTGCTACACACCTTATCCTTCTATGGACCCTCCACACCTCGTAAATAGAACGCTTATAAAACAACAACGGTCTCTCACTAACTTAGCAACCCCACAAGGTGTTCTATCAACTTTCGCTCTTCTGCTTCAAGCCTTCGGCCTTAACCATCTTGCACGGTTGGCGACTTCAGCATCAATAGTCGACCTGTAACTACCTTCTTAACCTATTCTTTAACATGGGTTCTCTTACGGAACCTAATCCTACCCACGAATCATAATCAACTTCATAATCTGTCGTCCTCAATTCCAAACTTACTCATGTAACACCAATATTACAAGATCACCTTAAAACTCATATCCCATGCCATGGACGTTTCATTTCGGCCTCACAACACAGTTCATAACGAGTTGCTAATACCAACACCTCGATGACTTCTAGTCCTTCCCCTAGACACAACCGTCCCTCGGCAACCGTATTTCCAGTTACCGATCAAGGGTACAGACCCTCATACAATCGACTCTATAATCCACTTATGACTCTTCTACTGTCCAGCTCTCTTCTTGAACACATATACCAAAACTACAAACGTCCTCCCCTAATTTGACCAACACCTCTCCACCTTCGGAGTCCTTCCTTAGCTTAAAATGTAATACTCTATGACCTAGTGAGTTCATAGCCTTAATGCATGACAACGCGGTAAATAAATCATTTTGTAAAATTTTATCATTTTAAATAGACCACAATTGGAACTAGCTTGGGTACACACGACCCCATCACTCTTATAACTTCAACGCCTTGCACAACGATTCGAGAATTGTTTGCATGCATCTTCCCGTGAACCTTCATCTTACTCAATCCGAACGATGTTATTACGACAGTACTATATTGAATGAAAATCTTTTCATACGTCACAATTCTGAAAGAAATTACCGACACCAAGTAAACCAGTCGGTTCTCACATTCTTTTATATGAAATCAACATGTCAATACTCATTTTGATTATAAAAGTTTTGCTGGCAAACGTTTTTCTTGACCTTTTTGTAACGATTTAACTTATCATGAAAAGTGTGAAATACTTTGCAAATCGTTAAACTCAAAATTTCTTTGTGCAGTGTGAAAGAAATCACCTTTTCTTTAAACATACTTTTGCACATGCTGACTCATTATTGATCAAAATTTATATTTACACATTTAATTTAAATCGTGAAAATTTCATGTTACATATAAGAACGCCATGCATGAAACTCTACTAGCAATTGAAGGCTACTCACTCTAACAAGGTCAACTGCATTACCCACGCAACTCATCCTTGACATTCTACCTTCGACCAACGGTCGCCCTCTCGGTCATGCAATAACTTGTTGTACATGCGTTCCACATCTCACTTACTCAACCATTTCATACTATTTTCGTTTTGATCACTGTCTCACTTTCTACTTCTACATGCTTTCATTTCACTATAGGTATCTTATTTCATTTACCATGTCATTGAAAAGCTCGACTAAGAAGTCAGAATTCTATTGACACTTTCAAGATTTCGACACTGTCTTTCCTTAACATCCCGACTGACCTATTCCGCGATTTCTAGAACTGGAACTCTCCTGAAACAGGAGTCTTACTCTAACTCAAACATTCCTCCTCTTAGAATCCACGAAGAGCTACCTCTAGATGACTCATAGCATTCTATACAACTTTTCTTGTCCCTGGTGTATATATATATATATATATATATATATACTAGTGGTGTACCCGCGCGATGCAGCGAGGGTGAATGACAATTCTGAAACATTAGTTTAGTTGTGAATCATGGTTCTCTATCACTTTCTATTTTATTTCATGAGTTTTCATGATTAGTTTGTAAGTCAACTAATATATAAAGTTGAAGATTAAGGCATTGTTTGGCAAAAAAAAGCTAGCTTATAAGTTAGGTACATGTTTGGATGACCATAAGCTAGCTTTTCAAAATGCTAGTCAAGGTAGCGTTTCATGAGCTTTTCAACTTTTGATTTTTTTTCTTCCAAAAATACCCTCAATTATATAATTATTATTTATTTACTATTTTTATAATATATCCTTTTTAGTCATTTTACACGCTTATAAGCTAGTTTTGCCAAACGTCACTTTGTAATCAGATCAGCTACCAGCTAGCTTATAAGTCATAAGCTAGCTTATCAGCTAGTTTGCCAAACATAGCCTAATATGATGTATTAGCAAGATATATTGGAAACATAATTGCATAAGTAAACATAATTGCATAAGTATTGAGCTTTCAAACCCATATATTCAGATCTCATAACAAAAATTTGAAATATTTGACTGAACAAAACAAAACAAAATACAATCATTTATAAATAATGTCACATCCATACCCGTACAATGTAGCAGGTAGTGCAAAATCATATAAATCGGGAAATTAAAAATTAATGTAACAAAAACTCCTACCTTAAAAAGGCGTTTTCATCTTCCATTGCAAGAACCTCAATGTAGTGATTTAAGCAGAAAATCTGACTGACACATGAACATAATTAGAGACTTAAGGGGTGTTTGGGATTGCTTATTTAAAACAACTTATGCTTATTTTTAAAAGTGCTTATCAACTTACGTCATGAGAAAAAAGAGTTGGGGGTAAAAATGTAATTTGGACAAATAAGTTATAAGCAGTTTCAAATAAGTTAAAATAGATTAACTTATGAAAAACAACTTATTTACGGTGGAGAAAAGTTATAAGCACTTTTTTTTTCAATCCAAACACTAAAAATAGCTTATTTGTGGTCAGAAAAAAACAATAAGCAAATAAGTAAAAAAAAAGAGCAAAATACCAAACACCTTAGAAACTCTTCGGTTCTTCCAAAAAAAGTTTGACAAGTTGACTTGGCTACGAAAATTAAGGGGCATGTTTGGTTGTCTTTTCTCTTCGTAAAGTTTTATATAAGTTAAGCTAAATTGTTGTTTATTATATTGCATTAAAACTTGAAAACTTTAAATTAACCATTTTTTTTACCAATAAAATAACCATTTTAAACTATGTGAATTATGTAAAATTGATAAAAATACATGTTTGGTAAATGCCCAAACACAATACCATATCAAAATATCAATCGCAAAACAAATACAATATAAAATTAGATATTGCTCATACATGTTCAATATGCCATTACCGGCAAAAGCAACAATTAATTTAAGTCACATTTTAAATCTTGGTGTTGTAGGATGCGTCGATTGTTTTTGCCTCATCATTCAATTAATACACTAATGTACAATACGAAAAGGTAAGCAAGTTGCCATTGTACAAGTTTTTGCTACCATTCACTATCATTGGACCTCCATTCTTAAGCTCTAAAAACCTTATTATATCCCCCTCCTCCATTGATGAAATCTTTAACCTCCCACAATATGTAAACTTAGTTTAAATATTTATTTCTCACCCTTTCTGAATAGTCCATTTTTATCTACAACACTCTCGACATAAGATTCTGTTTAAAAGGATTGGTAGCATCAATGCAACCCTGCCAAAAGTATATGATGTTCTCAAGAAACAACACCAACGATATTATAAATTTTAAAGGAACATTGTTCATGTGATTTCTAATCAACCTTGCAGCCTTCATGAGATACCATTAAAGGAATCAAAGATGAGAACTTCTCTAGTGTAGCATTCAACCTGTAGATTAAAAGAATTTGGATGGTTAAATGATAGATTGATATTTGATCAAATGTAACTAAACAACAAAGTATACAAATGCAGTTGATCTAAAAGAAACATGACCGGGCATAAACAATGAGATGGAAATGGAACAGATTCTTCAGAACCAAAACTTGTAAGAACTTTTGGCATGCTTGTGGGCAACATCCATACCATTTGACCCTATTCCAAAACATATCCTAATGCTCTCTAAAACGCATCCAAACCGCCCCTTAAACATATCTAAACAGCCCCTAACATGATCTGAAAACAGGTCTAAACATTCCCCTAAACGACTCTAAACACGGCCCCAAAACAGCCTCAAAACTGTCACTCAAAAACAGCACCATTGGGGCTGCTGTTTTTCGATTCTGCCACCCAAAGAACAGCCTTGTAGCTGTGTTTTGACCCACATAACAGCCCTTTAGACCTGGTAAATGCTTACCGAGTAAACCTTTAGAAAATGGTCCCTAAATAAATAAAAAACGCACACCCAGAAACTGGATTTGTTTAAATTATAAATATTGCATGACCCCGATAATAAATTTCATGATATTGTATTTCTTTTTCCCAAGCGAGTACAAGTATAAACATATTTTTGACAAACACATGCTACTTTCACAAAATCCAATAAATAGTATTTCGTATTTTCATTCCAAATTCTCTCCAAAAAGATAAAAACTGTCTTTACAGGTTAGACTATGCCAACCACCAAACTTAGCAGTTAGCACCATTCTTTTTACGGATCAGGGAGATTGTATGCACACTCTCATACAGAATTGAAAATGTGGCAACTTTAAAATGGCATTATATCTATTGATCGGCTCCTACAACTATGTTTGATTATTATTGAAAGAATTGATCTTTTCTTTAAATGGGAATGGCATTTGCCACAATTACATGTTTTTCACACAAGCCTTGTAAGAATTGATCTTTTCTTTAAACGGGAGTTTTATCATCAGTGCGTATAATTTCCAAATAAGAAGTATATGATCTCCACGGTTTTAAATGTTTTGAGAATATAATTCACAAACAGGTCTCCCATGAAATAGTCTGTCTACGGCTCTACCCTTTGGGGACAAAGGAACGGTCCAAATACATCATACCCCCATACCCTAATCCGAGTGGGATATCCTGAGTACATTTGATTTGGTAAAAACAAAAGAACATAAATGGATGCTTGTTACTAAAGAACTACTCAACCAAAGATAGTCTTTAAATAACATTTGATTCCCAAACACATTTAGTAACTTTAAACATGATTTAGAGGGTTTTTGAATTTTTCTTTAAATAGATGGAAATCACAGTGAAGAGTGTTCTTTTTACAGGCTACAACCTTCCTGTCCTGGGCACTGTTGATTGTGATTTCAATTTATTATTTACTTATAAATGCCATTTACATTGTATATCCCAGATTTATCACATTTAAAAATCAAGAAATTTAACACCTATAGCAGAAGACCAAGTTCCAAAGAGAACAATATTCCATAGAACACCACAATTAAGGCCTTGGTCGAGATGCAACTGCAGCAGCAGTAAGTAGATCATAAGAATTAAAAGTTTCTATACCAAACAAATGGTTGAGAACCAGCGCATCATACATAGAAATGGATTGGAGGTTAGGTCAAGCCCATCAACGTGATGTTGACTGAATACAGCAGTACGAACCTGCAGGACGAATTAGCTTGGGTAATTTCACACACATCCAGATCAACCAAATGATTTATGTAATATGATTTTTTTTCCAGATAGAAATCATAAGCTGGATTTGTTTCTTAGACAGAAGGAAGTCGAGATGAAAGCTGAACAAATGAAAGCTCTAAATTAAACATACCTAAATCGTGAACCCACGGATTTTGAGATGTTAAGATGCAAATCGTGAATCCAAATCAACTGATGTCGAGACGTTGAGCTGCAATCCTGAACCAAATCATGGTGTGTTTGAGAGAGGGAGGGAGGGAGGGGTGGGGGGAGATAATAAATCTGAACCCTAATTCTTAATTTATATGCAACCAGGAGAAGGCGTGCAATATGAAGGGATGGTGGGTATGGCTGTATGGGTATGGTGTGTTGCGTGAAGTATTCTCGGCATGGTGGTGAGAGGGGCGACGTGAAGAGGTAGGGTATGGTGATCAATGCGCAGACTGTAAACTAAAAGGGGTTGAAGTTGTACACAATTCATCAAACCTTGTAATTAAGAGTTTTTTGAATTTGATGTTTTAAAGTGTGGTACATTGTGCTTTAAAATTTGTCTTTAAGACATTTGATGTAAATGCTTATATATGTAGTATAGATATACGTCTCATCATAACCGACCTTTCACGTTACTTTCCCAACAATGGGTCTCAATCTACCCCTCAGGTGTCTTTCTATCATTCTAGATTACTGGAACACGACGCATAATTAGCTTAAGACTACATCATCAGAGTAATAAGGCGGGCTAAGCACATACATGCACCTGTAAGTTCATAATTTCACTGGCCAGGTGTAATCCCAAACTTACCTTACATGACTGTCCTCGGTACCTTATTAATCCTCCATCTACTATAGTGCCCTCCTAATGCATTTCTTATATCAATAATAGTGCCTTCCTAACGCATTTCCTGATTCTCTGTTGTGATCTCTACTCCAAAGTTTAAGTTTAGGCCCGTCCGGTCACCTAAATCCCTTAAACTATGGCTCTGATACCATTTGTAACAGCCCAATTTAGATAGAACATGCAAAACATTAGAATAATAAAATTTTAATGAAACTGGGTCCCAAAATTTCATTACATCAATCTAAAACTTAGGTTGGCAGAAACAACCTATTCACAACTGAGAAAAATTTAACTCTACATGCGGCACTTACACTGTCTCTAGCTTCATCCGTGCTCTATCTTGCTCTTGCTCACTTACCTGAGCATCCTACTATTTGCTTACCTGAAAATGGTTTAATTTTTGAAAAACGAGGGTTAAACCAAAAGGTCTAGTGAATTCCCTCCATAAAACATTTATCACAGTAACAAATGATTTTTTTGAAAACAATTCACATTCTCCACCTAAACATCATACAAGGTTTAACACAGGGTTCAAGGATCGCATAAGCTACCTCGATCAGGGCCTAACGGACACCCTTTCGGCTACACCAGAGTCCAAGTGGACCCCCCTTCTTTCTTAGTAGGAAGGAAACAAATTCCAACCTACAAGTTGACAACATATGCCCAAGGAATTATAGAATTCCAATGTACCCTGATTCCACTGTGTAAACCAACCCCACATAGCATACACATAACGTATCGAAATCACATTCATGAAAACTTTAAACATAATTTCATTTGCTAAATAAACTTTCTCAAATAAGACATGCAGTTCATGGAAAGCATGCATGCAATTTATAAAACAATTCATGCTCGTAAACGAACCCATATTCAGTAAAACATAGTACATCATAAAAAGGGTTTAGGGAACTCACCTGATAGCAAATTATTTCCTAACCTCGTGTCTTGATCCGTCCGTACACCTAATGCATAATTTATAAATTTATTAGATGCAACTCAATTTCTGATCCTAAATTCTCCTCTTAACTCGATCTCTAATAATAACCATGGATCATCAACTAGTTAGCACATCTCATCTTAAACCATTACTAGAACCCAAGTATAGAATTTCTTAGGCCCTCTTCGAACAAGGCCTGAAAGACAAATACCCGAAGGTGGGCGACCTGAGACTCTCAAAGTTTGGCCCTAAAGTTCTTGACTTCAATCCCCTGCCAAACGAGGTACATTTCTCTAAACTCTTATCTATTTTCAACCCCCCACTTCTTCTACTTCTTCGGCTACCTCAGTGGTAATCCCAACTGCTGATATCCAGGCTGCTACCTCCACTCCTTCTAAGAAAAGGAAACACTCTACTACCTCACTTGATTCTCAACGGATCAAGAAAACCAAGGAGCAAAGCCCCAAGTCCTCACAGGTTGAAGACTCCACGACTCTTTCTGCACAAGAGACGCTGGATAGTTCCGTGGTACGCTCTACCACAGCTGATCAAGCCACCCCTTCCATACCAATCTCAGCGTCTCATAAAAAAGGTTATTAACTTGGAACTGAACCCCCCTCCTTCAGACTCTCTAAGGACTGAAGAAGTATTTCTTAGCGGATCCAACGCTGAACCTCTTACCAAAACCCTCTTCTCAACCATCACTCCTCCCACCATTCCTTTGGGCACTCCACCTATTTTCCCCCCATTCACTACAACAAACAACATCCTCGATACATCAGCTGCAACTTTACAAGGGATGATGAATCAAAATATAGGATATGCAGGCACTTCTATGTGCCAAGGCACTCTGGAAGGCGACATGGATCACTACTTAGGTTATCGAAGTTTCGAGGACTTCGCCAACCCGCCTGCAGGTATACACAAAACCATAAACACTCCTCTCTTAAAATCCCAAACTTCTGAGCTTTCCTTTGTTCATAAGTTATTAACTATTGCAGGTCCTAATTTGGGAGATATCAACAACTCCCTGAAAGCCTTGGAAACAAAGGTTGAATCTCTTACCACCACTCTATCTACAAAATCTTCAGTGGTTACAAACACTGGAGAGGATCTCAAAAAGCTGACCACCGAGGTCGAAAAGAAAGCCTCCGGTGCTGATCTGGAGAAGGTGGAAGGTAGCATTGGTCAATTTGCTACTACTATCGGTGAAAACTCCACCGCTAACAACACTCTCTCCACCAACTTTACAGCCCTGACCAATGAAATCACATCATTGAAGACAGTGGTTGGAAATCTTCAGGAAGAAGTGTCCTCCTTAAAGACGGATGTTAGCACTGCGACCAATCTCCTTCAGCATATCCTCGACCGCCTGAACGCTGCTACTTGTGCTTCTTCGCATTTTACTCAGGTGGATCAAGAAGTTCTTCAAAGAATCACTCCTGCTATATCTGGCCTGGAAGACAGATTAGGTAGGATTGAAACCTGTGTTGGAATCCCTGGCCTGGAAGACAGGGACCCAATGCACACTGATACTGCTGCTCCTGAAACTACTACTTCCTCCCCCACTCATCATGTGGAAGAGGGGGAGAAGACTGAAGACCTTCCCCATAATGTTGAGGTGGAGAAGAAAAATCTTGAAGACCTTCCCAATAACTCTGAGGGGGAGGGTATTGTTGTGTCTGCTGCTGCTACAACCGAGAAACCTCAGGGAGTTGAAAACCCTGGGGAACCGAGAAACCTCCCTCTGAATTTGAGGGGGAGAAACTCGAAGAGGAAGCTGTTGCTGATGTAACAGAACCCTACGCTGATGAGGAAGAATCTAAAGCTGAAGTAGCAGAAGTTGATGAAGACCTCGACCTTGAGGACGACGAACCATCATCATCTCCTAAAAATGATGATGACGACGATGACGATGATGATGACGACTTCTTCTTCATCCAGCCTAAGAAAGCCCCAGCTCAAAAAGGGGTTATGATAAATGAACCATCAGGGGAGGGGACAAAGACAAAGCCTGCAGCGTCTGAAGATGACAAAGGCAAAAATAAAGGCCTCGCTGCAGAAGGCAATTTGACTATCCTCCAAAGAAATCCAGTTTGTCAGGTACAATATCTTTTCTTTCCTTACACTGCATCCCTCCTCTATCCCTTCTCAACCTCAGTTCTCCTGTCCATAAAACCTCTATACACTTAAACCCCATTCTTTTCTCTATCTCTTTATTTCCCAGAAGATCTTACTTAAACGATCCTTGTGTATCAGCTAGTCCTCTCCCCTGCTTGAGGATACAGCTGAAGTTCCTCCAACTGCATCAACAATAATCCCAGCCTCTAGTGCTGAAGAAATAATCCCAGTCTTGGATCCCAGTGGGATTGAAGAAGCCGAAGAACAGCTGCTCTCTCACAAAAAGAGACCTTCCTTGGCTCCTCAAACGCTAAGGGAAGAGGATCAGAAAAAGAGAGAAGCAATGATCAAACAACTTGAAGATCAGCGAATCATCCTTCCTCGTTCCAAAGTCATCCCTGACCCTAAGTTCAGACTATCAAAGAAGGAATACGTTGAACATCTCAAGGCTGAAAAACAACTCGTTGATCGAAGGAAAGTTGAAGAACAAGATAAAGCCTATGCCATCTAGCTTGTCCAACAATCAGTGAAGGATCCTGATCTAAAGAAGACTCCCATTGATGTCCAACGTCAATTGTGGAAAGACGCCAAGAAGATCATCGAAGAAAAGACGCCAAGAAGATCATCGAAGAAAAGACCAAGGTATCTGACTCCACCTTGGAATGGTGCAAATAAAGACTGCACTATCGATCTCGGGTATCCAGGATCAACAAAGTGAACATCAGGGGAAGACGACCATAAAAGTTCTTGTTGTTGAAGTTGACATATTCAGAGAAAATGGTACCAAGGAGACCATCTATGCTGCTACGATCAAGAAGTACGGTTTCTATGAATGGTTGGAGATGCGAATAGCCATTCAGCGATCTCGCTCACAGTATAAAAGCCATGTCGAGAAAACTATAAATTCTCAGATCGACTTGGTTTCATCTGCTGTGGATATTCCTCTTCCTCCTCCTAATCCAGCTCAACAAAGAAGGGCCTCTACAAAGAAAAAGATAATACCTTCAGACTCATGCCCTCCTATCATAAATGAAACAGGTATTGGTTTTTCATGTGCTGAAGTACTTGGTCCTGAACCTGACCTCTCAGCTCTCGACACCTCCCTGCCCCCTGGTGAACGCTTCATCCCTGGAAAAGTCTTAAGCAAACCTTATGGTATCTTCTTTCACGACTATGATGGACGAGAACGCTTTCAACGCATCTCTGAGCTACCCATCACTCCCATCGAACAGCTCAGAGATCTTATCTACTGGTGTGAATTCAGAAAAGAACTTCTCGGACACTTCATGAAGCCCCTGATCTTTACTGAAGCACAGAATAGACGAAATATCGGAGAAAAAGTCTCTGACTGGATGATCCCCTCTACAAGAACCCTTGATGAACTTCTCGTTAAGGAAGAACCTGAATAGCTGATAAGATTTCTTGTAATTCTTCTATCTTTATCAGCTTATATCTTTTGTACTTGTAAATTTATTTGTTGTACTTGTAATTTTTCCACTTCCCTTTGTAACTTATACGAAGTTAAAAGAAAATTTTCAGCGAATGTACTTTACTCCATCAGCACTCAAAAGATCCCTGAAAACAGTAAAAGGGACAAATATTTTATGACTTCTTTTTATCATTCTGTTTTTATAGTTAGCAATTTTCTTTTTGTTGCTATGTCAATATCAAATAGGTGGATATTGTTGATCCAAACCCTCAGTGATTTGATAATGACTCTTTAAGAAACACTTAGTGAAAATTCTAAGTATTCAATATGTATTAGAGTTACACTATTGCTGATAAGTACTATGTCTCTACAGTACCGCTGATAGGAAACTCATGTTCATTAAATTATGTTCAGCGATACTGTTCATCAATAAAGCCCTGAGCCTATTCAGTCTTGTTGATGATCGCTGACAATCTTTGTTGTTTACTTATGATCCCTGAACACAAGTTTCACGACAACCATGTTCTACGTTGAAGTCGAAGATCTAGCCAAAGAACCAGCGACAAGTCTACTAATGAACTGATGCGGATATCAGTGAAGCCAAGATTTGTCCACTCAACGTGAAGTATCAAGTAGAAGACTTCAGCGATCGCTGAGCTTTGTCACTCGCTGATAAAATACTGTTCAATGAACGCTGATCATGAAGTCTTCCTCTACAAGTTACTTTTGTCTTATCCCCTTGCACATCCCCATACGAACTGTCAGAACGGACATCCCTTTTGTCCAGAATCGTACAACCAACTCTGATTCTACACTGTTCATCATGAAGCTACTAGGTTGTCTACCAAGGTCAAAACATGCAACCAATCAGCTGCTGCCACGTGTAAAGTTGTACTGCTATGCATTAAATGGATGCAGTATATAAGAAGAACCCTACTTCAGAAATGAAGTGCTCGACCATCTTCTCTCTACTATCTTTGTGTTAGGATATTATTCGTAATTTCCTTATCTCCTTTCTAGCTTAATTCTAGTGCAAGAAAACTTATTGTTCTTAACTTGTTTAGATTAGGCTTAGTCCTTAATCTTGTTCCGCAACAATTTGTAAATTGTTTGATTATATCAATAAACAATTTAGAAAGTAAAAATCGTGTGTTTGTATTCACCCCCCCCCCTTCTACAAACTTGTATAATCCTTCGGGGCCAACAGAAGTCTTCGGCGAGGACTTTCTGTAACACCCCAAAATCTTTGCCAATTTAGACCTCAAATTATAACAGGTTATGACAATAAATACTTCGACTTATAAAACAGGAAGTGGATTAACCATCAAGAGTACATTTACAGATATAGGATCCTACAAATAACTTATTAATCTAATTATGTCACTATAATCAGATTAACTAAGTTATCTAAGCAATCCCTCAAAATCTCCTTCTGTTAATTGACTTCCTTGATATTCCAAAACGCTCGTCCCACAACCCTTATTTTCCCGAGCCGGTACCTGGTAAGAAAACATCATTTGAAACGATTAGGCCAACGCCTAGTGAGAACATTCGTTTCCATAATAATATTTGCAAAATCAATGTAAACAAGTTATATCAAACCTGATTACCCTTTTTCTTACCATACGTGTAACTCTATTCCGTTAACACGATTTTCATCCAATCCCATGAATATGACTGACACACATTCCATCATCATATCATGTCTTAGAGCCACACTACGAATCTTCACTGATTCTAGATTAATACTCTTATTCCAGAAATCGCAATATACACATGCCAATTTCCATTCATATCCTATTCCAGAGCCACACTACGAATCTTTCTCAGATTCTAGATTAATGCTCTTATCCAATAAATCGCAATTACACATGCCCATTTATCGGAAAGGAAGTAGAGATTACAAGCACTTATGTCAATCCCATTTTCTTCCTTAGAAATTGGGAATAACGATTATTACCACACGCCTATTCCACAATTTCCTCACACACACCGGAATAACGATTATTACCACACGCCTATTCCAGGGTTTCTCACACACATCAGAATAATGATTAACTTCATCTATTCCACGTGCACATAATCATTAGTACTACACACATCAGAATAATGAGTAACTTCAGCTATTCTACGTGCACATAACCATTAGTACTACACACATCACTGGAATAACGATTATTACCACACGCCTATTCCATGTGATTACTAAACACTAGTGCCTACGGATCCATTACACTTTACTAACGTATATTCATAACAACATATTACAGCTCATATCATATTCTCAAATCTAAGAATACTAGATAACCTATCGTATCTTCATCCTCAAATGCACCCCCTTCGGCGACTCAACTTCTCCAAAAGAGTCCGGACATCAGGGGTCTCCGGATAACAAAACTATCCGGACAACTAAACTACCCGGATAACACAACTTTCCGGATACTGATCTAATCCGAACAACTTAAGTTTTCCGGACGCTTCACTAATCCGGATAACACCCGGAAACTAACGCAACCCGGATACTATCCGGTAACTACAATCATCCGGAAAACTAAAGCAATAAAATAAAACTTACCCAGATACTATTGCGTCCGGAAACATTCATCACCGGGGGTATCCGGATACGACGATTTATCCGGAAAACTCGGTTCTGCAGCCTAAAATTCGATCCATTTTCATGTATGTTCGATTCAGCTCATTCCAAACCATCCCATACAGTTCATAATCAATTTATACAGCTATTTCAAGGTTTAATTTAACATGAAAACACTGATTTAAGCAAGGAGCAATGAACTCACCTTATATTTGCAAATACTCACTTCCTGCACAAATCTACTACTTCAAATCTGTTGTAAACGATTCTGTAAATCAACCCAATACACAGATTCGTTTATAATCATATAACCACAACAAATTTAATCAAAAACCTTGACTGATTTACATACCAAAATGATGAATAAACCCTTGCTTTTCTTTCTTTTCTCCTTTCCCTTCTTTCTCTCTATTTCTTCTTTCTCTCTTGACCGACCCAAAGACCAAAATCAGATAATATTTGATTTTCAGATATTTTATTCAAACAAACTTTCCAAAATGACCAAAAGCACCCTCAAGTTTCATTAATTCCAAAAGTAACATCTTACTTACATCTCTTGTATTTTAATCCTAATGAATTATAAAACTTCCATATATTTCAAGGTTTACACAAAAATACAAATACATCCCAATTCTTATTAAAATAATATTATTGAAAATTTAGGATGTTACAATACTCCCCAACTTGAAAATGATTTCGTCCCCGAAATCACAATCAGATAAACAAAGAAGAGTACCTATCTCACATACTTTCTTCCGACTCTAAAGTCATACTAACAACTCAAAGATATAATATTATTATACCTATAATCACCCTCTTAGATTGTAATTTATCAAAAGGTTTTTCTAAAAACGATTCCCGCTCCTTCACATAACAACTTTTCTCATCAATTATGCTTCAAAAACTACGGCAATCCATCATTGCATCCATGACTTACACGTTTCTTCGACCCAAAAATGCTATCACCTTCTCACATCACTATCGCACCACACAAACACGTCTCAACCAAGCACTAAAGGGTTGTATATCAAAGGTGATAACTCCATTGAACTCGTAGTATGACTACATTCTTAAGTCCAAAGCTTTCTATCATTGCTTCCCCACGTTAGCGTGGAATACTATCTTTCAAGTATCACTTGTCTCTTTCTTCCAACTTTCCACATATCGATAGTATTTTCTCGATACGAACCAAAACAAACAGTTTCACTAAGATTTTTAACTTAAAATATTTAACCAAGTTATCTTGAAACTACATTACCGTTCAAAGTTACTACCCATTCTTAGATCTTCAACTAATCTTTTCTCGTACAATTCTTTCACACATAAGGAGAAACTTATATTCCTTAACGATTTTGCCTTCACTATACCACACCAACTTACAAGCCATATGCTCCATCAACTTTATTGACAAATAGTACTTTCCATCCGGAATCCCCGAAAACTTCCATTCGGACACTCCCTCTTTCTGACTTCACATTACATGCTAGTTGACATATCTATCTTCGCAATTCATGTCACTACTCGTTCGTACAATCTCCACCCATAACATTAACCACAGACCATGTCTCTCATAGACTCATACACAAAAACATTTATATTCATGTTTTTCTCGTCCAAAAACCGAGTTTATTTCACTAAATACCTCCTCCCCAACTTTAGTTGAACTACCACTCACGATTTTCTAATTAACTTGAACTTATACGTTCATACTAGCTCCTTGTGATTCCAAACAAATACAAAAACATGGTACAATCCCTCACAGATCAACATTTTCTATACACTCCCTTGGTTCGTCTCTAGTACTTCATCTTTTATAAATCTTCCACATCATAAGTAAAAACACTTATCTAAAACAACAGTCCTTCACTGTTCTTACCATCCCCACATGGTGGTCCTTCAACTTTTAAACTTCTGAGTCAAGACTTAACATTTATACATGACCCCAAAAGGATAACCAAAGCATTTACGTCAAGTAAACTTCAATTACAATATCATTCATGCAATTTCAACCACAAGCCTACGTGGAGCTTATCAAATCGGATCAATGCTCTTAAGACTCAACTGAGTTCAATACCGAGCCATCTACTCAAAGGATCTAATGATCATTATGCAACACACGTTCCGAAGCATGATAATCCTACGACCCCATCATTGCTACTTTCCCAACGAAGTCAACTTATATAGGCATATATATGCGTATATGCAACTCTTTTATACTCCACAATGTATATACTTCGCCAAGGTTCATTAGTTTCAAAGGTATTAAGAACGCGCAATTTATCAAACAGTCTTTACACTTAAGACCGACACTTGTTCAAATAGAAAGCAGTTAAGCATATAACACATCCAAGACTCCATCTCGAGTAACTAAAACTAACAAACATTTAAAAGACTCATTTGAATATAAATCAAGCCTTTAAGGCCAAAATAAACGTTTGGTTAAACATGTGTCACTCACACGATTACGTAAACCAAAATACATTGAAACCCAAAATCTTTACCCTTTTTAATCCCTTAATTGGCCATCGGCCCCAAAACAAAGGTTTACCACTCTTAAAACTTTACATGGTCGGATTTACAAAAATCCCCCAACCCACATGTTCACATTTTTAAAACGTAAAATATCATAAATATTGCACATCCACAATAAACATTAAAAGTGTGTTTTGACTGCATATCTTTCGGTTGTGCAACAATAACTCGAAACTTCTTTCATTAGTGATTTATTCGTCAATTACTCAAAGTCTTTAACTATGTCGTACACGATAAAATTTGCTTTGTGCATACCCTCTGCATAACAGCATACCGGTACCGCTCACGGTTTTGTTTCTGTCCGCACAGGCATACGTGGGACGCACCTAGACCGCACCCAATGACAGACGAAAGGTCTCATACACCTTACACAACTATCGACTTCAAAGTCAATATTTGACATCTCGACACTTCCTTAACTTTAAGGTCCCTAACTGAACCTAATTCTTCCTCCGGACACAACCGTCCCTCTGCAACTGTATTCCTAGTCAGCGAACAAGGGTACAGAATCTCATGCAACCGACACTAAAGTCCACTTTCGACTCTCACACTGTTCATCTCTCATTTGAACACAATTACCAAAACTACAAACTTTCTCCCAAAGTTTATCCAACACCTCTCCACTCTTGGAGTTCTTTCTTAGCTTATAACGTAATACTCTACGACCTAGCGAGTTCATTGCCTTTATGCATGACAAAATCATTTCGCACATTCTCTCATTTTAAATAACCCTACTGGGAAATAACTTAGGCACACATACCCCAAAGTACTGCACAACGATCTCGAGAATCGTTTGCATATTAAATTTCCGAAAACTCAATCCTTCTCAACCAAAACAGTGTTGTTGCGACGGTAATATACTAAATGAAAATCTCTTCGTACGACAACAGTTCAAAAAAGTTTGACCGACACGAAATAAACTAGTCGGTTCTCTCACCTATTTATATGATGTTTAATAGGTCCATACTCCTGTTAGTTATTAAACGTTTTGCTGACCAACTCTTTCTTGCTGCAATTCAACTTTTCATGTAAAGTATGAAATACTTTGTAAAAACTTCAAAAATTTCGATGTGCGACGTAAATGGGATTGCCTTTTTCTTTAAATACACTTTCGCACATGCTAATTCAACCTTGACTAAAACTGTTTTTTATGCATTTGGTTTGAAATCATGAAAACTCATGTAACACACACTAAAACACCAGGCATAAAACTTTCCTCGCAATTGAACGCTACTTACTCAAACGAGGTCAATCGTCTTACTTACGTAACTTATCATTGACATTCTACTTCCGACCAGTGGTCGCACTCTCGGCCTTATAACATTTGCTATACTGGCATTCCACGATCCACATACTCCACCATGTCATACCATTTCCATCTTGATCAATCATCTCATACTCTATCTTCACACATATCAATCCACCTACTAAAGGTTACCTTGACGGACTTTCATGAGTCCCGCCAATTCCAGGTTATCCTTCCAACCTGCAATCAAAACCGATCTGTCCTTCAAAGGACCTTGGTGGTGTATTCACCATCATTCTACTAAAACATAAAGGGATAACCATAAGAAATGGTTATGCACGTATACACATACAAAACGTACCTTATCGATCGTTAGTCACTGTAATAATTCAGAAATAAGCATGCTCGTGTAACAATATATTCATAATAACAGTAGCTAATTGGAATTGTGAACATATTATACAGGAGAATCCTCGTTACCAATGTCACAATACTAATTTCACATATTTCCGTTAATCTCTAAGACTATTCCGTCTTAACACTTCTACCCATATCTCACATATCATAACCTACTCCATCACAACATAAGTCTAAGTATATTATCAGCGTACTTAGTTCGCTTAAACTAGTGCTCTGATACCATATTGTAACACCCCAAAATCTTCGCCAATTTAGACCTCAAATTATAACAGGTTATGACGATAAATACTTCGACTTATAAAACAGGCAGTGGATTAACCATCAAGAGTACATTTACAGATACAGGATCCTACAAATAACTCATTAATCTAATTATGTCACTATAATCAGATTAACTAAGTTATCTAAGCAATCCCTCAAAATCTCCTTCTGTTAATTGACTTCCTTGATATTCCAAAACGCTCGTCCCACAACCCTTATTTTCCCGAGCCGGTACCTGGTAAGAAAACATCATTTGAAACGATTAGGCCAACGCCTATGAGAACATTCGTTTCCATAATAATATTTGCAAAATCAATGTAAACAATTTATATCAAACCTGATTACCCTTTTTCTTACCATACGTGTAACTCTGTTCCGTTAACACGATTTTCATCCAATCCCATGAATATGACTGACACACATTCCATCATCATATCATGTCTTAGAGCCACACTACGAATCTTCACTGATTCTAGATTAATACTCTTATTCCAGAAATCGCAATATACACATGCCCATTTCCATTCATATCCTATTCCAGAGCCACACTACGAATCTTTCTCAGATTCTAGATTAATGCTCTTATCCAATAAATCGCTGTTAGTGCAATATGTCTTCAAAGTTTTAATATAGAAAGGTCAAAGTCAAAGTCAATGTATTGAGTTGTATTGTGTTGTTTACACCTTGTAATGTGTTTAGTATAAATAGGTTTAGTTGTGTGTTAGTATAAAGGACTCTAGACATACTTAACTCACATTCTTATATTCTAGAGAGAGAAACACTTGTACAGAACTCCTAATCTTGTAATGTGTTCTTGAGTGAAATGGATGACGAATTCATATCTTCTCTATCTTGATAGATCTTGGTTTAACAATTGGTATCAAAGCACGTTAACGAAGATCTTGGATTTACAATTGGCATCAGAGCAGGATCTTAGATTCAGAGAGTGTTTCTATGATCATACACAAATTCTTGTGAAGATTATCAAGAAAATTTGATCGATTTCTTGAACTTTTTCATGAAATCTCGTTTTCTTGAGATTTTTTTCAAAATTTTTTGTTTGTGATCGAATTGCTTCAAATTTGGTATCATTAGATTCGTGATCTGATGTGGAACGTGATTAAAGAAGGGTTCGAAGGCCAATTTCATCGATTTGAGGTTCAATTTTGAAGATTTGAGAATTTTTTGGGTTTTGAACTCGAGATACTGTTCGATCTACAAGGATAGCTTTTCAGACGTTTTCAGTGATTGTTGTGTGAAGAAAGTACTATCAGACTGATTTTTCGAGCATTTCTGTGAAATTTCGTGCAGAGATATTCAGATTTCAGTCGTGTTTGGGATTTTTTGTGAACTTTTCGCAAGATCTGTGGTTTTCGCAAGACTCATCGTGGTTTTCGCAAGACTCATAGAACTTTTCGCAAGTTCATCATCTTTTGAAGGTTTTCCGAATCCAAGTGGAGTTTTCGCATCCTAAAGACACGAGAACAGTAACTTTTCGCAACCCTCTGTCACGCAAACAGTGACTTTTCGCAACCCAAAGGCACGCAAACCTCAGATATCTTCAAAATTTTGACAATCGCAATTACACATGCCCATTTATCGGAAAGGAAGTAGAGATTACAAGCACTTATGTCAATCCCATTTTCTTCCTTAGAAATTGGGAATAACGATTATTACCACACGCCTATTCCACAATTTCCTCACACACACTGGAATAACGATTATTACCACACGCCTATTCCAGGGTTTCTCACACACATCAGAATAATGATTAACTTCATCTATTCCACGTGCACATAACCATTAGTACTACACACATTAGAATAATGACTAACTTCATCTATTCCACGTGCACATAACCATTAGTACTACACACATCACTGGAATAACGATTATTACCACACGCCTATTCCATGTGATTACCAAACACTAGTGCATATGGATCCATTACACTTTACTAACGTATATGCATAACAACATATTACAGCTCATATCATATTCTCAAATCTAAGAATACTAGATAACCTATCGTATCTTCATCCTCAAATGCCCCTCCTTCGGCGACTTAGCATGGGGGTTCCGCTATAACAAAACTATCCGGACAACTAAACTTCCCGGATAACACAACTTTTCGGATACTGATCTAATCCGGACAACTTAAGTTTTCCGGACGCTTCACTAATCCGGATAACACCCGAAAACTAACGCAACCCGGATACTATCCGGTAACTACAATCATCCGGAAAACTAAAGCAATAAAATAAAACTTACCCGGATACTATTGCGTCCGGAAACATTCATCACCGGGGGTATCCGAATACGACGATTTATCCGGAAAACTCGGTTCTGCAGCCTAAAATTCGATCCATTTTCATGTCTGTTTGATTCAGCTCATTCCAAACCATCCCATACAGTTCATAATCAATTTATACAGCTATTTCAAGGTTTAATTTAACATGAAAACACTGATTTAAGCAAGGAACAATGAACTCACCTTTTATTTGCAAATACTCACTTCCTGCACAAATCTACTACTTCAAATCTGTTGCAAACGATTCTGTAAATCAACCCAATACACAGATTCGTTTATAATCATATAACCACAACAGATTTAATCAAAAACCTTGACTGATTTACATACCAAAATGATGAATAAACCCTTGCTTTTCTTTCTTTTCTCCTTTCCCTTCTTTCTCTCTATTTCTTCTTTCTCTCTTGACCGACCCCAAGACCAAAATCAGATAATATCTGATTTTCAGATATTTTATCCAAACAAACTTTCCAAAATGACCAAAAGCACCCTTACGTTTCATTAATTCCAAAAAGTAACATCTTACTTACATCTCTTGTATTTTAATCCTAATGAATTATAAAACTTCCATATATTTCAAGGTTTACACAAAAATACAAATACATCCCAATTCTTATTAAAATAATATTATTGAAAATTTAGGATGTTACACTTTCAGACCTGTAAACTTGCTGAATGTTTGACCACAAACGATTCTGAAAAATGCTTTCTGTTCCGAATGCAAAAGCAAGAATAAAGGAAGTCGTTTTATCGACTTAATCCCATGCAAACTTGAAAACCCATTAAACATTTCTGATAAAGAGGTTTGGGAAACCCTTTTTTCAGACACTTGCGAAAACCTTTTATTCAGTGGCTTTCGAAAACTTTCGTTGAACTCAGATTAAGTGTCTTGCGATAAAGAGGTTTGGGAAAACCTTTTTTCAGACACTTGCGAAAACCTTTTATTCAGTGGCTTACGAAAACTTTCGTTGAACTCAGATTAAGTGTCTTGCGAAAAAATTATTTATTAAGTATCTTGCGAAAATAATTTTAAGAGGCTTGCGAAAACTCTTCGTATGAAGCTTGCGGAAAGTCTGTGATCTAGTTGACTATTATGTTGTCTCTAAGTATGATACCATGTTAAAATCCAAGGATTGAATCAGGTTAAAATATGTTTGTGGAGGCATTTATGGAACACTGGAATAACAACGCCGAGTTCAGGAATAAGTACATTAGCTGGTGCAATATGAATGCAAGCAGAAGACAGAGGCCGTTAGATGGAGGCTCACCTGATTGTGATGATGTGTCCCCTTGCGAAAAGTTCTTAATCAGAAAGGCTTGCGAAAACTAAAAGCTTTCCGTCTTGCAAAAACTGGAAGTGTTAGAACTTCAGTTGCTTACGAAAACCACCCGAGATTGATGCTTGCGAAAACCTTTTCTTACTGTTCAGCTTGCGAAAATAATGGCATGTAGGTTGCGAAAAGTTCTTAATGAGTTGGCTTCTTTGACTTTTTATTTTGACTTTTCTTCACTTCTTTTTGCACTGTTACAATCTGAAATTTCAAAAACTCACAAACAAAAGATGATCTCAACAATTTTAGATCAAATCACTAACAAACCCATTTTTAAAAAATCTCAACAATTATTTTGGATCAAAACCCAAGATGTAAACAATTTTCTCAAGAACACCTCAAGAACACATGAAGATCAAAAAATATCAAAAATAGATTTTGTGATTAAAACTTGAAATCTTTGATTGAATCACGTCTAAAACTTGTTTTTGGAAACGATTTTGCTCAAGAACGGATCAAAACAACACAAAATTATAAAACTGAATCTAAACATTTTTCACAGTGAACATTTTCTCAAGAACACCAAATTTTCAAAAACTTTAAATTGATTAAATCTTGTTGAGTTTTTTATAATCTTTTGAGGCCAAACTGATTTAAAACAACAGAGCAACACTTTGCAATCAAAATCAAATCAAAAAGCGAACAAAAATGCAAAATCCAATTGTATTCTTCAAGTTCTTCAAAAATGGAGATTTTCTTCAAATTTCTTCAAACCTTCATCAAATTTGGACAAATTTGGGATGAATTATGCACAAATCTTCTTCCAAAGCTCTAATACCAAATGTTAACACCAGATCTATTAGGTAATCATCAAATCATTCATTGATCTTGAACATACTAGAGATTACATAAGAATGATACACTTTCTCTCTCTAGAATGCTCTCATCTCTCTCTCTCTCTAGATCTAACAATTATGCTCTATAGTTACTCACTTGCTTACAAACTAAGCTAAACCAAACCTATTTATACCTAGACATTACAACACATTAAACTCTAATGTAGTTTGAGTTTACATGACTTTGACTACATAAACATTACAAATACATTGACTTTAACATAAATCTTGAATACAATTTTGTGCGCTAACAGTTGCTAATTGAGATTATGAACATATTACACATACGGATCCTCATTACCACATTTACAACTTTCAAATTGTGTAATTTTCAACGACTCTAAGATCATCCTATCTTAAGAGTTCTACTCAAACCTCACAATTCGCAACTTAATCGTTCTATCTTATGTCTAGGCATCTTACATTCATACATAGTTCACTCAAACCATTGCTTTGATACCAACTTGTAATACCCTAAAAATTGGAACAGTTGTAAACTTGAATAAATCCAACTTTACCATTCTAAGCATAAAAGAATCACCCAAAATGGGGAAATGTAGTGACAGAGTTTACAACTAAAATGAACCATAATACAACAATCTACTAATTTAGAGCGTATGTACAAAAGATCTAGATTATGAATGGGTGTCGCTTTGGTTTCTAAAATACTTACTATGTATCTCCATGTATGATTCTTTTAAAATATCTTGTGCCCAAAAGTTTTCTCTAGAGACAAACGGCACATCACTCCAAGCGATTCACCTTGCCGACCTTAGAACCTGATATGCATGCCACATTTAAGAAAAAGTGTTAGGCTAACACCAAGTGTGATCAAAGAGTTTATAATTAACATTCAATATAATTGTCCAGCATTATAAACATGATACACTTAAAATGTAGACATTTTCCAATCGACAAACCTTTACCACACAAAACATCTTGCGATAACGGGGGAGACCTGATTTCCATGAGGGTAACGGAACACAAAAGTAGGTTACCCAACCATGTTCAAGAGCCCCACTATGAATTAATATTCAATTCATTGATTCTATATTTCACTTATTCATAAGAAATTATAATTAATGGTGATTGGTCGTTGCCCGATTATCATGTCCACAACTATTACCAATCTCGACCCCATGCCTACTTCTTTGTACATTCCGGGAATTCACTATCCCATTATTATCACAACTTCAAGACAACTGTGTCTATGGATCCATTACAGTTAGACTAACACACCATTACAACAACATATTAGTATGTGCTTAATCAATAAGGACTCACCATGACATTACCCACCTAGTTTAAACTTGGTCATTACATGTTTAGTTACAAGATCACCCAACAAGTTAATAACCACATTCATATGTAACACAAACCTTCCATTGAAATCATTTGTTCATATACGCTCAAACCCTAGTTTGACATAGATTTGTCCCAAAACTCATAAATATGTGAATAAGGTAGAAAAACCTTGAAGAAACATCATCATCCATTTAACTCATTTAAACATGAATTTTGATAATATTTACCCAAAACTCAAACCCTATATGTTCCCAAACTCCTTCAAAATGGGTTTTTAAAATAGTAAGTAAGAATGTGTACAAGAGCAGTGTTTAGGAGATGAAAACAAAAGATTTAGCATGTATAAAGTTTTAAAAGCAAGTAAGAACTCACAACTTAAGTTTTCTTAGAAAAAAACCTAGAAATTCTTGAAGATGAAGATGGTGGTGGAAACATTTTGGTATCTAGTTTCCTTCCTTCAACTTGATGGAGTAATAACAAGTAAGGACTGGAGGATTTGTGCAATCAATGCCCCAAAATCGCCATAAATGAGGTACGTTTCACCTTGGGAGAGTTTATAGAGGTTTGGAAGAAAGTGAGAAGTGAAAATGAGAAATAGGCTAAAATCTCGCTTTTGATAGCACTCTGCCCCATGAGTGCTAAATTTACAGTGACTATGACACTGGTGAATGTCAGTCGTCATAGTCGCTCAGAAGGTACCGTATGCTGCTCCTTGGCTGTGACTGTGCCAGGTGCGACAATGACACTGTCATAGTAGCCGGGGATTGTAGTCGGACCCATACCAAGCCCTGAATCTTGACTTTTTCAATGACAACACTCCCGATACCCTTAAGGACTCAAATAAATTATTTCCTCACATAAATCCTGATAATTCCAATTTGATCAGGTAACAACGAATAACATGAACAATTGATGATTGCAACTTGTCATCCCTCTCGTATTCATGATTCAAGATAGTTACAAAGGTTTAAATGAAAATCTTAACTATCTCTCTCTAAAACAATTAAGCTCACTGATGAATCTCTATCGAATTGCTAACATAAAACTAAAGGTTAACGAAACCTTATATTCTTAGGCCTTAGCCAAACAAGGCCCAAGCCCATTAGGCTAAACTAGGCCCAATTAACACAATTAAGGCTTTCACAATAATTAATTAATCTAATTAAGCTTTATATAATTATTTATATATCTTTTTAATATGTAGGACATTTATGGTCCTAACAATCTCCCCCTATAGATATATATATATATATAAAACGGTCTTGAAATCTTCAAGTCTTGATCTTCTCTTCCTTTAGAATCCTTGAAACACTTCGGTGTTGCTTGCCTTCATGTCTTTTCAGCGCTCCCCCTTGAATAAAGCTCTTGAATTTCCTTTCAGCTTTAAAAAAATTGTAGAATCAATATGCTCGAAGGAGGAGATACTGATTTGAAGCGAACACCACTTGATAAACGATGAGAAGAGATGATCACTTGTATGCACTTTTAGCTCTTTGGATCTCGGAACAGATCAATCAGATTAAAATTCGGTCGGTCAACAGTTACTCCCCCTCGGCTTTTGCATGGGGACTTCTTTACTCCCCCTCGGCTTTTGCTGACTCCCCCTCAACTTGATATTCGGTGTCTTTGAATCTGTACCCTTTCTCCCCCTCATGATGAGTAGGAGCATCCGGAGCATCATGCACGTTCAAAGACAATAGTGACGAGTAGGAAAAAAAACTCAGATCAAACATTTAAGTAACCAGAATGGGGTAAACATCTAACACAGAAACACAAAGTAACTGTTATCACAACAATTTAAAAAATTGTGTGGCCTATGTTCAGAGTTGGCATCGGGGTATCTCTGATAGGACTTCCAGTTATCACTGAAGTAAAATTATAAAATTTACTTCTCAAACTGTTCCGGCAATATCAGAAAGATATGCAATTGGAATCACACAGACTCGTGCATGTGTGAAAGAATTAAAGTATATCTGTTTTGGCTCAAAAATTGATTTAACTTGGGACGCAAGTTAAAAATCAATTGACACGGTGAATAAAATATGAAGTTCGGAGACCGGAGCTGATGTCTTCCTGTTTCAATATCTATGACCTCCGAGTGAGGAATAGATAGATTATGTGCTAAATCTCAGTGCATATATGAAACAAGCATTTGTTGGGAGATACTTGAGTGGCTGGGTGGGGTGACACGAGTTATCGACACTAGGTCCATGTCTGTTTCAATATTCATCTCCAAAGAACGAGAATGAATAGATTGTGTGGTTACCCGGATAAATGACTCGGTTTGGTAAGGACCAATTTATTCTTTTAAGTCCTGTCACAGCCTTACCATATTCTTTTCTCTCCAAACTCATCTATCATCTAAACCCCTCACTGCTGTCTATAATGGATGTGTTTCTTGGGTAGGTCCTTTCGGTTCTGGATAGACCATAGAAACGATGTAAGTCCTAACACTCATTCATGCATCAAGTGGAACAGTTTCGAAAACAGTGAAGGACGAGTTCTAAACTGAAGTGTTTAGAAGTCATAACATTTAAGAACGAGTCCTGATCTGAGTTGATCAGAAGTCATAAAAATTAAGTTCGAGTTCTGATCTGAGATAATCAGAAGTCATAAAAATTAAGTCCGAGTTCTGATCTGAAGTAATCAGAAGTCATAAAATTCTTTTGAAATATAGAATTTCAAGAAACAAGATCAAGCGCAAAACAAAATGACTCAGTAAGAACAATATTTTGCAAGAAATGAAACAATGATCAGAATGTTTAATTGTGAAGAACAAGTCACAATTAATATATCAGATAAGAATGGAATCATTTGCAAGAAATAGCGAACTTGGAAAACAACTAGGAATTCAAACGAGTGTATTTCCATAGAAAAAATCAACAAATATGTGAGATATGGAAATAACTAAATCAAGAAACATAACACATGGCAGTCATGGAGGTTAGAATTGGAGAATAACAAACACAAGTTAGTTATTCAGAATGACTGACCACGGGTTTTGAATTCAGTTGAAGTTCACTTACCTTTCATAGAATAATACTCCCCCTCAAAATTGGCATAACATTTGAGTGTTCGTCATGTGATGTGAATAATAGGAATTAAAACCGCACATGACATTCCTGCAAAACAGATTTGAGGGAGTTTGGTATCCATCTTTTGATGGATCCTTGTTGGTTAGATGCCCTATGAGGACCTGGGATACTATAAGTACCATACCAATACTTAGCACGGTCTTTCTTCACAAAGTCACTTGTTCCACAATAAGAGCAACACAGCTTCTGTGTAGATAAGCTGATCAGTTTGTTAACAGAGTAAACTCGATCAGTTTTCACAAAAGGTTTAGCGTGGAAAGCTGTGTTGTTCTTGTCACTTTTAATAGAGACGAATGACTTTGGAGCAGGAGTAGTTCCTTTAACTCTCCACTCCATGTTTACTTTCTTGAAGGATTTATTATCTGATTTGTCAATGATAGGGTTATAAAATAGATTAGAGGTATGAATTCGATCTTTTGAAGTGCTATTTGATCTAATGCAGGTCTTTGAAGAAATATTTCTGTGAATAGAACTTGAAGAAGTCTTAGAAAAGCAAACAGAATTAACTGAATCACCGTAAAGAGGCTGATTAACAGTATCTGGACTAGCAGGATTGGGTGATTCAACATCAGAGTTTTTGCTTTCAAATTCCTTGTCATTGATAAACAGAACATTTTTTCTTTTCAAGCATTATATCCAACTTCTTTTGGAGATCAGATTTTAGCATCTTCTCTATCATAATATCAGCTGACAAAACAGATAATTTCTTTGTAAGCTTGGAAATCTCAGTTTGAAAGATCTTTCTTTCGAATGCAAAATCATCTTTCAAACTTTTTGCTCTAAACTCTTCAACCTTCTTTTTCTCAGTCTCTTTGCTTAGAATGTCTAATTCTTTCTCTAAATCGGATATTTTCAAAGAAAGTTCTCCATTTTGTTTAGTAAAAGATTTGCGTTCAGTTTCAAACTTCTCTCTTTCTAAAATTAAAACTTTTTCAAATTCGGAGATCTGTTTTGAAAGTTTTAAACACATAAGCTCAAGACTCTTCTTCTCTTCAAGAGATTTGGTTGAAAAACCAGATTGCTTTTGAATAAGCAATTGTCTTTCTTTTTCAAAACTTTCTTTTTCCTTTTCAAAAATAGTTAGTTTGTTTTTAAGCTCAAGGTTTTCACAGTTAAGGAGTTTACCTTTCTCTTCTTCTTTAGCCAGCTTCTCAGAACTATTCCAGATTTGAGATTTGAGTTCCTTCAGTTCTTTGATGTACTTGTTGCACAAATCATCTGATTGCTTGATATGCTTTTCATGCACTCTTGCTTGCTCTTTCTTAGTCTCCTTGATATCATCTTGTGATGATAAATCAGATAGCTTCTTTTTCAGCACAGTGTTTTAGGACTCTAATGCTGTTCCCTTTTCTTCAGATTTAGCAAGCTTCTCAGAACTTTCAATTGTTTGCAATTTCAGTTCCTTTAGTTCTTTGAGGATCTTGTCTCTAAATTCATCTGCTAGCTTGATATTCGTATCATACATTCTTATATAGTCTTTACACTCATGACGTGTACAATATTTCGACATTGTTACCTGAAAAATTGACCGTTGATCGGTGTTACTTTGAAGAATCAACAATGCGGAAGAAAATCAAAAATTAAATTTGAGAAATAAATTTAAAAACTAAATTCGTTTCCAAAAATTAAGATCTGATTATTGATTCTGAATGAACGAAACCTGCAAGATAAACAATCCAAGTTAGATAAAAAACGATGAAAATAAGCTCAAAACACGTCGCAATAATTCTCAAACGACACAAGAAAATGCAAATCGATCGTTAAGAAGAATTGCTTCTGTTGATAAAACTTTGAGTCACGAGACGTTCGGTAACTCGGGTACCGATCAGAACGTACCAACCAAAACTTACCGACCAAAGGATACTTACCGGGCGAAGGAGTACTTACCGGGTGAGATGTACTTTTCGGACACAATTGGTTCCCGGATAAAATTAAAATCAAGCGAACTTACCGGGTGAAGGTTGGGTTACCGAATACTTGAATCGCATATGAGAAACTTACCAGATGTCAAGTTACTCTTACCGGATGAGATTGTTTGTCCGAATGGGGAGCTTACCGGATTAACTTGTTTCTCGATCAAAATCAAACCAAACAAAAATTAAGTAAAAAAAAACTTCCAACTAAATATGTATGTATGTATGCGACGAGATGGCAACCAACAGATAATAAAGAAATTCTATGTAATATATATATGTATATATATGTAATATATAATTATAGTAACGAGATGGCAACCAACAGATATGTGTTTCCGGATAATAAAGATATTGATGGTCAAACAATCAACCAAAAAGTCAACAGTTACGGCTCAATAAAAAAAAAGTCATCCGGAAAGTGTGTGAATGTGTGAGGTTATCGGAAAAAAAACAAAAGTATCCGGAAACTTTTAAAAAATTACCCGGTAACTTAAAAACTATCTGGTAACTTTTAAAAAAAATTACCCGGTAACTTAAAAACTATCCGGTAACTTGATGTTTTATCCGGAAAGTGTTGAGAAATAGGAAACTTACCCGGTAACTGCGGCCGGTTGAAATTTTCGGATCAGGGTTCGATAGGGTTGCTTGATTTCACTCCTGTAGGATTAGATTTTGACCAAAAACACAAAAACAAACATACCCAAATCGATTTCTAAGCAAAATATATCCTATTTTTCAATAATCACAACAAATATTTTAGAACACCAAAAACTCAAGAATTGATTTTTAAATCACAAAATTGACACCTTTGAGAACGGATGTAGATGCAGATAAACAGCAGATAAAAGCGAGTAAACAATCGAGATCTAACAAAGGAATAACTAAATCAACGAAAAGCTTTGCAAACCCGATTGATGATCGATTTAACCTAAGAAAAACTGCACTATTTCGAAAATAATCTGGATGCCTTCTGGATCTCAAAAGATTAATCCAACAGTTCAGAATGTAAACCTGAATGTCTTGAAGCTACTTGCCAAATATCGCCACGATCCGACGGTTAAAACTCCGGGAATAGGCAAAACGGCTCGCTGCATTTTTCCAGAAAATTCAATACGAATTTCTTGCTTTTTCTTGCTTTCGTTCGATTTCTTTCGTATCTTCAAATCACCGATTCTGCTCTGATACCAATTGATAGTTCCAGTTTGATCAGGTAACAACGAATAACACGAACAATTGATGATTTCAACTTGTCATCTCTCTCGTATTCATGATTCAAGATAGTTACAAATGTTTGAATGAAAATCTTAACTATCTCTCTAAAACAATTAAGCTCACTAATGAATCTCTATCGAATTGCTAATCAATTGCTAACCTAAAACTAAAGGTTAACGAAACCTTATATACTTAGGCCTTAGCCAAACAAGGCCCAAGCCCATTAGGCTAAACTAAGCCCAAATAACACAATTAAGGTTTTTACAATAATTAATTAATCTAATTAAGCTCTATATAATTATTTATATATCTTTCTAATATGTAGGACATTTATGGTCCTAACAAATCCTACCGTTTACAACATGTAAAAACGTACGGGTGTCAAATACTTACCAAAATTTGTGGGCGTTATAGAGGATCCCTCTTTTGAAGTCTTCACTATCTATTTATACCATATGAATTAATGCATATCAGATTGTACAATCCATGTGTCTCAAAGGTATTGGAAGCATGCATTTGAGTTTATCCATGCCATGCTTTTGGCCGTATGTGGACAATGAAGTAGATAGAGGTTTGTACGTAGGTCGACAAAAGCAAGTTTGATTTTGTACCTTTATACTATTTTTGCGTTAGGATAAGATAATGAAATCTTAATGTTTAATAACCTTGATCAACTATCGCTAAGGAGCATCTTAAACTATCACTGAGGAATATCTTTAGCTATTGTTGACTGTGTTGATCCAAACCCTTTCAGTGATTTGATGATGGCCGATTTTTGCTTAGTGAAATAACATAAACTATTTTGTTTATATTAGTTAATCATTATCAGAATCACACTAGGTCTGTTCAGTGATTGCTTAAATACTTTCTTTGTAAAATAGTCTATGTAATATCTGAAGACAAGCCTTACGCCAAAACATGTTCTGAAGATGAAGTCTAAGACCAAGCTGAAGAAGAAGACACGTCTACTTATGATTAGAAGCGGAAGTCAATGAAACCAAGACAAGTCTACATCCGCATGACAAATCAGTGATAAAGCTTTAGCAATAGATGAAAACTCGTTCATTTTCTCACTAGGAAAGGACCTCAGTGATAGTTGATCATGAAGTTTGTCTATCAAGATTTGTTTGTCTTTTCTACTTACACAAAAGTACGATGGTACAAAAGTAAACCTACTTTTGTCTATAATCATACAACCAACCACCCTTCTGCTATACTGTTCAACATGCGGCCAAAAGCATGTACGGGTTAAAGTCCAAACATGCACCCAATACCCTTTGAACACGTGTAAAGTACCCTCTGACTTGAATTTAATGCATAGGGTATAAATAGGAATGAAACCCTTAATTTTGAAGGATCTTTTCTCCCATGTGAAATCCTGCAGAATACTCTTTTCTGCAATCTCTTCTCTCTCTCTATTTTTCTAGTCCAAGAATCATTTGTGAATTCTTAGTTTGTTTAGATTAGGTTTACCTTATCTATTTCTGCAACAAACTGTATATTGTGTTTTTTTATTTATTCATTAATCAATAAAAAATATAAAAAGTATAATTTTTTTTGTTTGTATTCAACCCCCTTCTACAAACTTAACCCTTGTAGAACCCCCTTTAGGACCAACACAGTCATGATCTTTATTGTTACGCTTTGTAGTCTTTTCTTGGTTTCACCGAATACTACTTTAGATCATGAGTAGACTTGTCTTTATCAACATCTTGGTCTTTGACTTCTACTGAGAGTTACATATACAAACTTTTTACAAGAGAAGTGTTCAGCGATCACTGAACAAGCTCAACACATGATCGTTGAAGATGAAACTGTTAATCTAAATAGTTAAAGGTAAATTTCACTAAGTATAAGGATCATCATCAAATAATTGAGAGAATTTGGATCAACAGAAGTCTCTTCAGATAAACACAAAGCTTGACTATTTCTAAACCAGTTTTCTCACTCTGATTCTTTCAACCATCACCTTGATCATTTCATTTTGACCACTTTCAAATTTCCATCTCTAGGTTTTACTAACTTGACCATTCTCAACAAACCTTCTAAAATTACATTTGAATACTGTTGGTCCCGAAGGGCTATACAAGTTTGTTGAAGGGGGGGGGGGGGGGGGGTGAATACAAAAACACAGATTTTACTTTTCTAAATTGTTTATTGATAAATCATTAACAATTTACAGCTTGTTGCGGAAAAAAGATTAAGGATAAACCTAAATCTAAACAAGTTGGAACACTAAGTTTCTTGCACTAAGAAAGAGAAGGAAATTACTAATAATAACCTATCTCAAGATAAGAAGGATGAACTTGTCCAGAGTTAGCAAGTTACTTCAAAATGAAGTGAGTTCATCTTCTTATATACTGCATGCATTTAATGCATTGCAGTTTACACTTTAAACGTGGCAGCAGCTGATTGGTTGCATATCATTGACCTTTGTTGACAACCTTAGTAGCCGCATGTTGAACATTGTAGTATCAGAGTGGTTGTACGAATTCAGACAATAAGGAGGTTCTTTTTCTGACATATCGTACGGAGACGTGCAAGGGTGGTTAAGACAAAGTACTTTGTACGGAGGACTTTATGATCAGCTTTTCGTTGATTCAACGATCTATCATTCTTTGTCAGCGAATGATAGAGTTCAGCGATAGCTAAAGTCTTGTACTTGATACTTCACGTTGAGTGGACAAATCTGAGTCTTCGCTGATCCACATCAGTTCATTAGGAGACTTGTCGCTGATTCTTGAGCTTGATTTTCGACTTCAGCGTAGAACCTATGTTAACGTGAAACTTGTCTTCAGGGATCATAAGTAAACAACTAACATATCAGCGATCACCATAAGTACTGAACAGACTCAGAGTATTATGGTGAACAGTGTTCGCTGAATGTTTAATCTAAAGAGCGAGAGTTCCTATCAGCGGTACTGTAAGATCTTAGTACTTATCAGCGATAGTGAAACTTTGATACATATTGTTTACTTACAATTTTCACTAAGTATATAAGAGAGGGCCATTATCAAATCACTGAGGGTTTGGATCAACAATCTCCCCCTATTTGATTATGACATTGCAATAGAGAAAATTGCTATTTAATGAAAACATAAGGATAAAAAGAACTCATAAAATATTTGTCCCTTTTACTGTTTTCTGGGATCTTTTCTGTACTGATGGAGTAAAGTACATTCGCTGAAATTTTTCTTTAAACTGTGTAATGATTACAGAGGGAAGTGGAAAAATTACAAGTACAGCGAATAAAATTACAAGTACAAAAGATGTAGACAGATAAGGATAGAAAGAATTACAAGGCGATCCTATCCGTCAAAAGGTTCTTCCTTGATGAGTAGTTCATCGAGGGTCTTTGATGTGGGAATCATCCAGTCAGGGACATCTACTTCTTGATTCTTTTTCTTCAGGGCTTCTTCAAAAATCAAGGGCTTTAGTTGTCTAGCTTTGATGTCGCGTCTGACTTCACACCAGTGTATGAGATCTCTGAGTTGTTCGATGGGAGCGATGTGGAGCTCAGAGACACGTTGAAAGTGATGATTTCGATAGTAGTCTGGAAAGAATATACCATAGGGATCACTTACAACTATGCCAGGAATAAAAGTTTCTCAAGGTGGTAGGGAGGTGTCAAGCGCTGAGAGATCAGCATCAGGGCCAAGAACTTCAGCACGAGAGAAACCAATACCTGTTTCATTCCGTATAGGAGGATCTGAGTTTGAGACTTTCTTTTCCTTAGCAGAGACTTTTCTTTGTTGAGGAAGAGTAGAAGGAGGAATATCCACAGCAGAGGAAACCAGGTGGATCTGTTTGTTTAAGATCTTCTCGACATGGCTTTTGAACTTTGAGCGCGATCCCTGAATGGCTAATTTCGTTTCTAACCATTCAGAGAGACCAGACTTTTCTAAGGTAGCAGCATAGAAGGTTTGCTTGGTCTTGTCTTCTCTGTAGACATCCACTTCAACAACAGGAACGTCTGCGTACAGTCTTCCTCTGATGTTTACTTTGATGATTTTGGATGGTCTAGATCGATAGGTCAGCATTTGTTTAGCCCATTCCAAAGTCGTATCAGATACCTTAGTCTTTTCTATAACGATCTTTTGAGCATCATCCCATAGCTGACGTTGAACATCAATGGGAACTCTTTTCAGCTTGGGGTCTTTTATTGATCGTTTAGTAAGCTGGATGGCGTATTCTCTGCCTTTTTCTTTAGCTTCCCTTCTTTCAGCGATTAGGCGTTCAGCTCTGAGGTGTTCCTTGTATTCCTTTTGGGAAACTCTGAATTTTGGAGGAATCGAAGGAAGTTGATCACGCTTCAGAATGATTCGCTGATCTTCGAGTCTCTTGATCATTTCATCTCTCTTTTCTTGATCATCTTCACTTAGCTTTTGAGGAGCCAAGGAAGGTCTGTTTTTGTGAGAGAGCATCTGTTCTTCAGGTTCATCAGTCTCAGAGATCAACTCTAAGACCGGGATTATTTCTTCAGCGTTGGGAGCTGGGATTATTGTTGGTGAAGTCGCAGTTGTAGGAACTTCAGCGATATCCTCAAACAGGGGAGAGGACTAGCTGAAACACAACGATCTTATAGATAAGAACATGGGTAGAACAGAGATAGAGAAAGAGTGGGATATAGTGTATGGAGGTTTGGAGAGAGTAGAACTGATAAAGTGTATAGAGGAGGGATGTGGAGTAAGGAAGAGGTTAATGTACCCGACAAACCGGCTTTTTAAGCAAGATCATCAGATTTTCATTTTCAGCGACACTTTTTCCTTTGCCCTTTTCAGCTTCAGATGCTGATGGCTTTGTCTTTGTCCGCTCCCCTGTAGGTTCATTTATCAGAATACCTCTAAGAGCTTTAGATCTCTGAGAAGGCTTGACGATAAAAGAGTCATCATCATCATCATCTTCATCATCATCATTCTTTGGAGAAGAGGATAGTCCATCATCAGATAAGTCGATGGCTTCTTCATCTTCAGCTTCAGACTCAGTTTCTTCAGCTTCTTCTTCGAGTTGCTCCCCCTCAGATATAAAGGTAAGCTTCTCGGTTCCCTCAGGGTGTTCATCTCCCTGAGGTCCAGCGGCTGCTTCAGTTGTCTTCTCACCTTCTTCAGTAAAGATGAGGTCTTCAGTCTTCTCTCCCTTGATAGATTCATCATGGGAAAGGTCTTCAGCGCTCTTGGAGAGGTCTTCAACGCTTTTCTCCGGGTCTTCAGTGCTCTTCTTCCCCTCTTTTTCATGATGACTGGGGGAGGAATGAGAAGATTCAACATCTCGTGTGGTTTCCCTGTCTTCTTGGCCAGGGATCCCCACACAGACTTCAATCGCTGATAATATGTTTTCTATGCCAGAAATTCCAGGATTGATCTTCACGAGTTCAGCACGATATGCCGTAGTAAAAGATGGAGGTGCAGGGGCAGGTGCAGGGGCGGTCGTGTTGGTCAGGATCTGCTGCAACAAAGTGTTCATAGAAGTGATGTCATTCTTCATCGTATTTACATCAGCCTTCACAGAACTCATGTCAGTCTTGACGGAGCTGACATCAGTCTTTACAACAGACATGTCACCTTCGAGTATGCCAACCGATGTCTTCAGCATTGTGACTTCGCTGGACATGGTGTCAACTGACTTCTTGATGTTAAGGTAGTCGGTGTAGATGTCAGAGAGAACCTTGGCAAAGTCGATGAGTGATTTATCAACCTTCTCCAAATCAGCTTTGGAGGCATTCTTTTCGACGACAGTTGTCAGCTTTGTAAGATTCTCTCCAGCGTTTGTTACAGCTGAAGAGTTGCCGGAAAGAGTAGATGTAAGACCTGTCAGCGATGTCTCTATTGTCTTCAGAGAGGCGTTGATGTCTCTCAGATTAGGATCTGTAACATATAAAAACTTTTGTGAACAGAGGAAAGCTCAGAAGTTTGGGGTTTAGTAACAGTGTATATGGTTTGGTGTGTACCTGCAGGAGGATTGGTGAATTCATCAAAATATCGGGTTCCTGAGTAAAGTTCCATATCGCCAGCGAGAGTGCGTAGACGTATGGTCATCTCTGCAGGTCCTATGCCCATCACTCCTTGAAGAGTATTTTCTTTAGCTTCTGGAGGAATGACAGGTGCTTCAGTGATAACTGGAGTGGTGTCTAAATGAGTAGAGGGAGAAGCGAAGGGTAAGAATGGAGGTTGGTTACTTAGTTCAGCGTTGGATTCGCTGAGAATCACTTCATCAGTCTTTTGAGAGACTGAAGAAGGTTGGGTAGATTCCAAGTTTGTAACCTCAGCGTTTGGAGACGCTGAAGTTGGGATGGAATGGGTGGCTTGTTCAGCTGTGGCAGAGCGTACCACTAAGCTTTCCTTCAGCCCAACAAGAGGAGCGGAGGAGTCCTTAACAATAGATTGCTGGGATTGCTCTTTGGTTTTCTTAGTTCTTTTGGAACCAAGTTGGGTGTCAGAATGTTCCTTTTAAGAGAAGGAATGGTGGTTGCAGCTGGGGTATAAGCGGTGGGTTTGTCCACTTAAGGAGCTGCAGAAGTAGAAGAAGTAGGGTTTAGAAGAGTTAGCAGAGTAGAAAGACGTACCTCATTTTCCATCGGCTTGAAGTCGAGAATCTTAGGGCCGACCTGAGAGAGTTTCATGTCACCCTCTGTTGGGTAGCTGTCCTTCAGGCCTTTTTGGAATACGGCGCTGATGAATCGAGGATAGGGAACCCAGGGAGATCTGTCAGCGACGGAGTCCACTCTGAATACCAGGTCATCATAGATAATCGATGCCCAGTCTATATGTAGACCTTTCAGCAGTGCATATCCCATTGTTTGCTGAGGCTTAGCGGCTTGGTCAGAGGAGCCGGTCTTGGCAGTCATGCAGCTGATCACATGGGCGAAGATGAAATTCATCTCGCTTGGCATTTTTGATTTCTTGATAATGGTCAGCTTCTTCTCGGGCTTCATGTCCCTTCCAGTTTCCCATACATAGCCCATTGCATCGAAGAATGCAATGATGGCTTCCCTGTCTGAGTTTTTCTTGGGGTCAGGGAGAGTAACAAAAGGTTTTTCTTTGGTGGCCAAGGGAAGGTTCAGGGCTTTGCGAATGATGGCAGGTGTAATCTTCATAGTGCCATATTCGATATCGCAGAGGATGCAATCGATTGTTTTTAAGGGGTCTTTGGCTGATGGTAGCTGAGAATGTCTGGCAGAGTACCAGAATTGTGCAGGAGGTGTTATGGTCAGGGCTGTGAAGATGGAGCAATTCTTTAGGAAGTTTACAGCATCATCTAGATGTGTAACTTGCTTTCGAGGAGGAAACTCGAGAACCACATAGAGGTTATTTATCCTTGTCCAATCCAGTTTATCAAGAGAGAACTTGACCTGAGGAGCCTTGAGGATGTCCACTTCCTCAGCAGTATCATCAGCAACAGTGTTCTCAGCGATGGTGTTCTTGGGAATGTCATAAGATGCCATTTTCTGTATTATCAGTTCAACCAAACATTAACAAATAAGAATAATCTTAATGTGGAAAGAGTTTTCCAATAAGATGGTTCGAATTTTGTCGATTTCATTTAGACAAAATGTCTTAATGAAGATTTGGGTTTTTCTTGTTTTTGAAAAACGAAATGCAAACCCAAAAAAATCTTGTTTTCCAGTTTCCTTTGAAGATTGGGATTCTGGAAAAACGAATGAAGAATAAGTTTAAGATTTTTTCTTTTAAACTTGAAGAACAACCATGAAATGGTTGTGTTCATAAAACCATGAAAGAAAATGATTTCATTTTTAAGAAGTTCTTTTGTTTGATATTGTTAAAACAATGAGAAGATCATAAACAAGTTATTTGCATTTGGTAAATAATAAGAACATATTAACCTTTGATGTTTGAAGAAGATGAACAGTTGTTCTTGGAAAATTCGAGAGCAAAATGCAACAGTGAATTCTTTCTATGCTTGGAGGAGAAGTTGTTCACGTAAAAGGAAAATATAAACCAAGAAATTGTTTATATAGAGAGATTAGAAAGAGAAAATCTTGAGCGGGAAAAGATTTTCATCATGACACGGACACGTGTTTGCATTTGATTGGCGAGTAAACGAAACGTGCAAACGTGTGTCAGAAAGAAGAACGTGCCAGGGCTTATCCGTTGTAATGACGTCACAACTGTCCTTTCATATTCTTGGATGTCTCTAAGGTTTTGAAAAACTCAGGGACACTTTTGAAAACATGAAGCAATGAATAGAAATATTAGTGATGGTTTTAGAATTTCAAAGTATCGCTGATAAGGAAGAGATATTCAGCGATGTAATTTATTTTGAAATCATGCATTTTCATGCGATTGTCAGAGAGAGAAAACATACCTTGACATCAGCGAATCAAGTTTATTCAGAGAGAAGATGATAGAATGGGTTATACAGGTTGATTTATCCTATTGCTGATCAAATGTGAATCGCTGAAGATTTTATTCTTCAAAATTCAGCATTCCAAGCTCGCTGATGAGAAAGTTGAACGTTGTCTCATCAAGAGGTTTGGTGAACAAATCAGCTAACTGATAATCAGTTGGGATAAAGTGAAGTTCTATATCACCATTCATCACATGATCTCTGATAAAGTGATACCTGATTTCGATGTGTTTTGTCTTTGAGTGTAGCACTGGATTGTTTGCTATAGCGATGGCACTTGTGCTGTCGCAATAGATTGGAATATTTGAGAGCTGAAGGTCATAGTCCAGTAGTTGATTTCTCATCCACAAGACCCGAGAACAACAACTTCCAGCGGCTACATACTCAGCTTCAGCTGTGGAGGTGGACACTGAGTTTGGCTTTTTACTTGTCCAACTTACCAGCTTTCCACCCAGGAGCTGACATCCTTTTGTGGTGCTTTTCCTATCCATTCTGCAACCTGCAAAATCACTATCTGAATAGGCGATTAGATCGAATCCTGAGTCTTTGGGATACCAAAGACCTAGATTCGTTGTACCCTTTAGATATCTAAAAATTCGCTTTATAGCTTTCATATGAGATATTTTAGGTTCAGCTAGATATCGTGCACACAAACATGTTGCATACATCATACCGGGTCGGCTAGCTGTAAGATACAAAAGAGAGCCGATCATCCCACGGTACAGCGTGACATTAACAGGAACACCCTTATTGTCCTTATCAAGTGTCAGCGGTGGTGCCATAGGGGTTTTCATAGCTGAACTTTCAGTTAAGTCGAATTTCATCAGCATATCTTTAACATACTTTCCCTGATTAATGAAAGTTCCTTTTTCATTTTGCTTTATCTGAAGACCAAGAAAATATGTTAGTTCACCCATCATGCTCATCTTATACTCATCTTTCATTCTATCAGCGAAACGAGTACAAAGATCAGGGTTAGTAGAGCCAAATATAATGTCATCAACATATATCTGAACAAGAATGATATGACCTTTTACTTTCCTGAAAAATAGAGTTTTGTCGATTTTACCTCGCTCAAATTGTTCAATATGGAGATAAGTAGAAAGAGTGTCATACCATGCACGTGGAACTTGCTTTAAGCCATAAAGTGCCTTATCCAGTTTATAAACATAACCTGGACGCTTAGGATATGAGAATCCTGGAGGTTGTTCCACATAGACTTCTTCATTCAGCTTTCCATTTTGAAACGCTGACTTAACATCCATTTGATATACTTTGAAGTCTTTGTGTACAGCGTATGCTAAGAATAGACGAATAGATTCTAGTCTTGCTACAGGAGCAAATGTTTCGTCATAATCTATGCGTTCCTCTTGTCTGTATCCCTGAGCAACAAGACGAGCCTTGTTGTGGGTAACAGTTCCATGTTCGTCAAACTTGTTTCGATAGACCCATTTAGTGCCTATCACTGTTTTGTCAGTTGGTCTTCGAACAAGTTTCCAAACTTTGTTTCTTTCGAATTCAGTCAGCTCTTCTTGCATGGTGCTGACCCAGTTTGGATCTTTGATGGCATCATCTACTTTCTTTGGTTCAGTCAGAGAAATAAAGTTAACAAATAAACAAATATTACCTGCACATCGTCGAGTCTGAATACCAACGTTTGGATCACCAAGAATTTGATCAATTGGGTGATTTATAGTCCATCGCTGAGCCGGGGCATGAGGCGTTGATTCAACTTGAACTGGAGGAGCTGAAGATGAAGCTTCAGCGACGTCTGGAGTATCAGCCAAGAGAGGAATGGATGCAGTTGTCATTATATTCACTGATTGCTGAGAAGTAGATGGAATGTCTGAGGCATTGGGTTCAGAAGCAGGTATAGTGTTTATAGGAACAACTGAGACCCATGATGTTTCAGCTTCACTATTCTGCATATTTGGAATGATAGTAGGACCATCATCTTCAACTGTATGAGCACGAGGAATGGGAATATCTTCTGAATCACCAAGATGAGAAAACATCCATTGATTCAGTTCTTCAGTATCAGCGGACGGTTTAGAGTTCGCTGAACGAGATTCGTCAAACGTGACGTGAATTGTTTCTTCAACAGTTTGTCTTCTTCGATTGAAGACTCTGAAGGCTTTGGAGAATGAGGAGTATCCAAGAAAGATTCCATCATCGCCTTAGGATCAAACTTTCCAAGGGCATCGATGAAACACTGACATCTAAAGATGTGAAGAAAACTGATTGAAGGCTTTCTCCCATGAAAAAGTTCATAAGCTGTTTTATTGAATCTTTTGACTATCAGCGACCTGTTTTGCGTAAAACAAGCAGTGTTGATAGCTTCTGCCCAAAACTGAGTATGCAGGTGAGAATCGCTGAGGATTGAACGTGCAGCTTCAATAATTGTTCTATTTCTTCTTTCAGCGACTCCATTTTGTTGTGGTGTTCTCACTGAAGAAAAGTTGTGAGAAATACCCTTACTCTCAAAGAAGGAATCAAGAGAACTGTTTTTGAATTCAGTCCCATAATCACTCCTTATTGAGCGAATGGTCAAATTGTTCAGGGTTTCCATCTTCCGAACAAAGGTGATGAGTTCTTCAAGGGTGTCACTCTTGGAACGGAGAAACATAACCCATGTATAACGAGAGAATTCATCAACTATGACCAGTGTATATTTCTTTCCAGCGATGGATTGTTTGTTAACAGGGCCAAACAAATCCATATGGAGTAGTTGTAGAGGAGATGACACTGAGGAGACTTGCTTTGACTTAAAGCTTGCTTTGGTCTGCTTCCCTTTCTCACACGCTGAACATAAAGACTCTTTGGCGTATGAGTGTTGAGGTAGACCAGTGACCAACTATTTTGAAGAAAGAGTGTTCAGTGTCTTGAAATTCAGATGAGAGAGCCTCTTATGCCATAGCCAGTTGACATCAGATGAGGCTTTTGAGAAGAAACAGGAGTTCTCAGTGGTGGTTGAGTCCATGTTTATTAGTTGAGTCCATGTTTATTACATAAACATTTTCCAAACGATAACCGCTGAGAGCTATCTTCTCCTTTTTGTCAGTGACAAAGCAGGATTCCTTAGTAAAGATTACTTTGTTATCCTTGTCGCAAAGCTGACTGATGCTTAAAAGATTATGCTTCATCCCTTCAACATATGCGACTCTTCTGAAGGTTGTTGTACCATTTCATAGTACACCAAACCCTCGGGTATGTCCTTTTCCATTTCCACCGAAAGTAACAGAGGGACCCTTCTCTTCCTTGTATTCAACGAGCAGGCTTTTCTTTCCAGTCATGTACCTAGAGCATCCGCTATCGAGATACCAGATACCCTTCTGTACCTGCATCACAAAGGAAGATTAGTTTTTCTTGGGTACCCACTTAACCATGTGTACACGTTTGTCAGTGGAAGTAGTTGGAATGGAAGGTTCAGCAATCTTCGCAGCATTTGAAGATTCTGCTTTGTCAGTCTTCACTTTGGTTAATTTCTTAACCTCAGTGGTCTTCTTTGCCTTGGGGGCAATCTTCACCTTAGCTATCTTTTCAGCTTTGGTGGCTGTGGGGCACTTACTAGCAATATGATTAGTGAGTCCACAGTGATAACATTTCGTATAACTAAAAGTAGTTCTAGGACTATTTGAATGCTGAGCTTTTGATTTAGAATTAGAAGGACCAGCACCAAATAAGCTTTTGGCTTTTGAAATGGGAGGAACATTTAGTTCTTCATATTTCTTACCAAGGATATCCACTCTGAGTGTAGGAGTAGATCGCTGAATAGACCCACGCCGAGTAGATCCAGAGATTTGATTCCTTGATCCAGAGGAATAAATCACTAAAGCTTCAGAAGCATTCAGTTTTGGTACTAAAGTACCCTTCTGAGGATTTTGGTTAAAAGTAATTCCTTTACCTTTATCTTTAAAGACAGAGGTAGGTTTTGGATAAACCATTTTCTCTCCTTTTGAAGAGGTAGAAATTTCCTCAGGGATAGTTGGTCTGGACGAGGAACACTAAGAGGATGAAGTGTCAGCGACTTGGGATACAAAAGTTCCAAATAAGAGCATGGAACGATCAGTGATTGGTTCTTGAGTTTCATATTTGTAACCAATACCACGTTTATCACTCAGGGGTATCTGAGACTTAATTATCTCCGTGATCTTTGTTGAAGAATTACACCATCCTTCAACAGTAGCTTTTTCAGTTTTCAATGCAGCGATAGCTTCTACTCGTTCGATTTTGACTAGCTGATTTAAATGCACTTGATCTTTAAAATCTTCTTCAATTTTAGAAAGCTTTTCTATTTGAATGTGACAGTTTTTAAGCTGTTCAGCGAGATCAAGGTTTTGGTTTTCAACTATAGTTTTGCCATTCATGGCTTCATATAAACTTCTAGTCAAGATATCGATTTTACGGAGACTATCAGCTTCATCAATATTTGCAATATTTGTAAAGAAGGAAGGTGATACCTGAATTGCAGATGTTGAAGTAGAGGGAATGTCTGAACTTTCTTCCTCATCTTCAATCTTTTCCATAAGACAGAGATTTACTTCATCATCGTCAGAGTCAGATGATTTTTCTTCTTCTTCAGAAGCAGCCCAATCGTAAACCATCAGGCCTTTGCCTTTCTTTTTGAAGCTTTTCAGCTTCGCATATTTTTCTTTCAGCTTAGCATATTTGTCATCTTTATTGCTGGGAACAAAGGATTTCTTGGGAAACACTGAGTTACTCGATACTTTCTTAGACCTGCACTCGTTAGCGAAATGTCCAATCTTTTCGCAGTTAAAACAAGTAGCAGTAGCCTTATCAACGGTAGCTGATGATCTTGGCTTATCAGTTATAGAAAGAGGTTTGTTCTTTCTGAACATTTTCTTTTTGGGGAATTTCCTGAACTTTTTAGTTAGGAGAGCCAAAGATTCATCATTATCTGAAGAGTCAGAATCTGATGATCTTTCAGAGTTACTCTCTAACTCAGTGATAGTGACCGAGGGTCGCTGAGTCGAGGGTTCCTCTGAGATTAAAGCAACAGGGGTGCTTTTGGAATCTTTTACAAGATTCTTTTTAAGATGGCTTGATTGCTCATGATTCAGCATCGTGCCATATAAGGTAGCAAGAGTCATTGATCTTAGATCTTTTGACAGCTTGAGACACATAGAATAACTGTCCCAGCTTTCAGGTAAACATTCTAGAAACGTTGTCAGCACTTCAAAGTTAGAATATTCCTTACCAACAGTTTTCAGATCAATTATTAACCAATTAAAACGTTGGTGAACTTCAGAGAGAGTCCCACATGGCTTTTGAGGATTTCAGGTTCATGATGGAATGGTAGAATTCGTCAGGAAGAGCCATGGATAGTATGGATCTGGCTTTTGTGTCGATAGTCACTTTCTTCTTATCTTCATCAGTCCATGTATGAACTTCTTTGGGTACCAGCCTTTCTGGAATAGCAGGTCTATTTTCAGCGGCTGGTACTGCGGCATCAATTCTTACAGGAATGAATGGGCCATTTTCAAGATAATAAGGCATAGTAGGGTCTACACCTTCTAGGAAGAGAGTCATCCTATTTTTCCATAGATTAAAATTATCTCTGGAGAATCTAGGGGGTTTTGCAAGAGAACCATTGTCGATATAATTTGTGTTTGTGTTGGTAGCCATTTTCAGAAATAGCAAGGATGAGAAATCTTATTATAGATTAGATCTTGTTTATGAGATTAAACAAATCTGCTCTGATACCACTTGTTGGTCCCGAAGGGCTATACAAGTTTGTAGAGGGGGGGGGGGGGGGGGTTGAATACAAACACACATATTTTACTTTTCTAAATTGTTTATTGATAAATCATTAACAATTTACAGCTTGTTGCGGAAACAAGATTAAGGATAAACCTAAATCTAAACAAGTTGGAACACTAAGTTTCTGGCACTTACAAAGAGAAGGAAATTACTAATAATAACCCATCTCAAGATAAGAAGGATGAACTTGTCCAGAGTTAGCAAGTTACTTCAAAATGAAGTGAGTTCATCTTCTTATATACTGCATGCATTTAATGCATTGCAGTTTACACTTTACACGTGGCAGCAGCTGATTGGTTGCATGTCATTGACGTTTGTTGACAACCTTAGTAGCCGCATGTTGAACAGTGTAGTATCAGAGTGGTTGTACGAATTCAGACAATAAGGAGGTTCTTTTTCTGACATATCGTACGGAGACGTGCAAGGGTGGTTAAGACAAAGTACTTTGTACGGAGGACTTTATGATCAGGTTTTCGTTGACTCAGCGATCTATCATTCTTTGTCAGCGAATGATAGAGTTCAGCGATAGCTAAAGTCTTGTACTTGATACTTCACGTTGAGTGGACAAATCTGAGTCTTCGCTGATCCGCATCAGTTCATTAGGAGACTTGTCGCTGATTCTTGAGCTTGATCTTCGACATCAGCGTAGAACCTATGTTAACGTGAAACTTGTCTTCAGGGATCATAAGTAAACAACTAACTTATCAGCGATCACCATACGTACTGAACAGACTCAGAGTATTATGGTGAACAGTGTTCGCTGAATGTTTAATCTAAAGAGCGAGAGTTCCTATCAACGGTACTGTAAGATCTTAGTACTTATCAGCGATAGTGAAACTCTGATACATATTGTTTACTTACAATTTTCACTAAGTATATAAGAGAGGGTCGTTATCAAATCACTGAGGGTTTGGATCAACAAATACTTAGGAATTTTATTGAATCTAAGCATTTTTAACAACACATTATCTTCATGCATGTACAAGTATCCAAACTCTGGAATGGCTTTGAACTCACATCTATTCATCCCTTTTAGTATGATTTGTCATAAATGTCTCTAATATTTGTGAGCTTAAACCTTAATTCAATTGCAATATGAAGATCATATATTGCAAGATTTCTTATATAAATTCCCTTGATCCTTCTTAGTTCCCATTCAATGTTAATCTCACCAACTCTTTCAAATAAATTCAACAAAAATAACTGATCTATGGGCTTCAATCTACCAAAGTCTAAGCTTGTAAAATCAGACATACTTTCATCTTCCCTTTTAAGAATCAAAACAATATAGCTCTGGACGATGAAGTCTTTTCTTTCAAACTCTTTAACTCTGGTAATTAGACTATCCAAGTTGAGTTGATCATCTTTTTTTTCTGAACTGTCTTATCATTTCACTGTATACCATCTGATGTTCTTCTGTCAAACTTCAATCAATGCCATGCTTCAAAATATTTATTTCCTTATAATCATCTAGAAATAGATCATCATATGTTTCTTCAGATACACTATTGTACACCTGATCTTTGTAAATGTGATCCTAGAAACAAGTAAACAAAGGTGAGGAGGGTGTTTGTGTTTATTTGTTGCATTTTCCGTATATAAATATTATATACTTCAAAAAAAAGTAAACAAACAATGATCAAGCAATACTCAAGTCATCTCTCATTAATCTTCAAGAAACAATTACAAAAGTGTAGAGAGAATATGACAAAGTATCTTGATGTTAAATCCCAAAGTTATGAAATCTAACACTAATCTAAGCTATTTATACTTAGACTATAATTTACGATTTTGGCCCTTCTACTTGGATACAATTAGTAATTTCAGCACTAACATTCTACCCCTTTGTATCCAAGTAAGAAAATATTCGTGATCAATCACCCCAGATCACACTAGAACACCCAACAGAGGAATTCGTTTCCTCTGCCATGCACAATATAGGGCCAAAACTTCTTTCAGAGAGAAGTAGTAAGCACAAAGACGAAGAGACTCTAGACAAGTCTCCAAGTCAAAAGAAGGACATTCCGATACCCACCTCTGGAGTGGATTTGGACACTGTTCTTCACAGAACTTCTGTAGAGACTGAAACTCTTGTTTCTTCTCGAAGATCAGAAGGAAATCCTTCCATTCTCAACGATCAAACAGGAATGAAAGAAGGTGTCCCAGGAACAGGGACTCACTCTGGAGAAGGGGTTGTTCCTCCAGAGGTTACCCAAGAGGAACATGTTACGAAGAATGAGTTCCAAGTCTTTGTAACCTCTGTAACTCAAACATTGAATAAGTTGCAAAGCTCATTCACGACTTTTACAGATTCAACTTCAGGCGCGCTTACAGGATTAAATACCAAAGTGGATACCTTATCCACAGAAGTTAAAGAAGCCCTTGCAGAATTAAAGTCAATTAAAGAAACTTCTGCTGCTACTGCCATCGCCTCTGCCACTGACATTGCCAAAACAACCGCTGCAGAATTCGAGAAAAGTGCGACCAAAGCCTTCAAGACTTCGATCGCAATCTACTTTTAAACAATGAAGAAACAAGCAGCAAGGCAAGCAGCTCAAGACACCTGCAGAACAGAAGTTGCTGCTAAAAGAAGGCAGGATGATCCCGATGATGGTACGTCTGGTCATCCTGAGGGCGAGAGAACAAAGGAAACAACAGAGGCTGCTTCTGCAAAAACTACAGAGAAAACTGCAGAACCCTCTACAACAGAAACCCCGAAGGAAACATAAGGAACACAACAGAGGCAAAACACTTCTATCTCAGCAGAGGATGCACCAACCACAGAACCTAAGGTAATCACTCTTGCATCCTCATCCACAGAACAAACTCCACCCTCCTCCAAAGAACCAACACCAACCTCACAACCAATCCCGCGCAAAACTAGAGTCAAAACCATAGCTCGAAAACCCCAAAGACCAAAACGCTCTGCAGAGTTCATTCTTCGCAGAATGGAATTTGTATCTGCTTTTCAATCAGCAAAGCGTTTTGACATCCCACCTCCAAGACCCGAAGACTACTCACCAACAGAGACCTCACAACCCGAAGTATCAAAACCTTCAGAGGCAACAACCAAAATATCAGAGCATCCAACCCCAAAACCCAAAGAACCTCTCACTGATAAATCTACAGAGGCCCCACCCACACAAATCCAAAACCCAACCTCTGAAACCTCAAAACCAAAAGATAAAGGCAAGGGAAAAATGACAGAAGAAGAGCCAAAGAAGAAGATACCGGTTGCTACAGAGAAGTTGATGAAATGTGCCTTTAATACCTTCATCACTCCTAAACCCGAAGAGGAAGACTGGGCATTCAACTTGAAACCTCTGTCAGAAAACCCAACCCTGGATCCCACAGCTAAGGTAACAGAAGGTAAAGTAGCAGACATCACTCGACAAATGGATATGTGTCACACCCCGCTAAAGCGGAAACATGAGGTATGACAGTGTAGGGTTTCATTTCAAAGGTAACAGACAACACCAACCACACGTTTAATACAATAGTATGAAATATTACAATACAACGTCTTCAACCAAAAAGTTCCAAAAGAAAACGACGGATACAAAAAATTAATAATAGAAATTTTTAAGGTTCTTGATGTTGATGTCATCAACCAAAATACACCCTACGTGCCTTCACTTACTTCTTATTCCCTGAAAAGCATTTTTAAAACGAAAAGGTCAACTACAAAGAGTTGGTGAGTTCACAGGTTTTTCATATCCAAACAGTTTTCAACCAAAGATTATTTTCGTGAGTCTTTTGTCACGACAAGCTTTAAATTTAAATCTTATGAGTACACATTACAATAAATGACTTTCGCAAGATATATGATTGTTGAGCCACTACTAAGCCTCCGACAACTTACGCCCCGCGGACTACCTCAGAGGTGGTATGATGGCCACATGAGTAGAACATTATTACCAGATAAAGTGCACCCCTACTCGTCAGATTAAGGTGGGTTTGTCAAACCAAATAGCGCTATCCACAAATATCACCGGCTCGTTATGAGTTAATAAGTAGTGTACCTATTGGGGACTTAACATTTTTATTATCACTCAACATATCTTTGTCACTTATGTAAAGTTGTACATTCATTTGTACTCATTTCTTAAATCACAAATATCCATAATTTTACTATCATGAATCATTTAGCATTTTAAAATCATAACATGCTTTTCACCCCAAACATTTAAACAAGTAAAACGGGGCTGTGAAAACTCACCTTTTAGCGTAGATGCGCAAGTAGTGAAAGCTTGCTCACTTAATCCTCTTTACGGGCTCCCTATAATGTCAAACGATCTCTATGAGTCCTTCATAGCTAACCCAAAGTTAAACTTAACTAACTTAATCCACGTCTTGTGATATGCCTTAGCTTTAGTAATTTAGTTGAAATGCATAAATTAGCATTGTTCAAGTGTTTTTTTTCTCATCAATATGAATGGTTATAAGAAAACTCAGCAGTTTCCAAAATGCTCAAGCTGACAGAAACTTCTTACCACAAAAGTGACTGTTTTACAACACTTTCCAGAATGACAAATTTATCCATTTTTTTTATATATGATAATATACTGAGTTAAGGATATTGTGACCAAAGTTCATGAATTTTGGAAGTGTTTAAGGGGTCCAAATAAAGTTTATGAAACAGTGCAACACAGAGTCTAAAACAGGTTACACCCTTCTGCCATAACAGGCTTTTGGAGGGTCAAAACTCAATATTTTGCAGAGTTTTTACACACTCTGGAAACCTAACACATAGAAGCATCTCATGGAAACAGATTCATAAATTTTAGATAAGTTTTGAGAGAGTTATGGCCAAATGAAGTTGCATGTACCAATCTGCCAATCTGGGACAGATTGACACACTTAACTTGTAAAATTTATTTGAGTGACCAAATCACCATATATTTTTATGAAACCAAATGCATGTGAAACCTAACTCATATAAGGATCTTCCAGAGGAAAAATGAAGAAATTTTATGCATTTTACAGAAAGTTCCATGCAAAATAAGATGACACAACAACCTGACAGATCATCTGCTGCACACCAAATTTGTTCTAAGGAGTTGAAGGTCTAAATCTCAATGTTTTCTTATGAGACCAGTTGGGTTTGAACCCTAACCCATTAAACCTTACTCCAGAAGAAAAATGAGAAATTTTGGACATGATTTGACCAAGATATGGTCGTCCTAAGTACATGCAACAAATCTGCCAGATTCTGGAACTTGAAGATTCCCAATAAAACCCATTTTTAAGCATTTTAACATTCATAGATGTGGATTCCTTTGCTAAGGATTCAATCCTAACATCATATGACATGTTTTTGAAAGAAAATACTTTAAACTTACAAGGAAAATGTGCATGCAAAGGTCAAAAATCTAGATTCTTGCACAAGAACAAAACCCACGTTTTTGATGATTTTTTGCTCATTTTTCTCAAGTTCATGATGGAAGTTCATAGATTTTCACCACTTTATGGACATTTGTCATGTCTTTGGTGTTTTATCTCACTTCTAGAACAAGAAAAAGAGTTCATCCATTTGAATGAAATACAAGTGTAGAAGGGTAACAATTTTTTTTTATCAAGAGATGCTAAACATGAAGAAGATGATTAGTTTAGAACCCTTACGTTTGAGAGATGATGCAAACACTTCAAGCTCTTTAAAATTTCGTTTTGTATACTTGTATTAGGCTGGAAATTTTCTAGAGTTTGAAGGAGATTCTTGTTTGAAGAAAGGTGAAGAAAAAGAAGGAGAAGGATAGAGAGAGAAGAGAGGAAGATGGATGGTTGGAGGTATTTTGAAATGAAACAAAAATTGCAACATTTGAGGCAATAAGGGGGGGGGGGGGGGGGGGAGGCCGGCCCCTTCATGGGCCCCCAACCCTTGTTGTATATTATTTTTTAGAGATTTTAGCCCAAAATCATTTCTTGTAGAATCATTTTTTTTATTTTTATGAATAGATTTGAAGATACACTCTCAAAATACCTTCTTGTTTCTATCAATTTCCAATAAAAAGAAAGTTTATGTATAAAAGAAAAACCCTATATTTCAAATAGATTATATGTTAGTTGAAGCATTTTGGCATTTCACAAGGTGTTCCGGTTAGTCATGGGTCAAAACCGGGTCTTTTAGGCACTACCGGGAATTCTAGCGAATCTTCGCCTTAATGTCTTCTGAAAAGGCCCTATCAAAGTATATTCTCTATTTTAACATTAGTGAGGGTTTAACATATGCTAACCTGGAAGTTTTGATTTTTGCCGGATGTTACAGTTTTCCCCCGTTAAAGGAATTTCGTCCCGAAATTTAATGACTGGCATTCTCAGTTGGTTCCTTGACGAACAGCTGAGGATATTTACTCCTCATAAAATCCTCCCGTTCCCAAGTGTATTCTGGTCCATGCCTTGCATTCCATCGAACTTTTACGATCGGGATCTTGCTACGTCTTAACCGCTTAACATCTCGGTCAAGTATCTCCACGGGTTCTTCTATAATGCGTAACTGCTCGCTCACTTGTATGTCTTCCAATGGTAGAACCAATGATTCATCCGATAGGCATTTCTTCAGATTCGACACATGGAATGTGTCGTGAATAGCGCTTAACTCCTGTGGTAGTTTGAGTCTGTATGCAACTAGTCCAATCTTTTCCAGTATCTCAAATGGGCCGATATATCTTGGACTCAACTTACCTCTCTTCCCAAATCGTACCAATCCTTTCCATGGCGACACCTTTAATAGTACCTTATCGCCCACCTGAAATTCCAATGGCTTCCTGTGATTATCTGCATAACTCTTCTGACGAGTTCTGGCTACTTTCAGTCTTTCCTGAATGGTTACGATCTTGTCCGTGGTCTCCTGAATTATGTCGGGTCTTATCAGCTGTTTGTCACCGACTTCCAACCAACTGAGTGGGGATCTACACTTGCGTCCATATAAGGCTTCGTACGGCGCGCACCTTAAGCTGGTATGGTAACTATTGTTGTAAGAGAATTCGGCTAGCGGTAAATGATTATCCCAACTTCCGCCAAAATCCATCACACAGGCTCGTAACATGTCTTCTAGTGTTTGTATAGTTCTTTCTGTCTGACCATCCGTCTGCGGGTGGTAGGCAGTGCTCAAATCCAAACGCGTGCCCAAAGCTTTCTGGACTGATCGCCAAAAGCGTGACGTAAAACGACTATCCCTGTCCGAGATAATAGCAGTAGGTACTCCATGACGCATAATGATCTCGTTGATGTAAATCTGAGCAAGATTTTCCACCTTGAAGTCTTCCCGAATAGGCAGAAAATGTGCAGATTTAGTAAGCCGATCCACAATAACCCAGATTGAATCATGCCCTTTTCCGGTTCTGGGTAACTTAGTTATGAAATCCATGCTTATCTGTTCCCATTTCCATTCAGGAATCTCAGGTTGCTGAAGAAGACCGGATGGTTTCTGATGTTCAGCCTTAACCATTGCACAAGTCTGGCACGTGCTTACATACAAAGCAACATCTTTCTTCATTCCTGGCCACCAATAGTATTCCTTCAGGTCCTTGTACATCTTATCGGCTCCGGGGTGAATTGAATATCTTGATTTATGGGCTTCGTCCAAGATTATTGATCGCAGATTGACAACCTTAGGTACCCAAACTTTATTTCGGAAGTAACGCACCCCGTCTGGTTGTGTTTCAAATTCCTTTTCCAGCTGATGAAGGGTTTCGTTTTTCAAATTCTCCTCTTTTAATGCTTCTTCTTGAGCTTCGATGATTTGATCCTTATGACTCGTCCGGACCATCGTTCCCATGGCTCTTGTCCTCGATGGCTTCACCCTTTCTTTTCGACTTAAAGCATCAGCTACAACATTAGCCTTGCCTGGGTGGTATTTTATCTCGCAATCGTAGTCGCTAAGCAGTTCGACCCATCTCCGTTGTCTCATATTCAGCATTTTCTGATCAAAAATGTGTTGTAGGCTCTTGTGGTCGGTAAAGACGGTACATTTGGTTCCGTAGAGGTAGTGTCTCCAGATCTTGAGTGCGAACACTACAGCTCCCAGTTCCAAATCATGGGTGGTATAATTCTTTTCGTGAACTTTAAGTTGCCTTGATGCGTAGGCAATAACCTTGTCTTTTTGCATTAGCACGCACCCCAACCCTTGGTGTGAAGCATCGCAGTACACAACAAAATTGTCTGCACCCTCTGGTAAAGCTAAGATCGGTGCATTGCAAAGCTTATGCTTAAGCGTCTGAAAAGCTTCCTCTTGTTTTTCTCCCCAATCGAACTTCTTATCCTTCTGGGTTAATGCCGTCAATGGTTGCGCAATTTTGGAGAAATTTGCAATGAAACGCCGATAGTAACCAGCTAAACCGAGAAACGAACGAATTTCTGTCGGAGCCTTTGGGGCTTCCCACTTCTTGATGGCTTCTATCTTGGCCGGATCAACGTGAATTCCATCTTCATTAACTACATGCCCAAGAAACTGCACTTCGCGAATCCAAAATTCGCATTTGGAAAGTTTAGCATACAACTTCTGGTCTCTGAGCAGTTCTAGTATTTGCTTTAAATGTTGCTCATGCTCCTTCTTGCTTTGCGAATAAATTAATATATCATCTATGAACACAATTACGAATTTGTCCAAGTACGGTCGACATACTCTGTTCATTAGATCCATAAAGACTGCTGGAGCGTTTGTCAGACCAAAAGGCATGACTAGGAACTCATAATGTCCATATCGAGTCATAAACGCTGTCTTAGGAATATCCTCCTCACGAACCCTCATTTGATGGTATCCGGACCGAAGGTCGATCTTTGAAAAGTATGTAGCGCCTTGAAGTTGGTCGAACAGGTCATCGATTCGAGGGAGGGGGTATCGGTTCTTGATGGTCAGCTTGTTAAGTTCCCTGTAATCGATGCACCTTCGAAAAGAACCATCTTTCTTTTTAACGAACAAAACTGGAGCTCCCTAGGGTGAAGAGCTGGGTCTGATGAACCCTTTATCGAGTAGCTCCTGGAGTTGGCCTGACAACTCCTGCATTTCTGAAGGTGCTAACCGGTAAGATGATTTCGCCACGGGTGCCGCTCCCGGAATTAGGTCAATATGAAATTCAACTTGTCTTGGTGGGGGTAATCCAGGTAATTCATCTGGGAATACTTCGGGAAAATCTCGCACTATTGGAAAGTCTTGAATATTCTTCTCTTTGATCTCCTTATCCACCACGTGTGTCAAAAACGCAACACAATCTTTCCGCAAATACTTTCGCATCTTCATACTCGACACCATTTTGAATTTTCTCCCGGAGTTTTCTCCCTGTATTTCAAGTATTCTTCCTTCGGTTTGTGGTATTCGGACGATCTTTTTGGAGCAACCGATTTCAGCGCGATTTTTCGATAACCAATCCATACCCACGACTATATCAAAGCTTCCTAGTTTGATTGGGATTAAATCTATGCTAAAATCATTTTCCGCCAGTTTTAGGGTACAATTATTAATTACATCACTGGCCCTAACTTCCTGCCCATTTGCAAATTCAATAACATATATCTCTTCCAACTTTCGGGTTCTCGAGTTTAATTTCGACTTAAAGTCTAATGATACAAAACTTTTATCTGCTCCAGAATCAAATAACACATATGCATGATGGTTGTTCAAGAGAAACGTACCTGTGACTACATCCGGGTTCCGTCTTGCTTCATCGGCCCCAATCTCGAATACTCGACCCCGTGCCTGACCTCCTTGATTCCCTTGATTGAATGGTCGCGCTTGATTTGCACTAGGCCTTCGGTTCAGTTTCGGACATGCGCTCCGAAAGTGATCTGGGCTCCCACACTCGTGACAGGTTCTTTTTCCTCCGCTCTTGCAATCCCTGGCGACATGGCCTCCTTTGTTACACTTGAGGCAAATGATGCATCTTCTGAGATGACGATTATTGCACTTGCTGCATCTTGGGCATGGCCCTTTCTCTTTCTCCTCGGCCTGTGCTTGAATTCCAAAATTTCCTGTTACCCTCTGAGCCTTGTCTGATCTTCCCCCAAATTGCCTTCTTGCAGGATCTTCTATCTTTCTTTTCCCTGCGGCTTTGTCATTCCCAGTTGCTCTTGAACGATTTGCGTTGTTGGTGAGTCTCGTTGCTAAATTCACTGCTTCTTGAAGAGTCTTCGGGTCAGCTGAAGTCACATTTCCTCTGATTTCTTCAGATAAACCCCACACATATTTATCCACTCGGTTTTCCTCGGGCGTCACCAAGTGTGGCACCAGCTTTGCCAGCTCATGGAAACGGGCAGTGTAAGAATCTATGTCGTTTCCCTTCATTTCATGGTTCCACAGTTCTGCTTCCAGCTTCTGGATCTCACTCCTTGGGCAGTACTCATCCTTGAGCATCTTTTTAAACTCATCCCATGTCAGTCTATTGGCCACATCCCGGCCTCGGGTTTGTACTTGGGTGTTCCACCATGTTAATGCCCGTCCTTGCAGAAGGCAAGCGGCATATCCCACCTTGTTTCCTTCAGTACATTTACTGATATTGAGAACAGACTCCATACCCTCTAACCAAGCTAATAATCCAACGGCTCCCTCAGTTCCGTGAAACTCTTTAGGGTTATAGCCCCTAAACGTCTTGTATGTGCATTCCCTGTTTCCAGCCGTTCCCACATTATTTCCTGGATTAGCATTCAGACCGGCTGCTACTTGGCTAACAATGTTCGGAAGTGCGGCCATAATTTGCTCAGCCACGAGCCGTGCGACTTCAGGATTCTCTCTCCTTGGAGGCATAGTCCTACAGTTATGGTCTTAATTAAGGATTTAGTCGCATGGTCACCAATTCTGTTACTTGGTTACACTTCCTACTTGTTATGTTAATCCAAGTTATGATACTACTTCATGCATACTATCATTATTATCAACACATATTGTCATAATAACATACCACGATTTCATAATCATGCATTAAAGTAGTTGAGATATATAAACATTAACCAAGCATTTCATTTAGAAGCCGTACATATTCAATTCCCCAAAAGAAACAGTTAACAAAACATACAATGTTTGAAATTAAACGGCCAAATGCCCCAAAAATATGAGTTTAAGTTTAAGTAAATCCCAAAAGTTCCACCATAATTGGTCTTCTAGTGCATCATCATCCAAATCAGCATCCCTATCATCAACACCAGTGCTCCTATCACCCACATTAAGTACATATACAGGGTCCTCATCTCCCTCCTAGTGGCATCAACTACCTCCATGGTTCTATCGGAGACCTCATTATGTGCATTTAAGACCCCCATTATTGCATTCAGGTGTTCATGATGTATGTCCAATCTCTCCTTATGATGTTGCACCTCCTGCGATATAAATAGGACCCACTGGCTCTCCCGCGTGGTCATGCCGGGAGGAGGAGCCACGGGTACCCCGGTCACCATTTGTGGGGTTCCGTGCCTCGCTCCCGATCGGGAGGACTCTCCTTCAAATCTCGGCTGGTTGGTGAAATTCACACATCTTGGCAATGGGACACTTTTCCTCGCCGTTGTTATCACTCTTTGTCCACGACGAGTAGACGGAGGGGATTGAGTGGGAGGTACATTGTTTACTTCCCGGTCGTCATCATAAGGGTCTCTTTCTACTTCAGCAGATCTATGGACCCTAGGTCGGCTAGTGATGTAGCCGGATGGGTCGGCCGAGTACGAGTGCTCGGAGTGAGTGTGTTCCGATGGGTCGTGTTCGGATGGGTCGTGTTCGGATGACATAGTGGGTTGCGATAATAGTAGACTTTGTTATTATGTGTATTATTGTAAGTGCCTAAAATATGCAAGGTTTATGCCGACACACACAAAATCATGCTTTCAAAATTTTAAGTAGAAAATTTATTTTAAGCATACTTCCATTATGACCAACCCGAGTGTCTCATTATATTTACCCGAATTAAACATAGGTGATCAGGCTTTGTTTAATTGAGGTATAATAATGTGACATTCGACTTGGTTATATTAGCAATATACTTCAGATTTTAGACAATCATTTCGAAAACCTTTTTGAAAATAGTTTGCGTTATGGTTGGGTTATAGTTTGTGGTTCACATAAGAAAACCAGCATTCTCTATAACCTTAGGCTCTGATACCAAATCTGTCACACCCCGCTAAAGCGGAAACACGAGGTATGACAGTGTAGGGTTTCATTTCAATGGTAACAGACAACACCAACCACACGTTTAATACAATAGTATGAAATATTACAATACAACGTCTTCAACCAAAAAGTTCCAAAAGAAAACGACGGATACAAAAAATTAATAATAGAAATTTTTAAGGTTCTTGATGTTGATGTCATCAACCAAAATACACCCTACGTGCCTTCACTTACTTCTTATTCCCTGAAAAGCATATTTAAAACGAAAAGGTCAACTACAAAGAGTTGGTGAGTTCACAGGTTTTTCATATCCAAACAGTTTTCAACCAAAGATTATTTTCGTGAGTCTTTTGTCACGACAAGCTTTAAATTTAAATCTTATGAGTACACATTACAATAAATGACTTTCGCAAGATATATGATTGTTGAGCCACTACTAAGCCTCCGACAACTTACGCCCCGCGGACTACCTCAGAGGTGGTATGATGGCCACAAGAGTAGAACATTATTACCAGATAAAATGCACCCCTACACGTCAGATTAAGGTGGGTTTGTCAAACCAAATAGCGTTATCCACAAATATCACCGGCTCGTTATGAGTTAATAAGTAGTGTACCTATTGGGGACTTAACATTTTTATTATCACTCAACATATCTTTGTCACTTATGTAAAGTTGTACATTCATTTGTACTCATTTCTTAAATCACAAATATCCATAATTTTACTATCATGAATCATTTAGCATTTTAAAATCATAACATGCTTTTCACCCCAAACATTTAAACAAGTAAAACGGGGCTGTGAAAACTCACCTTTTAGCGTAGATGCGCAAGTAGTGAAAGCTTGCTCACTTAATCCTCTTTACGGGCTCCCTATAATGTCAAACGATCTCTATGAGTCCTTCATAGCTAACCCAAAGTTAAACTTAACTAACTTAATCCACGTCTTGTGATATGCCTTAGCTTTAGTAATTTAGTTGAAATGCATAAATTAGCATTGTTCAAGTGTTTTTTTTTCTCATCAATATGAATGGTTATAAGAAAACTCAGCAGTTTCCAAAATGCTCAAGCTGACAGAAACTTCTTACCACAAAAGTGACTGTTTTACAACACTTTCCAGAATGAAAAATTTATCCATTTTTTTTATATATGGTAATATACTGAGTTAAGGATATTGTGACCAAATTTCATGAATTTTAGAAGTGTTTAAGGGGTCCAAATAAATTTTATGAAATAGTGCAACACAGAGTCTAAAACAGGTTACACCCTTCTGCCATAACAGGCTTTTGGAGGGTCAAAACTCAATATTTTGCAGAGTGTTTACACACTCTGGAAACCTAACACATAGAAGCATCTCATGGAAAAAGATTCATAAATTTTAGATAAGGTTTGAGAGAGTTATGGCCAAATGAAGTTGCATGTACCAATCTGCCAATCTGGGACAGATTGACACACTTAACTTGTAAAAATTATTTGAGTGACCAAAACACCATATATTTTTATGAAACCAAATGAATGTGAAACCTAACTCATATAAGGATCTTCCAGAGGAAAAATGAAGAAATTTTATGCATTCTACAGAAAGTTCCATGCAAAATAAGATGACACAACAACCTTACAGATCATCTGCTGCACACCAAATTTGTTCTAAGGAGTTGAAGGTCTAAATCTCAATGTTTTCTTATGAGACCATTTGGGTTTGAACCCTAACCCATTAAACCTTACTCCAGAAGAAAAATGAGAAATTTTGGACATGATTTGACCAAGATATGGTCGTCCTAAGTACATGCAACAAATCTGCCAGATTCTGGAACATGAAGATTCCCAATAAAACCCATTTTTAAGCATTTTAACATTCATAGATGTGGATTCCTTTGCTATGGATTCAATCCTAACATCATATGACATGTTTTTGAAAGAAAATACTTTAAACTTACAAGGAAAATGTGCATGCAAAGGTCAAAAATCCAGATTCTTGCACAAGAACAAAACCCACGTTTTTGATGATTTTTTGCTCATTTTCTCAAGTTCATGATGGAAGTTCATAGATTTTCACCACTTTATGGACATTTATCATGTCTTTGGTGTTTTATCTCACTTCTAGAACAAGAAAAAGAGTTCATCCATTTGAATGAAATACATGTGTAGAAGGGTAACAATTTTTTTTTTATCAAGAGATGCTAAACATGAAGAAGATGATTAGTTTAGAACCCTTACCTTTGAGAGATGATGCAAACACTTCAAGCTCTTTAAAATTTCGTTTTGTATACTTGTATTAGGCTGGAAATTTTCTGGAGTTTGAAGGAGATTCTTGTTTGAAGAAAGGTGAAGAAAAAGAAGGAGAAGGATAGAGAGAGAAGAGAGGAAGATGGATGGTTGGAGGTATTTTGAAATGTAACAAAAATTGCAACATTTGAGGGAATAAGGGGGGGGGGGGGGGGGGGTGGGGAGGCCGGCCCCTTCATGGGGCCCCAACCCTTGTTGTATATTTTTTTTAGAGATTTTAGCACAAAATCATTTCTTGTAGAATCATTTTTTTTTTATTTTTATGAATAGATTTGAAGATACATTCTCAAAATACCTTCTTGTTTCTATCAATTTCCAATAAGAAGAAAGTTTATGTATAAAAGAAAAACCCTATATTTCAAATAGATTATATGTTAGTTGAAGCATTTTGGCATTTCACAAGGTGTTCCGGTTAGTCATGGGTCAAAACCGGGTCTTTTAGGCACTACCGAGAATTCTAGCGAATCTTCGCCTTAATGTCTTCTGAAAAGGCCCTATCAAAGTATATTCTCTATTTTAACATTAGTGAGGGTTTAACATATGCTAACCTGGAAGTTTTGATTTTTGCCGGATGTTACAATAAGCTAAGGAGACCAATTCCAAGAACTACTCCAACCATTGAACAAATGGAAGAGCATGTTTACAGTTATCTCTACAGACAGCACTTCCAGAGCGATCTGCCAGCTCATGTCCAAGATCAGAAGCTCAGAAAGGAATTCGATGCCATCTTCACCACTACAAAGTCAAAACCGGTCAACCAAGTTTACTCCATTCACAAAATAAGGAAGGTAATTTATTGTAAATACTCTAAAATGAGAACCTATCCTCATACGATGTATACAATCTGGAAAGTCAAAAGGTCTGACAGATCAGAGAATCGATTCTCTGATGCTGATATCCGAAACCTCAATCCCTATGACTTACCTAACCTTCTGCAATGGACGAAAGACAACTTCAATGACGACTGCCACCAAAGATCTTATCGAGTTCTCAGAAAGGCGATGCGTGAAAAGCTCCTAATCTACAGCATGCTCGACTTTCAACTAGCCATCGATCTAGGCGTGACTACTCTAAGCATCAGACCACCAGAGGATTTCTGCCCACCAAATGCCATACACAATTCGATCATCAAAACTCCAAGGTACGGGTTAGTATTCAAGAATCCTGCTGATCAACTTAAACTATTTGTGACAATGGACTGTCAGAAGTACACAACCCGTACTCTGAACATGTTCAGAAAAATACTAGAGGAGAACAAAGCAACAGAGCTTATGGATGAAGAATCTGCTCTGATGATGATCAAAGAGATTGATGCTACACTAGGCTTAAGAAATCTCTGCCTCAAATTCTATGAAGAACTCAAGGAAGTAGGAAAAGACAACAGAGAGTTCGACGACTTCCCAAATGCAAAAATCTGAGTCTCTTCAAAGAACCTCTGTCTATCTTAACTTAGCCTAAAAATTTAAAAAGTCAAAATTTATTTTTCAATACTTTGGGGGAGATTGTTAGCTCCAATATTCTGAAACATTAGAAGTATTGAAAAATGGCCAAGTACAGAAGAACTTCCACAGAAGCTCTGCTGAGTGCAACAGAAGCTCTGCCGGGCATCTAAGAAGAAGCAAAGGAAGTTTGATCAAGAGTGATCAAAGACCAAAGAAACTACAGAAGAACGCTACAGAAGATCAAGACCTCAGAACCTCTGTCACCAATAACAGAGCCTCTACAGACAACTTCAGAAGACAAGGAACCCAGTGAAGACTACTCTACAAAGGACCATACCGCAGAACCTCTGCAACACTTTACAGAGCCTCTGTTGTCCTCACTGAAGACTCAAGATACTTATAATATCTTACCACTGTTAAAGAAATATCTTGCTACTGTTCCAGGATCTGTTCATCAACTTGTATGGTAGCATGCCCTGTCCAACTTCAACACGTGTCAAACTCTAAGTGGACTCAATAGGGCTTAGTACAACATAGACGTCTGCGACATTTAATGCATGCAGTTTTCCAACTGTTCATACCATCTCTTCTTTCCTGTAGCAACAGTCTCTTGTCTAGAATAGATCTTTTGTAGTAGTATAAAAGGAAGACTCATGTTGAGTTCTTCCTAAGAATCACCGTTTTTACACTTTACAAGTTTACACAATCACTTAACACACAACACAAAACACTTACAGTCAATTAGCGTCAAATCTGTACTAAGTGTTCTTGATATATTAAATACAGTGGGTCTTTGTGCTATAAATCTATTCTCTTCACTGTTTATTTGATAGTGTGTGTTCTAAAATCTATCAAACATATCTGTTAGTTCTTCAAATACGCTTCCGCATCAAACTCAAACTTGAACTAATAGATCTGATAATCTTGTATAAGCAAAACGGGAACCAACACTTTTCGTTACTTATTGTGACGAAATTGAGGAAACTTTAATCCAACGAGAACAAAGTATATATATTTGTTACGTTTATAATATTAAAACACAACAAGTCATTTTATGACGTTTTGGATAATTAGTACCGAACCCTCGAGGCAAAAACTTACTAGTGACCTTTTGTTCATAGGTTCGATGTAGGATCATCTCAAGGTACTTGTGGGAGATTCCCGGACACAACTGCTTATCAAGTGAGTTATCACAGCCCCTTTTTCAATGTTTTACATATTTTGTGGTGAAAAGCATGTCGTTACTACAATTACTTTTACGCACCGGTTTACTTGTTTTATTGAAAACGTAAACTTTGCTATACTCATTTATGCTCTATAGTATGTATGGTTTACGCGTGTTGTAAGTTTGAGCTTTCTCTCTATCATACGTAAGTCCCCGTTTAACTTACATTACCCGTTTAACTCACGAGTGTGAGCCGTTGGTACTTATGAATAACGTTATTTGGTTGACACCCCACTCACAAGTAGCGCTTGTTGGAGTGCATAATTATTGTTTTCCGTACGCATTGTTGGTGATAGAACATGCGCTGGGGCTGCCGTCATATAGGTCGGGTAACGGGCTCACAACTTAAACATAATACATACTATTAGCATGAGCAAGTTTTTCATAACCGGTTGATTTATCCACTTGTATGGATTCAACTACTTTGACTTATCTACTTGTGCGGATTTAAACTATTTTGCTATGATAAACAATGTTGTACTCATTAAAACTGTGATCTCACCAACTAGTGCATTAGCTGACCTTTTTATTGACATGCTTTTTAGGAGAACGTCTTTAAGGTTGGGATCTAGGAAGGCTACACGTGATGAAGCTTTCTTTTCTATCTTTTATTTATGTTCATTTCCCCTTTCGTAAAAACGATTGTAAAAGACAAGGTTTTAACCTTTTGAATGTATTTTGATGGTTGATGTGATCTTGTAACTTTTGCTATGAAACTTGAGCTGCATATCCCGTGTTTCCGCTTTAGCGGGGTGTGACAGTTAGTCTCGTGCTTGGCCCTCTAGAGTTTGGTTGTATCACTATAGGAGTGGGTTGCGGTGGAACCACAGTCGGTGGTATCCTCGGTCCATCATACGGGTCTTGTTCGCCTTCCGATGATCGCTCGCTCGACGGCGTGTAGGAGGGTTGAGAGTGTGATGATGATGATGACGACATAGTGGTGCTGAAGTAAGAGTGTATAACATTACTATCGCGCAAATATAAAGGCTAGGCGCACTATACTATTGCATACAATAGGCAATAACTACGCTCATACTAGGCATACAACGTGAAGCATCAAGTGCGAAAACACACATATTCCTAGTATATCCATTTCCGGTCTCGCATTACTCCTTCTTTAATTAAACATTGGTGATCAGGCTTTGTTTAATTAAAGACCGATGACGCAATACCCGAATTAGTTATACTAGTAACATGTTTAGTAATTTAAGTGTTCTTTCCCGTTTTTGGTTATAGTTGCAGTTTTCCAAAGGAAAACCGGTATTCTCTATAACCTTTGGCTCTGATACCAAGTCTGTCACACCCCGCTAAAGCGGAAACACGGGATGTTGTAACACCCCGCTTATCACGACACAATATTGTCCGCTTTGCCCCACTGGCTCACGGCTTTGTTCTTGGCGACCTGGCAAGGACTTCCCAGGAGGTCACCCATCCTGGTACTACTCCCACCCAAGCACGCTTAACCACAGAGTTCCCAAGGAACCCGCTTGCTTGTGGCCCCAAAACGCGTTGTGTCTGGTAAGGCCAAGATTTACTAATATACCCAACATCTCTCCTGTCCACGGCCGATGTGGGATATGCCTTAAGGTGTTACACACGCCCCCCTTAGGGACTCATCGTCCTCGATGAGGTTTGCCCCACCATCCCGAACGGCACAGGAGTGGCTCTGATACCATTTGTAACACCCCGCTTACCACGACACAATATTGTCCGCTTTGCCCCACTGGCTCACGGCTTTGTTCTTGGCGACCTGGCAAGGACTTCGCAAGGACTTCCCAGGAGGTCACCCATCCTGGTACTACTCCCACCCAAGCACGCTTAACCACAGAGTTCCCAAGGAACCCGCATGCTTGTGGCCCCAAAACGCGTTGTGTCTGGTAAGGACAAGATTTACTAATATACCCAGCATCTCTCCTGTCCACGGCCGATGTGGGATATGCCTTAAGGTGTTACAGATGTGCAGCTCAAGTTTCATAGCAAGAGTTACAGGATTACACCAACCATCAAAATACATTCAAAAGATGAAGACATTGCCTTTTACAGTCGTTTTTTCAAAAGGGGAAATGACATAATTAAAAGATAATGAAGAAAGCTTAATCACGTGTAGCCTTCCTAGATCCCAACCTTAAAGACGTTCTCCTAAAAAGCATGTCAATGAAAATGTCAACTAATGCACTAGTTGGTGAGATCATAGGTTTAATGAGTACAACATTGTTTATCATAGCAAAATAGTTTAAATCCGCACAAGTGGATAAGGCAACCGGTTATGAAAACACTTGCTCATGGAAATAGTATGTATTATGTTTAAGTAGTGAGCCCGTTACCCGACCTATATGACAGCCGCCCCAACGCATGTTCTATCGCCAACAATGTGCACGAACAACAATAATTATGCACTCAAACAAGCGCGACTTGTGAGTGGGGTGTCAACCAAATAGCGCTCTCCATAATTACCAACGGCTCACACTCGTGAGTTAAACGGGTAACGTAGAGTCAAATGGGGACTTACGTACGATAGAGAAAAGCTCAAAAACTTACAACATGCGTAACCTATACATACCATAGAGCATAAAAGAGTATAGCAAAGTTTACATTTTCAAGAAAACGAGTTAACCAGGTGCGTAAAGTAGTTGTAATAACGACATGCTTTTCACCCCAAATATGTAAAATATTGAAAAAGGGGCTGTGATAACTCACTTGATAAGCGATAGAATCCGGGAATCTCCCACAACTACTTCGAGATGATCCTACTTCAAACCTATGAGTTTTTAATTTCGCAGGTTCGGTACTAACTATCCAAATCGTCGAAAAATGTCTTTATTGTGATTTAAATATTATAAATCATATGGAGTTACCAACATTTGTAATCGGAACATAAGTATGCTTCATTCTTGTTAGATTAAAGTTACCGCAATTTCGTCACAATAAGTAACGAAAAGGGTCCAAAGACTTTATATATAGTATATATATGTATACCGAAATTTTATCATAAGAATGATAAAAGGGGTTCAAATGTAAAGATGAAGTATTTAAAGTGCATAACTTTATAAATGTATTGTACGTATATATATTTATACATACCACAATTTCATCATAAAATGATGAAAAGGGTTTAAAGTATATAAATTGCATAATTATATGAATATATATATATATATATATATATATATATATATATATATATATTCCACAATTTCATCATAATATGATGAAATGGGATCAAGAGTATATAAAATGCATAAATATATAAATATATAGTGTACATATATATATATATATTCCACAATTTCATCGTAAAATGATGAAATGGGATCAAGAGTTAACTTTCAATCACAACAAGAAAATTGTCCTTTGCTGTCCAGATTTTGGTGTCACTTTGTGTCCATTTTTGGATAACTTCCAGGTATAGTTAGGTCAAGATATTTTATGTCCATATGGTTTAATGAGTTAGGAAACTTTTGGAATAAGTTTCATAATTTTTAGAAGCGTTTAAGTACGTGAAAAAAATACTTGACGTAAAACTCGACAGAAAACGTTGCTGTTTGCGCACTGTTTTTGTGAAGACTGTTTGGTAGACGAAATCTTTGAGGTTTGAGTGAAAACACTTGGGTTTGAATCCTAACACATAAAAAGAATTTCCAGAAAAAGAATTACTTAATTTGGAGTAGTATTGAGTGAGATATGTACTTTTGAAAAGAGGTGTGGAATCTGGCAACTAGCTGTCAAAACCACCCTTTGTGCATATACACCTATATTGACTTTTTACCCAAAATTCATATTCCTTTGCATGCAATCCGATTTGACTCATCCCCATACAATTATTTTCAGTTCTAAAACAGGTTTTTGAGCCATTTAAATTACTTGCAAGTTTACCCATCATCTCATCTTTTATAAATCTTGAAAATGGTTCTTTTTGGTGTTTATGTCAAGATCTTCATCATATATCATAAAATTGTGTATTTTTAGCTCATGCATGTTGGTTAAAACATGTTTTTAATGGATTTAAAGATCCACTCATGAAACCTTTGAATCAAAAGGTATGGATTTTTCAAGATAACTACATGCAAGTGTTTAAAAATTCATCTTTGATCTTAACATGGGTTTGATTATGGATTCACCACCTTTTTACTAACATGCAAGTGTTATGGTGGTAAATCTACAAACATTAAGATGTGTAAATATGATTTTTAACAATATTAAAGAAATGTAGAAGAAGGTGAAGAACATTCATAAGAAAATGGAAGAAATGAAAATTTAGACAAAAGAGAGTGTGTGGATTTCATCCAATACACTTGTATTTACCTTGAACACTTTTATCTCTTCGAAAAGAGGTGTTTAGAGGCTGAATTTATGGATGAAGGTGGATGAAGATTTGATGAAGATGGATGAAGATGGAGAGAGAAAGAAGAGAGAATTCTTGTGTGAGAATTTAGAGAGAGAATGAAATGTTTTGTAAATGAATTGCGATAGCCAAAAGAAATACATATAGAGTAGAGAGGGGGGGCCTCTCCATGGGGGGGGGGGGGGGTGGTGTGATGCAATAATAAAGTCTAATCTTGTCTTTTTGATTTATTTAAAACACAAGTATTTTCTCATAAATTATAAATAGCAAAGTAATTATATAAAAGTAAAGTATTTATATAATTTAGTTGAAAATAGATCAAGTTGTTAATTATATAATACTTGTGGTATAATTGTAGCTTAAGTTGGCATTTTATGAGATTTATGGATAATTTCCTAAATCAAGGGCGAACCTAGGCAAAATTTCTCAAATTTTCCTACCGTACCGAGTTTACGGCTAAAATCGCACTGAGTGAACTATGACATGAATAATTGAAATATCCAGTGCAGTTCTAACATGAGGTGTAAATTTGACAGTTGTCACAGCTTGCAGCTATTTCCCTTTGTTTCTCCCCTCAATTCTCCCCCTCAGGATGATCTGATGAATCGTCAGAATCATCATCAGAGTCATCCTGACCCTTATCTGTTGTACCCTCTACCCTGCAAGATGTATCTGGTTTCTTTGGAGGAGTTGCACTTGCGGCTATTAGTTTTACGCATACATCATCACAGAGTCCAAGAAGAGTTTGGAGCTCTGCTTCTGTGTTGAAGCGCATTTTGCCGACGCTTGTTTGAAACTCTCTGACATAGTTCGCGTTGGCAGCAGTGAAAGCTCTGATGAATTTGGTCATCTGATCAAGTATTCCTTGGCCGAGTTCTGTCACTTGAGCTCTGGTCATGTAGTCAGAAGGCTTCATCTAAGGCCTTATTCAGATCTTCAGGTGTTTGCTCTTGAACTTCTTCTAAGGCCTTATTCAGGTCTTCAGGTGTAAGACCCTTAGATTTTGAGGATTGCTCTTTTAGTTGTTGAAGAAAGTGCTTGACAGACTCTTTGAAGGCAGTAGTGGCGGCATTTCCGAATTCAGCAGTTGCAGAGGTTGCAGAGGACTTTATCTGAGCTACGGTATGTTGTACCTCTGTGGACAGGTTGTCCATTTTGGTATTCAGTTTTGTGATAGCCAAAGATGTTGATTGTGCAAAGGTTTTGAGAGAGCTTTGCAACTCTTTCATTGTTTCGTTCACAGAGGTGACAAGGGCTTGGAACTCATCCCTTGATACATGTGAAGTCGTTGTAACTTCTGGGTGAACAGATCTATCACCAGAGTGTGTCTCTGTTCCTGAGACGCCTTCTTTCGCTCCTGTTTTGGCGTTGAGAGCGGAAGGACTACCTTCTAATCCTCGAGAAGAAACCTTTTGAGTTTCAATCTCTATAGAAGTTCTGTCAAGGACATTGTCCTTATCCACTCCAGAGGTGGGTAAAGGATTATCCTTGAGTTGACTCGGGGATTTGTCTAGAACCCCTTCGTCTGTGTGCACTGTAATCTCCTCTGAAGATTTGTTTGGACCTAGTTGTGTGCGTGTGGCAGAGGAAACAAATTCCTCTGCAAGGATTTCTGTTGTGATCTGGGGCAATAGATCACTTACTAAGGGCAAATCCTTTAGAGAGGATTCCCCTAGAATGGTTTCCCCGGTTATTAATGGTACAGAGGATGAAAGAACTTCCTCTGTCCGGATGGTTTGGGTTGGGGTCGAGCTGTGCGACTCTTTTTCAATATTGCCCTCTGCCACTAGACTGACAGCAATAGAAATGTGGGTTGCACTGGGAGTTGGTTTTGGTTGTGTGTCTCTATTAATCCAGGCATCTTTTCTTGCTTCTGCTTCTGTGAAGCATCCAACCACTTGTTCTCCATCTATGGTCTCAACCTCTGTTGCTACCATATGGGTTGATGCTTCTTCTCTAACTTCTGTAGCGGCTTCTGCATCAGTGCGTAAAGAGTCGAATATTGGATGTGAGCCAATTAGTCGCATGACATGTGGATGGTAAAGACCTTTTCTTATTTGGTCTGCTTCTTCTTCATCAGAATCCACTTCTGAGACTTCTACCCTTGTCTCCCCTTCTTCTGTTACCTCTTCTTCCCTTTGACCTAGGGAGTCGTACATAGGATTAGTACCAAAAAGTTGTTATGCATGGGGGTGCATAACATGAGTACTATCAGAGGCAGAGATTACTTGCTCTGGGCTTCTTCTGTGAACATCAAGGCCAAGTTGAAGGAAGGGGTTCTACAGTATCTCTGGGGTCTCAGCCGGTTTGCCTCTTGGAGTTTGGTCATCATCAGCTAACTCTGAGTCAACTCCAGAGATTGTGAAATCGGGATCTTCTGCGGCTTCTTCATTTTCATGTGACAGAGCTTCTCCAGTCCATCCAGCAGTGTCAAGGGTGTCGGCAAATTAAGGACGTTGGAGGAAGTCAGAGAAATTCCCATGATGCGCATAATTTAGGGGATTAGGGGAATGCAGAGGGGATTCTTGTGCTACTTCTCCTATCACCTCTTCTACCACCGTATCCTCTGCAATTGTTTGCATAGGAGACAGAGGTTTCCCAGTTTTCTTCTTGCTCTTTCTTCTCTTGGGTTTAGGTGCCCCTTCCTCTGAGGCTTTGGATTTTCTCTTCTTCTTTTCCTTTGGGGGAGATGGTGGAGCAGAAGATCCAACTTCTGTGGCATGAAGAGGAGAGGGTTGAGCTTCTGCGACACTTGTGGAGGTGCTGTAACACCCGTGATTTTCGGATAAGTACAACTTCGATTCAGTGAGGAATCGATCTTTTAAGAAAAATATGCAAAATAGGATTTGGAGTCAAATCCTAGATTTTATTGTCTTGTTGGATGGGGAATTCGAATACGAGTCCAACGGTTCTTCCCGGAGTGAAAACGGAGCTAGAACGAGGAAGTTACGGCCAAAACGAGTTTCGGTACACTTTGAGCTATTGTGCCCGGCGATAGTGACACTGTCACAATCGTCGTGTCACTATCGCCCATAGTGTACCGAGAGTTGGGAGGACACGGGCGATTGTGCCCTGGCGATAGTGACACTGTCACTATCGCCGTGTCACTATAGCCGACGGGTTCCAAGGTGTTTTAAACCCCTTTTCTTCTTTCTTCTTCCCCATTTCACTTATCTCTTTTAACTCTCTCAACTCTCTCTCTTTCTCTCAGTTGATTTAGCTCAAGAAACATCATCCCCTCCCCTCACCTTCCTCATTCCTTCATCAAATCAAACCCATTTCCACCATTGATGATCATTTTTGGAGCTTGGAGCTTTTGGAAGTTTAGGAGCTATCTTTTGGAAGATTCAAGTGATAAGGTAATTCCTAGTTAGATTATTGTTATATTTCACTTTCTTCCCTTATTGTGGTGTTGTGGGTCGATTTTGGTGGTGATTGGTTGAGAGAATCGTTATCCCCTTCATGTATGAAACTAGGGTTTGGTATATATGGGTATTTTGGTGTATATTGGATGGATGATAATTTCTTATGGTTAGACTTGGGTATTAATGGTTGGATCGTATTATTGATGGTTGGGAATTCATAAATCTAGGTTTTGGAAGTTTTGGCTTGAGGATGCAAACTTCATCAAAGGAGCTTACGTTGGAGAAACTCTAGATTTAGCATAAATCTAGCAAGGTGAGTTCAAGTTACTTTGCGAAAACGTTGTACATGCCAAAATGAGTATTTTACAAATATATGTGTGTTTTACTTGAAAATGTATGTAGTTAAGTTATTTGATTGATTTAACTCTTTTGAAGTATTTATCTTCATAAATGTGTAAAACACCCATATTTGGGGCTTTTGGATGTTTGGATGGTTAGAAACCATAAATTGTCTATAAAAGATTATTTGCTCAAAATGAGGTTTAATTGATGGTTTAATCATATATGTGTAAATGATTGTGTAAACCAATTGAGAAATACACTTTTAAGTGTTATGTGTCATTTTGAGAATTATAAGGGTGTGAGTCCTTTGGGAAACCCTTTTTGTTTAACCAGTGATGAGTTTTGGGGTTAATGATGATTTTGAAGTATAGCTTGCCTAAACAAAGTTTAAATGTGTTTTTGACCGACGTATGGGTCTTGCAAGCTTGGAGCACTTTGCTCGGTTTTGACTGTGAGTAAGTCTTGGGGACATTTGTCCGGTTTAAATGGCTCAATGTGGAGTCTTGTTGATGGGTTGCTTTTATTGCACCTTTTTGCATTTATTGCACGTTGTTGAATATTTACATGCTTGGGTGAGTGAGTCCCTCTGGTATAGGCATGTTGTTTAGACTGTATTGCATTTGGATCCATAGGCATGTTAGTCAGTCGTCGGTAATGGCCGGTTGGGTATCTCGGGGTTGGACCTCGGTATTTATGATTTATGACCATGACTTTCCAGTAGGCACATGGAGGATATAGTCTTGGACACTTACCTTGGAGGTTTGTGTATCGACCCACGCCTTCGGGATGTATACCTTGGAGGTAGTCCCGATGTGCCGGGCCTTGAGGCGTTACCAAGTAGGTAGACGTCAAGGTGTATCCTCAATTACGGTGTAACTTGGCTTCGTAGAGCAGAGTCGTGGAATAGGCCAGACGTATGTGGTAATTCCCGATTTCGTTGGGAGGGCAGAGATAGGCATAACGTAGCTTGTAATCTCTACTCCCAGTTGTGCGATAAACGTTGTATGGGTGGTATACTTATGTGTTACCTCCACCTTCAACGGATACGGGTCTCCCCCGTTTATAGTATTTGGATTTTATACATTTTACGTTTGCGTGAGTTGGCTTCGTATTATGTTTCCAATGAAAGATTATATTTAAATAGATGTTTTCCATGATTTAAGGGTTGAGTATGTATTGTCAACCGTGTTTGAAAGTTTTGCCTAAAACTAGAATTATTCACGTATTTGAGTGAGTTGGGATTGTAACTCATTTTGGAAAACGCTTTACACTTTTCGGGAATGGTTCCCATGGATTTTGGGTGCGTTGGAAAATAAGTCTTTTATGCCGCTTGGGAAATCCTTTTTTGAAATGATAATCTTTGTCGAAATCTTTCATTTAAAGATTTACCGAATCATGACTAAAACTAATATCTTCTGATTTATGATTTTATATAGTCATGATAAAATGCTTGAACTCACTAGGCGTAAGCCTAACCCTTTTTATTTGTCGGCATGTTCAACAGGCTCAGGTTGGGGGTAGCTCTAGCTACATTATGAAGTGGAGAGTGCTAGTAAAGTGCACGAGAGGTGAATAGCTTAAGTTGTGTTCCCGCATTTACCCTTGGGAAGTAGCACTTGTATTTGGATTAAGTGATGCCCGAAGTGGTTTTAGTCTTGGTAATGAGACTTGTGTAGTATGTATTACTTGGAGATAACCATTGTTTGTAATTGGAGGTATTTTACCTATTGTTTTGAATGTAATATCGAAAATTTTAAATTAGTTGCTCTTTCCAAATCTGAGGGTGTTACAAGTTGGTATCAAAGCATAAGTTTGAGAGAATTAGGTGTTGATTTTGGATACCTAGACTCAAACTAGTGTTTGTTTAAGTAAATGACAGTGAAATTCACCTTTAGGCACTTTAAGATAAGATGTTTTAAAGTTGATGGAGTTTTTAGAAACAAGAATCACGTCGAGAGCAACAAGGATAATCATATGCAGTGCGTTCATAGTGACACCTGGCCAGTGTCATGGTGAACCTACTAGTACATGTGCATGCTCGAATTGCTTTCATGTGGTGATCGTTGGGGTAGTGAAGGAGGTTCTGAACTAGTAATTGTTGGAATGGATGGACGATTCTAGTATTAGTCACTTAGAGTGACGATAAGCATGATGTTTGCTTTATGTAGACCGTTTCGGGTCAAGATTGACGGTCGGACTAGAACCATAGGCATTTGAGCCGATCTTGATTTGAGGAAAAACCGTAAGGTTAATTGATGTATTTCCCAACTTACCTTAAGAGGTTTGAATATCCGGATGAAAATAGTAGACCGGAGGATTTCGGAGGAGTATGAGTGGAGACGTTGAATGCCGACTAAATCATGCACGAAATTTATTTTGGAAATAAATTGCATCAACTGTTTCTTGTGTTTCCAATCCTTATGTGGATTGTGTTAAAAAATTTGAGAAATGTTTGGCACGCACACAAGATTTCAAATTATGGTTTTAAAAGTGCATGAAACCGTTTTATCGCGGGAGTTGCGAACTCCGCCGGGATTTGTTTTGCCTTATTTCATCGTTGTTCAACATTTGTTTTGGATGTAATGATAATCATATATAAATGATGTTCGAGATGTTGGGCAATAACTACGGCTTGTGACTTTAACATTGGATCTCCTCCACATATGTTAGAGTTTGGACGGAAAGTTCTTTTCCATTATGTATATGTGAGATTATTTTACGGATTTTGTTTAATAAGAGTTGTTAAACAATGTCGTTTAGGTGGTATTACCCTAGAAGGGGATTTTTAGGATTTTGGCGTCTCATTTATGATTTTTGCTTTTAGCAATTTGGCTTTGGAAGCATGGTGTTTAGCGCCGTTTTATTGACTTGGAGTCATTGAGCCCATGGAGGTTCATGGAGTTTGGTTTTACGACATGTTGAGTCGTGTGAGTACAATTTTACAATGTGCATACTCTAATTGCTTATGTGAAATGTTTACGAGTTTTGGTTGGGCATTTGGTCCCACTCGAGTTTTGTTGAGAAAAGTTAATTTTATGCCATAAGGCGACTAAGAAAAGATGAGTTTGGAACTCTAGTGTCGCGTAACTTTTCTTTCAAAAAGATTGTGTTACTAAGTATTTCATTGCAAATAGTTCGGTGTATGGATTGATTTATACGTGGCTTAAGTGATGCATGAAAGAACATTTTGGTGGCATTTTATAATAAATTTCTCGGTGCGTTTTTGGTCAGTTAAATGTTTATTACCGTTTTTATGTGAAACGTATTATATCGACTTAGGGGTATGCATAGCTTGGTAACCATTGTTTCTCGTCACTTTGTTGAACGCATTGTGAATGAAAATGTTTTATAGACTCTTGTTTAAATGATGACCATTCGGTCAAAGGGTGTTTTGGTGTTGTAGAAATCATGCACAGTTCGCAATGCTTTGCATTTTGAAAATGAAAATGTGTTAGTCATCGACATTTGGTTAACTTTGATTTGCCGATTATTTTGGAAGAATTGAAAACCTTTTTGGTTTTTGGAGAAATGTGTGTTGGGAGTATTTGGACAAATACATTTTTTTTAGCAATTACTTTTTGACGTTTTGTGTCCCAAGTACGAAACCTTGAGAAAATGCTTCGTGAGGAAGATTTTATAAAATTTTTGTATAAAATTATAGTACGCGGGATTTCTTATGTTTTGGACATCGATGCGCACCGTTGGTGCAATTCGGGATTTGAAAATAGGGATTGAACCCTTGTATGTCAACTAATTATTAACACTTATTTCCTCATTTGTTTTAGAAAAACGCATTGTTGTGTGCAGTTTTATCAGAAACATTTTGCTCGTATGTCGTTATGTGACAATTGAAGAAATTTTGGAAATAAATTTAAAGAATTTCATCTTTTGAAATTTTGGTGTGAATTATTCAATGCATAAGTGTTATCACAAGAAATTTCTAAAAAAGTGTTACAAGCATGTATGCCTACCCCAAAATGAGGTTTTGAGATGTTTGAGTCGATATTTTCAAGTGATGGAAACGCATGAGTTTTGTTTTAAATATGAAATTACACAAGTCATTTGTGTTTGACTAAGGTGTATTTGTAAATCGTTTCATCGTTTGATATAATAAACTGACGCGCGCAAATTTTGTTGGGAACCTTGTTCCATGCCATCTTTTGGCTAAAAGGGAAATTTTTGAGTCAAAGGTCGTTTGGAACTTCTTTTGAAATACGTGCACACCTTTCGTTGCACCCTGTTTAAAGGCGAGTAGTTACTTTACGTGCATGTCATGAGCCAATCCATACTAGAACTGTAGCGGTTCCTTGTAGAGAAATTGTTTACTACGCTTTTGCGTTTTGTGGGTAAACTGAACTGCAATGAAATGATTTTCAACATGATTTTCCTATGTGGGACGAGCGTGTCCAGTTTTGCGTAACTACCGAGCTGATAGTAGTAGTTTTATTTCGCACGAGTTATTTGAGATGAAAATCTTGGTGTTGAAAATATTTTGTGAATGGTTTTGATTAATTGGCATATTTATTGAATAACGCATTTGAAAACCTTGAACTCCTTAGGACCTTGAAAAAGGGTATGTACCTCAATTAAGGGTAAGTGCGTGTAGCACTTCGACGGTGGAAGGTTGGGTATTCTACGCGTGTTGGTATTATGGGCCGAAGGATAGCGGTAGCAACGTAATTGTGTTTGTGGTAATTGCAGAGTTAAACTTGCGGTAACGTATTTCGAGGTTGATGCAGCCGTTTTGTTGGCAACCTTAGTTGTATGGAAACCTCGGTAAATGGAACTCGTGTGTGGGGTCCTATTAGAGTTCCGAGTTTGGTGGAAAAACTAGGTGTCAACCTTTGTGGTCTTGAAATCGGAAACCGTTAGTGCAAACGGGGGTTTGTAGCCAAGTTTGAAGGATGACGACAATGGTAGTGGTAACCGTAAGATGCTCAATTGTGATGAGTAGTTTTGGGGGAATAATCTTAGTGTACGGTTAAAGGACTTGTCGGTTTTATAATTGTTCTTTTTGGAATGGATTCTTGGAGTTATTAGAACTCGTGGGGTTATTTGACAATTAATGGTAGGGATGATCGGAATTGATAATTTTGTTGGGTTCGTTAGTGATTAAATCGTGAAATGATTTAGAGTTGAAAACTAGAATTGAGGAAGATGGAACACTTTAAGGTTGGGAGACAACCGGAGTCGTTTAATTAGGAGTGCTACCAGTAGTTGGAATGTTCTTCCGGACATAAGTACGGTGTACTTGAAGGGGTGCTGTTGATAAGAAATTGTTCGAGGAATTGTCCTTATAGACTATGTGGGAAATTTGGATTCCAGTTAGGAATTGATGATTTATGGTCGGAGTTGAGTCGGTTAGCATTATTGTAAAGGATGTAGATTTCGAGGACGAAATCATTCCAAGGTTGGGAGGATTGTAACACCCGTGATTTTCGGATAAGTACAACTTCGATTCAGTGAGGAATCGATCTTTTAAGAAAAATATGCAAAATAGGATTTGGAGTTAAATCCTAGATTTTATTGTCTTGTTGGATGGGGAATTCGAATACGAGTCCAATGGTTCTTCCCGGAGCGAAAACGGAGCTAGAACGAGGAAGATACGGCCAAAACGAGTTTCGGTACACTTTGAGCTATTGTGCCCGGCGATAGTGACACTGTCACAATCGCCGTGTCACTATCGCCCATAGTGTACCGAGAGTTGGGAGGACACGGGCGATTGTGCCCTGGCGATAGTGACACTGTCACTATCGTCGTGTCACTATAGCCGGCGGGTTCCAAGGTGTTTTAAACCCCTTTTCTTCTTTCTTCTTCCCCATTTCACTTATCTCTTTTAACTCTCTCAACTCTCTCTCTTTCTCTCAGTCGATTTAGCTCATGAAACATCATCCCCTCCCCTCTCCTTCCTCATTCCTTCACCAAATCAAACCCCTTTCCACCATTGATGATCATTTTTGGAGCTTGGAGCTTTTGGAAGTTTAGGAGCTATCTTTTGGAAGATTCAAGTGATTAAGGTAATTCCTAGTTAGATTATTGTTATATTTCACTTTCTTCCCTTATTGTGGTGTTGTGGGTCGATTTTGGTGGTGATTGGTTGGGAGAATCGTTATCCCCTTCATGTATGAAACTAGGGTTTGGTATAGATGGGTATTTTGGTGTATATTGGATGGATGATAATTTCTTATGGTTAGACTTGGGTATTAATGGTTGGATCGTATTATTGATGGTTGGGAATTCATAAATCTAGGTTTTGGAAGTTTTGGCTTGAGGATGCAAACTTCATCAAAGGAGCTTACGTTGGAGAAACTCTAGATTTAGCATAAATCTAGCAAGGTGAGTTCAAGTTACTTTACGAAAACGTTGTACATGCCAAAATGAGTATTTTACAAATATATGTGTGTTTTACTTGAAAATGTATGTGGTTAAGTTATTTGATTGATTTAACTCTTTTGAAGTGTTTATCTTCATAAATGTGTAAAACGCCCATATTTGGGGCTTTTGGATGTTTGGATGGTTAGAAACCATAAATTGTCTTTAAAAGATTATTTGCTCAAAATGAGGTTTAATTGATGGTTTAATCATATATGTGTAAATGATTGTGTAAACCAATTGGGAAATACACTTTTAAGTGTTATGTGTCATTTTGAGAATTATAAGGGTGTGAGTCCTTTGGGAAACCCTTTTTGTTTAACCAGTGATGAGTTTTGGGGTTAATGATGATTTTGAAGTATAGCTTGCCTAAACAAAGTTTAAATGTGTTTTTGACCGACGTATGGGTCTAGCAAGCTTGGAGCACTTTGCTCGGTTTTGACTGTGAGTAAGTCTTGGGGACATTTGTCCGGTTTAAATGGCTCAATGTGGAGTCTTGTTGATGGGTTGCTTTTATTGCACCGTTTTGCATTTATTGCACGTTGTTGAATATTTACATGTTTGGGTGAGTGTGTCCCTCTGGTATAGGCATGTTGTTTAGACTGTATTGCATTTGGATCCATAGGCATGTTAGTCAGTCGTCGGTAATGGCCAGTTGGGTATCTCGGGGTTGGACCTCTGTATTTATGTTTTATGACCATGACTTTCCAGTAGGCACATGGGGGATATAGTCTTGGACACTTGCCTTGGAGGTTTGTGTATCGACCCACGCCTTCGGGATGTATACCTTGGAGGTAGTCCCGATGTGTCGGGCCTTGAGGCGTTACCAAGTAGGTAGACGTCAAGGTGTATCCTCAATTACGGTGTAACTTGGCTTCGTAGAGCAGAGTCGTGGAATAGGTCAGACGTATGTGGTAATTCCCGATTTCGTTGGGAGGGCAGAGATAGGCATAACGTAACTTGTAATCTCTACTCACAGTTGTGCGATAAACGTTGTATGGGTGGTATACTTATGTGTTACCTCCACCTTCAACGGATACGGGTCTCCCCCGTTTATAGTATTTGGATTTTATACATTTTACGTTTGCGTGAGTTGGCTTCGTATTATGTTTCCAATGAAATATTATATTTAAATAGTTGTTTTCCATGTTTTAAGGGTTGAGTATGTATTGTCAAACGTGTTTGAAGGTTTTGCCTAAAACTAGAATTATTCACGTATTTGAGTGAGTTGGGATTGTAACTCATTTTGGAAAACGCTTTACACTTTTCGGGAATGGTTCCCATGGATTTTGGGTGCGTTGGAAAATAAGTCTTTTATGCCGCTTGGGAATTCCTTTTTGGAAATGATAATCTTTGTCGAAATCTTTCATTTAAAGATTTACCGAATCATTACTAAAACTAATATCTTCTGATTTATGATTTTATATAGTCATGATAAAATGCTTGAACTCACTAGGCGTAAGCCTAACCCTTTTTATTTGTCGGCATGTGCAACAAGCTCATGTTGGGGGTAGCTCTAGCTACATTATGAAGTGGAGAGTGCTAGTAAAGTGCACGAGAGGTGAATAGCTTAAGTTATGTTTCCGCATTTACCTTTGGGAAGTAGCACTTGTATTTGGATTAAGTGATGCCCGAAGTGGGTTTAGTCTTGGTAATGAGACTTGTGTAGTATGTATTACTTGGAGATAACCATTGTTTGTAATTGGAGGTATTTTACCTATTGTTTTGAATGTAATATCGAAAATTTTAAACTAGTTGCTCTTTCCAAATTTGAGGGTGTTACAGGTGCCCTCTGTGGTTTTCCTCTTATGAGTTTTCTTTTGAGGAGTAGAGGCAGAGGGTTTTTGTTTCTTTGAGGCAGAGTAGATGGATTTTCTCTGAGCACGGAATCTGGCTTGATTGTCTTCATGCTTCTGAAAAGCAGCTGCCCATTCTTCATCTGTCAACCTATCTAACACTTCTGTACCTATGGGAACTCCTAGACGCGGGGGTGTCATAGGACTTGGTTCTGGAGTCCTATGATCGCGTATGTATTCTAACTCTAGTTCTTCGTCTGTTACATATCCCAGAAGTTTCTTTGGCAGAGGTATGCAGTGTGGGTATCCATCAGCATGTTCTGTTGGGGAGTTTTTGTTCATAGCATACATCTTGGTTGTTGGCCCCTCCATTGGCCATTTTTCGAGCAAGAGTAGAGGCTCTAGCAGAACACCTAAAATTCTTTGAAACTGTAGAGGAGGTAGAGCTCCTATTGTCTTTGACTTTTTCTGCTGGAAGGTGATCTTTCTGTCGATGGTGTTAACCATTTCTTGCATCATGAGTGTTGCGAATTCCAGAGGTAGGTCGTAGTAGACTCCGTACATGATGGCTAGTATTTGGTGTGAGGATTGATCTGGACTCCCCACTTTCCCGGTTAAGCATCTGTTGAGTATGGAAAAGAGTGTATTCCACAGAGGTGGTAATCTGTCTCTGCAGAAATCGTTTCTCTTTCTGAGTGGTACGTTGTACCCCAACATTTCGACAAACCTGCAGAGCTCTTCATCTGTAGGTTCCTGTGCAAAGGTCTTTAACCATAGAAGACCTCTTGTAGGTAGGCTGAACTCAAGAGAGAACATAGTCCTGTTGAACTTGAGTTCAAGATGTGCGGATTTATCTGGTTTGGAGATGTAGCCTTTGATCTGTCGGTCTTCTGGATCAAATCTGCAACTTTGCCAGAATTGATTTATATATCTGGCAGGGATTTTGTCCACGGTTTTGGACAGAAGAGGGTAGAGAATATGTTGTTTCAAAATATGGAGAAGTATTGCATGTGCTTCTCCAAAAGCAGTTTTGGATGGAACAAGGTAGTAGTTATTGGCTTTTAAAGGTAGAACATTTGCAAAATGTTCATGTTCTAAGAAGTTTTGGAGGTGGGTTGTCGGAGCAAATTCTGCTTCATCGCCGGAGTTATCTTGCCCCAGGTTTCTGGCGATTTCAGGGTTTTCTGAATGTTCAGAGTGTTCAGGTGAGTTCACCGGTGAGTGTGCAGGGGAGATGGCTTGAGAAGAGGAGGCCATTTCTTGTATGAAGATAAGAATTTTGCAGGTTTTTGCAATGGTTTTTGAGAGTTCGTAACGTTTTTGAGGAATGGTAACTTGGGTTTTATAGTGAGAGGTAACGGTAGAATCTGAAGAGGTAAATATATGGAAGTGGATAATATTTGGGGTCCGTACTTGAGTGTGAACGGCGGGTTCAACTTTCCAGGAGAACGTGTGTCGTGTACGTCCAATGAAAATGTGATACGTCAGCAGTGTCAGAGCACGACTTGACGTCGTGCACGACCCATTAATGCTTGGCGCGTGGGTTTCTTTTCCTCCACATAAGTTTCACTCACAGTAAAATAGCCGTTAATGTTACAGAATTTCCCTAAGTTGAAAAATGACAGAAGCTCTGTAATGATAGAAGCTATGTGGTTTGAAATCTTCCTTTTATTTTCCTCTGATGCTTGCACCTTTACCAAAAACGTTTGAAAATTCATTGGAGAGGATCGATAGATTTATAGAGTAGAAATTTCTTTCACAGAGGTTTTGAAGCTCTGTCAGAGCCAGCAGAAGCTCTATGAGAGGAAATTTCTCATAACTAAAAATATATTAAACTTTTTGATCATCCAAGTTTTTAATTGTTTTTGACAATTTTTTTAGGACCTATTTGGAAGTTGGTGTCCTAGAAAAACTGTTTTGCATAAGGTTCTGTGCGAGAATTTCTTTTAAAAGCCTATGTTGGTCAACAGAGTTTCTTTGGTGGAATGAGCTCTGTGACCAACAACCTTTTAGAATCTCAAAGTGTGCATTTGTGTGAAAGAGGTCTTTTGAGAAGACATTCAAACTGATCGAAAGAGTTTAAATTTTCGATCATAGAGATTTTCTCTGGAAGAGCCTCTGTTGAGCTCAGCAGAAGCTCTATGACCTCAAATTTCTCATAACTCAAAATTTATGCATCTTTTTGATCATTTGAAGTTTGAAATGTTTTTAACATTGTTTTTAGGACAAATTTGGAAATTTGTGTCCTAGAAAACTGTTTTCAAAAACTGTTTGTACGAGAAAACTTCAAATATCTTGATTGGTTAGCACAAGTTCTGTGGTATATGGAACTTTTTGACTTGAGACCTTCTGTATGACATTCAAAATGATCGATCGAGTTCTTATATGTAATTTGTAGTAATAGAGGATCTGATTTATAGAAGCTCTGTTGAGCTTAGCAGAGGCTCTGGAACCTTAAATTTCTCATAAAGGGAGACTCATCAATCGTTTTGATAATTTTCTTTTTGGAATATCATAAGTAATGTTTCTAGGACATATTTGGAAATTTGTGTCCTAGAAAATTGTTTTCTTGAAGCATTCGTATGAGATACTCACTTTTTGACTTTCCTTTGTTCGGCGAAATTCTTGACCTTTGTTGATTGTGGTTGATCACAATTCTTCTTTGGCTCCCCCTTGAATGATCAACCTCTGTAGATCATTTCAAGGTCTCCTTCTGCTCCCCCTTGACCTATGCTTGGATCAAATAAGATAAGTTGTGTATAGAACATAGATCAAGTCTTTCAGAGGTTCTGTAAGGATTGTCAGAGGTTCTGAGCAATCCTATAGAAGCTCTGTTGAGTATTGAACACTTGGTGATTGAGAATTTACATACAGAAATAATTTAAACTACAAAACAAAAACAATGTATTTACATATTTACAAAAGATTAAGTTATACTTAAAGAGGTTTTAACTCATGTTTATCATTTCCAACTTACCCACCAAGAAAAGGAATCTTTTCTCATCTAGTGCCTTGGTGAATAAGTATGCAAGCTGTTATTTTGTAGACACGAAGTGCATTTCGATTGTCCCATATTCAACATGGTGTTTTAGAAAGTGGTAACGGATGTCGATATGCTTTGTTTTTTAGTGTTGTACTGGATTGGCAGAGATGGATATGGCGCTCTTTGAGTCACAGAAGATGGGTATCTTAAATAAGATGTGACCATAGTCTTTTAGTTGATTTTTCATCCACAGAACCTGGGAGCAACAGCTAGCAGCAGCAACGTATTCAGCTTCTGCCGTGGATGTCGACACACAGTTCTGCTTCTTTGAAGTCCAACTAACTAATTTTCCACCTAGGAATTGACAACTCCCAGAGGTACTCTTTTTGTCGAGTTTGCAGCCTCCATAGTCTGAATCTGTATAAGCTTTAAGACCAAAACCCGAGTTCTGCGGATACCAGAGGCCAAGATTTTTGGTCCCTTTTAGGTATCTAAATATTCTCTTTACAGCATCGTAATGGGATTTCTTCGAGTTAGCTTGATATCTTGCACAGAGGCATGTGGCATGCATTATGTCAGGTCTACTAGCAGTTAAGTATAACAGAGACCCAATCATGCCTCTTTAGAGTGTGCACTCTACAGAGATACCATCTGGATCTGAGAATAATTTGTTTCCAGTGGCCATTGGGGTTTTCATTACAGAGGCATCAGAGAGACTGTATTTTGAAAGTATGTCAGAGATATATTTAACTTGATTTATGAAAATTCCCTCTAAAGATTTTTTTACTTGGAGTCCGAGGAAGAAAGTTAATTCTCCCATCATACTCATTTCAAACTCACTCTGCATGAGTTTTTCAAACTTTTTGCATTCTTCTGTATTTGTAGACCCAAAAATTATGTCGTCCACATATATTTGTACAAGCATAATTTCATCACTTTTTCGTTTATAAAACAAAGTTGTATCCGTTGTACCTCTATCGTAACCATTATCGAGAAGAAAGGTAGAAAGTCTTTCGTACCATGCTCTTGGAGCCTGTTTCAGTCATACAGAGCTTTGTCGAGATAGTACACGTATCTTGGGTACTTGGAGCTTTCAAACCCTGCTGGCTGTTGGACGTATACTTCTTCTTGGATTTCACCGTTTAGAAAAGCGGATTTTACGTCCATTTGAAATTCTTTAAAACCTCTGTGGGTTGCGAAGGCTAAGAAGATTCTTATGGCTTCGAGTCGTGCGACAGGGGCAAAAGTTTCATCGTAATCTATGCCTTCTTCTTGTCGATATCCCTTGGCTACCAATCTTGCTTTGTTTCTTATGACCACCTCATCTTCATCCTTCTTATTTCTGAAGACCCATTTAGTTCCTATGGCATGTTTTCCTCACGGCAGAGAACTAAAGTCCAAACTTTGTTTCGTTCAAACTGTAGTAGCTCTTCTTGCATAGCGTCTACCCAGTTTGGGTCATCAAGGGCTTCAGAGATCCTTTTTGGCTCGATCACACTAATAAAGTTTGTAAAGAAACAAAAACTAGCAGTGTAAGATCTTGTTTTTACCTTTTCAGAAGATTCGCCAATTATAAGACTTGGAGGATGGCTTTTTGTCCATTTTGTTGTTCTTGGGAGATGGTCATCGATTTCATCAAGTTGATCTTCAGAGGTTTCTAATTGTGGTTCATGTGCAACCTCTGTCATAGATTTTGCTTTCGTGTCTGATCCTACAGATTATGGAATGATTGGAATGAGTGGCGGTGTTTGTTCCTATGAGGAAGTATAGACTGAGTCCTTTTGTTCCTCTGTTATTGGTTCCTCTGTGGTTCTGGAGTTCGTTCTTCAGTATCTTCTGTGGTTGTTTTCCTTGTCGTATCATCTTCTGTTGGCTCCCCCTCGGCATTTGCATCTGTATGATTAACAGAGGAAGTTGAATTATTTAAGGGACCAGTTAGAGATATACCTATCGTGTTCTGGCTGGCAGAAGATGATTCTCCAGCAGAGGGATCAATGTCGTCATGGAACATCTCTTGAAATAGAAGATTTAAGTCTTCTTCTCTTGTTTTTGAGATTCCAGAGGATTCCCCTTTTAGACCGAGTTCTGAACTGATTTGTTCAGAAGTCTTTTGGAAGGTATCGTCAAAAGAAACGTTTATGCTTTCTACAATCGTTTGTGACTGCAGAAGATAAACTCTGTAAGCTTTGGAAGTTGCAGAGTATTCTATGAACTTGCTTTCAACTGCGTTTACTTCAAACTTTCCTCTTGCTTCTCTATCGTTTAAGACGAAGCACTTGCATCCAAATACATGGAAGAACTTGATGTTTGGTCGTCTTTTGTTGATCAAATGATATGGTGTTTTGATGTGTCTCTTTACGATGGTTGATCGATTTTGGGTATAGCAAGCGGTTGATACTGCTTCTGCCCAAAATGTCATTGGTAATCCACATGCGGTTAGCATTGTTCTGGCGGCCTCCACAAGCGTGCGATTCTTTCGTTCAACCACGCCATTTTGTTGTGGGGCGCGTGCAGCAGAGAAGTTATGTGATATTCCTTCTTCTGTAAGATAGGCTTCAATGACAGAGTTTTTGAATTCTGTGCTATTGTCACTTCTTAGTTTCTGAATCCTGCACTCATACAGAACTTGGATTTTCTTCATTAAATTTATCAGAATGTTTGGAACATCTGATTTCTTTCTGACAAATTCAACCCATGTAAATCTAGAGAATTCATCGATCAAAACAAGCATATATTTCTTGCCACCTAGGCTCTATGTAGATATTGGACCGCAGAGTTCAACATGAAGCATGTACAGAGGCGTAGTGCAAGATACATCAGTTTTGCCTTTATGGGAAGCTCTTTTGAGTTTTCCCATTTCGCAGGCAGAGCAAAGATGATCTTTATTAAATTTGACGTTTGGTAGACCTTTTACTAGATCAAGTTTTACTAGTTTATCAAGAGTATGAAAGTTTAAATGGCAGAACCTGTTGTGCCATAACCAGGCTTCTTCACTTTTGCACGCAACGAGGCAGATTTTGTCTTTCTTGTTTTTGACATTGAAGTTCATGAGATACAAGTTGCCTCTTCTTTCGACTCGCAGAAGTTCAATTCCTGTGTCCTCACTCTGTAGAGAACAGAAGGTTCTTTTGAACATTACGTCGAATCACGTATCGCAGACTTGACTAACACTGAGAAGATTGTGTTTAAGGCCATCAACATATGCAACTTTGCATACGGTCATATTCTCCTTCTGTATGACTCTGTATCCTTTGATGTGCCCCTTCTTATTGTCTCCAAAGGTCACAGATCCACCATCGATCTTTTCTTTGTATGTGGAAAGAAGACCTCTGTTGCCAGTCATGTGCCTCGAGCATCCGGAGTCTAGATACCAGATCGGCACATACTGCTTCTGCAAGACAATTAGAGAGTTCTAGGTACCCATATCCACATGGGTCCAGTTTTGTTAGGGGTTTTCAAGTTTGCCTTAGCATTCTTGGTCTTTGTTTTAGCTTCTGTTGAAGAAACATTTTGTTTGTTTTTACCCTTGGATTTATCATTTTCTTTGGGTACAGAGAGATGACAGTGTGGACTTTTGAAGTGTTGGTTTAATTTAAACATAAGATCAAAGCAATGACAGTATTGAATGTGCGAAGGGATTTGCTTGAACTTTTCATTAAATACATTAAATGGGGGCACAGAGGCATTACAGTCTATCCTAAAATTAAACTTTCTATTACAAGAAGGTTTATGTAGGCTAGATTGTTGTTTGCAAAATCCTTTGTTGAGTGCGGCCTTCTGTGTGCCCCTTCTGTGGTGAACTTCTGCTGGTTTCACTGTCACAGAAGAAAAAGCTTTGTTAATTTTAGTCCATTTACCCTTCTGTTGCCATGTTAGTTTTTCTTTAACGGGTTTTAAGGGTTACAAAATCTTTGAACTTGTTGGAATTTGAGTGGACATTAACTTCTGTTGTTTGAAATTTTCAAGCTCAAGAGAGGTTTTGGCTTGTATGCACAAATCCAAAAAGTCTGGACAAATAGGAATTCCAGTGATTTTCTCCTTGGGAGGAATAGTTCTGTTAAGAACTTCAGAGGTTTGTTTAAAAACCTCTGTGTCACTAGGTCCGATCTCTGACTTAGGGTCAGTCTCTGATTCGTCAGAGGATGAATCGTCCTCATATACATAGGTTGAGTCACTTGGTTTTCTTTCGACAGAGGCTGGACTTTCAGAACATGTGCCATACTCACATTCTTCCTTTTCTAAGGGACTATCCTCAAAGTCAACAGAAGTATCTGTTAAGTTTTCTTCAGAGAGATCTTGATCGTTGGAAGATGTACAGAGGTTTTCTTTAGAGATACCAAGTTTTTCTTCTGTAGGTTTTGGCTTGAACTCAGGTGCCTCTGCAGATAATTTCTTTTCATAATTTATCATACAGACAAATGCAACTTGAGTTTGAGTCTCGGGATTACCAAACTTGAAGATTCCTATCTGGTCTTGAGTTTTCAGATACCTCTTAGGTTTGGATTCTCTTTTGACAGAGATTGAAGGTGATAAATCTGTGTTTTCAAACCACACATTTGTCATCTTCAGAGGTTTCCTCTTGTGAGGTTCCCCAGATACTTTTTGCCTTTTACTTACAGAGAGAAGATTTGGAAATCCAGGTTTTCTTGTATCTCCAATGTGAAATAGAGAGGACAGAGATTTGTCTCATTTGGTTCCGGTATAAGGATCTATATCACAGAAGCCAATTCCCCGTCTCCCTATTTGTGTGTTTATTTTTTCGTACACCTTCTGAGCATCTTGAAATTTTTTAATTTGAAGATCTCTTCTGAGTAAATCTTGACAGAGGACTTCTCTTTCCTTTTGAAAATAATTTTTAAGAGCTAGGATGTTCATTCTGTCGCACTCAACGTCCATTAGTTCTTTAGACTTTGTTTTCAAGGAAGAGTTAAGTTCAGAAATCTTTTCTTTTAAAGGATTTAGCTTTTTGTTCCAGTCCATTTCAATTTCTTCTTTTTCTTGAAAAATCTTAGCTTTTTCTTGAGTGAGAAGTCTAGCTTCTCTCTCATAGAATGTGAGTTTCTTTTGAATACTTTCGCATGTCTTTTTCATTTCATTGTATTCAATGTTAAGTTTAATCAAATCATCTTCTGCAGTATTAGAGTTTGAGGTAGAAGTGGATACCTCACTGTCGGAGTCGGAGCTGACTTTTGCCATGCCACAGAATAGAGCATTCTTTGTTTTGTCTTTGTCAGAGGATGTGTCTGACTCCCATATTTCTTTGTTCACCATTAGTGATTTCTGAGCATAGTATTCAGCTTTAATTTTGTAGAAAGCTGCATCCCTTTGAGGGTGATTTGATTTGCTCCTGCACTCGTTGGCGAAGTGACCTGGTTTTCCACAGTTGTAGCATCTTTGGTTCTGTGTAGAGTTTCCAGCTCTGTCGTCTGACCTCTGTCGGTCACCACTTCTTTCGGTTTGGCATTCATTTGCGTAGTGGCCTGGCTTACCACATTTGTAGCACTCTTGAATCTGCGGAGTGTTGCCAGCTTTGTCTTCCAACCTCTGTCGGTCACCACTTCTGTCGTTTCTATCGTTTGACCCTTCTCTTTCTCGATTATCTCTTTCATATCGTTCATTACCAGATTTCTTCTGGTATCCTCTACTGAATTCCCAAGTCAAGAGAGCTAATGATTTAGCTATCGAGGCCAGGGTCATTTCTTCTTCTGCTGCTTCTCCCTTTTCTTCTTCACTTTCCACCAACATGTTTTTCTTCTTCTTCTCCTTTCTTTCCTCTACTGCTTTCTCTTTCTTTGGTTTCTCTCTAGCCTCTGTAGTCTTACCAACCAATGCAAGAGGTGCAATGATCTGGGCTTTTGCTTGTGCTACCTGAGGCTCTTGTGCTGCCAATGTTCCATAGAGGTCTGATAGGGTCCAGGAATCTAAGTCTTGATTTGTTTGCAGAGACATAGATAACTGAAGCCATTCTTCATTCAGAGACTTCAGGAACATAACGTTGTTTTCTTCAGAGGTTCTGTGGATGCCGAACTTCTTGCACTTGTTTATTAGAGAGTTGAACCTATCATACATAGTCTGCAGAGATTCGGTTGGCAGCGCTTTAAAGGCATAGTATTCATTTATGTATTGAGCTCTGCGGTTCTTCTGGGTTTTGGTTCCTCCTTCTTGTTGTTTTTCCAGTTCTTTCCATAGATCATATGCAGATTCACATGCATCCATGGACTGCAAAAGGTCATTTGGAATGGCCATAATCATAATTCACTTGGTTTTCTGAGCAACTTCGTATTTTGCCCAATCAGGTTCAGACCATTTATCCTGGGTCTTTGGTTTGGTGTGTTATGGGATTTCTGGTGTGTCGTCTGTGCCAGGAACACGAGGTACAGTTATCATGGGAACGAAAGGAGGGTTACGGATATAATAAACCAATTCTTTGTCAGTACCCTAAAAGAAGTGAATCATTCGAATCTTCCATTGAGGGTATTCTTCTCTAAGAAGAGTGGGAGGTTTGGTTAAGGTACCAGCAGAGAGGAAGTTGTTTGTATGCGTCATTTTAGAGAAAGATAAATTATCCAGAAAAGGGTTTGAACAGTAAACTTTTCAGAGTATGAAGTGGATGCTTCGTATGAAGTTTTTAAACTTAAAAGCTTTAAGTTGAGCACTAAAATGGAGTTTTCAACCAGAATAACATATTCTATACTTTTACCAGAGTTCGAATGAATCGAAAAATGGCAGAAAAACAGAAACTGTTTGTTTACTATGAAGACTAGGTTAAAAATCCAAGTTTCTACCAAAGATCATAGTTTTAGAGTGGGTCCCTTGATATAAAAAATCATGGTTTGCTCTGATACCAATTGTTGGTTCCTGTTTTCTTAACAATGATCTTAACTTTCAGTTAGTTCAGATTTAGATATGGTGCGGAAGCGTATTTAAGAACTGAAAGATAATGTAAAGGTAGAAGAACACACAATATCAAATAAACAGTAAGTAAAGAACAGATGAGTATCTCCAAGATTACTGATTTTTATTAATCAAGAACACCAAGAACATAACAAGAAAGAACTGCTGGTGTGTGTGTTTGTGCGTAGCTTAATTATCTGATTCTATGTTCTTGTTAATAGAAGAACTTAACATGAGTCTTCTATTTATACTACTACAAAGGGGACATACTTTAGACAATAAGGACTGATCTACAGTAGACAAGATCGTATGAACAGTAGCAGGTACGATGTTCATTTAATGCGCATGTTCCAATTCTGACAAAGCCCTATTAGAGTTTGACACGTGTAGTTGATGTCAGGGCAAGCCTAGAACAAGTGGATGAACGGATCCTGGAACAGTAGAAAGATATTTGTAAATCTTCTAAGTCTTCAGTATAAACCGCAGAGGCTCTGTCAAAGGTGACAGAGGTTCTGCGGCTCGGTCCTCTGTAAGGAGTCTTCTGCTGATTCTTGCCTTCGGTATTCTTGGGTTCTTCTGCAGAGCCTCTGTGGGTTACTTCTGTACTTAGACTATTTTCACTACTTTCACAAACAGAAAGATTGGAGGTAACACCCTTTGAGACCTGGAAACATAAGGAAGATTAATTTTGAATTGGTACCCACTTAACTATGGGTCTAAATTTGTCAATGGTAGAAGAAGTAGAAGGATCAGCGGTCTTCACAGCATCTGAAGGTTCAGCGTCAGTGGTAACCTTCACATTGGTTAAATTTTTAACCTTAGTGGTATTTTTCACCTTGGCTTGTTTTTCACCTGGGTGATCTTCTTTGCCTTGGAGGCAGTCATCTTCACCTTAGCTGATTTCTCAGTTTTGGTGGTTGTGGGGCACTTACTAGCAATATGATTAGTAAGTCTACAGTGATAGCATTTCTTATAGCTGAAATTAGCTTTAGGACCATAGGCATAAGCATTTGAAATTTTAAATGAGCTGGGCCTGTACCAAGAATTCCTTTGGCGTCAGATTTCGGAGGAACCTTAGGTTCTTCAGATTTCTTAGGCATAACATCAACCCTTATTCTTGGAGTTGATCGCTGAAAATATTGAGGGATCTTGTCATTAGAAGTGGAAGGTTGATTAGCTTAAGTTTTGAAATTCTTTAGCTTTGGAAATTTGGTACCCTTGTGAGGTTTTTGAAAAGCAGTTTTCCTTTATCTTTAAGCTTGGGGCTTAAAGATGATTTTTCCTCAGGGATTTGATTATTAGAAGAAGAACATTGAGATGATGAGGTGTCAGGTATGGAAGAGATAAACATTACAAATTTAAGCATGGAACGGTCATGGGTTGGTTCTTCAGCGTTAGCATTAAAACCAAGACCACTTCTGTCATTGACAGGGATCTGAGCACCAATTATCTCAATGGTCTTTGCTGAGGATTTACACCAGCCTTCAACAGTAGCTTTCTCGGCTTTTAGTTCAGCGATAGCTTGTTCGTGTTCAATGCTGATTACTTGATTTACATAGACTTGATCTTTAAACTTTCCTCAATTTTTGAGAGTTCTTGGATCTTTAAATGACAATTTTTAAGTTGTTCAGTTAAGTCTAGATTTTGTTGCTCATCTTGAGTCTTGCCATTTAGGGCGTCATATAAATCAATCGTCAGTGAATCGATAGCACGAAGTCTATTAGCATTAATGAGAGCTGGATGAGAGAAAGTTGATACCTGAGAAGTAGAAGTAGAGGGAATTTCAACTGGTTCGTCTTTTACTTCTTGAATATCGGCCATTAGACAGAGATTGGCCTCATCTTCTTCATCAGAATCTGATTCTTCCTCAGATTCATCCCAATCATATTCTTCAGCGATTAGACCTTTACCTTTCCTCTTGTAGTTTTTCAACTTGTCATATTTTTGTGTGAGTTTAAGGATATTTATCATCTCTAGTCTTAGAAGTAGAGGATTTCTTGAAGGATGAATAAGGTTTGGATACTTTCTTTGACCTGCACTCACTAGCAAAGTGACCTATCTTTTTAGAGTTATAGCAAGTGGTAGTAGCTTTGTCAAAGGGAGAAGATTTGGGCTTATCAGTGATAGTGAGAGGTTTATTTCTTCTGAATTTACTCTTTCTAGCGAATCTCCTGAAAGAATTTGTCAGGAGTGCCAGAGATTCATCAAGTTCTGAAGGATCAGTTTCTGATGAATCATTAGGGTTGGATTCCATCTCAGTGATAGTGACAGAAGATCGCTGAGTAGGCATTAACTCTGAAGAGAGTAAAGCAATATATGTGCTTTTTGAATCTCTTACAAGATTCTTCTTAAGTTTACACGACTGCTCATGATTGATCATAGTGCCAAAAAAGAGTACTTAAGGTCATGAATTTAAGATCCTTAGATAGTTTAAGACACATGGTATAACTGTCCCACCTTTCAGGAAGACATTCCAAATTTTTTGTCACGGTCTCAGAGTTAGAGTAGGTTTTACCAACAGTTTTCAAATCAATGATTAAACAGTTAAAACGTTGGTGAACTTCAAATAAAGTTTCATTCTTACCACAAATGAAACTTTCGTACTGTCTTACCAGATTTATTCTTCTGGACTCTTGTACATCAGCTGTACCTTCATATTGAACACATATTGTGTCCCACATGGATTTGGAGCTTTTGAGGTTCCTAGAATGATAAACCTCATCAGGTAGAGCCATATATATTATTGATCTGGCCTTGGTATCAATGGCCACCTTCTTCTTATCTTCTTCAGTCCATTGGGAGACTTCGTTGATAATTTTCCTTTCAGGAATGTAGGGGGTGGTAGCAGTGGCAGGAACATCAGCATTGATGATGAATATTGAGGTATAGTGGGATCTACACCTTCTAGGAAAAGCATCATTCGATTTTTCAAGAGATTAAAGTTATCTTTACTAAATCGAGGAGGTTTGGCAAGTAAGCCATTATCAATGTTGTTAGAGCATTATTGTATTCAAGATTTACTGTAAAGTCAATATCTGTAATAGTCTATGCTGTATTGTAAATGCCTTTATACCTTGTATGTTATGGGTATAAATAGGCATGTCTAGTTCATTAGCTAGTAACAATCTAGAGCTTAGAGAAACACTTACAAGCATATGTCATTTGTACTCATATGTTCAATATATGGATGACACATTTGCTCTCTAGATTCTCTCTATACTTGTTCATATTACATTGCTAGATCTGGGTTTTATCAGTTGGTATCAGAGCACAAACAGGAAATTCAAGCAGATTCAGACCACTTCAGAGTTTTTTTACACTGTACCTGATGGATTCAGATCACTCATCGTTTACTGTTCATCATGATTTCTGATTGTTCTTCGTTTACTGTTCATCCAGATTTCATCATTCCTACCATTTTTGATCTTTTGGATTGATTCTTGACACTACTGAACTCGTTTTTCATCCCTAATCATCTTAAATTCAAGAATCTATATCAAATTCTGCACAAAATTCATCGAATTGAGCATTTTATAACTTTTTGTTCTAAAACTTGTTCTTACTGTTTTTGGATCAAAATTCGATTAATTTGATCGAGTTGGGATTTGAAATCAACTAGAAAAGTGTTTGGAATCTAATTTCGAACAAATCTGTGCAAATTTCCTTACAATTGATCAAGAATTGAAAAAGTTATGGCTGATTTAGTGATTTTTGGTGTTTAAGTGAAGGTTTCGGATCATTCATCAGGGTTTCGGATCATTCAAGAGGGTTTCAGATCATTCAAGCTTGGTTTCGGATCGTTCAAGCTTTGTTTTTGGTGTTTAAGCTTGGTTTCGAATCACAAAGAGAAGTGATATTTGTTTACATTTGGGTTTCGGATCCTTAAGGATACGAAATCTGTTGGTTTCGGATCCTTATACATACGAAATCCTTGGTTTCACATCCTTATACATACGAAATCTGTGGTTTCGCATCCAACTACATACGAAACCATTGGTTTCGCATCAATACCAATACAAAACCATTGGTTTCGCATCAAGGCCAATCCGGATTCCGTTGTTTCACATCCTTCTTGATCCGAATTCATATGGTTTCGCATCCAACTTGATCCGAAATCTTGTGATTAGTGTTGGATCCGAATTGTGAGTATTTTGAGAAAAAAATTTCTATAGTGTATTTCATACACTTTAAGAGTTTTTTAAGGAAAAGTTTTATATAAAAAATTTTCTATAGTGTATTTCATACACTTTCTGCTTGATTTTCTGAAAGATCAACTTCTAGTAATACCAAAGAGAGAAATGGGTTTGAAGCAAACTATTAAAACAGAAATACCTCCAATATCACAAATTTCTGTTAAATCTAATAATGAAAGTTTTAAGCAAGTTCTTAAAACAGAAATATCTCCAATATCTCAAACTTTTGTTAAATCTAGTAGTGAAGGTTTGAAGCAAACTCTTAAATCTAATACTTCAAATCATTCAGCTCCTGTGTTAAATAAAGAGGAAGAAAATGCTAATCTGAAGAGACAAATTTTAGACATTTCTTCATCAAATGCTAAACTTACTAAAAAAATTACTGATCTTGAAGTTTATATTGCAGGTCTTGAAACAAAGAAAAACAACTCAAGTTTTCACGATCAAATCGAGAAACTTCAAGAGAAAGTAACAACTCTTCAAAGTGAAAATGTTGATATGAAGAGTAGGGAAGAAAAGAGAGTGAACTGGAACTTACATTTACGAGCTCAATTAAAAGAAGTTCAAGAGAAAAGAACAACGTTGGAAGATGAAAACGTTGAATTGAAGAAAAAGCTTTCTGAACGTGAAAGGGAGTCTCTTTCTTCAAAGAAAGTTCTTAAAGAAAAGGAAGTAATTGAACTGAAATGTATAAAACTTTCAAAACAAGTTTCTGACTTTGAGAAAGTTTTATTTCTTGAAAAAGAGAAGCTCGAAAAAGAAAGAGCTGATTTTGAAACTGAACGAAAAATTTTTGAGATTAAAAGTTATGAACTTTCCGTGAAAATCTCTGATTTAGAAAATCTTTTAAAAAGGAAAGAAAATATTTTGCGGAAAAGAAAAATCTCTTTGAAAAGGAAAATAAAATCCTTAAAAAGGAAAATAAAATCCTTAAAAAGAAAAATATGGAAACTTTCAAAGAGATAACTGATAAGAGAAAGTTTTTGGAAAGAGATTTTGAATCGGAACGCAAATATTTTGATGATGTGATTCTTAATCTTACCAAAAGATTATCTAGTTTATTAGCTGATATTTTGAAGGATCAATTGATCAAATCTGATCTCCAAAAGAAATTTGATCTAATTTTTAAAGAGAAAACTGTTTTGATAAACAAAGTTAAAGAACTTGAAGACGTCATTTTTAAATTTGATGTCTCAAAGCAGGTTAGTCCTGATATTATCTTTCAGACTCCATTTGTTGATTCAAATCATTCTGAATGCTCTTTTAAAACTGCTTCAAGTTCGAGTGTTAAAAACATTTCTTCTAAACAAATTAATAGATCAACTGATTTCTCAAAAGATCAGATTCGTTCAACAAATCTCTTTTATAATCATTTGCTTGATAAATCGGATAAGGATTCAAAACTGCCTAAAGTTAATACTTCCAATCTTAAAGAAGTTTCAGTCTTCAAAAAGGTGAAGATGGAATGGAGAGTTAAAGGCACAACAGTTCCAAAGAAAGATGTGCCAAAATCATTTGCATCCACATCAAAAGCAAAGAGGAACAATGCTCCGAAAGGTAAATCTTCTGTTCCACCTAATCTTGTTTATCCTACAAATCATCTGATTAGGTTGGCACATAAGAAAATTTGTTGTTCCTACTGTGGTTCAAATGATTTTGTGTATAAAGATTATACTTCTTATTGGTACGGTACTTACAGTATTCCTTCTAAAAAATCTACACCTAACACACTAGGACCCAAGTGCCATTGGGTACCAAAATCTGCTTAATCTGTTTTGTAAGTTCATCATGTGTGGTGCTGATTTGGAAACATAAATCTCACACATGACTGAAAAACAGAAGAGAAGCGGTGCAATTTTTGAAGAGTATATGTACCATTAAGGGGGAGAAAAGAAATTGTGGTTTCTAAACATCTCAGTTTAGAACTCGTTCTACAACGATGATGGCTTCTAAACATATCAGTTTAGGACCCGTACTTCAATGGTTATGACTTCTGATCATATCAGATCAGGACTCGTTCTTCAACGACTATGACTTCTGAATTGACTTCAATCCTGGTAATTCAGAACTCGTTTTAATGATTAAGGATACTTTAATCCAAGTCTTGTTATTTGTGCACTTTTTGTACACATAAAGATCTTTTGCACATGTTAAGATGGAGCTTATATGATTTTTAAATCATCTTATCATGATTTGAAGGGGGAACTCAAATATTTCTGACTGTACGTATCTTCTGACCTGAATCTCTGATTGTTTGAAAGAAGAACAACTTTCAAGCATGAAAAACATTTTTTCCTTAAATGTACAAACCACTTCTCTATTCTCAAACTGATTTTATGAATTTAGAAGTGTGATTTTAAATGTTTTTCGTGTATATCTCGGATTATCGTCACATCAGTTTCTGACCGTGTGTTTCTAAAGATTAATATTTGTGTATTATCTTTTCTATACTTTCGAGTATTCATACACACCGGTTCAGCTTCATATTTACTTTGTTATTACCATGTCTCAAAACGAAACAATTTTTCGATGGTAATACTCCCGTTTGTATTTCAATTTTATTGAGCATCATATATTCTTTCAGCGTAAAACTTAAACGTTTCATTCAAAGATTGTTTATATTTGTTCATATAAACAAATTTCAATTCTTTGATACCCTATCCTTTTATGATCATCATTTATGATATTTGATCTGATGGATACATTGTCAGATTCTCAAACAAGTCTTTCGAATTCATTTCATTTCGTTCAATATTCTTGTTTTGAGAATTCTTCATCGTAAAATGCTCAAATATTTCATGATATTCTTATGGAGCATACATTCTGATGGCAATGTTAATCAAATGCCGGTATTCTTAATTGTTCAAAATAAATTGTTGAAAAACACATCATTTTAGGAAAATTTCATAGGAATCAGTGTGAGATTATTAAACTTCTATGGATTCACGTTAACCAGTGTTTCCTACCCAAGAAGTTATCCTTGAGTGATTGAAGAGTGGGGGGTCAAAATCAAAGAGTGGGGGAGATATCTCATCCGATTGAGTATCTCATTATGCTGAGGTAAAAAGTAAATGAGAGTTTGGGTAGAAGTGAGCGAATTAAAAACAGAAAGAGGGTGTGAGAACAGAGTTAAAAGAATAAGAGAACTCTGCACCATCCATTTTCTGAGCCGGGAAGCCACATTACTGATTGGTTAAACATTCTTTGGTGACCATCATTGAAATAGGCAGTTAGCCCATGCCAACTATTGCATTTAACCCCACCAGCTACTCATTTCTTTCTTAACAAAGGAATGTTTCATTTTTCTTGGGAACGCAGCATATAATCTATCTGATCTTCACTCGGAAGGTCTAGATATTGAAAAAGAAGGAAGTTTGCCCCACCTTCGCTCTTCATTAATGCACATTGAGTCCGTGGAAAATTGTTGCTGTCTCAACAGTTTACACATTTTGAGCCTATAATATTCAGGCATATGTTGCTTTAGTCTTTCTACACTTGCACGTTCACACAAGGAATATGTTTTTCTTGTAATAACGTTCATAGAAATTCCATTGTGGTTTTTCGATGATTGAATGGAAGCCCTGGGGGAGTGAACATCAAAAAGCTCCTTTCCAAAGTCCATTCGTTGTACTAAGTGGCTCCGTGCTACTTACAGGCATTTTAACTGATTCATCCGTTGTTTCAGGGTTACCACATTCTTTTGTCTGAATTTGAAAAGATTCGGATAAATATCTTTCGGAATTGACGGTTTATCAGATAAAAAGAAGGAGAATGTTACTTGTGGTGTATAAAAGGTGTGCTGAAATTGATAAAGGTTTTGATGATCATGATGCTCACAATCATCAAAAAGGGGGAGAAATAGTATATTGAAGAACATGGGAGAAATTATACCCTGAAGAAAAGGAAGTTTTGTCAACGACAGATTAAGGGGGAGAAATGATTTGTCAAAGTCAAGAAGACATTCCGAGACGTTTCAAGAGAGTTCGTTGTTCGAAAGACAATTTCATGGTCAACGAAGATGAAGATACAAAGTTCAAGAAATCATTCAAAATTTGAGTTCAAAGCTTCAAAGATTTCAATGCTTCAAAGTTCAAAGCTTCAATGTTTTTCAAAGCTTCAAAGTTCAAAGATACAAAGTTCAAAGCTACAAAGATCTGAAATTCACGTTCAAGACTTTAAGACAATTTGTTGAAGAATGTATTGAAGAAGATTGACTTTACATTGTGAAAGACAAAGATTTTTCACGTTTGACTGAAGTCTGTTTATCAAAGCATCAAAGTTCAACGTGAACTTGTGAAGATTCAATTGTTTGAAGAGTGCCAAAGCTTCAACGTTCAAAGCGGTCAAAGTTAAAGCTTTGAAGATCAAGAGCTGAAGACTGCTGTCATATTTTTTTAAATCTTGAATCCAAAGGGGGAGATTGTTAGAGCATTATTGTATTCAAGATTTACTGTAAAGTCAATATCTGTAATAGTCTATGCTGTATTGTAAATGCCTTTATACCTTGTATGTTATGGGTATAAATAGGCATGTCTAGTTCATTAGCTAGTAACAATCTAGAACTTAGAGAAACACTTACAAGCATATGTCATTTGTACTCATATGTTCAATATATGGATGACACATTTGCTCTCTAAATTCTCTCTATACTTGTTCATATTACATTGCTAGATCTGGGTTTTATCAAATGTTGTTTGTTTTTGTGTTTTGTGCCATTTAGAAAATAGCAAGGAAGAGATTAGTATGAGCAAGATCTTGTTTATGGAGATTAAACAATCTGCTCTGATACCACTTGTTGGTCCCGTAGGGTTATACAAGTATTAGTTTGTAGAAGGGTGTAATATCCCACATTGGTTGGGGAGGGGAACAAAAGTTGCCTTATAAGGGACTTGATACCTACTCTATCAGACGCTTTTTAAAACCGTGAGTCCAGGTGTGCGGACAAAGCGGACAATATCTGGTACGGTTGGTCTGGGATGTCACAGATGGTATCAGAGCCGGGAACCGGACTGGTGTGCTAGCGAGGACGCTGGGCTCCCAAGGGGGGTGGATTGTAAGATCCCACATTGGTTGGGGAGGAGAACTAAGGTTGCCTTATAAGAGGAACTTGATACCTCCTCTACCAGACGCGTTTTAAAACCGTGAGTCCAGGTGTGTGGACAAAGCGGACAATATCTGGTACAGTTGCCCTGGGATGTTACATTGTAATATCCCACATTGGTTGGGGAGGGGAACAAAAGTTTCCTTATAAGGGACTTGATACCTCCTCTATCAGACGCGTTTTAAAACCGTGAGTCCAGGTGTGCGGACAAAGCGGACAATATCTGGTACGGTTGGTCTGGGATGTTACAGATGGTATCAGAGCCGGGAACCGGACTGGTGTGCCAGCGAGGCCGCTGGGCTCCCAAGGGGGGTGGATTGTAAGATCCCACATTGGTTGGGGAGGGGAACAAAGGTTGACTTATAAGAGGAACTTGATACCTCCCCTATCAGACGCGTTTTAAAACCGTGAGTCTGGGTGTGTGGACAAAGCGGACAATATCTGGTACGGTTGGCCTGGGATGTTACAGATGGTATCAGAGCCGGGAACCGGACTGGTGTGCCAGCGAGGACACTGGGCTCCCAAGGGGGGTGGATTGTAATATCCCACATTGGTTGGGGAGGGGAACAAAAGTTGCCTTATAAGGGACTTCATACCTCCTCTATCGGACGCGTTTTAAAACCGTGAGTCCAGGTGTGCGGACAAAGCGGACAATATCTGGTACGGTTGGTCTGGGATGTTACAAAGGGGGGTTGAATACAAATCACAAGAATTACAGTTTTCTAAATTATTTATTGATAAATCAAACAATTTACAGTTTTTTGCGGAATAAGACTAAGTACAAGACCTAATCTAAACAAACTTAAGAATCACAAAGGGTTCTTGCACTAAGAAATATAGAGAAAAGAAGATAGAAAATTAAGGATAATTTTCTAAGGCACTTAGAAGATTCAGGGATGACCACCTTTAAACTGAAGGTGCATTCCTCCTATTTATACTACACCCATTTAATGCATGTCAGAAGGACTTTACACGTGTCAACATTTGGTTGGGCGCATGCTTCTGACTTTTGCAAACATACTTTGGGTCGCATGGTGAACAGTGTAGTGGCAGAGTGGTTTGTACGGTTCTGGACAAAGGTATGTCCTTCTGACAAATCGTACGGAGTTGTGCAAGAGGATAAGACAAACATTTCTTGGAGAGTAGGCTTCGTGATCAACGATCACTGAGTTGCTCTTACCTCAGTGAGACTTGATGTAAGTCAGCTATCGCTGAAGTCCTCTTCTTGAAACGTCGCGTGTGTGGACTTGTCTTGGTTTCACTGATATTCGCATCAGATCATTAGTAGACTTGTCACTTGGTCATCAACTTTGTCTTCGATGTCAACGATGAACTCTTTGTCGTGAAACTTGTCTTCAGAGATTACAAGCAACATTGATTATAAATAAAACAATCAGTGATCATCAGTACAACTGAACAAACTCAGTTACCACTGATGTACCTGTATCACTAAGAAATAATGAGGAACAGTGCTTTACCCACCAGTGATACTGAACAGATTCAGTATGTTATCACTGATGGTGAAAAACTAATACATACAATGTTTACTTATAAATTTCACTAACTAATTCTAAGGTCATCATCAAATCACTGAGAGAGTTTGGATGAACAAGATTGTCTACTAAGGTTTGTAAAATACCTTTGTTTTTCTTTTCAGATTCTGCCAACTTTTGAGCATCCTCTTGAAGTAAGATCATAGTTTCATCCACCTTATCCACCCTATCCTCTACACAGCCTTTCAAAATATCCACCTTATGCTCCAAATTAGTTGATGAAGTAGTCGTCAATTCATTTAATTTATGATGAATCTTTGAAAACTCATCTTTGCACATCTCCTTAAATGAGTTAAACTCATCTATAGAAACATATGCTGGTGGTAATCTAGTATCAACAGATGATCCTGTTAATAATCCCTCGAGGAAGGATCAATCTGTGAGTGGAACATACCCACTCAGTACAACGGATGTACTTGGTAATAGAGATTTAGTTATGTTCATCCACCACGACATCCACCCAATCCTTGAGTGTTCAAGAAAACGTTTATGGTGTTAGAACATGTTGACGTACTAGATGTGTTCTTGTGCATATGTTTCAAGGAATAACATCTTGTAATAGTGAAGGCTTAATGTGTGAGATGTGTTGGGACACAATAGGCATACCCACAGAGTATGTGTGCTTTGGAGAAAGGTGAAGGTGGGGGAAGATCTCCTTCTAGTTCAATATCCTAACCCTCCAAGTGAGGACTGGATATATGATGTGATGCTTCTCAATTGAAAGTGAAACACCACATTGGTGGGATTAAGTCAACATTTGACATAGGCTCACTACCTGTTTCAATATTGGCTGTAACACCCTAAAAATAGGGGCGAACAAAAACTTTCATAATACGAAAGAGCGGTATAATATAAATGAGTCATCCCAAAAAGTGGAACATCAAGTACATAAAAGATAGATTACAACAACCAACTAATCTAGTTCCAAAAAGGAGGTAAGATTACAAAAGGGGTTGTCCCATCTATTCGTATAAGTCTTCTATGGTTAGCGACCAAAAGTATCCCCACGGCTCACATGCTCCGTCTACTCTTTCTTGGAAACGACACCACTAGAACCTGAGAATCCAAGTCAACATTCAAACAAGTGTCAAAACAAGGCTTGGTGAGTAATTCCAATTAAAGAACATAATAATGATTATATAATTGGGTAGGATTCATCATAGAGTTTTACACAATTGTATTTGAAGTCAATGGGGGAGACACATAACACCAAGAAGTTCCACCCAAAGAGTCGAGATACCTTAGTGCCATCCGCATAAAAGCGACACCAAAGGCCCGACACACCGGGGATACAACGTAGGCATTGCCCCATGGTGGCGAGGGTCTAGGCACATACCCGAAAGGTGGTGCCCAAGACTATGTCCTCCTAGTGAACACTTAACTTGATTCATTCAAAGCCTAAATAGCCATATATAATATCCATATGCTCAATAAATGCAAGGACTTCAAGTCCATGGTGCATAACTCACCATCTAGTAATACAAGTACCATATATATATATACGAAAGTGCATAAACCATGTGAGGTCATATATACTCATTGAGCCACATGGCTGAATAACTTAATCATTAAGACAAACTTAATACCAATAAAGTTACTTGTAGCTTTTATGCTAGGAACCCCAAATTACCAAGGCCACACATGATAATATCAACACATACAGTCTAATAATACATCCATAACTCAATAATATTTTCATTAATCCAACTATCCTATACTTCCCAAACTTAGGGTTTTCAACCAGATGATGAAATGAACAAGTTAACAAGTAAATAACCATGGATCTAGAGTAAGGAAGGTTAGAACACTCACTATCTAGGTTTTTAGACCAAAACCTAAAAAATGGATGAAACCCTAGGTTTAGAGGAAATGCAAGTGAGACTTGGAGTTGTAGGTGACAAATCTCTTGAAGAAGTCTTCAATAAATGCTCTCAATAGCTCCAAGATAAACAATAAATATAACTCTAACCTTGTGGAAGATTGAATGAAGAAAGAGGGTGGATTTAGGGTGAAAATCGCACCTTAAAGAAGAGAAAAAGATTTGGGAGTGTTTTGGTAAAGTGAGTGGGAAAAGATGGGAAAAGGAGGGATAAGGTGAAAATTTCTCAGACCGGTCGCGGACGTCTGCTATGTGACCATGCGGACGTCCGCATCCCCCCAACTTCACTATTCCTACCAATTTTAAGTTATGACTAGCGCATGCAACAATTATCACACTTTAAGAACGCAGGTAGCATATAATTCAACATATGATTAAATCTAATTTAAACGAGAATCCTAAAGATTTAAAAATGATGTGAGCATTCAAGTTACCTACCGAATTGAAAATCTGGGGTGTTACAATCCTCCCCACCTTGAGAGGATTTCGTCCGCGAAATCGAGCCCTATACAAAAGGGTTGGGATAGCGTTTCCTCATGTCCTCCTCGGACTCCCAAGTAACATTCGCCCCGCGATGATGTTTCCATTGAACCTTCACCATCGTCACTTCCTTCTGACGAAGTTTCTTAGTCTTTGATTCGAGTATAGCCTCCGGCTCTTCGACACAACGATTTCCATTGTCCACCCGGATCTCCGTCAATGGGATCACGTTCTCCTCCTCGGCCAAACACTTTCGTAGGTAGCACACGTGGAATGTGGGATGAATCCCATTCGTCTCCGGCGGTAGTTCTAGTTTATAAGCTTGCAAACCGACTTTGTCCAAGATTGAGAAGGGTCAAAGGAAACGCGGACTAAGTTTCCCTCGCTTTCTGAACCGGATAATGCCCTTCCATGGAGACAACTTCAACATCACCCGATCTCCCACTTGAAATTCGATTGGTCGTCTTTTCTTGTCCGCATAGCTCTTCTGTCGGTCTTGTGCCGCCTTTAAACGTTCTCGGATCTCCTTTACTTTGTCTGCGGTCTCTTGCACAATATCCGGTCCTGCAAATTGCTTCTCCCCCGCTTCAAGCCAACAAACGGGAGTTCTACATCTACCACCATACAAGGCTTCAAGCGGTGAGGCCTTAAGACTCGAGTGATAACTGTTGTTGTACGCGAATTCCACCAATGGTAAATGTGTGTCCCAACTTCCACCAAAATCTATGACGCACGATCGAAGCATGTCTTCGAGGGTTTGTATCGTTCGCTCGCTTTGCACATCCGTTTGGGGATGGTAGGTCGTACTTAGCTTCACCTTCGTCCCCAATTCCCTTTGGAAGCTAGCCCAAAAGTTCAAAGTAAATCGGCTATCTCTATCGGACATAATGGATAATGGCACCCCGTGCCTCGACACGATCTCTTTGATGTAAAGCCTTGCTAGCTTATCCAACGGCAACGTCTCCCTCATTGCCAAAAAGTGCGCGCTCTTAGTAAAACGGTCCACTATCACCCAAATGGTGTCATGACCCCGTAAGGTCTTTGGTAACTTTGTCACGAAATCCATGGTGACATTGTCCCATTTCCATTCCGGAATCTTCAAGGATTGTAGACTTCGGTACGGCCTTTGAGGTTGTTGTAACGACCCGGTTTCCCATAACATACATAATATATAACAATTAACATTTCATACACAATGTCGTTACTTTCATAACAAAATACATGATAATTCACATTCAGTCCCAAAGTCTCAAAACTATACAATACAGAAACGTAAACATATCCTAGTCTTCGTCAGCTATCAACCGCTTCCTATGCTTTATTCTTCCCTTTGCTAACCAAAGATCCTTGACCTGGAATACATATTTTTGAAAGGAAAATGAGGGTAAGACCAAACGGTCTAGTGAGATAATCCCTGTCTTTTCAAAATCGTTATAAAACCAATTTATATAAAACCATTCGTATTAAAATAGTTTATATAAAACCATTCATATAAACACATATATACCAATCAAGACTCGTGTATCGTGCACAACTCCTCATCCTCCTTCCCCATGGCCATATTAGTTGGTTGCGAGCCAACAACACCGATGTACAACAATTACAGCACCACTGTACAACAACTACAGCACCGCTGTACAACAACTACAGCAAACACCTCCGCCGACTATAGTTTCGGCTAACGTATATTCGTGTAGTGTAATGCACATATAAATACAATATATATATGTACCAATATATCATATTGTTATTTATAAACCTTTCATTATATTCTAATCACATATCCATCTCAATCATAAACACGTAATCACACCATATATCACATATCTAATCCATACATATCCATCTCATATATATATATATATATCACATATTTATGTATCACAGTTGAAAACGTTTTAAAGTAAAAACTCACCTGATTGCTTATCAAACACCCTTCCAAGCTTTTCTCCGAGCTATCCGATCCTTTACCCAAAATTCTCAGAATCTGAAACCATTTATATACAAACATCTCTTTACCAAAAGAACTCAAAAGATATGTTTAGCGGGCTATGAACTCTGGACAAATCTACCTAACTCTCATCCTCGAAATGACCAAACAACTTATAGTTTCTGGACAGCACAAAAGAATCCGGACAACACAATTTATCCGGACAACTCGACTTTCTGGACAACATAAGGAATCCGGACACCAAAGTAATCCGGATGCCATCCGGTATCTAAATCATCCGGAAACCATCAACGAATCGTCCGGACACTATCAACAAAACTACCCGGACACCACCAAAGAAACTATCCGGACACATTCATACTGTGTCCGGAAACCTCTGTTGGTTTGGTGCTTTTTACCCAGAAAACCGACTAAATTAACCCCATATGTGTAAATGATGTTTCTACTCCGATAGAACCGTTCTAAAAGCAATTACAAACACAAAATTCAAAGGAACATACCTTAATTCACTTCCAAAGCACATCAATTGGATCTTTACCCTAACTTGTCTTCTTTTCTCCTCCTTGCCTCCAAACACATACACACTAAGATAATATCTGATTTCTAAAATATCTGGAGTCCTAAAGGGTATTATTAAACCAAGTTACCACTTTAGCCCCTAAACTATCCATTAATGACCAAAACACATTTAATTCCTAACTTAACCCAAACTTACCCTAAACTTCCAACTTTAAAGTTAACTAAACTTAACGGAAAGGGGATTTAACTAACAAACTTATCCAAGGTTTTACATCATCTCCCCCTTAAAAGAATTCCATCCCAGAATTCGGATAAGCGAAAAAGGTAATGAATACTTATCACTACTACTTCGAACTCAATCAAAACCATAGAAACTAGCTGAATAGACACCCCACACCCACCTATATCCCTAACATAGATAAGCAACAAAAGCACGGAAATACAGATTATCCGTTTGCACCGAAGTCATATTGCACTTTAGCACGTATAGAGTTTATAGGAATATACCTGTCTTCATATCTATCCATACGTCGAGTCCGATTTGCCACTCTGTTGATTTTTTTATAGAGTTAATATACACATAAGCACATACCCCATATAATAAGGTATTCCAGTCCAAACATGCACCTGTAAGATCACAATTACACTGGCCAGGTGTAATCTGAAATTACCTTACATGATGTTCCTTCTACCTTTTTATATTTAACACCCCAAGGTTCTACAATAATAGGGACATCCTACTTCACATGCAGTTTAAGTCTAGGTACAGATACTAATACCTAAATCCCTTAAACTAGGGCTATGATACCATCTGTAACGACCCGGTTTCCCATAGCATACATAACATATAACAATTAACATTTCATACACAACGTCGTTACTTTCATAACAAAATACATGATAATTCACATTCGGTCCCAAAGTCTCAAAACTATACAATACAGAAACGTAAACATATCCTAGTCTTCGTCAGCTATCAACCGCCTCCTATGCTTTATTCTTCCCTTTGCTAACCAAAGATCCTTGACCTGGAATTCATATTTTTGAAAGGAAAATGAGGGTTAGACCAAACGGTCTAGTGAGATAATCCCTGTCTTTTCAAAATCGTTATAAAACCAATTTATATAAAACCATTCGTATTAAAATAGTTTATATAAAACCATTAGTATAAACACACATATACCAATCAAGACTCGTGTATCATGCACAACTCCTCATCCTCATTCCCCGTGGCCATATAAGTTGGTTGCGAGCCAACAACACCGTTGTACAACAATTACAGCACCACTGTACAACAACTACAGCACCGCTGTACAACAACTACAGCAAACACCTCCGCCGACTATAGTTTCGGCTAACGTATATTCGTGTAGTGTAATGCACATATAAATACAATATATATATGTACCAATATATCATATTGTCATTTATAAACCTTTCATTATATTCTAATCACATATCCATCTCAATCATAAACACGTAATCACACCATATATCACATATCCAATCCATACATATCCATCTCATATATATATATATATATATATATATATATATATATATATATATATATATATATATATATATATATATATATATATATATATATCACATCTATATGTATCCGAGTTGAAAACGTTTTAAAGTAAAAACTCACCTGATTGCTTATCAAACACCCTTCCAAGCTTTTCTTCGAGCTATCCGATCCTTTACCCAAAATTCTCAGAATTTGAAACCATTTACATACAAACATTTCTTTACCAAAAGAACTCAAAAGATATGCTTAGCAGGCTATGAACTCTGGACAAATCTACCTAAGTCTCATCCTCGAAATGACCAAACAACTTATAGTTTCCTGACAGCACAAAAGAATCCGGACAACACAATTTATCCGGGCAACTCGACTTTCCGGACAACATAAGGAATCCGGACACCAAAGTAATCCGGATACCATCCGGTATCTAAATCATCCGGAAACCATCAACGAATCGTCCGGACACTATCAACAGAACTACCCGGACACCACCAAAGAAACTACCCGGACACATTCATACTGTGTCCGGAAACCTCTGTCGGTTTGGTGCTTTTTACCCAGAAAACCGACTAAATTAACCCCAGATGTGTAAATGAGGTTTCTACTCCGATAGAACCGTTCTAAAAGCAATTACAAACACAAAATTCAAAGGAACATACCTTAAGTCACTTCCAAAGCACATCAATTGGATCTTTACCCTAACTTGTCTTCTTTTCTCCTCCTTGCCTCCAAACACATACACACTAAGATAGTATCTGATTTCTAAAATATCTGGAGTCCTAAAGGGTATTATTAAACCAAGTTACGACTTTAGCCCCTAAACTGTCCATTAATGACCAAAACACCTTTAATTCCTAACTTAACCCAAACTTACCCTAAACTTCCAACTTTAAAGTTAACTAAACTTAACGGAAAGGGGATTTAACTAACGAACTTATCCAGGGTATTACATCATCTCCCCCTTAAAAGAATTCCATCCCAGAATTCGGATAAGCGAAAAAGGTAATGAATACTTATCACTACTACTTCGAACTCAATCAAAACCATAGAAACTAGCTGAATAGACACCCCACACCCACCTATATCCCTAACACAGATAAGCAACAAAAGCACGGAAATACAGATTATCCGTTTGCACCGAAGTCATATTGCACTTTAGCACGTATAGAGTTTATAGGAATATACCTGTCTTCATATCTATCCATACGTCGAGTCCGATTTGCCACTCTGTTGATTTTTTTTTATAGAGTTAATATACACATAAGCACATACCCCATATAATAAGGTATTCCAGTCCAAACATGCACCTGTAAGATCACAATTACACTGGCCAGGTGTAATCTGAAATTACCTTACATGATGTTCCTTCTACCTTTTTATATTTAACACCCCAAGTTTCTACAATAATAGGGACATCCTACTTCACATGCAGTTTAAGTCTAGGTACAGATACTAATACCTAAATCCCTTAAACTAGGGCTATGATACCATCTGTAACGACCCGGTTTCCCATAACATACATAATATATAACAATTAACATTTCATACACAACGTCGTTACTTTCATAACAAAATACATGATAATTCACATTCGGTCCCAAAGTCTCAAAACTATACAATACAGAAACGTACACATATCCTAGTCTTCGTCAGCTATCAACCGCCTCCTATGCTTTATTCTTCCCTTTGCTAACCAAAGATCCTTGACCTGGAATTCATATTTTTGAAAGGAAAATGAGGGTTAGACCAAACGGTCTAGTGAGATAATCACTGTCTTTTCAAAATCGTTATAAAACCAATTTTTATAAAACCATTCGTATTAAAATAGTTTATATAAAACCATTCGTATAAACACACGTATACCAATCAAGACTGGTGTATCATGCACAACTCCTCATCCTCATTCCCCAAGGCCATATAAGTTGGTTGCGAGCCAAAAACACCGTTGTACAACAATTACAGCACCACTGTACAACAACTACAACACCGCTGTACAACAACTACAACAAACACATCCGCCGACTATAGTTTCGGCTAACGTATATTCGTGTAGTGTAATGCACATATAAATACAATATATATATATATGTACCAATATATCATATTGTCATTTATAAACCTTTCATTATATTCTAATCACATATCCATCTCAATCATAAACACGTAATCACACCATATATCACATATCCAATCCATACATATCCATCTCATATATATATATATATATATATATATATATATATATATATATATATATATATATATATATATCACATCTATATGTATCCGAGTTGAAAACGTTTTAAAGTAAAAACTCACCTGATTGCTTATCAAACACCCTTCCAAGCTTTTCTCCGAGCTATCCGATCCTTTACCCAAAATTCTCAGAATTTGAAACCATTTACATACAAACATCTCTTTACCAAAAGAACTCAAAAGATATGCTTAGCAGGCTATGAACTCTGGACAAATCTACCTAACTCTCATCCTCGAAATGACCAAACAACTTATAGTTTCCTGACAGCACAAAAGAATCCGGACAACACAATTTATCCGGGCAACTCGACTTTCCGGACAACATAAGGAATCCGGACACCAAAGTAATCCGGATACCATCCGGTATCTAAATCATCCGGAAACCATCAACGAATCGTCCGGACACTATCAACAAAACTACCCGGACACCACCAAAGAAACTACCCAGACACATTCATACTGTGTCTGGAAACCTCTGTCGGTTTCTTAACACCCTAAAATTCAGGGCCAATTTAAACCTCAAAATACATGCGTTATGATCATCAAAATATCAGACTTTTATAAACCAAAGGATCATAAGTAAGTTTCTATATATACACAAGGTAGATTAACTTAAATAATCTAATCAATCTAATTATACATCACAATAAGATCAACTATATTATCTAAGGATTGTCCCAAAAGTCATCAAAATATCCTGATCCTTCGATATCGCCAAGTCTGATTGTTCTTCAACTGTCATCTCACTTCCCCACTATTTCCCAGAGCCTGTACCTGGTAAGACAATTTAATTTGAAACATTAGGCTTTCGCCTAGTGAGATTATCCAAATCAAATTAAATTAACAACTAAAATATTAACAGATATACCAAACCTGTTATCAACCATCTCACCATACCAAGCTCTTATCAACCATTGGAATCCACCTATTCTCTTACTTATGACTAATTCATCTAGTCATCATACTATCAACGAGAATTATTATAAATCCCACCGGACTTATAAATAACTCTAACTCCCAGAAATTGCAGTTTCCAAACCTGCTTCTTTCTGAATTAAGATTACAATTTCTCAATAATGAAGATATCTCATCTTCCGTTTGAAATAGGAATTACAACTCCAAGTCTGCCATTCCTCATTTCATTTCCTCCCCATCTTGAATCACTGGTCTCCCAAATGAGATTTTATCGCGATCAACAACCACCAGAGACCCTCACAGATGATTCAAGATTCACTCCAACAACTAGAAATACATCCCAACAGTCCCCTGGCTAGTAAACGGTTCTCATTATACCGTACTATATGCCCACTAGACCAGATGTAGATTTCTAGCCAACGCCACACAATAACTGTGTATCATCACTCATTCTATTGTATACTAAAGTTATACAATACAACATATATTCTATATCTCTATGTACAGAATATTAATTTCAACGATTATCCCTACTTTGCCATTTAGCATCGGGGATCAACATCTCAACATATAACTACGACTCCGGACTCATAAATAAGTCCTTATAATTTAACATATCATAGTTTTTACATCACCAACAGAGTTATAAACATATAACAAATAGCATATACATATCAGATTGCATGTCACATAACAGCCTCAAAATACTACTGAAAGTTAAAACTTTTCGCAAGCTACTGTAGCGAAAACCCCCACTTTTCGCAAGCCAAAGCTGCGAGAAGTCTAGAACTCGCAACCCTCTGTTTCGAAAACCTCAGAACCCGCAACCCTCTGTTGCGAAAACCTCACTTTTCGCAAGCCAAAGCTGCGAAAACTTCACTATTCGCAATCCATGGTTGCGAAAAGTCTACTGTTCATCATCCCTTCCATCTAATAAGCCAGTCTCGATTTTCTTAATCAATTAAGCATTCTAAATGGTTTCGAACACATATAACACATCTATTAACATTTCCATTGCTTAATTTTAAAGAAAGTTGAATAACTCACCTGGGTATTTTTTTTAAATACAGTGTTCTTCCAAAATCAATGGCTTAATCAACAGCTTAATCCCAATCTGGACACAATACTATAATTAAAATCTATGGAGATGAATGATACTAACAGAGAAGACAAATTCTTACCACATAATCACCAAACGATTTCTCCTTCTCGATATCTATCTCTCTCTGTCTCGTTCTATCTCTCTCTCTCTAGCTATTTCTCTGTTTCTTTTCTTTTCTTTTCTTTTCTTTTCTTTTCAGAATACAAAACAAGTAAAATCAGTATTATCAAACACTGATTTACTCCTAATGTGACACCTCACATAAAAGCATGAGTCATTACTCAATTTCCACAATAAACCCCAAACTTCCAAAAATTGCCAATCGACCCTCCAAGTTAATTTTCTCATAACTAAATTGTACCAAAATACAATTTATATCTTATTAATTTATAATGAAAATTTCGGGATGTTACAATACTCCCCAACTTGAAAAGGATTTCGTCCCCGAAATCAAACTAAGCAAACAATTGAGGGTATCGTTTCTTCATTTCTTCCTCCGACTCTAAAGTCACATTACTGCCTCGGTGATGTTTCCACTGTACTTTCAACATAGGCACCTCTTTGCCGTTCCTTAACTTCCGAACCGATCTTTCTAGAATCGCTTCTGGTTCTTCAACACATTGACTCTTCTCGTCCACCTTGACATCAGTTATTGGAATCACATCTTGTTCCTCGGCCAAACACTTCCGAAGATAACATACATGAAACACATTGTGAATTCCTTCCAATTCTGGTGGAAGATCTAACTGATAAGCCTGTTGCCCAATTCTTTTAGTGATAACGAAAGGTCCTAGAAAACGAGGACTTAACTTACCACGTTTTCCAAAACGAATTACACTTTTCCACGGGGATACTTTTAGCATGACGCGCTCCACAACTTGGAATTCTACTGGTCTTCTTTTTAAATCAGCATAACTCTTTTGTCTGTCCTGAGCCGCTTTCATGTGTTGTCGGATTTCTTTTATTTTATCAACCGTTTGTTGCACCATTTCTGGTCCAGCAAACTGTTTCTCTCCAGCTTCTAGCCAACACACTGGAGTTCTACACTTTCTACCATACAAGGCTTCGAATGGGGCTCTTCCGATACTAGAATGATAACTATTGTTATATGCAAATTCCACCAATGGCAAATGCGTATCCCAGTTACCTCCAAAATCTAGTATACAAGCTCTAAGCATATCTTCTAATGTCTGAATAGTTCTTTCACTCTGACCGTCCGTTTGTGGATGATATGCGGTACTAAAATTCAATTTTGTACCTAACTCTTCTTGAAGTGACCGCCAAAACCTTGATGTAAATCGACTATCACGATCTGAAACAATAGACACTGGTATCCCATGTCTTGACACCACTTCATCAATATATAACTTTGCCAGCTTTTCTATTGGTGAAGCTTCCTTCATTGCCAAGAAATGAGCACTCTTTGTCAACCTGTCAACTATTACCCATATAGTGTCGTTACCTCTTTGTGTCTTTGGTAACTTCGTCACGAAATCCATGGTAATCTTATCCCATTTCCATTCCGAAATTTCCAAGGATTGAAAACTTCCGTATGGCTTTTGATGTTCAGCTTTAACTAAAGAACAGGTTCCGCACATTTCTACACATCGAGCCACATCTAACTTCATGGTTGGCCACCAATAATGTAGCTTCAAATCTCTATACATTTTAGTACTTCCAGGGTGAATGGAATACTTAGATTTGTGAGCATCTTCCATAATCAACTCTCTATTCCCACCTTTTCTTGGTACCCAAACACGGCCTCGAAACAACTTCACCCCACGACTATCTTCCTTCAGTTGAAACCGTTGTTTGACCATAATTTCATCTTTTAGATTTTCTTCTAAAAGAGCTTCCATCTAAGCAGTCTTTATTCGTTCAATCAAACTTGACATCACATCAATTCGAGCATTTGTTGACTTCAGACAACCACTATACTCCTTCCTGCTTAAAGCGTCAGCCACTACATTTGCTTTACCAGGATGGTAATGCAATTCACAATCGTAGTCATTAAGTAGTTCCAACCACCTTCTCTGTCTCATATTCAACTCCTTTTGATCAAAAACATGCTTAAAACTCTTATGATCAGTATAAAGAGTACACTTTGTTCCATACAAATAGTGACGCCATAGCTTCAAAGCAAAAACCACCGCTGCTAACTCCAAATCATGGGTAGGATAATTCTTCTCATGCTCTTTGAATTGTCTTGATGCATAAGCAATCACCTTGCCTCTTTGCATCAATACACATCCTAGACCCATCTTTGAAGCATCACTATATACTACAAAATCATCTGTACCTTCAGGCAGTGCTAAAATAGGTGCTTCACACAACTTTTGTCTTAAAGTCTTGAAAGCTGATTCTTGCTTTTCGGTCCAAACAAACTTTACATTTTTACGAGTTAACACAGTCAAAGCAGAAGCAATATTTGAGAAATCTTGAATAAACCTCCGATAATACCCGGCCAAACCCAAGAAACTTCTGATTTCAGATGCATTCTTTGGAGTTTCCCAATTCATCATTGCTTCTATTTTGGCTGGATCCACTTTCACCCCTTCAGCTGAAATTACATGACCCAGAAATTGTACTTCTTCTAGCCAAAATTCACATTTCGAGAATTTTGCATACAACTTCTCCTTTCTTAGTACTTCCAAAACTTCCTGAAGATGACACTCGTGATCATTTTCATTCTTTGAATAGACTAGTATGTCATCAATAAAGACAATGACAAACTTGTCTAGAAATGACCGACACACTCTATTCATCAGATCCATGAATATTGTTGGAGCGTTAGTCAATCCAAATGGCATCACAAGAAATTCATAATGCCCATATCTCGTTCTGAAAGCAGTCTTCGGAATATCTTCATCCCTTACTCGTATTTGATGATACCCCGACCTCAGATCAATCTTAGAAAAACATCCTGCACCTTGCAATTGATCAAACAAGTCATCAATTCGTGGCAACGGATACTTGTTCTTGATTGTCACTTTATTCAATTCTCGATAGTTTATGCACATCCTCATACTTCCATCTTTCTTCTTAACAAACAGCACCGGAGCTCCCCAAGGTGAAGAACTCGGTCTGATATAACCTTTGTCTAATAACTCCTGCAATTGTGACATCATTTCTTTCATTTCTGCTGGTGCTAAACGATATGGCGCACGAGCTATTGGTGCCGCTCCAGGAATTAGATCAATACGGAACTCTACTTGCCTTTCCAAAGGTAAACGTGGAAGATCATCCGGGGATACATCTGGAAAATCACGTACCACTTTAATGTCTTGTATCTGCTTCTTTTCTGACTTAGTGTCCGGAACATATGCCAAATATGACAAACATCCTTTTGCTAAACACTTACGCGCCTTTATGACTGAAATCAACTGTACTTCTCCCTTCTGCTTCTCCCCATAAATTATTACATCATCTTGATCAACCACCGGAATTCGGATCAACTTCTTAGCACACATTATTTCGGCTTGGTTATCAGACAACCAATCCATTCCCAAAATAACATCAAATCCTCCAATTTCCATTAACAACATGCTAATTGGAAATTTTGTATCTTCTATCTGAATCGAACAACCATCTATCCTTTCACCAACCAAAGCTAGACCCCCATTAGCTATTTCTACTACTAAGGCATCTACTAGAGTAGTGACAGGCATAGCTAATTTTCCATAGAACACTTTGGATACGAACGAATAATTTGCACCACTATCAAATAACACACGAGCAGGTATAGAGTTTATAAGGAATGTACCAGAGACAACATCCTTGGATCCCTTCGCTTCTTCAACTGTCATATTAAACGCTCGTCCTGTTGATTTTGGTATAACTGCCTTATTTCCTTGTTCTCCCTCCTTTTTCAGCTTCGGACAATCCCGTCGAATATGCCCTGGCTGTTTACATTCAAAACACACTGCACCCGGTAGTAAACAATTAGATGCAAAGTGCCCCGTCTTTCCACATTTATAACACTCTGGCCCGCTTGTTCGACATGGCCCAAAATGCTTATTCTTACACTTCGGACACCAGTTGGGTTCCCTTCGTGAATCTGAACGTATATTTTTACCAAACAGCCTGAGTTTCTGAGAAGAATCAGAGCGACCTTCCCACTTTCGTTTATCTCCAACCTGAGCTTTCTCTTCCCTATCTCTAGCATACATCTCCTCTATCAACTTAGCCTCTTCAATCATTTCCCTGAGCGTCACAGCTTTTGAATTCCGCACTCGGGACATCATTTCAGCCGGCAACCCTTTCAGATAGGCTTTCACTTTATCTTTCTCAGCAGGAGCCACGTGTCCTACCAAGTTCAGTTTTTCCATAAATAACTTCGTATATCTTCTCACTGACATGTTACCCTTTTTGAGATTTCTAAACTGTTCTTCTATCCGATCCATCTCATGTTCATTACAATATTCTTTCAGTATCTTCTCTTTAAAGGTTCCCCAAGTCATAGCATCTAACACAGTTGTCGTCAAAGAAGTTGTCAAAACATTCCACCAGTTCAAAGCATTACCTCTTAACATCTGAGAAGCAAATCTGACTTTTGATCCTTCCTGACATTCACAGGCTCGGAAAGCTTGCTCTATCTCCCGCAGCCAATTCATACACGTAACTGGGCTGTCTTCCCCTTTAAATTCAGGCGGCTTGCAGCTTAGAAATGTTTTGTAAGAACAAATTTTGTCTACCCTTCGTTCCGCCTCTAACCTTGGATTACCTATCGGATTTATCACCCCAGTATCAATCACTGGACGTCTTGGTTCTATATTTCTGTCATTGAATAGCTTTGTAAACATTTCGGTTTTGTCTTTCCATGGAGGCGTTCATCAAATCAGCTTGTCTTTCTACCGAAGCATTCATCATTCTTGACACGTTCTCCATTATTCTTGCCTCCATATTAGAATCTGTTGTCTGACTAACATTGCTAGTACCCACCCTCGGAGCTGAAGTATGCATACCTCCCAAAGAAAGAAAATCTCTTGGTGCATTATGCATGTTACTCACTTCTGCCTCTTCGGTTCCAACTCTTTCTCTAGGTGGCGTATTCACCATTGCTCTGATCAAACACAAATAACCATATAAATGGTTAAACAGAATTCTAACATACTAAACGTACTTTATCACTAATTAGCCCTTGCAACAATTGAAAAACAAGCATGCTTATGTAACAATATATCCATAATAACATTAGCTAATTGAAATTGCGAACATATTATACATGAGAATTCTCGTTACCATTATTACAATACTAATTTAGTGTATTTCCGTCCATCCTAAGACTACCCGGTCTTAGCAATTCTACCCATCTCTCATAGATCATAACTTAATTTCATCACAGCTTAAGTCTAGGCATATCAAATTCATACCTAGTTCGCTTAAACTGAAGCTCTGATACCATACTGTAACACCCTAAAATTCAGGGCCAATTTAAACCTCAAAATACATGCGTTATGATCATCAAAATATCAGACTTTTATAAACCAAAGGATCATAAGTAAGTTTCTATATATACACAAGGTAGATTAACTTAAATAATCTAATCAATCTAATTATACATCACAATAAGATCAACTAGATTATCTAAGGATTGTCCCAAAAGTCATCAAAATATCCTGATCCTTCGATATCGCCAAGTCTGATTGTTCTTCAACTGTCATCTCACTTCCCCACTATTTCCCAGAGCCTGTACCTGGTAAGACAATTTAATTTGAAACATTAGGCTTTCGCCTAGTGAGATTATCCAAATCAAATTAAAATTTAACAACTAAAATATTAACAGATATACCAAACCTGTTATCAACCATCTCACCATACCAAGCTCTTATCAACCATTGGAATCCACATATTCTCTTACTTATGACTAATTCATCTAGTCATCATACTATCAACGAGAATTATTATAAATCCCACCGGACTTATAAATAACTCTAACTCCCAGAAATTGCAGTTTCCAAACCTGCTTCTTTCTGAATTAAGATTACAATTTCTCAATAATGAAGATATCTCATCTTCCGTTTGAAATAGGAATTACAACTCCAAGTCTGCCATTCCTCATTTCATTTCCTCCCCATCTTGAATCACTGGTCTCCCAATGAGATTTTATCGCGATCAACAACCACCAGAGACCCTCACAGATGATTCAAGATTCACTCCAACAACTACAAATACATCCCAACAGTCCCCTGGCTAGTAAACGGTTCTCATTATACCGTACTATATGCCCACTAGACCAGATGTAGATTTCTAGCCAACGCCACACAATAACTGTGTATCATCACTCATTCTATTGTATACTAAAGTTATACAATACAACATATATTCTATATCTCTATGTACAGAATATTAATTTCAACGATTATCCCTACTTTGCCATTTAGCATCGGGGATCAACATCTCAACATTTAACTACGGCTCCGGACTCATAAATAAGTCCTTATAATTTAACATATCATAGTTTTTACATCACTAACAGAGTTATAAACATATAACAAATAGCATATACATATCAGATTGCATGTCACATAACAGCCTCAAAATACTACTGAAAGTTAAAACTTTTCGCAAGCTACTGTAGCGAAAACCCCCACTTTTCGCAAGCCAAAGCTGCGAGAAGTCTAGAACTCGCAAACCTCTGTTGCGAAAACCTCAGAACCCGCAACCCTCTGTTGCGAAAACCTCACTTTTCGCAAGCCAAAGCTGCGAAAACTTCACTATTCGCAATCCATGGTTGCGAAAAGTCTACTGTTCATCATCCCTTCCATCTAATAAGCCAGTCTCGATTTTCTTAATCAATTAAGCATTCTAAATGGTTTCGAACACATATATAACACATCTATTAACATTTCCATTGCTTAATTTTAAAGAAAGTTGAATAACTCACCTGGGTATTTTTTTTTAATACAGTGTTCTTCCAAAATCAATGGCTTAATCAACAGCTTAATCCCAATCTGGACACAATACTATAATTAAAATCTATGGAGATGAATGATACTAACAGAGAAGACAAATTCTTACCACAGAATCACCAAACGATTTCTCCTTCTCGATATCTATCTCTCTCTGTCTCGTTCTATCTCTCTCTCTCTCGCTATTTCTCTGTTTCTTTTCTTTTCTTTTCTTTTCTTTTCAGAATACAAAACAAGTAAAATCAGTATTATCAAACACTGATTTACTCCTAATGTGACACCTCACATAAAAGCATGAGTCAGTACTCAATTTCCACAATAAACCCCAAACTTCCAAAAATTGCCAATCGACCCTCCAAGTTAATTTTCTCATAACTAAATTGTACCAAAATACAATTTATATCTTATTAATTTATAATGAAAATTTCGGGATGTTACAGGTTTGGTGCTTTTTACCCAGAAAACCGACTGAATTAACCCCAGATGTGTAAATGATGTTTCTACTCCGATAGAACCGTTCTAAAAGCAATTACAAACACAAAATTCAAAGGAACATACCTTAAGTCACTTCCAAAGCACATCAATTGGATCTTTACCTTAACTTGTCTTCTTTTCTCCTCCTTGCCTCCAAACACATACACACTAAGATAATATCTGATTTCTAAAATATCTGGAGTCCTAAAGGGTATTATTAAACCAAGTTACGACTTTAGCCCCTAAACTGTCCATTAATGACCAAAACACCTTTAATTCCTAACTTAACCCAAACTTACCCAAAACTTCCAACTTTAAAGTTAACTAAACTTAACGGAAAGGGGATTTAACTAACGAACTTATCCAGGGTATTACATCATCTCCCCCTTAAAAGAATTCCGTCCCAGAATTCGGATAAGCGAAAAAGGTAATGAATACTTATCACTACTACTTCGAACTCAATCAAAACCATAGAAACTAGCTGAATAGACACCCCACACCCACCTATATCCCTAACACAGATAAGCAACAAAAGCACGGAAATACAGATTATCCGTTTGCACCGAAGTCATATTTCACTTTAGCACGTATAGAGTTTATAGGAATATACCTGTCTTCATATCTATCCATACGTCGAGTCCGATTTGCCACTCTGTTGATTTTTTTATAGAGTTAATATACACATAAGCACATACCCCATATAATAAGGTATTCCAGTCCAAACATGCACCTGTAAGATCACAATTACACTGGCCAGGTGTAATCTGAAATTACCTTACATGATGTTCCTTCTACCTTTTTATATTTAACACCCCAAGTTTCTACAATAATAGGGACATCCTACTTCACATGCAGTTTAAGTCTAGGTACAGATACTAATACCTAAATCCCTTAAACTAGGGCTATGATACCATCTGTAACGACCCGGTTTCCCATAACATACATAATATATAACAATTAACATTTCATACACAACGTCGTTACTTTCATAACAAAATACATGATAATTCACATTCGGTCCCAAAGTCTCAAAACTATACAATACAGAAACGTACACATATCCTAGTCTTCGTCAGCTATCAACCGCCTCCTATGCTTTATTCTTCCCTTTGCTAACCAAAGATCCTTGACCTGGAATTCATATTTTTGAAAGGAAAATGAGGGTTAGACCAAACGGTCTAGTGAGATAATCACTGTCTTTTCAAAATCGTTATAAAACCAATTTTTATAAAACCATTCGTATTAAAATAGTTTATATAAAACCATTCGTATAAACACACATATACCAATCAAGACTCGTGTATCGTGCACAACTCCTCATCCTCATTCCCCATGGCCATATTAGTTGGTTGCGAGCCAACAACACCGCTGTACAACAATTACAGCACCACTGTACAACAACTACAACACCGCTGTACAACAACTACAGCAAACACCTCCGCCGACTATAGTTTCGGCTAACGTATATTCGTATAGTGTAATGCACATATAAATACAATATATATATATGTACCAATATATCATATTGTCATATATAAACCTTTCATTATATTCTAATCACATATCCATCTCAATCATAAACACATAATCACACCATATATCACATATCCAATCCATACATATCCATCTCATATATATATATATATATCACATATATATGTATCCCAGTTGAAAACGTTTTAAAGTAAAAACTCACCTGATTGCTTATCAAACACCCTTCCAAGCTTTTCTCCGAGCCATCCGATCCTTTACCCAAAATTCTCAGAATCTGAAACCATTTACATACAAACATCTCTTTACCAAAAGAACTCAAAAGATATGCTTAGCAGGCTATGAACTCTGGACAAATCTACCTAACTCTCATCCTCGAAATGACCAAACAACTTATAGTTTCCTGACAGCACAAAGGAATCCGGACAACACAATTTATCCGGACAACTCGACTTTCTGGACAACATAAGGAATCCGGACACCAAAGTAATCCGGATGCCATCCGGTATCTAAATCATCCGGAAACCATCAACGAATCGTCCGGACACTATCAACAAAACTACCCAGACACCACCAAAGAAACTACCCGGACACATTCATATTGTGTCCGGAAACCTCTGTCGGTTTGGTGCTTTTTACCCAGAAAACCGACTGAATCAACCCCAGATGTGTAAATGATGTTTCTACTCCGATAGAACCCTTCTAAAAGCAATTACAAACACAAAATACAAAGGAACATACCTTAATTCACTTCCAAAGCACATCAATTGGAGCTTTACCCTAACTTGTCTTCTTTTCTCCTCCTTGCCTCCAAACACATACACACTAAGATAATATCTGATTTCTGAAATATCTGGAGTCCTAAAGGGTATTATTAAACCAAGTTACCACTTTAGCCCCTAAACTATCCATTAATGACCAAAACAACTTTAATTCCTAACTTAACCCAAACTTACCCTAAACTTCCAACTTTAAAGTTAACTAAACATAACGGAAAGGGGATTTAACTAACGAACTTATCTGGGGTATTACAGTTGTGCTTTGACCCGCAGACACGTCACACAAGATTCCACATGTTTAGCCACATCAAGTTTCATTACCGGCCACCAATAATTTAACTTCAAGTCCCTATACATCTTTGTACTCCCTGGATGTATAGAATATCGATACTTGTGGGCTTCCTCAAGAAGTAGCTCACGATTACCGCCGATCTTCGGCACCCAAATCCGGCCTTGGAAGAGCTTAAGGCCGTAACTATCCTCCGTTAGTAGCTCCCGTTGCTTTACCATAATTTCGTCCTTGAGGTTTTCTTCCCGGGGTGCCTCCGATTGACTTGCCTTGATGCTTGCCATCAAACTTGATATCACATCGATTCGGTTGAAGTTTAGATTAGTACCACCCCCGTGATCCTTTCGGCTCAAGGCATCCCCCACTACGTTAGCTTTCCCGGGACGGTAGAGTAGTTCACAATCATAATCCTTCAAAATTTCGAGCCATCTCCGTTGCCACATGTTTAGTTCCTTTTGGTCGAAGATGTATTTGAGGCTTTTGTGATCGGTGTAAAGGGTGCACTTCGTTCCGTATAAATAGTGTCGCCACGACTTCAAGGCAAAGACCACCGCCGCCAACTCCAATTCATGGGTCGGGTAATTCTTCTCGTGATCCTTTAGTTGTCGTGACGCATAAGCTATCACCTTCCCCCTTTGCATCAATACACAACCGAGTCCCATTTTTCAAGCGTCGCTAAAAACTACAAAGTCTTCCGATCCTTCGGGTAAGGATAGTATTGGCGCTTCACATAATTTCTTTTTGAGCGTTTCGAAAGCTTGCCCTTGAGCGGTTGTCCACACAAATTTGACGTTCTTCCTTGTCAAAGAAGTAAGCGACGTAGAAATCTTTAAGAAGTCTTGAATGAACCGTCGGTAATAACCGGCTAGACCCAAGAAGCTTCGGATTTCCGTTGGATTCGTGGGCGACTTCCAATTTGTCATGGATTCAACCTTTGTCGGGTCGACCTTCACCCCGTCTTGAGACACCACATGACCCAAGAATTGGACTTCCCGTAACCAAAATTCGCATTTGGAGAATTTGGCATATAATTTTTCCTTTCGAAGAACCACCAACACTGCTCGTAAATGTTGACTATGTTCGGCCTCGTCTCTAGAGTAGATCAAGATGTCGTCGATGAAGATGATCACCGACTTATCCAAGAATGGACGGCACACACGTTTCATTAGGTCCATATACACGGCCGGTGCGTTTGTCAAACCGAATGGCATCACCAAGAACTCATAGTGCCCATACTGCGTCCGAAAAGCCGTCTTCGGAATGTCGCTCTCTTTCACCCTCACTTGGTAGTATCCGGACCTCAAATCGATTTTGGAGAAGCAACTCGCCCCTTGCAGTTGGTCGAAGAGGTCATCAATATGGGGAATCGGGTACTTATTCTCTACCGTCACCTTGTTCAATTACCGATAATCAATTCACATTCGCATCGATCCATCCTTCTTTTTCATGAATAAAACCGGAGCTCCCCAAGGCGACGAGCTCGGCCGAATATACCCCTTCTCTAACAGTTATTGTAGTTGTGACATCATTTCTTGCATTTCGGTTGGAGCCAATCGGTACGGAGCACGTGCAATCGGGGCCGCCCCCGAAGTAAGGTCGATATGAAATTCCACTTGTCGATCCGGTGGTAAGTCGGGTAATGCCTCCGGAAAAACATCCGGGTAGTCACATACCACACTCACATCCTCCAGTTTCTTCTTCTCTAACTCCGCGTCTATGATGTAGGCTAAGTAGGACGAGTACCCCTTGGCAAGAAACTTTCGCGCCTTTAACGAAGAGCTTAACGAAGTGGTCTTTCCTCTTTTTTCTCCATACACTGTCACTACCTTCCCATTCGACATTGGAATTCGGATCATCTATTTCGCACACAAGATTTCGGCTCTATTCTCGGTCAACCAATCCATACCCCTAACCACATCAAAACCCCCGATCGCCATAGGCAACAGATTCGCCTCAAAAGTTTCCCCATCTATTTCTAGGAAACACTTACTAAAACATTCACGGACCAAGACTTGTTCCCCATTAGCTACCTCGACTATTAGGGCATCCGGGAGGGTACTAATCGGAATAGTAAATTGCTTGCAAAAAGAAGTAGAGACAAAAGAAAGATTCGCCCCCGAATCAAACAATATACGAGCAGGCAAGGAGTTTACGAGGAACGTACCCGTCAACACATAGGCGGTCTCCGTCGCCTCCGCAGCGGTCATCTGGAAAGCTTGGCTTGGCGCCCTCGGTGGATCCTCCTTCCTGTTTGGCACCCCACTTGATGCAACACGGTTCCCTCCCAACAACTTCGAGCAATCCCTCTTGATATGTCCCGGTTCTCGGCACTCGAAGCAAACCGGCCCCCTGATAGGGCAATCTCGGACAACATGGTCTCTCTTTCCACACTTAGCACATTCGGTCGGGTTGTGACGTGACCTAGAGTTGCACGGGCCACTATGTTTGCTTTTACCCTTATGGCACCACCTTACCTCACGTCGAGGATGACCGTTTCTTCCCCCATTAAACGGTCTAGACTGTCGAGCGTGTCCGGTCGACCCTTCCCATGACCTCTTTTCACCCACAACTACCTTCTCTTCATTCCCTTTTGCATAGACGGTCTCCATCAATCTACCGCTTTAAAGTTGCGGACCATGGCCATCTTGTACGCCGGTAACCCTTTGAGGTATGCTTTAACCCTTTCCTTTTTAGTCGGGGCCACATGCCCCACCAAATTGAGCTTTTCCATAAATAGACGAGTGTACTCTCTCACAGTCGAGTCCCCCTTTCTTGAGTGATCAGAATTCCTCCTCGATCCGGTCCATTTCTTGCTCATTGCAGTACTCCTCCAAAACCTTCTTCTTGAACGTCTCCCATTTCATCTTGGCCAAAACTGAGGCCTCTAGAGTAGATGTAAAGATATTCCACCATGCGAGGGCCGCACCCCTCAACATTTGAGAACCAAACTTTACCTTTTGGCTCTCCCCACAATCACAAGCACGGAAGGCCTGCTCAATCTCTCGGATCCAGTTCATACAAGCCACTGGATCATCGGAATCCGCAAACTCGGGTGGCTTACAGCAGAGAAACGTCTTGTAGGAGCAACCCTTTTCTCTCCTCTCTCCCTCGGTGACCACGCGGTCATCGGTTTCCACAACATGTACAATCCCAGCCGAACCATGTAGGGCGTTTTCTGCAACCGCTTCATTCCTTCGGTGACTGCAATCTCGGTCCTCTAACAGCTTTAGGAGCCTTTCATCGCGTTTTTCCATGGCAGAGTTCATCATCTGCAGAAAACTTGCCATCGTGACAGATTGTGGGTCGGTGTCTTCCAAAACCGGCTCCTCCACTGCGATGTCGTTTTGAGGAACATGGTCGATGATGCCTCTTAACCTTCGGGGAATCGGAGGAGTAGGGGGAATACCTCCCGCATTTGGTTGCGTTGGGTTCTATCGCACTGAATAACTTAATCATTAAGACAAGCTTAATACCAATAAAGTGACTTGTAGCTTTTATGCAAGAACCCCCAAATTACCAAGGCCACACATGATAATATCAACACATAGAGTCTAATAATACTTCCATAACTCAAAAATATTTTCATTAATCCAACTATCCATACATCCCAAACTTAGGGTTTTCAACAAGATGATGAAATGAACAAGTTAACAAGTAAATAACCATGGATCTAGAGTAAGGAAGGTTAGAACACTCACTATATAGGTTTTTAGACCAAAACCTAAAAAATGGATGAAACCCTAGCTTTGGAGGAAATGCAAGTGAGACTTGGAGTTGTAGGTGACAAATCTCTTGAAGAAGTCTTCAATAAATGATCTCAATAGCTCCAAGATGAAAAATAAATGTAACTCTAACCTTGTGGAAGATTGAATGAAGAAAGAGGGTGGATTTAGGTTGAAAATCGCACCTTAAAGAAGAGAAAACGATTTGGGAGTGTTTTGGTAAAGTGTGTGGGAAAAGATGGGAAAAGGAGGGATAAGGTGAAAATTTCTCAAACCGGTCGCGGACGTCCGCCATGTGACCATGCGGACGTCCGGCCTTCCCGTGGTCCGAATATTCCCAAAAGTTTATGTTGCTTCCGCGGATGATCCACGGACATCCGCTATGTCACGGAGGTCCGGCTGTGAGCCATGCGGACGTCCGCATCCCCCCAACTTCACTATTCCTAACAATTTTAAGTTATGACTAGCGCATGCAACAATTATCACACTTTAAGAATGCAGGTAGCATATAATTCTACGTATGATTAAATCTAATTTAAACGAGAATCCAAAAGATTTAAAAATGATGTTAGCATTCAAGTTACCTACCGAATTGAAAATATGGGGTGTTACATTGGCCAACTAGTAGTTAACCAATAGATGATGTGAGTGCCCAAGTAGTAATGGTTGGGGCGGAGTTCTCTTAATTTTCTAACTTTGTATTATCAACCTCTATCTGTTTTCATTCTCCCCACCACTACCCATGCTCACCCTTTCATTTTCCATCTCTTCACCCTGAGGGTGCTTATCCACATGAGCTTGTTCCCCTCTCTATTTTGAGTTTGAGACCCATCACCTCTCACACTCACAGGACCCTTCTTCTTAGGTGATGTCATCTTGATGTCTTCTCACAACTTCAAGGCATAATTGTAGTGCTTATTTCTTGCAATACCATGAAAGAACTTGCAGAATATTCTTTGACCCATGATCTTGCTAGCTATGCATTCCAGAAAAGCATCTATTTATGATAGAAAATATACAGTACCACACTGGAGATAGGTTCTTTCTTATGAAATCACTGAGATTCCTTATCTCTCTCCATTGTAACCATCTTGTAAAATCTACAATCATTTCCTCTGAGGTAGGTTCTTCATCAAAATAAAATTTCCCATTAACCTCATATTTGTTAGGAAGATGCAACAAGGATCTAAAAGTTCTCAAATCTGGTGAAAGATTTCTTAACATCAAACATATTGGTACTAGAGAGAAATGATAACACCAAGAATTCGTTCATTCTTTTTTCTCTGACAGATGATCAGAACTTTATTTGGGAGATCCATTCCACCAATGTTGAGTTGAAACTCCTTTTAGTCATGATCATATATAAGATTAGCCCACCTTTTTGAAGAAATAGATTAAGAAGTCATAGTCTTGTTAAGAACATGGTTCACATTAAGTTGTATAGAAACTAATATCTCTGGTCTGAATTTGGAATTGCCTTTTCTTCAAAAGATACATTGATGCTTTCATTGACAATCCTGGTTCTTTTATTGTACACTCTTTGATTATGGTGTCGTAAATATGATAAGGGTAAAAATCAAAAATGAAAAAACAAATGAAGTAAGAAATTAAATAACAATTTATAATCAAAGTTTACTTATGGTTTCAAGAATTTAAACAACTCAACCCAATTACAACAGTTTCAAAAAATCTCAACCCAACAGGTTACAGACGATAACCCAACCCTTGCGGTCATTGGCGATATGTTGTGCTTGAAAAAGATGAAAATACTGAATTATTAATATACAAGTAATATCAGAAACGAATACCTTATGCTTGTAAAATATGAATATATGTTTACATAACAATACTCATTGCTGCTGACTTCACCCAATCAAGACACACACATATATATATATAAATATATAAATATATATATATATATATATATATATAGAGAGAGAGAGAGAGAGAGAGAGAGGAGGTTCAAGGGAAAACCTAAAAAAACGAAAAACTGAAGAACACACTGGTAGCCCTTCATCTGGACGGTATGCACTTGAGCATACAGGTAAATTATATTGTTTTTTTTTGGTTTATGCACAAGTGAATTATTCATTTGTGCATATTCACGTGTGCATGTTACAAATTACATGCATGCACAAGTGCATATCGTCCAGATGAAGGGGCATCAGGGTGTTCCTCAGTTTTCTGTTTTTTTAATTTTTCTCTTTAGAACCTGACCACACACACACACAGATATATATATATATATATAGGGAAAGGTTCAATAGAGAAATGCAAATATTTAGAGAAATAGAGAAGTAAAAAAACACGGGACCATTCATATATGAACGTTCATATATAAACAGTCATATATGAACGTTCATATGAACGTTCATATATGACTGTTATATGAACGTTCATTTATAAACAGTCATATATGAACGTTCATAAATGAACGTTCATATAACAGTCATATCTGAACGTTTATATATGACTGTTTATATATGAACGTTCATATATGAACGGTCTCGTGTTTTTTTACTTCTCTATTTCTCTAAATATTTGCACTTCTCTATTGAACCTAATGCTATATATATATATATATATATATATATACTTATAGGGTTGGGTTCACATGAGAGCAACGTGTTTTCATGAGACCGTGAAACCAAGAAATTAACACTAAACTTTCACAGTGATTCATTGTGAAGGTAAGAAAAAGATCAAGTCTTCACAGCAAAAACACTGTGAAGGTTTACCATCACAATACCTTCACAGTTTTTTGCTGTGAAGGTTTAGTGTTAATTTCTTGGTCTCACGGTCTCACGGAAATAACCTGGTCTTGCATGATCTCAAGTCTATATTTATATATATCATATTTATATAATAGTATATTGTTTCGTTACACATATGTATGTATAACGTGATCAATTTTTTTTATTGTTATTAAAGTTACAACTGATAGCAACAACATATAAATAAAAAAGAGTAAACTCTAATTGAGGTTTTGTGAAGTCTTTGAAAATGGGACCTGATCTATGAAAAGTCTAAAAATCGTCTTTATGGTTTTTATTTTGCTCTGAAAATGATCCCTGGTCACTAACTCTGTTTATTTCATCCGTTGAACTGAGGGGTACTATTGTCTTTTTCATAAAAACATTTAATTTTCTTTTAAAAAAGCATAATAATACTTCATTTTATATAGTATATCTATTTTAATTTTTAAGGAATTAATATATATATATATATATACTTTATTTTGTGTAGTAATTTATATTTAATTTCTATGAAATTAATATAAACCCACGTGTTTCAGCCCCTTCAGGCTACATCTCCTTCTCTTGCAAAAAGGTCACTATATTCGGCCAAAAAACAGTCACCATACCCATCCAACCCCGAAGGTCACCATTTTTGGCCACCAATTACTCCCATCCCCACCATTCTATTCTGCAACGCATGCACATTGATCTACACACATTCGATAAACCAGAAACAAACATCTTCAGATCTTCCTTCTCGTAATTCCGACAACGGCTGAGATTGGAGGTGGCCGTGCACTTGTAGGTTGGATGCGCTCAAACCCAGATAGAAGGTCAAACTGAACCACCAGATTAATTTGCGTCTTCTGTTGGCTTAAAAAAGCGAAAACCATAGGTTGGGGAGGACCATAAATTGGCGAAAACCACAAGATCTATGGATCTACCTGCGATGCGATCCTATGTGGTGGAGAATGATGGACACAATGAAAGGAAGCAGGGGAAAGGAAAAGGTGGTGGCTGGATGGTGATCTACTTTGCAGGTGGCTAGAGGGTCGGAGGGGGAACAATTCGGGGAAGGGAAACCGATATTGGTGGTCTTTAAACGGGGGAAGTTTACTATAAAATTATTAAAATATAATTTTCTATATTTTAAATTTTTAAATGAAAACTAGGGAAATATAAAAGGACCACAATGCCCTTTATTTAACGGATATTTTTAACGGATATTTTTAACGGAGTTAACGATCAAGGACTACTTTCAAAATAAAATTAAAACCATAAGGACGTTTTTTACACTTACCAAAATTCAAGTCCAATTTTCAAAGATTTCACCAAACCATAAGGACCAAATTTAGAGATTAATCAATAAAAAAACGAGAACTTAACAAAAGATGAATAAAATAGTACTCCAAAAATGATAAAAAAAAACCGAGAATCAAAACTTTATCAAAATTATAATCACTAAAATAATAATCATAAAGGTATTTAATTTGTTTTAACATTCAAAAATAATTAAATTGATAGTAATAATATATATATATATATATATATTATTAAGATATAATACAGAAAATAAAAGAATCATAAAAAATATCAAAAGTATTAAAATGAAAAATTAAAGTATTTAAATGAAAATAGTGAAAAATATTGAAAATGAAAATAAAATTACATTCAACTTAGTTGTTCTTTGTATTTTAGTCCAGAGAGATGTAAAACAATAGCAAGTTTTTATAGGAAAATGTATTGATAGAATTTACTTAAAAAAACTGCTTTAACATTTTCCAAAAATGTGTTACGAGAGGATAAATAAAACGATATTTTTCATGTTCTCTTACATCCTGTAACTTCATAATAATTTCTCACTAAAATATATAGTTTTATTCTAACAATTTAATGTAATATTTGATATACTATTTAAAAATTAATTTTATATATACTGTTAGGGCAAAAAAACCACATGTCACCACCAACAATAGTAAACTTAGGACAGGTCTTGTATTAAGCTAAGATCCTAATAATCACGTACGATCGAGACCACGATCATCACTTTTGATAATGATCGCTAGATTATCACGATACCAAACTAGCAACCAGATCTCTCGTCGACTGTTTCGAGCGATCATCATAAAATACATTACGACTACAATTAATTAACTCTTGACCAAACCTTTTCTTTGTCTTTATTCAATGCAGTACACGAAGCTTTAATGAGCGACGGTCATAACCGAAGGCTGCCATAAATGACATTAATGACCACGACCGTTATTCATCATTTAAAGACTCGTTTATGACGACCAACGCTATATAAACGAAGCTCTAGCTCACATTTGGATCATCAGACATTCGTCGGAAGCACTCTCAAAACAATCAGGCGATCTTTAGCATTTCTTCTCAAAGAAACTCACGTCATCTCGTTTTTACTCACGACGCACGAAGAACTTTACGATTAAGTTTACTTTTTGTCTTATTGTAATCAATTGTACTCTCGATACTTGTTACACCAGGATGTCGTCCCTTATTGACGACTATAGTGCACCGACAACCTTATTGTCGTCCATGGTTTTTACCCTCGACGGGGTTTTGCGTATCACCAAATCTCTTGTCTATTTTCATTTTATTCTTTAGCAGTGTGAGTTGTCGATAGATTTCTTTTCTTTAGTTGTTAACTTCCACATCCACCTTAACTATCATTTGGATGAGTTTGACATTACCATATACTATTTGATCACACAAAAGACGTTAAAAGTTCTATTTTACTATAACGACTTTAATAGTTAATCTATTACTTTATTGGCTAGTGATTTGAATAAGTTAATTAATAAATACTAACGTAACATTTCGGTCTCTATTTTTTTATTGGGAGAATACCAATCGAGGGCCTTCGCAAGGAGACAAAGTACCGGTAGTTACTTCCAAACATGTATATGTCATATCATCAAGTTGATATTCTCATTTAGCTTTTGTTTATGATATCCAACAAACTTTATACGGATAGTATCTAAAAAATTGCTTAATCATTTAATAATTCTTAAACTATATATATTTTGTATGAATTATATTTTTATAATTATTTTTCTCATCTAAACCTAATATATAATATATTGATAAACATAAATTTATTTTTCAACATATTTGTGTCACATGTATTTAATTTAAAGTATGAAATTTTTTACGTGTAACTTTTGTTTTCTACACACAAATATAAAATATTCATATTATAAACCGAATACATATGAACCAAATACATTTTAAAATTAATATATGTTAATCACAATTTTAAATTAATGTTAAATTAAAAAAACATGTAAAATAATAAATAATACATAAGTTCTCGAAGTTATTACTAATTCATGGATTCTCAAAAGAAAATCTCTATATTTGACGGTCAAATTGCAATTGGATATCCAATCAAATTCGATCGGTTCTAATTGGATCGATCGAATCAGATTGGATCGGTTGGTTTTCTGCACACCCTTAAATTTTGACCTATGCAATTTAATTAAAAACAATTTCAGTAAAAGTGTTTCTTAATATTATAAATTTAAAATATTATAAGATTTATGTGTTTTTATACTATTGTAATATTATAAATATTAAAATATTAAAATTGATGTAACACTATATTTCTTTTTTATAAGCTTTTGATATTTAAAATTGGGAAATTAATTAAAATACCCCAAGTTTGACTTTGACTTACCAATATACCACAAATCTCGCTCAGTTTACCGAAATGTCACAAAATTCCGCGGTGGGCTTCGCGATCGCGGTCCCCAACTCACGTGTCATACGAGTTTGGCCAAACAGCCCGCGTTGGTCCCTCAAGAATGCCCGCGGTACAGGTTTGGCCCCTGCCCGCGGAGGATGCCCGCGATCGCGGGATACCCCGCTACGTGTCAGCATGGGGTTAACCCAAAAAAAAATTGTGAGAGAAACCCTAATTTCTTTCTCATCGCCGCAACTATATAAGAGAGGTGGGGGGACCAAACCGGCCACACCTCATTTTTTTAATCAAATTCTCTCTTCTCCTCTCCCAAACTCTCTCAATTTTGTCGTGTGGAATACGCGCTCGGGTTTTTTGAAGATGGCTCGTATTACTAAGTTGGTAAGTTTTTCTTAAGTTTTTTGTTCTTTTTTATATGTTGTTATTTTAAGTTAAGATATATGATATGTATGTTGTTGGGTTGTTTATAACTTGTTATATGTTTGAATATGATATTTGTTCTATGTTTAAATTTTAAAATATATGATATGTATGTTTTTATGTTTGAATGTGATATTTCTATGTTATAATGTGTATGTTGTTATAGATGTTAGAGTATTTTTATAAAAAAATATTAAGAGTGTTTTTTTATAAAAAAAATGTTAAGAGTGTGTTTTTATAAAAATAATTCTTAAAAGTGTGTTTTTATAAAAAATTGTTAAGAATGTGTTTTTTATAAAAAAATGTGAAGATAGTGTTTTTTATAAAAAAATGTTAAGATGGTGTTTTTTATAAAAATAATTATTAAGAGTGTGTTTTTATAAAAAAAATGTGAAGATGGTGTTTTTTTATAAAAATATTTCTTAAAAGTGTGTTTTTATAAAAAAAAATGTTAAGATGGTGTTTTTTATAAAAAATTGTTAAGAATGTGTTTTTTATAAAAAAAAAATTGTTAGGATGGTGTTTTTTATAAAAATAATTTTTAAGAGTGTTTTTATAAAAAATTGTTAAGAATGCGTTTTTTATAAAAAAAAAATGTGAAGATAGTGTTTTTTATAAAAATAATTATTAAGTGTGTTTTTATAAAAAAAATGTGAAGATGGTGTTTTTTATAAAAATATTTCTTAAAAGTGTGTTTTTATAAAAAAATGTTAAGATGATGTTTTTTATAAAAAAACGTTAAGAATGTGTTTTTTATAAAAAAAATTGTTAAGATGGTGTTTTTTATAAAAATAATTATTAAGAGTGTGTTTTTAAAAAAATGTTACGAATGACAACTTAGGTCCCTATGGTTTTAAGAATGACAACTTAGGTCCCTAAACTTTTAAGAATGACAATTTAGGTCCCTAAACTTTTAAGAATGACAACTAGGGTCCCTAAACTTTTAAGAGTGACAACTAGGTCCCTAAACTTTTAAGAATGACAACTTAGGTCCCTAAACTTTTAAGAATGACAACTTAGGTCCCTAAACTTCACATGCCACACTCAAAAACATCTATATATAACACTATTATATGTTGAAATAAAATAAACCGCAACATCTATATATAACACTATGATATGTTGAAATAAAATAAACCGCAACATATCTATTTATAACACTATTATATGTTAAAATAAAATAAACCGCAACATCTATATATAACACTATTATATAATGAAATAAAATAAACCGCGACATATCTATTTGGATTTTGTCAAACGGGTGTAAATAGCCCTAAGGTATGTCGGGATTTAAGCAATCCTTGTGATTCCCCTACTACTTGGAAGTCCAATAGATTGAGTGGTTTCTTTTCTAAAACTAAAACAAACGAATAATTATCAACACAATAACCCAAACAAGCAAAAGCATCTATATATAACACTAACTATAACATCTGTGAATGACTATGTAGAGGGATTTCTTTAACATTGACTTGACGCTAAAGTGCAAAGTTGGCTACATCGAGGAGTTAAGAGAGCGCTTTAGGGGATTAGGTGTTCGTGCAGATACCGTTAAGGCCATCTTTAGAGGGACACCTTTCGGGCCATGGATGGATGTGTCTTACTCTGGTGGCGACCCTACGCTAGTGCACATGTTTCTACAGTTGGAGGTCGAGAACTCCAACGCTGAGCCGGAGGAGATGCATTTTGATTTCTTCGGCCATCGATTGTATTTTGGGCGTCGTGAGTTCTGTCGAATTACAGGACTACGTTTTGGAGAGGCTCCCTCCTTCCTCCCTTAGCAGACTGCTCCTTCGTTCCTAGGGTTTGGGGCATTTCAACATCTCGTTTGAAGCTGAAGGCAGCCCGGGACATGATGAAAGAGGGCCTTAGTGCCCTAAGCGACGCCGATGCTGTCCGTGTATGCTTGGTGGTGATCGTGGATATGGGCTTCATGGGCCGTGAGTATAGCCAGACTGCTTCCGAGACGGTCATTAGGGTCGTCGAGGACTTTGATGTGTTTAACAGGTACCCGTGGGGTAGCCATATCTGGACACATTGCTACTCTATTCTGCACCGAGCCATAGCCAGGCGCGCCGATCGACATGCAAAGGTGAATCTTTGTGGTTTTACATACGCCTTCAAGGTTAGATACGTAGTATAACATAAATAATAATACATACAAACTGTTTGGCTTTCCTTTTTACGTACTTGCTCTTCTTGTGTAATTCCAGATATGGATCTTGAAGATGTTTCCCGCAGCCGTCCAATATTTCGTCAAGCGCGACGACATATTACTTAGGGGAACCCGTTGGGACAAGGGCCCTATTTCCGTAAATAGGGCGTTTTGGCTTCAGTTCTTCAGTCAATCTAGACATGTAAGTTCTTTTACTATGTTTACAATGTTGCATACGTTAGTCCCGCTTATTAAATTTTTTATGTTTTATCATATATTTAGCCGCCGCATGCGCCTTTCGCTCACCTTGAGCCTACTGCCGACGAGAGGAAAACGCATTGGTACATAAACAGCGTGGCTTTATTGACGCAGAGGCGGCAAGGGCTCGACGTCCCTCTCCTTCCACATTTGACGAAGATGAGGAAGACCACGCGAGGCCCTCCTATCAGCCGACCCGTTCCTCCTCCTATCAACCGCCCCCTTAGTCCTCCTATCAGCCGCCCCCTTCCTCCTCCCATCAAGATCCGACTTCCACCGACCCATCTTATGGCACTTTACATGAGCTGTGGGACTACGTTCGGGGGCCAGTACACACGCATCTTGATGATCCGGAGGAATTCGCAGACAGTTTCGCGCTGTAAATGTTAGTGTTTAATTTAATTTGTTGGCCACGATCTTTTAGTTTGTATATTAATATTACGTTCTAAATTTGTTTTAGCTATCGAGTACGACGCCGATCCTCGCTCCGTTCGGACAGGGGGCACAGGAGACGTATGCCACCACATCCTATCCGTCATTCTATGAGAATGTAAGTGACATTGAGTAACCATTATAGTGATATGTTAGTTCCTAAGTTTGTAACTCTTATAATGATCAATGTCACGCACGCCGGGATGTCGGGGGCATACACCTCCCAAACGACGTTTGCCACCACATCCTATTCTACTATCCCGGAGAGTGTAAGTGACACTGAGTAACCATTATAGTTATATGTTAGTTCCTAATTTTGTAACTCTTATAATGATCAATGTCACGCAGGCCGGGATGTCGGGGGCATACACCTCCCAAACGACGTTCGCCACCACATCCTATTCTACTATCCCGGAGAGTGTAAGTGACACTGAGTAACCATTATAGTTATATGTTAGTTCCTAATTTTGTAACTCTTATAATGATCAATGTCACGCAGGCCAGGATGTCGGGGGCATACACCTCCCAAACGACGTTCGCCACCACAGCATTCATGGACATCTTTGGCGGTTCGGTTGGAGAGTATTACAGGCCGGAAATGTCGGGGTCGTCGTACGTCACACCGCCAACATACATGCATACTGTAAGTTATTTTGGTAGTTTTGGTTTAATTGTGAACATTTCCTAAATTGTACTTAAAACATCTAATAACTTAATTTTCAGACGATGGGGTCTCCTATTCTCGAGGAGCACTTCTCGGAACCGGAAGATGACCCGATGGATGTTGTAGATCCACAGGTGACCCCGCTCCCTCAAAAGCGGCAGCATAAATTTCAAAATGGTTGAGTTACCCGTTTAGACAACAAGAATCTACGACACCACTGCCCCCTAAAAAGCAAGCAAAGAAAGCGGGGGGAAACAAGGGAGTATAGAAGGCGGGAAAGAGAAAGGAAAATGTGCCTTCACTGGAGCGTCAACCGGCATCGGATATATTGAGGATGTGCCGGACTGGTGGCCTCCCCCGCTTGAAGTTCATCCCTTACTTGAACCTGGAAATTACTCCCCCCCCCCCGTTTTTCAAAGTATTGCTGGCGGATGACCCTTTGGAGTCTGACTTACAGGATGTGGTTAGTATGAAGTTTAACTATAGTCATATAATCAAATATATTTATATTACATGTCTAACCATCTATTTTTTATGTATAGCACATCGATTGTTGGGTCTCGCTGCTGCAAAAATATCGTGGAACAGACACGAAGTGGACCATGATGCTCAGTATTTTCTTTCACTACATGGTGCTTGAGCATCAAGGTCCCGTCTCCGTGGCTAGCTCATGCAATGGCGTGGAAGGGGTTTCTTTGGCTCTCCTCGATGTGGTATGTAAATCGTTTTACTCTTATTTTATTTAAGTTGTTTTGTTGCTAACTAAGTTGTCTAATATTGTAATATTTAAGGTGTACATCCCTATATGCATTCATCCCAAACATTGGCTGCTCGGAGTGTTTGAGCTTGACGCTATGACCATGACCATATATGACAGCGACAGTGCCAGTCTCTTCAGAGACCAATTGGATGACCAGATGAGAAGGTTTAAAGTTGTGCTATATGACTTCTTTTGCCGGGTCAAGGACACGAGGCGTCGCGATAGGACACATGTCTTTCGCCATAAGTTCGCCAACAATACACCCCAGCAGGCCGGGATTAATGCGGATTGCGGTGTCTGGGTATGCCGTAATGCCAGGATGTTGATAAATAACGATGTGGTATGGGTACACCCTGACCACACCGAGGACGAGGCCAATAAATTTCGCCAACATATGGCGGAGTCCATTTATGAGCATTGTCAAATAGTGCAACGTTAGGTTTTTCCAACACCTAGTAAGTAGGTTTATGAAACTTGCGATAATCCTAATACAGAGATTATTGGATGAACAAGCATTTATTTCTTGATTATTGGTGTATTGGTTCTTGTTGTTTGGAAGTGATTCATATGATGCAAAAATTGGTATTATGTAATGTAGAACAGTATCTATATTATAGAAACTTGCATTTGACAGTACCATATAAATCTGATCTAAATTCTCATTAATTAGCTATGTTTGACTACTTAAAGACTAATTTTCTGCCTAATGAAAGACTTTTATTCAAGAACAGACGAATATTGCAGTTACTTTTTTAGTCGAATCTTACAGGCTCTTTTCAAACAAATCTTGCAGTGAACTATTCAGACGAATCATGCAGGCAACTTTTTCAGACGAAATCTTTGACCATATCTGATGAACAACATACATTTTCACGGCTATAAGTAGATGGCATGATGAAGTAGTAATTCACAACTTCCTATCTATCTTTTATACATTCTCTACTCACCGTTTACAAACACACTCTCGCTTTTCTTAACACCATGGCTGGAGGTTCAAGATCAAGGGGGAACAGGTCGGCGAATGTGGCTGTAACTTCACGTTCGGGAGCCTACCAACCACTGAACGATGGAGCTCGCCGGAGTACCTGGAAGGTACCGAAAACAGACGAGGAGTGGACAAACTGTGGGCGAACTGCGGCCGATTTTCCATTCACGCCTGAGGAGGAAGCAGACTGGGAGATGGCATCCGACAATTACTACTTCGATAATGTCATGAGAACCCCACCAATGTATGATTTTATGCCGACGGGTCTTCGACAAAGTCAACGAATTACTCCCGCAGTGCAAAAAGCCATTGATGAGGCGAACGCCGATATTGAAAAGGTAAAGGGTATGTGGAACCATAACAGGGGGATTCAGCAGGGGAAAATGGAGTATCTAGCGGAGAAGAAACGAGAACTGGCCATCACTGGGGCTCACGTTCGGCAGCTGCAACGAGAGATTAAGGAAGCTGAAGAGGAACTAGAAGAACTCGAATCGGACTACATGGGAATGTAGGACGTGATCAAGGAAAAGGTTAACTTCATCACTGGACTCCAGGACGCCTTCCAGTAATAGATTTCTTTGTTTACCTGCACTGTATCCGTTTCAGTTGGGAAGATGATTTGCAATAATTTCTAGATGATCTTGTTAATTAATTTACTTGTTAAATAACTTAAAATGGGGAAAACATTTTCTTAAGTTAATTTCTATATTAAAAACATTAAAATGGAAAGGAAACAATACATTAAAAACCACATAAAATGATAACCTAAAAACTATAGGGACCATTAATGTTTTTTTAATATTGCCACAAACTTCAGGGGCTAAAACTGTAATTTCGGCATATTGCGGGACCACCGCGGGGTACCCTCGCGGGACAGGGGCCAAAAGTGTAAATGCGGGCATTCTTGAGGGGCACAACCTGTACCGCGGGCATTCTGGAGGTACCTCCGCGGGACTTTTTGGCCAAAACCGTATGACACGTGGGCTGGGGCCCGCGATCGCGTGGCCCACCGCGGAATTTTGTGGCATTTCGGTAAACTGAGCGAGATTTGTGGTATATTGGTAAGTCAAAGTCAAACTTGGGGTATTTTAATTAATTTCCCTTTAAAATTTGTTCCTTCGATTTTAAGACTTGTGTACTTTTGATTTACTTCATTGTCTAATAAAATTTTAATAAATTAAGATTATATATTTATTATTATGTTTTAGTAAATTTTATTTTATTGTATTCAACTAGTTTAAATAAATTTAAATTTTAATAATTTCCAACATAATAATATATTTTATTAAAAACACCATTAACAAACGTATACATACATATATATATATATATATATATACATATATATATATATATATATATATATATATATATATATAAGGACACAAGGAAGAACTCAGTTGTTTATGATAATTCTAAGATCCAAATTCAACCACAAATTATTAATACTCCTCCAACCCAAAATAAATGTCCACAATGAAAAATATACACAATATTAGAAATATGTAATTATTACTATTTTTAATCAACCAAAGTATAATTTTAACCTTAACTGTAGAGAGAGAAATTTTCTCCATCATATAATTAAGGGTATAATGGGAAAGTGCACAATTATTTTTGAAAGTGGACACTTATTTTGGGACAAACTAAAATAGTAGTATAGACACTTATTTTGGAAGGAATGGAGAAATTAATGAGTAATATTAGATATATTAATTTTAGTTATAATCTATTAATTTAAAAACAACTGTAAACAATATTTGGGGGTAAATTAGTCATGTTGTAATTTTCCTTCGTCTCTCTCCTCTCTAGCGAACCCTACTCAGACTAAACTTATTCTAGCGTGCACCATTGTGATGCCCAATAACTTCTAACAGTAAGACACAAATCGACTGTGATACATAATGTGGTACCCAATGACTTTTAACAATACATCGAATGTGATATACACTATGGTACCCAATGACATCAACAGTAAAGAGCTATGATACACATTGTGGTGCTCAATGACTTCTAACAGTAACACACAATCCGACTGTGATATATATTGTGATACCCAAGAATATCTAACCAATAAGACGCATACCTACTGTGATACCCAAGAATATCTAACCAATAAGTCGCAGACCCACCATGATACTAGTGTGGCACCGTTACGAAATACGGGTTAAGTCCAAATATTATATGGGTTTTAGACCACACATAACCAGAAGATGAGAAGCATCACACAAGTTATTCATACGTAATCTTCCTAAAGATTCATACGATGTACACGAAGCTCTTAAGCAACCATACGATTTCTTTTACGTATAATCTCATTGTAATAACTGTACTTACGACCATCTGTTACTAAAGGACGAAGTCCCTGTTTGATGTCACTAGTGTACCGACTACCTTCACTGTTATCGGCGGTTTTTATCTTCGACATGGGTTTTCCGCGTCACTAAAATCTTGTGTCTTAATTACTTTCTTGCGATTGTCGTGTGTTTCTCGAAGAAAACAATCTTTAGTTGTTAATGTTTCATAACTACCTTATTTTATTTTTAAGAGTTAATTTTGGCATGAATAGTCATCGTGGGGCCCCAACTACAGAATCTCTCCGAAAACACACGTCCTACTAATGATCTTCTCCATGCTTTATTATTTTTAGGAACATGGCCAACAATGAAGCAAGCTTCAATGCCATGGCTCAAATGAGAGTAGAATCAGAAGTTATCCGACAGTGCATTGATTTTATGGATGAGCAAATCGCATGGCCCACCAGGAAAATTTCTAACTTGAGGCACCAGAATTCTGGAATTCCATTTGCAAATCTCGGGTCGTCAGCAAGACCTTAGTTTATCTCTTCGAATCCCCCAGGTCCTCCTCCTTATATAGAATGTCCAACTTTCCATCCCATAAATACTCCTACTATGAGCACCGTACGATTCCCTCCACCGCCACTTTTGACGCAGAATATGACGTTCTTCGCACCTCCTTCTGCAAGTATTCCTTCAACACCTATCCCATCGATCCCAATGTCAACTATTGCTTATTTCCTCAAGTCATTGTTCCCCATGTATTCGACATTCCCTGCTACGAATATCCTTATGTCCAGTGACAAAACAGAGTCAAACTTACGACTGAATTTTCATGCGGCAATGGGTCTCATGACTCAAGGCTCTAGTGTCATCCTTCCAGTAATGCCAATCTCGAAGATAGCCAACAACGTTAGTCATGATGATCTCGTCACATGACGCCTAAAGTTATTGGAAGAACAAGATGATATTTATTGCGCTATTATGCAAGTTTCCAGGAGTTATTGTACTCGTCCACGGGAACCTTTGATGGGCTTCCAAGCATCACCATTTTCCAACGCCATTGGTTTAGTCAATGTGCCAAAGAAATGTTACATTCATGTTTTCACTCCGCAGTATTGAGGTGTGACAGACCCAAATAAGCATGTCGCTCAATCTAAGCAGCTTTTGTGGACAATATCAATTCCACAACACTATCAAGAAGTGTGTTTGTGCAAGAGTTTTGGAGCGACACTTACTAGAGTGCCATTACAATGGTTGAGTAATCTGAAACCAAAGTCTATTCATTCTTTTGTCGAGCTTGTCACCTAGTTATTTTAGCAGTTCCCTAGCAATTGTAAGATGGAAAATCATATTGACGATCTGTGTTATATTACTCAAACGAGTGGAGAGTCCGCACACAACTATTTCAGTCGTTTCAATTCGTAAATGATTAGCATTCATAATTTTGACGTTCAGACAACAATTCAATCCTATAAGTGTGGTCTAGACGACAACTCAGAGTTATACTTGGATGTGATCAAATATCCAGCCGGGACTTTCGAAGACATTGGAGCCATTGACATAAGCCCATATGCGTGTCGTAGATGATGTTACCTTTCGTCGTAAGCATGTTCACGACAAGTGACCTCTTAGTATGACGAAACCCGAATAAAAGTCAAGACTGCACCGAAGCATGAGCAATCACGACAAATATCACATGTCCAGTTTGACAAGAAGAAGAATTTCTCGAAATTCTCGAAATTCCGTCAGCATCTAATGATTTTGACGTATGGATATAAAAGAAAATCAAAATATGTAATTGACGGTTTAAATACTGTTCATTCGACGATCAGTTGGCCTAAAAAAGAACAACAATCCCAATGATAAAAATGATAAGTCTATGTTGTTTGATTTCCATGACGACTAAGGTCATCTGACCGATGGTTGCCTAGCCCTAAGAAAGGAAGTCCAATGGTTGGTCCCAAAAGGATATTTGCAAGTCTTAATTACAAAAGATATCATTAAAAATAACGACCCTCGAACGCCTTATCCCGTACACACAAAGGTCCTAAATTGTATTATTGGTGGTTGAGACATTTATGGACTCACTTATTCTGCGGCTAAAAGGCATGTTGTTCAGCGACCAGATGAGTCACCGATCTTCAAATTAAACAAGTCAAAAGTAAAACTAGAGTTACAAACAATTCCCATATCTTTGGACCAATACAATCTCTATGACCCGTGGCAGAAACATTTAACTCACAACTGGAAATTGTTCGACAAGGAGAGTCTTGATCGATGGTGGAAGTTCAACTAATGTCATATTCCTTAGCACGAGCAAAGCTATGGGAATAGATGAAGCAGAAATCATGTTGCGATAAACTATTTTAGGTGGCTTTAATGGTTTCACGGCCAACACGGTTGGAGAAAATATCCTCCTGGTCTATGCAAAAGGAGTTAATAAACATACGAAATTTAATGTCATCGATTGTTCCTCAGCCTAGAAAGTGATCTTTAGGCGGAAAGGGATTCACGGCATGAAGATTGTCCCTTGACGTATCATCAGATGATTAAATTCTCGACACCTTGGGTGTTTACGAAATTATAAGCAGGTAGAAGAAAAAGTGTGATTTCTACAAGACGATGTTAAAATCACAAAAGCACAACATCTAGTCGTTACAAGAAAAGGATAACTTTGAAATCGTCGATAACTATCAACTACAATAGGATGTTCTCGATCAGACTAGACCTGGCAAATTAGTGTAGACCTAATCGGTCAATATTGGTGGGACCATCATTAGATTCCTATATCTAGAAGGATTGATCGATTTCTTGAAAAGTAGCATTAATTACTTTTCTTGGATACACGAAGATATGGTCCACATTAATCCCGACATTGTTTAGCACATTATCAACATCGATCCAGCACTTAAGCATATTGTTAGCTCCAATAGTTCAACTGATAGAAGTATTGAAAAATAGGCTAAGTTTAAGAATGGCAGAGGCTTTCTACAGGGTTCACCAAGACCACAGAAGCCTCTGCTGATCACCATCTGAGAAGAACAAGCTCAACCAGAAGATCAAGGCCACAGAGCCTCTGTGAAACCTAACAAAGCCTCTGTGGAACTAACGTTCTTGAAGATGAAGATTGTTAGCTTCAATCTTCCTAATCATAGAAGTATTTAGAAGTAGTGAAAAATAGGCTAAGTGAAGAAAAGCATCTTACAGAGGCTCTGCCGACATTACCGAGAAATCAAGGTCAAGAAGCTACAGAAGCAACAGAGGCTTCCTACAGAACCTCTGCTGTACTCAAAGAAGACCCAAGACTCGGAAACAAAGGTGGATTGCTCCACAGAGGACCAGACCACAGAACCTCTGTAACTCATTACATAGCCTCTGTGGTCCTCACTGAAAGACTTGAAGATATTTATAATATCTTGCTACTGTTACAGGACCCGTTCATCAACTTGCATGGTAGCATGCCCTGTCCAACGTCGACGTGTCAAACTCTGATTTGATTCAATAGGGCTTAGTACATATTAGACGTCTGCTGCATTAAATGCAATACAGCACATCTGACTGTTCATACCATCCTTGCAACTGTTCACGACATCCGTTCTACTATTCATACGTACCTTTTGAATAGTAGCATATGCTTTATGTTCCCCTTTAGAGTAGTATATAAGGAAGATTCATGTTGAGTTCTTCCTTACACACACACAAAAACAAACACACAACACTTCAATCGAACATCAAGAACACAAAAGCTTATTCACCTTAAAAGTCATATCTGTTTTAAAGCTTTTCTTACTCACGGTTCATAAACCTGTTCTTAATATATATTCAGTAAACTTTGAGATATAATATTCTGTTCACTGTTTATTTATATTTTGTTCTAAATCTATCTAACATATCTGTTAGTTCTTCAAATACGCTTCCGCATCAAACATTAACTTGAACTAATAGATCTGATAATCTTGTTTAAAGCAAAACGGGAACCAACAATTGGTATCAGAGCAAAGCTTGATTTTCAATATCAAGTGATCCTCGTTTTACAACTTTTATTTGATAGATTATTTTCTTTCTATTCATTACCATATTTCTAGATATTAGTCGTATCCAGAAAACCTTCCAGATCTTCATACTTAGAAATCCTCCATCAGATTATCCTTTCCTCAAAATGACAAATACAAATAACTTTTTCACTGCTGGCTCACTAACCAAACCTCCTACTCTTCTTAGAGATGAGTATCCTCAATGGAAGATAAGAATGGTTCATTTCTTTGAGGGTACTGAAAAAACTCTCAAACAATATCTTTACAATCTTCCTCCAGTTCCGATGATAACTATGCCACATGTACCAGCTACTGATGAATCTGCTGAAATCCCTGAACATCAAAAACCTAAGCCAAGAGAAGAATGGTCAAATAAAGATAAGGCAGAAGATGAAGTTGCACAGAAAACAAAGAGAATATTGATCATGGCAATCCCCAACGAACTTTTTCAATCCTTCGATGCATGCGAAACAGCGCACGATCTCTGGAAAGAATTAGAAAGACAGTTGGAAGGGGGGTGCTAAAACTCAGAAGAACCGAAGGGCACAATACATAAATGAATATCATGCTTTCAGAGCCTCTGCAACAGAATCTCTGCAAACAACATACGACCGGTTCAACTCTCTCATAAACAAATGCAAAAAGTCTGGTATTCACAGAACCACGGAAGAAAATAACGTCATGTTTCTAAAGAGCCTGAATGATGAGTGGCTTCAGTTGTCTATGTCTTTACAAACAAATCAAGATCTAGACTCCTGGACACTCTCTGATCTCTATGGAACACTTGCTGCACAAGAGCCTCAAATAGCTCAAGCTAAAACACTAACTATTGTGCCATACGCATTGGTTAGTAAATCTACAGAGGCTGCAGACAGACCAAGAAATGAGAGATCTACAGAGGAGAAAAAGAAGATGGTAATGGTTGATAGCGAAGAAGACGAGTTGATAGAGGAAGAGATAACTCTTGCGTCATTAGCTAAATCAATGGCTCTATTGACAAGAGAGTTTAGAAATAACCAAAGGAATTCTGGTAGAAGAGATGATGGAAGAAGAGAAGAATCAAGTGATCGACAGAGATCAGATGACAAGGTAGGCCACACACAAGAATGCTACAAATGTGGTAAACCCGGTCATTACGCAAACGAATGCCGAACAGAGAAAGGTGGAGACCTACAGAAGTCTGACGACCGAACTGGAAACATCTCCCAAGGTTGTTTCAACTGCGGCAAGCCAGGTCATTTCGCAAAAGAATGCAGAAGTAGACCAAATCGCCCACAGAAGGACTCAGCTTTTTACAAAAAGAAGGCCGAGTATTACGCACAAAAATCTCTAATGGCGAACAAAGGGCATTTTGAGGCAAACAAAGAAGACTTCGAATCAGACTCTACCTCTGATGATGAATTTCCCACAAATGCCCTGTTCTGTGGCATGGCAGAAGTTGACTCCGGCACTGACAATGAGGTATCCATTTCAAACTCTACCTCAAGTACTAATTCTGTAGATGATGATTTATTTAAACTTAACATTGAACTGAAAGATATAATTGAAAGCATTCAGAAAAATCTGACCTTTAATGAGAGAGAAGTAAGGCTTTTCACTCAAGAAAAAGCCAAAATCTTTGAAGAAAAAGGAAAAGTCGAAAAATATTGGAGCAAAAATATAGATCCTTTAAAAAGGCAAATTTCTGATTTAACTTATGCTTTAAAAATCAAAACAAAAGAACTTTCAGTTTCAAGAAGTGAAACTACAGACATAAGAGCTCTCAAATAATACTTTCAAAAAGAAAGAGAGGTACTTTGGCAAGATCTTTTAAGAAGAGAAGTTTTAATTAAAAACTATAAAGATGCACAGAAGGTGTATGAAAAGGTAAACTCTCAAATAGCAAGACGAGGTATAGGGTACAGTGATATTACCTTAGGAGTTGAAAATAAACGACTAAAACCTCTGTCCTCTCTATTTGTTTTGGGAAAAACTAACAAACCAAACTTTCCAAACTTACTCTCTGTAAGTAAAAGGGTTAAAATCTCTGCAGAACCTCACTTGAGGAAACATACAAAGATGATCAATGTGTGGTTTGAAAACACAGATTCATCATCTTCAACCTCTGTCAATAGAGGAATCAAACCAAAGAAATATCTGAAAACACAAGATCAGATTGGTATCTTTAAGTTTGGTAAACCAGAGACTCAAACACAGGTCGCTTTTGTCTGTATGATAAACGTCGAAAATAAATTGTCAGCAGAAGCTCCTGAGTTTAAACCCATCTTTTCAGAAGAAAAACTTGAAGAATCTATTGAAAAAGAAATTTTGGAAGTTTTGAAATCAAATGTTTTAGAAAATCTCTGTACATCTTCTATAGATCAAAAACTCGCTGAAGAGATCTCATCAGAAACCTCTGCCATCTATGAAAGTTTTTCTACAGAGGAAGAAAGCTCGTATGATACATGCTCAGAAAATCCAGCCTCTGTCGAAAGAAATGACTCAACCTCTGCATATGAGGACGATTCATCCTCTGACGACTCAGAGACTGATTTCAAATCAGGGATAATTCACTGTGACACAGAGGATGTCAAATTCTCCTCTGAAGTTCTTAACAGAACAATTTCTCCAAAAGAGAAAATCACAGAGATACCTATCCATCCAGATTTTCTCAAAATGTGTATACAAGTCAAAACCTCTACAGAGCTTGAAAATCTGAAAAAGGCCTCTGAAAATCCAAAAAGCTTAAAATTTTCAAAACCTTTAAGGAAAATCAAAGAGAATCCCACTTGGCAACAAAAGGGAAAACGGCCTGAAGCTAACAAATATTTTTCCTCTGTGATAGTGAAGAAAGATGTTCACCACAGAAGAGAGTCACAGAAGGCAGGAACTAAACAAGACTTTTGCAAACAACATTCTAGTATTCATAGATCTTCTTGTAATAGGAAATCTAATGTAAAGAAAGAGTGTAATGTCTCTGTGGCTCAGTTCAAAGAATTCAATGAAAAGTTCAAACAAATCACATCTCATATTCAATATTGTCATTGTTTTGATCTTATGTTTAAATTGAATAAACACTTCTCAAGTCCAGATTGCTTTCTCACCACTGAAATTCGAAAGTCAAAACCAAAAGAGAAACAATCTGATTCTTCTACAAAAGAAAAAATGTATTTCAAGAATGCTAAGGCAAACTTGAAAAATTCTAACAATATTGGACCCATGTGGATATGGGTACCTAAATCTTTGTGATTGTCTTACAGAAGCAACATGTGCCAATTTGGTATCTTGACTCTGGATGCTCAAGGCACATGACTGGCAACAGAAGATTACTATCCACATACAAAGAAACACACGATGGTGGATCTGTAACTTTTGGAGACAACATGAAGGGACACATCAAAGGCTATGGAGTCATACAAAAAGAAAATGTCTCTGTATACAAAGTTGCATATGTGAATGGCCTCAAACACAACCTACTAAGTGTAAGTCAACTCTGTGATACAGGATTCGATGTGTTATTCAAAAGAACTTTCTGCTCTCTACAGAGTGAAAACACAGGAATGGAACTTCTGCGAGCTGAAAGAAGAGGTGATCTATACCTAATGAATTTTACTTCAAAATCCAAGGACAAAGTTTGCCTAGTAGCCTGCAAAAGTGAAGAAGCGTGGTTATGGCACAACAGGTTCTGTCACTTAAACTTTCACACCTTGGATAAACTAGTAAAACTCAATCTAGTTAAAGGTTTGCCAAATGTTAAATTCAATAAGGATCATTTGTGTTCGGCCTGTGAAATGGGAAAACACAGAAGGGCTTCCCACAAAGGCAAAACAGACGTGTCTTGCACTAGGCCTCTGTACATGCTTCATGTCGACCTCTGCGGTCCCATTGCCATACAGAGCCTAGGTGGCAAGAAATACATACTTGTCCTAATTGATGAGTATTCACGTTTCACATGGGTTGAATTTGTTAGAAAGAAATCAGATGTTCCAAATGTATTGATAAATCTAATGAAAAGAATCCAAGTTCTTTATGATTGCAGAATACAGAAGTTAAGAAGTGACAATGGCACAGAATTTAAAAACTCTGTCATTGAAGCCTATCTTTCAACAGAAGGAATATCACAGAACTTCTCTGCAGCTCGCACTCCACAACAGAACGGTGTTGTCGAAAGAAAGAATCGAACACTTGTGGAAGCCGCAAGAACTATGCTGTCAGCATGCGGATTATCAATGAACTTTTGGGCAGAAGCAATTTCTACTGCGTGTTATACTCAGAATCGTTCAACCGTTGTGAAAAGACACCTCAAGACGCCTTACGAATTGCTTAACAAAAGGCGGCCAAACATCAAAATTTTCCATGTATTCGGATGCAAATGCTTTGTCTTAAACGACAGAGATTCAAGAGGAAAGTTTGATGTAAAAGCTGATGAAGGCAAATTCATTGGATACTCTGCCACTTCCAAAGCCTACAGAACATTCCTTACAAAGTCTCACAAGATTGTAGAAAGCATCAATGTTTCTTTTGATGATTCATTCCAAATGACTTCTGAGCAAATCAGTTCAGAACTCAGAATTAAAGGAAAATCCTCTGACATCTCAAGAACAAAAGAAGATTTGGATCTTCTATTTTTGGAGATGTTGCACGATAACATTGATCCTTCTGTTGCAAGCATCAGAGTTTCTGAAGAACCATCCTCTGTCGGACAAAATCCTACAGGTATGACTCTAACTGGTCCAAATAATGCTTCATCTTCTTCTATAAATACTACAGATGCAAATGCCGAAGAAGAAAATGCAGAAGATGAAACTTCAAGAAAAACGACCACAGAAGCTGTTGAAAATCAAACTCCACAATCCACAGAAGAACCAATTACAGAGGAAACTGAGGACCAAGACTATACGTCCTCAGAGGAACAAACTCCACCACCACTCATACCAATCATTCAGCAAACGGTAGAATCAACTACCAAGGCACGAAAAACGACAGAGGCTACACGAGAAGAAGAAACACCAGAAGCCTCTGAAGAAAGTTTTGATGACATTGATGATCATCTTCCACGCACAACTCAGTGGAAAAAAAGCCATCCTCCAAGCAAAATAATTGGAGAACCTTCTGACTCAGTAAAAACAAGGTCTGCCACTGCTAATTTTTGTTTCTTTACAAATTTTATTAGTGTGATAGAACCAAAGAAGATTTCTGAAGCCCTAGATGACCCAAACTGGGTAGACGCCATGCAAGAAGAACTTCTGCAATTTGAGCGTAACAGAGTATGGACTTTAGTACCTCTGCCAAGAGGGAAACAGGCCATTGGGACTAAATGGGTCTACAGAAACAAGAAGGATGAAGATGGAGTGGTCATCAGAAACAAAGCAAGATTAGTAGCAAAAGGATATAGACAAGAAGAAGGCATAGACTACGATGAGACTTTTGCCCATGTCGCACGGCTCGAAGCAATAAGAATATTCTTAGCCTTCGCAGCCCACAGAGGTTTTAAAGTCTATCAGATGGACGTAAAATCAGCTTTTCTAAACGGTGAAATCCAAGAAGAGGTTTACGTAAATCAGCCACCAGGTTTTGAAAGCTCAAAGTTCCCAAGGCATGTATACTACCTTGAAAAGGCTCTATACGGACTAAAACAGGCTCCAAGAGCATGGTACGAACGACTTTCCACCTTTCTTCTAGAAAATGGCTACAACAGAGGTACAACAGAGGTACAACAGATACTACATTATTTTATAAACGCAAAAATAGTGAGATAATGCTTGTACAAATATACGTAGATGACATAATTTTTGGGTCTACAAATTCAGAAGAGTGCAAAATTTTTGAAAAACTCATGCAGAGTGAGTTTGAAATGAGTATGATGGGAGAATTAACATTCTTCCTCGGACTTCAAGTCAAACAATCTTCAGAGGGAATTTTTATAAATCAAGCCAAATATGTCTCTGACATTCTTTTAAAATATAATCTCTCTGATACCTCTGCAATGAAGACTCCAATGGCCACTGGAAATAAGTTATTCTTAGATCCAAATGGTATTTCTGTAGAATGTACTCTCTACAGAGGCATGATTGGATCTCTGTTATACTTAACAGCAAGCAGACCTGACATTATGCATGCCACATGTCTTTGTGCACGTTATCAAGCTAATCCAAAGAAATCACATTATGATGCTGTAAAGAGAATCTTTAGATACGTGAAGGGGACCAACAATCTTGGTCTCTGGTATCCACAGAACTCTGGTTTTAGTCTTAAAGCTTATACAGATTCATACTATGGAGGATGCATGCTCGACAGAAAGAGTACCTCTGGGAGTTGTCAATTCCTAGGTGGTAAACTAGTCAGTTGGACCTCCAAGAAGCAAAATTGTGTCTCCACATCCACTGCAGAAGCTGAATACGTTGCTGCTGCTAGTTGTTGTTCTCAGGTTCTATGGATGAAGACTCAGCTAAAAGACTACGGCCACATCCTATTCAAAATACCCATCTTCTGTGATTCCAAAAGTGCCATTGCTATATCTGCCAACCCTGTGCAACACTCAAAAACCAAGCATATCGATATAAGGTACCATTTCTTGAAACATCATGTTGAATACGGTACAATCGAAATGCATTTCGTGCCCACAGAATATCAACTCGCTGACTTATTCACCAAAGCACTAGACGAGAAAAGATTCAACTTCTTGGTGGGTAAGTTAGGAATGATTAACATGGTGTGAAAATCCTCTGTAAGTATAGCTTTATCTTCTGTAAAGAAGTATAAATATCTATTATTACTTAAGTTATTGCTTTGATAAATTTATTTCTGTATGTATTTTTTATGTGCAAAAATAATTCTTGGTTACAGAGCTTCTGTGGGTCCGCTCAGATCTTCTGATAACCCTTACAGAACCTCTGGTAAACATGATCTATGCTGAATACAAATCTTACCATTCTTTGAACCAAGCATAGATCAAGGGGGAGCAAAAGGAAAATTCTTGATCTACAGAAGTGATTAGATCAAGGGGGAGCAAAAGGGACCCTGAAATGATCTACAGAGGTAAATCTTTCAAAGGAAAGCCAAAGAAGAATGTCGATAATTCTCCATCGACAGAAGTAAGACAAAACTGCCGAGAACAGAAGAACCAAAAGGTATGTCTCTCGCACAAAAGGTTTTTGGAAAACAGTTTTCTAGGACAAGAATTGTCAAATATGTCCTAAATATGCTGTGAATAACATTTCAAAAGTCAAAAGCTCAAAAAGTTTCACAAAATTCAAATGAGGAGAAATTTAAGGTCATAGAGCTTCTGCTGAGCTCAACAGAGGTTTTGCAGGAAATATGCTCTGTGATCACAAATTAACCCTCTGTCGATCTTTTGGAATGTTATCTCGGAAACCAAAAACACACACCATGACCTTCTCGAACAAAACGTTTTTCAAAACAGTTTTCTCGGACACCAACTTTCAATAATGTGCGAAAAACATCTCTTAACACATATCAAAAATTGGATGATCAGAAAGTTAATAGAATTCAAATTATAAGATTTTTTCTCTCATAGAGCTTCTGCTGGCTCTCACAGAGCTTCTGCAAGTTCCATCAGAGCCACAAAACCTCTGTGAGTAAAGTTTCTTGACAAAATCCTATTGATCCTCTCCAATGTCTTTCCAAACGTTTTCGTTCAAAGAAGAACCTACAATGAGATATATGAGAAAAGGTTAAAAATCAAGATTTTCAAAATCACAGAGCTTCTGTAAAACACAAAAGTTCTGCCATTTTGTTATCTGGGCATTTCTGTAGTAATAACGGTTACTTCTACTGAGAGTGAAACTCATGTGGCTAAAAACAACCTCACGCGCCTAGCATTAATGGGCCGCGCACGACGTCCTGTCATATTCTAACAAGGCCTACGTGTCCCATTTTCTTTGGGCGTACATGGAACGTTTTTATTTTGGAAAGTTGAACCCGCCGTTCAAACTCGAGTACGGATTCCAAATTTTAATCCATTGCCATATATTTTACTCTTTCGATTTCTACCGTTTTACCCTCCTATAAAAACCAAGCTTACCCTCTCATAAAACCTTTTACAAACTCTTATCTTCTTCTCCGGCGAAACCCTGCAAAAGCTTGCAAAAACCTTGTTCTTAAAATCAAATGGCTTCATCTTCTAAAGCAATCTCCCAAGAACTCTCTCCGGCGAACTCACCGGAACACTCACCTGCCCATTCTGAACGTTCAGAAAACCCCAACCTTGCAAGAGATATTGAACAACAAGATTCCGGGGACTCAGCAGACTTTGCTCCGACGACACACTTGAAAAACTTCATAGCAAAAGATCACTTCGAAACCATACTTCCTATCAAATCCAACAACTGCTATTTGGTCCCCTCACCCACTGCTTTCGGCGAAGCCCATGCCATTCTTCTGAACATAATGGAAAATCACATCCTCTTCCCTCTACTCTCAAGAACCCCAAACAAAATTCCAGTCCGTTATCTGAACCAATTTTGGCAAAGCTGCCGATTTGATAAAGACGATTCTCTTAGCAAAGGGTACATTTCAAGACCTGATAAATCTGAGCACCTTGAAATCAAGTTCAACAGAACAATGTTCTCACTTGAATTCAACCTACCAACAAGGGGTCTTCTGGGATTGAAGAGTTATGCAGAACAACCAACAGACGAAGAGCTCTGTCGCTTCGTGGAAATGCTTGGGTACAACACCCAACTACGGAAGAGAAATGACTTCCGCAGAGGAAGATTACCACCTCTGTGGAACACTTTGTTCTCTATTCTTAACAGATGCCTGACAGGGAAAATATGGAGTATTGACCAGAGCTCACATCAAATCTTGAGCATCATGTACGGGGTTTACTATGATCTTCCACTAGATTATGCGACCATAATGATGCAAGATATCATAAATACCATCGACAAAAAGAACAACACGAGAAGGGTCAAAGAGAACGATCCCAACTTTCTACCACCTCTGCAATTCCAAAGAATATTGGGAGTACTGTTCGAACCTCTACTGCTAATCCAAAACTGGCCAATGGAAGGACCAACTCCCAAACAGTTCCCGATGAACAAGAATACCCCCACTGATCATACTGATGGCTACTCACACTGCAGACCTCTGTCAAAGAAGCTTCTGCGCTACGCATCAAATAAATCCCTTAAGAAAGAGTATATACGCGCTCATAGAACTCCTAAACCGAGTCCTATGACACCCCCGCGTTTAGGTGTCCCCCTAGGAACAATGATAACAAAACCTCTTTCGACTCAAGAAGAAAAGGATCAGAAGTTAGCAAAGCACATGGCTATTCAACTCAGCTTTATAGCCAAACGTACAGAACTTATGGGAAAGAAGTATTCATCAAGAACCTCTGCATCTACTCCAAAAGCTAAGAAGAGAAAAACTGCAGAAGGCACCTCAACAAGCGCTGCAGAAGATCAACCTTCACCTCCTCATGCCACATAAATTGGCTCCTCTGCTCCTCCCTCTTCCCCAAAAATGAAGAAGAAAAGAAGATCGAAATCAACAGAGGAAGGGGCACCAAAACCTAAGAGAAGGAAAACCAAAAGGAAGCATGGTAAATCACTTGAAAAGTTGGTTACCATTGCAGAAGAGGAAACTGCAGAAGAAGAAAATGCAGAAGAAAGAACTGAAGAAGAAGAAGTTGCAGAAGAAGGAATGGCTACAGAAGAGTATCAATCACCCTATCAATCTCCAGATAGATTTGCTCACCAAGGAGACCTGAACGACTTCTTACAGAACCCTGACATTGCCAACACCCTAAATACAGCAGGGTGGACGGCACAACCTCTCGACCACCACTCTCCAGAAGAACAAGATTTCTCCATTTCTGGCATTGACACACATCTGCAAGAAGATGATGCAACACCCAAAGATCAACCAACCAACACCCCTGTTATTCAACAAAACCCTTTCATTCAAGGATTGGACGTCCACAGAAGAAGTCCAAACCCAGCTTCAGTAGAAATAGAACAAACAGAAGCTGAGTGGAATAGAGGTGAAATTACAGAGGCTTCTGAGAAAATGATGGAAGAAGAAAAAGAAAAAGGGGCCGAAGTTGTACAAAAAGAGGGATTTGCAACAACAGAGACAGGAATAGAAATCTCAGAGGTGGATTCAGATGAAGAAGAAGCTGTCTGGATACGAAAAGGTCTCTATCATCCAGATGTCATGAGATTATATGGCACTAATCCAATGTATGACTTCTTACGACCAGAGCAAGGAACTTCAACAGAACCTAGGGAAGAAGCACCAAGCCGAAGGATAGCTACAGAGGATGAAATGATAGACAATGATGTAGTGCTTGGATGCTTAACAGAAGAAGAAACAAGAAAAGATGCCTGGATAAATAGAGGCACACAACCAAAACCAACTCCCAGTGCAACCCACATTTCTAACTCCGCATGTCTAGCTGCAGAAGGAGTTATTGAAAAAGAGCAGCACAACTCGATCCTAACCCAACCCATCCAGCCAGAGGTTACTCTTTCAACCTCTGTGCCCACAAAAACCGGGGAATCCATTCCTAGGGAGTCTCCTTAAAGAGACTCACCTATTGTTCGTGATCAATCGCCCCAGATCACCCTAGAACACCCTACAAAGGAATTCGTTTCCTCTGCCATGCACACATTAGGACCAAATCTTCTTTCAGAGAGAAGTAGTGAGCACAGAGACGAAGAGACTCTAGACAAGTCTCCTAGTCAACAGAAGGACATTCCAATACCCACCTCTGGAGTGATTTGGACACTGTTCTTCACATAACTTCTGTAGAGATCGAAACTCAGGTTTCTTCTCGAGGATCAGAAGGAAATCCTTCCACCCCCATCGTACAAACAAGGGTGAACGAAGGTGTCCCAGGAACAGGGACTCACTCTGGAGACGAATGTGTTCCTCTAGAGGTTACACAAGGAACACAAGTATCAAGGGATGAGTTCCAAACCCTTGTCACCTCTGTGAACCAAACAATGAAAGAGTTGCAAAGCTCTTTCAAATCCTTTACAGAGACAACATCTACGGCTATCCTGAATCTGAACACCAAAATGGACAATCTGTCCACAGAGGTAAAAACCGCCATCTCAGAGATGAAGTCTTCTGCCGAAACTACTGCCAAAGCTACAACCACTTCTGCCGCTCAGGAATTCGGAACAACTGCAACTTCTGCTTTCAGGGACTCTGTCAAAAATTTCCTTGAACAAATGAATACGCAATCCAGCAGAGCAGAGGGCATTACTTCAGCAGATTTACAGAATGCCTATCACAAGTCCAAGCAGAGGCAATACGCAACTCGACAATGATGCAACCAAAAGACTATATGACTAGAGCACAGCTTACAGAGCTCGGACAGAACGTCATTAACCAGGTCACAGAAGTCATTGTATCCTTCACAACTGCAAATGCCAACTATGTCAAGGATTTCAGAAAGAGTGTCAGCAGAATGCGTTTCAAAACAGAAGCAGAGCTTGCGACATTGATTGACCTCTGCGATGATGTCTGTGAAAAGTTGATGGCAACAGGAGCTGAATTACCGAAGAAGACCAACACTTCTTGCAGAGCAGAGGGTACTTCTGATAAAAGTCAGGATGATTCTGATGATGACCAACCTGGTCCATCAGATAATCCTGAGGGGGAGAATCTAAGAGAGAAAGCTACGAGCAGAGGAATACAAAGTCCACCAATCGCAACAGAACCAATCAGCCAAGCCCCTCCAGAACAAACCAAACAACAACAAATCCAAAAGACCACAGAGACAACACCCATCTCTGTGGAATCATCTCCTGACGAAACCAAAATTCCAGAAGCAGATCTGCAAACCACAGAGGCAACAACCGCCCCTGAGGTAATCATTTTGGAAGAAACAGATGAAGAAACCACAGAGAAAACACCCACCTCTGTGGAAACACCCCAAACCATACCGAGAAGAAAGTCGATTGCCACCAAACCAAAAAGAGCAACGACCTCTGCTTATGACGTTCTGAAAAGGATGCACACAACAATGAGTGATCGTATGGCACAGAGAGAAGAAGAAAGGCACAGGTTCACTTCATCAACAGAAACAGAGCTCACAGAAGAAGTCAACAAACAACCTCCAACAGAGGTTACAGAGCAACTCAATCCAACAGAACCATCGCCACAAAAGTCCTCTAAATCACAAATGTCAAAACCCACCGAGGCAACCCCCATCAAGCCAACAGAAGTGCCAACCTCCAAACTTACAGAAGCAACAGTTTCTGCCCCGCCAAAAGCCAAAGATAAGGGCAAAGGAATACTGACAGAAGAGCCTAAGAAGAAAACATTGCCAAAGCCAACATAGAAACTAATGAATAGTGCGTTTGATGCCTTTCAAACCCCAAAACCTGAAGAAGTTGACTGGGCACATGGATTGAAGCATCTGTCAAACATTCCTCTATCTGGTAGAGCCGCAGAAGTTGTTCAACAGATGGAGAGTCTCAGAAGACAAGTACCACAACCTGGTCCAACATATGAAGAAATGGAAGAAGTGGTATACAAATACCTCTATAAACAATCCTTTCAGACCAATTATCCAACAGATCATGTGACAGATCCAAGGATCAGAGAAGAATTTGAGAACATCTTCACAAGGACAAAGCCAAGAACCAAAGCATATGTCTTCTCAATCCACAAGATCAAAAAGGTAATCTTCTGCAAATTCTCCTTCACAAGAACCTATCCAAAGGTCAGGTACAATCTTTACAAAGTCAGAAGATAAGACAATTCAGAAACTACCTTCGCTGATGCTGTGTTAAGAAATATCAATCCTTATGATCTACCTGACCTTCTGCAATGGACAAAGGATAACTACAACACTGAGGCAAACACCAGAGCCTATCAAGTGTTGAGAAAAGCGATGAGGGAAAAGCTTCTGCTCTACAGCATGATAGATTTCCAGCTGGGAAAGGATCTTGGTCTCAAGCATCTGGATTTACGACCACCAGAGGATCGCTGCCCACCGAACGCCGTACCTAACTCAATCATCACAGAACCACGGTTTGGGTTAGTATTTCAAAACCCTCAAGGCGAAACTAAACTATTTGTATGCATGGACTGTCAGAAGTACGCAACAAGTACTCTGAACAAGTTCAGAGCAAGCCTTGTGAAATACAGAGGTACAAAGAAAATGGATAAAGATGCTGCAGATACTATCATCAGAGAGATAGACGCCACAATCCGCCTAAGAGAACTATGCATCAGATTCTACAAAGAGATCAGAAGAGTCGGAAGAGACAACAGAAGCTACAACGATTTCAAAGATGTCAAAATCTGATTCTCAGACCTCAAATCTCTGCAAACAAAGTTAAAGTTTATCTTTCATTGTACTCAAATGTAAAATGCCTCTGGCATATTTCTAAATGAAAGAAATTTCGAGGTATTGTTTAACCTCTGTCTTATCTAACTTAGCCTAACTTAACTCAAGTTCAAATTTTTATTTTTCACTACTTAGGGGGAGATTGTTAGCTTCAATCTTCCTAATCATAGAAGTATTTAGAAGTAGTGAAAAATAGGCTAAGTGAAGAAAAGCATCTTACAGAGGCTCTGCCGACATTACCGAGAAATCAAGGTCAAGAAGCTACAGAAGCAACAGAGGCTTCCTACAGAACCTCTGCTGTACTCAAAGAAGACCCAAGACTCGGAAACAAAGGTGGACTGCTCCACAGAGGACCAGATCACAGAACCTCTGTAACTCATTACAGAGCCTCTGTGGTCCTCACTGAAAGACTTGAAGATATTTATAATATCTTGCTACTGTTACAGGACCTGTTCATCAACTTGCATGGTAGCATGCCCTGTCCAACGTCGACGTGTCAAACTATGATTGGATTCAATAGGGCTTAGTACATATTAGACGTCTGCTGCATTAAATGCAATACAGCACGTCTGACTGTTCATACCATCCTTGCAAATGTTCACGACATCCGTTCTACTATTCATACGTACCTTTTGAATAGTAGCATATGCTTTATGGTCCCCTTTAGAGTAGTATATAAGGAAGACTCATGTTGAGTTCTTCCTTACACACACACAAAAACAAACACACAACACTTCAATCGAACATCAAGAACACAAAAGCTTATTCACCTTAAAAGTCATATCTGTTTTAAAGCTTTTCTTACTCACGGTTCATAAACCTGTTCTTAATATATATTCAGTAAACTTTGAGATATAATATTATGTTCACTGTTTATTTATATTTTGTTCTAAATCTATCAAACATATCTGTTAGTTCTTCAAATACGCTTCCGCATCAAACATTAACTTGAACTAATAGATCTGATAATCTTGTTTAAAGCAAAACGGGAACCAACAAAGATCAATGCTTCCTTGAAGACCAAAACAAGCGTTCTTCTCACATGCCCTGACTTGTACAAAGATCTTGAAGATCAAATAGTACATGAGGACGATGATCAACTTTCCAGGTGTCATCCTCTGAGAGGTGACAGCCTTTTCTTTTGTACCTTTAAACGTTCCACGACTATGTCTTTTATACCGCTCATTTCAGCACTACCTTTTGTCCCCTGCCACACTATTAGTAGAATTCTCATTCTACCTTTTGTGGTAACGGAGCACAACATACACACACACCTTTAGAGTGATAATTATGAGAGAGAAAACACACACTTTGTGGTGTTCTTGGTGTAAAACATTTGGTGAATTAATGAAGATGAATCATTGAGCGTATTCCTTGTTGTTTTACTTTCCTTTATTATTTCCTCTGTGTTTCTACCAGAACCATTTATCAAACGCTTCCGCACATTAAGATTATTATATTATGTTTTTACACATATTTTGTTTAAATATCATTGTTGAGTCAAATATGGGATCAACAATTGGTATCAGAGCAAACTTTGAGTCTCAATATCAAAGGATCCACTATGCAATGATCTCGATTTGTTTTTGGTAGATTTATGGACTGATTTTTAGATCTGTTCTTCAGATTCACAAACAGTCCCTGTTTTGTGTTATTTTCAACTAGTTTGATTTTGACACATAAATAGGAACTGTTATCTGTTTAAAAATCTTTCCACCTTGTGCTTTGTTCAGTTCTTAACTCCAATCTTTTTAAGTTTAAACTTGTATTTCAAGTCTGTCCCAATTTTAAAGGATTTATGTTCAACACTCTGTTTTACTGTCTCTTTCAAAACCCCTATTTTTTCTTTCAAAATGGAAAATGCAGCAAACTTCTTCACTGCTAGTTCTCTAACCAAGCCCCCGACCCTTCTCAGAGACGAATATCCACAATGGAAAATTCAAATGATCCATTTTCTAGAAGGTGTTGACAGAGAACTGTTGACTTATATTAATAATCCTCAGTATATCCCCATGGTCACAGTTCCCATGTACCTGAAACCCCCACTACACCAGAAGTACCTGAGTATGACAAACCCAAGGATATTGATAAGTGGTCCCCACAAGATTGGGAAAAATATGAGTGTGCAAAGAAGACCAAACGCCTTTTAATCATGGCAATCCCAAATGATCTTTTTCAATCGTTAGATTCCTGTGATTCTTCGTATGATCTCTGGAAAGAACTAGAGAAACAACTTGAGGGTGGAGATAAAACCCAAAAGAATAGAAGATCTCAGTGCATAAATGAGTATTATGCATTCAAAGATTTGCCGTCAGAATCCCTACACAGCCCGTACGACAGATTCAATTATCTTATCAACAAGTGCAAGAAGTTTGGTATCCACAGAACTTCAGAGGAGAAAAATGTCATGTTCCTAAAGAGGTTAAATGATGAGTGGCTTCAACTGTCCATGTTACTTCAAACAAACCAAGACTTGGACACTTGGACTCTCACAGACCTCTATGGCACTTTGGCCGCACAAGAAAGCTTCATAGTTGGGGAAAAAAAACCCCAGTTGGCTGGACCTCTGGCGTTGGTAGGAAAGGCCACAGAATGACAAGGCTCTAGAGGAGAAGGATAAGAAGAAAAAGAAAGTTCTGGTTGCAGATAGTGAGGAAGAAGAATTGATGGATGAAGATGAGGCAACAATGGCCTCAATAGCTAAATCTTTAGCTCTGCTGACCAAGGAATTTGGAAATAGAGGGTTCAAGAAGAAGCCAAATTTCAACACAGGGATAGTTGACAGAGATGGGAGAGACGAATGAAGTGGAAAATATACTAACTTTGGGCCACAGATGGAAAGATCATATCAAGAACCTCGACAGTATGGACCACCGCAGGGATATGAACAGAGAACTCAACGGAGAAAATACTTCTACAGTCAACATAGGATGTATGACAATAGAGGATACGAGCAGAAGGGTGGAGGTGAATACGAGGAGATACCGACTGAATACCCACAGAAGGGTATGCCTAGGGAGTAGCACATAGCTCAAGATAAGGCTGCCACGGATCCATAGAACACAAGGTGCTTCAACTGTGGCAAACCAGGTCCCTACGTGGCAGAATGCCTAAGCCAAACCAACAGACCCCGGAGAGATTCTGCCTTCTACCAGAAAAAGGAAGAATACTACACGTAAAAATCTCTTATGGTAGAATAGGAGAATTGGGTGTCTGATGAGTCTTCTGATGAAGGAGAAGAGGAAAATGCATTGTTATGTAGGATGGCAGAGGTGAGCAGCTCCGACTCCGACTGTGAGGTATCCACTTCTAACTCATCCTCAAATGACATAGAAGAAAATTTGCTTACACTTATAGAAGATTTTAATGAATTGAAAAGACTTGTGTTGACATAAAGAAAAAACTTGCCTTCTATGAGAGAGAAGCCATACTTCTCACCCAGGAAAAGGCAAAGATAGATTTGGAAAAGGAAAATCTTGAAATGGAATGGTATAAAGAGATAAACCCTTTAAAAGAAAATATTTCTGACCTTGATTCTACCTTAAAAGCCAAAACCAAAGAGCTTATGGATAATGAGAGTGACAGGATGAATATACTTGCTCTCAAAAACTTTTTCCAAAAAGAACAAGAAGTTCTTCACTAAGATCTACTCGACATAGACCTCTTGATTAAGAAGTACCAAGATGCACAAAAGGTTCATGAGAAAGTGAACACTGAAATAGGCAGAAGAGGGATTGGCTTCTGTGATTTGGATCCTTATACAGGACACAAAAGAAATAAATCTTTGTCCTCTCTATTCTGCATTGGGACTGTTAGAAAACCAGGATTTCCTAACCTACTCTCTGTGCATAAAAAGTGAAAGACCTCTAGAGAACCTCACAAGAGGAATCCACTGAAGATGATCAATGTAGGGTATCATAACATGAATTTATCATCATCAGACTCTGTCAAAAGAGATTCCAAACCAATGAAATATCTGAAAACTCAGGATCACATAAGACTCTTCATGTTTGGGGATCCAGAGACACTAGCCCAAGTTGCCTTTGTATGCATGATGAACTTTGAAAAGGAGTTATGCGCAAAGGCACCTGAGTTCGTACCTTTGACTACAGAGGATAGGATGCAAAATGTTTCCAAAATGACTTAAAGGAAACCTGTGAAAATCAATTTGTTGAAAATCATGAAGAAACTTCTGTCGAACAAGGTCTATGTGAAAAGGACTCTGTGGACACTTTTAAGACCATATTAGTTGTTCCTTGTATTTCAAAAGATTTAGACATTTCTACGAACAAGGAAGAAAGTGAATATGACACATGTACAGAGAATCTCGCCTCTGTCAACAAAGATTTCCTCGACTCAGACTTAGAATACGAGGATGATTCAACCTCTGTCGACTCAGAGACTGACTCTATTGATTCAGGTATAGTGCCTTGAAAACTAGAAGGATTTAAACTTCCTTCTGGCATTTTTAATAGAACAATCACTCCTAAGGAAAACTCTACAAGAATACCTATCTGTCCTGATTTTCAAGACATGTGCATTCAAGCAAAAACTTCTCTTGAGCTTGAAAAGATTAAAGATCAAAAGGAAAAGTCCTCTTAAATTCTAAAAACTTCAAAACCTTTAAGGCCAAATCAAGAAAAACTTACATGGCAACAAAAGGGAAAATGGATTGAAAATAACAAGTTTTTTCTTCTGTGGCAGTGAAATTGACAGAAGGTCACCACAGAAGATGGGTACGACCGAAGGCTCTCTGAAGAGAGATTTTTATAAAAATAAATCTAGCCTAGATAGGTCATTCTGTAAAAGAAAGACTGATGCTAGGAGAGATTGTAATCATAAAGCCTTTGTACCCATTTTCAATGTTTTTAATGAGAAGTTTAAGCAAGTTTCTTCAAATGTTCATTATTGTCATTGCTTTGAACTTATGTATCAATTGAATCGACATTTCTCTGGTCCACACTGTTTCCTCTCTCGACTCAAAGCAAAGAATACCAAATTCAAGGGTTAGAAGAAGCAAAATGGTTCTTCTAAAGAAGCTAAAGCCAAAACAAAGGATGCTAAGGCAACCTTAAAAACCTCTAACAAGATTGGACCCATTTGGATATGGGTACATAAATATATCTAATTGTGTTGCAGAAGCAGTATGTGCCTATTTGTTACCAAGACTCCGGGTGCTCTAGGCACTTGACTGGCGATAAAGGTCTACTATCCTCATACAAGGACAAACTTGGAGGAGGATCAGTAACCTTTGGAGACAATAAAAAGGGGTACATTAGAGGATGTGGAGTCATCAAAAAGGAAGATGTAACTGTGTGCAAAGTTTCATATGTAGATGGCCTCAAGCACAACCTACTTAGTGTGAGCCAAATTTGCGATACAAGTTTTGATGTGAAGTTCAAAAGAACTTATTGCTCTCTACTAGGGGTAGACACAAACATAGAACTTCTGAGAGCTGAAAGAAGATGTGATTTGTACCTCATGAATTTCAAGGCCAAAAGCCAAAGTGACAAGCTCTGTCTTGTATCAAGCAAAAATGAAGAAACATGGTTATGGCACAACATGTTCTGTCATCTAAACTTCCATACGCTTGATAAACTCGTAAAGCTTAATCTGGTAAGTGGTTTGCCTTATGTTAAATTGACAGAGATCATCTCTGCTCTGCTTGTGAAATGGGAAAACTTAAAAGAGCTTCCCATAAAGGCAAGTCAGACGTGTCTTGCACTAGGCCTCTGTACATGCTTCATGTTGACCTCAGCGGTCCCATTGCTACACAGAGTCTAGGTGGTAAAAAGTATATGCTTGTATTGATTGATGAATACTCAAGATATACTTGGGTAGAGTTTGTCCGAAAGAAGTCAGATGTTCCACACATCTTGATCAATCTAATGAAAAGAATCCAAGTTCTATATGAGTGCAGGGTGTAGAAGCTAAGGAGCGACAATGACACATAGTTTAGAAACTCATCCAATGAAGCATATCTCACAGAAGAAGGAATCTCTCAGAACGTCTCTACTACACGAACTCCACAACAGAATGGCGTGGTTGAACGCAAAAATCACACGCTAGTGGAGGCTGCAAGAACCATGCTCACAGCATCTGGATTACCCACTTATTTCTGGGCATAAGTTGTTTCAACTGCATGCTTCACTCAAAATCGATCCACAATTGTGAAAAGACACACCAAGACACCTTACCATTTGATAAACCAGAGGAAGCCAAACCTCAAATTCTTTCATGTGTTTGGGTGTAGGTGCTTTGTCCTAAACGACAGAGAGTACCTTGGGAAGTTCGATCGAAAGGAAGATGAAGGGAAGTTCATTGGATACTCTGCAACTTCCAAAGCTTACAGAATTTATGTTCTGAGGACACGCACCATTGTGGAAAGCATTAATGTTTCTTTTGATGATTCATTCCAAAAGACTTCTGAACAAATCAGTTCAGATCTCGGGTTAAACAATGAAGCCTCTGGAGTCTCAACATCTCGAGAAACATAGTTAAATCTGTTATTTGAAGATGTGTTCAATGACGAAGATGATCCCTCTACTGAAATTCATAGAGCCTTTGGAGAGCCATCCTATACGGACCAGACAAGTCAAGGTATATCTTTAACTGGTCCCTCAAATACTTCACCCTCTTCCACTAATTGTGTAGGTAGAACTATTGAGGGGGAGCAAGCAGTGAATACTATAAACAAGGACTCCACGACAGAGCAACTAGAAATTCCTACTCCTGTGACCACAGAGGAAGCAACACCAGAGCAGAATGAGGATTCTATATCAATATCTTTAGAGGATTCAATTCCTACTCTCATTGAAATACCAACTCAAGCTGAAACACCAGCCACGAGTATAGATGAAGTACCTTCCACAACAGAAGCTGTGCATGAACCATCATGCATACGGACATAAGTTCAACTAGATGAAAACAATGACCACCTTCCAAGGATGACTAAATGGACAAAGAATCATCCACAGAGCCAAATTATTGGTGGTCCTTCAAGCAAAGTGAAGACTCAATCGTCCACTGCTAACTTTTGTTTCTTTACAAACTTTATCAATATGATCGAACCAAAGAGAGTTTCTGAAGCCCTAGACGATCGAACGTGGGTAGACGCCATGCAAGAGGAGCTTCTTCAATTTGTGTGAAACAAAGTATGGTCCATAGCACCTCTGCCAAAAGGCAAAACAACAATAGGGACCAAATGGGTTTTTAGAAACAAGAAGGATGAGGATGGGGTGGTTATAAGAAACAAGGCAAGATTGGTGGCCAAGGGATACTGTCAAGAAGAAGGCATTGACTACGAGGAGACCTTTGCCCTTGTTGCATGGCTCGAAGCTATAAGGATCTTCCTAGCCTTCGCAACCCATAGAGGTTTCAAAGTGTATCAAATGGATGTCAAATCTGCCTTGCTCAATGGACAGATTCAAGAAAAAGTTTAGGTCCGACAACCACCAGGGTTTGGGAGTGCAAAGTACCCTAATCATGTCTACTCTTTGGATAAGGCTCTGCATGGACTCAAACAGGCCCCAAGAGCATGGTACGAACGACTCTCAAACTTTCTTCTTGTCAATAAGTTCAAAAGAGGAACCACTGACACCACTCTGTTTTACAAGAGAAAATGTGATGAGATTCTGCTTGTCTAAATTTATGTTGATGACATCATATTTGGTTCTAATAATGAAAAATATTGCACAAAGTTAAAAAACTCATGCAGAGTGAGTTTGAAATGAGCATGATGGGAGAATTAAACTTCTTCCTCGGGCTCCAAGTCAAACAATCATCTGAGGGGATTTTCATCAATCATTCTAAATATGTCTCTGACATACTTTCAAAATTCAAACTCTCTGATTCCTCTGTCATGAAGACCCCCCATGGCCACTGGATCCGAGTTACACTTAGATCTAGAGGGTAAATCTGTCGAGTGTAAACTTCACAGAGGCATGATTGGGTCTCTTTTATAATTAACTGCTAGTAGGCCAAATATCATGTACGCTACATGTCTTTGTGCAATATATCAAGCAAATCCCAAGGAATCACACCTTTATGCTGTGAAGAGGATATTTAGATACCTTAAAGGAACCAAAAATCTTGGTCTCTGGTATCCAAAGAACTCTGGCTTTGATCTAACGGCTTATACAGATCCAGACTATGGAGGATGCAAGTTAGACATAAAAAGTACCTATGGGAGTTGTCAATTTCTAGGTGGTAAACTAGTGTGTTGGACTTCAAAGAAGCAGAATTGTATGTCCATATCTACGGCAGCAGTTGAATACGTCGCTGCTGCTAGCTGCTGTTCACAAGTTTTGTAGATGAGAACTCAACTCAAAGACTATGGTCTAAGAATTGAAAAGATACCCATCCTCTGTGATTCCAAAAGTGCCATAGCAATGTTTGTCAATCCAGTACAGCACTCGAAAACAAAGCACATAGATATCATGTACCACTTTCTAAAGCATCATATCGAACAAGGTACAATCGAGATGTACTTTGTGCCCACAAGGTATTAGCTTGCCGACTTATTAACCAAAGCATTAGATGAGAAAAGATTGTTATTCTTAGTTGGTAAGTTGGGCATGCTGAATATGAGTTGATTCATGAACCCTTGTAAGTGTAAATAGATCTTCCTGTATATATGTAAATACTTCCATCTTTCAGTATGTAAACTCTTTTTCTTAAGAATTTCTATAACCAACAGAGCTTCTGTGACCTGGCATAGAGCCTCTGGCCTTTGTCATAGAGACTGTTGAGTGGTTGATCTATGTCTTGTATACTAATTATCATTATTTGACCCAAGCATAGATCAAGGGGGAGCAGAAGGAGACCTTATAATGATCTACTGAAGTTGGTCATTCAAGGGGGAGCCAAAGAAGTCCATTGTTCGAACAATCCACACAAGAAGGTGATCATGCCGAAACCAGTGAGAAATTTTCGGTAAGCACACCGCACAACTACACTTTCCAAAACACTTTTCTAACATAACATTCCAAATATGTCATAGAATACCTATTTAAACTACTCAAAACTTTGGATGATCAAAATCTTTTGAGAGCTTTCCACAATTAGATTTTTTTAGTCAAAGAGCCTCTGTGATGTTTCACAGAGCCTCTGTCCCACAAAAGGTCTCTGCGATCATGAAATTTTGCGTGGAATCTCTCTTGAATCAACTTATCGCTTTTCAAATATTTTTGGTAAAGAAAAGGTGCAATCTTGTGCGTGGTATGGAAGACCTCAGACCTTAGAAGCTCACTCCACCACAGAGCTTCTGTGATACTCAACACTTATATGTTTTGAATGTTTCTGAGGTGTGGGTTCTTTTGAAAGTCACAACCATATGCTTTTAGCAACTGGCACGCGCGTGGAGTTAATAAGAGGCGCACGACGTTCCATTGTGCACCGCCATTATTGACTTGGCAACCTCTGATTGGACGTGTACTGTATTGATGCTACTGAAGGGGTTTTCAAACGGCTATTCACTTGATTACGGATGCCAAACTTTATGTATTTAAATTTTTACCTCCCGAAATCTTATCCTTTTCACCCAATATAAAACCCACTTTTACCCTTCTTCTCCACCTTTCCCAAACCCTCTCTCTCTCTGATATCTCCGGCGAATCTGCAGATTTGTGTGCAAAACCTCCAATAACACCCTGATTCTTCAAGAAAACCTTATCAATGGCATCAAACAACTCCCCTGCACACTCCCAACAATCTCAGAACCCCATTCCACTAAGAAACAACGGAGAACACTCGAACAGTGAAGAATCTGTTCATCACCAACCTTCAACCAACCTGCAAAATTTTATGGACCATGATTGGTATGAAACCCCCTTATCCTAAAACCGAACAACCACTATGTGGTTCTGAATATGGACAATTTTGGCCAAGAACAGGCAATTCTGATAAATATACTACAAAACCATCCCCTCAAGAACATCCTTACCAGAAACGTTAAGAACATTCCTGCCAGGTACCTGCACCAGTACTGGCAGAGTTTCCATTTCGATGAAGAAATAAATTCAGTGGTTAGGTACATGTCAAAACAGACAACTCTGAGACTCTAAACATAGGGATTAACAGAGCCATGATCTCTCTATAATTCGACATCTCCACCAGAAGCCTCTTGGGTCTTAGGAGGAATGCAGAAGAGCCAATGGATGAAGAGCTCTGTGAATTTGCTATGATGTTGTGTTATAACCAACACGTTTCCAAGAGGAATGAATTCAGAAGGAACAGACTTCCTCCTCTGTGGAACACTCTTTTCTCAATCCTGAACCGCTGCTTGACAGGGAAACCCGAAAGCCCTGATCAGAGCTCCCACCAAATCCTTGCCATTATGTATGGCATATACTATGACTTACCACTAGACTATGGCTGTCTAGTTCTGCAAGAGTTAGCCTCTGCCATAGAAAAGAAGAGAGGCACACAAAAGGCAGAAGGGACTCTGCCAGCTCTACAATTTCAGAGACTCTTAGGAATCATCTTGGAACCTGTGCTGGAAGAAGAAGGTTGAAGCCTTGAGGGACCAACTATAAAGACCTACCATTTGCAAAAAATGACCCCAACCAATCATGCCTCAGGATACAAAAACTGCAGACCTTTGAGTAAGAAGATGCTTATCTATGTAAGTAAGAAAGAATTGTTAGAAGAGTATACGCGTGTACATAGGACTCCCAGACCGAGTCCTATGACGCTCACGCCTAGGAGTCCCCATAGGCACAAAAGTGGTTGAGAAGATGACAAAAGAGGAGCATATGATAGATTTAGAAAAGGATAGGCAGAAGATAGACAAAGCCAAGCGAGTAAAAGTCACTGAAGCAACCTCTGCCGCCTCACAACAAGAACAAGATCAACCTCCTTCCCCTCCTAAACAAAAAGCCACAAAGAAGAAGACTAAGAAGGAAAAAACCACCGCAGAGCCAAATCCTGACCACCCAGTCACAGAGGAAACCCAAGATGAACCCTCTGCACCTTCTCATCTGAAGGAAAAGAAGAAAAAGAGGAAATCAAAAACCTCATAGGAAGGTGCACCAAAGCCCAAGAAGAAGAAAACGAGAGAATCCAAGTCCCCTCTGTAAGCAATCGCGAAGGATGAGACCCAAGTTCAAGAGGAACTTCGTGCTCCAACCCCCTTACACTTTGCTGAAATACTGAACACCCTCAAACCTCTACCATTCCTGAAACCACAGAAGACCTCTACCCCAATACTGAAACCCTTGGCTCATTCTGGCAAAGAGTGCAAATGGACACCACCCTTGATACATCTGGCTGGAATATGAATGAAGCCCCTGATTTCTACGTGGCAGATGTAGACTCATATCTTGAAATGGCAGAGGGAGCAAAAGATAATGTGGTAACAGAGTCTTCAGGCACATCTATAGGAACTGAAATAATAAACTCCCCTCAACTCACAGATTTTGACCCAAGTCTTGAGGGAATAGATGAATTGCAGCTTACAGAGGAAATGGAGGACGAAGAAGTAGAGTCCACGGTAGGTACATCAGAAGTTCTAGGGAATACAGGGAAAGAACTGAGAAAGATGTCGTAGTTAGAGAAGGCATATATCCCAAACTCCCTCTTTTGGCATCCCTTATTTCTAACCTCGCCAGTTGTTAGCTCCAATATTCATAATATTAGAAGTATTGAAAAATAGGCTTAAGTATGAAAGACTTCGACATAAGCTCTGAGGAGTACCACATAAGCTCTGCGGAGTGCCACAGAAGCTCTGCCGAAGTAAACAAGAAGATCATTCAAGAAACACCAAGACCAAAGACAGAACTACAGAAGACTGCTAACATAAGGATCAAGTCACAGAACCTCTGCCACCCTTGACAGAAGCTCTGCGGAAAACTGAAGACTTGAAGATATTTATAATATCTTTCTACTGTTCCAGGATCCGTTCATCCACTTGTTTCCAGGCGTGCCCTGACATCAACTACACGTGTCAAACTCTGATAGGGCTCTGTCAGAATGGGAACGTGCACATTAAATGAACATCGTACCTAGCTACCAACCAAAGGTCTACTTGGAATAAAGAAGTATGCTGAGGATCCGATGGACGAGGAGCTCTGTCGTTTTGTAGAGATGTTAGGGTATAACACAACCCTAAGGAAACGCAATGATTTCCGCAGAGGCAGACTACCACCTCTATGGAATACCCTCTTCTCCATCCTGAACCGTTGTCTCACAGGGAAAATTGGCAGCCCTGACCAGAGCTCACACCAGATCCTGACCATCATGTATGGGATCTATTACGATCTTCCACTTGATTATGCCACCCTCATGATGCATGAGATAGTAAATACGATCGACAGAAAGATTGCAACCCAGAAAGCCAAAACGAATACACCAGGATATCTGCCACCTCTGCAATATCAAAGAATCATAGGAGTCTTATTCGAGCCTCTACTTCTTATGGAGAAATGGCCAATGGAAGGGCCAACTGTAAAAATTTTTCCCATGAACAAAAACATTCTTACAGAGCATGAAGACCACTATCCTCACTACAGACCTCTGTCGAAGAAGCTTCTGACATATGTAAGAGATAAAGAGATGAAGTTAAACTATATATGCGCCCACAGGACTCCAGAACCAAGTCCTGTGACACCCCCGTGTCTAGGAGCCCCCTTAGATTTAGATATAGTGGAGAGTTAGACAGAAGAAGAATGGGCCAGAGCTTTAGAAAAACATCACTCAGTACAGGCACGGTTCCATGCCCAAAGAGAAGGCATATACCCCTCTCCATCCAAGAGAAAAACCTCTGAAACCACACCCCAAAAGAAGAGCAAGAAAAGGAAACCCACAGAGGAAACTACAACCTCTGCAGCTTAACCATCTCCACCCCCTGCAATAGAAACAAGATCCTCTGCACCTCCCTCCCCTCCAAAACAAAAGAAACGAAAAACCAAATCCACAGAGGAGGGAGCCCCTAAGCCAAAAAGGAGGAAATCAAAAAGGAAGAAACCCACGTCACCTCTGCAGGCCATTACAGAGGGAGTCGAACAGGAAGAGGAAGACCAAACTATACCTCTGCAACCTCCCTCTCCAATAAACTATGCAGATCAACAGGGAGATTTTAATGCCTTCCTTAACCAACCCGACATAGCTCACACCTTAGATCCATCAGGATGGACCGCATAACCGTTGTCTCATGAATCGACAGAGACACCCAACTACACGATAGCCTCAAACTTGGATGAACATGATCAAACTCCTCAGAACATTCAATGGCAGACTCCAAAGATTCTGCACAATCCTTTCTTCCATCCAGAGCTTAACACTAAGGAAAGAACCTCTACATGCAGAAATGAAGAAATTTCCCAACCTCATTCCAGTTTTGACACTCAATAACGAACCCCTCAACATACAATAGAAGTCATATGTGAGGCTCAAGGTACACAAACTCTGCACCCTCACGTTCAACGACTCATAGAAACTCATTTTATATATGATTCCTTGAGGACAGAAGGAGAAACGACTAAGGTAGTGGAAACTGCAGAAGAAGAGGTAAGGATAGGGAATACAATAACGGAAGAGGTTAGGGTAGAAACCACAGAGGGTCCTACAGAAAAAGATGCCAGAGAAGAAGAAGGCACAAATCTCCAACCCCCTCCCAGTGCAACCCACATATCTAACACCGTCGGTCTAGCAGCAGAAGGTGTTATTGAAAAAGAGCCGCACAGCTCGACCCCAACCTAAACCGACCAGCCAGAGGTTACTCTTTCAACCTCTGTGCCACCTATACCTAGGGAAACCATTCCAGGGGAGTCCTCTCTAAAGGATTTACCCGTAGTTCGTGGTCATTCGCCCGAGACCACAATCATACTCTTAATAGAGGCATATGTTGCCTTTGCCACGCACACAACAATAGGGCCCAACCTCCTTTCAGAGAGTAGTAGAGAGCACAAAGACGGAGAGACTCTAGACAAGTCTCCGAGTCAATAGAAGGACATTCCAATAACCACCTTTGGAGTGGATTTGGACACTGACTTTCACAGAACTTCTGTAGAGGTTGAAACACAAGTTTCTCCTCAAGGATCAGAAGAAAATCCTTCCACCCTCAACGTAAAAACAGGGGTGAACGAAGGTGACCCAGGAATAGGGACTCACTCTGGGGATAGATGTGTTCCTCCAGAGGTTACCACTGACTCTCATGTGACAAAGGATGAGGTCCAAACCTTTGTAACCTCTGTGAATCAAAAACTACAGGAGTTGCAAAGCTCCTTTTCTATTTTTACAGAGACTACTTCAGGAGCCATTACAAGTCTAAATACCAAAATGGACGCCTTGTCCATGGAGGTACAACAAGCTTTCTCCAAGATGAAGTCTGCTGCCGAATCTTCTGTCACAACCTCTGCCAGAATACATGCTGTCGAATTCGAAAGAAGTGCAACCTCTGTATTCAAAAACTCCATCAAGATATATCTTGAAAAGATGAGGCAACAAGCTTCAAAGAAACCCGACAATACTTGCAGGGCAGAAAATTCTAAAGAAATGAGGCAGGATGACCCTAATGATGATGATGCATCAGGTCATCCTGAGGGGGAGAACCAAACTGAGAAAACAACAGAGGCTACACCTGTAGAAACTATGACAACCGCAGTTCCTGAAACTCAAGATCCCCCAACCCAAAGTCAAGGAAACCAACAGAGGCCCACAGAGGAAACACCAGCCTCTGTGGAAACCACCTCTGTATTTGGAAAAGATGCCCCTACTCAAGAAAAGATCCAGATCTTATAATCTTCCTCCTCAGAAGAACTTTCTGTTGGTTCCTATTTTGCGTATACAAGATTGTCAGATCTATTAGTTCGAGTTTATGTTTGATGCGGAAGCGTATTTGAAGAACTAACAGATATGTTTGATAGATTTAGAACAAAATATAAATAAACAGTGAACTGGAAATAATATCTCAAAGTTTACTGAATATATATATATCAAGAACAGATTTAAGAACAGTGAGTAAGCAAAGCTTTAAAACATATATGACTCTCAAAGTATATAAGCTATGTGTTCTTGATGTTTTTATCTCTTGATTCTCGATATTGAAGAACTGAACATGAGTCTTCCTTATATACTACTCTAAGGGGACCATAAAGCATAAGGTACTATTCAGAATGGACGGTATGAATAGTTGGACGAATGGCATGAACAGTTGGACGTGCTGTATTGCATTTAATGCAGCAGACGTCTATTATGTACTAAGCCCTATTGAATCCAATCAGAGTTTGACACGTTGAAGATGGACAGGGCATGCTATCATGCAAGTTGATGAACAGGTCCAGTAACAGTAGCTTGATATTATAAATATCTTCAAGTCATTAGAGAGGACCACAGAGGCTCTGTAAAGTGTTACAGAGGTTCTGCGGTCTGATCCTTTGTAGAGCAGTCTTCACCGAATTCCGAGTCTTTGGTCTTCTTTGCGCGTATGACAGAGCTTCTGTAGGACTCCTCTTTAGCTTCTGTAGCTTCTCGACCTTGATCTCTCGGTAAGTTCGGCAAAGCCTCTATAAGAGGCTCTCTTCACTTAGCCTATTTTTCACTGCTTCTAAATACTTCTATGATTAGGAAGATTGAAGCTAACAATCTCCCCCTAAGTAGTGAAAAATAAAAATTTAAACTTTAGTTAAGTTAGGCTAAGTTAGATAAAACAGAGGTTAAACAATACCTCGAAAGTTCTTTTCATTTAGAAGTATGCCAGAGGCATTTTACATTTTAGTACAATGAAAGATAAACTTTAACATGATTTGCAGAGATTGGTTGTTTGAGAATCAGATTTTGGCGTCTTTGAAATCGTTGAAGCTTCTGTTGTCTCTTCCGACTTCTCTGATCTCTTTGTAGAAACTAGTGCAGAGTTCTCTTAAGCGTATTCTGGCATCAATCTCTCTGATGAGGGTATCTGCAGCGTCTCTATCCATTTGCTCGGTATCTCTGTATTTTACAAGGTTTGCTCTGAACTTGTTCAGAGTACTAGTTGCGTACTTCTGACAATCCATGCTTACAAAAAGTTTGACTTCGCGTTGTGGGTTTTGAAATACTAACCCGAATCTTGGTTCTGTAATGATTGAGTTGGGCACGGCGTCAGCTGGACAGCGATCTTCTGGTGGTCGTAGATTCAGATGTTTAAGACCAAGATCCTTTCCTAGCTGAAAGTCTGTCAGACTGTAGATTAGAAGCCTTTCCCTCATAGCTTTTCTCAACACTTGATAGGCTCTGGTGTTTGGCTCTGTGTTGTAGTTGTCTTTTGTCAATTGCGGAAGTACAGGTAGATCATAGGGATTCAGATTCCTTATGTCAGCATCAGCGAAGGTGGTTTATGAATTGTTTACCCTTTTGACTCTGTAAAGATTGTACCTGACTCTTGGATAGGTTATTGTGAAGGAGAATCTGTAGAAGATTACCTTTTTAATTTTATGAATTGAGAACACTTCTACTTTGGTTCTTGGCTTTGTTCTGCTGAAGATGTTCTCAAATTCTTCTCTGATGTTCGGATTTGTGATTTGGTCTGTTGGATGGAGGTTCTGAAAGGGTTGTTTGTAGAGATATTTGTACACCACTTCTTCCATTTCTTCGTATGTTGGACCATGTGGTGGAACTTGTCTTCTGAGACTCTCCATCTGTTGAACAACTTCTGCAGCTCTGCCAGTAAGTGGAATGTCTGACAGGGGCTTTAATCCATATGCCCAGTCCTCTTCTTCAGGCTTTGGAGTTTGAAAGGCATCAAAGGAGCTTTTCATCAGTTTTTCTGTAGGATTGGGTACTGATTTTGTTAGAGCATTGTTGTATTCAAGATTTACTGTAAAGTCAATGTACTGTATGAGTCTATACAGTATTGTGAATGCCTTTATACCTTGTATGTCATGGGTATAAATAGGCTTGTCTAGTTCATTTGTTAAAAAAGCTTTTGTAATATTTTAGAAACCTTTTGTAATCCTTTGAGCTCAATACATGGATGACATATTTGCTCTCTAGATTCTCTCTCACTACATTCATATCTTATTGCTAGAGATCTGGGATTTATCAATTGGTATCAGAGCTAAACAGAAGATTCAAGTAGATCGAAGACCAAATTGAAGAATTTTTACACTGTTCTTGAAGAATTCGGACCAAGAAGAAAACACTGTTCATCTGAAGTCTTATCATTCAGACATGGAGTTTTTCTAGATTTTGAGTTTTTGAATCATTTCTTTGCATCATTGCATTCGGATTTGCTTCCTGAACACTTTTAATTCTTGGATTAACATCAAAATCTGCACAGAATTGACAGATCTGATCGATTCTTGATTTTTTTTCGAAAACTTCAAGATCACTCTTTTGATCTTAATCTGTTCAAATTGATCGAATTGTGAATTGCAATCAACAGAAAAAGTGTGCGGATTTCAATTACGAACAATTTGATATAAGATTCATCACAATTGATCAAGAATTGAAGAAGTTATGGCAGATTAAGTGATTTTGAAGTTCGAAGTGCAGAACCTGTTGCTTCTGTCATTTTTGCCTTTCCCTTGTCTTTGGCTTTTGGAGGTGCAGAACCTGTTGCTTCTGTGGGTTTGGTTGTTTGTGCTTCTGTTGGAATGATGGGAGTTGCCTCTGTAAGTTTTGACACTTGTGTTTGAGAGGACTTATGTGGCGTTGGTTCTGTTGGCTTGTTTTGCTCTGTAACCTCTGTGGGAGGTTCTTTTGTGACTTCTTCTATGATCTTGGTTTATGTAGATTGAGGGATGTTGAATCTTCTTGCCATTCGGAAAGCTAAAGTGAACCTGTGCCTTTCTTCTTCTCTCTGCGACATTCGATCAGACATTGTTTTGTGCATTTTTCTTAGAACAGAAGAAGCAGAGGTCGTTGCTCTTTTTGGTTTGTGGGCAATAGACTTTCTTCTTGGTATGGTTTGGGGTTTTTCTGTTGATTTTGTAGTTGGAGAGTGAAGATTTTCTTCTGAAGAGAATGACATATGTTGAGCATCTTCTTCAAACATTGTAGGAATTTCCACAGAGGTGGGTGTTTTCTCTGTGGTCTTTTGATCTTTTTCTCCAGGTTGTTGGTTTGTTGGACTTTCTTCCACGATGATTACCTCAAGGATGGTTGTTGTCTCTGTGGTTTTTTGATCTGTTTCTGATACATGGATTTCTTCAGGAGTTGATTCCACAGAGATGGGTGTTGTCTCTGTGGTCTTTTGATCTTGGGTTTGTTTTGGAGGGGCTTGGCTGATTGGTTCTGCTGCGATTGGTGGAGCTTGTAGTCCTCTGGTCGTAGCTTTCTCCCTTATATTCTCCCCCTCAGGATGATCTGAAGGACCAGGATGGTCATCATCAGAGTCATCCTGACTCTTATCAGAAGTACCCTCTGCTCTGCAGGAAGCTTTGGGTTTCTTTGGTAGTTCTGCTCCTGCGGCCATCAACTTTGCACATACATCATCACAGAGGCCGATTAGAGTTGCAAGCTCTGCTTCTGTGTTGAAGCGCATTCTGCCGACACTTTTTCTGAACTCTTTGACGTAGTTGGCATTTGTAGTAGTGAAGGAGACAATGACTTATGTGACCTGGTTTATGACATTCTGCCCGAGCTCTGTCAGCTGTGCTCTGGTCATGTAATCTTTTGGCTGCATCATTGTAGTGTTGCGCATTGCCTCTTCTTGAACGTTTTGCAGAGCCTTCTGTAGTTTTGCAGGTGTGATGCTCTGTGATTTGTTAGATTGCTTGTTCATTTGTTCAAGGAAATGTTTGACTGATTCCTTGAATGCAGATGTTGCAGCTATTCCAAAATTTTTAGCAGCAGAAGTGGCTGTAGTTGTGGCAGTTGTTTGAGCAGAAGATTTCATCTCTGAGATGACCGTTTACACCTCCGTGGACAGATTGTCCATTTTGGTGTTCAGATTCAGCAAGGCCGTTGATGCTTTCTCTACAAAAGATGTGAAAGAGCTTTGCAACTCTTTCATGGTTTGGTTCACAGAGGTGACAAGGGTTTGAAACTCATCCCTTGATACTTGTGTCCCTGGTGTAACCTCTGGAGGAACACATTCGTTTCTAGAGTGAGTCCCTGCTCCTGGGACACCTTTGTTCACCCTTGTTTGTACGATGGGGGTGGAAGGATTTCCATCTGATCTTCGAGCAGAAGCATCTAGTGCTTCAGACTCTACAGAAGTTCTGTGAATGACATTGTCTAGATCCACTTCAGAGGTGGGTACTAGATTATCCTTCTGTTGACTCGGAGACTTGTCTAGAGTCTCTTCGTCGTTGTGCTCACTACTTCTCTCTAAAAGAAGTGTTGGCCCTATATTGTGCGTGGCAGAGGAAACGAATTCCTCTGTTGGGTGTTCTAGTGTGATCTGGGGCGATTGATCACGAACTATAGGTGAGTCTCTTTGAGGAGACTCCCTAGGAATGGATTCCCCGGTTTCTGTGGGCGCAGAAGTCGAAAGAGTGACCTCTGGCTGGATGTGTTGGGTTTGGATCGAGTTGTGCTGCTCTTTTTCAATAACTCCTTCTACAGCTAGACCTGCGGAGTTAGATGTGTGGATTGCACTGGGAGGGGTTTGATGATGTGTGCCTTCTACTTCTACGGCGTCTTTTTCTGTCCCTTTTACCTTTTCTTCCATTCTATCTAAGGCCTTTTTAACCTCATCTCTGTTCCACAGAACTTCTGCATGTAGCCTAAGCCTTTCCCTAGTTTCATCATCTGACAAGTCGATTTCTTCTATTCCTTCTTCTGAAGCTTGGCTTGGATTCCATCAGCCTTCTTTTTGTAAAAAGCTGAGTCCTTCTGTGGGCGATTTGATCTGCTTCTGCACTCATTAGCGAAATGGTCTGGCTTCCCGCAGTTGAAACAGCCTTGGGAAGTGTTTCCAGTATGATCGTCGGAATTTTGTCGGTCTCCACTTTTCTCCGATCGGCATTCGTTTTCGTAATGACCAGGCTTGCCACATTTGTAGCATTCTTGTTGTATGTGGCTCATCTTGTCATATGTCCTCTGTCGGTCACTACTTCTGTAGTTTCTGTCGCTTGACCTCTGTCGGTCACTTCTATCATCTGACCTCTGTCGGTCACTTCTATCATCTGACCTCTGTCGGTCACTTGATTCTTCTCTTCTTCCGTTATCTCTTCTGTCACTTTGATTGTCTCTGCCATATCGATCATTTCTTGAACCTCTTTGGTTTCCTCTGAACTCTCTTGTCAATAGAGCTAATGATTTAGCTAATGACACAAGAGTTATTTCTTCTTCTATCAGCTCGTCTTCTTCGCTATCAATCATCACTATCTTCTTCTTTTCCTTTTTTCTTTTCCTCTGTTGCTTTCTCAATTCTTGGTCTCTCTGTAGCCTCTGTAGATTTACTAACCAATGCATATGGTGCAATGGTTAGTGTTTTAGCCTGTGCTATTTGAGGTTCTTGTGCGGCTAGTGTTCCATAGAGATCAGAGAGAGTCCAGGAGTCTAGATCTTGGTTTGTTTGCAAGGACATAGACAGCTGGAGCCATTCATCATTCAGGCTTTTTAGAAACATGACATTATTTTCTTCTGAGGTTCTATGAATGCCAGACTTTTTACATTTGTTTATGAGAGAGTTGAACCTGTCGTACGTCGTTTGCAGAGATTCTGTTGCAGAGGCTCTGAATGCATGATATTCATTTATGTACTGTGCCCTTCGGTTCTTCTTTGTTTTAGCACCCCCTTCCAACTGTCTTTCTAATTCTTTCCAAAGATCGTGCGCAGTTTCGCATGCATCTAAGGATTGAAAAAGTTCGTTGGGGATAGCCATTATAATGATTCTTTTTGTTTTCTGTGCAACTTCATCTTCTGCCTTATCTTCATTTGACCATTCTTCTTTTGGCTTCGGTTTTTGATGTTCAGGGATTTTAGGAGATTCAGCAGTAGCTGGTACTCGTGGTACTACTATCATGGGAACAGGAGGAAGGTTGTAAAGATATTGTACTAGATTTTTTTCAGTACCCTCAAAGAAATGGACCATTCTTATTTTCCATTGAGGATACTCATCTCGAAGGAGAGTTGGAGGCTTGGTGAGTGAACCAGCAGTGAAGAAGCTATGTGTATTTGTCATTGTAAAGGTTCTGAAAAGATAGTATGACTAAAGAGTATGAGTCTGATGATCTGGAAAGTTTTTTATAGGTTTGAACAGTTCCCAGAGTACACTTTAATGCAGGTTTAACCTGGAAATGAGGAATAGGTTAAAAAGGAATGATGTCAATCACCAATCTTGTAACAAAGAGGATCACTTGATATTGAAAATCATGGTAGGCTCTGATACCAATTGTTGGTTCCTGTTTTGCTTATACAAGATTGTCAGATCTATTAGTTCGAGTTTATGTTTGATGCGGAAGCGTATTTGAAGAACTAACAGATATGTTTGATAGATTTAGAACACAATATAAATAAACAGTGAACTGGAAATAATATCTCAAAGTTTACTGAATATATATATATATCAAGAACAGATTTAAGAATAGTGAGTAAGCAAGGCTTTAAAACAGATATGACTCTCAAAGTATATAAGCTATGTGTTCTTGATGTTTTTATCTCTTGATTCTCGATATTGAAGAACTCAACATGAGTCTTCCTTATATGCTACTCTAAGGGGACCATAAAGCATAAGGTACTATTCAGAATGGACGGTATGAATAGTTGGATGGATGGCATGAACAGTTAGACGTGCTGTATTGCATTTAATGCAGCAGACGTCTATTATGTACTAAGCCCTATTGAATCCAATCAGAGTTTGACACGTTGAAGATGGACAGGGCATGCTATCATGCAAGTTGATGAACAGGTCCAGTAACAGTAGCAAGATATTATAAATATCTTCAAGTCATTAGAGAGGACCACATAGGCTCTGTAAAGTGTTACAGAGGTTCTGCGGTCTGATCCTTTGTAGAGCAGTCTTCACCGAATTCCGAGTCTTTGGTCTTCTTTGCGCGTATGACAGAGCTTCTGTAGGACGCCTCTTTAGCTTCTGTAGCTTCTCGACCTTGATCTCTCGGTAAGTTCGGCAGAGCCTCTGTAAGAGGCTCTCTTCACTTAGCCTATTTTTCACTACTTCTAAATACTTCTATGATTAGGAAGATTGAAGCTAACACTTTCCATTCCTCCACCAAAACCAATATCCCAACCTAAAAAATACCCAAGAAGAAAATCCATTGCCCACAAACCAAAAGGACCAAAACGCTCTGCTACTTACGTTCTAAAAAGAATGGAATTTGTATCTGCTTTCAGAACAGCAAGACGTTTTGATATCCCTCCACAAACCACAGTCGAGCTCACGGAAGAACCGTCTACAAAACCCAAATCCCCAATCAAACCAACAGAACAATCACCATCAAAGTCCTCAGAAACTGAAGTGTCAAAAACTACAGAGGCAATCTCCATCATACCCACAGAAACCTCTACACCCAAACCAACATAAGCAATCCCAGAAAGTCCAAAACAGGCAATAGGTTCTGAGCCTCCCCAAGCCAAAGATAAAGGAAAGAGTATAATGACAGAAGAACTAAAGAGGAAAAAGCCAATGCCTCAGACGACAGAGAAGTTGATGAAGAGCTCATTCGATGCCTTTGTCACTCCTAAACCTGAAGAAGACTGGGCATTCAATTCAGATCCTCTGTCAGAAATTCCGATCCTTGATCCAAAAGCAAAGGTAACAGAGGGTAGGGTTGCAGAGATAAAACGAGAAATGGATGCTCTGCGAAGACCAATACCACCACCTACTACACGACATGCAGAAATGGAAGAGGTGGTGTACAGGTATCTGTACAGACAGCAATATCAGAAAAATCCTCTGCCTCACATCGAAGATCCTCAACTCAGAGCTGACCTTGATAACACCTTCACGAGAACAAAGCCAAAAGCAAGAGCAGAAGTCTTCTCAGAATCCAAAATTGAAAAGGTAATTTACTTCAAATTCTCTCAAACAAGAACCTTTCCAAAGATCAGGTACAACATCTACAAAGTCAAAAGGGAGAACATGTCCGAAAATCAATTTTCAGATGTCGATATAAGGAACTTGAACCCCTACGATCTGCCAGATCTCCTACTTTGGATGAAAGAAAACTTCGACACCGATGCACACAGAAGGGCCTATCAAGTATTCAGGAAAGCGATGATGGAAAAGCTTCGGCTATATAGCATGATAGACTTTCAACTGGGAAGAGATATTGGAGTCAGAAACCTAAGCCTAAGACCACCAGAGGATCACTGCCCACCTTCTGCCATACCCAACTCAATCATAACAACACCAAGGTACGGGTTAGTATATAAGGATCCTGCTGGTCAAGTAAGACTCTTTGTGGAAATGGACTGTCAGAAGTATGCAACTAGTACTCTGAAAAAATTCAGATCAATCCTAGAAGAGAACATAGGTACTGAGCTTATGGATCGAGAATCAGCAGAAAGAATGATCGGAGAAATAGATGCTACAATTGGCTTAAGAGAACTCTGCATCAAATTCTATCACGAGCTCAGAGAAGTGGGATTCGACAACCGAAGTTTCAACGACTTCCCAGATGCAAATGTCTGAGTCTCATTTACATAACTCTGTAAACTTTAAAAAGAAATGAAATGGATCTTTGAGGTATTGTTTAACCTCTGTCTATATCACTTAGCCTAATTATGCATAAAGTCAAATTTTCATTTTTCAATACTTAGGGGGAGATTGTTAGCTCCAATATTCATAATATTAGAATTATTGAAAAATAGGCTTAAGTATGAAAGATTTCGACAGAAGCTCTGAGGAGTACTACAGAAGCTCTGCGGAGTGCCACAGAAGCTCTGCCGAAGTAAACAAGAAGATCATTCAAGAAACACCAAGACCAAAGACAGAACTAAAGAAGACTGCTAACATAAGGATCAAGTCACAGAACCTCTGCCACCCTTGACAGAAACTCTGTGGAAAATTGAAGACTTGAAGATATTTATAATATCTTTCTACTGTTCCAGGATCCGTTCATCCACTTGTTTCCAGGCGTGCCCTGACATCAACTACATGTGTCAAACTCTGATAGGGCTCTGTCAAAATGGGAACGTGCACATTAAATGAACATCGTACCTAGCTAATGTTCATACGATCCTGTCAACTGTAGATCGGTCCTTATTGTCTAAAGTATGTCCCTTTAGGAGTAGTATAAATAGAAGACTCATGTTGAGTTCTTCTATTAAGCACAACAACCACTTTAACACGCATAATCTTTTACGCAAAACACTAGCACACAATTAACGTCAAATCTGTTCTTAGTGTTCTGAATATATATCAAATACAGTAACCTTTGAGATATTCACCTGTTCTTCATACACTGTTTATTTGATATTTTGTGTTGTTTCTATATAAACATATCTATTAGTTCTTCAAATACGCTTCCGCAACACATCTTATTTGAACTAATAGATTAGATAATCTTTGTTAATCAAATACGGGAACCAACACCAGTCTAGTGGTAGAGGAGGTTATTGAACAAGAGCAGCGCAACTCGAACCCTACCCCATCCAACCGACCAGAAGAGCCTTTTTCTTCTTCAGAGCATATTTTAACCTGGGAAGCCCCATATGTCGTGTCCTCTCAACAGGACACTAACATTTTCAGTGACCCATCGCCCAAGGTCACCTCAGAACTCCCAACAGAGGAATTTGTTTCCTCTGACATGCACTTACTAGGAAACCAACACTCTTCAGAGGAGCGTAGAATGCACAAAGACGACGAGGTTCTAGACAAACCTCAAAGTCCATCCAAGATCCTCTCTGCCTCCATCTCTGGAGTGGCACCGAGTAAGGATCTTGGCAGAACATCTGGAGAGAAAGAGGCTTCCAAAGACTCTCCTCAAGGATCGGATGGAAGACTCGTCGACCTCATCATCATCATGAGGGGTAGAGCAGAGGATCAAGAAAAGGAAAATGTCCCACTTCTTTAAACCAACCGCTAAATATTGTCCCTCTACAACAAATCCAAGCAAAACAACAAGCCCCAACCTCACCCAAGAAGTCCACATAGGCAACACCCACCTCTATGGAATCAAATTTAAACCAAGACTTACCATCCCCAACTCCAACACCCCTTACAGAGACAAACCTACCCTCCCCTACACCAAAAGAAGATCAACCTCGACCTAAAACACCAAGGGTCAAAACCTTAGCCAACAAACCCATATCTTATCTGAAGAATAACCCAACAGAGGGCAAACGAACATAAGTTCAGTCTCAGAATCAACCACAACCAACTTCACAACCGAAGGAACATTCATAGAACAAAACCCAACTGCAACAAAAAACAAAAACACAAAATCCTCAGAGCACTCAGCAGAAGAATAAACCAACAAAGGTACCCCCACCCAAAACCCAAACCAAAACCACCACAGAGGCGTCTCAAGCAAAACCTAAGTTAACTGCCAAAGTTAAAGGAAAGGGCATAGCCAAAGAGGACCGTAAACATAAACCTAACCCAAAACCCCAACCCACAGAGAAGCTAATGAAGAGTGCCTTTGACTCTTTCATTACTCCCAAACCTAAAGAAGAGGACTGGGCGTATGGACCACTTATGTCTGCCAACCCACCTCTAGATCCAACTGCAAAACCAACAGAGGATCGGTAGCCTAAGTACTTAGAGAGATGGATGCTCTAAGAAAACGTATGCCTCCCCCTTCTGCGCCTAACAGAGCCATGGAAGAAGTGCTCTACAACTACCTGTACAACAGAGGTATCAATGACCTTTTGCCTAAGCCTACCATAAGTGAGGAAATAATTGGAGAACTCACTGACAAATTCTACAGAGAGAAATCAGAGAAGGTTGAGCATGTCTACTCCAATTCTAAGATCAAACAGGTCCTTGGAGTCAAACTCTCTCACACCACATGCAGAAACTTCTGGTATAACATATATTATGTGCTAAGAGAGGATGGGTCCAAGATGCAGTTCACCGACGTAGACCTTCGAAACCTCCATCCTTTTGATCTGGCAGAGCTTCTCACATGGGCAGAAGGCCTATACACTCAGCGAATTGAATACATAAGAGCCTACAACTCTGTCAGAACCTTCATATGGGAAAGACTATTGTACTTCAGCGTTATTGATTTCCAAGTGGCTCTGGACCTTGGAATTAAAACGATCACCCTCACAGCCCAGATGATCAATGCCCTTCCTCTGCCGATATCCAACCCCACTCCATCATAAGACACCCTAGAGTTGGATACTTTTTCCTCGATCCTCAAGGTAGAAAGAAGTTGTTCGTTGAGTATGATTGTCAGAAGTACGCTACATAGACTCTCCTCCAATTAAAGCATGATCTAATCACCAGCAGAGGCACTGAACTCGTAAACCTTGAAGACCCAAACCGACTAATAGAAGCCATAGACGCAACCCTCAGATTTCTGAGAAATGTGCATGCACTTCTATCGTGAGCTAAAGAAGGAAGGAGCACGTGGAAATAAGATAAATGGTTTTCCAGATGCCAAGATATAGGCTCTGATTACCTTTTGTAATCCTTATCATTTTCAATTTCAAATCTTGTAATTTCCATTTCAATCTTCTGTAAATGCCTCTGGCATGAAACTTAATGAAAACATTCCTTTTTAAAGAGGTTGAATCTTTCACCTCTAGTTTCTTTAGCCTAAGCTTTATGCACATTTGTAATTTTAAATTTTTCAATACTTAGGGGGAGATTGTTAGCTCCAATAGTTCAACTCATAGAAGTATTGAAAAATAGGCTAAGTTCAAGACTGGCAGAAGCCTCTGCCGGGTTCACCAAGACCACATAAGCCTCTGCTGATCACCATCCGAGAAGAACAAGCTCAACAAGAAGATCAAGGCCACAAAGCCTCTATAAGACCTGACAGCTCCTCTATGGAACTAAAGTTCTTGAAGATGAAGATCAACGCTTCCTTGAAGACCAAGACAATCGTGCTTCTCATATGCCCTGACTTGTACGAAGATCCTGAAGACCAAATAGTACATGAGGACGATGATCAACGTTCCAGGTGTCATCCTCTTAGAGGGGGCAACATTTTCTTTTGTACGTTTAAACGTTCCACGACTATCAACGTTCCAGGTGTCATCCTCATTCTACCTTTTGTGGTAACGGAGCAGAACACACACACACACACACACACACAACTTTAGAGTGAGAATTATCAGAGAGAAAACACACACTTTGTGGTGTTCTTGGTGTAGAACCTTTGGTGAATTAATGAAGATGAATCATTGAGCTTATTCCTTGCTGTTTTACTTTCCTTCATTATTTTCTGTGTTTCTACCAAAACTATTTATCAAACGCTTCCGCACATTAAGATTATTTTATTCTGTTTTTACACATATTTGGTTTAAATATCATTGTTGAGTCAAATCTGGGATCAACAATTGGTATCAGAGCAAGCTTTGATTCTCAATATCAAAGGATCGACTCTGCAATGATCTCGATTTGTTTTTGGTAGATTTATGGACTTATTTTTAGAACTGTTCTTCAGATTCACAAAACAACCACTGTTTTGTGTTATTTTCAACTAGTTTGATTTTGACACACAAATAGGAACTGTTTTTTCTTTAAAATATTTCCAACTTGTGCTTTGTTCAGTTCTTAACTCCAATCTTTCTAAGTTTAAACTTGTATTTCAAGCCTGTCCCATTTTTAAAAGAATTTTGTTCAACACTCTGTTTTATTGTCTCTTTCAAAAACCCTAATTTTTCATTCCAAATGGCAAACGCAACAAACTTCTTCACTGCTGGTTCTCTAACCAAGCACCCAACCCTTCTCATAGACGAATATCCATGATGGAAAATTCGAATGATCCATTTTCTAGAAGGTGTTGACAAAGAACTGTTGACTTATATCAATAATCCTCCGTATTGGTCACAGTTCCCAAGGTACCTAAAACCCCCACTATACCAGAAGTACCTAAGTATGACAAACCCAAGGATATTGATAAGTGGTCCCCACAAGTGATTCTTCGTATGATCTCTGGAAAGAACTAGAGAAACAACTTGAGGGTGGAGCTAAAACCCAAAAGAATAGAAGAGCTCAGTGCATAAACGAGTATTATGCATTCAAAGCTTTGCCGTCAGAATCCCTACAGAGCACGTACGACAGATTCAACTCGCTTATCAACAAGTGCAAGAAGTTTGGTATCCACAGAACTTCAGAGGAGAACAATGTCATGTTCCTAAAGAGTTTAAATGATGAGTGGCTTCAACTGTCTATGTCACTTCATACAAACCAAGACTTGGACACTTGGACTCTCACAGACCTCTATGGTACTTTGGCCGAACAAGAAAGCTTCATAGTTCAGACAAAAACCCAGTTGAGTGGACCTCTGGCGTTGGTAGGAAAGGCCACAGAGGTGCATGACAAGTAGCATTAATTACTTTTGTTGGATGCACGAATAGATGGTCCGCATTAATCCCGACATTGTTTAGCACATTATCAACATCGATCCAGCACTTAAGCATATTGTTAACTCCAATAGTTCAACTCATATAAGTATTGAAAAATAGACTAAGTTCAAGACTGGAAGAAGCCTCTGTCGGGTTCACCAAAACCACAGAAGCCTCTGCTGACCACCATCCAAGAAGAACAAGCTCAACCAGAAGATCAAGGCCACAGAGTCTCTGTGAAACCTGACAGAGCCTATATGGAACTAAAGTTATTGAAGATGAAGATCAATGCTTCCTTGAAGACCAAGAAATCGGCCCCAATTTGTAGTTTATTCGACCGATTCCCGATTCAAGACCTCCCGGCTTCGACCCTCGGGTTGCGGCACCCGGAATCCTAGATTCCAAGGTTTTTCCTTCTCCCGGGTCTGGGGTGCGTCTCCCGGGTTCCGATCGTTTCCCGGACTAAACATATTTCCCCGATAATTTCCCGCATTATCTCGATACCGGGTCCTGGGTTGATTCCCGGGTAAGTTCCATGTCCCGGTCCTGGTACTTGTTAATTCCCGACTTCGTATTCCGATCCCGGGGTTCGGCCATTCCCGGACTCGGTTCTGAGGTAGGCCAAATTCACCCCGATATGCTTATTTGTTATGACCCCGGATCAAATCCGGGAAAACCTAAATCCCGGGTAAGTGTTGTTTTCGGGTCCATTTAGTTTCCCTGTCCCAATTCAAATCCGGGAAAACCTAAATACCGGGAAACCTTCCAAACTTGTTTAGATTCGGTCTTGCCAAGGTTGGTTTGTTTTTCTTTTGATTACCAGTGTGTGTCTCACATACGTAACATTTCCAGCTATCCAAATGGCTCAACAAAACAACCCCGATCACAATGCCGATGTCGTACTCCTACCGGCCAGACCGAACCTACCGATCACACCAAACAACTACCATCAGGACACGACAACAATCCTTTGCCAGTGTTCTATCATCATCGAGATCTTGAAGGGACATTCCCTCCACTATGCACTGACGGCAACTGCCGAAGTTCCGAAGGTGTACATGCAATAACTCTAAAGGTCCTTAATCGGGTTTTCTTGTGGGCCAGAAATAGTACTTGAAGGACGGATTGATCCAACTCCGGTGGTCATCACGAGTGATCTATTCCGCCAGGTCCTCCAGCTACCAGACGCAACGTCCATTCCCGACAGAGTCAGATTCGACAACCCGGTTTCTGATGCACTGTTCTGCAACGAAATGCATGCTCTTGGATACACTAGGGAGCTCAACCATCCATCCCATTTCACTCAAGCTCACCTAACGCCTGTTTGGTACACGCTCTTCACTACGCTGAACCGATGCCTATCTGTCATCACCAAAGGCATCGGCCAGACGAGCACCAACCTGTTGAGACTCATACATGGTGTGGCATACCACCGTCACACAGACTACGCATCGGTTCTCTGGAACGAGTTCATCTAGAAGGTTCAACTAAAAGAGGGCAACAAAAGAAAGATGTGCCTCCCGTTTCCACGGTTTATCCTACTCCCCGTCGCCTACTTTCTCGACGCCTATCCAACAATCCCAAGACGCTTCGCACATGAGGTATTCATCTCTACTCGTATTACTAGAGTACAAAATAAACAAGAGATTCCAGGAATGGTCCCAATGATCATACGTGAAGGCCTCCTAGCTCTCGCGAATCCTTTGGCACCAAGTGTATAAACATATAGGCGAGAGAACAACTTAGCCTCTCTAACGGTCCAACCAGATCCGGCATGACGTGCGCAAGGAGCAGGATCCGAGAGGTGTAAGGGTCCCCGTACTAGAGGAGGTAGGGTCTGGAGTGCAGGGGCTCCCAGACAGGGTGTGATGAGAGAAAATCTTGTGAGGAGAACAAACGCGGTCGGTGTTGAAAGATTATCATGCGAAGCTAGCTCGTCCCGTCGACCACCCACCCCACCCCATGCATCCACACAGATACAGGATGATGACCAAGCCTTACACAAAGTGGAATTCATCGACATCATGCGTGAGATGGCACAAGATAAGCAAGCATCATCATCCAGCCCAGAATCCGGCTCCGAATCCGGATCTGCATCTAGATCTGGATCTAGCTCAGAGTCGGGATCAGAGTCTGGTTCTAAATCAGGTTTTGATTCCGGTTCTGAATCAAGGTCCTCGGGATCAGGTGATGAGTCAACTGACTCAGATGATCATAATGACGACCAGTTTCGTCTTGCACCCATCCCTCGAACCCAAGCCATGACTGGAGAGACAAGGAGAACGGAGGGAGTTATAGTCGAAAATGAAAATGAAAGTGAGTGAGTGAGGGAAAGGTGAAGTAAACAACATAATGAGAGATATAGAGCGAAGAGTCAGTCTACTCAGATTGCCTCCAACCAGCCTCCAATAAGCCAAGTAGCCACATCCACTACCCTGTCTCAATCGTTGGGACAGGCTATTGAAAAATACGTCATGGACCTAGCGACGCACTCACACACCCTCCCTAGCCACTCAGTAGTCTCTCAATAGACTCCTTATTCACTTGTACACGGGGACGTATCACAACTTCCACCGGTCTCTCACTTTAAGAGTTCCGGTGTTGAACAAGAGTACTCTTGCTCCGGTTCTCGACTTCTTTCGATGCACAGTTGAGTCTAGAGGCACTTGATACTATACTTTCTTCGGCTAGGACACTTAAAACCAGTACGGCTAATGTCGAGATTTTTCGTGACTCGATCAGAATGCCCAGAGTAAGTCTACCTCTTGGTGGCTTACGAGGACATGGTGGAAGTCCTGCCACGGCTACTCTTACGCCAACCGTGAGCGTAGGCGGTACTGCGGTGCAATCCACCGTAGTGACTACAACTGCCAGTGTATGTGCACCAGGTGTTAGCTTACCAGAGTTCATCTCCAAGGAAACCCTGGATGGCGCCTTAACGGTTATCCAAACTGAGATCTTGAGGAAGTTATCGGAGGAAATGAACTTCATTAAATGGTCCATAAAGGGTAAAGAAGTAATCACCGAGCCACCTATTCAAACGCCTATTCCACCTCCCCAACCCAAACACACCCCACAAGACATGAGCATAGACGCCCTACTAGACAAGCTCTTGTCCCAAACCAACACCGATACATCCACCGAAGCTAACCTTGTGAGCCTCCTCCGATCACAAGTCACACCCCCAAACACCAAAACTAATACCCAAGCCCAGATAACTTCCAAACTAGACAACCTCACCATCGCACTCACAGATGTTCAGTGCACCCTTGCCACTTTATCAGATAGGGTTTCCAACCTCAAGATGACGTGTAAGGGTCAAATACAGGGCTTGAAGCGTAGGCATGATGATCAGGATGATCCTGATAAGCATGAGTGGGAGAAGCGCCGACGAGTAACCAAGCTGTCAACCCTAACAACAGAGCATATCACAGAAACTCCAACTGAGACCGAACCACTCAATCAAAGTGAGGATCGGAACATGGTTTAGGACATGGAATTATCGACACCGGCCAGAGAACAAGTGCCTGAGTTAGCAAACCAGACGGTTGAGAAGCCCGAGGGAGAAACATAAGAGATTTTGATGATGACAGTTCCGGAAAGAACGGATCTGGAATTCATAGATGAAGAATCAGATATTGATTCAGAAACGGAACGTATATGGAGTGAAAAAGCCATGGTAGCCATTCAATCAGAGACAGATTCTTTGTGGCACTACTCAGATGACGAAGGAATGAATGATAATGATTATAACTAGTTCCTTCTTTAGAGCGAACAGGCAACCGAAACTCAGCATACCGAACATGATACTGCAGGAACATCTTCTGAAATACCGATCCCAGAACCAGAAATGACTCAACCTCAACCTAACCTACCAGTCCGTTGGGCGAGAGTTCGAATCTTGGTTCCCTACCTTGAAGAATCCCAGAAGAAAATTTGTGTTCACTAGATCAGGCCGCTCGACCCAGTAATGTGTTACGGGGTTTCAGACTTAGATGAACCTATTCGATCTCAGTATCTGGAAGTGATGAAGAGGAGTCGAATGGTACACGATGTCATAACCAACCACATGATCACCGAAATAGTTGAAGTTATGTCAAATAAAGTTCTGAAAGTGTGGTTCCATTTTTAAGTTTAAACTTCTATTTCAAGTCTGTCCCATTTTTAAAATATTTATGTTCAACACTCTGTTTTACTGTCTCTTTCAAAACCCCTATTTTTTCTTTCAAAATGGAAAACGCAGCAAACTTCATCACTACTAGTTCTCTAACATATGTTCCTTAAATTGTTATGATTCTGTTATTCTACAAATTTTTGTTCAATCATCTTCATTTCTTTCTTGCCTTTATCTTTTTTAAATAAGATACACGTTTCTGCATGAGGTGTGTTCATGTTTTCAAGGGGAGTTGTTGTGTTTATACTCATAAATCTAGGGGGATTTTCTACATCAATTGGCTTAAGAGAACTCTGCATCAAATTCTATCACGAGCTCAGAGAAGTGGGATTCGACGACAGAAGTTTCAACGACTTCAAAGATGCAAATGTCTGAGTCTTTTTTTTCATTTCTCTGTAAACTTTAAAAAGAAATGAAATGAATCTTTTGAGGTGTTGTTTAACCTCTGTCTATTTTACTTAGCCTAAACATGCATAAAGTCAAATTTTTATTTTTCAATACTTAGGGGGAGATTGTTAGCTCCAAATATTCATAATATTAGAAGTATTGAAAAATAGGCTAAGTAAAGAAGACTTCTACAGAAGCTCTGCGGAGTGCCACCGAAGCTCTGTTGAAGTAAACAAGATCATTCAAGAAACAACAAGACTAAAGATAGACAGAAGACTGCTCACAAAGGACCGAAGAAGGATCTACAGAAGAATGCTCTCAAAGGATCGACCCTCAGAACCTCTGTCGCCCTTGACAGAGCCTCTGCGGTTCAGACTGAAGACTTGGAAGATATTTATAATATCTTGCCACTGTTACAGGAATATCTTACCACTGTTACAGAAATATCTTGCTACTGTTCCAGGGTCCGTTCATCAACTTGTACAAGGCATGGTCCGACAACAACACGTGTCAAACTCCTATAGGAATCCTTACAAGTTGATATTTGCGCATTTAATGCATGCAGGTTTCCAACTATTCATGCCATCCCTTCTTTGTTGTAGCAATAGTCCTGTTGTCTAGAATAGATCTTTTGTAGTAGTATAAATGGACGACTCATGTTGAGTTCTTCCTTACCAACTAATACACACACAACACACAAAAACACTTGCACACCGTTAACGTCAAATCTGTTCTTAGTGTTCTTAATCAAATACAGTAATCTTTGAGACATTCATCTGTTCTTCATATACTGTTTATTTGGTATTTTGTGTTGTTTCTATATCTGTTAGTTCTTCAAATACGCTTCCGCAACACATCTTATTTGAACTAATAGATTAGATAATCTTTGTTAAATCAAATACGGGAACCAACAATTGGTATCAGAGCAAAGCTTGGTTTTCAATATCAAGTGATCCTCGTTTAACAAGATTATTGGAAGAAACATGGTCTGATTTTAACCTGTTATTCATTCCTTCAAACAGATTCTATTGTTCAGCCATTTTCGATTTATTCAATATTTGGTAAAACTAGAGAAACTGTTTCTTTAGTTGAAACTCCATAAAAGTGCACTGTTAATAGCTTCCAAACCCAGAAAATCTTTCCAAATAATTCTTTTGTACTTTTTCGTATCATATCTTTAGTCTGAAACTTTCCACTCTTAAAATGACAAGCGCACAAAATTTCTTCACATATGGTTCATTAACCAAACCACCATCTCTTCTACGAAATGAGTATCCTCAGTGGAAAATAAGAATGATCCATTTCTTTGAGGGTACTGATAAAGAGCTCGTACAATACCTTTATAATCCTCCTCATGTCCCTATGTTAATAGTACCTCGTGTACCAGCTACAGCTGACACTCCTGAAATCCCTGAGCATCAAAAACCTAAAACCAGGGATGGTTGGTCAGATCAAGATAAGGAAAAAGATGAACTCGCGCAGAAAACAAAAAGAATTCTGATCATGGCAATCCCCAACGATCTCTTCCAGTCCTTAGATGTATGCGAATCTGCGTATGATCTTTGGAAAGAACTAGAGAAATAACTTGAAGGGGAATCTAAAACTCAGAAAAACCGAAGGGCTCAATACATTAACGAATATTATGCTTTTAAATCCCTGAAAACTGAATCTCTGCAGACAACGTACGACAGGTTCAACACTCTGATCAATAATTGCAAGAAGTTCGGCATCCACAGAACTTCTGAAGAGAATAACGTCATGTTTCTCAAAAGTCTGAACGAAGAATGGCTCCAGTTATCTATGTATTTACAAACCAATCAAGATTTAGATTCCTGGACTCTTTCAGACCTCTACGGAACATTAGCTGGTCAAGAGGCTCAAGTAGCATAAGCAAACACACTAACCATTGCACCTCTTGCTTTGGTTAGCAAATCTGCAGAAGAAAAAGAGAGGCCGAGGAAAGAAAGAGCGACAGAGGAAAAGAAGAAGGAGAAAAAAGAAAAAGGTAGTTGACAGCGAAGATGAAGAGATTATGGAAGAGGGAGAAATCACTCTGGCATCAATAGCAACATCCTTAGCTCTATTGACAAGAGAATTCATAGGAAACCAAAAGAGTTATGGTAATGATAGATATGACAGAGATAATAGAGAAACAAGAGAAGATCGAAATAGAAGGGATCAAGGAAGAAGAGAAGAATCAGCTGACCGACAGAGGTCAGACGACAGAAGTAACGACCAACAGAGATGGAGTGAAAGATACAACAGAGGAAATGACCGACAGAGGTCAGATGACAAGGAAAGCTATACACCACAAGAATGCTACAAGTGTGGTAAGCCTGGTCATTATGCTAATGAATGCATATCCAAAAAAGGTGGTGACCGACAGAAGTCCGACGATCGTGCTGGTAATACTTTGTTGATCCAAACCCTCAGTGATTTGATAATGACCCTCTCTTATACTTAGTGAAAATTGTAAGTAAACAATATGTATCAGAGTTTCACTATCGCTGATAAGTACTAAGATCTTACAGTACCGCTGATAGGAACTCTCGCTCTTTAAATTAAACATTCAGCGAACACTGTTCATCATTAATGCTCTGAGTCTGTTCAGTCATTAAGATGATCGCTGATAAGTTAGTTGTTTACTTTTGATCCCTGAAGACAAGTTTCACGTCAACAAAGGTTCCACGCTGAAGTCGAAGATCAAGCTCAAGAACCAGCGACAAGTCTCCTAATGAACTGATGCAGATCAGCGAAGACTCGGATTTGTCCACTCAACGTGAAGTATCAAGTACAAGACTTCAGCTATCGCTGAACTTTATCATTCGCTGAATAGAAAATGATAATGCTCTGAATCAACGAACGCTGATCATGAAGTCCTCCGTACAAAGTACTTTTGTCTTAACCACCCATTGCACGACTCCGTACGAAATGTCAGAAAAGATCCTCCGACTGTCTGAAATCGTACAACCACTCTGATACTACACTGTTCATCCATACGGCTACTAAGGTTGTCAACCAAGGTCAATGACATGCAACCAACCAGCTGATGACACGTGTAAAGTGTATACTGACTTGCATTAAATGCATGCAGTATATAAAGAGATGAACCCACTTCATTTGAAGTAACTTGCTAACTCTGGACAAGTTCAATCTCTTATCTCAAGAGAGGTTATTATTAGTAATTTCCTTATCTCTCTTAGTGCAAGAAACCTTAGTGTTCCAACTTGTTTAAATTTAGGTTTATCCTTAATCTTGTTTCCGCAACAAGCTGTAAATTGTTAATGATTTATCAATAAACAATTTAGAAAAGTAAAATCTGTGTGTTTGTATTCAACCCCCCCCCCCTTCTACAAACTTGTATAGGCCTTCGGGACCAACAAGTGGTATCAGAGCGGATTTGTTTAATCTCATAAACAAGATCTAATTTAAGATATTCCTCTTCCTTGCTATTATCTGAAAATGGCCACCAACACAAACACAAATTATATAGACAATGGTTCTCTTGCTAAACCCCCTAGATTTTCCAGAGATAACTTCAACTTATGGAAAAATAGGATGACACTCTTCTTAGAAGGTGTAGACCCTACTATGCCTTACTATCTCGAGAATGGTCCATTCATCGCTGTAAGAATTGATGCTGCTGTTCTAGCCGCTGAGAATAGACCTGCTATTCCAGAAAGGCTGGTCCCTAAGTAAATCTTTCAATGGACTGACGAAGATAAGAAGAAAGTGGCTATAGATACAAAAGCCAGATCCATACTATCCATGGCTCTTCCTGACGAAGTCTACCATTCCGTCATGAATCTGAAAACATCAAAAGCCATGTGGGACACAATATGTGTTCAGTATGAAGGAACGTCTGAAGTCCAGGACTCAAGAAAGATCAACCTGGTAAGACAATACGAAAGCTTCATTTCTGGTAAGAATGAATCTCTCTCTGAAGTTCACCAACGTTTTAATTGTTTAATTATAGATCTGAAAACTGTTGGTAAGGAATATTCTAACTTTGAAGTTCTGACAAAGTTTCTAGAATGTTTACCTAAAAGTTGGGACAATTATTCTATGTGTCTCAAGCTATCAAAAGATCTAAAATCAATGACTCTTTCAACCTTATATGGCACGTTGCTGAATCATGAGCAATCAAGCCATCTTAAGAAGAATCTTGTAAAAGATTCCAAAAGCACCCTGTTGCTTTAATCTCAGAGGAACCTTCTACTCAGCGACCCTCGGTCACTATCACTGAATTAGAAAGTAACTCTGAAAGGTCATCAGATTCTGATTATTCAGATGATGATGAATCTTTGGCTCTCCTAACTAAGAAGTTCAGGAGATTTTCCAAATAGAAAATGTTTAGAAAGAACAAACCTCTTTCCATAACTGACAAGCCTAGATCATCAACCTTTGTTGATAAGGCTACTGCTACTTGTTTTAACTGCGAAAAGACAGGACATTTCGCTAACGAGTGCAGGTCTAAGAAAGTTTCTAGACCCTCAACTTTTACAAAGAAATCCGTTGTTCCAAGGAATAAAGATGACAAATATTCAAAGCTGAAAGAAAAATATGCTAAGCTGAAAAGCTTTAAGAAGAAGAATAAAGGCCTGATGGCTAACTATGATTGGGGTGCTTCTGATGAAGAAGCATCATCATCTGACTCTGAAGATGATGAAGCAAATCTATGTCTTATGGTCAAGATTGAAGAAGAGGAAGAAAGTTCAGACATTCCCTCCACTTCAACCTCTGCTATTCAGGTATCACCTTCCTTCTTTACCAATATTGCAAATATTGATGAAGCTGATAGTCTCCGTAAGATCGATCTCTTGACTAGAAGTTTATACGAAGCCATGAACGACAAAACTGTGGTTGAAAACCACAACCTTGATCTCGCTGAAAAGCTTAAAAACTGCCACCTTCAAATAGAAAAGCTTTCTAAAATTGAAGAAGATTTCAAAGATCAAGTATATTTAAATCAGCTAGTCAAAATCGAACGAGCAGAAGCTATCGCTGCATTAAAAGCTGAAAAAGCTATTGTTGAAGGATGGTGTAATTCTTCAACAAAGATCACTGAGATAATAAAGTCTCAGATTCCCCTAAGTGATAAACGTGGTCTGGGTTACAAATATTGTTGGTTCCCGTTTTGCTTATACAAGATTGTATTAATTATTAGTTCGAGTTTATGTTTGATGCGGAAGCGTATTTGAAGAACTAACAGATATGATTGATAGATTTAGAACACAATATAAATAAACAGTGAACAGTGAACAGGAAATAATATCTCAAAGTTTACTGAATATATATATTAAGAACAGATTCAAGAACAGTGAGTAAGCAAAACTTTTAAAACAGATATGACTCTCAAAGTGTTTAAAGCTATGTGTTCTTGTGATGTTTTTCTCTCTTGAATTCTTGTTTCGATTGTTCGATTGATCGATCGATGGATAGGAAGAAATCAACATGAGTCTTCATTATATACTACTCTATGGGGACCATAAAGCATATGCTACTATTGAATCTAATCAGATTTTGACACGTTGCAGTTGGACAGGGCATGCTACCATGCAAGTTGATGAACAGGTCCAGTAACAGTAGCAAGATATTATAAATATCTTTTAAGTCTTTGTTGAAGACCGTAGAGGCTCTGTGAAGTGCCACAGAGGTTCTGCGGTTTGGTCCTTTAGAAGAGCAGTCTTCACCGGATTCCGAGTCTTTGGTCTTCTTTGTGCGTATTACAGAGCTTCTGTAGGACGCCTCTTTAGCTTCTGTAGATTCTCGACCTTGATCTCTCGGTAAGTTCGGCAGAGCCTCTGTAAGAGGCTTTCTTCACTTAGCCTATTTTTCACTACTTCTAAATACTTCTATGATTAGGAAGATTGAAGCTAACAATCTCCCCCTAAATAGTGAAAAATAAAAAATTGAACTTGAGTTTAATTAGGCTAAGTTAGATAAGACAGAGGTTAAACAATACCTCGAAAGTTCTTTCATTCAGAAATATGCCAGAGGAATTTTACATTTGAGTACAATGAAAGATAAACTTTTGACTTGGTTTGCAGAGATTTGAGGTTTGAGAATCAGATTTTGGCATCTTTGAAATCGTTGTAGCTTCTGTTGTCTCTTTCGATTCTTCTGATCTCTTTGTAGAAACTGATGCAGAGTTCCCTTAGACGGATTGTGGCATCAATCTCTCTGATGAAAGTATCTGCAACATCTTTATCCATTTTTTTCTGTACCTCTGTATTTCACAAGGCTTGCTCTGAACTTGTTCAGAGTACCAGTTGCGTACTTCTGACAGTCCATGCACACAAACAGTTTGACTTCGCATTGTGGGTTTTGAAATACTAACCCGAATCTTGGTTCTGTAATGATAGAGTTGGGCACGGCGTCGGGTGGGCAGCGATCTTCTGGTGGTCGTAAATTTAGATGTTTGAGACCAAGATCCTTTCCCAGTTGAAAATCTATCATACTGAAGATCAGAAGCTTTTCCCTCATTGCTTTTCTTAACACTTGATAGGCTCTGGTGTTTGCCTATGTGTTGTAGTTGTCCTTTGTCCATTGCAGAAGGTCAGGTAGATCATAAGGATTGATATTTCTTAGGTCAGCATCAGCGAAAGTGGTTTCTGAATTTTCTTCTCTTCTGACTTTGTAAAGATTGTACCTGACCCTTGGATAGGTTCTTGTAAAGGAGAACCTGCAGAAGATTACCTTTTTGATCTTGTGGATTGAGAAAACATCTGCTTTGGTTCTTGGCTTTGTGCTTGTGAAGATGTTCTCAAATTCTTCTCTGATCCTTGAATCTGTCACATGATCTGTTGGGTGATTGGTCTGAAAGGTTTGTTTGTAGAGGTATTTGTATACCACTTCTTCCATCTCTTCATGTGTTGGACCAGGTTGTGGTACTTGTCTTCTGAGACTTTCCATCTTTTGAACAACTTTTGCAGCTCTACCTGTTAGAGGAATGTCTGATAGAGGCTTTAATCCATATGCCCAATCAACTTCTTCAGGCTTTGGAGTTTGGAAGGCATCAAAGGCGCTCTTCATCAATTTCTCTGTAGGCTTGGGCAATTATTTCTTTTTCTTGGGCTCTTCTGTCAGTATTGCTTTGCCATTGTCTTTGGCTTTTGGAGGTGCAGAACCTGTTTCTTCTGTAGGTTTGGAGGTTGGTGCTTCTGTTGGCTTGATGGTTGCCTCTGTAGGTTTTGACACTTGTGTTTTAGAGGACTTTTGTGGCGATGGTTCTGTTGGCTTGAGTTGCTCTATAACCTCTGTTGGAGGTTCTTTGGTGACTTCTTATGTGAGCTCTATTTCTGTTGATGAAGATTGGACATCGAATCTTCTTGCCATTTTGAAAGCTAATGTGAACCTGTGCTTTTCTTCTTCTCTCTGCGAATTCGATCAGACATTGTATTGTGCATCTTTCTCAGAATAGAAGAAGCAGAGGTCGTTGCTCTTTTTGGTTTGGTGGCAATCGACTTTCTTCTTTGTATGGTTTGGGGTTTTTCTGTTGATTTTGTTGAAGGACTCTTTTCCAAGTTGATTACCACAGGGGTGGTTGTTGCCTCTGTGGTATGCTGATCAGCTTCTGGAATATTGGTTTCTTCAGGAGTTGATTCCACAGAGATGGGTGTTTTCTCTGTGGTCTGTTGATTTTGTTGTTGATCTTGGGTTTGTTCTGGAGGGGCTTGACTAATTGGTTCTGCTGCGATTGGTGGAGCTTGTATTCCTCTGGTCGTTGCTTTCTCCCTTATATTCTCCCCCTCAGGATTATCTGATGGACCAGGATGGTCATCATTAGAATCATCCTGACTTTTATCAGAAGTACCCTTTGCTCTGCAGGAAGCTTTGGGTTTCTTTGGTAGTTCTGCTCCTGCGGCCAATAACTTCACACATACATCATCACAGAGGCCGAATAGAGTTGCAAGCTCTGCTTCTGTGTTGAAGTGCATTTTGCCGACACTTTTTCTGAACTCTTTGACGTAGTTGGCATTTGCAGTAGTGAAGGAGACAATGACTTCAGTGACCTGGTTTATGACATTTTGGCCGAGCTCTGATAGCTGTGCTCTGGTCATGTAGTCTTTTGGCTGCATTATTGTAGTGTTGCGCATTGCCTATTCTTGAACATTTTGCAGAGCCTTTTGTAGTTCTGCAGGTGTGATGCTCTGTGATTTGTTGGATTGCTTGTTCATTTGTTCAAGGAAATGTTTTACTGATTCCTTGAATGCAGAAGTTGCAGCTATTCCAAAATCTTTAGCAGCAGAAGTGGCTGTAGTTGTGGCAGTTGTTTGAGCAGAAGATTTCATCTCTGTGATGGCTGTTTTCACCTCTGTGGACAGATTGTCCATTTTGGTGTTCAGATTCAGCATGGCCGTAGATGTTTTCTCTGCAAAAGATGTGAAAGAGCTTTGCAACTCTTTCAAGGTTTGGTTCACAGAGGTGACAAGGGTTTGGAACTCATCCCTTGATACTTGTGTTCCTGGTGTAACCTCTGGAGGAACACATTCGTCTCCAGAGTGAGTCCCTGCTCCTGGGACACCTTCGTTCACCCTTGTTTGTACGTTGGGGGTGGAAGGATTTCCATCTGATCTTTGAGAAGAAACCTGAGTTTCAATCTCTACAGAAGTTCTGTGAAGAACAGTGTCCAATCCCACTCCAGAGGTGGGTGTCGGAATGTTCTTCTGTTGACTCGGAGACTTGTCTAGAGTATCTTCGTCTTTGTGCTCACTACTTCTCTCTGAAAGAAGTGTTGGCCCTAGTTGTGTGCGTGTGGCAGAGGAAACGAATTCCTCTGTAGGGTGTTCTGTTGTGATCTGGGGCGATTGATCACGAACTATAGGCGAGTCTCTCTGAGGAGACTCCCTAGGAATGGATTCCCCGGTTTCTGTGGGCGCAGAAGTCGAAAGAGTGACTTCTGGCTGGAAGGGTTGGGTTTGGATCGAGTTGTGCTGCTCTTTTTCAATAACTCCTTCTGCAGCTAGACCTGCGGAGTTAGATGTGTGGGTTGCACTGGGAGTTGGTTTTGGTTGTGTGCCTCTATTAATCCAGACATCTTTTCTTGTTTCCTCCTCTGTTAAGCATCCAAGCACTACATCATTTTCTATCATTTCAGCTTCTGTAGATATCCGATGGCTTGGAGCTTCTTCTCTAGCTTCTGTTGAAGTTCCTTGCTCTGTGCGTAAGAAGTCATACATTTGATGAGATCCGTATAATCTCATGACATGTGGATGAGAGAGATCTTTTCGTATCCAGACAACTTCTTCTTCGTCTGAATCTACCTCTGAGACCTCCATTCTTGTCTCTGTTACTTCATCTCTATTCCACTGAGCTTCTGTTTGTCCTATTTCTTCTGAAGCTGGGCTTGGACTCCTTCTGTGAATGTCCAATCCTTGCTGAATGAAGGGGTTCTGTAGAATAATAGGTGTCTCAGCTGATTGATCTCTGGGTGTTTGATCATCTTCTTGCAGATGTGTGTCAATGCCGGAAATAGAGAAGTATTGTTCTTCTGGGGAATGATGGTCGAGAGGTTGTGCCGTCCACCCTGCTGTATTTAAAGTGTTGGCAATGTCAGGGTTCTGTAGGAAATCGTTTAAGTTTCCTTGGTGAGCAAATCGATCTGGGGATTGATGGGGGGATTGATATCCCTCTTCTGTCATTTCTACTTCTGCATCATCTTCTTCTGCAGTTCTTTCTTCTGCGATTGCTTCCTCTTCTATGGTAACCAATTTCTCAAGTGATTTACCATGCTTCTTTTTGGTTTTCGTCCTCTTAGGTTTTGGTGCCCCTTCGTCTGTAGTTTTTGATTTTATTTTCTTCTTTAGTTTTGGAGAGGAGGGAGTAGCAGAGGAGCCAATTTCTGTGGCATGAGGAGGTGAAGGTTGATCTTCTGCAGCGCTTGTAGAGGTATCTTCTGCAGTTTTCCTCCTTTTTGATTTTGGAGTAGAGGCAGAAGATTTTGAAGAGGACTTCTTTCCCATGAGCTCTGCACGTTTGGCTATGAAGCTAAGTTGAATAGCCATGTGTTTTGCTAATTTGTGATCTTTTTCTTCTTGAGTGGAAAGAGGTTCTGCAATCATTGTTCCTAGAGGGACACCTAAATGCGGGGGTGTCATAGGACTCGGTTTAGGAGTTCTATGATCGCGTATATACTCCTTTTTAAGGGTTTTATCCGAGGCATACTTCAGAAGTTTATTTGACAGAGGTATGCAGTGTGTGTAACCATCTACATGATCAGTGGGAATATTTTTGTTCATTGGGAACTGTTTGGGAATTGGCCCTTCCATTGGCCATTTCTGTATCAGTAACAGAGGTTCGAACAAAACTCCTAATATTCTTTGGAATTGCAGAGGTGGTAGAAACTTAGGATCGTTCTCTTTGACCCTTCTTGTGTTGTTCTTTCTGTCGATGGTGTTAATGATCTCTTGCATCATTATGGTCGCGTAATCCAATGGGAGATCATAGTAAACCCCATACATGATGGTTAATATCTGATGTGAGCTCTGGTCAATACTGCCTATCTTCCCTGTCAGGCATCTGTTAAGAATTGAGAACAAGGTGTTCCACAGAGGTGGTAATCTGCCTCTGCGGAAGTCATTTCTCTTCCTCAGTGGTGTGTTTTACCCAAGCATTTCTAGGAAATGATAGATCTCGTCGTCTGTTGGTTGGTCTGCGTACTTCTTCAATCCAAGAAGACCCCTTGTTGGTAGGTTGAATTCAAGTGAGAACATTGTTCTATTGAACTTGATTTCCAGATGCTCAGATTTGTCGGGTCTTGAAATGTATCCTTTGATAAGAGAATCATCTTTATCAAATCGACAACTTTGCCAAAACTGGTTCAAATATCTAACTGGAATTTTCTTTGGGGTTCTTGAGAGTAAAGGGAAGAGGATATGATTTTCCATTATGTTTAGAAGAATGGCATGGGCTTCACCGAAAGCAGTGGGTGAGGGGACCAAATAGAAATTGTTGGATTTGATTGGTAGTATCTTTTCGAAGTGATCCTTTGCTATGAAGTTTTGAAGATGTGTGGTCGGAGCAAAGTCTGCTTAATCGACGGAATCTTCTAGTTCAAAATTTTGGGCAAGGTTGGGGTTTTCTGAATGTTCAGAATGAGCAGGTGAATGTTCTGGTGAGTTCGCCGGAGAGTGTGCAAGGGAGATAGCTGATAACGCCACTTTTTGGCGTTATTTTCGGTTCTCAAACCAATGAGATTGGCTTGTATTCAAGTAAAAAGGCGTGTGTTTTACGGTTTATCTAGTGAATTATGCAGGTTAGCTAAAAGGCGGCATTTCTCGAGAAAGAAGCTAAAAAGAGCCCAACACGAGTCAAAACGAAGCCTAACGGAAGCCCAAAAGTCAAGCCCAAGACCCGCGACCGAACCAGGACCCGAACCGCGGACCAGAAAACAACCCGCGCAACATCTGTATCACGCTCGACTTTCCACGCGACTTGCAAGTCGCGCAGCAAGTCGCGTAACCCACTGTTTCGCGTTTTTAAGCTGTCAAATTCGGATTTTAGGTCACTATTCGATACGCAACACACACACGACGGCCAGAGCAGTTTCGGGGGAGATTTTCAGAGCCAAGTGACACCCGTTGGAGCCACGATAGAGGGAGGATCAGATACACGTTCATCACGCGAAGTAGTGACGAGCACGATAGAAGGGAGTAACCATTCCATTCACAATTGCCACGATTATCATGTTTACATACTTGTTTCTATCTTTTTCTATTGTGTTTGAATCCACCACCGACATGAACTAACCGGTTCATGTTGGGGGTTGGAATGAATGTGGTTTAAGCTTGTAAACAGATGACTTGAAACATTTATCAGTTTCCTTTTAATGAATGAATGCAATTTGGTGTTTAATGCTTTTGTGAGATTAGCTACCTTACAATTGTTTTATTGTTTTCAATTTATATTCGAGAGAAGTAATTGAGAAGTAGAATTAGGAATTGCATGTCTAAGGTAAGAAAGGATAGAGATATACCGAATAAATCTTAGTCCCGTTTGAATCTTAAGCTTAATGCGTTTTGAACCCTATATGTTGAGATCGAAAGATAAAACTTATGTTTTCAAAATAGAAATCACGGTTGCTTGAAAAAGGAATTGTGCTTTGCAAATAAAATCGTTGTAACTTGAGAGAGAACAATGATTAGATGAAGATTGGGTATTCATTGATAGGAATAACTGGTATTTGAATTGAGTCAGACGTTTGTATGTGAGAACCACTGGATTTCCAACCCTCAACTTTTCTCTCTATCAAAGTTTCCAAAGCTGTTTCTGTTTTGTCTTGTGTTTGATTTGATTTTCGTATTGCATTTAATTAGTCTATAAACCAACCATCTCTAAATATCTACAGTTCAGTTAATAGAGCTTATGGTAATTGTGATACTTAGTTCCTAGTTCCCCGTGATTCGATACCCGTACTTTCTCAAGTACTATTACTTGACTTCGACTTGTACAGTTGCGGTTAGATTCGCGGGGTGTCAAAACCCGCCTATCCCATGTTCATGACGCTTAAGCTTGTTGATCGGTCAATAAGATACCCATACGGCATAATTGAGGACGTGCTCATTAAGGTTGGTAAGTTCTACTTCCCGGTAGACTTTGTGGTGACAGATATAGATGAGGATGAAGAGGTCCCGATGATCTTGGGACGATCATTCCTAGCCACCGGGAGAGCTTTGATTGATATGGAAGAGGGTGAGATCACGTTCAGAGTCGGCGGTGAGAACGTAAGGTTCAAGTTGCTGGAAAGAAGAAGTGGTGAAAGAGAGGAAGGAGTAGAGAAGTCCGCGAAAAACCGTAAGTGTGGACGGTACAATTCTGCGGATACGAAGCCAAGTTGAAACCGCACAGTCGTGCCACGACTTTAAATACGGCGCTGGGTGGGAGGCAACCCACCAAGGTTTGTTTCCTTTTAGTATTTTTAGTTTAAGTGTGTTTTATTTAAGAAAAACCATAAAAATTGAAAAATTGAAAAACCCAAAAATATTTTTGAAACAGGGACATACGCGGTTTGCCACGCGGTTTGTATACCGGGCAGCAAGCCGCGGGACCCTCTGTTTGTTTTCTGAAACAGTGGGTTACGCGGTTTTCCACGCGACTTGCAAGTCGCGGGCTAAACCGCGGGAGTCCCTGTTTCCTCGTTTTGTTTTCCGTGCAGTTTTTATTCCTTTCTTGCTTTGTGTGTTTCTTTTCCAGTTTTCTGTCTTGTGCTTTGTTTTTCTTTGTTTTGTTTTGCATGTTCTCTCCATCACCTTTAAGTGTTCAACCTTTTCAAGAATCATCCTCCGTCTGGGCGAAACAGGTACGTTCTAAACCTTGCTAATTAATGAGTGGTGTATGATGATCAATTTTGAGTAGTTCATCGAGATGCAACAAACCTAAGTTTCACTTAGGTTTGGGGTGCCTTGTCTTTTTCATCACCTACACCCTCAATTCTTTAAACCCTGTGCAAACCACAGTTTCACCGAGGTTTGGGGTTGGCTTTTATTTGACAAACCTAGGCCATGGCCTAGGTTTGGGGTGCCCATATTAGAAATTTTGGATTTTCTTTTGCTTGCTATGTAATGCCTTGCCCGTCCTTTTCATACCTGTGATAACTGCACAATGACTCGAGTCACATCACCTACAACTTTGCTTGCACATTGGGGACAATGTGTGGGTAAGGTTTGGGGTTGCCCAATCGGGCCCAAGTTTATGCACGTAGATTTCCTACATTTCTGAGTATCTAGATCACATAGCTAAATTTTTTTGAATGATTGAGACCGACCGTTGTGGGAAGAATCTTATGATAGTGACGTGACCGTTAGGGAAGGACCGGGAAAGGACATGACTAGGGACATTAGTGGAGACCACCCGATAGTGGGATTTTGAACCTAAAAGGCGTTTTTCATTTCGAGGGATTCATACACCTAATTCTGATACACTTTTCGAATTCCTTGTCGTGAATGTAGAATGATCTCGCTACATTATTGCATTGAGTAGCAAAGACGAATATCGGGATATGAGGTAAGGGTATAGTAGGCTATATCGTGTGGACCTTCAGATATGATTCCAGGCATCTAGTTTTTGTTAAACCATTTTTAGCTAGCGTTACCTTTTACCCTTTTGTGTGTATCCATAACCCCCTTTTCAGCCAAACACGCACCTTAATTCCTTCTAAACCCACCATTAAACCTTTATCCAAAAGCCTTAGCCAACCCTTATCCGAAAGCGTGTACATCAAAGGCAGTGATGAACTACAAAAGACAAAGCAGAAAAGAATAGAACAGGCCAGTCAGGAGAATAAAATGGGTCAATGTAACCCAGGAAATAGAAAAGAGGACCAATGAAATCCCAAACTAAAAAAAAAAAAAAATTCGAGTTAATTTAGATTTTATCTATAGCAGTAAATAAGAGAGTCAAAGCGACTCCAATAGTGACGAAGAGGGCCAAATAATAGAGCGAAAAGCTATAGAGTTCGGAACTGCAAATGATTGACACGCCAAGGATTTTTGAACCATTTTACCCTTCGTTTCATAGCCTTAACCTTAGCCCCATTACAACCCTTGTAAAGACCTGGATGATCTTCTGGAAGATGTGATTACGGTCTACGACTACCTTTACTGATATTCCCTGTCTGGCTATTTGATTTCTTTCTGAGATCAAACGCTTGGACATTGGTGCGTCTTTCAATAGAGTTGTCATGCAATTATTGCGTATTCTTGTACATAACCTCCTTAAACATGACAACACGAGCGATAACCTAGGTTCGAGTGCAAAGAGAGTATCCCGTGAGGTAGGGTCGAGGCGAAATGTTTTCCCTAGTATGTTTGGACCTAGTCTAACCCGAACTAATCGAAACAGTCACGAGTTCAACTCCCAATGAATGGTCATAGATCAAACGAAATAAGAATGAGGCGAGGGTGAGATAGATATTCACGGGTATGGGAAATCACCGATGCATCACTTGATACCGATTGGGAATTGTGCAGTCATTATTAGTTCACTGTGTGATTTTATTCTATTTTATCGCTAATTTGCTTGGGGAAAAGCAACGCTCGGTTTGGGGTTGTTGATAACGCCACTTTTTGGCGTTATTTTCGGTTCTCAAACCAATGAGATTGGCTTGTATTCAAGTAAAAAGGCGTGTGTTTTACGGTTTATCTAGTGAATTATGCAGGTTAGCTTAAAGGCGGCATTTCTCGAGAAAGAAGCTAAAAAGAGCCCAACACGAGTCAAAACGAAGCCTAACGGAAGCCCAAAAGTCAAGCCCAAGACCCGCGACCGAAGCAGGACCCGAACCGCGAACCAAAAAACGACCCGCGCCACATCTGGAACACGCACGACTTGCCACGCGACTTGCAAGTCGCGCAGCAAGTCGCATAACCCTCTGTTTCGCGTTTTTAAGCTGTCAAATTCGGATTTTAGGTCACTATTCGATACGCAACACACACACGACGGCCAGAGCAGTTCCGGGGGAGATTTTCAGAGCCGAGTGACACCCGTTGGAGCCATGATAGAGGGAGGATCAGATACACATTCATCACGCGAAGTAGTGACGAGCACGATAGAAGGGAGTAACCATTCCATTTACAATTGCCACGATTATCATGTTTACATACTTGTTTCCATCTTTTTCTATTGTGTTTGAATCCACCACCGACATGAACTAACCGATTCATGTTGGGGGTTGGAATGAATGTGGTTTAAACTTGTAAACAGATGACTTGAAACATTTATCAGTTCCTTTTAATGAATGAATGCAATTTGGTGTTTAATGCTTTTGTGAGATTAGCTACCTTACAATTGTTTTATTGTTTTCAATTTATATTCGAGAGAAGTAATTGAGAAGTAGAATTAGGAATTGCATGTCTAAGGTAAGAAAGGATAGAGATATACCGAGTAAATCTTAGTCCCGTTTGAATCTTAAGCTTAATGCGTTTTGAACCCTATATGTTGAGATCGAAAGATAAAACTTATGTTTTCAAAATAGAAATCACGGTTGCTTGAAAAAGGAATTGTTCTTTGCAAATAAAATCGTTGTAACTTGAGAGAGAACAATGATTAGATGAAGATTGGGTATTCATTGATAGGAATAACTGGTATTTAAATTGAGTCAGACGTTTGTATGTGAGAACCACTGGATTTCCAACCCTCAACTTTTCTCTCTATAAAAGTTTCCAAAGTTGTTTCTGTTTTGTCTTGTGTTTGATTTGATTTTCGTATTGCATTTAACTAGTCTATAAACCAACCATCTCTAAATATCGACAGTTCAGTTAATAGAGCTTATAGTAATTGTGATACTTAGTTCCTAGTTCCCCGTGATTCGATACTCGTACTTTCTCAAGTACTATTACTTGACTTCGACCCGTACACTTGCGGTTAGATTCGCGGGGTGTCAAAACCCGCCTATCAATAGCTTGAGAAGATGAAGCCATTGGTAAAGAGAATAAGATACTTGCAGGTTTTTGCAGGGTTTCTCCGGAGAAGAATGAGGGTTTGTAAAAAGTTTATGAGAGGGAAAGCTTGGTTTTTATAGGAGGGTAAAACGGTAGAATTCGAAAGAGTAAATATATGGCAATGGATTAAAATTTGGAATCTGAACTCAAGTTAGAACGGCGGGTTCAACTTTCCACAGAAAATGTTCCATGTACGCCCAATGAAAATGGGACACGTAGGCCATGTCAGCGGATGACAGGACGTCATGCGCGGCCCATTAATGCTAGGCGCGTGGGGTTATTCTTAGCCACATGTAATTCACTCTTAGTAAAAGTAACCGTTATTACTACAGAAATGCCCAAGTAACAGATTGACAGAACTTCTGTAGTTTACAGAAGCTCTGTGATCTTGAAAATCTTTGATGTTTATCCCTTTCTCATATATCTCATTGTTATCATGACTTCTGTGGGGTTCCTTTTTAACCAAAACGTTTTGTAAAGGCATTGGAGAGGATCAAATAGGATTTTTAGTTAAGAGTTTTACTCGCAGAGGTTTTGTGGCTCTGTTGGAACTTGCAGAAGCTCTGGGAGGGCCAGCAGAAGCTCTATGAGGGAAAAAAATCTCATAACAAAAATTCTATTAACTTTTCTGATCATCCAATTTTTGATCTGTTTTAAGAGATGTTTTTCGGATATATTTGAAAGTTGGTGTCCGAGAAAACTGTTATGGAAAAAGTTTTGTTCGTGAAGGTCATGGTGTATGAATTCGGTTTCCGAGATAATTTTCCAAAAGATCGATAGAGGTTAAAGTTGCGATCTCAGAGCATATTTCTGGCAGAGCTTCTGTTGAGCTCAGGAGAAGCTCTATGACCTTAAATTTCTCATAACACAAATTTTATGAAACTTTTTGATCTTTTGATTTTTCAAATGTTATCCACAGTATATTTAGGACATATTTGACAATTTGTGTCCTAGAAAACTGTTTTCAAAAACCTTTTGTGCGAGAGACATACCTTTTGGTTCTTCTTTTCTCGGCAGTGATGTCTGACTTCTGTCGATATAGATTTATTGACATTCTTCTTTGGCTTTCCCTTGAAAGTTTTACCTCTGTAGATCATTTCAGGATCCCTTTTTTCTCCCCCTTGATCTAATCACCTCTGTAGATTAAGTAATTTCCTTTTGCTCCCCCTTGACCTATGCTTGGATCAAAGAATGATAAGTTTTGCATAGAACATAGGTCATATTTTCCAGAGGTTCTATTGGGGTTGTCAGAGGTTCTGAGTAGACTTACAGAAGCTCTAGGATTTTTAAGAACTATTTAAGATTGAGAACTTACATACAGAAATAAATTAATTAAAGCAAAAATAATTAGAAATATATACATATTTACAGAAGATAAAGCTATACTTACAGAGGATTTTCACGTCATATTGATCATTCCTAACTTACCCACCAAGAAATTGAATCTTTTCTCGTCTAAAGCTTTGGTGAATAAGTCCGCGAGTTGGTATTCTGTGGGCACAAAATCCATCTCGATTGTACTGTATTCAACATGATGTTTCAAGAAATGGTATCTTATATCGATATGCTTGGTTTTTTAGTGTTGCACAGGATTGGCAGAGATAGCAATGGCACTTTTGGAATCACAGAAGATGGGTATTTTGAATAGGATGTGGCCGTAGTCTTTTAGCTGAGTCTTCATCCATAAAACCTGAGAACAACAGCTTGCAGCAGCAACGTATTCAGCTTCTGCAGTGGATGTTGAGACACAATTTTGCTTCTTGGAGGTCCAACTGACTAGTTTACCACCTAGGAATTGACAACTCCCAGAGGTACTCTTTCTGTCGAGCATGCATCCTCCATAGTCTGAATCTGTATAAGCTTTAAGACTAAAACCAGAGTTCTGTGGATACCAGAGACCGAGATTTTTGGTCCCCTTTAGATATCTAAAGATTCTCTTTACAGCATCATAGTGTGATTTCTTTGGATTAGCTTGATAACGTGCACAAAGACATGTGGCATGCATAATGTCAGGTCTGCTTGCAGTTAAGTATAACAGAGATCCAATCATGCCTCTGTAGAGAGTACATTCTACAGAGATGCCATATGGATCTAAGGATAACTTATTTTCCAGTGGCCATTGGAGTTTTCATTGCAGAGGTATCAGAGAGGATATACTTGAAAAGAATGTCAGAGTCATATTTGGCCTGATTTATAAAAATTCCCTCTGATGTTTGTTTGACTTGGAGTCCGAGGAAGAATGTTAGTTCTCCCATCATACTCATTTCAAACTCACCCTGCATGAGTTTTTCAAAACTTTTGCACTCTTCTGTGTTAGAAGACCCAAAAATTATGTCGTCCACATAGATTTGTACAAGCATTATTTCACTGTTTTTACGTTTATAGAATAAGGTAGTATCTGTTGTACCTCTGTCGTAGCCATTTACTAGAAGAAAGGTATAAAGTCGTTCGTACCATGCTCTTGGAGCCTGTTTCAGTCCGTACAGAGCCTTTTCAAGGTAGTATACATGCCTTGGGAACTTTGAGCTTTCAAACCCTAGTGGCTGATTTACGTAAACCTCTTCTTGGATTTCACCGTTGAGAAAAGCTGATTTTACGTCCATCTGATAGACTTTAAAACCTCTGTGGGCTGCGAAGGCTAAGAATATTCTTATTGCTTCGAGCCGTGCGACAGGAGCAAAAGTCTCATCGTAATCTATGCCTTCTTCTTGTCTATAACCCTTGGCCACCAATCGTTCTTTGTTTCTGATGACCACTACATCTTCATCCTTCTTATTTCTGTAGACCGACTTAGTCCCAATGGCCTGTTTCCCTCGTGGCAGAGGTTCTAAAGTCCATACTTTGTTACTCTCAAACTGCAGAAGTTCTTCTTGCATGGCGTCTACCTAGTTTGGGTCATCTAGTGCTTCAAAAATATTCTTTGGTTCTATCACACTAATAAAATTTGTAAAGAAACAAAAATTAGCAGTGGCAGACCTGGTTTTTACTGTGTCAGAAGGTTCTCCAATTATTTGGCTTGGAGGATGGCTTTTTGTCCACTGAGTGGTGCGTGGAAGATGGTCATCAATGTCATCGAACCTTTCTTCAGAAGCTTCTTGTGGATCTTCTTCTTGTATAGCCTCTGACGTTCTTCTTACCTTGGTAGAAGATTCTACCATTTGTGGAATGATTGGTATGCGTGGTGGTGGTGTTTGTTCCTCTGAGGACGTATAGTCTTGGTCCTCACTTTCCTCTGTAATTGGTTCTTCTGTGGATTGTGGAGTTTGTTTTTCAGCAGCTTCTGTGGTCGTTTTTCTCGATGTTTCATCTTCTGCATTTTCTTCTTCGACATTTGCATCTGTAGTATTTATAGAAGAAGATGAAGCATTATTTGGACCAGTTAGAGTCATACCTGTAGGAATTTGTCCAACAGAGGATGGTTCTTCAGAAACTCTGATGGTTCCAACAGAAGGATCAATGTCATCGTGGAACATCTCTAAAAATAGAAGATTCAAGTCTTCTTTCGTTTGCGAGATGCCAGAGGTTTCTCTTTTAAGTTCGAGTTCTGAACTGATTTGATCAGAAGTCATTTGGAATGAATCATCAAAAGAAACATTGATACTTTCTACGATTTTGCGAGATCTTGTAAGGTATTCTCTGTAGGCTTTGGAAGTGGCAGAGTATCCAATGAATTTTCCTTCGTCAGCTTTTACCTCAAACTTTCCTCTGGAATCTCTGTCGTTTAAAACAAAGCATTTACGTCCAAACACATGAAAAAAATTGATGTTTGGCCGCCTTTTGTTGATCAGTTCGTAAGGAGTCTTGATGTGTCTTTTCACAATGGTTGAACGATTCTGTGTGGAACAAGCGGTAGAAATTGCTTCTGCCCAAAAGTTTATCGGTAATCCGCATGCTGATAGCATAGTTCTTGCGGCCTCCACGAGCGTTCGATTCTTTCTTTCTACTACGCCATTCTGCTGTGGAGTGCGTGCGGCTGAGAAGTTCTGTGATATTCCTTTTGTAGAAAGATAGGCTTCAATGACAGAGTTTTTAAATTCTGTGCCATTGTCACTTCTTAACTTCTGTATTCTGCATTCATAAAGAACTTGGATTCTTTTCATTAGATTAATCAAGATGATTGGAACATCCGATTTCTTTCGAACAAATTCAACCCATGTGAAGCGCGAATACTCGTCAATTAAGACAAGTATATATTTCTTGCCACCTAGGCTCTGTATGGCAATAGGACCGCAGAGGTCGACATGAAGCATGTACAGAGGCCTAGTGCAAGACACATCTGTTTTGCCTCTGTGGGAAGCTCTTATGAGTTTTCCCATTTCACAGGCAGAACACAAGTGATCCTTATTAAATTTAACATTAGGCAAACCTTTAACTAGATCAAGTTTGACCAGTTTATCCAAGGTGTGAAAGTTCAAGTGACAGAACCTGTTATGCCATAACCAGGCTTCTTTACTTTCGCAAGCTACAAGGCAAACTTTGTCCTTGGTTGTTGAACAAAAGTTCATTAGATACATATCACCTTTTCTTTCAGCTCGCAGAAGTTCCATTCCTGTGTCTTCACTTTGCAGAGAGCAGAAATTCTTTTGAACAAGACATCAAATCCTGTATCACAGAGTTGACTTACACTGAGTAGGTTTTGTTTAAGGCCATTCACATATGCAACTTTGTATACAGAGACGTTTTCCTTCTTTATGACTCCATAGCCTTTGATGTGTCCCTTCTTGTTGTCTCCAAAAGTTACAGATCCACCATTGTGTGTTTCTTTGTACGTGGATAGTAAACTTCTGTCGCCAGTCATGTGCCTTGAGCATCCGGAGTCAAGATACCAAATTGGCACATACCGCTTCTCTAAGACAATCACAGAGACTTAGGTACCCATATCCATATGGGTCCAATATTGTTAGAATTTTTCAAGTTTGCCTTAGCATTCTTGAAATACATTTTATCTTTTGTAGAAAGATCAGATTGTTTCTCTCTAGGTTTTGATTTTGGAGTTTGAATTTTAGTGGAGAGTAAGCAATCTGGATTTGAGAAGTGATTTTTCAATTTGAACATAAGATCAAAACAATGACAGTATTTAATATGAGATGTGATTTGTTTGAACTTTTCATTGAATTCATTTAACTGAGTCACAGAGGCATTACATTTGTTCTTATCATTAGATTTCCTATTACAAGAAGATCTATGAATACTAGAATGTTTTTTGCAAAAATCTTGTTTAGGTCCTGCCTTCTGTGAGCCTCTTCTGTGGTGAACGTCTGTCTTCACTGTCACAGAGGAAAGATATTTGTTAGCTTCAGGCCTTAAAGGTTTTGAAAATTTTGAGCTTTTAGGATTTTCAGAGGCCTTTTTCAATTTATCAAGCTCTGTAGAGGTTTTGACTTGTATACACATTTTTAGAAAATATGGACATATAGGTATCTCTGTGATTTTCTCTTTTGGAGAAATTGTTCTGTTACGAACTTCAGAGGAGAATTTAATATCCTCTGTGTCACAGTGAATTATCCCTGATTTAGAATCAGTCTCTGAGTCGTCAGAGGATGAATCGTCCTCATATACAGAGGTTGAGTCATTTCTTTCGACAGAGGCTGGATTTTCTGAGCATGTATCGTACGAGCTTTCTTCCTCTGTAGAAAAATTTTCATAAATGGCAGAGGTTTCTGATGAGATCTTTTCAGCGAGAATTTGATCTATAGAAGATGTACAGAGATTTTCTAAAACATTTGATTTTAAAACTTCCAAAATTTCTTTTTCAATTGATCTTTTAAGATTTTCTTCTGAAAAGATGGGTTTAAACTCAGGAGCTTTTGCAGATAATTTCTTTTTGACATCTATCATACAGACAAAAGCGACCTGTGTTTGAGTCTCTGGTTTACCAAACTTAAAGATACCAATCTAATCTTGTGTTTTCAGATATTTCTTTGGTTTGATTCCTCTATTGACAGAGGTTGAAGATGATGAATCTGTGTTTTCAAACCACACATTGATCATCTTCGTATGTTTCCTTAAGTGAGGTTCTGCAGAGATTTTAACCCTTTTACTTACAGAGAGTAAGTTTGGAAAAGATGGTTTATTTGTATTTCCTATTACAAACAGAGAAGATAGAGGTTTGAGTCTTTTGCCTTCAACACCTAGAGTAATATCATCGTACCCTATACCTCGTCTTCCTATTTGTGAGTTTACTTTCTCATACACCTTCTGTGCATCTTTATAGTTTTTAAGTAAAACCACTCTTCTGAGTAGATCTTGCCAAAGTACCTCTCTCCCTTTTTGAAAGTATTCTTTGAGAGCTCTTATGTCAGTTGTTTCACTCCTAGAAACTGAAAGCTCTTTAGTTTTGACTTTTAAAGCAGAGGTTAATTCAGAAATTTGCCTTTTTAAAGGATCTACATTTTTGCTCCAATATTTTTATACTCTTTCCTTTTCTTCAAAATTTTTGGCTTTTTCTTGAGTGAGAAGCCTCACTTCTCTCTCATTAAAGGTGAGTCTTTTCTGAATGCTTTCATTTATCTCTTTTAGTTCAATCAGTTCAATGTTAAGTCTAACTGAATCATTTTCTACATATTTAATACAAGAGGTAGAGTTTGAAATGGATACCTCATTGTCAGTGCCGGAGTCGACTTCTGCCATGCCACAGAACAGGGGATTGGTGGTGAATTCATCATCAGAGGTAGAGTCTGACTCGAAGTCCTCCTTATTTGCTTCAGAATGCCCTTTGTTCGCCATTATGGATTTTTGCGCATAATATTCAGCCTTCTTTTTGTAAAAAGCTGAGTCCTTCTGTGGGCGATTTTGTCTACTTCTGCATTCTTTTTCGAAATGGCCTGGCTTGCCGCAGTTGAAGCATCCTTGGGAGGTGTTTCCAGTTCGATCGTCGGACTTCTGTTGGTCTCCACCTTTCTCTGTTCGGCATTCGTTTGCGTAATGACCAGGCTTACCACATTTGTAGCATTCTTGTTTGTGGCCTACCTTGTCATCTGACCTCTGTCGGTCATTTCCTCTGTAGTTTCTATCGCTCGACCTCTGTCGGTCACTTCTGTAGTCTGACCTCTGTCGGTCACTTGATTCTTCTCTTCTTTCATCATCTCTTCTATCTCTCTGGTTGTCTCTGCTATATCTATCATTTCCAAAATTTCTTTGGTTACCTCTGAACTCTCTTGTCAATAGAGGCAATGATTTAGCTAATGACGCAAGAGTTATTTCTTCCTCTATCAGCTCGTCTTCTTCGCTATCAACCATCACCATCTTCTTCTTCTTCTTTTTCTCCTCTGTTGCTCTCTCATTTCTTGGTCTCTATGTAGCCTCTGTTGATTTACTAACCAATGCGTATGGTGCAATGGCTATTGTTTTAGCCTGTGTTATTTGAGGCTCTTGTGCAGCTAGTGTTCCATAGAGATCAGAGAGTGTCCATGAGTCTAGATCTTGGTTTGTTTGTAAAGAGATAGACAGTTGAAGCCACTCATCATTCAGACTCTTTAGAAACATGACGTTATTTTCATCCGAGGTTCTGTGAATGCCAGACTTTCTGCAATTGTTTATGAGAGAGTTGAACCTGTCGTACGTTGTTTGCAGAGATTCTGTTGCAGAGGCTCTGAATGCATGATATTCATTTATGTACTGTGCCCTTCGGTTCTTCTGTGTTTTAGCACCCCCTTCCAACTGTCTTTCTAATTCTTTCCAAAGATCGTGCGCAGTTTCGCATGCATCTAAGGATTGAAAAAGCTCGTTGGGGATAGCCATTATCAGGATTCTTTTTGTTTTCTGTGCAACTTCATCTTCTGCCTTATCTTCATTTGACCATTCTTCTTTTGGCTTTGGTTTTTGATGTTCAGGGATTTCTGGAGATTCAGCAGTAGCTGGTACTCGTGGTACTGCTATCATGGGAACAGGAGGAAGGTTGTAAAGATATTGTACTTGATTTTTTTTCAGTACCCTCAAAAAAATGAACCATTCTTATTTTCCATTGAGGATACTCATCTCGTAGGTGAGTAGGAGGCTTGGTGAGTGAACCAACAGTAAAGAAGTTATTTGTATTTGTCATTGTTAAGGTTCTGAAAAGATAGTATGATTAAAGAGTATGAGTCTGAAGATCTGGAAAGTTTTCTGGGTTTGAACAGTTCCCAGAGTACACTTTAATGGAGTTTTAACCTAGAGATGAGGAATAGGTAAAAAATGATGTATATCACTAATCTTGTAAAAACGAGGATCACTTGATATTGAAAATCAAGCTTTGCGCTGATACCAATTGTTGGTTCCCGTTTTGCTTATACAAGATTGTCAGATCTATTAGTTCGAGTTTATGTTTGATGCGGAAGCGTATTTGAAGAACTAACAGATATGATTGATAGATTTAGAACACAATATAAATAAACAGTGAACAGGAAATAATATCTCAAAGTTTACTGAATATATATATTAAGAACAGATTCAAGAACAGAGAGTAAGCAAAGCTTTTAAAACAGATATGACTCTCAAAGTGTTTAAAGCTATGTGTTCTTGTGATGTTTTTCTCTCTTGAATTCTTGTTTCGATTGTTCGATTGATCGATCGATGGATAGGAAGAACTCAACATGAGTCTTCCTTATATACTACTCTAAGGGGACCATAAAGCATATGCTACTATTCACAAAGGACGGTATGAATAGTTGGACGGATGGCATGAACAGTTGGACGTGCTGTATTGCATTTAATGCAGCAGACGTCTATTATGTACTAAGCCCTATTGAATCCAATCTGATTTTGACACGTTGCAGTTGGACAGGGCATGCTACCATGCAAGTTGATGAACAGGTCCAGTAACAGTAGCAAGATATTATAAATATCTTTTAAGTCTTTGTTGAAGACCGCAGAGGCTCTGTGAAGTGCCACAGAGGTTCTGCGGTTTGGTCCTTTAGAAGAGCAGTCTTCACCGGATTCCGAGTCTTTGGTCTTCTTTGTGCGTATTACAGAGCTTCTGTAGGACGCCTCTTTAGCTTCTGTAGCTTCTCGACCTTGATCTCTCGATAAGTTCGTAAGAGGCTTTCTTCACTTAGCCTATTTTTCACTACTTCTAAATACTTCTATAATTAGGAAGATTGAAGCTAACAAATATGATACTCCAAAACCAACCACTGAGCGTTCAATGCTTAAATTTGGAACGTTCGTATCCTCAGTCGCTGATACTTCATCTTCTCAGTGCTCCTTGTCCATTACACCAATCCCTGAGGAAACTCCTACCTCCTCAAAAGGCAAGGAGAAAATGGTTTATTCAAAACCTACCTCTGTCTCTAAAGACAAAGGTAAAGGAATTGTTATTTACCAGAATCCTCAGAAGGGTACCTTAGTACCAAAGCTGAATGCTTCTAAAGCTTCAGTGACTCATCCCTCTTGATCAAGGAAGCAGATCTCTGGATCTATTCAGCGATCCACTCCTAGACTCAGAGTGGATGTCCTTGGTAAGAAATCTGAAGAACTGAATGTTCGTCCCATTTCTAAAGCCAATAGTTTACTTGGTGCTGGCACTTCTAATTCGAAATCAAAAGCTCAGTATTCAAATGGTCCTAGAACTATTTTTAGTTATAGGAAATGTTATCACTGTGGACTTACCGATCATATTGCTAGTAAGTGTCCCCCAGCCACCAAAGCTGAAAAGATAGCTAAGGTGAAGATTGCCCCCAAGGCAAAGAAGACCAACCCTGGTGCAAATCAGGTCAAGGTGAATCCTACCACTGAAGTTAAGAAATTAACCAAAGTGAAGAAAGACAAAGCTGAATTTTCAAATGCTGCGAAGACTGCTGAATCTTCCATTCCAACTACTTCCACTGACAAATGTGTATACATGGTCAAGTGGGTACCCAAGAAAAACTAATCTTCCTTTGTATTGCAGGTTTAGAAGGGTATCTGGTATCTCGATAGTGGATGCTCTAGACACTTGACTGGAAAGAAAAGCCTGCTCGCTGAATACAAGGAAGAGAAGGGTCCCTCTGTAACTTTCGGTGGAAATGGAAAAGGACATACCCGAGGGTATGGTGTACTTTCAAATGGTACAACCTCCTTCAGAAGAGTCGCATATGTTGAAGGGCTGAAGCATAATCTTCTAAGCATCAGTCAGCTTTGCGACATGGATAACAAAGTAATCTTAACTAAGGAATCCTGCTTTGTCACTGACAAAAAAAAGAAGATAGCTCTCAGCGGTTATCGTTTGGAAAATGTTTATGTAATAAACATGGACTCAACAACCACTGAGAACTCCTGTTTCTTCTCAAAGGCCTCATTTGATGTCAACTGGCTATGGCATAAGAGGCTATCTCATCTAAATTTCAAGACACTGAACACTCTTTCTTCAAAAGGGTTAGTCACTGGTCTACCTCAGCATTCATACGCCAAAGAGTCTTTATGTTCAGCGTGTGAAAAAGGGAAGCAGACCAAAGCAAGCTTTAAATCTAAGCAAGTTTCTTCAGTGTCATCTCCTCTACAACTACTCCATATGGATTTGTTTGGCCCTGTTAACAAGCAATCCATCGCTGGAAAGAAATATACGCTGGTCATAGTTGATGAATTCTCTCGCTTCACTTGGGTAATGTTTCTCCGTTCTAAGAGTGACACCCCTGAAGAACTCATCACCTTTGTTCGGAAGATGGAAACCCTGAAAAATCTTACCGTTCGCTCAATAAGGAGTGATCATGGGACTGAATTCAAAAACAGTTCTCTTTGATTCCTTCTTTGAGAGTAAGGGTATTTCTCACAACTTCTCTTCAGTGAGAACACCGCAACAAAATGGAGTCACTGAAAGAAAAAATAGAACAATTATTGAAGCTGCACGTTCAATGCTCAGCGATTCTCACCTGCCTACTCAGTTTTGGGCAGAAGTTGTCAACACTGCTTGTTTTACGCAAAACAGGTCGCTGATAGTTAAAAGATTCAAAAAGACAGCCTATGAACTCTTTCATGGGAGAAAGCCTTCAATCAGCTTTCTTCATCTTTGGATGTCAGTGTTTCATACTGAACAACATAGATGCTCTTGGAAATTTTGATCCTAAGGCTGATGATGGAATCTTTCTTGGATACTCCTCAGTTTCCAAAGCCTTCAGAGTCTTCAATCGTAGAAGACAAACTGTAGAAGAAACTATTCACGTCACGTTTGACGAATCCCGTTCAGCGAAATCTAAACCGTCCGCTGATACTGAAGAAATGAATCAATGGATGTTTTCTCATCTTGGTGATTCAGAAGATATTCCCACTCCTCATGCTCATCCAGTAGAAGATGATAGTCCTCCTATCATTCCAAACATGTAGAATAGTGAAGCTGAAACATCATGGGTCACAGCTGTTCCTATAAACACTATACCTACCGCTGAACCAAATGCCTCAGACATTCCATCTATCTCTCAGCAATCAGTAAATGAAATGACAAATGCAAGTATTCCTCTCTTAGCTGAAACTCCAAAAGTAGCTGAAGCCTCATCTTCAGCTCCTCCAGTTCAAGATGAGTCAGCGACTTATGCTCCGGCTCAGCGATGGATCGTAAATCACCCAATTGATCAAATTCTTGGTGATCCAAACGCTGGTGTTCAGACTCGACGAAGTGCAGGTAATATTTGTTTATTTGTTAACTTTATTTCTCTAACTGAACCAAAGAAAATAGATGATGCCCTCAAAGATCCAAACTGGGTCAGCGCCATTCAAGAAGAGCTGACTGAATTCGAAAGAAACAAAGTTTGGAAACTTGTTCGGAGACCAACTGATAAAACAGTAATAGGCAATAAATGGGTCTATCGAAACTAGTTGGACGAACATGGTACTGTAACCCGCAACAAAGCTCGTCTTGTTGCTCAGGGATACAGACAAGAGGAAGGTATAGATTATGACGAAACATTTGCTCCAGTAGCAAGACTTGAATCTATTCGTCTATTCTTAGCATATGCTGTACACAAAAACTTCAAAGTACATCAGATGGATGTTAAGTCAGCGTTTCTGAATGGAAAGCTGAATGAAGAAGTGTATGTGGAACAACCTCCAGGATTCTCAGATTCTAAGCGTCCAGGTTATGTTTATAAACTAGATAAGGCACTTTATGGCTTGAAGCAAGCTCCTCGTGCATGGTATGACACTCTTTCTACTTATCTCCATATTGAAAAATTTAAGCGAGGTAAGATTGACAAAACTCTATTTTTTAGAAAAGTGAAAGGTCATATCATTCTAGTTCAAATATATGTTGATGACATTATATTTGGTTCTACTAACCCTGAGCTTTGTACTCGTTTCGCTGATAGAATGAAAGATGAGTATAAAATGAGCATGATGGGTGAACTAACATATTTCCTTGGTCTTCAGATTAAGCAAACTGAAAAAGGAACTTTTATCAACCAGGGAAAGTATGTTAAAGATATGTTGAAGAAATTTGATTTAACTCATAGTTCAGCTATGAAAACCCCTATGGCACCACCGCTGACACTTGACAAGGATTCAAAGGGAATACCTGTTAATGTCACGCTGTACCGTGGGATGATCGGCTCTCTCTTGTATCTTACAGCTAGCCGACCCGATATTATGTATGCAACATGTTTGTGTGCACGATATCAAGCTGAACCTATGCTATCTCATATGAAAGTTGTAAAGCGAATTTTTCGATACCTTAAGGGTACAACGAACCTAGGTCTTTGGTATCCCAAAGATTCAGGATTCGATCTAACCACCTATTTAGATAGTGATTTTGCAGGTTGCAAAATGGATAGGAAAAGCACCACAGGAGGATGTCAGCTCCTGGGTGGAAAGCTGGTAAGTTGGACAAGTAAAAAGCAAAATTCATGGTCCACTTCCACATCTGAAGCTGAATATGTAGCTGCTGGAAGCTGTTGTTCTCAAGTCTTGTGGATGAGAAATCAGCTACTAGACTATAATCTTCAGCTCTCCAAAATTCCAATCTATTGCGACAGCACAAGTGCCATCGCCATAGCAAACAATCCAGTACTACATTCAAAGACCAAACACATAGAAATCAGATATCATTTTATCAGAGATCATGTGATGAATGGTGATATAGAACTTCATTTTATCCCAACTGATTATCAGTTAGCTGATTTATTTACCAAACCTCTTGATGAGACAAGATTCAACTTTCTCATCAGCGAGCTTGGAATGCTGAACTTTGAAGGGTAAAATCCTCAACGGTTCACATTTATCAGCGATAGGATAAAATCAACTCATATAACCTATTCAATCATCTTCTCTCTGAATAAAACTTGGTTAAAGCTGATATCAAGGTATGTTTTCTCTCTCTGACACTCGCATGAAAATGCAAGATTTCAAAACAAAATGCATCGCTGAATATCTCTTCCTTAACAGCGATATTTTGAAATTTCTTAAAACCTTCACTGATATTTTCATTCAGTGCTTCATGTTTGTAAAAGAGTCCCTGAGCTTTCAAAATCTCAGAGACATCCTAAAAGAATATGAAAGGACAATTGTGACATCATCGCAACGGATAAACCCCGGCACGTTTTCTCTTTCTGACACACGTTTGCATGTCTCGTTCAAACTTCCAATCAAATGCAAACACGTGTCCGTGTCATGATGAAAATCTTTTCCCACTCAAGATTTTCTCTCTCTAATCTCTCTATATAAACAAAGTCGTGGTTTATATTTTTCTTTTACGCGATCAATCTTCCTCCGCAAGAAAGAATTCACTGTTGCATTTGTGCTTTCTAAAACTTCAAAGAACTGTTCATCATCTTCTTCATCAAACATCAAGGTTAATATGTTCTTATTTATTACCAAATGCGTATAACTTGTTTCCGATCTTTTCCTGGTTTTAACAAGATCAAACAAAAGAACTTCTTAAAATGAAATCATTTTTTTTCATGGTTTTATGAACACAACCATTTCATGGTTGTTCTTCAAGTTTAAATGCAAAAAACTTAAACTTGTTCTTCATTCGTTTCCAGAATCTATTTCTTCATAGAAAACTGGATAACAAGAATAAATGGGTTTTACATTTCGTTTCTTAAAATCAAGAAAAACCCTAATCTTCATTAAGACATTCGTGTTTGAATGAAATGGATAAAATTTGAACCATCTTAATGGAAAATCTTTCCACATTAAGATAATTCTTATTTGTTAACATCTTTGGTTGAACTGATAATACAGAGAAATGGCATCGTCTGACATTCCTGCTACCGCTGAGAACATCTCCGCTGATTCTGAGGAAGTGGAATTTATCAAAGATCCTCAGGTTAATTTACTCTGGAACAGCTAGATTGGACCAAAACGAACAACATTTCTGCGCTTCTCGAGTTTCCTCCTCGAAAGAAAGTCACACATCTGAAAGATGCTGTGAATTTCCTAAAGAATTGCTGCATTTCAACAGCCCTGACCATCTCACCTCCTGCAAGTCAGCTACTACTATCCCAGTTCTGGTACACTGCCAGACATTCTCAGTTACCATCCGCCAAAGATCCCTCCAAAACAATTGATTGTATCCTCAGCGATACTGAGTATGGCACGATAAAGATCACACCTGCCTTCATTCCCAAAGCCCTGAACTTTCCCAACGCTACAAAAGAAAAGCCTTTTGTTCCTTTCCCTGACCATAAGAAACTCGCTGACAAAGAAGCTCTTATTGGATTTTTTGATGCAATGGGCTATGTATGGGAAATTGGCAGAGACAAGAAGCCCGAGAAGAAGCTGACCCTGTTGAAGAAGTCAAAAATGCCCAGCGAGATGAACTTCATATTCGCTCACCTACTCAGCTGCATGACTGCCAAGACCGGCTCCTCTGACCAAGCCGCTCAATGGGATACGCTCTGCTGAAAGGTCTACACATTGACTGGGCATCTCTTATCTATGATGACTTGGTGCAAAGAGTAGACTCTGCCGCTGACAGACCTCCATGGGTTCCTTACCCCCGATTTATCAGCGCCGTCTTCCAATATGGCCTGAAGGACAGCTACCCGCAAGAGGGTGACCTGAAACTCTCTCAGGTTGGCTCTAAGGTACTTGACTTCAAACCAGTTGAAAATGAGGTACGTCTTTCTACCCTTTTAACTCTTCTCAACCCTTCTTCTTCTAATTATGTGGCTCCTTCAGCGAAAATACCCATCGCTGATACCCTGGCCACAAAATCCTCTCCTTCTAAGAAAAGGAAACATTCATCTACCCCACTTGGTTCTAAAAGGATCAAGAAAACAAAGGAGCAACCCCAGCAATCTCATGTTGAAGACTCCTCCGCTCTTTCTGCAAAGCTGAAGGAACGTTCAGTGGTACGCTCTGCCACACCGGAACAACCCATCCATTCCATCCCAACTTCAGCGTCTCTAAACGGTGAGGTTACAAACTTGGAACCTACCCCACCTCCTTCAGTCTGTCAAAAGACTGATGAAGTGCTTCTTAGCGAGTCCAACGCTGAACTTAGAACCCAACCTCCATTCTCATCCTTCGCTCCTGCCTCTACTCATTTGGTCTCTCCTCCAGATCTCGCTTGAGATGCCATCATTTCTATGGAACCTAAAGCTGATTCTCCAGGAATGATGAAGACAGGACCTGCAGGACAATCCATGGGCACTTTTGAAGATGACATGGAACATTTTTCTGGATTTGAGAAGTGATTTTTCAATTTGAACATAAGATCAAAACAATGACAGTATTTAATATGAGATGTGATTTGTTTGAACTTTTCATTGAATTCATTTAACTGAGTCACAGAGGCATTACATTTGTTCTTATCATTAGATTTCCTATTACAAGAAGATCTATGAATACTAGAATGTTTTTTGCAAAAATCTTGTTTAGGTCCTGCCTTCTGTGAGCCTCTTCTGTGGTGAACGTCTGTCTTCACTGTCACAGAGGAAAGATATTTGTTAGCTTCAGGCCTTAAAGGTTTTGAAAATTTTGAGCTTTTAGGATTTTCAGAGGCCTTTTTCAATTTATCAAGCTCTGTAGAGGTTTTGACTTGTATACACATTTTTAGAAAATATGGACAGATAGGTATCTCTGTGATTTTCTCTTTTGGAGAAATTGTTCTGTTACGAACTTCAGAGGAGAATTTAATATCCTCTGTGTCACAGTGAATTATCCCTGATTTAGAATCAGTCTCTGAGTCGTCAGAGGATGAATCGTCCTCATATACAGAGGTTGAGTCATTTCTTTCGACAGAGGCTGGATTTTCTGAGCATGTATCGTACGAGCTTTCTTCCTCTGTAGAAAAATTTTCATAAATGGCAGAGGTTTCTGATGAGATCTTTTCAGCGAGAATTTGATCTATAGAAGATGTACAGAGATTTTCTAAAACATTTGATTTTAAAACTTCCAAAATTTCTTTTTCAATTAATCTTTTAAGATTTTCTTCTGAAAAGATGGGTTTAAACTCAAGAGCTTTTGCAGATAATTTCTTTTTGACATCTATCATACAGACAAAAGCGACCTGTGTTTGAGTCTCTGGTTTACCAAACTTAAAGATACCAATCTGATCTTGTGTTTTCAGATATTTCTTTGGTTTGATTCCTCTATTGACAGAGGTTGAAGATGATGAATCTGTGTTTTCAAACCACACATTGATCATCTTCGTATGTTTCCTTAAGTGAGGTTCTGCAGAGATTTTAACCCTTTTACTTACAGAGAGTAAGTTTGGAAAAGATGGTTTATTTGTATTTCCTATTACAAACAGAGAAGATAGAGGTTTGAGTCTTTTGCCTTCAACACCTAGAGTAATATCATCGTACCCTATACCTCGTCTTCCTATTTGTGAGTTTACTTTCTCATACACCTTCTGTGCATCTTTATAGTTTTTAAGTAAAACCACTCTTCTGAGTAGATCTTGCCAAAGTACCTCTCTCCCTTTTTGAAAGTATTCTTTGAGAGCTCTTATGTCAGTTGTTTCACTCCTAGAAACTGAAAGCTCTTTAGTTTTGACTTTTAAAGCAGAGGTTAATTCAGAAATTTGCCTTTTTAAAGGATCTACATTTTTGCTCCAATATTTTTATACTCTTTCCTTTTCTTCAAAATTTTTGGCTTTTTCTTGAGTGAGAAGCCTCACTTCTCTCTCATTAAAGGTGAGTCTTTTCTGAATGCTTTCATTTATCTCTTTTAGTTCAATCAGTTCAATGTTAAGTCTAACTGAATCATTTTCTACATATTTAATACAAGAGGTAGAGTTTGAAATGGATACCTCATTGTCAGTGCCGGAGTCGACTTCTGCCATGCCACAGAACAGGGGATTGGTGGTGAATTCATCATCAGAGGTAGAGTCTGACTCGAAGTCCTCCTTATTTGCTTCAGAATGCCCTTTGTTCGCCATTATGGATTTTTGCGCATAATATTCAGCCTTCTTTTTGTAAAAAGCTGAGTCCTTCTGTGGGCGATTTTGTCTACTTCTGCATTCTTTTTCGAAATGGCCTGGCTTGCCGCAGTTGAAGCATCCTTGGGAGGTGTTTCCAGTTCGATCGTCGGACTTCTGTTGGTCTCCACCTTTCTCTGTTCGGCATTCGTTTGCGTAATGACCAGGCTTACCACATTTGTAGCATTCTTGTTTGTGGCCTACCTTGTCATCTGACCTCTGTCGGTCATTTCCTCTGTAGTTTCTATCGCTCGACCTCTGTCGGTCACTTCTGTAGTCTGACCTCTGTCGGTCACTTGATTCTTCTCTTCTTTCATCATCTCTTCTATCTCTCTGGTTGTCTCTGCTATATCTATCATTTCCAAAATTTCTTTGGTTACCTCTGAACTCTCTTGTCAATAGAGCCAATGATTTAGCTAATGACGCAAGAGTTATTTCTTCCTCTATCAGCTCGTCTTCTTCGCTATCAACCATCACCATCTTCTTCTTCTTCTTTTTCTCCTCTGTTGCTCTCTCATTTCTTGGTCTCTATGTAGCCTCTGTTGATTTACTAACCAATGCGTATGGTGCAATGGCTATTGTTTTAGCCTGTGTTATTTGAGGCTCTTGTGCAGCTAGTGTTCCATAGAGATCAGAGAGTGTCCATGAGTCTAGATCTTGGTTTGTTTGTAAAGAGATAGACAGTTGAAGCCACTCATCATTCAGACTCTTTAGAAACATGACGTTATTTTCATCCGGGGTTCTGTGAAAGCCAGACTTTCTGCATTTGTTTATGAGAGAGTTGAACCTGTCGTACGTTGTTTGCAGAGATTCTGTTGCAGAGGCTCTGAATGCATGATATTCATTTATGTACTGTGCCCTTCGGTTCTTCTGTGTTTTAGCACCCCCTTCCAACTGTCTTTCTAATTCTTTCCAAAGATCGTGCGCAGTTTCGCATGCATCTAAGGATTGAAAAAGCTCGTTGGGGATAGCCATTATCAGGATTCTTTTTGTTTTCTGTGCAACTTCATCTTCTGCCTTATCTTCATTTGACCATTCTTCTTTTGGCTTTGGTTTTTGATGTTCAGGGATTTCTGGAGATTCAGCAGTAGCTGGTACTCGTGGTACTGCTATCATGGGAACAGGAGGAAGGTTGTAAAGATATTGTACTTGATTTTTTTTCAGTACCCTCAAAAAAATGAACCATTCTTATTTTCCATTGAGGATACTCATCTCGTAGGTGAGTAGGAGGCTTGGTGAGTGAACCAACAGTAAAGAAGTTATTTGTATTTGTCATTGTTAAGGTTCTGAAAAGATAGTATGATTAAAGAGTATGAGTCTGAAGATCTGGAAAGTTTTCTGGGTTTGAACAGTTCCCAGAGTACACTTTAATGGAGTTTTAACCTAGAGATGAGGAATAGGTAAAAAATGATGTATATCACTAATCTTGTAAAAACGAGGATCACTTGATATTGAAAATCAAGCTTTGCGCTGATACCAATTGTTGGTTCCCGTTTTGCTTATACAAGATTGTCAGATCTATTAGTTCGAGTTTATGTTTGATGCGGAAGCGTATTTGAAGAACTAACAGATATGATTGATAGATTTAGAACACAATATAAATAAACAGTGAACAGGAAATAATATCTCAAAGTTTACTGAATATATATATTAAGAACAGATTCAAGAACAGTAAGTAAGCAAAGCTTTTAAAACAGATATGACTCTCAAAGTGTTTAAAGCTATGTGTTCTTGTGATGTTTTTCTCTCTTGAATTCTTGTTTCGATTGTTCGATTGATCGATCGATGGATAGGAAGAACTCAACATGAGTCTTCCTTATATACTACTCTAAGGGGACCATAAAGCATATGCTACTATTCACAAAGGACGGTATGAATAGTTGGACGGATGGCATGAACAGTTGGACGTGCTGTATTGCATTTAATGCAGCAGACGTCTATTATGTACTAAGCCCTATTGAATCCAATCTGATTTTGACACGTTGCAGTTGGACAGGGCATGCTACCATGCAAGTTGATGAACAGGTCCAGTAACAGTATCAAGATATTATAAATATCTTTTAAGTCTTTGTTGAAGACCGCAGAGGCTCTGTGAAGTGCCACAGAGGTTCTGCGGTTTGGTCCTTTAGAAGAGCAATCTTCACCGGATTCCGAGTCTTTGGTCTTCTTTGTGCGTATTACAGAGCTTCTGTAGGACGCCTCTTTAGCTTCTGTAGCTTCTCGACCTTGATCTCTCGATAAGTTCGGCAGAGCCTATGTAAGAGGCTTTCTTCACTTAGCCTATTTTTCACTACTTCTAAATACTTCTATAATTAGGAAGATTGAAGCTAACAAATATGATACTCCAAAACCAACCACTGAGCGTTCAATGCTTAAATTTGGAACGTTCGTATCCTCAGTCGCTGATACTTCATCTTCTCAGTGCTCCTTGTCCATTACACCAATCCCTGAGGAAACTCCTACCTCCTCAAAAGGCAAGGAGAAAATGGTTTATTCAAAACCTACCTCTGTCTCTAAAGACAAAGGTAAAGGAATTGTTATTTACCAGAATCCTCAGAAGGGTACCTTAGTACCAAAGCTGAATGCTTCTAAAGCTTCAGTGACTCATCCCTCTTGATCAAGGAAGCAGATCTCTGGATCTATTCAGCGATCCACTCCTAGACTCAGAGTGGATGTCCTTGGTAAGAAATCCGAAGAACTGAATGTTCGTCCCATTTCTAAAGCCAATAGTTTACTTGGTGCTGGCACTTCTAATTCGAAATCAAAAGCTCAGCATTCAAATGGTCCTAGAACTATTTTTAGTTATAGGAAATGTTATCACTGTGGACTTACCGATCATATTGCTAGTAAGTGTCCCCCAGCCACCAAAGCTGAAAAGATAGCTAAGGTGAAGATTGCCCCCAAGGCAAAGAAGACCAACCCTGGTGCAAATCAGGTCAAGGTGAATCCTACCACTGAAGTTAAGAAATTAACCAAAGTGAAGAAAGACAAAGCTGAATTTTCAAATGCTGCGAAGACTGCTGAATCTTCCATTCCAACTACTTCCACTGACAAATGTGTATACATGGTCAAGTGGGTACCCAAGAAAAACTAATCTTCCTTTGTATTGCAGGTTTAGAAGGGTATCTGGTATCTCGATAGCGGATGCTCTAGACACTTGACTGGAAAGAAAAGCCTGCTCGCTGAATACAAGGAAGAGAAGGGTCCCTCTGTAACTTTCGGTGGAAATGGAAAAGGACATACCCGAGGGTATGGTGTACTTTCAAATGGTACAACCTCCTTCAGAAGAGTCGCATATGTTGAAGGGCTGAAGCATAATCTTCTAAGCATCAGTCAGCTTTGCGACATGGATAACAAAGTAATCTTAACTAAGGAATCCTGCTTTGTCACTGACAAAAAAAAGAAGATAGCTCTCAGCGGTTATCGTTTGGAAAATGTTTATGTAATAAACATGGACTCAACAACCACTGAGAACTCCTGTTTCTTCTCAAAGGCCTCATTTGATGTCAACTGGCTATGGCATAAGAGGCTATCTCATCTAAATTTCAAGACACTGAACACTCTTTCTTCAAAAGGGTTAGTCACTGGTCTACCTCAGCATTCATACGCCAAAGAGTCTTTATGTTCAGCGTGTGAAAAAGGGAAGCAGACCAAAGCAAGCTTTAAATCTAAGCAAGTTTCTTCAGTGTCATCTCCTTTACAACTACTCCATATGGATTTGTTTGGCCCTGTTAACAAGCAATCCATCGCTGGAAAGAAATATACGCTGGTCATAGTTGATGAATTCTCTCGCTTCACTTGGGTAATGTTTCTCCGTTCTAAGAGTGACACCCCTGAAGAACTCATCACCTTTGTTCGGAAGATGGAAACCCTGAAAAATCTGACCGTTCGCTCAATAAGGAGTGATCATGGGACTGAATTCAAAAACAGTTCTCTTTGATTCCTTCCTTGAGAGTAAGGGTATTTCTCACAACTTCTCTTCAGTGAGAACACCGCAACAAAATGGAGTCGCTGAAAGAAAAAATAGAACAATTATTGAAGCTGCACGTTCAATGCTCAGCGATTCTCACCTGCCTACTCAGTTTTGGGCAGAAGCTGTCAACACTGCTTGTTTTACGCAAAACAGGTCGCTGATAGTTAAAAGATTCAAAAAGACAGCCTATGAACTCTTTCATGGGAGAAAGCCTTCAATCAGCTTTCTTCATCTTTGGATGTCAGTGTTTCATACTGAACAACATAGATGCTCTTGGAAATTTTGATCCTAAGGCTGATGATGGAATCTTTCTTGGATACTCCTCAGTTTCCAAAGCCTTCAGAGTCTTCAATCGTAGAAGACAAACTGTAGAAGAAACTATTCACGTCACGTTTGACGAATCCCGTTCAGCGAAATCTAAACCGTCCGCTGATACTGAAGAAATGAATCAATGGATGTTTTCTCATCTTGGTGATTCAGAAGATATTCCCACTCCTCATGCTCATCCAGTAGAAGATGATAGTCCTCCTATCATTCCAAACATGTAGAATAGTGAAGCTGAAACATCATGGGTCACAGCTGTTCCTATAAACACTATACCTACCGCTGAACCAAATGCCTCAGACATTCCATCTATCTCTCAGCAATCAGTAAATGAAATGACAAATGCAAGTATTCCTCTCTTAGCTGAAACTCCAAAAGTAGCTGAAGCCTCATCTTCAGCTCCTCCAGTTCAAGATGAGTCAGCGACTTATGCTCCGGCTCAGCGATGGATCGTAAATCACCCAATTGATCAAATTCTTGGTGATCCAAACGCTGGTGTTCAGACTCGACGAAGTGCAGGTAATATTTGTTTATTTGTTAACTTTATTTCTCTAACTGAACCAAAGAAAATAGATGATGCCCTCAAAGATCCAAACCGGGTCAGCGCCATTCAAGAAGAGCTGACTGAATTCGAAAGAAACAAAGTTTGGAAACTTGTTCGGAGACCAACTGATAAAACAGTAATAGGCAATAAATGGGTCTATCGAAACTAGTTGGACGAACATGGTACTGTAACCCGCAACAAAGCTCGTCTTGTTGCTCAGGGATACAGACAAGAGGAAGGTATAGATTATGACGAAACATTTGCTCCAGTAGCAAGACTTGAATCTATTCGTCTATTCTTAGCATTTGCTGTACACAAAAACTTCAAAGTACATCAGATGGATGTTAAGTCAGCGTTTCTGAATGGAAAGCTGAATGAAGAAGTGTATGTGGAACAACCTCCAGGATTCTCAGATTCTAAGCGTCCAGGTTATGTTTATAAACTAGATAAGGCACTTTATGGCTTGAAGCAAGCTCCTCGTGCATGGTATGACACTCTTTCTACTTATCTCCATATTGAAAAATTTAAGCGAGGTAAGATTGACAAAACTCTATTTTTTAGAAAAGTGAAAGGTCATATCATTCTAGTTCAAATATATGTTGATGACATTATATTTGGTTCTACTAACCCTGAGCTTTGTACTCGTTTCGCTGATAGAATGAAAGATGAGTATAAAATGAGCATGATGGGTGAACTAACATATTTCCTTGGTCTTCAGATTAAGCAAACTGAAAAAGGAACTCTTATCAACCAGGGAAAGTATGTTAAAGATATGTTGAAGAAATTTGATTTAACTCATAGTTCAGCTATGAAAACCCCTATGGCACCACCGCTGACACTTGACAAGGATTCAAAGGGAATACCTGTTAATGTCACGCTGTACCGTGGGATGATCGGCTCTCTCTTGTATCTTACAGCTAGCCGACCCGATATTATGTATGCAACATGTTTGTGTGCACGATATCAAGCTGAACCTATGCTATCTCATATGAAAGTTGTAAAGCGAATTTTTCGATACCTTAAGGGTACAACGAACCTAGGTCTTTGGTATCCCAAAGATTCAGGATTCGATCTAACCACCTATTTAGATAGTGATTTTGCAGGTTGCAAAATGGATAGGAAAAGCACCACAGGAGGATGTCAGCTCCTGGGTGGAAAGCTGGTAAGTTGGACAAGTAAAAAGCAAAATTCATGGTCCACTTCCACATCTGAAGCTGAATATGTAGCTGCTGGAAGCTGTTGTTCTCAAGTCTTGTGGATGAGAAATCAGCTACTAGACTATAATCTTCAGCTCTCCAAAATTCCAATCTATTGCGACAGCACAAGTGCCATCGCCATAGCAAACAATCCAGTACTACATTCAAAGACCAAACACATAGAAATCAGATATCATTTTATCAGAGATCATGTGATGAATGGTGATATAGAACTTCATTTTATCCCAACTGATTATCAGTTAGCTGATTTATTTACCAAACCTCTTGATGAGACAAGATTCAACTTTCTCATCAGCGAGCTTGGAATGCTGAACTTTGAAGGGTAAAATCCTCAACGGTTCACATTTATCAGCGATAGGATAAAATCAACTCATATAACCTATTCAATCATCTTCTCTCTGAATAAAACTTGGTTAAAGCTGATATCAAGGTATGTTTTCTCTCTCTGACACTCGCATGAAAATGCAAGATTTCAAAACAAAATGCATCGCTGAATATCTCTTCCTTAACAGCGATATTTTGAAATTTCTTAAAACCTTCACTGATATTTTCATTCAGTGCTTCATGTTTGTAAAAGAGTCCCTGAGCTTTCAAAATCTCAGAGACATCCTAAAAGAATATGAAAGGACAATTGTGACGTCATCGCAACGGATAAACCCCGGCACGTTTTCTCTTTCTGACACACGTTTGCATGTCTCGTTCAAACTTCCAATCAAATGCAAACATGTGTCCGTGTCATGATGAAAATCTTTTCCCACTCAAGATTTTCTCTCTCTAATCTCTCTATATAAACAAAGTCGTGGTTTATATTTTTCTTTTACGCGATCAATCTTCCTCCGCAAGAAAGAATTCACTGTTGCATTTGTGCTTTCTAAAACTTCAAAGAACTGTTCATCATCTTCTTCATCAAACATCAAGGTTAATATGTTCTTATTTATTACCAAATGCGTATAACTTGTTTCCGATCTTTTCCTTGTTTTAACAAGATCAAACAAAAGAACTTCTTAAAATGAAATCATTTTTTTTCATGGTTTTATGAACACAACCATTTCATGGTTGTTCTTCAAGTTTAAATGCAAAAAACTTAAACTTGTTCTTCATTCGTTTCCAGAATCTATTTCTTCATAGAAAACTGGATAACAAGAATAAATGGGTTTTACATTTCGTTTCTTAAAATCAAGAAAAACCCTAATCTTCATTAAGACATTCGTGTTTGAATGAAATGGATAAAATTTGAACCATCTTAATGGAAAATCTTTCCACATTAAGATAATTCTTATTTGTTAACATCTTTGGTTGAACTGATAATACAGAGAAATGGCATCGTCTGACATTCCTGCTACCGCTGAGAACATCTCCGCTGATTCTGAGGAAGTGGAATTTATCAAAGATCCTCAGGTTAATTTACTCTGGAACAGCTAGATTGGACCAAAACGAACAACATTTCTGCGCTTCTCGAGTTTCCTCCTCGAAAGAAAGTCACACATCTGAAAGATGCTGTGAATTTCCTAAAGAATTGCTGCATTTCAACAGCCCTGACCATCTCACCTCCTGCAAGTCAGCTACTACTATCCCAGTTCTGGTACACTGCCAGACATTCTCAGTTACCATCCGCCAAAGATCCCTCCAAAACAATTGATTGTATCCTCAGCGATACTGAGTATGGCACGATAAAGATCACACCTGCCTTCATTCGCAAAGCCCTGAACTTTCCCAACGCTACAAAAGAAAAGCCTTTTGTTCCTTTCCCTGACCATAAGAAACTCGCTGACAAAGAAGCTCTTATTGGATTTTTTGATGCAATGGGCTATGTATGGGAAATTGGCAGAGACAAGAAGCCCGAGAAGAAGCTGACCCTGTTGAAGAAGTCAAAAATGCCCAGCGAGATGAACTTCATATTCGCTCACCTAATCAGCTGCATGACTGCCAAGACCGGCTCCTCTAACCAAGCCGCTCAATGGGATACGCTCTGCTGAAAGGTCTACACATTGACTGGGCATCTCTTATCTATGATGACTTGGTGCAAAGAGTAGACTCTGCCGCTGACAGACCTCCATGGGTTCCTTACCCCCGATTTATCAGCGTCGTCTTCCAATATGGCCTGAAGGACAGCTACCCGCAAGAGGGTGACCTGAAACTCTCTCAGGTTGGCTCTAAGGTACTTGACTTCAAACCAGTTGAAAATGAGGTACGTCTTTCTACCCTTTTAACTCTTCTCAACCCTTCTTCTTCTAATTCTGTGGCTCCTTCAGCGACAATACCCATCGCTGATACCCTGGCCACAAAATCCTCTCCTTCTAAGAAAAGGAAACATTCATCTACCCCACTTGGTTCTAAAAGGATCAAGAAAACAAAGGAGCAACCCCAGCAATCTCATGTTGAAGACTCCTCCGCTCTTTCTGCAAAGCTGAAGGAACGTTCAGTGGTACGCTCTGCCACACCGGAACAATCCATCCATTCCATCCCAACTTCAGCGTCTCTAAACGGTGAGGTTACAAACTTGGAACCTACCCCACCTCCTTCAGTCTATCAAAAGACTGATGAAGTGCTTCTTAGCGAGTCCAACGCTGAACTCAGAACCCAACCTCCATTCTCATCCTTCGCTCCTGCCTCTACTCATTTGGTCTCTCCTCCAGATCTCGCTTGAGATGCCATCATTTCTATGGAACCTAAAGCTGATTCTCCAGGAATGATGAAGACAGGACCTGCAGGACAATCCATGGGCACTTTTGAAGATGACATGGAACATTTTTCAGGAACCCGTAATTTTGACGAGTTCATCAATCCTCCTGCAGGTACACACCAACCCATAAACACTGTCACTAAAACCCAAACTTCTGAGCTTTCCTATGTTCACAAGTTCTTATTTGTTATAGGTCCTAATTTGGAAGACATCAACGCCTCTCTGAAGTCCGTGGAGACAAAGCTGACAGGTCTCACCACCATTCTTTCAAATAACTCTACAGTTGTAACAAACGCTGGAGAGAATCTTACAAAGCTGACAACGGTGGTGGAGAAGAAGGCTTCCACAGATGACATGAAGCAGGTTGATAAAACTCTCAGCGACTTCGCCAAGGTGCTCGCTGACATCTACACAGACTACACCTCTCTCAAAAATTCAGTTTCATCCATGTCCAGCGAGGTCACAACGCTGAAGACATCGGTTGGACAACTAGAGGGAGATATGTCTACTGTAAAGACTGACTTAGGCTCTGTAAAAACCGATGTTAGTTCGATGAAATCAATGATCGAGCAGCTACTACAGAAAGCGAATACTCCTGCTCCTGCCCCTGCTCCTGTCCCTGCATCTGACAATTTCACAGCGGCGGATCGCACTGAGCTGGAGAAGATCAATCCTGCTATTTCTGGCCTCCAAGACAGAATAGAAAAAATAGAAGTTTGTATAGGTATCTCTGGCCAAGAAGACAGAGAACCTACCAACGCTGCTGAGTCATCCCATTCCTCCCCCACTCATCATGAGAAAGAGGGGGAGAAGAGCGCTGAAGATCTCTCCAAGAGCGCTGAAGACCTTTCCCATGATGAATCTATCAGGGGAGAGAAGAATGATGCTGAAGAAACCACCGTTGGACCTCAGGGAGATGAAAACCCTGAGGAAACCGAGAAGCTCGCCTCTGTATCTGAGGGGGAGCAACTCGAAGAAGAAGATGATAAAACCGAATCCGAAGCAGAAGATGATGAAGCCGTAGACATCCCTGATAATGAACCATCCTCTTCTCCAAAGAATGATGATGATGATGACGAAGATGACGATGACTTCTTTATCGTCAAACCTGCTCCGAAGATCAAGGTTCTTAAGGGAATCTCGATAAATGAACCTTCAGGGGAGCGGACAAAGACAAAGCCCTCAGCCTCTGGAGCTGAGAAAGGCAAAGGCAAAAGCGTCGCTGAAGATGACAATCTGACGATCTTGCTTGAAAAGCCGGTTTGTCAGGTACACTAAACATCTCTCACTCCATCCCTCCTCTATCATACACTATCAGTTCTACTACCCAAGCCTATACACTTGAACAAATTTTCTCTCTCTGATTCTACCCAAGTTCTTACTTATAAGATCGTTGTGTTTCAGCTAGTCCTCTCCCCTGTTTGAGGATATCGCTGAAGGTTCCACAACTGCGACTTCACCAATAATACCAGCTGCTGCTGAAGAAATAATCCCAGTCTTAGATTTGAACTCTGAGACTGATGAACCAGAAGAACAGCTACTCTCGCACAGACACAGACCTTCCTTAGCTCCTCAAAAGCTAAGTGAAGAGGATCAGAAAAAAAGAGAAGAGATAATAAAGCAATTCGAGGATCAGCGAATCATTATGAGGCGTGATCAACTTCCTTCAGTTCCTCCAAAGTTCAGAATTTCCAAAAAGGAATACAAGGATCACCTCAGAGCTGAAAGATTAATCGCTGAAAGAAAGGAAGCTGAAGAAAAGGACAGAGAATACGCCATCCAGCTTTCTAAACGATGAATAAAAGAACCCAAGCTAAAAAGAGTTCCCATTGATGTTCAACGTCAGCTCTGGGAAAACGCCAAGAAGATAACTGAAGAAAAGAGAACTGTGTCTCAGTCAACTTTAGCCTGGTGCAAAGAAAAGGTCAACTACAGACTCTCTCCTGCCAAAATCAACAAGGTATTCATCTCTGGAAGAACAACCCTTGTTTCAATCGCTGAAGTCGAGATATTCAGAGAAGATAAGAAGTACGAAAAATTCTATGCTGAAGCCATAACGAAGTACGGTCTCTCTGAATGGTTGGAGATCATGTTAGCCATCCAGAAGTCCAAGTCGAAGTATAAGGAACATGTTGAAAAGCTGATCAACAAACAAATCGACTTAGTCTACTCCTGTGTGGATATTCCTCCTCCTCCTCCTCTCGAAAGTCAGAAAAGAAAGGCCTCAGCGAAGAAGAAGAAATCTATATCTTCAATTGATGGCCCTGTCATACGAAATGAAACAGGTATTGGTTTTTCACGTGTTGAAGTCCTTGGTCCTGATCTTGATCTTTCCATGCTTGACACATCTATTCCTCCTGGTGAGACTTTCATCCCTGGCAAAGTCATAAGCGAACCCTACGGGATATTTTTCCATGATTACGATGGTGGAAAGCATTTTAAACGCATCTCTGAACTTCACATCACTCCCATCGAACAGCTGAGAGATCTCATCTACTGGTGTGACTTCAGGAATGACCCTCAGGCACGACATCTGAAACCCTTGATTTTTTAAGAAGCGCTGATCAAAAGAAAACAAGGTGTAACCGTTCCTGACTGGATGATTCCCACCACAACAATGACCCTTGATGAACTTCTCATTAAGGAAGAACCCTTTACAAACTGATATGATCGCCTATTTCTCTATTGTATCAGTTATTCTTTTGTACTTGTGTTAGGACAATAAATGTCCTACATATTTGAAAGATATATAAATAATTATATAGTGCTTAATTAGAATTAATTAGATTAATTAGTTTAATTAATCTTCTTGTAAAAGCCTTAATTGTTAAATGGGCTTAGTTAATTGTGTTTAATGGGCTTAGGCCTTATTGTCTAAAGCCTAGGTATTTAAGGTTAGTGTTAGCCTTAGAATTAGGTTAGACGATTCATTAGAGAAATTAGAGCTTAATTGTTTTAGAGAGAGATAGTTGTTTTTCATTCAAACCTTTGTAAACTATCTTGATTAATGAATATGAGAGGGATGACAAGTTGAAATCATTATCTGTTCTTGTTATTCCTCATTGAATCGTTGTTGCCTGTTAAATCTGGGTCCAACAATTGGTATCAGAGCAGAATCGGTGATTTGAAGATACGAAAGAAATCGAACGAAAGCGAGAAAAGGCAAGAAAATTCGCAGCAATTTTCCTGGAAAATCACAGACAGCCGTTTCGCCTATTCCCGGAGATTGAACCGTCGGATCGTCGCGATTTTTGGACAGTAGCTTCGGGACATCTCATTTCACATTCTGACTGGTTGGATTAATATTTTGAAGTCCAGAAGGCATCCAAAATACTTTCGTAAAAGTGCAGTAAGTTTATGGTTAAATCGTTCTTCAATCGGGTTAGCAAAGTTTTTTCGTTGATTTAAATAATTATTTTGTTTGTTCTCGATTGTTTACTCGATTTTAATCTGCTGTTCATCTACATTAACATCGATTCTCAAAGGTTTTAATCTTTCAATCTAAAAAAAATCAATTCTTAAGTTTGGTGTTCTTGAAGTTTTTGTGGTGATTATTGATAAAAGGACATATTTTGCTTAGAAATCGATTTGGGTGTGTTTGTTTATGTGTTTTTGGTCAAAATCTAACACTACAGGAGTGAAATCAAGCATCCCTATCGAACCCTGATCTGAATTGCAACACCAACCGCAGTGTCCGGATAAAACATCCGTTTCCGGGTAAGTTGTTTTCTTTTCTCTCAAAGTGTCCGGATACTACTCAAAACAATTTGTCCGGATGACAATTTTTGTCCAAACTATCCGGAAGAAATTTCACATTTCCGGGTAACCTTTTTTTTAGCAATTTCCGGATGGACTCACAGGAGCCGCAACTGTTGACCCATATTTCATTTGATTGATTTGTTTGACCATCCATCAATAGTGCATACGTGTATATATATATATATATATATATATTTGTGTTTTGGTTTGTTTTGCTTTGCTTTGTTTTTTTTTCCTTTTTATTGTTTGCTTGGTTTGATTCTCATCCGGTAAACAAGGTTTATCCGATAAGCTCTGCATTCGGGAACCACATATCATTCGGTAAGTGCTATTTTTGCGAGAACCTCATCACCCGGTAAGTTCACTTTAATTCCATCCGGAAAGTTGATTTTTTTCACTATCCGGGAACCATTTTATCCGGTAAGAACCGAATTCATCCGGAATCTCGTTCCATCCGGAAACGTCAACTCATCCGGTAAGATCTCACATCATCAGGTAAACCATTTTACCCGGACTCCATCCGACATCGTCGTCCCCGGAAAGTTTGTTGCTTATTGTTACATCTAGTAACTCCCTTTATCCGGTAATCGCACATAACTTCCACCCGGTAAGTCACAATTTTTCATCCGTTAAGTTGTGATTGATAAGTTTGATTGGTAAGTTTTCGAAGCTTGACTTCGTTCGTTCCTATAATAATCAGTTTTTAAATTTTTAAAACGAATTTACTTATAAATTTGTTTTTCTAATTTAATTTTTGATTTTTCTTCCGCATTGTTGGCTCTTCAAAACAACACCGATTAACGATCATATTTTTCAGGTAACAATGTCGTATTGCTTTAATCCTTCATGTACAACCACTATAAAAATGCATGAAGAGAATTGGAAGAGTGCAAATGAAACGTACAAAAGGCACTTCAAAGAATTGAAGGAACAGAAACTGCAAATATCTGAAAGTGTTGATAAGCAGGCTAAAGCAGAAGAAAAGGCAACAGCCTTAGAGTCCGAAAACACGGAGCTGAAAAAGAAGCTTTCTGAATTGCCATCACCAGACGAGATAAAGGCACTTAAAAAGAAAGCACATCAAAGACTTTCTGAAAAGAATATCCAGCAATCAGATGATTTGTGCAACAAGTACATCAAGGAACTAAAGGAGCTAAAATCTCAAATCTGGAATAGTTATGAGAAGCTTGCTGTTGAAGAAGAGAAAGGTAAACTGCTAAACCTTGAAAACATTGAGCTTAAACGCAAACTCACTTCTCTTGAAAAGACTCTTGAAAAGGAGAAAGAAAGTTTTGAAAAAGAAAAACAAGTGCTTTTACAAAAGCAATCTGGCTTTTCAACCAAATCTCTTGAAGAGAAGAAAAGCCTTGAACTTAGATGTCTAAAACTTTCAACACAAATCTCCGACTTTGAAAAGGTTTTGATTTTTGGAAGAGAAAAGTTTGAAACTGAACGCAAATCTTTTTCTAAAAGGAATGGAGAACTTTCTTTGAAAATATCTGATTTAGAAAAGGAATTAGACGTTCTAATCAAAGAGTCTGAGAAAGGGAAAGTTGAAGGTTTTAGATCAAAATGTTTAAAAGATGATTTTTCAAGAGAGAGAAAGAGTTTGCAGTCCGAGATTTCTAAACTTACACAGAGATTATCTAGATTAGCAACCGAGTCTTTGAAGAAACAAAAGGTTAAATCTGATTCAAATAATTTTGTCACATCAAATGATTTTTCAAAAGATCAGATTCGACATTCCAATCTTTTCTATAATTCTCGTGTTGATAATACAGATAATCAATTTTACAAGAAGGTAAAAATGGAGTGGAGAGTTAAAGGAACCACTTCTGCTCCAAAGTCATTCGTCTCTGTTAAAAGTGACAAGAACAACAAAGCTTTTCACGCTAAACCTTTTGTGAAAACTGATTGTGTTTATTCTGTTAATAAGCTGATCAACTTATCCACACAAAAGCTGTGTTGTTCTTATTGTGGAACAAATGACTTTGTGAAGAAAGACCATTCTATGTATTGGTATGGTACTTATAGTATCCCCGGTCCTCACAGTCATAGGGCATCTAACCGACAAGGATCCATCCCAAGATGGATACCAAAAGCCTTCTAATCTGTTTTGCAGGAATGTCATGTGCGGTTTTAATTCCCATTATCCATTTCACATGACTGCATTCAAAGGTTATGCAAATTTTGAGGGGGAGTACTATCTCATGTAAGGTAAGTGAACTTCAACTGAATTCAAAGACCGTGGTAATTCATTCTGGATAACTTACTTGTGTTTGTTATTCTCCTTGTTAATTCCATGATTGCCACGTGTAATTTTTCTTGACTTAGTTATTTCCATGTCTCTCCTATTTGTTGATTTTTCGATGGAAATACACTCGTTTGAATTCCCAGTTGTTTTCAAAGTTCCCTATTTCTTGCAAATGATTCCATTCTTATATGATATATTAATTGGGACTTGTTCTTCACAATTAAACTTTCTGATCATTGTCTCATTTTTTGCAAATACTGTGCTTACTGAGTCTATCTGTTTTGCGCTTGATTTTGTCTCATTGAAATTCCGTTATTTCAAACAATGACTTCTGAATAATTCAGTTCAGAACTCGGACTTCATTTTAATAACTTCTGATTACCTCAGATCAGGACTCGTTCTTAAACGTTGTGACTTCTAAACACCTCAGTTTAGAACTCGTACTTCACCGTTTTAACTAAAATGCTATACTCGTTGCATGAATGTGTGTTAGGAATTAAATCGTTTCTATGGTCTATCCAGAACCGGAAGGACCTACCCAAGAAACACATCCCTTATAGACTACAGTGAGGGGTCTAGATTAATAGATGAGTTTGGAGAGAAAAGAACATGGTGAGGCTGTGACAGGACTTAAAAGAAATATTGGTCCTTACCAAACCGAGTCAGTTATCCGGGTAACCACACAATCTATTCATTCTCATTCCTTGGAGATGAATATTGAAACATACATGGACCCAGTGTCGATAACTTGTGTCACCCCACCCAGCCACTCAAGTATCTCCCAACAGATGCTTGTTTCATATATTCACGGAGATTTAGCACATAATCTATCTATTCCTCACTCGGGGGTCTTATATATTGAAAAAAGGAAGACATCAGCTCCGGTCTCCGAACTTCATATTCTTATCACTGTGTCAATTGATTTTTAACTTGTGTCCCAAGTTCAATCAATTTTTTAGCCTAACAGATATAATTCATTTCTTTCACATATGCACGAGTCATTGTGATTCCACTCGCATATCTTCGTGATATTGCCGGAACAGTTTGAGAGGTAATTTTTAATATTTTACTTCAATGATAACTGGAAGTCCTATCAGAGATACCTCTTTGCCAACTCTGAACATAGGCCACACAATTTTTTAAATTGTTGTGATAACAGTTACTTTTGTGTTTCTGTGTTAGATGATTACCCCATTTCTGGTAACTTAATGTTTTATCTGGATTCTTTTGCTACTCGTCATTTTTGTCTTTGAACGTGCATGATGCTCCGGATGCTCCTACTCATCATGAGGGGGGGGGAAAGGGTACAGATTCAAAGACACAGATTATCAAGTTGAGGGGGAGTTAGCAAAAGCCGAGGGGGAGTAAAGAAGTCCCCATGCAAAAGCCAAGGGGGAGTAACGGTCAAGTTCCAAATTCCGAGAAGACTTCAAAGTGCTTACAAGTGATCAACTCTTCTCATCGTTTATCAAGTGGTGTTCGCTTCGAATTATTTCCTCCATCGAGCATATTGGTTCTACAAGTTCTTAAAGTTGAAGTTGAAAGCAAATTCAAATCGCGATTCAAAGAAATATTCGTTGAAGATTTGAAGACCAAGAGCTTTATTCAAGGGGGAGCGCTGAAATGACATGAAGACAAGCAACATCATTGCATTTCAAAGATTCAAGAAGAAGAGAAGATCAAGATTTGAAGGTTTCAAGACCGATTTTTATTTATATATCTTTAGGGGGAGATTGTTAGGACAATAAATGTCCTACATATTTGAAAGATATATAAATAATTATATAGTGCTTAATTAGAATAAATTAGATTAATTATTTTAATTAATCTTCTTGTAAAATCCTTAATTGTTAAATGGGCTTAGTTAATTGTGTTTAATGGGCTTAGGCCTTATTGTCTAAAGCCTAGGTATTTAAGGTTAGTGTTAGCCTTAGAATTAGGTTAGACGTTCGTTAGACGATTCATTAGAGAAATTAGAGCTTAATTGTTTTAGAGAGAGATAGTTGTTTTTCATTCAAACCTTTGTAAACTATCTTGATTAATGAATATGAGAGGGATGACAAGTTGAAAGATATATATTCAAACCTTTGTAAACTATCTTGATTAATGAATATGAGAGGGATGACAAGTTGAAATCATTATCTGTTCTTGTTATTCCTCATTGAATCGTTGTTGCCTGTTAAATCTGGGTCCAACAACTTGTAATTTATTTCGCTTGTACTTGTAATCTTTCCATTTCTCTTTGTAACCTGATTCAAAGTTTTAAAGAAAGATTTCAGCGAATGTACTTTACTCCATCAGTACTGAAAAGATCCCAGAAAACAGTAAAAGTGACAAATATTTTATGAGTTCTTTTTATCCTTATGTTTTCATTAAATAGCAATTTTCTTTGTTGCTATGTCATAATCAAATAGGGGGAGATTGTTGATCCAAACCCTCAGTGATTTGATAATGACCCTCTCTTATACATATTGAAAATTGTATGTAAACAATATGTATCAGAGTTTCACTATCGCTGATAAGTACTAAGATCTTACAGTACCGCTGATAGGAACTCTCGCTCTTTAAATTAAACATTCAGCGAACACTGTTCATCATTAATGCTCTGAGTCTGTTCAGTCATTAAGATGATCGCTGATAAGTTAGTTGTTTACTTATGATCCCTGAAGACAAGTTTCACGTCAACAAAGGTTCTACGCTGAAGTCGAAGATCAAGCTCAAGAACCAGCGACAAGTCACTTAATGAACTGATGCGGATCAGCGAAGACTCAGATTTGTCCACTCAACGTGAAGTATCAAGTACAAGACTTCAGCTATCGCTGAACTTTATCATTCGCTGAATAGAAAATGATAATGCTCTGAATCAACGAAAGCTGATCATGAAGTCCTCCGTACAAAGTACTTTTGTCTTAACCACCCCTTGCACGACTCCGTACGAAATGTCAGAAAAGAACCTCCGACTGTCTGAAATCGTACAACCACTCTGATACTACACTGTTCATCCATGCGGCTACTAAGGTTGTCAACCAAGGTCAATGACACGCAACCAACCAGCTGATGACACGTGTAAAGTGTATACTGACTTGCATTAAATGCATGCAGTATATAAAGAGATGAACCCACTTCATTTGAAGTAACTTGCTAACTCTGGACAAGTTCAATCTCTTATCTCAAGATAGGTTATTATTAGCAATTTCCTTATCTCTCTTAGTGCAAGAAACCTTAGTGTTCCAACTTGTTTAGATTTAGGTTTATCCTTAATCTTGTTTCCGCAACAAGCTGTAAATTGTTAATGATTTATCAATAAACAATTTAGAAAAGTAAAATTTGTGTGTTTGTATTCAACCCCCCCCCATTCTAAAAACTTGTATAGGCCTTCGGGACCAACATACTCCCCAGAACCAAGGTTGCTACAACTGTGGGAAGCCAGGCCACTTCGCCAATGAATGCAGAAGCAGGCCAAATCGCCCACAGAAGGACTCAGCTTTTTACAAAAAGAAAGCTGAGTATTATGCTCAAAAGTCACTCATGGCGAACAAAGTGGTGAACAAAGAAGATTGGGAGTCAGATACAACCTCTGATGATGAATATACCAACAATGCTTTGTTCTGTGGCATGGCAGAAATCAGCTCCGACTCTGACACTGAGGTATCTACTTCAAACTCCACCTCTAGTACTACAGAAGTTGATTTACTTGTGAAGATATTCAGAAAAAACTTGTGAAGATATTCAGAAAAAACTCACTTTTTATGAAAGAGAAGCTAGACTTCTCTGTAACGTCCCAAAAATTACAAGAAATTTAAAATTTTAAAAACATGCATTTCATTATAAAACAATCACAATTTAATAATTCGTAACTCAAATGAAGTTAACGTCGTTAACTCGAACAGTCAATAAAGTTTATGCAGCGGAAATTTCATAAAATAAAATCCAAAGGTTTGAAAGTGAAACTTAAACAATTCTTGACACTCCGCGCCTAGTGTGTGTACCGTCAAGCCCGACTGCCGCTCGCACCTGAAATCACAACATATTGGGAAAAGGGTAAGCTAAACGCTTAGTGAATCCTATCACACACGCAGGTAGCAACCCCACGTATATCGCCCCTACCCGCCAGTAGGCAACATCACCATCACCACGGATATAAATCCACATAACAATTAGCGTATAAATACGAACCTCGGTCCCACCGAGCACACCAAAAATATATAGATACAAGCTCAGTCCCACCGAGCCCTCGGTCCCACCGAGTAAAGACATCGATACAAGCTCAGTTCCACCGAGCCCTCGGTCCCACCGAGTAAAGATAATACAATTGTACTAGCTCAGTCCCACCGAGCCCTCGGTCCCACCGAGCCCCCCAGTCCCACTGAGGTGTACACAAGCATACATAATTCACATACACATTCAACAGATCACAACTAGATATCACATCCCAACTAATTCACGTAAACACGTAATAACACATAATAACATGTAACACAAAATAACGATATGCATGAAATTCCTAACTACGCGGTGAGAGAACTCACCTCAAAGCAAAGTGACGCGCTCCCGAGCCGCAACACCAGCACGTCAACCTTCCTCACATTTTCCCACCTAATTACGCACTAAAACGTCAACGGAAGGTCCCAACTCACGACACTTTTACTAGTTTAACGAAACTAAAAATTCCAGCTTTTATACTAAAAACGCAGGTCTGTTCGGGACCCATTTTACCCCTGCTAAACTGATCAAACCAAAAATCTAATTCCACATTCAGGAAGTTCAATGTCTTACGGTTCCAGGGACGTATCGCACGCGTCCTAACGATATTCCTAGCACTCTATATGAATTTTACAAAAACACCTCTCAGAGCAGCTAAAACAGGACCTGTCCGTATAAAATGGCAATTTGACACTAGCTATGGCCCGAACTGGTTTTTCCACAAGACATAGGAAACTTAATAGACTCCGAAACGAAACTTTTGGCACCAGTCCCATCCCAATCCGACATTCCAAGCAAAAGTTATGCATAAAACAAAACAGGGACAAAAAGCTGGAAGTTTTTCGGACCAGGCTGTATAAACAGCCCCATACGGCCTAGCTACAGGCTTAAACAGATTTTCGGCAAAACACGGAAAACTTTCCTGACTCGATTAGTGAACTTCGGCCACCGATTTAATTTCAATCCGAGCTACGAGTAAAGAGTTACGGTTTACTCAAAACAGGGCAGAAACTGTGCAATTTACATAAAATGATAACCTTTTGAACTTGATCCCAATAAGACGTCTTAATCCAAACAGACCCGCAAAAAAACATGACTTACTGTTTTATTGTTACCATGGTCTGAAACACACCAAGCACCACCCACTACCGCCTCCGGAGGTGGTGGTGATTGGCGGTGACACGGTGGTTGCGGTTTACAATTTCCGACGAAGAAAACATCAATAAAACGAACGGGACACTTACCTTAACGGAATCCTTCTTCTTCCTCCTTTCCGACCAGTCCCGACGCTGGTTCCCTCACGCCGGTGATCGCCTCCTTCCTCCACTCGATTCTCGCTCTCTATCTCTTTCGGTCTCTCTCTCTTTTCTTCTCGGTTTCACTTCCTTTTCTTCTTGGCCGAAAACAACAAGGGGAAGGGAAGGAAAAATGGCTAAGGGTTTTGGGGGAGGATTGTTAAGATGAAACCGAAGGGGAGGGGAGGGGTTGTGCCTCTTGGCCGATCCCCTTGCCCATCTATGGAGAAAGTCCCAAACAGCCCCTCAACTTACACTTCTTAGCAAAATCCCACAAAGGTTACTTCACTTAACTTTTTGGCCCGACTCGGCTAACCCCGCTAACGGAAACCACGTTAATTAATTAAATGCCTTTTTAAAAAAAAATAACGAGAATACATACCGGGATACGGGCTTTACAACTCTCCCCCACTTGGAGTAGACTTCGTCCTCGAAGTCTATGTCCGTGAATAGCTATAGATAGGTCTCCCACATCTCAACCTCAGGTTCCCAAGTTCACTCGGAACACTTTCGGTGTTTCCACTAGACCTTCACTAACTGGAATTTAAGATTTCCCACATCGCCTAAAAATCTCTCGAATAATTGTCTTACCACAAAACTCCTTCAAGTACACCGCAAGTATGATCGGAGGAACATTCCAACAACTGGATTCATTCCTAGTCAAACGACTTCGGTTGTCTCCCAACCATAGATAATCCAAACATCCCGATTCAAATTTCAAGCTCTAACCATTCTAAAGTTGCTGACCAATATACCCTACAGGATACTCGAATTCGATCATTCCTATCATTAACTGTCGATTAACTTTCACGAGTTCTAATAGACTCCCACAATTTATTCCACATGAATTATCAAACTAGTAAATTTATAATCATCCACGAAGGTCATTCCACCACAACCATTCACCACAAGCAAACATCTCAGGATTACTACTACCATCAACATAATTTCCTTAAAATCGGCTACAATTCCCCAATTACACTAAGGCATTTGGCCTCAAGCCCAAAAGTCGACACCTAAGTATACTATTTACCTCAAAAATTCTACGCATTTATCCTCTTTATTACAAAGGGCAGCATTCCCTAACCGATAATATTCGGCCTACAGTACCCACACGCGTGGGATACCCAACCTTCCATTAAGACCGAGCAATTGACCCATGACTATCACGGACAAAATTCGGAATTTCCCCCGAAACTCTCTCGCGATTGGCATTTTCCTCCAAAACTGCCACCTCCTGAGCACTACCTATCGACTCGAGAAGAGGTGCAACCACTGTTAACCGTTGACATAAGCCCCACAGTGGCTCACCATCCAGATGTCGACTAAGTGCGTCCGTAACAACATCCGCTTTACCGGGGTGGTAAAGTATCTCACCATCATAATCCTTGACCACGTCAAGCCACCTCCTCTGACGCATGTTGAGGTTTTGCCGGTCATCAAGTACTGGAGGCTTTTATGGTTAGTGTATACACTTGACGCCATACAAATAGTGCCTCCAAATCTTGAGAGCAAACACCACCAATTCTTACATACCCTCCGGCAAAGTCAACATCGGAGCCTCGCATAACGCCTGCGTAGCTCCCCAAAGCCCTCTGCTGCTCTTCACCCCAACTAAAAGCCGCAGATTTCTTCGTCGATCGGGTCATCGGTAAAGCAATCTTGGAGAAATCCTGAATGGATCTCCGAAAGTACCCTGCTAACCCAAGAAAACTCCGTACTTCAGTGAGAGTCTTTGGCACTTCCCACCGCATCACAGCCGTAATCTTGGCCGGATCCACCATAATACCATTCTGGTTCATGATATGTCCTAGAAATTGGACCTCTCGTAACCAGAACTCGCACTAGGAGAACTTAGCATAAAGTTTCTCCCGCCTCGAAACTTCCAAAACTACTTGCAAATGCATCTCGTGCTCTTCCTTCGACTTCAAACACACAGGAATATCTTCGATGAACACGATCACCGATCGATCCCACATAGGGCTACATACCCGGTTCATGAGGTCCATGAACGCTGCGGGTGCATTGGTGAGCCCGAGAGGCATCACCACAAACTTGTAAATGGCCATGACGTGAACGAAAGGCCGTCTACTCCGTATCCTCTCTCCTCACCCGCATCCGATGATACCCCGATCTCAAATCAACCTTAGAGAACCACGAGGCTCCCTGAAGCTGATCGAACAAGTCATCGATCCTTGGCGGAGGATAACGATTATTCACCGTAAGGTTATTCAACTCACGGTAGTCTATACACATTCGTTAGGACCCGTCTTTCTTTTTCACAAACAGAATCGGGGCTCCCCACGGTGGACAACTCGGCTTGATGAACTCCTTTTCGATAAGTTCCTGCAACGAGTGTACAACTCCTTCATTTTCGGTGGAGCCAGGCGATAAGGTGCCTTGGCCACCGGAGCAGCATCCGGAATCAAATCAACGTGGAACTCTACCTGTCGCTCAGGAGGTATCCCCGGTAACTCCTCGGGAAAATACGTCAGCAAACTCCCGTACAACTGGCACATCCTCCACAAACTTCTTCTCTCCATCGACGCGCGTGTCGATCACATACGCCAAAAATCCCTGACCACTGTGCTGCAAGTACCTCCGAGCCCTCGCAGCCGAACATATCGCTGAGGTCCGCCTGGGCAAGCCGCCCTGAACTAGCATTTCTACCCCGCTTGGGGTTCCAACTCGTACTTGTTTACGACGACAAACAATCTCCACGTCATACGCATCCATCCAATCCATGCCCACAGTCACGCACAACTCCCGCATAGTGATCGGAATCAAATCAATCGGGAACCTCACACCAGAGATCTCTATAGTGCACCCCCGGTACACGTCAGTAACCGTCAAGGTCTTGTCTTCAGCAACTGCAACCACAAGTGGACAGCCTAACCGTCCTACAACTCGGCCCCAAACACTCACTGACTATGTGAGATACGGAAGGATGAGTAGCCCCGCTATCAATCGTCACCACAGTAAGCACCGAGTTAACCAAGAACGTACTTGTCACCACTTTATACGTAGCTTGTGCCTCCTCCACTCCCAGTTGACGAACTCTACCTCAGGCCGCCTCCATCACTACAGCAAGTGAAGCATACTGCGCGGTACTCACGAACTCCCTGATCTTGGTACGTAACATATCCTTGCATTGTGTCCTCTTCATGTCCTCAAAAGCAGCATGCTAAGGATAGAATAATGTCATTTCCGTAAACTTTCAGTTCACCTCCTTTATGGCCTCCGCAGTCTGATAGAGTTCCAAGAACTCTTTGGCACTCCTCTCCATCTCCACTAGAGGCACATGCTCTACACGAAACATACGACGAACTCCTCCAAGGTCAAGTAGTGCGCCCGTTAAGCGTCAAAGCAATAGCACACCAATCCTTCGCTCCGTCTCGTAACAGATTCACCGCGAAGCGTACCTTCTAGTTCGCAGGACAACCACCGGTAAGGAATGTGCACTCTATAACCGATCCCGACCCTCTTGTTCGGGGCTGCCCACCCGCAGGGGGTGGAATCGCCGCGATGCGCTCCTCCATCGACACTATTACCTCATCACGAATGTCGGTAATAATTTCGGGGATCGCCTCCTCAAAATATGCGTCACCTCGACCGCAAACATCTCACGAATCTGATCAGCAATAATTCCAGCATCAGCATCTGGATCAACATTGTTGTTCCTCCTTAACGAGCTACTAACACACATTAAAACCTGCTAACTACGCTCACACTCAACTCTTCGGATTCTCCGTGACTTTCCCCGACTCGAGCACGGATCCTGTGCTTCAGATAGTAGGAGCTCTACTACTACCCTTCACACCTATCCTTACTCGTTTCGAGTCCTGTCCCGGGACGTCCAAGTAGTTGCTTACCACAAACAAACACATATGCCCATTCCGGCATATGCAAACACTTTTCCTAGCCCCCTAGAAAAGTCGTAATACCCTACCACCCTTGCTAGAACGGAACCCCCACTAGCCCTGACGAGTCGCCTCGTAAACGCACAGTCGTATACAGTGAAACCAGATAGACATTCGAATATTAGATTCTATCCTACAACGGTTGGACTCAAACAAGAGCTGCGCAATAGAACTAAATCCAACATTCTAAGGCTATTCAGTTCCTACTGTATACAACCTAAGGTGCATTCACATAACAACCTATCAAGGCTAGCATGAGTTCCTTATAGCAAGTAACAAGTATACAGTACCACAAAATCCACGTAAGCAATCTTGCATACATACTCCTATGTTCTAGAAAGCAATCTAGCATACGTACTCATATGTAAACGCTATTCCCAGCTCACTAGGAATTTCATCTCATCCCACTACTCTTGCTACAACGGAATCCCTGTTAGCCATAACGAGTTGCCTCGCGAATACCCAGTCGCACGCAGCGTGAATCAAATAGACATTCGAATACAAGATTCTATCCTAGAACGGTTGGACTCAAACAAGAGCTGCGCAATAGAACTAAATCAAATATTCTAAGGCTATATGATTCTTACTGCATGCAACCTATAGGGCCTTCACTTGACAACCTACTATAACTAGCATTGATTCCTACTAGCAAGCAGTCATCGTACAGCACAGTGTAAACAACCTCGGCAATCTAGCATGCATACCCTATGCCTAGAAAGCAATAAATACACTAAGTGCTGTACCTTCCCAATTGGCGTCGGCTGACTGTACACACTGCGCCCACGATCACCGTTTCCCAAACGGGCTTTCTCCGTTCATTTATTTTCAAAGATTTTAATAAGAGAGTTTAAAAACTTCATAGCCGCAACTTGAGACCAAACACACCGAGATGTGTTTGATTCACTCAAGTTGTGCTCTGATACCAAGTTGTAACGTCCCAAAAATTACAAGAAATTTAAAATTTTAAAAACATGCATTTCATTATAAAACAATCACAATTTAATAATTCGTAACTCAAATGAAGTTAACGTCGTTAACTCGAACAGTCAATAAAGTTTATGCAGCGGAAATTTCATAAAATAAAATCCAAAGGTTTGAAAGTGAAACTTAAACAATTCTTGACACTCCGCGCCTAGTGTGTGTACCGTCAAGCCCGACTGCCGCTCGCACCTGAAATCACAACATATTGGGAAAAGGGTAAGCTAAACGCTTAGTGAATCCTATCACACACGCAGGTAGCAACCCCACGTATATCGCCCCTACCCGCCAGTAGGCAACATCACCATCACCACGGATATAAATCCACATAACAATTAGCGTATAAATACGAACCTCGGTCCCACCGAGCACACCAAAAATATATAGATACAAGCTCAGTCCCACCGAGCCCTCGGTCCCACCGAGTAAAGACATCGATACAAGCTCAGTTCCACCGAGCCCTCGGTCCCACCGAGTAAAGATAATACAATTGTACTAGCTCAGTCCCACCGAGCCCTCGGTCCCACCGAGCCCCCCAGTCCCACTGAGGTGTACACAAGCATACATAATTCACATACACATTCAACAGATCACAACTAGATATCACATCCCAACTAATTCACGTAAACACGTAATAACACATAATAACACGTAACACAAAATAACGATATGCATGAAATTCCTAACTACGCGGTGAGAGAACTCACCTCAAAGCAAAGTGACGCGCTCCCGAGCCGCAACACCAGCACGTCAACCTTCCTCACATTTTCCCACCTAATTACGCACTAAAACGTCAACGGAAGGTCCCAACTCACGACACTTTTACTAGTTTAACGAAACTAAAAATTCCAGCTTTTATACTAAAAACGCAGGTCTGTTCGGGACCCATTTTACCCCTGCTAAACTGATCAAACCAAAAATCTAATTCCACATTCAGGAAGTTCAATGTCTTACGGTTCCAGGGACGTATCGCACGCGTCCTAACGATATTCCTAGCACTCTATATGAATTTTACAAAAACACCTCTCAGAGCAGCTAAAACAGGACCTGTCCGTATAAAATGGCAATTTGACACTAGCTATGGCCCGAACTGGTTTTTCCACAAGACATAGGAAACTTAATAGACTCCGAAACGAAACTTTTGGCACCAGTCCCATCCCAATCCGACATTCCAAGCAAAGGTTATGCATAAAACAAAACAGGGACAAAAAGCTGGAAGTTTTTCGGACCAGGCTGTATAAACAGCCCCATACGGCCTAGCTACAGGCTTAAACAGATTTTCGGCAAAACACGAAAAACTTTCCTGACTCGATTAGTGAACTTCGGCCACCGATTTAATTTCAATCCGAGCTACGAGTAAAGAGTTACGGTTTACTCAAAACAGGGCAGAAACTGTGCAATTTACATAAAATGATAACCTTTTGAACTTGATCCCAATAAGACGTCTTAATCCAAACAGACCCGCAAAAAAACATGACTTACTGTTTTATTGTTACCATGGTCTGAAACACACCAAGCACCACCCACTACCGCCTCCGGAGGTGGTGGTGATTGGCGGTGACACGGTGGTTGCGGTTTACAATTTCCGACGAAGAAAACATCAATAAAACGAACGGGACACTTACCTTAACGGAATCCTTCTTCTTCCTCCTTTCCGACCAGTCCCGACGCTGGTTCCCTCACGCCGGTGATCGCCTCCTTCCTCCACTCGATTCTCGCTCTCTATCTCTTTCGGTCTCTCTCTCTTTTCTTCTCGGTTTCACTTCCTTTTCTTCTTGGCCGAAAACAACAAGGGGAAGGGAAGGAAAAATGGCTAAGGGTTTTGGGGGAGGATTGTTAAGATGAAACCGAAGGGGAGGGGAGGGGTTGTGCCTCTTGGCCGATCCCCTTGCCCATCTATGGAGAAAGTCCCAAACAGCCCCTCAACTTACACTTCTTAGCAAAATCCCACAAAGGTTACTTCACTTAACTTTTTGGCCCGACTCGGCTAACCCCGCTAACGGAAACCACGTTAATTAATTAAATGCCTTTTTAAAAAAAAATAACGAGAATACATACCGGGATACGGGCTTTACATTCTCACTGAAGAAAAAGCAAATATTTTCAAAGAAAAGGAAGAATTAGAAGCACACTGGAACAAGAATCTATTTCCTTTAAAAGAGAGAATTTCTGAATTAAATACATCTTTAAAATCCAAAACAAAAGAACTTTCAGATTCTGAGAGCGACAGACTAAACATTTTAGCCCTTAAGGAATATTTTCAAAAGGAAAGAGAAGTCCTTTGGCAAGATCTACTTAGAAGAGATGTTTTAATTAAAAATTATCGTGATGCACAAAAGGTGTATGAGAAGATAAATACTCAAATAGGAAGGCGAGGTATTGGGTACCGTGACATTAGTCAAGGTACAGAAAACAAAAAGAATAAACCTCTGTCATCTCTATTTACTTTAGGAAAAGTCAACAAACCTAATTTTCCAAACTTAATCTCTGTAAGTAAGAGAGTAAAAGTCTCTGGGGAACCTCACTTAAGGAAACCCATGAAGATGATAAATGTGTGGTTTGAAAACACAGATTTAAACCCTTCAATCTCTGTCAAAAGAGGATCCAAACCAAAGAGATATCTGAAAACTCAAGATCAGATAGGAATCTTCAAGTTTGGTAAACCAGAGACTCAAACTCAAGTTGCTTTTGTCTGCACTATAGATTCTGAAAAGAAATCATCTGCAGAAGCACTTGTGTTCAAACCAATCTTTTTAGAAGAAAAACTAAGAAATATATATGAAAAGGAAATAATGGAAACCGGGAAAATTGATTTTTTGAAAAATCTTTGTACACCTTCTAAAGATCAAAAACTCTCTGAAGAGATCTTATCAGACACCTCTGTTGACTTAGAAAATAATTTTTCAGATGAAGAAAGAAAGTATGACACATGCACGGAAAGTCTAGCCTCTGTCGAAAGAAATATTGATGACTCAACCTCTGTATATGAGGACGATTCATCATCTGACTAATCAGAGACTGAAAGAATAGAAAAGGTTCCTTGTGACTCGAAGGTTATTAAACAAACCTTTGAAGTTCTTAACAGAACTATTCCTCCAAAGGAGAAAATCACAGGAATTCCAATCTGTTGATCTTGAAAATTTCAAAAAACAGAAGTTATTGTCCACTCAAAATACAAAAGATTCAAAGTTTTTAAAACCCTTACAAATAAAAGAGAAACCAACATGGCAACAAAAGGGTAAGTGGCCAAAACCTAACAAATCTTTTTCTTCTGTGGCAGTAAAATCAACAGAAGTTCACCACAAAAGGGACTCATAGAAGGCTGCTACAAACAAAGATTTTTGCCAACAGTCTACTCTACATAAATCTTCTTGTAATAGGAAGCCACATGCTAGAATAGAATGTAATGCCTCTGTGGCCCAGTTTAAAGCTTTCAATAATAATTTCAAGCAAATCACTTCTGATGTTCTATACTGTCATTGCTTTGATCTAATGTTCAAATTGAATAATCATTTCTGTAGTTCAAATTGCTTTCTCTCTGCACCTAAATCAAATATTAAAGAGAAACAAACTGATTATTCAACAAAAGATAAAATGTATTTCAAGAATGCTAAGGCAAACTTGAAAAATTCTGACGAATACCTAAAACTCTATGATTGTCTTGCAGAAGCAGTATGGGCCAATATGGTATCTAGACTCCGGATGCTCAAGGCACATGACTGGCAACAGAAGTCTTCTATCCACGTACCAAGAAAAACAAGATGGTGGATCAGTGACTTTTGGAGACAACAAAAAGGGGCACATTAAAGGCTATGGAGTCATAAAGAAAGAGATTATCACCGTACACAAAGTTGCATATGTGGATGGCCTAAAACACAACCTACTCAGTGTAAGCCAACTTTGTGACATAGGATTCGATGTACTGTTCAAAAGAACATTCTGCTCTCTACTAAGTGAAGACACCGGAATTGAACTTCTGCGAGCCAAAAGAAAAGGTGATCTATATCTAATGAACTTCAATGCCAAAAACAAGGACAACATTTTTCTTGTTGCAAGCAAAAGTGAAGAAGCCTGGCTATGACACAACAGGTTCTGTCACTTAAACTTTCATACTCTAGATAAACTAGTAAAACTTGAACTGGTCAAAGGTTTACCTAATGTTAAATTTAATAAGGATCATTTATGCTCTGCTTGTGAAATGGAAAAACTCAAAAGAGCTTCCTACAGACGCAAAACTGATGTGTCTTGTCCTAGGCCTCTGTACATGCTTCATGTTGACCTTTGCGGTCCAATCGCTATACAGAGCCTAGGTGGCAAGAAATATATACTTGTCTTAATTGATGAGTATTTACGATTTACATGGGTTGAATTTGTCAGAAAGAAATCAGATGTTCCATGCATCTTGATTAATCTAATAAAAAGAATCCAAGTTCTTTATGAGTGCAGAATTCTGAAGTTACGAAGTGACAATGGCACAGAATTCAAAAACTCTGTCATTGAGACCTATCTCACAGCAGAAGGAATATCCCAGAACTTCTCTGCCGTTCGCACCCCACAACAAAATGGCGTGGTCGAACGAAAGAACCGCACGCTCGTGGAGGCTGCAAGAACCATGCTTTCTGCATGCGGATTATCAATGACCTTTTGTGCAGAAGCAATTTCAACTGCTTGCTATACCCAAAATCGTTCAACAATCGTGAAAAGACACATCAAAACTCCTTATGAATTGATCAAAAACGGCGACCAAACATCAAGTTTCTCCATGTGTTTGGATGCAAATGCTTTGTCTTAAACGACAGAAACTCAAGAGGAAAGTTTGAAGAAAAGGCTGACCAAGGCAAGTTCATCGGGTACTCTGCCGCTTCCAAAACATATAGAGTTTACCTTCTGAAGTCGCGCACGATAGTAGAAAGCATCAATGTGGCATTTGATGACTCATTCCAAAAGACTTCTGAACAATTCAGTTCAGAACTCGGGCTAAACAAGGAATCCTCTGGCATCTAAAAAATAAATGAAGATTTAGGTCTTCTCTTTCAAGAGATGGTCAACGACGATGTTGATCCCTCTGCGGGAAGCACCTCTGCAGAATCACCTTCCGTAAATGAAGTAAGTATCTCTCTGTCTGATCCATTTAATTCCACATCCTCTTCTGCAACTACTACAGGTACTGAAAATCGAACGGAAAATACAACAAAAGATTCTACAACAGAGGTAATACAAATACTAACAAATCCAACAGAGGAAGCAACACCAAAAGAAACACCAGAGGGAAGTGAAGATGAAACCACAATGCCTACAGAGAAGGAAATTCCAACTTTGATACCCATTCCTACAGAAGCTGAACTAAACACATGGGCAGAACCATCAACCACTTCAACCACAGAAGTTCAACTTGATGACCCAAATGATCATCTTCCACGAACAACTCAATGGACAAAAAGCCATCCTCCAAGCTAAATCATCGGTAATCCCACGGATAAGGTAAAAACAAGATCAGCTTCTGCAAATTTTTGTTTCTTTACCAACTTTATTAGTGTGGTCGAACCGAAAAAGATATCTGAGGCCCTGGAAGACCCAAACTGGGTGGATGCTATGCAAAAAGAGCTTCTGCAGTTTGAGCGAAACAATATATGGACTCTAGTACCTCTGCCACGAGGGAAACAGGCCATAGGGACTAAGTGGGTCTTCAGAAACAAAAAGGATGAGGATGGAGTGATCATTCGAAACAAAGCAAGACTGGAGGCCAAGGGATATCGCCAAGAAGAGGGCATAGATTACGATGAAACTTTTGCCCATGTTGCACGGCTCGAAGCAATAAGAATTTTCTTAGCCTTCGCAGCCCACAGAGGTTTTAAAGTATATCAAATGGATGTAAATTCTGCCTTTCTCAATGGTGAAATTCAAGAAGAAGTATATGTCCAACAACCACCAGGGTTTGAAAGCTCAAAGTACCCAAGATATGTCTATTACCTCGACAAAGCTCTATATGGACTGAAACAGGCTCCAAGAGCATGGTATGAAAGACTTTCTACCTTTCTTCTCAAAAACAACTACAAAAGAGGTACCACTGATACAACTCTGTTCTTTAAAGGAGAAGGAAATGAGCTTATTCTTGTACAAATATATTTAGATGACATTATTTTTAGGTCTATAAATGCACAAAAATGTAAAGATTTTGAAAAGCTCATGCAGAGTGAGTTTGAAATGAGTATGATGGGAGAATTAACCTTTTTCCTCGGACTTCAAGTCAAACAAACATCAGATGGAATTTTCATAAACCAATCAAAATATGTCTCTGACATACTTGAAAAATATAGCCTATCTGATGCCTCTGTCATGAAAACCCCAATGGCCACTGGAAATAAGCTATTTTCAGATCCAAATGGCATCTATGTCGAGTGCACGCTTTACAGAGGAATGATTGGGTATTTATTATACTTGACAGCCAGTAGACCTGACATAATGCATGCCATATGCCTCTGTGCAATATATCAAGCTAATCCTAAGAAGTCACATTATATTGCTGTAAAGAGAATCTTTAGATACCTCAGAGGGACCAAAAATCTTGGCCTCTGGTATCCACAGAACTCTGGTTTTGGACTAAAGGCTTACACAGATTCAGATTATGGAGGATGTAAACTCGACAGAAAGAGTACCTCTGGGAGTTGTCAATTCCTAGGTGGGATATTAGTAAGGTGGACTTCAAAGAAACAGAATTGTGTCTCAACATCAACGGCAGAATGAATACGTTGCTGCTGCTAGCTGTTGCTCTCAAGTTCTGTGGATGAAAACTCAGCTGAAAGACTTTGGTCACATCATCTGCAAAATTCCCATCTTCTGTGATTCCAAAAGTGCAATTGCCATCTCTGCAAATCCAGTACAGCATTCAAAGACAAAGCACATAGATATCAGGTATCACTTTCTGAAGTATCATGTTGAAAATCAAACCATCGAGATGCATTTTGTACCAACAGAATTTCAGCTTGCTGATTTATTCACTGAGGCACTTGATGAGAAAATATTCCTTACTTGGTGGGTAAATTAGGAATGATAAATATGGATTAACCTCTGTAAGTTTCTTATCTTCATTTTAAAAGCATGTATAAATTTATTTTTGTTTTTGTAAATTATTAAAATAATAAGTTATTTTTACTTTATTTTTATTTTTATTTTTATTTTATAAATAATTTACTTTTGTATGTAAATTCTAAAAATCTCAATTCTGAAAACAACAGAGATTCTGTAGTACTCCTCAGACCCTCTGACGATCCTTACAGAACCTCTGATACACTTGACCTATGTTATATACATTTACTTCTGATTATTTAAACCAAGCATAGGTCAAGGGGGAGCAGAAGGAGAACATACCTGATCTACAAAGGTTGAGTAGATCAAGGGGGAGCAGAAGGAGACCTTTCTTAATCTACAGAGATTTATAAGTCAAGGGGGAGCAAAGGAAGATATGACATCAACAGAAGAAAAGAACTTTGCCGGACAAAGAAGAACAAAAAGGTTAGTATCTCGAACAAATTCTTTTTGAAAATAATTTTCTAGGACACAAATTTCTAAATATGTTCTAGAAACTTTATTAAAAACATTCCAAATAAAATTTTATCAAAAAGAATATTGAGTTTTCCATTATTAGAAATTTAAGGTCACAGAGCCTCTGCTGAGTCCAACAGAGGTTCTGCAGACAAAAGCTCTTATCTTAAATCAATAATCTTAAAAACTCTGTCAATCACCTTGAGTATCAATTTCAAAAAGAATCATCGCATACAAATGCACTGCAACAGAAGTCATTAGTTACAGAGTTCTCCCCACAAGAAAGGACTTATGTAGACCAACACTTGTTTTAAAAGACTTTTTGCTGCACAAAACCTTTTTCAAAAACAATTTTCGAGGACACCAGCTTTCAAACAGGTCTTAAAAACATTGTTAAAAACAATCAAAAACTTGGATGATCAAAATTGTTTATAAATTGTTAGATATGAGAAATTTCTTGTCTCAGAGCCTCTGCAGGCTCTGACAGAGGTCCAAAAACCTCTGTAAAGAACTTTCTATACTAATAATTTATCGATCCTCTCCATGGACTTTTCAACCATTTTTTTGTGAAGGTACAACCTACAGAGGCAAGAAAAACAAGGTTTTCAAATCACAGAGCCTCTGTCAGTTTTTACTTTGGGCATTTCTGTAACAGTAACGGTAACTTTTCTGCGAGTGAGAATCATGTGGAGGTAAAGAAGCCCACGCGTCTATCATTTAATAAGGCCGTGTTGGTTCCCGTTTTGTTTAGACAAGATTAACAGATCTATTAGTTCGAGTTTATGTTTGATGCGGAAGCGTATTTGAAGAACTAACATATATGTTTGTATAGAAACAATACAGAATATAAAGAAACAGTTATCAGAATATGATATCTCAAAGTTTACTGAGTTTCAATATATAGCAAGAACAGATTTAAGAACAGTGAGAATGCAAAGCTTTAAACAGATATGACTCTAAATGTGCATAAGCTATGTGTTCTTGTGTGATGATTTTTATGTGTGTTCTTGTTGTTGTGTTGTTGTTAGGAAGAACTAAACATTAGTCTTCCTTTTATACTACTCTAAGGGGACCATAAAGTATAAGCTACTATTGATCGGACGACATGAATAGTTGTACGTATTGTATTGCATTAAATGCCGCAGACGTCTATGTTGTACTAAGCCCTATTGAGTCCACTCAGAGTTTGACACGTGTTGAAGTTGGACAGGGCATGCTACCATGCAAGTTGATGAACAGGTCCAGGAACAGTAGCAAGATATTTCTTCAACAGTGGAAAGATATTATAAATATCTTCCAAGTCTTCAGTCTGAACCGCAGAGGCTCTGTCAAGGGTGACAGAGGTTCTGTGGTTGGTCCTTTGTAGAGTAGTCTTCACTGGGTTCCTTGTCTTCTGATGTTGTCCGCAGAGGCTCTATTATTGGTAACAGAGGTTCTGTGGTCTTGGTCTTCTGAAAGCGTCCTTCTGTAGTTTCTTCGGTCTTTGATCACTCTTGATCAAACTTCCTTTGATTCTTCTGAGATGCCCGGCAGAGCTTCTGTTGTATTCAGCAGAGCTTCTGTGGAAGTTCTTCTATACTTAGCCATTTTTCAATACTTCTAATATTTCAGAATATTGGAGCTGACAGGCCGCCAACGACGTCTCGTCATAACTGACACAGAGGACGTGTCATCTTTTTATTGGACCAACATGGAGCACGTTCCTCTGGAAAGTTGAACCCGCCGTAACCACTCAAGTGCGGACCCCAAATATTATTTACCTCAAAATATTAACCCTTTCAGATTCTACGGTTACATACTCAGTATAAACCCCAAGTTACCTCTCCTCACAAAAACTTTACTTACTTTATTCTCCGACAAACCTGCAACTATTCTCAAATCTTCAATCTTCTTTGCAAAAATGGCTTCCAGTTCCCACGCTGCTCAGAACTTACCGGGGAAATCTCCCCAACAATCTCCAGTACATTTAGAGCACTCCCACAACCCAAACATCGCTGTAAATGCAGAAACAGAAAACTCCGGCGACTCTGCAAACTTTGCACCAACCACCAACCTTCAACATTTCCTGAACAAAGAACATTTTGAGGATGTTCTTCCATTAAAATCAAACAACTGCTACCTCGTGCCCTCACCCACAGCCTTCGGCGAAGCCCATGCTCTTCTCCTAAACGTCATGGAAAACCATATCCTGTACCCCCTCCTTTCCAAAACCCCAACCAAAATCCCTGCTCGATATCTGAATCAATTTTGGCAAAGTTGTCGTTTTGATTCAGATGATTCTTTGATAAAAGGCTACATTTCGAAGCCAGACAAATCTGAATACCTCGAACTCATGTTCAATAGAACTATGTTCTCGCTTGAGTTCAACCTCCCAACCAGAGGTCTACTTGGAATATAGAAATATGCTGAGATTCCGACGGACGAGGAGCTCTGTCGTTTTGTAGAGATGATAGGGTATAATACAACCCTAAGGAAACGTAATGATTTCTGTTGGCCCCAAGTATCTGTTATGTAAAAGTATTGAAAATAGTCCAAGTCAGAAGACCAACAAAGATCAGACAGAAGATTCGAAAGAAGTTCAAGAAGACCAACAGAGCTCAACATAGCTCTGTCGAAGACTTCCAACAGAAGAACAAGTGTTTAACAGAAGACCAACAGAGCTCTTGCGAAAGAGCTCTGGTGAAGTGAAGACCTCTGTCAGCCTATGTCTCGTAGGAAATCCCAAGTGTTAGACAAGTGTCCATACTTTCCACGTATGCCCTAAAAATAGGAGACACACTTTCCACGTGTCATTCTAGGGTACGATAGTACACTGCCTTCACTTTTCCAGGGCTATAAATAGAGAGGTAGTGGAACAAACAATAGTAAGCTTTGGAAGAGTAGTTTTCCACAATTATTTAAGCACACACTGCATCAATCCCAAGCACTACCTCCGTACGATATTGTTGTCCTATGAGATTTCCAAACACACTTGAACATGTTCTTGGTGTGATTCATTATCAATATATGAGCATCTTTTATATCTGATCCTGTTATCATTTACTGTTCAATATTTGATTCTCATAGTTCATTTATCGTTTACACAATCACTCATTTTAATGGCTTTATTTAATATGCGTCCGCTGTCTATTTCACTACCATTAATATGATACAACGTGAATCTGGGAACCTACAATTGGTATCAGAGCTTCTTTGGTTTTCTTAAACCAAACGATCCAATCTACCAAGGTTGACTCACTGTTGTTGATTGTGTTTGTGTGTCTTCAAAAGCTTCATTATATACTCTGTTTTTACTGCTTCCTAGTCTAAACAAGATTTCATAGCTCATATAACTCTATTTAAAGCTTTCTACCTTAGTTTAAACGTTTCTCTCAGAAGTTACTGTTCCATTGGTTACTCTTTAAAACTTTTCTTTGAGTTGAAACTCTTTTTAACAACAATACTCTGTTTTTTCTTAAAATGGCGAACAACGGTATAAATGCTATCTATACTGCTGGTTCATTAACAAAATCTCCTACTCTTCTGAGAGATGAATATGCTCAGTGGAAGATCAGGATGGTTAACGTTTTCGATGGTATGGATAAAGACTTAATGCGATCTGTCACGGACGGACCATACCAACCCATGGTTTTTGTTCCTCGTGTACCCGCAACAGGAACTACTGCTGAGATTCCAGCTCGTTATGAGATTAAAACCACAGGTTTTACTGATGAGGAAAATCTAAAAATGGAAAATGATCTTAAAGCAGTCAGACTACTGATAATGGCCATTCCAAACGAAATATTTCAAGAACTAGATTTATGTGTTACTGCTAAGGAAATCTGGGATCAACTTCTTAACCAACTTGAGGGTGGTATCAAGACCCAAAAGAACAGAAGGACTCAATGTATAAATGAATACAACGATTTCAAGGCACTTCCTGAGGAAACCTTACAACAAACCTACAATAGATTTAATGTGTTGATCAACAAATGCAAAAAATGTGGGGTTGTCAGGTCGAAGGAAGATACCAATGTTCTGTTTTTGAAAAGTTTGAATGATGAATGGTTAAATCTATCCATGTCTTTACAAGCTAACCAGGACTTAGATGCACGGTCTCTAACAGATGTGTATGGCACTTTGGTCGCACAAAAGAAGGATGTTGTCAAGCAAAAAGGCAAATCCACCATTGCAAGCCCAATCGCTTTAGTTTCTGATTCTAAGAAAACCACATCAGAAAAGTCCAACAGAGAGAAAAAGAAAGATAAGTCAGTTAAAAAGAAAGGAAAGAAAAGTTTAGTTGCAGAAAGTGATACAGAGGAAAGCTCATCAGAAGATGATGACATTCAAGCTTTTGCTCAATCTCTTGCTCTAATAACTCAACAATTTAACAAGAGATTTGGCAATAAGTTTGACAGAAGAGGTAGATATGAGAGAAAAGAAGACAGAAGAGAATACGCTGCACCAGAACAAAGTAACAACAGAGTTACCACAGAACAAAGACAACCTCCACAAAACAGAAGAGAAAATCCACCAGCACAACAGAAGGCCGATGCTGCCCAACCCATCAATCAGAATGATGGACGTTGCTTAAGATGTGGCAAACCTGGGCACTTCTCTGTTAATTGTAGAGGCAAACTGGTAAAAGACCAGGACTACTACAAGAACAAATACAACTACAACTACAAAGAAAGAAGCTATGTTGCTGAAATGGAGAACTGGGTTTCTGATTCATCTTTTGATGATGAACCAGAACAAGCCAACTTCTGTGGAGTTGCTGTGGATGATGAAAGTTTAGAAGAAGCTGTTGACTGGATGACTGGAGAACCAGAGATAACGGAGGGAACAACAGAAGAAGAAGATCTAGCTCATGCATTTGCTCTTACTACGACAGAGTCTGACGACAGAGCGCTGGAGACCACCAGACCCAGTGCCAAGGTATGTTCATCTGAATCCAAGTCTGACTCAGAATTAGAAATGCATGTTTCTATGCTGAATGAGGAATTTCAACTTCTTAAACAAAAACTCTCTGGAGAAAAAGAGCTAAGAAAACTAGCTCAGAAGGATCTGTCCTTTTACAAGAGAGAGAAAACTCTCTTGGAACAAGAAAAGGAAGAAATCTTCAAAGAAAAATCTGAGCTAGAAATCTTGCAAAAGAAGAAAGAGAGCCTGTTTTCTGAAAAAATTAACGAATATGAAAGCGTTTTGTAAGAGAAGTCTGAAAAATTGAAAAAGTCTGAAACAAAGAGACTTAATTATGTTGCTCTAACTGATTATTTTCAAAGAGAAAGGGAAATTCTGCATCAATCACTACAGAGAAAAGAAATTCAGATTAAAAAGTACCAGGATGCACAGGATGTGCACATCAAGATAAATTCAGATGGATATGCAAGGTCTTGGTTTCTCTGACCTTGCTCCCTATTGCGAAAGGAAGAAGACATCTCTGTCCTCTGCCTTTTGTGTTGGGAAAATCCAAGAGGACGTGATATCTGGTAATGCTGTTTTCAAAAGAACCAAAACTTCAGATGCTTTCTCAAAACCAAGAAATCTTGACTTTAGGAACGTCAGCTATGATTCCTCTGATCATGAAAAGGTTTTAAAACCATCCTCAGAGTTTATTCTTGATCAAGGAAGAGCTATAATCATACTTCCTAACTCTGTCAAGGACTTGGATACAAAAGAGGTTTTTAACTTCAACTCATTCAAAGGACAGAAGTCTGTTACTTCTGTGACTGAGTCCTCTGTTGAAATCCCATAGAGCAAACTCAATCCAGAAGCCCCCGTCTTCTCTCCTACCCTTGAATCCATAAAAACATCTTTTGAGGAAGATTTGTTGAAAGTTATCAAGGAAAATGCTGTTTCAGATTCTTTAAAGCCAAAGTTGAGAAGGTTCAGAACTGTCAAAACAAATATCTCTGTCATACCCCTTGAAACTAAAACTTCCGACAGAGCCACCAGAGACTTTCTAGGCTCTGACAGTGACTCTGACTCTGAAGTAGATGAACAGATCTTTTGTGGTCAAAATAAAATTCTACACAAGTTAAAGTAGATACCGATAGAATCTACGGATCTAAAAGAGGATGTTTCTTTCTTCAAGAAACAATCAAGGTTTATACCGGTAACTGAGTTTAACAACAAAGGTTTTAAGATTCTTGCTTCTAATGCAGTAGAAGTGGAGAAGAGAGAGAAAAACAAAAGTGTTTTTGTAAACCCAAATGTTCCTCTTGCTTTCAAACCAGTAAAATTCACACCAGAACAGAAGGGAAAATGGATAGCAAACAACAGATCTATTCCAAATTCTGGTGTAAATCAAAGAAGAAATCATTTCTGGTAAAATGAATCTATTCCAAAGAACTTCATGTCAACAGAGTCTGTTCCAAGGAATAACAGTTTTAAGAAACAGAACCAGGACAGATTGTATGCAAAGACATCTGGTCCTAAAATCTTTCAGAATTAAGCTCCATTCAAACAGTTTTTGAATAAAAACAATGTGCATCAGTCATGTTCCATCAACTGCAATTTTATTCAACTGTTACTAAAATTACAAAATCATCTGAATGGTCCCCACTGTGTTCTAAATCAGTATGTTCAAAAGAAAAATCCCACGACTGTTCAGAATACACAGAGGAAAACCTCTGGCACACCATCACAGTATGGAAAGCCCAAAGGAAAGTCTGTTAACCCACCTAAGCCTAACAACAAAGGACCTATTATGCAATGGGTACCTAAAAAGAACTAATCTGTCTTGCAGAAACCGCATGTGCAGATCTGGTACTTGGATTCTGGATGCTCCAGGCACATGACGGGGAATAAGGAGCTGTTAACTTCTTTTAAGAACAAGATGGGAAGTGCAGTAACCTTCGGAGGAGACAATGGCGGACAGATTAAGGTTATGGTACATTAGTAAATGGTGGTGTTTCAGTCTCTGAGGTTGCTTATGTTGAAAGATTAAATCATAATCTTCTCAGTATAAGTCAACTCTGTGATCACGGGTTCGATGTCAATTTTAGGAAGAAATATTGTTCCTTGTTACTTTCCGAGTCTGGTCAAGAACTTTTAAGAGCTGACAGAAAAGGCAATCTTTACAAAATGATTTTTAAACCAAACCAAAACTCTACAACAGAGAAACTCTGTTTAGTGTCTTTGAAAAATGAAGATGCCTGGCTCTGGCATTAAAAGATTTGCCCATTTGAACTTTCAAAACCTTGACAAGCTCGTGAAACTGAAGTTAGTAAAAGGACTTCCTTCTCTGAAGTTTGACAAAGACCATCCCTGTTCTGCTTGTGAACTGGGTAAGATGAAAAGATCTTCACACAAAACAAAGAGTGATCATAGTTGTCCCAGACCTTTGCATATGCTTCACGTGGATCTCTGTGGTCCAATCTCTGTGCAAAGTCTGTCGGGCAAGAAGTATATCCTTGTTTTAATTGATGAATATTCTAGATATACTTGGATTGCGTTCATCAGAGTAAAATATGATGTCCCAGAAATTTTGATAAGTTTGTTGAGAAGGATACAGGTTCTGTTAGGATTAAAAGTGCAAAAGTTGAGAAGTGATAATGCGACAGAATTCAAGAATGCCAAAATTGATACCTACCTAACAGAGGAAGGTATTTCCCATACCTTTTCAGCTGCAAGAACTCCACAACAGAATGGAGTTGTGGAGAGAAAGAACAGAACGCTGGTAGAAGCCGCCAGAACAATGTTGGCTGGCTCTGTCCTTCCAATAAACTTCTGGGCAGAAGCAGTCTCAACAGCTTGTTTTACCCAAAATAGAGCTGTGATAGTAAAGAGATTTAAGAAGACTCCTTATGAACTCATCAACAATAGAAGACCAAATGTGAAATTCTTTCATGTTTTCGGTTGCAAATGCTACATATTGAATGACAGAGATCAGCTGGGAAAGTTTGATAAGAAAGCAGACGAAGGAATCTTTATTGGTTATTCCTTAACCTCTAAAGCCTACAGAGTCTACAACTCCAGATGTCGGGTCATTCAAGAAAGTGTAAATGTGTCCTTTGATGAAAGTACATCAAGCTCCTCTGATCGTAAATCAACAGAGGGGACACAGACAGAACAGAAGAAGACAAGTTCTTCAAAGACAAGGGAAGAAGATATCAATCTCATGTTCAACGATTTCTTCGATGATGATGATTCCTCTGATAACATCAACAGAGGAGATCAAGCTCAGAACTCAACAGAACAGAATCTGACAGGTACATCTCTCACTGGTCCCTCTAATATTTCACCATCCACTTCTCTGTCTACAGGAGTGATTCAGAGAAATGAGGAACCACATCAGAACGAGAGAGAACCTGAACAAGAGCCATCATCACCTTTGCTAACTAATATTGGCAGAGACTTCATGTTTGAAAGCTCACCTTCACAGAGCCCTGTTAATGACTCTCAGAGCAATGAGGCCACTCTCCAAAGTCGTGTGCCACAGAGCCCTGGTCCCAATCAACAGAGCTCTGATGCTGAAATTCGTCTTTTCCCATCAGAAGCACGAACCTCGCCTGTTGTCCATGCTCCCATGACACGATGGACAAAGGATCATCCTCATCATCTTATCATTGGTGCTGCTGAAGATGGTGTGAATACAAGATCAGCCACAATCAATGAAGCCTTCTTTGTAAATTTTTTAAGCATGATTGAGCCGAAGAAGATTTCTGAAGCCCTAGAGGACCCAAATTGGATCGAAGCTATGCAAGAAGAGCTTCTGGAATTCGAAAGAAATAAAGTTTGGTCCTTGGTTCCACTCCCAAAAGGCAAAACGGCCATTGGAACCAAGTGGGTGTTTAGAAACAAAAAGGATGAAGATGGGATTATCATCAGAAACAAAGCCCGTCTGGTTGCAAAGGGATATAGACAGGAAGAAGGCATTGACTATGACGAAACCTTTGCACCTGTGGCTAGGCTAGAAGCCATCAGAATCTTCCTAGCCTATGCTGCTCATAAGGGTTTTAAGGTCTACCAAATGGATGTCAAGTCTGCCTTTCTGAATGGCAAACTGCAAGAAGAAGTTTATGTCCAGCAACCACCTGGTTTTGAAAGTTCAGAGTTTCCAGACCACGTTTACAAGTTAGACAAAGCTCTGTACGGCCTTAAGCAAGCTCCTAGAGCCTGGTATGAAACTCTGTCCAAATTTCTGTTGGTCAATCACTTCGAGAAAGGTACTGTCGATAAAACTCAATTCTTTAGAAGGTATAAGAATGACATACTTCTGGTACAAATATATGTTGATGATATTATCTTTGGGTCTACACGACAGGAGTACTGTGATAAGTTTGAAAGTTTAATGAAAAGCGAATTCAAAATGAGCATGATGGGAGAACTTTATTTCTTCCTTGGTTTACATGTTAAACAATATGACAGAGGGACTTTCATAAGTCAGTCCAAGTACATCTCTGATATGTTGAAAAAATATAAGCTCAATGATTCAAAACCAATGAAAACTCCTATTGCCACCGGAGTTATGCTTGACTCTGATCTTAATGGTGAACCAACAGATGTCAAGTACTACAGAGGCATGATAGGGTCACTTATGTACTTAACTGCCAGCAGACCTGATATAATGCTTGCAACCTGTCTCTGTGCCAGATTTCAAGCAAATCCTACAGAAACTCATTTAACAGCTGTCAAGCGTATCTTTAAATATCTGAAAGGGACTCAATTTTTGGGTCTCTGGTATCCTCTTAACTCTGGTTTCGAGCTTGTAGCATATACAGATTCAGACTATGGAGGATGCAAGAATGACAGAAAGAGTACTTCTGGTAGCTGTCAACTGCTTGGAGAAAAGTTGGTGAGTTGGACATCCAAGAAACAGAACTGTGTTTCAACCTCTACAGCAGAAGCAGAATATGTTGCTGCTGCTAGTTGTTGCTCGCAAGTGATATGGATGAAAATACAACTCAAATATTATGGCTTGGAGTATGGTAAAATTCCAATTCTATGCGACTCCAAGAGTGCCATTGCCATAACAGCCAATCCAGTTCAACACTCGAAAACTAAGCACATCGACATAAGGTACCACTTCATAAAGGATCATGTTGAAAAAAGGGACTATTGAAATGTATTTTGTTTCAACTGATCTCCAGCTTGCTGACTTGTTTACAAAAGCCCTTGATGAAAGGAGGTTTAACATCTTAATCAGCAAACTGGGTATGCTGAACTTATCCTCCTAACTCTGTTCAATTCAACAGAGCCTCTGATGATCCTACCAGAGCTCTGTCAAACAGTTGGGTAGGATAGTTCAACAGAGCTTCTGTTGTTCACCAGAACTCTGTCAAGCATACTTTTTCAACACGCTTTCGGTGAACATTCTGTTTGTATATAAAATTTTGTTTGTACAAAAGTTTTTTTTTGGATTTAAGCTCAATTTTCTAGGGGGAGCTTAAAAGAAGGATAATGTATGGTTTTAGGGGGGAGCAAGTCAGTACTCATATTTCCAAATCCAAATTGACTTTGCTTTTTGATCTCCATTGACAAATCTTTTTGAAGAAAAGAGGGAAAACCTGTTCTGATAAAAATCCTTTGATAACGTCAAGAACCTATCAGAACTCTGATATTTCACCAGAGCCTCTGTTGTTTCTCACCAGAACTCTGTGAAATTTCCAAAGTCAGTTCTGTTATTGTTCTTTGACCATTTCCTCATCAGATACAGAATTTTAAATGTTTTTGGGTTAAGGTGAAATACCAAAGGAGTACTTGAAAAGAATGAAAAAGGGTCACTCGTCAGAAGCAAAAACTTGCAAAGATCGAACAGAGCTCTATCAGTTTTATGCCACGTCATCAGAAGTAACGTCATCATAGGTGCGGGTTATTTCTAAGCGTCAACCACTTGTCACCCACACATCTCTAACCGCGATGGTTTACTTGCACAAAAGTGGTCAGAACAAATCCACGTGGCACTCTCTTATTGAAAGCTAAACCACTAGCTGTCCCCACGATACACAATTCAGGCCACTCCACCTTCTGACACTCGAGTGCCTACAGTATCTACGACGATTACCCAGCCACAAGTTCTGATTATAAATATCCATAACCTTGACCCATTTCTTTTCTAAACTTCCTAAACCTTTCACCTTTCCCTCTTTTATTTAAATCCTCAGTGTTCTTCAAGAAAACCCAAACCTGCAACAATGGCGGAACCCCAAAACTCTGCTGATTCAATCCGAATAGAACCCACTAATGATATCATTGTTCTTCCATACGAGTTTGCTGACAACAACTACAGATTCGATCCCACTCCAGGACTCTATCTACCCCTGTATCACGTCTTCATTGAGTTCTTTAGAAACTCTGATATCTTCAGAGCCCTAACAGAGTTCGATGACCATCTTCCGGCGATCTATGTCCAACAATGGTGGACCTCATGCCGATACATCGAAGAACAAGACGGGATAGTTGGGAGCGCCAACGCAAGTAATGGAGGAGCGGGAACAATCTGCATTAGAGCAAGTATCTTAAGAAGAATCTTCAGAATGAAAACCAAACGACAGCTAGGAATAGACGCCTATGAGAAACCACCAAAAACAGCTGTTCTTCTTGATTTCATGAAGTTTCTGGGTTACAACAAGGATCTGAATAGGATTGGAGAGTTCAAGCGACAGAATCTACCCACTATGTGGAATTTCATATTCTCCACCTTAAACAGAACCCTTACCAGCAAATCTGGTAGTCAAGACCAAGCCACAATAGAAATCCTACAAATCATGTATGGATTGTTCTTCAATCGAAACTTTGACTACACCAGCATTCTCTACAACGATCTTCTTACGGCTGTAAACACAAAAACCTCATCCATCGCAAGAGGAGGAGTCGTTGGATCCCACAGGTTCTTGAAGATGATCAAGTTTCCACTTCATCAGTCTGGTGATCAGAAGAGCCTTCGACAGGCTGGAACTAACTCATCATGGTCGCTCAACACCTGTTTGGACGATGTCCAAATTCCTCCCCACCACTTCAGGCGAATACCCCTTCACAAGAAGAATTCCAGGTACAATGCTTGCCCTTATCGCCCCTGACCACATATCTATCCAGAACTATCAGAGTGCTGCTCAACCTCAAGAACCTGAGGTAAGAACCCCAGCATACTTATGATCTGAGCCTTCCTTGGAGAGATTGAGTAAGGAGATTGGTGAGGAAGTTAACAGACCAGAGGCAAGAGTACCCGAAGTGGGGTCTTCCTCTAGAAAAAAGGAAGTAGATGACAGAGCATCTCCTAGAGAGGTTGTCCATGAGGAAGTACAAGAAACACCAGAGGTAGAAACTATCTCTTCTGATAGTGATGAGCAAGAGGGAAACATCAGAGAGAATCCTGAGAGTTCTACATCCATAGGAGCCGAGGAAAATGTGAGAATAGAAAAAGATGCTCAACAGAGCACATCTGAGGGTATCCTTAACCAAAATCCCAGTACTTCCACACAATCTAATCCTGGTGATCAAGACCAAAGGATTATTAAAACAGAGGTGCACACCTCGAACCCCAACCAGCCTATACCATCAGAGGCACCTCTTCATGCCTCTGATACGCAAGAAGTCGGGGAAACTATCTTTGGTAGTGATGTTCATTCGCCCCAGAACATCAATAGGCCACCTCCACACGATGATGCCTCTATGGCTCATTTAGACACAACACAAAATAGACCAGAGATCTTTGTAATCTCACGTAGCATCTGTCCGACTCATGGACAATGGGAGACCATAGTAGAACAAGGGAAGACATTGCTTGATCCAAATGCTTCTCATCACACCAGATTTCCTTCTTCAGAACCTGAGCTGGAAGGGGAAACTATGGTCAGAACACCTGTAGTTGTTTCCCCTCAAAGGGAACATCAAGGATCAGGTGGAAGTCCTCCAAGAGCCAACATCAACACAACTCTTGACGGAGGCGCCTCTGAACTCAAGGCAGAATTGGATCCATGTGTTGGAACCAAGGAGACCCCCGTTGACACTGTCACAAGAGCAGAGTTCGAAAGCTTATGTGACAGTATCAACAACTCTTTGAACGAGTATAAACTTATCAATGAACAAAAGGAGGAGCTGATCCGCAAGGAAAATGCTTCTCTTAGGGAAGAACTGCTGAACATCTCAAACAAGCATGCTGAAATAACTCGAAAATATGTCGAGGCTGAAGCACTCAGAACAGAGTCTAAACGGGTCAGAGGAGAAGAGATTGCAAAACTGACAACAGAGATAGCCGACCTAAGATCAGTCAGAACAGAGGAAGTTAAAAAGACTTCGACAGATCTTGCAGAGCTAAAGCGACTCATAACAGAGAACCACATAGCGCAGATTTTCAGAATCTAACGTCAGAACCTTGACAGAGATAATTACCAACTCTGTTAAGGAATCCATAAAAGAAGCAACCACCTAATCTACTACTCCACTCAACATCTCCAGCCCTAACCCAAATGACCTACCCATGACAGCTGGCCAAATGGGAGACTTCAGAAAATCAATTATTAGTCGTATGATGACGATCTCATCAAAATTTGTAATGAAAGCTAAGGCGACAAAACAACACGTGAAAGCGTCCCTTGATACTCACAAGTTCAACTTTGAGGCTCAAGTAGACGAGATCAGAGGTAGAAGATGTAATGACAAAGGCAGCCTCAAACTTTAATGATATTATGTTACAGGATACCTCTACATCGAAAAGGCCTGCAGAAGAAGCACCCACAGACGAACCCTCAAGCAAGAGACACAAAGCTGGTCTGAAGTTTGTTGTTCCGTCCTCACCAGCAGCTCGAATTGACGATTCTGACGATGATGATGACTTCGAAGATGCTCAAGAAGGTCAATCAGACAATCAACTGGGTGAGTCCTCAGAACAACAAAAGGGGGAGAAGGAGAGGAAGAAGGAGGAGAAGGAGAAGGAAGAGGAGAAAGAGAAGGAGAAAGAGGCAGAGAAAGAGAAAGAGGTTGAAAAAAGAGAGAGAAGCCAAGGGAAAAGAGAAAGTCACAGAAGCAACTAAGATAGAGGCTACAGGAGAAGAAAAGGGGATAATAGAGGAACACACGCCAGAAATGATGGTGGTGGCATTTGACTACATGTTCAAGGACAGAGTCATCAAAACAACAGAAGCGTCAACACAAGAACCACCAGAGATCATCTGTCTAGATACCCCTCCTACATCTCCAAGAACAGAACCAGAGAGGATAGACCCATCCTCTGCTGAAGGACAAACAAGTCGAGCCCAACCTCAAGCTACTCAGAAATCTGCTCACATCGACACCCTTATGGAAGAAACCCATGATGACCCAAACCCAACGGTACCAGAACAGAACCCAGAAACCTCTACCTTTCATACCGAAAAACCTGCCTTAGAAACGGTATTTGCATTTCTATATGCTGACAGAGACATCATCCCTGTAAATGCCGTACCCATTAACCCATACCTCAACCCAATCAGAATAAACACCATCTCTGATGCAAGGCTAAAGTTCATCCAAACCAAGTCAAATCAGAACAGAGCCATCAATATAAACTTCGCTATCCGCAGAATTCTGGACATCAAGCACAAGAAATTTCAACACGACAGGATCACATACCATGAGTATACTGTGGAATCAACAGAAGGCAGAAATGAAATCTTCAATAACAATGATCTAGTCCTTCTAAACCCATGCGACCTGATCTTACTCCACGCATATTGCTTGAACTTCTCAGAAAGATATACACCGGCCAGAACTGCACTACCAGAAGTCAGATTCGCTATGCAATAGCACATCAATCTCAGAATACAGATTGATTATCAGCTAGGCATAGAGTTTTAAGTAGAGAAACTAGCGATTGCACCTCCAAATGAAAACCTTGAGAGTTATGGCCATCACAGAACTGGAACCGTAGTAGAAGATCCTCCAGTCTTTGTCTTCCGACAGAAGGGCACAAAGAAGGCCATCAGAGCAGCTGAAGCCCACAAGTACTCAAGTGAGTCGCTAGTATACCTCAAGAACATAATCCAAGATCTCCCAAGAAACAAGTGTCCAGAAGAACAGCAGAAACTCCTCATCGACCAGATTGATCTGATGCTGGACTTCCGTACTCTAATCAGAAGATTCGACAGAATTCTTAGGGGAGATAATTATGCTTAAATGTACTAGTCTTTTAAATCCCAATGTAATATTCCAAAAGATTAGTGCAAGGCTTCGACAGAGGTAAAAGTTCTCTGTTCTTTTGTTTAATCTCTTGTCAATTGTAAATTTTTATTTTCAATACTTAGGGGGAGATTGTTGGCCCCAAGTATCTGTTATGTAAAAGTATTGAAAATAGTTCAAGTCAGAAGACCAACAGAGATCAGACAGAAGATTGGGAAGAATTTCAAGAAGACCAACAGAACTCATCAGAGCTCTGTCGAAGACTTCCAACAGAAGAACAAGTGTTTAACAGAAGACCAACAGAGCTCTTGCGAAATAGCTCTGGTGAAGTGAAGACCTCTGTCAGCCTAAGTCTCGTAGGAAATCCCAAGTGTTAGACAAGTGTCCATACTTTCCACGTATGCCCTAAAAATAGGAGACACACCTTCCACGTGTCATTCTAGGGTACGATAGTACACTGCCTTCACTTTTCCAGGGCTATAAGTAGAGAGGTCGTGGAACAAACAATAGTAAGATTTGGAAGAGTAGTTTTCCACAATTGTTTAAGCACACACTGCATCAATCCCGAGCACTACCTCCGTACGGTATTGTTGTCCTATGAGATTTCCAAACACACTTGAACATGTTCTTGGTGTGATTCATTATCAATATATGAGCAGCTTTTATATCTGATCATGTTATCATTTACTGTTCAATATTTGATTCTCATAGTTCATTTATCGTTTACACAATCACTCATTTTAATGGCTTTATTTAATATGCTTCCGCTGTCTATTTCACTACCATTAATATGATACAACGTGAATTTGGGAACCTACAATTTCCATATAGGCAGACTACCACCTCTGTGGAACACACTCTTCTCCATCCTGAATCGTTGTCTAACAGGGAAAACGGGCAGCCCTGACCAGAGCTCACACCAGATCCTGACCATCATGTATGGGATCTATTACGATCTTCCACTTCATTATGCAACCATAATGATGCAGGAGATAGTGAATACGATCGACAGAAAGCTCGCAGCCCAAAAGGCCAAAAAGAACACACCAGGATATCTGCCACCTCTACAATATCAAAGAATTCTAGGAGTTATTTTCGAGCCTCTACTTCTTATGCAGAAATGGCCAATGGAAGGGCCAACTGTAAAACTTTATCCAATGAACAAAAATACTCCTACAGAGCATGAAGACAACTACCCCCACTGCAGACCTCTGTCGAAGAACCTTCTGTCATATGCAAGCGATGAAGATAGGAAGTTAGAATATATACGCGCACACAGGACTCCATAACCAAGTCCTGTGACACCCCCGCGTCTAGGAGCCCCCTTAAATTTAGATGTAGTAGAGAGGATGACTGAAGAAGAATAGGCCAGAGCTTTAGAAAAACATCATTCGGTACAAGACCGTTTCAAAGCCCAAAGAGAGAGCATATACCCCACTTCTCCCAAAAGAAAAACCTCTGCAGCAACACCCAAAAAGAAGAGCAAGAAAAGGAAAACCACAGAGGAAACTACAACCTTTGCAGCTCAACACTCTTCTCCACCACAAGCTATAGAAACAAGATCTGTTGCACCTCCAAAACAAAAGAAACGAAAAACAAAATCAACAGAAGAGGGAGCCCCTAAACCAAAGAAGAGGAAGTCAAAGAAGAAACCCACATCACCTCTGCAGGTCATAACAGAGGAAGTCGAACACGAAGAGGAAGATCAGACTATACCTCTGCAACCTCCCTCTCCAATAATCTATACAGATCAACAGGGAGACTTTAATGCCTTCCTCAACAATCCCGACATTGCTCACACCTTAGATCCATCAGGATGGATCGCAGAACCATTGGATCAGAACATTCACAATCAGTCTACAGAGGTTCTGCGCACAACAGAAGTCATTTCTGCAGGTCAAGGTACTCAACCTATGCACCCTCACGTTCGACAACTCATAGGATCTCATTTTATATATGATTCCTTAAGAGCAGAAGTAGAAGCAGAAGTGACTATAGAGGAAACTGCAGAACAAGAGGTAAACATAGAAATTACAAGAGAGGAAGAGGTTAGGGTAGAAACCACAGAGGGTTCTAAAGAAAAAGATGCCGCAGAAGTAGAAGTCACACATCCCCAACCCCCTCCCAGTGCAACCCATATTTCTGATACCGCCGGTCCAGCGGCCGAGCGTATCATGGAAAAAGAGCAGCACAGCTTGATCCCAACCCCACCCAGCCAGCCAGAGGTTACTCTTTCAACCTCTGTGCCTATTATAACCGGGGAAACCATTCCTGGGGAGTCCTCTTGAAAGGACTCACCCAATGTTCATGATTTATTGCCCCAAATCACACCTGACATCCTAGCAGAAGAATTCGTTTCCTCTGCCACGCACACTACAATAGGGCCAAACCTCCTTTCAGAGAGGAGTAGGGAGCACAATGACGAAGAGACTCTAGAAAAGTCTCCAAGTCAACAGAAGGACATTCCAATACCCACCTCTGGAGTGGATTTGGACACTGACCTTCACAGAACTTATGTAGAGGTTGAAACTCAAGTTTCTCCTCAAGGATCAAAAGGAAATCCTTCCACCCTCAACTTAAAAACAGGGGTGAACAAAGGTGTCCAAGGAATAAGGACAAACTCTGGGGACGAATGTGTTCCCCCAGAGGTTACAACGAGTTCACACGTATCAAGGGATGAGTTCCAAACCCTTGTCACCTCTGTGAACCAAACATTGAAGGAGTTGGAAAGCTCTTTTAAATCTTTTGCAGAAACAACTTCAAGAGCCATCACAAGCATAAATACCAAAATGGACACCTTGTCCACAGAGGTACAACAAGCTATGTCAAAGATGAAGTCTACTACAGAAACCTCTGTCATAACCTCTGCCAGACTACATGCTGAAGAATTCGAAAGAAGTGCAACCTCGGCATTCAACAACTCTGTCCAAAACTTCCTGCAAAAATTCAAAGATCAATCCTCCACTTCTAAGGGCCTTACACCTGAAGACCTAAAGAAGAAGTTTAAGAGCAAACACTGCAAAACACTCAAGCCATGAAGCCTTCTGACTACATGACCAGAGTTCAGCTCACAGAACTTGGGCAAGGAATCCTTGATCAAATGACAGAGTTCATCATAGCCTTCACAGCTGCCAACGCGAACTACGTCAGAGAATTTCAAGTTAGCGTCCGCAAAATGCGCTTCAACACAGAAGCAGAGGTTGAAACACTGCTCGGCCTCTGTGATGACTTGTGCGCGAAGATGATAGCTGCAGGGGATGTTCCTCCAAAGAAATCAGATACTTCATGCAGGGCAGAGGGTACTTCAGATGTAAATCAGGATGACTCTGATGATGACCATCATGGTCCATCAGATCATCCTGAGGGGGAGAATCAAGGGGAGAAACAAAGGGAAACAGCTACAAGCAGTCCTCCAATATCAGCAGTGCCCATTTCCTCTGCACCCCCAACCCAAACCCAAACTCAGGGAACTCAACAGAGACCCACAGAGGAAACACCAGCCTCTATCGAAACCACCTCTGAGGTTGAAAAAGATGTCCCTCAAGTTCAAATCCTGACATCTTCATCCTCAGAAGAACTTCCCATTTCTCCACCAGAATCAAAAACCCAACCCAAAACACACCCAAAAAAAATCCACTGCCCACAAACCAAAAAGATATAAACGTTCTGCTACTTATGTCCTAAAGAGAATGGAATTCGTATCCACTTTCAGAGCTGCAAGACGTTTTGATATCCTTCCACAATCCACAACCGAGCTTACAGAAGAAAAATCTACAGAACCATCCCCACCAAAGTCCTCAGAAACTGAAAAGTCAAAAACTATAGAGGCAATCCCCTTCATACCCACAGAAACCTCTACACCCAAACGAACAGAAGCAATCCCAGAAAGTCCAAAACAGGCAACAGTTTCTGAGCCTCCTCAAGCCAAAGATAAAGGAAAGAATATCATGACAGAAGAACCAAAGAAGAAAAAGCCAATGCCTCAGACGACAGAGAAGTTCATGAAGATCTCATTCGATGCCTTTGTGACTCCTAAACCTGAAGAAGACTGGGCATTCAATTCAGATCCTCTGTCAGAAATTCCGATCCTTGATCCAAAAGCAAAGGTAACAGAGGGTAGGGTTACAGAGATAAAACGAAAAATGGATGCTCTGCGAAGACCAATACCACCACCGACTACACTACATGCAAAAATGGAAGAGGTGGTGTATAGGTATCTTTACAGACAACAATATCAGAACAATCCTCCGCCACACATTGAAGATCCTCAACTCAGAGCTGACCTTGACAACACCTTCACCAGAACAAATCCAAAAGCAAGGGCAGAAGTCTTCTCAGAGTCCAAAATTGAAAAGGTAATTAACTGCAAATTCTCTCAAACAAGAACCTTTCCAAAGATCAGGTACAACATCTACAAAGTCAAAAGGGAGAACAGGTACAAAAATCAATTTTTAGATGCCGATATAAGGAACGTGAATCCCTACGATCTGCCAGATCTTCTACTTTGGACGAAAGAAAACTTCGACAACGATGCTAACAGAAGGGCCTATCAAGTATTAAAGAAAGCAATGAGGGAAAAGCTTCTGCTATATAGCATGATAGACTTTCAACTGGGAAGAGATCTTGGAGTCAGAAATATAAGTCTAAGACCACCAGAGGATCACTGCCCACCTTCTGCTATACCCAACTCAATCATGACAACACCAATGTACAGGTTAGGGTATAAGGATCCTGCTGGTCAAGTGAGACTCTTTGTGGAAATGGACTGTCAGAAGTATGCAACCAGTACTCTGAACAAGTTCAGATCAATCTTAGAAGAAAACAGAGGTACTAAGCTTATGGATCGAGAATCAGCAGAAAGAATGATCAGAGAAATAGATGCTACAATTGGCTTAAGAGAACTCTGCATCAAATTCTATCACGAGCTCAGAGAAGTGGGATTCGACAACAGAAGTTTCAACGACTTCAAAGATGCAAATGTCTGAGTCTTTTTTTTCATATCTCTGTAAACTTTAAAAAGAAATGAAATGAATCTTTTGAGGTGTTGTTTAACCTCTGTCTATTTTACTTAGCCTAAACATGCATAAAGTCAAATTTTTATTTTTCAATACTTAGGGGGAGATTGTTAGCTCCAAATATTCATAATATTAGAAGTATTGAAAAATAGGCCAAGTAAAGAAGACTTCCACAGAAGCTCTGCGGAGTGCCACATAAGCTCTGTTGAAGTAAACAAGATCATTCAAGAAACAACAAGACTCAAGATAGACAGAAGACTGCTCACAAAGGACCGAAGAAGGATCTACAGAAGAATGCTCTCAAAGGATCGACCCTCAGAACCTTTGTCGCCCTTGACAGAGCCTCTGCGGTTCAGACTAAAGACTTGGAAGTTATTTATAATATCTTGCCACTGTTACAAGAATATCTTACCACTGTTACAGAAATATCTTGCTATTGTTCCAGGGTCCGTTCATCAACATGTACAAGGCATGGTCTGACAACAACACGTGTCAAACTCCGATAGGAATCCTTACAAGTTGATATTAGCGCATTTAATGCATGCAGGTTTCCAACTATTCATGCCATCCCTTCTTTGCTGTAGCAATAGTCCTTTTGTCTAGAATAGATCTTTTATAGTAGTATAGAAGGAAGACTCATGTTGAGTTCTTCCTTACCAACTAATACACACACAACACACAAAAACACTTGCACACCGTTAACGTCAAATCTGTTCTTAGTGTTCTTAATCAAATACAGTAATCTTTGAGATATTCATCTGTTCTTCATATACTGTTTATTTGGTATTTTGTGTTGTTTCTATATCTGTTAGTTCTTCAAATACGCTTCCGCAACACATCTTATTTGAACTAATAGATTAGATCATCTTTGTTAAATCAAATACGGCAACCAACAAGATGATCTGATTCTTGGAAAGAAGATATCAAGGTTAATACTTCTAATTTGTTTTTGAACAAACTCTAGATGATGAAAAATGTTTTTTTTTTAAATCTTTGCATCATTCTAGGGGGAGTAAAATGATTGTTTAAAATATTGGGAGATTAACCAATTAAAAGTTGGACATCTTTTAATATGGTAATTTTTTTTGGTCTTATTGAAAATATTTTGAAAATGTCTAAATGTTGATGTTATCGCACATGGCTTGCACGATAAAAAATTTCATCGCACGTGCCTTACGCGATAACATGGATGCACAGTGTGTATCCCGCATGTGTTATACGATAAAACTTCGATAACATGGTTTATTGCGCATGTGTTGTGCGATAAAACCTCGTGAACAGTGTTTATCGCACGTATCGTGTGCGATTAAACATTTTACTCTTTTATCGCGCATATGTTGTACGATAAAAATTTGGGCTTATCAAGCACTGGTTTGTTCGATAAGTTTGATTTGTTGGCCAGTCAAACTTTGGACCAATTATTCAGTGCCACGTGTCATTCACCCAGGATAGTATATATATAGAGCGGTTTTTCAAAACTTACAACTTTTCGAACCCAAAACCCTTCATCTGCTCTCTAAAGTTTGTAGAGATTTTTTAAGGATTAAAGTCTTTTCACTTGCATTCCACTCAGATTTCAATCCAGGTTAGTTTTACCTAGATCTTTCATCTAATTTTGAATGTTTTAGTGCTAAAAATCGATGTTTTAGGGTTTATTTGTTCGAACTATGTGTGACTGTTCATATTCATGTTGAAATCTATTCAATATGTTAGTGTATCGTGATAAAAATGATAAGATAGGTTTTCTGGTAGTGAATCGACAATAGGGTTTGAATTCCTCAGTCAGTTATTCAGTTTTGTTGTAATATGGGTTGAACACTTATGATAGCTTCAAGTGTTCATCTTTATAACACACCAAATGTATTCAAACATTCAATTTTATCGCACGCCTAAATATTCATCTTTATCGCACGTTCCTTGTGCGACAAAATTTTGTCGTCGATGTTCTATGCGATAAAAAGTGTCCTGCGATAAAACTTTCAATGGTATTCGATTAAACCCAAACTTAGGAATTTTTGGGAATTTTTTTTCAAAAAAAGTCAGAAAGTTATACTTTGGCTAATCTTTCATCACACATGATGACAATGGACCTTTTTAGCAATATGATGGCAATTCCTTAGATGAAAACTCTTATGCCATCTCACAGATCGTCTCAAGCATCTGTGAATGCCCAGAACTTGGATGATGAACTGCTTCCACAATCTCCACATCTAAAGATTGCTGATAACAACTACACACTTGACCTAAGTGTGAATCTCGATCACACTTACCATTCTAGAGATTTTGAAAGGCCATCCGCTCAGAATTGCTCTAACAAGACAATCATTGTTCCAGTGATCTATCTACAACAGTTCTAGCACACCATCCGGTTTCACCCTGTTAGTGAAAGAAACATGTATTTCACTGCCAAAGTGGGTCACTTTGATGCCAATATCACTCTGAATAGACTAAGGAATGCTTTGGATCTGCCAAGGCAAACCAACTTTGAGGATCTGATTTCTGAAACTGATTTGTGTAGAGACATGGTGTCTCTAGGATATAAGGACATTGTTAAAGGAACTTTGACTCGATCTTCTTAATTCAAGAGGAAGTACCTACCACCAGTTTGGTACATGTTAGTGATGAAAAAATATGTTGTATCCAAGTAGAGGGACTCAAAATGTAAATTTCTAGTATAAGTATAAATAGCTTAGATTAGTTCATAACTTGATAACTTTGCACTTTTAGACTTCAAGGCATTCATACTTTCTCTCTACATTGTGTAATCAATACTTTGAAGATTAATGAGAGATGAAATGATTGCAGCTTGATCTATTGATTGTTTACTTGTTTCTGGGATCACAAGTGGAATCAGAGTAAGCAGATTCAAGCAATTTAGTGAAAATTTGAGGAATTTTTAGGTATTTTTACTATTTTCGGACTTAGGATTGATTTGATATTTTTAGGATGATTTGAGTGTGAACAGTGTTACAGATCAGTTCGTGAGTGTGATTTAAGCAAGTATGTGCAAGAATTCAAAGTGAAAATTAATGAACTTTCTCATGAAATTAATGAATTGGAAATTGATTTGGCAAAAGAACGAAAAGAATTTTCTTTTCAAACGTGGTGTGCTCCTGAAAATTATTCTTCATCTAAAAAGGATTTTGAATTTCACAATGTTGACTCGGATTCTGATTGTGACCATGTTCATTCTGATCCGGTCTCTAAAGAAAACTCAAAGTCTATGGTTAAAGATAAAGGAAAGGCTTGTTTGTTTGATTTTTCAAAGAAGCTTCCAGACCATACAGATTTTATCTTTACAAATGAAAAACCACCGAGTACTTTTTGCAATGGAGAGTCTTTAAACTCAAAGAAAGAAAATAATTCTGAAAAACCCCTTGTTAAAAAGAAAAAGAACAAAAATTCAAAGAAAAACACTTCTCACAGTTCTAAAAATTCTAACTCTAAATTTTCTGATTTTTCAGATAGTTCTGTGAATGTGAAGAACGAAAGGAGAGAATGGCGGGTAAAGCAAACACATATCTCAACGACCAAACAGAATGTTAAAAGCAATAGTTATTCTAAGAATACACTGTTGATCCAAACCCTCAGTGATTTGATAATGACCCTCTCTTTTATACTTAGTGAAAATTGTAAGTAAACACTATCGCTGATAAGTACTAAGATCTTACAGTATCGCTGATAGGAACTCTCGCTCTTTAGATTAAACATTCAGCGACCACTATTCACCATAATGCTCTGAGTCTGTTCAGTCCTTATGGTGTTCGCTGATAAATTAGTTGTTTACTTATGATCTCTGAAGACAAGTTTCACGTCAACATAGGTTCGACGCTGAAGTCGAAGATCAAGCTCAAGAACCAGCGACAAGTCTTCTAATGAACTGATGCGGATCAGCGAAGATTCAGATTTGTCCACTCAACATGAAGTATCAAGTACAAGACTTCAGCTATCGCTGAACTTTATCATTCGCTGATAAACAATGGTAAAGCGCTGAATCAACGAAAAGTTAATCATGAATTCTTCCGTACAAAGTACTTTTGTCTTAACCACCCTTGCACGACTCCGTACGATATGTCAGAAAATAACATCCTTATTGTCTGAAATCGTACAACCACTCTGATACTACACTTTTCAAACATGCGGCTACTAAGGTTGTCTACAAAGGTCAATGACATACAACCAATGAGCTGCTGCCACGTGTAACGTGTAAACTGCCATGCATTAAATGCATGCAGTATATAAGAAGGACTCCAACTTCATTTTTGAAGCACTTGCTAACTCTGGACAAGTCATCTTTCTTATCTTGAGATAGGTTATTATTAGTAATTTCCTTCTCTTTCTTAGTGCAAGAAACTTAGTGTTCCAACTTGTTTAGATTTAGGTTTATCCTTAATCTTGTTCCGCAACAAGCTGTAAATTGTTAATGATTTATCAATAAACACTTTAGAAAAGTAAAATCTGTGTGTTTGTATTCAACCCCCCCCCCCCCTTCTACAAACTTTTATAGCCCTTCGGGACCAACAAGTGGTATCAGAGCAGATTTGTTTAATCTCATAAACAAGATCTGATCTATACTAAGATTTCTCTTCCTTGCTATTTCTGAAAATGGCTACCAACACAAACACAATCTATATTGACAATGGTTCTCTTGCAAAACCCCCTAGATTCTCCAGAGATAATTTTAATCTATGGAAAAATAGGATGATTCTCTTCTTAGAAGGTGTAGACCCTATTATGCCTTATTATCTTGAAAACGGCCCATATATTCCTGTAAGAATTGATGCTACAGTTCCAGCCGCTGAGAATAGACCTGCTATTCCAGAAAGGCTGATTCCTAAGGAATTTCATATGTGGACTGATGAAGATAAGAAGAAAGTGGCTATCGACACCAAAGCCAGATCCATACTATCCATGGCTCTTCTAGGCGAAGTCTACCATTCCGTCATGAGCCTGAAAACCTCAAAAGCTATGTGGGACACAATATGTGTTTAGTATGAAGGTACTTCTAAAGTCCAGGACTCTCGAAAGATCAACCTGGTAAGACAGTACGAAAGTTTCATTTGTGGTAAGAATGAAACTCTCTCTGAAGTTCACCAACGTTTTAACTGTTTAATAATAGATCTGAAAACTGTTGGTAAGGAATATTCTAACTTTGAAGTGCTGACAAAGTTTTTAGAATGTTTACCTGAAAGCTGGGACAGTTATTCCATGTGTCTCAAGCTGTCAAAGGATCTAAAATCAATGACCCTTTCTAAATTATATGGCACGATGCTGAATCATGAGCAATCGAGCCATCTTAGGAAGAATCTTGTAAAAGATTCCAAAAGCACCCCTGTTGCTTTAATCTCAGAGGAACCTTCCACTCAGCGACCCTCGGTCACTATCACTAAGATGGAAAGTAACTCTGAAAGGTCATCAGATTCTGACTCTTCAGATGATGATGAATCTTTGGCTATCCTCACTAAAAAGTTCAGGAGATTCGCCAAAAAGAAAATGTTCAGAAAGAATAAACCTCTTTCCATTACTGACAAGCCAAGATCACCAGCTCCTGTTGATAAGGCTACTGCTACTTGTTTTAACTGCGAAAAGATAGGACATTTCGCTAACGAGTGCAGGTCTAAGAAAGTTTCGAGAAACTCAGCGATTCCCAATAAATCCTTTATTCCCAGGAATAAAGATGACAAATACGCCAAGCTGAAAGAAAAGTATGTGAAGCTGAAAAGCTTTAAGAAGAAAGGCAAAGGCCTGATGGCTAACTATGATTGGGCTGCCTTTGATGAAGAAGAATCATCATCTGACTCTGAAGATGATGAAGCCAATCTCTGTCTTATGGCCAAGATTGAAGATGAGGAAGAAAGTTCAGACATTCCCTCCACTTCAACCTCTGCTACTCAGGTATCACCTTCCTTGTTAACCAATATTGCAAAGATTGATGAAACTGATAGTCTTCCTAAAATCGATCTCTTGACTAGAAGTTTATATGAAGCCATGAATGGCAAAACTGTAGTTGAAAATCAAAACCTTGATCTCACTGAACAGCTTAAAAACTGTCACCTTCAGATAGAAAATCTTTCTAAAATTGAAGAAGATTTTAAAGATCAAGTGCACTTAAATCAGCTAGTCAAAATCGAGAGCGAAGAAGCTATCGCTGCATTAAGACCTGAAAAAGCTACTGTTGATGGATGGTATAATTCCTCAACAAAGATCACTGAGATAATTAAGTCTCAGATTCCCCTGAGTGATAAACGTGGTCTTGGTTACAAAGATGATACTATAGAACCAACCACTGATCGTTCCATGCTCTTATTTGGAACTTTCGTATCCTCAGTCGCTGATACTTCATCCTCTCAGTGTTCTTCTTCTAGACCGCCTATCCCTGAGGAAAATTCTACCTCTTCAAAAGGTAAAGAGAAAATGGTTTATCCAAAACCTACCTCTGTCTTTAAAGATAAAGGTAAAGGAATTGCTTTTAACCAAAATCATCAGAAGGGTACCTTAGTACCTAAGCTGAATGCTTCTAAAGCTTTAGTGATTCATCCCTCTGGATCAAGGAATCAGATCTCTAGATCTACTCAGCGTGGATCTATTCAGCGATCTACTCCTAGATTCAGAGTGGATGTCTCTGGTAAGAAATCCGAAGAACTGAATGTTCCTCCCATTTCAAAAGCCAATAGCTTACTTGGTGCTGGTACTTCTAATTCAAAATCTAAAGCTCAGCATTCAAATGGTCCTAGAACTACTTTTAGTTATAGGAAATGTTATCACTGTGGACTTACTGATCATATTGCTAGTAAGTGCCCCACAGCCACCAAAGCTAAAAAGATAGCTAAGGTGAAGATCATTACCCCCAAGGCAAAGAAGACCACTGAAGTTAAGAAATTAACCAATGTGAAGACTGACAAAGCTGAATCTTCAAATGCTGCGAAGATTGTTGAACCTTCCATTCCAACTACTTCCACTGACAAAAGTGTACACATGGTTAAGTGGGTACCCAAGAAAAACTAATCTTCCTTTATGATGCATGTTAAGAAGGGTATCTGGTATCTCGATAGCGGATGCTCTAGACACATGACTGGAAAGAAAAGCCTGCTCACTGAATACAAGGAAGAGAAGGGTCCCTCTGTGACTTTCGGTGGAAATGGAAAAGGACATACCCGAGGGTTTGGTGTACTCTCTAATGGTACAACAACCTTCAGAAGAGTCACATATGTTGAAGGGATGAAGCATAATCTTTTAAGCATCAGTCAACTTTGCGACAAGGATAACAGAGTAATCTTTACTAAGGAATCCTGCTTTGTCACTGACAAAAAGGAGAAGATAGCTCTCACCGGTTATCGTTTGGAAAATGTTTATGTAATAAACATGGACTCAACAACCACTGAGAACTCCTGTTTCTTCTCAAAAGCCTTATCTGATGTCAACTGGCTATGGCATAAGAGGCTCTCTCTTCTGAATTTCAAGACACTGAACACTCTTTCTTCAATAGAGTTAGTCACTAGTCTACCTCAGCACTCATACGCCAAAGTGTCTTTATGTTCAGTGTGTGAGAAAGGGAAGCAGACCAAAGCAAGCTTTAAGTCAAAGCAAATCTCCTCAGTGTCATCTCCTCTACAACTTCTCCATATGGATTTGTTTGGCCTTGTTAACAAACAATCCATCGTTGGAAAGAAATATACACTGGTCACAGTTGATGAATTCTCTCGTTATACATGGGTTATGTTTCTCCGTTCCAAGAGTGAGACCCCTGAAGAACTCATCACCTTTGTTCGGAAGATAGAAACCCTGAACAACTTGACCGTTCGCTCAATAAGAAGTGATCATGGGACTGAATTCAAAAACAGTTCTCTTGATTCCTTCTTTGAGAGTAAGGGTATTTCTCACAACTTTTCTTCAGTGAGAACACCGCAACAAAATGGAGTCGCTGAAAGAAGAAATAGAACAATTATTGAAGTTGCACGTTCAATGCTCAGCGATTCTCACCTTCCTACTCAGTTTTGGGCAGAAGCTGTCAACACTGCTTGTTTTACACAAAACAGGTCGCTGATAGTCAAAAGATTCAATAAAACAGCCTATGAACTTTTTCATGGGATAAAGCCTTCAATCAGCTTTCTTCACATCTTTGGATGTCAGTGTTTCATACTGAACAACAGAGATGCCCTTGGAAAGTTTGATCCTAAGGCTGATGATGGAATCTTTCTTGGACATTCTTCAATCTCTAAAGCCTTCAGAGTCTTCAATCGAAGAAGACAACTGTAGAAGAAACTATTCACGTCACGTTTGACGAATCCCGTTCAGCGAACTCTAAACCGTCCGTTGATACTGAAGAACTGAATCAATGGATGTTTTCTCATCTTGGTGATTCAGAAGATATTCCCACTCCTCATACTCATACAGTTGAAGATGATAGTCCTACTATCATTCCAACCATACAGAATAGTGAAGCTGAAACATCATGGGTCTCAGCTGTTCCTTTAAACACTATACCTGCTTCTGAACCAAATGTCTCAGACATTCCATCTACTTCTCAGCAATCAGTGAATGAAATAACATCTGCACCCACTCCTCTCTTAGCTGATATTCCAGAAGTTGCTGAAGCCTCATCTTCAGCTCCTCCAGTTCAGGTTGAGTCAGCGTCTCACGCTCTGGCTCAGCGATGGACTGTAAATCACCCAATTGATCAAATTCTTGGTGATCCAAACGCTGGTGTTCAGAATCGACGAAGTGCAGGTAATATTTCTTTACTTGTTAACTTTATTTCTCTGATTGAACCAAAGAAAGTAGATGATGCCCTCAAAGATCCAAACTGGGTCAGCGCCATGCAAGAAGAGCTGACTGAATTCGAAAGAAACAAAGTTTGGAAACTTGTTCGAAGACCAACTGACAAGACAGTGATAGGCACTAAATGGGTCTATCGAAACAAGTTGGACGAACATGGAATTGTAACCCGAAACAAGGCTCGTCTTGTTGCTCAGGGATACATTTGCTCTAGTAGCAAGACTAGAATCTATTCGTCTATTCTTAGCATACGCTGTACACAAAGACTTCAAAGTATATCAGATGGATGTTAGGTCAGCGTTTCTAAATGGAAAGCTGAATGAAGAAGTCTATGTGGAACAACCTCTAGGATTCTCAGATCCTAAGCGTCCAGGTTATGTTTATAAACTGGATAAGGCACTTTATGGTTTAAAGCAAGCTCCACGTGCATGGTATGACACTCTCTCTACTTATCTCCATATTGAAAAATTTGAGCGAGGTAAAATCGACAAAACTCTATTTTTCAGAATAGTGAAATGTCATATCATTCTTGTTCAGATATATGTTGATGACATTATATTTGGTTCTACTAACCCTGATCTTTGTACTCGTTTTGCTGATAAAATGAAAGATGAGTATAAAATGAGCATGATGGGTGAACTAACATATTTCCTTGGTATTCAGATAAAGCAAAATGAAAAAGGAACTTTCATTAATCAAGGAAAGTATGTTAAAGATATGCTGAAGAAATTCGATTTAACTCAGAGTTCAGCTATGAAAACCCCTATGTCACCTCCGCTAACACTAGATAAGGATACTAATGGTATTCCTGTTAATGTCACGCTGTACCGTGGGATGATCGGCTCTCTCTTGTATCTTACAGCTAGCCGACCCGATATTATGTACGCAACCTGTTTGTGTGCACGATATCAAGCTGAACCTAAGGAATCTCATATGATCGCTGTAAAGCGAATTTTTCGATAACTTAAGGGTACTGCAAATCTAGGTCTTTGGTATCCCAAAGACTCAGGGTTCGATCTAATCGCCTATTCAGATAGTGATTTTGCAGGTTGCAAATTGGATAGGAAAAGCACCACAGGAGGCTGTCAGCTCCTGGGTGGAAAGCTGGTGAGTTGGACAAGTAAAAAGCAAAACTCATTGTCCACCTCCACACCTGAAGCTGAGTATGTAGCCGCTGGAAGCTGTTGTTCTCAGGTCTTGTGGATGAGAAATCAACTACTGGACTATGACCTACAGCTCTCAAATATTCCAATCTATTGCGACAGCACAAGTGCCATCGCTATAGCCAACAATCCAGTGCTTCACTCAAAGACAAAACACATCGAAATCAGGTATCATTTTATCAGAGATCATGTGATGAATGGTGATATAGAACTTCACTTTATCCCAGCTGATTATCAGTTAGCTGATCTGTTCACCAAACCTCTTGATGAGACAAGATTCAACTTTCTCATCAGCGAGCTTGAAATGCTGAACTTTGAAGAGTAAAATCTTCAGCGGTTCACATTTGATCAGCGCAAGGATAAAATCAACTTGTATAACCCATTCTATCATTTTCTCTCTGAAAAAAACTTGATTCGCTGATATCAAGGTATGTTTTTCTCTCACTGACAATCGCATGTGAATGCAAGATTTCAAAACAAATTGCATCGCTGAATATCTCTTCCTTAATCAGCGATACTTTGAAATTTCTAAAACCAACACTGATATTTCTATTCTGTGCTTCTTGTTTTCAAAAGTGTCCTAGAATATGAAAGGACAGTTGTGACGTCATTACAACGGATAAGCCCCGACACGTTCTTTTTCTGACACACGTTTGCACGTTTCGTTTACCTTCCAATCAAATGCAAACACTCTGTGGGTTTATATTTTTCCTTTACGCGAAAAACTTCTCCTCCAAGCAAGACAAAGAAAATTACTGTTGCATTTGTGCTCTCAAGTTTTCAAGAACTTCTTCTTCTTCTTTAACGAACCAGGTTAATAATTCAGTTATTCACCTGTTTCTTAAACTTGTTAATGATCTACTCTTTATTTTTACAAGATCAAACAAAATAACTTTTTCAAATGAAATCATTTCTTTCATGGTTTTATGAACACAACCTTTCATGGTTGTTCTTCAAGTTTAAACACAAGATTTTAAACTTGTTCTTCATACGTTTTTCCAGAATCCTAATTCTCAAATGAAACTGGAAAACAAGATTTTTTTTATTGGGTTTGCTTTTATTTAAAAACAAAACCAAGAAAAACCCTAATATCTTCATTAAGACATTTTTGTCTGAATGAAATCGACAAAATTCGAACCATCTTATTGGAAAAAATTTCCACATTAAGATTATTATTATTTGTTATATCTTTGGTTGAACTGATAATACAGAAATGGCATCTACTGACATTTCCACTGCTAAGAACACCACTGCTGAGAACACTGCTGCTGCTGAGGAATTGGAAATCATCAAGGCTCCTCAGGTCAAGTTCACGCTTGAAGAACTGGATTGGACAAAAACAAACAACCTCTATACGCTTCTCGAGTTTCCTCCTCGAAAGCAAGTCACACATCTGAATGATGCTGTGAATTTCCTAAAAAACTGTTGCCTCTCTACAGCCCTGACCATAACACCTCCTGCACATCAGCTACTACTATCTCAGTTCTGGTATTCTGCCAGACACTTTCAGCTACCATCAACCAATGACTCCTCAAAGACAATTGATTGCATCCTCTGTGATACTGATTTTGGCACTATAAAGATCACCCCCGCCATTATCCGTAAAGCCCTGAGCCTTCCCATCGCCACAAAAGAAAAACCTTTTGTTCCCCTCCCTGACCACAAGAAACATTCTGATAGGGAAGCCATCACTGCATTCTTTGATGCAATGGGCTATGTATGGGATACTGGGAGGGACAAGAATCCTGAGAAGAAGCTGACCCTCATCAAGAAGTCAAAAATGCCCAGCGAGATGAACTTCATCTTCGCTCACTTAATAAGCTGCATGACTGCAAAGACCGGCTCCTCTGATCAAGCCGCTCAACCTCAGCAAGCAATGGGATATGCTTTGCTGAAAGGTCTTCATATTGACTGGGCATCGATAATCTACGATGACCTTGTACTCAGAGTAGACTCCGCCGCTGACTGATCTCCATGGGTTCCATATCCTAGATTCATCAGCGTCGTCTTCCAAACAGGCCTGATGGACAACTACCCACAAGTAGGAGACCTGAAACTCTCTCTGGTTGGTCCTAAAGTACTAGACTTCAAGCCAGTGGAAAATGAGGTACGTCTCTCTACGCTCTTAACTCTTCTCAATCCTCCTTCTTCTTCTACTTCTGCAGCTCCTTCAGTGGACAAACCCACCGTTGATACCCCAGCTGCAACCTCCTCTCCTTCAAGAAAAAGGAAACACTCTTCTACCCAACTTAGTTCCAAAAGAACTAAGAAAACCAAGGAGCAACCCCAGCAATCTCTTGCTGAAAACTCCTCAGCTCATCTCGAAGAGCTGAAGGAAAGTTCAGTGGTACGCTCTGCCATAGCTGAACAAGCCACCCATTCCATCCCACCTTCAGCGTCTCTAAACGCTGAGGTTATAAACTTGGAATCTACCCAACTTCCTTCAGTCTCTCTACAGACTGAAGAAGTGATTCTCAGCGGATCCAACGCTGAACCCCGCACCCAACCAACATTCACAGCCTTCGCTTCTCTCTCCTATCCATTGGACTTTAATCCAGTTTTCACCACGATCACTGGAGCACCCGTCATTCCTCTAGAAGCTAAAGCTGATACTCTTCAAGGAGTGATGGATGTAGGACCTGCAGAAATGACCATGCGTACACGCACTCTAGCTGACGACATGGAACTCTTTTCAGGACACAGAGGTTTTGATGAATTCATCAATCCTCCTGCAGGTATACACCAACCCATATACACTATAACTGAACCCCAAACTTCTGAGCTTTCCTCTGTTCATAAGTACTTATATGTTACAGATCCTAATTTGTGAGGCATCAACGCCTCTCTGAAGAACCTGGATACGAAGCTGACAGGTCTCACCACTACTCTCTCAGACAACTCTACAGCTGTAACAAACGCTGGAGAGAATCTCAAAAAGTTGACAACAGTGGTTGAATATAAAGCTTTCAAAACTGATTTGGAGAAGATTGATAAACTCTTGGTGACTTTGCCAAAGCTCTTGTTGGTCTCTACACAGACCACACCTCTCTCAAAACATCAGTTCAATCCATGTCCAGCGAGTTTACAACGCTGAAGACATCGGTTAGAAATCTTCAGGGAGAGATGACTGCTGTAAAGACTGAAGTCAGTTCAGTAAAGACTGACATGAGTTCTGTAAAGAATGATGTCAATTCAATGAAGACTGACGTGAATTCAATGAAGATCAATCCTGCTATTACTGGCCTAGAAGACAGAGTAGCAGCGATTGAAGATTATATGGGGATCCCTGGCCAAGAAGACAGGGAACCAAAACCAACTGCTGAGTCATCCCATTCCTCTCCCACTCATCATGAGGAAGTGGGGGAGAAGAACTCTGAAGACCTTCCCCATGATGAATCTATCAAGGGGAAGAAGACTGAAGACCTTACCCTTACTGAAGAGGGTGAGAAGACAAATGAAGAAACAACCGTTGGACCTCAGGGAGATGAAAACCCTGGGGGAACCTAGAAGCTTACCTCTATATCTGAGGGGGAGCAACTCGAAGAAGATGATGAAGAATCTGAATCTGAAGCTGAAGATGAAGAAGCCATCGACTTATCTGATGATGAACCATCCTCTTCTCCAAAGAATGATCATGATGACGATGATGATGATGATGACTCCTTTATCGTCAAGCCTGCTTAGAGGACTACAGCTCTTAAAGGGATCTTGATAAAAGAACATTCAGGGGAGCGGTCCAAGATAAAGCCTTCAGCGTCTGAAGCTGACAAAGGCAACAACAAAGGCCTCGCTGAAGAAGACAATCTGACGATCTTTCTTCCAAAACCAGTTTGTCAGGTACACTAAATCTTCCTTGCACTACATCCGTCCTCTATCTATACACATTATCAGCTCTCCTCTCCATAAAAACCTCTATACACAACCACATTCTTTCTCTATATCTGTTCTACCCAAGTTCTTACTCGTACTATCGCTGTGTTTCAGCTAGTCCTCTCCCCTGTTTGAGGATATCGCTGAAGTTTCTACAGCTACGACTTCACCAACAATAATCCCAGCTCCCAACGCTGAAGAAATAATCCCGGTCTTAGATTTGATCTCTGAGACTGATGAACCTGAAGAACAGATTCTCTCTCACAAAAACAGACATTCCTTGGCTCCTCAAAAGCTAAGTGAAGAGGATCAGAAAAAGAGAGATGCAATGATAAAGAAGTTTGAAGATCAGCGAATCATTCTGAAGCGTGATCAACTTTCTTCTATTCCTCCAAAGTTCAAAATTTCACAAAAGGAATACAAGGATCACCTCAGAGCTGAACGTCTAATCACTGAAAGAAGGGAAGCTGAAGAAAAAGACAGAGAACTCGCCATCCAGCTTTCTCAATAATCGGTGAAAGACCCTAAGCTGAAAAGAATTCCAATCGAAGTTCAACGTCGGCTATGGGAAGACGCCAAGAATATCGCTGAAGAAAAGAGAATTATGTCTCAATCTACTTTAATCTGGTGCAAAGAAAAGGTACACTTCAGATATCGAACTGCCAGAATCAACAAGGTACTTATCACTGGAAGATCAACCCTCAAAGTTTCAATCGCTGAAATCGAGATATTCAGAGAGAATGGACAGTACAAAAAATTCTATGCTGAAGCCATCACGAAGTACGGTCTCTCTGAATGGTTGGTGATCAGATTAGCCATCCAGAAGTCTCAATCTAAGTACAAGGATCATTTCAAAAACCTGATAAATAAACAGATCGACTTAGTATCTTCTTGTGTGGATATTCCTCCTCCCCCTCATATCGCAAATCAGAAAAGAAGGGCCTCTGCAAAGAAAAAAGTCTAAATCTTCAGACTCAGGTCCTCGTACACGGAACGAAACAGGTATTGGTTTTTCTCTTGAGGAAGTCCTTGGTCCAGAACCTGACCTTTCTGCACTTGACACATCTCTTCCTCCTTGTGAGACTTTCATCCCTGGGAAAGTCATAAGCAAACCCTATGGGATATTTTTTATTGACTATGATGGACGAAAACGTTTTCAATGTATCTCTGAGCTTCCCATCACTCCCATCGAACAGCTGAAAGATCTCATCTACTGGTGTGATTTCAAAAACGACATTCATGCACGACATCTTAAACCCTTGATTTTTGAAGAAGATCTGAACAAAAGGAATCAAGGAGTAAATGTCCCTGACTGGATGATTCCCACATCCAAGACCCTTGATGAACTTCTCATTAAGGAAGAACCTTTATAAACTGATAGGATCGCCTCATTCTTCTATTGTATCAGTTATTCTTTTGTACTTGTAATTTATTTCGCTTGTACTTGTAATCTTTCCACTTCCTTTTGTAACCTGATTCGAAGTTTAAAGAAAGATTTCAGCGAAAGTACTTTACTCCATCAGTACAGAAAAGATCCCAAAAAACAGTAAAAGGGACAAATATTTTATAAGTTCTTTTTATCATTCTGTTTTCATTATCTAGCAATTTTCTCTGTTGCTATGTCATAATCAAATAGGGGGAGATTGTTGATCCAAACCCTCAGTGATTTGATAATGACCCTCTCTTTTATACTTAGTGAAAATTGTAAGTAAACAATATGTATCAGAGTTTCACTATCGCTGATAAGTACTAAGATCTTACAGTACCGCTGATAGGAACTCCCGCTCTTTAGATTAAACATTCAGCGAACATTGTTCACCATAATGCTCTGAGTCTGTTCAGTCCTTATGGTGATCGCTGATAAATTAGTTGTTTACTTATGATCTCTGAAGACAAGTTTCACGTCAACATAGGTTCTACGCTGAAGTCGAAGATCAAGCTCAAGAACCAGCGACAAGTCTTCTAATGAACTGATGCGGATCAGCGAAGATTCAGATTTGTCCACTCAACGTGAAGTATCAAGTACAAGACTTCAGTTATCGCTGAACTTTATCATTCGCTGATAAACAATGGTAAAGCACCGAATCAACGAAAAGCTGATCATGAATTCTTCCGTACAAAGTACTTTTGTCTTAACCACCCTTGCTTGACTCCGTACGATATGTCAGAAAATAACCTCCTTATTGTCTGAAATCGTACAACCACTTTGATACTACACTGTTCAAACATGCGGCTACTAAGGTTGTCTACAAAGGTCAATGACATACAACCCATGAGCTGCTGCCACGTGTAAAGTGTAAACTGCCATGCATTAAATGCATGATGTATATAAGAAGGACTCCAGCTTCATTTTTGAAGCACTTGCTAACTCTGGACAAATCATCTTTCTTATCTTGAGATAGGTTATTATTAGTAATTTCCTTCTCTTTCTTAGTGCAAGAAACTTAGTGTACCAACTTGTTTAGATTTAGGTTTATCCTTAATCTTGTTCCGCAACAAGCTGTTAATTGTTAATGATTTATCAATAAACAATTTAGAAAAGTAAAATCTGGGTGTTTGTATTCAACCCCCCCCTTCTACAAACTTGTATAGCCCTTCGGGACCAACATAAACACGTTGGTTCTAGTGATAATCGAGTTCTTGTAACACCTTACAAGCGTTACTCTAAAGACCAACTGTTGAATTTTGCAAATAACGAATGATTTTGTTATGTTTGTGGTCGAAATAGTATGTTTGCTATACCTGGTTCTTGTTGTTGGTACAACTCATATTCTGTTCCATAAGCATATAAACAAACTCCTATTTTCACAAAGAAAAAGAGATCACCAGTTTCCAAGAAGGGATCTCAAGCCACTAACCAAAAAGGACCCATCTTTAAATGGGTACCTAAAAATGTCTAATCTGGTTGATTGCAGAAAATAAGTTATGGTACTTAGATTCGGGATGTTCGAAACATATGACCGGCCAACGCGATATGTTATCAAACTTTGTTGAAAAAGACCTTGGCCGTGTACGATTCGGGAATAATCAATTTGCACCGATCATAGGATATGGATATATAGTCCAAGACAATCTTACAATTAAGAAGGTTAGCTACGTTGAAGGACTGGGACACAACTTATTCCGCATAGGACAGTTTTGTGACAAAGATTTGGAGGTGTGTTTCAAAGCAACCAGATGCTGTGTCAAGACTGATGAAGGGAAAGAACTTCTTGTCGGCACACGAAAGTCCAATCTTTACACAATCAACCTATCTTCACTTAAGCCAGAAAATGAAGTGTGTCTCCAGTGAAAGGCTTCAGAACAACAAAGCTGGTTATGGCACCGACGCTTGTCACATCTGAATTTTTGTTATATTCAGAAACTCGTGTTAGGCGATCTAGTTCGGGGTCTTCCGGTTATGAAGTTTAATGTAAACCTGTGTGATGCTTGCGAGAAAGGTAAGATGAAGAGGGTTCCTCGTAAGCCAAAACCTGAACCTACAACAAAGAGTGTACTTGAGCTAATTCATGTAGATTTGTACAGACCAATGAGGACGGAAATTATTAGTGGTAGAAAATATGTACTGGTGATTTTTGATGATTATTCACGCTACACGTGGGTGAAGTTTCTTCGTTCAAAGGATGAAACTCCAGAAAATCTGATCAATGTCATCAAGTCAGCTCAGAACAACATGCAAATATCAGTTAAAATCGTTCGTTCGGATAATGGCACATAATTCAAAAATAGAGTCTTGGGCGATTTCTATGAATCAAACGGGATTCTTCAACAATTTTCTGCAGCCAGAACTCCTTAACAGAATGGTGTTGTGGAGCGAGGTAACTGAACATTAGTCGAATCTGCAAGAACGATGCTGGCTTATTCTAATCTTCCATTATATCCTTGGGCTGAAGCTGTCGCAACTGCATGTTACACTCAGAATCGTTCAATCATTCATCGCCGGTTTAGTAAGACTCCTTATGAGATAATGAACAACCGGAAGCCAACCTTAAAGCATCTTCGAGTCTTTGGTTGCAAATGCTTTGTATTGAACGACATGGAGAATCATAACAAGTTCAGTCCGAAAGCAGTTGATGGAATCTTCGTCGGATATTCTTTCTCCGCAGCGTCATATCGAATCTATCTGAACCAGTCCAGAACAGTAATTGAAAGTGTTTATGTCAAATTTGATGAGCATAACGAAATGGCTTCTGATCACAATAGTTCAAAACCCGCGATAACTGGAATTTTAGCTTCTGAACAATACAGTTCAGAACCTGTTCCAAAACCGAATCAGGATCAACCTTCATCTTCTAAATCTCATTTAACTGATCTTGATTATTTGTTTGAAGAATTTTATGATGAATACTTTGGTACTTACAAATCTTCTGATGATCTTAACAGGAATAAACCCACATCGATAACAATTTATGCTGCTGTTCCTACTACTGATACAGAGGCAAATCAATCAACAACGATTGATGTTTCATCTCCTATTCAAGAATCTTCTATACCAAATGTGAATTCTACACCACAACCTATTCCTACAAATGTGGGAAGCTCAACACATAACACAAGTTCTTATGTGAATGTTACAACTACTCCTCAGCAACCACCTGAATCTTCTGGAGTACAAATTCCAACTACCGATATTCCTCCGAAAATTCCAAGTGCCGAAGTAGAAGTACCAGTAGCTGATCAACCGACAAATGCTTCTCTTGACAACGTTCAAACATCATATATTCCACACCCACACTCAACGAAGTGGATGAAGGCTCATCCTATTCATCAAATAATAGGTGACCCTAATTCACCGGTTCAGACAAGGTCGTCAGCTCTAATGGCTATGGCTAATGAGTGCTTATTTGCGATCTTTTTGAGCAATATTGAACCACTATCGGTTTCGGAGGCTCTAAATGATCCAGATTGGGTGATCGACATGCAAGAAGAACTCAACCTGTTTGAGGCGTTGAAAGTCTGGAGACTTGTTCCCCGTACGGCGGATAAAAGTGTCATCGGTATCGAATGGGTATTCAAGAATAAAAAGGATGAAGACGGAATTATCGTTCGCAACAATGCCAAACTAGTAGCGAAAGGATATCGACAGCAAGAGGGAATCGACTATGACGAAACATATGATCCGGTCACGCGAATTGAAGCAATCAGAATATTTCTAGCGTTCGCGGCGTACAAAAACTTCACCGTCTATCACATGGATATGAAAGCAGCCTTTCTGAATGGCGTTCTTAAATTGGAGATATATGTATCACAACCTGAAGGGTTCGTTGACAAGGAACATTCAAACCATGTATATATCTTGGATAAAGCCTTGTATGGTCTGCAACAAGCCCCTCGCGCTTGGTATGAGGTTCTTTCAACTTTCCTACTTGAGAAAGGCTTCGAAAGGGGTAAAATAGATACGACGCTATTCATAAAGTGCGAAGCAGGTGGAATTATTGTTGTACAAATTTACGTGGATGATATTATATTTGGTTCGACTAACCCCGGTTTATGTAAATGGTTTTCTGACATCATGGTGACCAGGTTCTAAATGAGCATGATGGGAGAGAACAATTTCTTTCTCGGATTGCAAGTGAAGTAGTTCTCAACAGGAATCTTCATAAATCAGTCCAAGTACATATTTGACATTTTGAAGAAATTCAAAATGGAAAATTGTACGTCTATCTGAACACCTATGGCACCCGGATCCAAGATTGGTCCAGACGAAGATGGTAAGAAAACAGATATAAGGAACTATCGAGGTATGATAGGATCTCGTATGTACTTAACTTCTAGTCGTCCGGATATTATTGTTGATCCAAACCCTCAGTGATTTGATAATGACTCTTTAAGAATCACTTAGTGAAAATTGTAAGTAGCCAATATGTATTAGAGTTTTACTATCGCTAATAAGTACTATGTCTCTACAGTACCGCTGATAGAAAACTCATGCTCTTCAAATGACACATTCAGCGAAAATGTTCATCAATGAGCACTGAGCCTGTTCAGTCTTAGTGATGATCGCTGATAGTTTTAGTTGTTTACTTATGATCCCTGAAGACAAGTTTCACGTCAACCATGTTCTACGCTGAAGTCGAAGATCAAGCCAAAGAACCAGCGACAAGTCTACTAATGAACTGATGCGGATATCAGCGAAGCCAAGACCTGTCCACTCAACGTGAAGTTTCAAGTAGAAAACTATAACGAACGCTGAACTTTATCACTCGCTGATAAAGATCTATTCAGAGAACGCTGATCATGAAGTTTCCTCTACAAGTTACTTTTGTCTTATCCCCTTGCACGTCTCCGTACGATCTGTCAGAATGGACATCCCTTTAGTCCAGAATCGTACAACCAACTCTGATTCTACACTATTAATCATGCGGCTACTAGGTTGTCTACCAAGGTCAAACCATGCAACCAATCAGCTGCTTCCACGTTTAAAGTTGTACTGATATGCATTTAATGCATGCAGTATATAAGAAGAAACCGTACTTCAGAAATGAAGTGCTCGACCATCTTCTTCTCTTTACTACTTTGTGTTAGAATATTATCCTTAATATTCTTATCTTCTTTCTAACTTATTTCTAGTGCAAGAAATCTTAGTGATTCTCTTAACTTGTTTAGATTAGGTTTATTCCTTAATCTTGTTCTGCAACAAGTTGTAAATTGTTTGATACATATCAATAAACAATTTAGAAAAGTAAAATATGTGTGTTTATATTCAACCCCCCCCCCCCCCCCCCTTCTACAAACTGGTATAACCCTTTCGAGACAAACAAGTGGTATCAGAGCAGATTGTTTAATCTCATAAACAAGATCTTGCTTATACTAATCTTCTCTCTTCCTTACTATTTCTCATAATGGCTACCAACACAAACACAAACTATATTGACAATGGTTCTCTTGCAAAACCCCCTAGATTTTCCAAAGATAACTTTAATCTGTGGAAAAATTGGATGATACTCTTCTTAGAAGGTGTAGACCCTACTATGCCTTATTACATCGAAAATGGCCCATATATTCCTGTTAGGATTGATCCTGAAGTTCCAGGGACTACTACTAGAGCTGCCATTCCTGAAAGAATCATTCCTAAGGAACCTCACAATTGGTCTGATGAAGATAAGAAGAAGGTGGCTATCGACACTAAAGCCAGATCTATCCTCTCTATGGCTCTTCCTGAAGAAGTCTACCATTCCGTTATGAACCTGAAAACCTCCAAAGCCATGTGGGACACAATTTGTGTTCAATATGAAGGTACGTCTGAAGTCCAGGACTCAAGAAAGATCAACCAGGTAAGACAGTACGAAAGCTTCATTTGTGGTAAGAATGAATCTCTCTCTGAAGTACATCAGCGGTTTAAGTGTTTAATTATTGATATGAAAACCGTTGGTTAGGAATATTCTAACTTTGAAATTCTGACAAACTTCCTAGAATGTTTACCTGAAAGATGGGACAGTTATTCAATGTGTCTCAAGCTATCAAAGGATCTAAAATCTATGACTCTCTCTACCTTATATGGCACTATGCTCAATTATGAGCAGTCGTGTTGTCACACCCCGCTAAAGCGGAAACACGGGATGTGCAGCTCAAGTTTCATAGCAAAAGTTACAAGATCACATCAACCATCAAAATACATTCAAAATGTTAAAACCTTGTCTTTTACAATCGTTTTTACGAAAGGGGAAATGAACATAAATAAAAGAAAGAAAAGAAAGCTTCATCACGTGTAGCCTTCCTAGATCCCAACCTTAAAGACGTTCTCCTGAAAAGCATGTCAATAAAAAGGTCAAATAATGCACTAGTTGGTGAGATCACAGGTTTAATAAGTACAACATTATTTATCATAGCAAAATAGTTTAAATCCGCACAAGTGGATAAGTCAAAGTAGTTGAATCCATACAAGTGGATAAATCAACCGGTTATGAAAAACTTGCTCATGGTAATAGTATGTATTATGTTTAAGTTGTGAGCCCGTTACCCGACCTATATGACGGCAGCCCCAGCGCATGTTCTATCACCAACAATGCGTACGGAAAACATTAATTATGCACTCAAACAAGGGCTACTTGCGAGTGGGGTGTCAACCAAATAGCGTTATTCATAATTACCAACGGCTCACACTCGTGAGTTAAACGGGTAACGTAAGTTAAACGGGGACTTACGTATGATAGAGAGAAAGCTCAAACTTACAACACGCGTAAACCATACATACTATAGAGCATAAATGAGTATAGCAAAGTTTACGTTTTCAATAAAACAAGTAAACCGGTGCGTAAAAGTAATTGTAGTAACGACATGCTTTTCACCCCAAAATATGTACAACATTGAAAAAGGGGCTGTGATAACTCACTTGATAAGCAGTAGTGTCCGGGAATCTCCCACAAGTACCTCGAGATGATCCTACTTCGAACCTATGAACGCAAGGTCACTAGTAAGTTTTTGCCTCGAGGGTTCGGTACTAATTATTCAAATCGTCATAAAATGCCTTGTTGTGTTTTAATATTATAAACGTAACAAATATATATACTTTGTTCTCGTTGGATTAAAGTTTCCGCAATTTCGTCACAATAAGTAACGAAAAGGGTTTAAAGAACGTATATATATATATATATATATATATATATATATATATATATGTATGTATATATATATATATATGTATGTATGTATATATATATATATATATATAAACCGAAATTTTATCGTAAAAACGATAAAATTAAGGGTTTTAAATGTAAAGACAAGTATATAAAGTGCATATATATATATATATATATATATATATATATATATATATATATATATATATATATATATATATTCCACAATTTCATCATAAAATGATGAAATGGGATCAACAATATATAAATTGCATAAATATATATAAATATATTATATATATGTATATTCCACAATTTCATCATAAAATGATGAAAAGGGAAGAAGAATACATAAATTGCATAAGTAAGTAAGATGCATAAATGTATATAAATATAAGATATACATATATATTCCACTATTTCATCATAAAATGATGAAATGGGATTAGAATATAGTCCTTAATAGTAATAACATATTTGTCCTTTGCTGTCCAGATTTTGGTGTCACTTTGTGTCCATCTTTGGGTAACTTCCAGGTATAGTTAGGTCAAGATATTTTATGTCCAAAGGGTTTAATGAGTTAGGAAACTTTTGGCATAAGTTTCATAATTTTTATTAGTGTTTAAGTACATGAAATAATACTTTACGTAAAACTTTTGGCAAAAGTTTCATAATTTTTATTAGTGTTTGGTAGATGAAATCTTTGATTTTTTGAGTGAAACCACTTGTGTTTGAATCCTAACACATAAAAATAATTTCCAGAAAAAGAACCACTCAATTTAGAGTTTTATTGAGTGAGATATGACCATTTGAAGAGAGGTGTGGAATCTGACAGCAAGCTGTCAAAACTACACCTTGTGCATGTGCTCCTATATTGACTTCTTAACCAAAATTCTTATTCCTTTGCATGCAAAATCCGATTTGAAACTTTTCCATACACTTACTTTCAGTTCCAAAACACATTTTTGAACCATTTAAATTACATGCAAGTTACCTATCAACTCATCTTTTATAAACTTTTGTAAAAGACTCATTTTGAAGAATGTTGATGTTCTTGCCAAGAACATCAACATGCAACTTAAAATTGTATATTTTGAGCTCATGCATGTTTGTTTAAGTATGTTTTTAGTGGATCACAAAGATACACTCATGAAACTCTTGAACAAAAGAAGATGGATTTCTCAAGAAAACTACATGCATGTGATTAAAATGTTCATCTTTAAGTTGTGAGCCCGTTACCCGACCTATATGACGGCAGCCCCAGCGCATGTTCTATCACCAACAATGCGTACGGAAAACATTAATTATGCACTCAAACAAGGGCTACTTGCGAGTGGGGTGTCAACCAAATAGCGTTATTCATAATTACCAACGGCTCACACTCGTGAGTTAAACGGGTAACGTAAGTTAAACGGGGACTTACGTATGATAGAGAGAAAGCTCAAACTTACAACACGCGTAAACCATACATACTATAGAGCATAAATGAGTATAGCAAAGTTTACGTTTTCAATAAAACAAGTAAACCGGTGCGTAAAAGTAATTGTAGTAACGACATGCTTTTCACCCCAAAATATGTACAACATTGAAAAAGGGGCTGTGATAACTCACTTGATAAGCAGTAGTGTCCGGGAATCTCCCACAAGTACCTCGAGATGATCCTACTTCGAACCTATGAACGCAAGGTCACTAGTAAGTTTTTGCCTCGAGGGTTCGATACTAATTATTCAAATCGTCATAAAATGCCTTGTTGTGTTTTAATATTATAAACGTAACAAATATATATACTTTGTTCTCGTTGGATTAAAGTTTCCGCAATTTCGTCACAATAAGTAACGAAAAGGGTTTAAAGAACGTATATATATATATATATATATATATGTATGTATATATATATATATGTATGTATGTATATATATATATATAAACCGAAATTTTATCGTAAAAACGATAAAATTAAGGGTTTTAAATGTAAAGACAAGTATATAAAGTGCATATATATATATATATATATATATATATATTCCACAATTTCATCATAAAATGATGAAATGGGATCAACAATATATAAATTGCATAAATATATATAAATATATTATATATATGTATATTCCACAATTTCATCATAAAATGATGAAAAGGGAAGAAGAATACATAAATTGCATAAGTAAGTAAGATGCATAAATGTATATAAATATAAGATATACATATATATTCCACTATTTCATCATAAAATGATGAAATGGGATTAGAATATAGTCCTTAATAGTAATAACATATTTGTCCTTTGCTGTCCAGATTTTGGTGTCACTTTGTGTCCATCTTTGGGTAACTTCCAGGTATAGTTAGGTCAAGATATTTTATGTCCAAAGGGTTTAATGAGTTAGGAAACTTTTGGCATAAGTTTCATAATTTTTATTAGTGTTTAAGTACATGAAATAATACTTTACGTAAAACTTTTGGCAAAAGTTTCATAATTTTTATTAGTGTTTGGTAGATGAAATCTTTGATTTTTTTAGTGAAACCACTTGTGTTTGAATCCTAACACATAAAAATAATTTCCAGAAAAAGAACCACTCAATTTAGAGTTTTATTGAGTGAGATATGACCATTTGAAGAGAGGTGTGGAATCTGACAGCAAGCTGTCAAAACTACACCTTGTGCATGTGCTCCTATATTGACTTCTTAACCAAAATTCTTATTCCTTTGCATGCAAAATCCGATTTGAAACTTTTCCATACACTTACTTTCAGTTCCAAAACACATTTTTGAACCATTTAAATTACATGCAAGTTACCTATCAACTCATCTTTTATAAACTTTTGTAAAAGACTCATTTTGAAGAATGTTGATGTTCTTGCCAAGAACATCAACATGCAACTTAAAATTGTATATTTTGAGCTCATGCATGTTTGTTTAAGTATGTTTTTAGTGGATCACAAAGATACACTCATGAAACTCTTGAACAAAAGAAGATGGATTTCTCAAGAAAACTACATGCATGTGATTAAAATGTTCATCTTTGGTCTTAACATAGGTTTGATTTTGGATTCACCACCTTTTTAATAACAAGAAGATGTTATGGTGGTAAATCTACAAACATTAAGACATTGTAAAGAAGATTTTTAAAAAGGTAAAGAAAGTGTAGAAGGGATGAAGAACATTCATCAAATGCAAGAAAGTGAAAATAACTTAAAAGAGTGTGTGTGGATTTCACCCAACACACTTGTATTTACCTTGGATTATTTTTATCCTTTGAAGAAAAGTGATTTAGGGGCTGGAATTTGGGATGAAGATGGATGAAGATTTGAAGGTGAAGATGAAGATTTGAAGATTTGAAGATGGAGAGAGAAAGAATTGCAAGTATTCTTTTAGAGAGAGAGTGAGATGAGATAATGAAATGGTTGTGAATACTTGTTGCATTCTTATGGAGTAGAGAGAGGTGGGGGGGGGGGGGGGGGGCTCTCAAGGTGGGGGGGGGGGTGAGTGATAGAAATAATTTGTTAAATCTTGTCTTTTTGATTAAAAATTAAAATACAAGTATTTTCTTAATAAATGAAATACAAAGTAATTATATATAAAATAAAGTATATATATATAAACTATTATTGAAATACATAAATTATCAATTATATAAATACTTGTAGTATAAATGTAGGTCAAGTTGGCATTTTATGAGATTTATGGATAATTTCCTAATTCAAGGGTTTCTTAGGCAAAATTTCTCGAATTTTCCTATCGTATCGCGTTTACTGCTAAACTTGCACTGTGTGAACTATGTCATGAGAAAAATGATATATTCAGTGTAGTTCTAACCTGAGGTATAAATTTGACGGTTGTCACAGTCTCCCCCGGTTAGAAGAATTTCGTCCCGAAATTCAAGTGTTGCTAGCGTTAACAGGCTTGCTAGTAAAAAGATGAGGATACTTTTGGAACATGTAATCCTCCCGTTCCTAAGTGTACTCAGGCCCACGCCTTGTGTTCCAATGAACCTTTACTATCGGGATTTTGCTTCGCTTAAGACGCTTAACTTCCCTATCGAGTATTTCCATTGGTTCCTCTACGATATACAGCTTATCGTTGATTTGGATTTCTTCCAAGGGCACGGTTACTGCTTCGTTGGCTAAACATTTCTTTAAGTTTGACACGTGAAATGTGTTGTGAATCGCACTTAACTCTATTGGCAAATCCAGCTTGTAAGCCACTGGTCTGATTCTTTCTGTGATCTTGAATGGTCCAACATATCATGGACTCAGCTTTCCTCTTTTCCTGAATCAGACTGTTCCCTTCCAAGGGGATACCTTCAAAAAGACTATGTCGTCAACTTGAAATTCTAAAGGCTTCCTACGATTGTCAGCATAGCTCTTTTGACGATCTTGAGCTGCTTTAAGCCTATCTCTGATGATTTCAATCTTGTCGGTGGTTTCTTGGACAATGTCCGGAGTAGATAATTGTCTATCTCCAATTTCCAACCAACAAAGTGGCGACCGACACTTGCGTCCATACAGGGCTTCATATGGTGCACACTGAATACTGGTGTGATAGCTATTATTGTAAGAAAACCCAACTAACGGCAAGTGGTTATCCCAGCTTCCTCCAAAGTCTATCACACACGCCTGAAGCATGTCCTCCAATGTCTGAATGGTTCGCTCACTCTGACCATCTGTTTGAGGATGATAGGCCGTGCTCAAGTTTAATTGTGTACCTAACGCTCTTTGAAGTGACTGCCAGAATCGAGATGTGAAGCGACTATCTCAATCTGATATGATGGAAACTGGGACTCCATGACGAGTGAGAACTTCCTTGATGTAGATTTTAGAAAGCTTCTCCATCTTAAAGTCTTCCCGAATGGGCAAGAAATGTGCAGACTTTGTAAATCGATCCACTATAACCCAAATCGAGTTGAGTCCTTTGGCAGTTCTTGGAAGTTTGGTTATGAAATCCATAGTGATTTGTTCCCATTTCCACTGGGGAATCTCTTGTTGCTGCAACAGTCCTGATGGCTTTTGATAAACAGCCTTGACTTTGGAACAAGTTATGCATTTTCTTATATATGTGGCAATATCCTTCTTCATTCATGGCCACCAATAGTACTCCCTTAAATCCTTGTACATCTTATCTGCTCCTGGGTGAATTGAGTACTTAGATTTATGAGCCTCTTCCAAAATCATTTCCCGTAGGTTGTCAGCCTTTGGGATCCATACCCTGCCTTTAAAGTAACGTACTCCATCAATTTAGTTTCAAAACTCGATTCTAAACCATGAAGGGTCTCGTCCTTCAGGTTTTCAGACTTCATTGCTTCATTTTGAGCTTCGAAAATCCGAGTTTTCAAACTTGTTTGAACCAGTGCTCCTAACGCTCGGACTCGTGAAGGTTTTACCCTTTCTTTCCTACTCAGGGCATCGGCTACCACATTGGCCTTTCCTGGGTGGTAACGTATCTCACAATCGTAGTCGCTGAGTAGTTTTACCCATCTTCTTTGCCTCATATTAAGTGTGAAACCCAGAATCTAGCAATGATATGTAGAGAGAAAATCTAGAGTGCACAAGTCATCCATGTATTGATCTTTAGAGAGTAAATGACAAATGCTACAAGTGTTACAATATTAACAAAAGAGTCTTATTTATATAGTAGGGCCATGACATGTCCATGCCTCTACTAAGAAGAATGGTACAAAATATTAATACGGTCTTGATAGCTACAAAAATGCTCTAACAATCTCCCCTTAGGTATCAAGGCAGAAAGGGTCTTCTTCTTCTTCGAAACCCAAGATGCGTTTCAATCCTTCGCATAGCCATTCTGAAATTCAATCTTTCATCTATCTCTTCAATGTCTTATGACAAAACTCTTCTATGTCTTGAAGACATCCAATTGACTTTTCGTTCAGCATCATGTCTTTTAAGCTTTTCAACCAACCGAAGTCTTACAATCTTGAGCGTACCGTCAGAATACTTTTCCAACTCATTAAACCGAATGAATATCTTATTTTCACTACTTCTGAACACAACACCAAACTCTGGTTCTCCAATCACAGCAAATAGAGTCATCTTCATTAATCCAGGCAAACTTTGATTAGGCCTCAACAAGTTAACTCTTGGTTGATAACTCTCCACGGCCATTTGTAGATCATGACACTGCGTGAACAAGATATGTCTTCTCAAAAATCTTTTGATGGCATTCAGTGCAAGAGTTACGCTTTCCCTTCTGATCTGAAGATCTCTGAAGTGATGATACATGAACTCAAAATCTGTAATCTCTACAATCTTGCCTCTGAACTACAAACTCTGGATACCACATTTTGTAATACAATCTGGCCGTTACCTCCTTTATAGTCACAATCAACTTCTTGCTCCTCACCTCTCTTTTCTTTTGACACTTGTCTCTCAGAAAATACATATACTCGAACTTGTATTCGGCTGTTTGATCAGTAATTCCCAACACAGCGTAGGGATTCAAACTTCTGATTCTGTGCACAAACAGTCTTCTTTCAGACTCTTCCAAGAATGGTGTTCTCAAATACAAAGTTCTTGCACGCTGCTCAAGTTCAGACAATTTTCTGCTCCGTGAGGATGATGGACCAGGTTGATCAGCTGTATTGGAAGGACCAGCTTCGTCATGGGTAGGATTAACAGGTGGTATTAAAGGTGTAGAAGATGGAGGTTCAGTATCTTCAGGTTTAGGTTCTTTAAAGACTGGATTATGAGAAGGTTGTGACTCAGGTTGAATGGGAATGGATTCAGAAGTTGGAATTGGTTCAGATACTGGTGTAGTGGTTTGAGTTGAACTGGGTTGGTTTAGGTTAAAAGATAAAGGTGTAACATCAGATTGAACAGGTATAAAGGTACTTGAGATTTGTTCAGGTGAATGAATAGGACTTACAGTTATTTCCTCAGGAGTTTGTGGCCCGTAGATTTAAGTTAGTATGTCTACCTCATCATGTGTGAACCCAACACCTTGATCCTCTGGTTCATAGGTAAACAAAGCGAACGGTTCTGCTTCCTCCTCAACTTTCCAATACTGATCATAATCTCTTGCCAGATTATCATCACCTTCATCACCAGAACTGATTTCAATTAATTCAACAAATTCCATAAATCTGTCTACCACTTCCCTTATCTCCTCCTCATTTACCTCAGGCTTTTCAACCGTCGGTTCTGCATTCGGATCAACATACAATACGATCTGTTTTCCGCTTTCATCACCCATAGCTCCAGATTCAAACATATCAGAAATCTCAGCAACAGTTGGATTCTTCTTTAAGCCTTGTGAACTATCAGACTCAACCCTCTTCTTCTTACTCATCTCCCCCTCATGATCATGATCATCGGGATCCTGATCATGCTTTCGTTTCAAACCATGGGCTTGAGTCTTGTAACCCTGATTCAGTAATGCTTTCAACTCATCTAAGGACTGCTTCATATCATTCAAAGATTGTACAACTATTGACATGAAAGAAGTAAACTCCGTGGATAATTTTTGGAACTCCATGGATGTAACTGTAGATGTAGGTGTAGGTTGAGGTAGTGGTGGTGGTGGTGGTGTAGATTGGAAGTTCTGTAGTAGCGATAATAGAGTTTTACTTTGTTGATCTTCAGAGCTAATGGACATCAGCTTAGCATAAAACATATCTCTTAACTCATCAATACTTTGATCAACTAGAGGTTGTTGAACTGAAGGATGCTGGGTTACACGAGGTGGAGCCAAGTAAATTTCTGGACGTGAACGTACAACGGGCTCTTCAATTGCCGGCCCTTTTCCTTTCAAGAAATTTTTCACCCCTTGTAACTCCCGTGTGAATGTTTCCTCAACAGCCTTTAGGGCGCCGTCGAGAATTTCCTTTGTCACTAAGACGGGTAACGTAACACCGGCACCACTTAGGTTCGCCGTTGACACAACAGTTGTTTCAACTGTTTGACCTACGCTCAGTGTTGGCATAATGTTAGCACTGGTAGGATTTCCACTCTGTCCTTGTAGTCCTGTGAGAGGATCTACTCCGAGTGTTCCGGATGGGTCACGAAGACTCGCATCAGTTGTTTCAGAAAGTGTCCTATTCAAAGAATTTCAAAAATATTAGCAATAGGCACTAGACTCTCAACATGTGCATAAATGAAGGTCGAGGACCGGGGAGGAGGTCGCTCTGTTTCAATACCCGAAATCTCCAAGTGAGATCCGGATAGATTATGTGCTAAAGCCCCGTGAGAAGATGAGACAGCTTCTTATTGAGAAGAAGCTGAATGGTTGGCTGAGGTGTGCAATTGAGTTACTGGGCGAGTAACGTCTTTTTCAACACCTGATCCCAACAAATGAGATCTGGTGGTGGATGTGGCTGCCTTCTGGTATAGAAATGTTTGGTTGCACTCACACTCTCCATATTTTTTTCTTCATTTTCTCTCGCAGACTCACATATATTTTCAACTAATTCTCCCTCGGTTCTCCTTATACCTCCCATTCCTTCACTGACTTGAGAAGTCATTAATGGCATGTCATCAAAGTCCAGCTCTTCCACATCAATATTAGCTGACAAATTCATATTTGGAAAGACTAGGATATCAGCAACATCACCAAACATATTTTCTGCATCAACACCATCATTGTTATCATCAGAATCTCCATCATTTTGTTCCTCCGCGGGATCAGACGCGTTGTCAGACTCTGTACTATCATTAGAATACTCAACTAAAGGAGCATCCCCAATGTGTTTAGGAACTACTTCTTCAGAATCGTCTTGTACAAGGTCATCTATATGTGTGTCCTTAGACGATGACCCTGCATCTTCAAGTACAGATGACTGACCCCCACCAGTTCCCCTCTCGGTATTTTCCCTCGACTCTCCCCGTTCAGTAGCCCTTGCATCCTAAACCCTCACAGACTCCTCTCGCCTAGGGGTTGAGTCTTGGGTAGGTCCCTCCGGTGCTAGCCGGACCATAGACTCTCTATAATCAACTATACACTCAGCGTCCTGATCCGCGTATCTAAGGAACCCTTCCGGTAATGGCCTTTCATAAGGATAAGTCTTCTTCGGAAGTTGAAGATATTGCATTGCTTTTTCAGGTACAGAAGGATGATTTATGCGCCGTTGAATTTCCTGGTTAGAGCGAAGCATACTCTGAATAATAATCTGAAGAAACCTGTTAGGACACTGAAGTTGTCCTTTATAATAGAAAGTTTTGTAAAGCAATAGCTGTGTTAAAGGGCTTATGCTTAATTGTTGTAGCAAGTGATGAAGACTATAAATAGGTCTTTACTTGTAGTTTGTAAGAAGTGAATTCATTAATACAAGATGTAGATCTCTAATCACTTTGTGTTCTCTCTAGGTTAGATTTCCTTTTCAATAGTGTTCTTCATCATCTTGTTACACAATACTTGGATTGTATGAAGATCATGGACCTAACAAGACCTCATGTACGGAATATAAGGCTTTCCTTTGTTTTGACGACGTAGCTCTATCTTCTCGTTCAGTTCATGCCAGAAGATGGCTGCATAATATACGTGAAGATCATACACCACCGCATGAGATAATTTCAGAAACCCGATACTGGCACTGTCAGTTCCCGCATGTTTGGCAGTTAAGCACCGGTTAATAACGTAAAAGATAGCATAGTACAAAGGTGGTAGATTCGCCTTATTGAAGCCCTTCACTTTTGTTAGATTCACGGTGTATCCCATTGCACGTATACCTTCAAATACTTCTTCCTCAGACGGATAAGGATCAAATTCAGTCTTTCCATCTCTCGAATCAGGCTCAGGTAGCCTCAGTATAAGTCTTAATCTCTGGAAATCAAGCTTTGTGATAAACTCGTCGATCTGGAATAAAAAGATTGGTCTTCCGTTCTCCATTGATGTAGTGATTGTCTTCCATGCTTGTTGAATATATAGCATAGGCACATTGACTGGGTGAGTCAATGCGTATGCTAACGGGTGATTACGAAGCACTTCCTTGACCACCGGATGTATGTTGATCTTGTCAAAATCAACGTGATGATTATTCGTTATGATCGCGACATAATTGGTCGGATGAATAATAAGATGACCTGGATGACCTCCGGTAAGTGATTGATGTATGGATCACGTCGATGGTAAAGGAACATCAGCTGTTGGATCGGGTATTCTCGGAATATGTTCACCAAAGCCCTGAACACGGCTTTGTTCTTCCTGATTTGCCATATGAACTGTTGTTTTGGAACAAAACAGTTCTGAAAAAGGTTAACACTTTTAAAAACATTTGAAAAAAAAATTATGAAAAATTTACCAAGTATAGATTTCGGACCACACTGACATTTGGAGGAATTCGGATTCAACAAGAGCAGGTTTCGAATGTACAAGAGTCTGAAACCAAATGATTTCGGATCAAGAAGGATCCGAAACCAATACTTGCAAAGTGTGAAGGATTCGAAACCAAAAGAATGCGAATCATGTTGGATCCGAAATCATGACTTAGAAAATTTCAGAGTTTTGAAAACACCAGTGAATTAAGGATTTCGTACCCTAAGAGGAATCGAAATCAAGGAATTCGAATCCTGAAGGGTATGAAAACAAAGAATTCGAATCCTGAAGGGTTCGAAACCAAGGAATTCGAATCCATAAGGGTTCGAAACCAAGACATGTTAACACAAACCCCTTTTTCAAGAAAAAAATGTCCATGATTTCGTATCAACAAGGATTCGAAATCAGGACCTTATACAATTTAACATAAAGAAGAAGAAAGATTCGAAACCCTAAAAATATTTCTGACCTAAGAAGGGTTCGAAATCCTAAAAATTCTTTGACTTAACATGTTTGTTACTTACAAATACCCATAACCATGAAGAACACGCAAGAACAAAGTTAGAAACGAATCGATTTTTTTACTATTAAGCATCACAGATGTATGAAATCGATCAAATTGATTGGATGGAAAGATGCACAAGATGAAATCGAATCTAACAAGACAAAAATTAACAGAAATGGTTACCTGATGAAGGAGAATCGAACAGATGAAGTTTGAGATTGAAGATGATGAACAGTGCTTTCTTGAGAGAATTCGAACCCTTTGCCAAAATGAAATAAGTGGGAAATGAAAATTTTGAACTCTTTTTATACTTGAAAATTTTTGGACACTTGGCACGATTTAGAGTACCCCACTTGGCAAACAGTAGAAAAAGGCATGTCTGAAAAATAGACATGACACTGTTCATCTGAACAATTTGCATGAACAAAGATGCAAAAAGTTCCAAAAGAATTAGAATCAGATAAAGTTGAAAAATTTTATAAAAAAAAATTTTGAAATTCGTACCCATCTAGATTCGAAACCATATGATTTCGCATCCTTAAGGGTTCGAAACCATTGGTTTCGAATCCTTAAGGGTTCGAAACCATTGGTTTCGAATCCTTAAGGGTTCGAAACCTTTGGTTTCTTATCCTTATTGGTTCGAAATCTCAAAGATTTTCAAAAAAATACAACTTTTTCAGAAAAGATTTCAAACTGTTCAAAAACTTTTACATCAGATAAAATCTTTGAAGTCTTTTACTTAAACTCTCTCAAAAAAAAATTTACTTACAGAATTATGCCAATCTGCTCCCCCTAAACAGATGCATAATCAGTTGTCTCTGCTTCAGAAAAATCTGCACAGACAGATGAAAACTTGGTACTCATGAAACATGAGTCCATAAAAGTTAGTTGTATCACTTTATGAAAAATTCAAACTCCCCCTCAAAAGATGAATATAATTAAATAAACAAAAACAGATACTCCCCCTCAATGTTTTAAAGAAAACTAAGAAATGCCTAAGTATTCAACATTCTAAGTTTACTGATTAGAAAAGTGAACCTTTTTTCATCTAAAGGTTTTGTAAATAAATCAGCAAGCTCTAGTTCTATTGGTACGAAATGCATTTCTATAGTTCCCTTCTCAACATGGTCTTTGATAAAATGGTACCTGACATCTATGTGTTTCGTTTTGGAGTGTTGAACAGGATTCTCAGTTACTGCAATCGCGCTTTTGGAATCACAATATATTGGGATCTTGTTGAAGATATATCCATAATCCTTTAGCTGAGTCTTCATCCAAATTACTTGTGAACAGCAACTAGCGGCGGCCACATACTCTGCTTCAACCGTAGATGTTGATACACAAGTTTGCTTCTTTGATGACCAGCTTACAAGTTTATCTCCCAAAAATTGACAAGCACCAGATGTGCTTTTCCTGTCCATCATATTTCCCGCATGATCTGCATCTATGTAAGCAGTTAGTTCAAACCCAGAATCCTTAGGATACCAAAGACCCAAATTCTTTGTGCCTTTGAGACATCTAAGGATTCGCTTTACAGCCAGAAGGTGAGATTCCTTCGGGTTAGCTTGAAAACGTGCACAAAAAGATGTTGCAAAAAAAAATATCCGGTCTACTTGCCGTTAGATATAGTAAAGATCCAATCATGCCTCGGTATAACTTTTGATCGACAGATATACCAGATGAATCAGCGTTCAAAAGCTTACCGGTAGCCATGGGAGTTTTCATGGTGGAAGAGGAATTTAAGTAAAATTTCTTAAGCAAATCATTTATATATTTTGATTGATTAATGAAAATGCCTTCATTTGACTGTGTCACTTGAAGTCCAAGAAATGTTTTTAGCTCTCCCATCATACTCATTTGAAAGCGGCTTTTCATCACCTTTTCAAAATCTTTACACATATCGGGATTCGTAGATCCAAATATAACGTCGTCAACATATATTTGTACTAACATTAAATCTTTACCTTCTCTTTTGAGAAAAAGAGTTGTATCTATTGTACCTTTGGTGTATCCATTTTCAAGCAGATTAATAGTCAGAGTCTCATACCATGCCCTTGGTGCTTGTTTCAGACCTTAGAGTGCTTTGTCTAAAACGTAGACATGGTTGGGATATTTTGGATCTACAAAGCCCTGAGGTTGACTTACATAAACCTCTTCATGAAGTATTCCGTTCAGAAACGCAGATTTGACGTCCATCTGAAATACCTTCATGCTTTTATGTGCGGCATATGCAAGAAAAATTCTGATGGCTTCAATCCTTGCTACTGGTGCATAGGTTTCATCATAATCTATTCCTTCTTGTTAATTATACCCTTTTGTAACCAGTCTTGCTTTGTTTCTGACTATAATTCCTGCTTCGTCTTTCTTGTTCCTAAAGACCCATTTAGTTCCAACAATGGTCTTGTCTTTAGGACGCTTCAGCAAATGCCAAACTTCGTTACGCTTAAACTCATTTAACTCATCTTGCATGGCGTTTATCCAATCTGGATCTTGTAAAGCTTCAGATGCTTTCTTGGGTTCTAACGTGCTTAGAAAGTTGACATACAAACATTCGTTTGTAGTCGCAGATCGTGTCTTCACTCCATCATTGAGATCACCAATAATATATGATGGGGGTGTGCTTTTGTCCATTTATGTGTACTGGGAAGAGTTGGAATCTCTATACGAGTGTTTGATGAATCATTCTCATCAATAACTGCAAGAATCTCTTCAGTAGATTCAACTGAAGATACATGTGTCGGTTCTGGTATATTAACTTCTGGTTGTTGTATTTCATGTGTAGGAGCCTCCGATGATGTGTTTACTGAAACCGGAACTTCAGGATGAATTTCAGGTTCAGAAACTGGAATGGTTGTAGGTTCACTTGGAGTCTCATTGGTTGCCCCAGAAGTACTAGTACCGTCATTGTCAGATAGACTGGAGACATTAACACTCGTCTGTTGTGGAGATGCATTTACAGATGTGATGGGTAATTCCATATCTGCACAATAATCCATAAATGCATCATGAAATAACAAATCTAAATCTTTAGTACTATTATTATTTAATATAGAATTAGAAAACTGTTTTGCCACAGGTTCTACTCCTTTTTTAGTAGAAGCTTCAAATTTCTGTCCGAGTTCTGAACTGTGTTGTCCAGAAGTCAAGGTCACACTCTCGTCAAACGTAACATTGATACTCTCGATGACTGATTTTGTACGATTATTGTAGATCCGATATGCTTTAGAATTCAAGGAATAGCCAATAAAAATCCCTTCATCAGCCTTGACTTGGAATTTTGCACGGTGTTCTCGATCTTTTAGGACAAAACATCTGCATCCAAAAACACGCAAAAATTTGATGTTAGGTTTGCGATTATTGATTATTTCATATGCAGTTTTATTAAGACGTTTATTGATAATTGTCCTGTTTTGTGTGAAGCATGCGGTGGAAACTGCTTCAGCCCATAAACTTGCAGGAAGACCCGAATAGGCAAACATAGTCCGAGTTGCTTCCACAAGCGTCAGATTCTTTCTTTCAAGCACTCCATTTTGTTGTGGAGTAATTGGTGCAGAAAAATTGTGAGAGATGCCAACGGATTCAAGAAAAGATTGAAGAGTCGCATTCTTGAATTCAGTCCCGTTGTCGCTCCTTATCTTTTGAACTGGACGTTGTAGAAGAATTTGAATCTTTTTGATGAACTTGATTATCAGCTCAGGTGCTTCAGATTTGAGTCGAAGAAAATCCAACCAAGTGTATCGTGAGTACTCATCAATCATAACCAATATATACTTCTTTCCCCCCGTTGACTGAGTCCTCATCAGGCCACAGAGATCCATATGAATTAATTCTAAGGCGTTGTTGCAGTTAGACAAAGTTTTGGATTTGTGCGAGACGTGTTTCAGCTTTCCCATTTCACACGCCGGACAAATAGAAACTTTGTCAATCTTCAATTCAGGAAGCCCGGAAACTAATCCATCTATTCTGAGCTTGTTGATGGTTCAAAAATTTTGATGTGAGAGTCTCCTATGCCACAACCAACATTCATCTTGAGAGGCTTTTGAAACAAGACAAACTTGATTAGAAGCAACAAGAGTCACAAAATCTGTCATATATAGATTGCCGCATCGTTTTGCTCTGAAAATCTCTAACCAGTTCTCATCCACAACATAGCAAAACTTCTTGTCAAAAATTACCTTACAGTCTGTGAAATCCCAAATCTAGCAAGAAATCAAGAATGATGTAGAGAGAAAATCTAGAGTACACAAGTCATCCATATATTGATCTTCAAAGTGTAAATGACAAAATGATCAAGAGGTTACAAGAGATCTAGATTCTCTCATAACTAAGAACTATACATGCCTATTTATACCCATAACATACAAGGTATAAAGGCAAAGGTAACAAATACAATACATTGACTTTACAGTAAATCTTGAATACAACAATGCTCTAACAATCTCCCCCTTTGGATTCAAGATTTAAAAAATATGACAGCAGTTTTCAGCTCTTTGTAAAGTCAATCTTCTCAAACAGACACTCTATCAAACTATCTTCAAATAGCTTTATCTCCACTAGTTCACGGCGAACTATATGCTTTGAAACTCTTTAAGAACTCAGCTTTAAAGAATCTTCAGACAAACATGAAAAGTCATTGTCTTTTTCTTTGAAAAATCAACCTTCTTCAATACAATCTTCAACAGATTGTCTTCAAGTCTTGAAAATGAATTTCATATCTTTATATAGAACCATCAATTCGGAACAAGATAAATCAGAAACGATTAGAGTTTGGATCAGAAAGATGTGAAACCATCCACATTGTTGAACTTTTAGGTGTAAGCGCATTCCGAGAACCACTCAGAACTAAGATAACCAAATTCGGTGTAAGCGCATTCCGAGAACCACTCAGAACTAAGATAACCAAATTCAACAACATTTGGACTTCACATGATCCTTCTCCCCCTAATCTTCAGTCTTTGTTCACGAATCTTGGACTTGAAATATCTTTGATTTGAAAGCTCTTTGACATGAAATTGAAATTAAACTTTTCTCCCCCTTTTTCGATGATGGTGAGCATCATAATCATCGAAAACCATTTTCAATTTCAGTCGTGTTTTTGAGTATTGCTAACAATCTCCTCTTTACAGAATAACCTTGCTCCCCCTCAAAATAAGAATTTTGGAGCAATTTATTTTCTCCCCCTGAAAGTATGCATATATTTCAATAACGTACAGTATTTGAAATTGTATCACAAATTTTAAAACAAATTTACACAAGGAAAATAAAATTCATTGAATTTCATTTTATAACTACAAACATTTGATCATTTGATAACTTTACAAAAGAAATTCAACTTAATGAAATTTAACAGATTTTTCAATCAAATGAAATTAAATGCATGTGTTTGGATTCAAGAACAAGTCATCATTGTATATCAAGTTAAAAATGTTCAGTTTCAACCCCTTTATTAAATCTATTTGGTGTGCTAGCATGTGAAATATGATTAGCTTCAAGCATATGCAATTCTAAAACATATAAGAATACTTTGCTCTACTCACACTATTTGTCCAAAATCAGAATTTTCACAAATTTACGGGTTTATCGCGACTTTGTTTTTCCCAAGTTTCAAGAGATGTGTGCTCATTGGCATCTTTTCTTTTGTGCTCATTGGCATCTTTTGATTTGTGCACATTGGCATCTTTTGATTTTGTGCTCATTGGCATCTTTTGATCAAAAAGTTTAGTAAGAATAAGATACACCGTTAAACATGACTTTCTATCTGGTTCTATAGCAGGATTTGGGTCAGCATATCCCAGACCAGTAGGTGCTAGGTGACGAGCACCCCTTAGAACTTAATTTCCCAAACCAGAAAGGCCACATCGATATATCTTAAACCCATTTGTACCAGTAGAACATGGCTTTCTATCTGGTTCTATTGCAGGATTTGGGTCAGCCGATCCCAGACCAGTTGATCTTAGGGACTAGGTGTCGAGCACCCCTTAGGACTTACTCTCCCAAACCAGAAAGGCCACAGGTACAAACTTTCAAACTAAATGATATTCTATATAAGTTCAGATTTCCATCACAAAATATGAATGATATCTCAATCACTTGGTTCTAAAACATAGTGCTTCCCCCATATTTTCGTTTCCATCCATCATTCTGACATATAGGCTTTTTGAGCATTATATTCTATATATATCCAGATTCACATAACTTTGAGCTTTCAGGATAATTTCATTCATGTTTTGCTTACCTTTCGATTTATTTCAGAGGTGAAAGTTGAAACAAATCTAACTCATATAATACAAAGATTCTTGAAAAAATCATCTTTTAGCACACATTTAATTCATTGAATGAAAATTGAAAATTTTATCTCATTGAATTAAATTTGTAAAGATTCAAGTTTTCAAAGTGGTAGAAACAAAATATAATCCAATGTTACCTTTCACCACTTGTTTCTTGAAGTAAAAAGATGTAACAGTTAAAGATATCACCTGAGAAGTGTGAGTTCTAAACTGATTTGTTTAGAAGTCTTAGTCTTTGAAGTACGTGTCCTGAACTGAATTGTTCAGAAGCCATAGTCGTTGAAGCACGGGTTTTGAACTGATATGTTCAAAAGCCAATGTTCTTTGTCTCCCCCTTAATGGTACGAATATTCTTCAAAAAATCCACCGCTTCTCTTCTGTTTTCAGTCATGTGTGTAGTATGAATTTACAAGTCAGTACAACACATGATAAACCTGCAAAACAGATTAAGCAGATTTTGGTACCCAACATGTCTTGGGTCCTGGCTTGTTAAGCGGAGCTCTATACGAAGGAAAATGATAAGTACCATACCAATATTGAGCACTCTCATTTTTAATAAAATCATTAGTACCACAATAAGAACAATAAAGATTCTTTTGTGCTAACCTGATTAAATGATTTGCGGAATAGAATGAATCAGGATTAGCAAAAGGTTTAGCTTTCAGATTAGTGTTCTTGTTGGGAACAAAGGATTTTGGCTCACCTTTTTCAGTTGACGTACCTTTTACTCTCCATTGCATGTTAACTTTCTTATATGAAGGAAGATCAGCATATTGATACTTGGAAGAATTATCCACCGAGTGATCATAGAATAGATTAGAAGGACGAATCAGACATTCTGAGTAGCATTTGGATTTGTTAAATGACTTCACTTTGTAAGATAAGTCATTCCGTTCCTTGGTCACCAAATCAAGCTTCTTCTGAATATTAGACTTGACCCTCTTTTCTTTCATGATGTCAGTCGATAATGCAGCCAAATTCATTGTCAATTTATGAATTTCCTGCCGAAATATCTTCCTTTCTTTAGAAAAGTCGTCTTTAACGCACCTAGCCTGAAAGTCAGCTTTCTTCATCTTTTCTAGCTCTTGACTTTCTTTATCTAGCTCTTGTCTTTCCTTTTCTATGTCCTTATGAAGATCAGAAATTTTCTTTGACAGTTTCGCATTCTTCGCTTCAAAGCTTTTCTTTTCTTTTTCATACTCGACCCTTTCCTTCTCCAACTTCTCCTTTTCAAGAAATAAAACTTTCTCAAAGTCAGAAACTTGTTTTGAAAGTTTTATACAATTACGTTCAATTACTTCCTTTTCTTTAAGAATCTTCTCTCTCTTGTCTTCAATGCTCTTCAGATCAGCATTTTCTTTTTGAAGAGTTGTTACTTTCTCTTGAAGTTTCTCGATTTGATCGTGCAGACTTGAGTTGTCTTTGTCTTTCTTTGTTTCAAGACCTGCAATATATACTTCAAGATCAGTAATTCTTTTAGTAAGTAAAACATTTTGTTCTTTAAAAATAAAATTTTCATTTGAAGAAGAAATGTCTAAAATATGTCTCTTCAAATCAGCATATTCTTCCTCCATTGTCTTTATACTCCCTTGAAGCTCCTTCATGTTATCTTGATGAGTTGAAATCTCAAATGTCTTATTTTTCTCTTGAGTAACTTCAAGCACTACAATCTTGTCATTCAAATCTTTCAGTTCGGACTCAAGAGAAGAGACTTTGTCTTCTAATAAGGCTTTCTCAGACTTGAGCTTTGTAATTTTTCTTGCATCTTCATTAGTATGTGTTATGTATCTATCAATAAAACCTTCAAGACGCTTGATCTCATCTTTATCTTCAGAAAGAGTCCATTTTCTCTCTTTTCCTAACTGATACCATATTCTCCCACTTAAATTCTCTATGTCAGACATCTTGAAGAATGCTAGAAGATTGATCGTTCAGAAAATCAAGCAGAAAAAATTTTATATAAAATTTTTTCTTGAAAAGCTCTTAAAGTGTATGAAATACACTATAGAAAAAATTTCGGAATAAAAAATTTTCTCAATTTTTTTTTTAATTCATAAGAATTCGGATGAATAAGGATTCGAAATCAATGAATTCGAATGAATAAGGGTTCAATTCAATGAATAAGGATGCTGAAGGGTTCGAATTGAATGAATTCGGATGCTGAAGGATTCGAATTCAATGAATTCGGATGAAGAAGGATTCGAATTCACCCAATTCGGACTTAACTTGGTTCGAATTCACTCAATTCGGACTTAACAGGGATCGAATTCTATCCTTGGTAAATCAAAACCAACTCAGATTTATCCACAACTCCTCAATTCGAATCTAACAGGGTTTGAATTCAACTCAATTCGAACTTAACAGAGTTCGAATTCAATGAATTCGAAAGCTTCTTGAGTCGAATTCTATACTTGTGATGCCAAGAACACTCCGAATTCCCTTTGAATGATCCGAATTGTGTATGAATGATCCGAATTCACCAAGAATGATCCGAATTCTGCTCTTCGAACTTTTTCAATTCTTGATCAATTGTTATGAAATTTGCACAGAATTGTTCGAAATTTGATTCCACACACTTTCTTAGTTGATCACAAATCCTAATTCGATCAATTTAATCGAATTATGATCCAAAATAGTAAGAAAATGTTTTCGAACAAAAACAGATATAAAATGATCAGATCTGCAAATTCTGTGCAGATTTTGGTATAGATCCTTGAATTAAAGATGTTCAGGGATGAAAATCGAGTGCAATGATGTCAAGAATCAATCCAAAAGATCAAAAAATGAAAAAAATGATGATTCTAGATGAACAGTAAATGATGAAGGGTAAGAAATCATCATGAACAGTGATGAATGAAGGATCCGAATTCTTCAAGAACAGTGTAAAAAATCTTCAATTTGCTCTTTGATCTGCTTGAATTTTCTGTTTAGCTCTGATACCAAATGTGAAATCCCAAATCTAGCAAGAAATCAAGAATGATGTAGAGAGAAAATATAGAGTACACAAGTCATCCATATATTGATCTTCAAAGTGTAAATGACAAAATGATCAAGAGGTTACAAGGGATCTAGATTCTCTCATAACTAAGAACTAGACATGCCTATTTATACCCATAACATACAAGGTATAAAGGCAAAGGTAACAAATACAATACATTGACTTTACAGTAAATCTTGAATACAACAATGCTCTAACACAGTCCTTGTCGCAAAACTGACTAATACTGAAAAGGTTATGCCCTAATCCTTCAACATACAAGATCTTTTCTATTTGCATCGAGTCATTCTTCAACGTTCCGAAGCCTCGAACGTGACCTTTGGAGTCGTTAACAAAACCTACCGATCCGCCAGGATGTACAGTAAAATCGTGCAATAAGTGCTTGTACCCCGTCATGTGTCTAGAAGCTCCCGAATCAATGACCCACACATGACGGTCCTGTAAAAAGAAAATTACCTGATATTAGCTACCCATATCTGTATGGGTCCTTTCTTGTTAGTATGGATCAGTTTGTATATTACAGTTGATGACCCTTGAATTTTGCCTTTAAAGGTAAGGTTATTTTGTGAATTTGGTTTGTTGAGTTGATCTTTGGGAATCCAAACCATATTCACATCAACTGTTTTTGTTTCTTTCTTCTTATTCTGTTTGTTTGATCTGAAACCGAACATTTTAGCAAATTTGTTCGCTGAAGATTTTAAAGAAAAGGATGAAGTATTAGACTTTTTGTTCTTTGGATCATTTCTATTTTGCTTGAAATAGTTATCCCAACAATGAGCACAATGTATTCTTCTTTTTGCTTGTGTTAACAAAGTAGAATCAGAAATTGCGGAATTTTTATTTTCACAAACTTTGAAAACATTACACGAATGAATACATTTTTTATTTGAAGAAATACATTTCTCAGTATCGGTATTCCTATTTTTGCTATTCGAAACATTCTCCTTCAGATCCACGCATTTTTCTTCATCCATTTCTGAGAAAGAATGAGAAACATTGTTAGAACTCTTAGAACTAGAAGCATTATTTGAAAACAAATTTGATTTCGTTTCGATTAATTTTCCTTTTTCTTTTCTTTTCAGTTCTTGATCCTTTTCGACATTAGATATATTTGATGAAAACTTTGTATGATATACTTCACAATATTTCAGTTCAATTTCAAGCTCAGTTCTTTCCTTTTTATGCTTCTCTTTCTCAAGAAAAAGCACTTTCTCAAAATCTGAAACTTGATTTGAAAGTTTTGCACATCTTAAAACAAGTGTTTTGTTTTCTTCAAAAAGCTTATCTTTTTCTAAAAATAATTTTGCATCAGAATCAATTGTACTTGAAGATTTACTCTGATCTTTGAATTCAGCTTGTTTTGAACACTTTTCACAAGGTTTTGAATCATTTGATTTTGATAATTCGAATAATTGGGATTCAAGTCGTCGAATCTCATTTTAAGATCAAGATTGACTTTTTGAATATGATCATGATCTATTCCAATATTGTCATAATCATCCTCTGATTTTTCAAAATTTAATTGTAATTTAGAAATTTGATTTTCTAAATCCACAATTTTAAGTAAGGCTGAATTCAAATCAGGAAATTCAGAAGAGATATCGTGAACAAACTCCTTTTCGTCAGAATCTGATATTATTTTTGACTCCAATTCAACACTTGATTCAGATTTAACAGATTCAGGTTGATCAGTTGTTTTAGCCATAGATTCTTTTGAAAATAATAGACTAAATTCAGTTAGTTCAACCCTTTTGGTTTTGTAACTAGAATTTAGTTCATCGTATTTGAAGTTTGTAGTATTAAATCTAGGCTTTTCTTCCGAACCTCTATCCGTTTTACTTCCTCTTTGTTTGAAATGGGAGTTGAAGGATTTGAAGCAACATATTTAGCAAAACTTTGTTTCATGCTTTCATTATTAGTATTAACAAAAGCTTGTGTCACTGAAGGAACCTCCGTTATTATAGTTTGCTGTAAGACTTTATTACTTGATTTAACAAAGACTTGTGAAATTGGAGGAATTTCCTTTATAATTGATTGCTTCAAAACCTTACTTTTAATTTCAGGTTCTTTAGTTTTAAAAGTTTCCTTTAAACCTTCACCCAATTTTTCAATTGTGTAAAGATTTTCAGGTGCATTCTTAAGAACCTCTACATCAGATAATCCTAGACCCATTTTTGGATTATAAAATCTAGTATCTTTTGGGTTGCTAGTTAGTAGTTTCAGAGTTTGCTCAGTCTGACCTCTTTTATAATTTAAATCTTCAAGCTCCTTGATTTTTTCAAAAACATCTTTTCTTTCTTCAGAAAGAACTTTGATTGTGAACTGAAAATCTATGTTTTCATCATTTATATCTTTTATTTTCTTCTTTAACTCAGAAATTTCAGATTCAAGCGTTTTAACTTTTGATCTAATAACTTCTTTTTCCTGTTCTCTATCTTCAGCTAAAGTTTTATAAAGAAGTACTTCATCGTGATATTTCAACTTTGAACTTTTCTCTTCTTCAAATTTCTTTTGAACTTTTTCAAGTTTCGTTTGGGCTTTTTCAAATTTCTCATTAAGTTCAAGTATCACGATTTGCATTTCTTCATATTTATCATCTTCAGTTTCAGAATCAGTATTATCAGAATTACTGGAAGAATATATAAATGATACCTCAGATTCCTGGTCATCTTCATTCAGTTTTGCCATCAGACTGTGCTTAACTTTAGTAAAATGCACTTCTTCATCATCAGAAGAATCCAAAAGCCAAATTTCCCCTTCAGCATTGACAGGCTTTCCACTTTCTTTTGCTTTTGCTAGATGTGCCTTACGCTGATAATATTCAGAATCCTTGACCTTCTTTTGCCTACAGTCTCTGGCATAATGACCTGGTTTTCCGCAATTGAAACAGTTTCGGTCATCTCTATCCTTCTTTTCTTCCCTCTCCTTTCTCACAGCTTTCTCCTCTTTTTCTTCTTTCTCCTCTTTCTCTTCTTTCTCTTCCTCCTTTTTCTCATACTTTTTCTCAAATCTTTTATATCTGTTAGCTTTGTTGTATTCAGGTTTAGCTTTTGAATAGAACTTCTTTCTACTAAACCTGTTTTGAAACTTGTTGGTCAACAATGCTAAGTTTTCAGCAATATCCTCCATATCATCTCCAGAACTGCTACTATCATCATCATCATCAGAACTCAACTTCTTCTTGCTTATCCCAGAAATCAAAGCTTTTGTTTTCACAGATCCAATCTTCCTATGTTCACTTAGAAGGGCTAACGACTCTTCGACCTTTTTATCCGTTTCCTTAACTTCTTTTTCTTTATCTTCGTGTTGACCAAGAATGCTGAAAATGTCGGTCAACTTCTCTTCATCCATATCCCTAGACATTTGGAGCTGAATGGAGTATGAATCCCACTCTGGTAGTAGATTCTTGATGAACTTGTAGTTTATCTCCGATTCTGATTTGTCGACTCCATTTCTTCTCAAATCATTAAGGATGATGTTGTAGCGATTGTAGGTCTCTTTCAATGATTCGCCTTCTTTTGCTTTAAACCCTTCATAAGCATTGATGCTTTGATTCTTTTTGGTCTTCATAGATTTTGATGATCCCTCAAACTGCCTTTCTAACTCATCCCATATCTCCTTAGCTGTATTGCGACTATCTACTCGATTGTAGATATCATTTGGGATAGCCTGTGTCAGATATGTCAAAGCTAACTCATCAATTTCAAATTTAGCTTTATAAGCTTCATTGTAATATTTGTATTCTTTTTCAACTATTCTCGGAGGAACATACTGACTTGTAGCAGTTTCAGCAATACCACCAATGTTTATGTATGCTTTGTAAGGACCATTTTGAATAGACAGCATGAGTTCTTTGTTTTGATGATTCAGAAATTGAGTCATTCTCTTTTTCCATTGAGAATACTCTTCAGCTTGAAGAACTGGAGGCTTGCTCTTTGATCCCATACTCATTAAATCTCTCGACATCTTTTCAAATAGCTAGAAAATGATCGTTCAGAAGATCAAGCAGTAAGTGTAACAGAAATTACACTTAGAATAAATTGTTCAAAAATATTTCAACACAAGGGTCCGAAACCAACACTTAGACAAATTCTGTATGGTGTGAAACCTTCAGATTTCGGATGCTATACGGTGCGAAACCTTCTGATTTCGGATGTAGTACGGTGCGAAACCACGCAATTTGAATGCAACTGAGTACGAAATCCCTGAATTCGGACTTAGCTTGGTGCGAAATCAACACTTAGACAAATTTCACCTCAGAATTCGGACAAAGATGGGTGCGGAACCACGGAATTCGAACCTATCTTGGTACAAAACCAACACTTGTTCAAAATCAAAATACACGGTGCGAAACCACTAGAATTCGGACTTAACTAAGTTCGAAACCTCAAGAATTCGAACCTAACAGGGTGCGAATCCACGGATTTCGGACTTAACTGGATCCGAAACCAATACTTGAACACTTCGAAAAAACTTGAATGGTGCGAAATCCGTATGAATGATCCGAATCCCTCAAGAACAATGCGAAACCCTCACTTGGAACTCGAAAATCACAGATTCAGCCATAACTTTCTCAATTCTTGATCAATTAACACGAAATTTTTACTGGTTTGCTCGAAATCAAAATCCACACACTTTCTTAGTTAATCACAAGTTCAAATTCGATCAATTTAATCAAATTAATGTCCAAAACAGTGAATTAGGGTTTTCGAACAAAGTTTCAAAGAAATGATCAAATCCAATGTTTCTGTGCAGTAATTGATGATGATCCAAGAATTAATATTTCTTAGAAATCAATTCCGAGTTCAGTGATGCTACGAATCGATCCAAGAAGTCAGAATCTAGAAAAAATCTATGTCTGAATGAAAAGTGATCAGATGAACAGTGTTTGAAGGCTGGTCCGAAATCTTCAAGAACAGTGTAAAAATTCTTCAATTTGCTCTTAATCTGCTTGAATCTCCTGTTTGTGCTCTGATACCAAATGTGAAACCCAGAATCTAGCAATGATATGTAGAGAGAAAATCTAGAGTGCACAAGTCATCCATGTATTGATCTTTAGAGAGTAAATGACAAATGCTACAAGTGTTACAAGATTAACAAAGGAGTCTTCTTTATATAGTAGGGCCATGACATCTCCATGCCTCTACTATGAAGAACAGTACAAAATATTAATACTGTCTTGATAGCTACAAAAATGCTATAACATTAAGCATCTTTTGATCAAAAATATGCTGAAGACTCTTGTGATCAGTGAAAATTGTGCTCTTGGTACCGTATAGATAATGTCTCCATATCTTCAGAGCGAATACTACAGCTCCGAGCTCCAAATCATGCGTGGTATAGTTCATCTCATGAACTTTTAATTGTCTCGAGGCATATGCTATCACCTTATTATTTTGCATCAATACACAACCTAATCCTTGATGCGACGCTTCACAATATACCACAAAATTTTCCGTTCCTTCTGGTAAGTCTAAAATCGGTGCATTGTACAACTTCTTCTTCAGAAGTTGAAACGCTTCTTCTTGTGAAACTCCCCAAACAAATTCCTTATCCTTTTGGGTTAACGTGGTGAGGGGTTTAGCAATCCTAGAGAAATTCTCTATGAAACGCCGGTAATATCCTGCCAAGCCTAGAAATTGGCGAATTTCCGTTGGAGTCCTTGGGGCTTCCCATTTCCTAACGGCTTCTACCTTAGCCGGGTCTACGTGAATCCCTTTCTCCCCGATCACGTGACCTAAGAAATGTGCTTCCCGAATCCAAAATTCGCACTTAGAGAGTTTGGCATATAACTTCTGCTCCTTGAGAAGTTCTAAAATCACTCTTAGATGTTGTTCGTGATCTTTCTTACTCTAAGAATAGATCAGTATATCATCAATGAATACAATCACTAACGTATCAAGGTATGGTCTACATACTCTATTCATTAGATCCATAAACACAGCTGGCGCATTCGTCAACCCGAATGGCATGACTAAAAACTCGTAGTGTCCATAGCGAGTTCTAAAAGCTTTTTTAGGAATGTCTTCCTCTCGGACTCTTAATTGATGATATCCCGATCGGAGGTCAATCTTCGAGAAGTAAGTTGCACCCTGCAACTGGTCGAACAAATCGTCTATTCGAGGGAGAGGATATCGGTTCTTGATTGTTATCTTATTTAGCTCCCAATAGTCGATGCACATTCGAAACGATCCATCCTTCTTCTTGACGAAGAGAATCGGGGATCCCCAGGGTGATGAACTTTGTCGAATGAAACCTTTATCCAGAAGTTCCTGAAGTTGATTCGACAACTCCTGCATTTCGGCAGGTGCTAAACGATATGGGGCTTTGGCTACAGGCGCCGCTCCAGGTATAAGGTCAATCTGAAATTCGACTTGTCTAAGCGGTGGAAGTCCAGGCAAATCGTTTGGAAACACTTCGGGGTGATCCTTTACCACAGGAATATATTGGACTCGCCTCTCCTCAGACTTCTTCTCGATTACTTGCGCCAAGAATACAACACACTTCTTTCTTAAATACTTATGGACCTTCATACATGACACTATCCATAGGCTCCTTCCAGCTCTATCTCTTTGGACAACAAGGGTTTCTCCGCCTTGTAATGGTAACTTGACAGTCTTTTCAAAACAACTAACCTCTGCTCGGTTCTTAGATAACTAATCCATGCCTATCACTACATCGAAACTCCCCAATTCAATTTGAATAAGATCAACACTAAATAGCTTATCAGCTAAGTTCAAAGTACAGCCTAAGATTACATCCTTAGCTTCTAACTCATATCCATTAGCAACCTCAACAATATAAGCATTCGGCATTTTCTTAGATTCTAGATTGATCAAAGGCCTAAATTCTAACGAAACAAAGCTCTTATCGGCACCAGTGTCGAATAATACGGATGCATAATAATCGTTTAGGAGGAATGTACCTGTCACTACATTGGGGTCTCGACGTGCTTCTTCTGCTCCTAAAACAAATGCCCGTCCTCGAGCTTGTCCTCCTTGGTTTCCCAGATTGGCTTGCCTTGCTTGATACCCAGCGTTGTTATTGATTGGTCCCCTTTTCAACCTTGGGCACACATTTCGGAAGTGATCCGGACTTCCGCACTCATAGCATACCCTTCCTTCCTCCTTCAAACTCTTTCCCTTCTTACAGTACCGGGTGAAATGACCCTTTTTCTTACAAAGTTCACAGGTGGGACAAGTTCCCTCATGATGCAAATTGCACTCATTGCATTTCGGGAGGGGTCCGTGGTAACGCCCTACTTCCTTAGCGTTCCTTCCAAAGTTTCCCACTACCTTCTTGTTCCTACTTGAACTACCTCCAATCGCCTTTCCTGACTGACTCTCTGGCCTTCTCTTACTACCGACACATTTCTGAGTTAGAGTTCCTGCTCTGACCGCATCGTGCGTCAAACTAGTTGCTAATGCCACTGCGGCTTGGATCGTGGTCGGACATGCTGACTTAACCATCCCTCGGATCTCTGGAGCCAATCCATACACATATCGGTCAACCCGTTTGCTCTCCGGGGTAACCATGTGGGGCACTAACTTTGCAAGTTCGTGAAAACAAGCGGTGTATCGATCTATCCCCGAACCAACCATGGTAAGATCCCAAAGTTCGGCCTCCAATTTCGGAACTTCGCTCTTGGGACAGTATTCCTTAATGAGTAATTCCTTGAACTCAGTCCACAACAGCTTGTATGCATCCTCCCTTCCACGGGTTTGGACTTGAATGTTCCACCAGGTTAGAGCTCGCTTTTGCAACTGACAGGCCGCATACTCTACCATGTGATCCTCTGAGCGCTTACTGATATGGAGTACCGACTCCATGCTATCAAACCATGAAAGTAATCCTATAGCACCCTCTGTTCCATGAAATTCTTTGGGCTTACAAGTCATGAATGTCTTGTAGCTGCATCCCCTACTGTCATGAACATCATTGGGAGTTCCTCCTCCCACATTGACGTTCCTATGACGCTCATTGATGCCCACGGTGACTTGGGTTACTATGTCGGGTATCGCCTCTTGGATACGTTGAGCTATGATTTGAGCGATATCGGGGTGTTGATCATCGGGATTTTCTCCCGTGCGACGTGTGGATCTTCTTGGTGGCATTTTTCTAAAACACATTTGTAAACGTTGATTTGGTTAAAATCTTGTGTAATCAAGTCGGATGTTTTGTAGAAAAAAAAATATATTTGCAAGTGAAATATTGGAAATTTAATAGAAGCAACTATCGCATGATCACACATTTATAATTAAAACACGAAATTGCCTTTTTTTCATTAAAACCATTAATAATATTCGCTTGATACAAAATTTCTGATGTGTATCACACATCAGTACTAGGATATTTTTGAAAGACAGAATTACAAACTTAATACAACGTTTGAACAACTAGAAATAAAATTCCACCTTACGAAGCTTCCACCATCCCTGTCAATATCCTCCCCGGTACAACTCAAACATGATCCAAGCCACCATCAATGTTAGTAGCATCACTACTACTATGCACACAATCTCGGCCCTTAGGCTATCCTTCGAGCTATCCTAGCTCCACTTAGTGCGTCGGACGACATGTTGGTCAAAAGGTGACTTAACTCTACTAGCTCTGTCGTGACTTGACTCTGACGACTGACCCTCATCTGATATCTGTGCAAATCTGCTGTCACAGCCCTAAGATGTTGTTCCTCGGCCCAGGTAATGCCAGGCGCACAACTTATCGGCACTCCCTCGATCACCCGCGAGGGTTCCGGTGCCTCTCGCTGGTCGGACCTAAAACACACTCGTCGAGGTATAGGGACGCTCTTCCTAGCGGTTAGTTTCGTGCGTGGCCCTCTAGGACTAGGTTGTACCACTATCGGGGTGGGTTGTGGTGGAACCACAGTCGGTGGTATCCTTGGCCCATCGTACGGGTCTTGTTATCCTCCAGAGGTACGTTCGCTTGACGGCGTGTAGGAGGGTCGTGAGCTTGATGACGACGATGACGATGTCATAGTGGTGCTGAAGTAAGAGTGTGATGATGATGATGATATAGTGATACTGAAGTAAGAGTGCATAACATTACTTGTCGCGTAAAGGCTAAACGTACTATACTATTGCATACTATAGGAAATAACTTCGCTCATACTAGGCATACAACGTGAAGCATCATGTGCGAAAAACACACATATTCCTAGTATATCCATTTCCGATCTCGCATTACACTTTCTTTAATTAAACATAGGTGATCAGGCTTTTTTTAATTAAAGACCGATGATGCAATACCCGAATTGGTTATACTAGCAACATGTTTAGTAATTTAAGTGTTCTTTCCCGTTTTTGGTTATAGTTGCAGTTTTCCAAAGGAAAACCGGTATTCTCTATAACCTTTAGCTCTAATACCAAATATGTCACACCCCGCTAAAGCGGAAACACGGGATGTGTAGCTCAAGTTTCATAGCAACAGTTACAAGATCACATCAACCATCAAAATACATTCAAAAGGTTAAAACCTTGTCTTTTACAATCATTTTTACGAAAAGGGAAATGAACATAAATAAAAGATAGAAAAGAAAGCTTCATCACGTGTAGCCTTCCTAGATCCCAACCTTAAAGACGTTCTCCTGAAAAGCATGTCAATAAAAAGGTCAACTAATGCACTAGTTGGTGAGATCACAGGTTTAATGAGTACAACATTGTTTATTATAGCAAAATAGTTTAAATCCGCACAAGTGGATAAGTCAAAGTAGTTGAATCCATACAAGTGGATAAATCAACCGGTTATGAAAAACTTGCTCATGGTAATAGTATGTATTATGTTTAAGTTGTGAGCCCGTTACCCGACCTATATGACGGCAGCCCCAGCACATGTTCTATCACCAACAATGCGTACGGAAAACAATAATTATGCACTCAAACAAGCGCTACTTGCGAGTGGGGTGTCAACCAAATAACGTTATTCATAATTACCAACGGCTCACACTCGTGAGTTAAACGGGTAACGTAAGTTAAACGGGGACTTACGTATGATAGAGAGAAAGCTCAAACTTACAACACGTGTAAACCATACATACTATAGAGCATAAATGAGTATAGCAAAGTTTACGTTTTCAATAAAACAAGTAAACCGCTGCGTAAAAGTAATTGTAGTAACGACATCCTTTTCACCCCAAAATATGTAAAACATTGAAAAAGGGGCTGTGATAACTCACTTGATAAGCAGTAGTGTCCGGGAATCTCCCACAAGTACCTCGAGATGATCCTACTTCGAACCTATGAACGCAAGGTCACTAGTAAGTTTTTGCCTCGAGGGTTCGGTACTAATTATCCAAATCGTCATAAAATGCCTTGTTGTGTTTTAATATTATAAACGTAACAAATATATATACTTTGTTCTCGTTGGATTAAAGTTTCCGCAATTTCGTCACAATAAGTAACGAAAAGGGTTTAAAGAACGTATATATATAGTACATATATATATAAACCGAAATTTTATCGTAAACACGATAAAATTAAGGGTTTTAAATGTAAAGACAAGTATATAAAGTGCATAAATATATATGTATATTCCACAATTTCATCATAAAATGATGAAATGGGATCAACAATATATAAATTGCATAAATATATATAAATATATTATATATATATATGTATATTCCACAATTTCATCATAAAATGATGAAAAGGGATGAAGAATAAATAAATTGCATAAGTAAGTAAGATGCATAAATGTATATAAATGTAAGATACACATATATATTCCACTATTTCATCATAAAATGATGAAATGGGATTAGAAGTTAGTCCTTAATAATAATAAGAAATTTGTCATTTGCTGTCCAGATTTTGGTATCACTTTGTGTCCATCTTTGGGTCCAGGTATAGTTAGGTCAAGATATTTTATGTCCAAAGGGTTTAATGAGTTAGAAAACCTTTGGTATAAGTTTCATAATTTTTAGAAGTGTTTAAGTACATGAAATAATACTTGACGTAAAACTCGACAGAAGACGTTGCTGCTTGCGCACTGTTTCTGTGAAAACTGTTTGGTAGAGGAAATCTTTGAGTTTTTGAGTGAAACCACTTGGGTTTGAATCCTAACACATAAAAAAAATTTCCAGAAAAACAATCACTCAATTTATAGTTTTATTGAGTGAGATATGACCATTTGAAGAGAGGTGTGGAATCTGACAGCAAGCTGTCAAAACTACACATTGTGCATGTGCTCCTATATTGACTTCTTAACCAAAATTCTTATTCCTTTGCATGCAAAATCCGATTTGACCCTTTTCCATACACTTATTTTCAGTTCCAAAACACATTTTTGAACCATTTAAATTAAATTCAAGTTACCTATCAACTCATCTTTTATAAACTTTTGTAAAAGACTCATTTTGAAGAATGTTGATGTTCTTGCCAAGAACATCAACATGCAACTTAAAATTGTGTATTTTGAGCTCATGCATGTTTGTTTAAGTATGTTTTTAGTGGATTACAAAGATACACTCATGAAAATCTTGAACAAAAGAAGATGGATTTCTCAAGAAAACTACATGCATGTGTTTAAAATGTTCATCTTTGGTCTTAACATAGGTTTGATTTTGGATTCACCACCTTTTTAATAACAAGAAGATGTTATGGTGGTAAATCTACAAACATTAAGACATTGTAAAGAAGATTTTTAAAAAGTTAAAGAAAGTGTAGAAGGGATGAAGAAACATTCATCAAATGCAAGAAAGTGAAAATAACTTAAAAGAGTGTGTGTGGATTTCACCCAACACACTTGTATTTACCTTGGATTATTTTTATCCCTTGAAGAAAAGTGATTGAGGGGCTGGAGTTTGGGATGAAGATGGATGAAGATTTTAAGGTGAAAATGAAGATGAAGATTTGAAGATTTGAAGATAAAGAATTGCAAGTATTCTTTTAGAGAGAGAGTGAGATGAGATAATGAAATGGATTGTGAATACTTGTTGCATTCTTATGGAGTAGAGAGAGGGGGGGGGGGGGGGGGCTCTCAAGGTGCGGGGGGGGGGGGGGGGGGTGGTGAGTGATAGAAATAATTTGTCAAATCTTGTCTTTTTGATTAAAAATTAAAATACAAGTATTTTCTTAATAAATGAAATACAAAGTAATTATATATAAAATAAAGTATATATATATATACTATTATTGAAATACATAAATTATCAATTATATAAATACTTGTAGTATAAATGTAGGTCAAGTTGGCATTTTATGAGATTTATGGATAATTTCCTAATTCAAGGGTTTCTTAGGCAAAATTTCTCAAATTTTTCTATCGTACCGTGTTTATTGCTAAGCTTGCACTATGTGAACTATGTCATGAGAAAAATGATATATTCAGTGTAGTTCTAACCTGAGGTATAAATTTGACGGTTGTCACACGTGTCATGTTAAGAAGAATCTTGTAAAAGACTCCAAAAGCACACATGTTGCTTTACTCTCAGAGTCACCTTCCACTCAGCGATCTACTATCACTGTCACTGAGTTGGAAACTAACTCTGAATGTTCATCAGAAGTTGAGTCTTCAGATCTTGATGAATCTCTAGCACTCCTGGCAAATAAGTTCAGGAGATTCGCTAGAAAGAGTAACTTCAGAAGGAACAAACCCCTTGCACTCACTGATAAGCCAAGATCATCAACCCCTGTTGATAAGGCTACTGCTACCTGCTTTAACTGTGAAAAAGTAGGACACTTTGTAAGTGAATGCAGGTCAAAGAAAGTCTCTAAATCCTCAACTTTCTCCAAGAAATCCTCTAACCCCAGGGCTAGAGATGATAAATATCAAAAGCTGAAAGAAAAGTATGCAAAGCTGAAAAGCTTTAAGAAGAAAGGCAAAGGCCTAATGGCTGACTTTGACTGGGCTGCCTCTGATGAAGAAGAATCATCTGACTCTGAAGATGATGATGAGGCCAATCTCTGCCTCATGGCTAAAATTGAAGAAGAGGAAGAAAATTATGACATTCCCTCTACTTCAGCATCTGCTACTAAGGTATCAACTTCTTTCTTTACAAATATTTCAGATATTGATGAAGCTGATAATCTTTGGAAAATCGATCTCCTGACTATGAATTTATATGATGCCATGAATGGGAAAACCATAGTTGAAAATCAAAACCTTGATCTCGCTGAACAGCTTAAAAACTGTCACCTTCAAATAGAAAAGCTTTCTAAAATTGAAGTAGACTTAAAAGATCAGTTCCATATAAATCAACTAGTCAAAATTGAACGTGAAGAAGCTATCGCTGCATTAAAAGCTGAAAAAGCTACTGATGAAGGACGGTGTAAATCTTCAACAACGATCAATGAGATTATAAAGTCTCAGATACCCCTAAGTGATAAGAGTGGACTTGGTTACAAAACTGATACTCTAGAACCAACCACTGATCGTTCCATGCTCAAATTTAGAACTTTCGTATCCTCAGTCCCTGACACTTTCTCATCTAAGTGCCCCACATCCACCAAAGTTGAAAAGTTAGCTAAGGTGAAGATTACTGCCCCAAGGCAAAGAACACCACTGAGGTTAAGAAATTAACCAAAGTGAAGAATAGTTCTGAAGTTGAATCTTCAAATGTTGCGAAGATTGTTGAACCTTCCACTTCCTCAACCACCACTGACAAGTGTGGGCCTATGGTAAAATGGGTGCCTAAGTCAATCTTCATAATCATAGAAATACTTAAAAGTAGTGAAAAATAGGCTAAGTATAGAAAAGCCTCTCACAGAGGCTCTGCCACTTCTTACAGAAGATCAAGTCCAGAAAGCCACAGAAGCTACAGAGGTAATCACAGAACCTCTGTAGTGCGCAAGAAGAAGATCAACTCGGAAACAAGTGGACTGCTCCACAGAAGGTCAGACCATAGAACCTCTGTAATGCCTTACAGAGCCTCTGTGGTCTGCTATGAAGACTTGGAAGATATTACTGGATACGTTCATCAACTTGCATGGAAAAGTACTGTCAAAACACGTGTCAAGCTCTGAGTGGACTCAATAGGGCATGGTACAAAATAGACGTTTGCGCCATTTAATGCATTTACCAATAGTACATCTGCTCCATTAAATGCGCATGGCTCAAACAACTGTTCACACCATCCAGTTCACTATTCATGCCGTAAAAGGAACAGTGACCTACCTCATAGTCTTCTAAGAGTAGTATAAAAGGAAGTCTCATGTTGAGATCTTCCTAAGAACGAATACACAAGGAATCACTAATACTCTCAAACGTTATTGTCAAATATCTGAGTGTTATATTCTCACACACACCAACAGTTCTAAATCTGTTCTTCGTGTTCTTATTACATATTGAATAACAGTAACTGTTCAAGAAATCCTTTTTATTCCTTACTGTTTTCTTTATATATGTGCGTTCTAATATCTATCAAACATATCTGTTAGTTTAATACGCTTCCGCATCAAACTCTAAACTCAACTAATAGACTGTTAATCTTGATTAAGTGTATCTGGGTTCCAACAATTGGTATCAGAGCCTCTCTTGATTTTCAATATCAAGTGATCCACTTATCAGGATTCGTGATAGATATTATTGTGTCTGGAAACTGCTTAAACTCAGAAAATCTTCAAGTTCATAGAAGTAACTCTTTAGTCATACTCTCCTTCTAAAATCTTCAAAAATGACAAATACAAATAATTTCTTTACTACTGGTTCTCTCACTAAACCTCCTAGTCTCCTTCGAGATGAGTATCCTCAGTGGAAAATAAGAATGGTCCATTTTTTCGAGGGCACTGAAAAAAATCAAGTACAATATCTGTACAATCCTCCTCCTATTCCCATGACAGTAGTACCTCGTATACCTGCTACTGCTGAATCTGCCGAAATCCCCGAACATCAAAAACCAAAGCCAAAAGGGGAGTGGTCAACCGAAGATAAAGCAGAAGATGAAGTTGCTCAGAAAACCAAGAGGACATTGATTATGGCAATACCCAACGAACTCTTTCAATCCTTGGATTCATGTGAAACAGCGCATGATCTGTGGAAAGAACTGGAAAGACAGTTGGAAGGAGGTGCTAAAACACAAAAAAACCGAAGAGCACAGTACATCAATGAATATCATGCATTCAGAGCCTCTTCAACAGAATCTCTGCAAACAACATACGACAGATTCAACTCTCTAATCAACAAGTGCAGAAAATCAGGCATTGACAGAACTTCTGAAGAAAACAATGTCATGTTTTTAAAAAGTCTAAATGAAGAATGGCTCCAGCTGTCTATGTCCCTACAGACAAATCAAGATCTAGACACCTGGACTCTCTCTGATCTTTACGGAACATTAGCCGCACAAGAACCTCAGATAGCACAGGCTAAAACACTAACCATTGTACCATATGCATTGGTTAGTAAAACTAAAGAAGATGCACAGAGACCAAGAAATGAAAAAGCCACAGAGGAGAAGAAGAAGGAGAAGAAGAAGATGGTGATTATAGACAGTGAAGAAGAAGAGCAAGCAGAAAAAGAAATAACTCTTGCGTCACTAGCTAAATCTTTAGCTCTATTGACAAAAGAGTTCAGAGGAAACAGAAGAGGTTCCGGAAATGAAAGATATGATAGAGAAAACAGAAGAGATGACAGAAGAGAAGAAGAATCGAGTGGCCGACAGAGGTCAAGCGAAAGACATTACAGAGGAAATGACCGACAGAGGTCAGATGAGTCGGTAAGCCACACACAGCAAGAATGCTACAAATGCGGCAAACCTGGTCACTATGCAAATGAATGTAGATCAGAGAAAGGCGAAGACCTACAGAAGTCCAATGATAGAACAGGAAACACTCCTCAAGGATGTTTTAACTGCGGCAAACCAGGCCATTTTGCGAATGAATGCAGAAGCAGATCAAATCGCCCACAGAGGGACTCTGCTTTCTACAAAAAGAAAGCCGAGTATTATGCTCAAAAATCCTTAATGGCAAAAGGACATTCTGAGGAGAACACAGAAGACTTCCAGTCAGACTCTACTTCTGACGATGAACATACCGCCAATGCCCTCTTCTGTGGCATGGCAGAAGTCGACTCCTGCACTGACTCTGAGGTATCTACTTCAAATTCCAACTCTTGTATTACCTCTGTAGATGATAATACACTTAGAAATAACATTGAATTAATTGAACTGAAAGAGATAAATCAAATTATTCAGAAAAGACTCACCTTCAATGAGAGAGAAGTACGACTTCTCACTCAAGAAAAAGCAAAGATTTTTGAGGAAAAAGAGAGAATAGAAAAGAATTGGAACAAAACTCTAGATCCTTTAAAAAAACAAATTTCTGAATTAACCAATACTTTAAAAGATAAAACAAAAGAACTTTCAGTTTCAAGGAGCGAAACTACTAACATAAGAGCTCTTAAAGAATACTTTCAAAGAGAAAGAGAGGTATTATGGCAAGATTTACTCAGAAGAGAAGTTTTGATTAAAAACTATAAAGATGCACAGAAAGTTTATGAAAAAGTAAACTCACAAATAGGAAGACGAGGTATAGGGTATGATGATATCACCCTAGGTGTTGAAGGCAAAAGAAACAAACCTCTGTCCTCTTTATTTGTGATTGGAAAAACGAACAAACCAGATTTTCCAAATCTAATCTCTGTAAGCAAAAGGGCGAAAATCTCTGTGGATCCTTACTTGAAGAAACATAAGAAGATGATTAACGTGTGGTTTGAAAACACAGACTCATCATCTTCAACCTCTGTCAATAGAGGTATCAAACCAAAGAAATATCTGAAAACACAAGATCAGATTGGTATCTTCATGTTTGGTAAACCAGAGACCCAAACACAGGTTGCTTTTGTCTGTTTGATAAACGTTGAAAAAAAATTATCAGCAGAAGCTCCTGAGTTTAAACCCATTTTTTCAGAAGAAAACTTTAAAAATTTAATTGAAAAAGAAATTTTGGAAATATGGAAATCAAGCGTTTTAGAAAATTTCTGTACATCTTCTATAGATAAAACTCTCACTGAAGAAATCTTATTAGAAACCTCTGCAATCTATGAAAACTATTCTACAGAGGAAGAAAGCTCGTACGATACATGATCAGAAAATCCAGCCTCTATTGAAAGAATTGACTCAACCTCTGTATACGAGGACGATTCATCCTCTGACAACTCAGAGACTGATTTCAAATCAGGGATAATTCACTGTGACACAGAGGATGTCAAATTCTCCTCTGAAGTTCCTCACAGAACTATTTCTCCAAAAGAGAAACTCACAGAGATTCCAATCTGCCAAGATTTTCTAAAATTGAATCTACATATCAAAACCTCTGCTGAGCTTAAAATGTTACAGAAGACCTCTATTGATCCTATAAGTTCTAGATTTTCAAAACCCAAGGTTAATAAATCTTTTTCTTCTGTGACAGTGATGAAAGAAGTTCACCACAGAAGCAACCCACAGAAGGCAGGTCATAAACAGAGCTTTTGCAAACAACATTCGAGTATTCATAGATCTTCTAGTAATAGGAAATCTAATGTAAAGAAAGAATGTAATGCCTCTGTGGCTGAGTTTAAAAAGTTCAATGAAAAGTTCAAGCAAATTACATCTCATATTCAATACTGTCATTGCTTTGATCTTATGTCTAAACTTAATAATCATTTTTCAAGTCAAATCTGTTTACTCTCTACGACAATTCAAAAGTCAAATCCCACAAAGAAACAATCTGACTCTTCTGCAGAGAACAAAATGTATTTCAAGAATGCCAAGGCAAACTTGAAAAACTCTAACAATATTGGACCCATATGGATATGGGTACCTAAATCTCTGTGATTGTCCTGCAGAAGAAGTATGTGCCAATCTGGTATCTAGACTCCGGATGCTCAAGGCACATGACTGGTGATAGAAGTGCACTATCCACGTACAAAGAAACACAAGATGGTGGATCTGTGACTTTTGGAGACAACAAGAAAGGACACATAAAAGGCTATGGAGTCGTAAGGAAAGAAGACGTTTCTGTATACAAAGTTGCATATGTGGATGGCCTTAAGCACAACCTACTCAGTGTAAGTCAACTTTGTGATACAGGATTCAATGTGTTGTTCAAAAGAACTTTCTGCTCTCTACAAAGTGAAGAAACAAGTATGGAACTTCTGCGAGCTGAAAGAATAGGTGATCTATATCTAATGAACTTCAACTCAAAGAACAAAGACAAAGTTTGCCTTGTTGCCTACAAAAGTGAAGAAGCCTGGTTATGGCACAACAGGTTCTGTCACTTGAATTTTCACACATTGGAAAAACTGGTCAAACTTGATCTAGTTAAAGGTTTGCCAAATGTTAAATTCAATAAGGATCATTTATGTTCTGCCTGTGAGATGGGAAAACTCAAAAGAGCTTCCCACAAAGGCAAAACAGATGTATCTTGCACTAGACCTCTGTACATGCTTCATGTCGACCTCTGCGGTCCCATTGCCATACAGAGCCTAGGTGGCAAGAAATACATACTTGTCCTAATTGATGAGTATTCGCGTTTCACATGGGTTGAATTCGTTAGAAAGAAATCAGATGTTCCAAATATATTGATAAATCTAATGAAAAGAATCCAAGTTCTTTATAATTGCAGAATACAGAAGTTAAGAAGTGACAATGGCACAGAATTTAAAAACTCTGTCATTGAAGCCTATCTTTCAACAGAAGGAATATCACAGAACTTCTCTGCAGCTCGCACTCCACAACAGAACGGTGTTGTCGAAAGAAAAAATCGAACACTTGTGGAAGCCGCAAGAACTATGATGACAGCATGCGGATTATCAATGAACTTTTGGGCAGAAGCAATTTCTACTGCGTGTTATACTCAAAATCGATCAACCATTGTGAAAAGACACCTCAAGACGCCTTACGAATTGCTTAACAAACGGCGGCCAAACATCAAATTTTTCCATGTATTCGGATGCAAATGCTTCGTCTTAAACGACAGAGATTCAAGAGGAAAGTTTGATGTAAAAGAAGATGAAGGCAAATTCATTGGATACTCTGCCACTTCCAAAGCCTACAGAACATTCCTTACAAAGTCTCACAAGATTGTAGAAAGCATCAATGTTTATTTTGATGATTCATTCCAAATGACTTCTGAACAAATCAGTTCAGAACTCGGAATTAAAGGGAAATCCTCTGTCATCTCACAAGCAAAAATAGACTTGGATCTTCTATTTTTAGAGATGCTCCACAAAAACATTGATCCTTCTGTTGGAACAATCAGGGTTTCTGAAGAACCATCCTCTGTCGGACAAAATCCTACAGGTTTGTCTCTAACTGGTCCTAACAATGCTTCATCTTCTTCTGTAAATACTACAGATGCAATTGCCGAAGCAGAAGAAAGTGCAGAAGATGAAACATCAAGGAAAACGACCACAGAAGCTGCACAAACCACAGAAGAACCAATTACAGAGGAAATCGAGGACCAAGACTATACGTCCTCAGAGGAACAAACTCCACCACCACTCGTACCAATCATCCCACAAACGGTAGAATAAACTACCAAGGCACGAAGAACAACAGAGGCTACACAAGAAGAAACACAAGAAGTCTCTAAAGAAAGTCTGAATGACATTGATGATCATCTTCCACGCACAACTCAATGGACAAAAAGCCATCCTCCAAGTCAAATAATCGGAGAACCTTCTGACGCAGTAAAAACAAGGTCTGCCACTGCTAACTTTTGTTTCTTTACAAATTTTATTAGTGTGATAGAACAAAAGAAGATTTCTGAACCCCTAGATGACCCAAACTGGGTAGACCCCATGCAAGAAGAACTTTTGCAATTTGAGCGTAACAGAGTATGGACTCTAGTACCTCTGCCAAGAGGAAAACAGGCCATTGGGACTAAATGGGTCTACAGAAACAAGAAGGATGAAGATGGAGTGGTCATCAGAAACAAAGCAAGATTAGTAGCAAAGGGATATAGACAAGAAGAAGGCATAGACTACGATGAAACTTTTGCCCCTGTCGCACGGCTCGAAGCAATAAGAATATTCTTAGCCTTCGCAGCCCACAGAGGTTTTAAAGTCTATCAGATGGACGTAAAATCAGCTTTTCTCAACGGTGAAATCCAAGAAGAGGTCTACGTTAATCAGCCACCAGGATTTGAAAGCTCAAAGTTTCCAAGGCATGTATACTGCCTTGAAAAAGCTCTATATGGACTGAAACAGGCTCCACGAGCATGGTATGAACGACTTTCTACCTTTCTTCTAGTCAATGGTTACAACAGAGGTACAACAGATACTACCTTATTCTATAAACGCAAAAGTAGTGAGATAATGCTTGTACAATTATACGTAGATGACATAATTTTTGGGTCTACTAATTCAGAAGAGTGTAAAAGATTTGAAAAACTCATGCAGAGTGAGTTTGAAATGAGTATGATGGGAGAATTAACTTTCTTCCTCGGACTCCAAGTCAAACAATCCTCAGAGGGAATTTTTATAAATCAAGCTAAATATGTCTCTGACATTCTTTCCAAGTATAGCTTCTCTGATGCCTCTGCAATGAAAACTCCAATGGCCACTGGAAACAAGTTATTCTTAGATTCAGATGGCATCTCTGTAGAATGCACTCTCTACAGAGGCATGATTGGATCTCTGTTATACTTAACAGCAAGCAGACCTGACATTATGCATGTCACATGTCTCTGTGCACGCTATCAAGCTAATCCAAAGAAATCACATTATGATGCCGTAAAGAGAATCTTTAGATACCTAAAAGGGACCAAAAATCTTGGTCTCTGGTATCCACAGAACTCTGGTTTTGGTCTTAAAGCTTATACAGATTCAGACTATGGAGGATGCATGCTCGACAGAAAGAGTACCTCTGGGAGTTGTCAATTCCTAGGTGGTAAACTAGTCAGTTGGACCTCCAAGAAGCAGAATTGTGTTTCCACATCCACAGCAGAAGCTGAATACGTTGCTGCCGCTAGCTGTTGTTCTCAGGTTCTATGGATGAAGACTCAGCTAAAAGACTACGGCCACATTCTGTTCAAAATACCCATCTTCTGCGATTCCAAAAGTGCTATTGCTATCTCTGCCAACCCTGTGCAACACTAAAAAACCAAGCATATCGATATAAGGTATCACTTCTTGAAACATCATGTTGAATACGGTACAATCGAAATGCATTTTGTGCCCACAGAATATCAACTCGCTGACTTATTCACCAAAGCACTAGACGAAAAAAGATTCAACTTCTTGGTGGGTAAGATAGGAATGATTAACATGGTGTGAAAATCCTCAGTAAGTATAGTTTTATCTTCTGTAAATAATAAGTAAATACATTGCTTAAATTATTGTTTTGAAATATTCTACTTCGATATGTAAATTCTTAACACCTTCAATAGTTCTTGAAACTACAGAGCTTCTGTAAGTCAACTCAGAACCTCTGACGACCCCTACAGAACCTCTGAAAGACCATGACCTATGTTCTATGCAAAACTTATCATTCTTTGATCCAAGCATAGGTCAAGGGGGAGCAAAAGGAAATTACTTGATCTACAGAGGTGATTAGGTCAAGGGGGAGCAAAAGGAAATTACTTGATCTACAGAGGTGATTAGGTCAAGGGGGAGCAAAAGGAAATTACTTGATCTACAGAGGTGATTAGATCAAGGGGGAGCACAAGGGAACCCTGAAATGATCTAAAGAGATAAAACTTTCAAGGGAAAGCCAAAGAAAAATGTCGATGACTCCATATCGACAGAAGTCAGATATCACTGCCGAGAAAAGAAGAACCAAAAGGTATGTCTCTCGCACAAAAGGTTTTTGGAAAACAATTTTCTAGGACAAGAATTGTCAAATATGTCCTAAATATACTGTGAATAACATCTCAAAAATCAAAAGCTCAAAAAGTTTCACAAAATTCGAATTAGGAGAAATTTAAGGTCATAGAGCTTCTGCTGAGCTCAACAGAGCTTCTGCAGGAAATATGCTCTGTGATCACAAATTAACCTTCTGTCGATCTTTTGGAATGTTATCTCGAAAACCAAAAACGCAGACCATGACCTTCTCGAACAAACCGTTTTTTTTTAAAACAGTTTTATCGGACACAAACTTTCAAATATGTCCGAAAAACATCTCTTAAACCAAATCAAAAATTGGATGATCAAAAATACTAATAAAATTTTTGTTATGAGATTTTTTCTCTCATAGAGCTTCTGCTGGCCCTCACAGAACTTCTGCAAGTTCCAACAGAGCCACAAAACCTCTGCGAAGCAAATTTCTTCACAAAAATCCGATTTTATCCTCTCCAATGCCTTTACAAATGTTTTGGTTAAAGAAGAACCCCACAGAAGTCATGATAACAATGAGATATATGAAAAAGGGATAAACATCAAAGATTTTCAAGATCACAGAGCCTCTGTAAACTACAGAAGCTCTGTCAATCTGATTACTTGGGCATCTCTGTAGTAATAACGGTTACTTTTACTGCGAGTGAAACTCATATGGCTAAGAACAACTCCACGCGCCTAGCATTAATGGGCCGCGCACGACGTCCTGTCATCTTCTGACATGACCTACGTGTCCCATTTTCATTGGGCAAACATGGAACGTTTTTTTTGGTAAGTTGAACCCGCCGCTCAAACTCGAGTGCGGATTCCAAACTTTAATCCATTGCCATATATTTTACCCTTTCGAAGTCTACCGTTTTACCATCCTATAAAAACAAACCTTACCCTCTCATAAAACCTTTTACAAACTCTCATCTTCTTCTCCGGCGATACCCTGCAAAACACTTGCAAATGGCTTCATCTTCTCGAGCTACATCCTCTGAACTCTCTCCGGCGAACTCAACGGAAAACTCCACTGCTCATTCAGAACATTCTGAAAACCCCAGCCTTGCAAGAGATATTGAACAACAAGATTCCGGGGACTCCGCAGACTTTGCTCCGACGACACACTTGCAAAACTTCATAGATAAGGATCATTTAGAAGCCACTCTTCCTATCAAATCCAACAACTGCTATTTGGTCCCCTCACCCACTACTTTCGGCGAAATCCCATGCCATACTTCTGAACATCATGGAAAACCATATCCTCTTCCCTCTACTATCAAGAACCCCTAACAGAATTCCAGTCCGTTATTTGAACCAATTTTGGCAAAGCTGCCGATTTGATAAAGACGATTCTCTTATCAAAGGGTACATTTCAAGACCTGATAAATCTGGGCATCTTGAAATCAAGTTCAACAGAACAATGTTCTCACTTGAATTCAACCTACCAACAAGGGGTCTTCTGGGATTGAAAAGTTATGCAGAGCAACCAACAGACGAAGAGCTCTGTCGATTCGTGGAAATGCTTGGGTACAACACCCAACTACGGAAGAGAAATGACTTCCGCAGAGGCCGATTACCACCTCTGTGGAACACTTTGTTCTCTATTCTTAACAGATGCCTGACAGGAAAGATAGGGAGTATTGACCAGAGCTCACATCAAATCTTGAGCATCATGTATGGGGTTTACTATGATCTTCCACTAGATTATGCGACCATAATGATGCAAGAGATCATAAACACCATCGACAGAAAGAACAACTCGAAAAGGGTCAAAGAGAACGATCCCAACTTTCTACCACCTCTGCAATTCCAAAGAATATTGGGAGTACTGTTCGAACCTCTGCTGCTAATCCAAAATTGGCCAATGGAAGGGCCAACTCCCAAACAGTTCCCGATGAACAAAAATACCCCCACTGATCATGCTGATGGCTACTCACACTGCAGACCTCTGTCAAAGAAACTTCTGCGCTACGCATCGAACATATCCCTTAAGAAAGAGTATATACGCGATCATAGAACTCCAAAACCGAGTCCTATGACACCCTCGTGTTTAGGTGTCCCCCCTAGGAACAATGATAGCAAAACCTCTTTCCACTCAAGCAGAAAAGGATCAAAAGTTAGCAAAACACATGGCTATTCAGCTCAGCTTCATAGCCAAACGCGCAGAAATAATGGGAAAGAAATCTTCAGCAAAGATCTCTGCTTCTACTCCAAAAGCTAAGAAGAGAAAAACTGCAGAAGGCACATCAACTAGCACTGCAGAAGATAGACCTTCACCTCCCCATGCCACAGAGATTGGCTCCTCTGCTCCTCCCCTTTTCACAAAACAGAAAAAGAAAAGATCCAAATCAACAGAGGAAGGGGCACCAAAACCAAAAAGGAGGAAAACCAAAAAGAAGCATGGTAAATCATTTAAAAAATTGGTTACCATTGCAGAAGAGGCAATCATAGAGGGTGAAACTGCAGAAGAAGAAGATGCAGAAATAGGAATGACAGAAGAAGGATATCAATCACCCTATCAATCTCCAGATAGATTTGCTCACCAGGGAGACCTGAATGATTTCCTACAGAACCCCGAAATTGCAAACACCCTTAATACAGCAGGGTGGACGGCACAACCTCTCGACCACCACTCTCCAGAAGAACATGATTTCTTCATTTCTGGTATTGACACACATCTACAAGAAGATGACACAACACCTAGAAATCAACCAGCCGAAACCCCTGTGATTTTACAAAACCCTTTCATTCAAGGATTGGACGTCCACAGAAGAAGTACAAACCAAGCTTCAGAAGATACAGAACAAACCGAAGCTGAGTGGAATACAACTGAAGAAGAAACCACAGAAACAGGGATAGAAATCTCAGAGGTAGATTCAGATGAACAAGAGGCTATCTGGATACGAAAAGGTCTCTATCATCCTCATGTCATGAGATTATACGGATCTCATCACATGTATGACTCCTTGCGCACAGAGCAAGGAACTTCCACAGAACCAGAAGAAGAAACAAGAAAAGATGCCGAAGTTGAAGAAGGCACACAACCAAACCAAACTCCCAGTGCAACCCACATTTCTAACTCCGCAGGTCTAGCTGCAGAAGGAGTTATTGAAAAAGAGCAGCACAGCTCGATCCCAACCCAACCCATCCAGCCAGAGGTTACTCTTTCAACCTCTGTGCCCACAGAAACCGGGGAATCCATTCCTAGGGAGTCTCCTCAAAGAGACTCACCTAATGTTCGTGATCAATCGCCCCAGATCACACAAGAACACCCTACAGAGGAATTTGTTTCCTCTGACACGCACTTATTAAGACCCACACTTCTTTCAGAGAGAAGTAGAGAGCACAAAGACAAAGAGACTCTAGACAAGTCTCCTAGTCAACAGAAGGATACTTCAATACCCACCTCTAGAGTGGATTTGGACAATGTTCTTCTCAGAACTTCTGTAGGGATTGAAACTCATGTTTCTTCTCAAGGATCAGAAGGAAATCCTTCCATTCTCAACGTACAAACAGGAATGAAAGAAGGTATCCCAGGAACAGGGATTCACTCTGGAGACGAATGTGTTCCTCCAGAGGTTACCATCGGAACACAAGTCATAAGGGATGAGTTCCAAACCCTTGAGACCTCTGTGAACCAAACCTTGAAAGAGTTGCAAAGCTCTTTCAAATCTTTTACAGAGACAACATCACTGGCACTGCTAAACCTGAACACCAAAATGGACAACCTGTCCACAGAGGTAAAAACTGCCATCTCACAGATGAAGTCTGCTGCTACCGCATCCACCACTTCTGCCGCAACAACTACTCCTTCTTCGATTGAGAACTCCATCAACAAGTTCCTTGATCAATTGAACAAACAGACTTCAGTGTCAACGGGCATCACTCCTGCTGATCTACAGAAGGCCCTACAAAAAGTTCAAGAAGAAGCCATGCGAAATACCATGCTGATGCAACCCAAAGACTACATGACAAGAGCACAGCTGACAGAGCTTGGGCAGAACGTGATTAATCAAGTGACAGAAGTCATCCTTTCCTTCACCACTGCCAATGCTAACTTCGTGAAAAATTTCAGAGAAAGTGTAGGAAGGATGAGATTCAAAACAGAGGCAGAGCTAGCAACTCTTCTTGGCCTCTGTGATGATGTCTGCGCGAAACTGATCGCTGCTGGAGCCACAATGCCAAAGAAACCCGATGCTTCCTGCAAAGCAGAGGGTACATCAGACAAGGGTCAGGATGACTCTGATGATGATGACCATCCTGGTCCATCAGATCATCCTGAGGGGGAGAAAACTACAGAGAAAACTGCAAGCAGAGGACTTACAGGTCCACCAATAGCCGCAGAACCTCTGAGTCAAGCACCTCCAGAACAGACCCGACAACAACAAACTCAACAAACCACAGAGAATACACCCATCTCTGTGGATTCAACCTCTGAAGAACCCAACACTACAGAAGCAGATAAGAAAACCTCAGAGGCAACAACCGCCCCTGAGGTAATCATTTTGGAAGAAACAGATGAACCAACCACAGAGAAAACACCCACCTCTGTGGAAACACCCCAAACCATACCCAGAAGAAAGTCGATTGCCACCAAACCAAAAAGAGCAACGACCTCTGCTTCTGACATTCTGAAAAGGATGCACACAACAATGAGTGATCGTATGGTGAAGAGAGAAGAAGAAAGGCACAGGTTCACTTTAGCTTTCAGAATGGCAAGAAGATTTAATGACAACACTTCATCAACAGAAACTGAGCTCACAGAAGAAGTCACCAAACAACCTCCAACAGAACCATCGCCACAAAAGTCCTCTAAATCACAATCGTCAAAATCCACAGAGGCAACCTCCATCAAACCTACAGAAGTGCAAACCTCAAATCCCACAGAAGCAACAGGTTCTGCCACGACAACAAAAGATAAAGGCAAAGGGATACTGACATAAGAGCCTAAGAAGAAGAAAACATTGTCAAAGCCAACAGAGAAACTGATGAAGAGTGCGTTTGACGCCTTTCAAACCCCAAAACCCGAAGAAGTTGACTGGGCACATGGATTGAAGCCTCTGTCAGAAATTCCTTTAACTGGTAGAGCTACAGAAGTTGTTCAATAGATGGAGAGTCTCATAAGACAAATTCCACGACCTGGTCCAACACATGAAGAAATGGAAGAAGTGGTATACAAATACCTCTACAAACAATCCTTTCAGACAAACTATCCAATAGATCATGTGACAGATCCAAGGATCAGAGAAGAATTTGAGAACATCTTCACGAGAACAAACCCAAGAGCCAAAGCAGATGTCTTCTCAATTCACAAAATCAAAAAGGTGATCTTCTGCAGATTCTCCTTCACAAGAACCTATCCAAGGGTCAGGTACAATCTTTACAGAGTCAGAAGAGAGAACAATTCAGAATCTACCTTCGCTGATGCTGACTTAAGAAACATCAATCCTTACGATCTACCTGACCTTCTGCAATGGACAAAGGACAACTACAACACAGAGGCAAACACCAGAGCCTATCAAGTATTGAGAAAAGCGATGAGGGAAAAGCTTCTGCTATACAGCATGATAGATTTTCAGCTGGGAAAAGATCTTGGTCTCAAACATCTAGATCTACGACCACCAGAAGATCGCTGCCCACCAGACGCTGTGCCCAACTCAATCATCAGAGAACCAAGATTTGGGTTAGTATTTCAAAACCCACAACACCAGGTTAAACTTTTTGTACTCATGGATTGTCAGAAGTACGCAACCAGTACTCTGAGCAAATTCAGAGCAAGCCTTGTAAAATACAGAGGTACAGAGAAAATGGATAGAGATGATGCAGATACTTTCATCAGAGAAATAGACTCAACAATCCGCCTAAGAGAACTCTGCATCAGATTCTACAAAGAGATCAGAAAAGTCGGCAGAGACAACAGAAGCTACAACGATTTCAAAGATGCCAAAATCTGATTCTCAGACCTCCAATCTCTGCAAACAAAGTTTTATCTTTCATTGTACTCAAATGTAAAATGCCTCTGGCATATTTCTAAATGAAAGAAATTTCGAGGTATTGTTTAACCTCTGTCTTATCTAACTTAGCCTAACTAAACTCAAAGTCAAATTTTTATTTTTCACTACTTAGGGGGAGATTGTTAGCTTCAATCTTCCTAATCATAGAAATACTTAAAAGTAGTGAAAAATAGGCTAAGTATAGAAAAGCCTCTCACAGAGGCTCTGCCACTTCTTACAGAAGATCAAGTCCAGAAAGCCACAGAAGCTACAGAGGTAATCACAGAACCTCTGTAGTGCGCAAGAAGAAGATCAACTCGGAAACAAGTGGACTGCTCCACAGAAGGTCAGACCATAGAACCTCTGTAATGCCTTACAGAGCCTCTGTGGTCTGCTATGAAGACTTGGAAGATATTACTGGATACGTTCATCAACTTGCATGGAAAAGTACTGTCAAAACACGTGTCAAGCTCTGAGTGGACTCAATAGGGCATGGTACAAAATAGACGTCTGCGCCATTTAATGCATTTACCAATAGTACATCTGCTCCATTAAATGCGCATGGCTCAAACAACTGTTCACACCATCCAGTTCACTATTCATGCCGTAAAAGGAACAGTGACCTACCTCATAGTCTTCTAAGAGTAGTATAAAAGGAAGTCTCATGTTGAGATCTTCCTAAGAACGAATACACAAGGAATCACTAATACTCTCAAACGTTATTGTCAAATATCTGAGTGTTATATTCTCACACACACCAACAGTTCTAAATCTGTTCTTCGTGTTCTTATTACATATTGAATAACAGTAACTGTTCAAGAAATCCTTTTTATTCCTTACTGTTTTCTTTATATATGTGCGTTCTAATATCTATCAAACATATCTGTTAGTTTAATACGCTTCCGCATCAAACTCTAAACTCAACTAATAGACTGTTAATCTTGATTAAGTGTATCTGGGTTCCAACAAAGGGTATCTGGTATCTCGATAGCGGATGCTCTAGACATATGACTGGAAAGAAAAATCTGCTCACTGAATAGAAGGAAGAGAAGGGTCCCTCAGTGACCTTCGGTGGAAACGGAAAAGGCTATACCCGAGGTTTTGGTGTACTCTCGAATGGTACAATAACCAATCAAATGCAAACACGTGTCCGTGTCATGATGAAAAACTTTCCCGCTCGAGTTTTTCTCTCTCTCTAATCTCACTATATAAACACTCTGTGGGTTTATATTTTTCCTTTACGCGAAAAACTTCTCCTCCAAGCAAGACAAAGAAAATTATTGTTGCATTTGTGCTCTCAAGTTTTCAAGAACTTCTTCTTCTTTTTAGAACCAGGTTAATAATTCTGTTATTCACCTGTTTCTTAAACTTGTTAATGGTCTTCTCTTTGTTTTTACAAGATCAAACAAAAGAACTTTTTCAAATGAAATCATTTCTTTCATGGTTTTATGAACACAACCTTTCATGGTTGTTCTTCAAGTTTAAACACAAGATCTTAAACTTGTTCTTCATACGTTTTTCCAGAATCCTAATTCTCAAAGGAAACTGGAAAACAAGATTTTTTTTATTGGGTTTGCTTTTCTTTAAAAAAAAAACCAAGAAAAACCCTAATATCTTCATTAGGACATTTTTGTCTGAATGAAATCGACAAAATTCGAACCATCTTATTGGAAAAAATTTCCACATTAAGATTATTCTTATTTGTTATATCTTTGGTTGAATTGATAATACAGAAATGGCATCTACTGACATTTCCACTGCTAAGAACACCACTGCTGAGAACACTGCTGTTGCTGAGGAATTGGAAATCATCAAGGCTCCTCAGGTCAAGTTCACTATTGAAGAACTGGATTGGACAAAAACAAACAACCTCTATACGCTTCTCGAGTTTCCTCCTCGAAAGCAAGTCACACATCTGAATGATGCTGTGAATTTCCCGAAAAACTATTGCCTCTCTACAGCCCTGACCATAACACCTCCTGCACATCAGCTACTACTATCTCAGTTCTGGTATTCTGCCAGACACTCTCAGCTACCATCAACCAATGACTCCTCAAAGACAATTCATTGCATCCTCTGTGATACTGATTTTGGCACTATAAAGATCACCCCTGCCATTATCCGTAAAGCCCTGAGCCTTCCCATCGCCATAAAAGAAAAACCTTTTGTTCCCCTCCCTGACCACAAGAAACATTCTGATAGGGAAGCCATCACTGCATTCTTTGATGCAATGGGCTATGTATGGGAAACTGGGAGGGACAAGAATCCTGAGAAGAAGCTGACCCTCATCAAGAAGTCAAAAATGCCCAGCGAGATGAACTTCATCTTCGCTCACTTAATAAGCTGCATGACTGCAAAGACCGGCTCCTCTGATCAAGTCGCTCAACCTCAGCAAGCAATGGGATATGCTTTGATGAAAGGTCTTCATATTGACTGGGCATCGATAATCTACGATGACCTTGTACTCAGAGTAGACTCCGCCGCTGACTGATCTCCATGGGTTCTATATCCTAGATTCATCAGCGCCGTCTTCCAAACAGGCCTGAAGGACAACTACCCACAAGTAGGAGACCTGAAACTCTCTCTGGTTGGTCCTAAAGTACTAGACTTCAAGCCAGTGGAAAACGAGGTACGTCTCTCTACACTCTTAACTCTTCTCAATCCTCCTTCTTCTTCTACTTCTGCAGCTCCTTCAGTGGACAAACCCACCGCTGATACCCCAGCTGCAACCTCCTCTCCTTCAAGAAAAAGGAAACACTCTTCTACCCAACTTAGTTAAAAAAGAACTAAGAAAACCAAGGAGCAACCCCAGCAATTTCTTGCTGAAAACTCCTCAGCTCATCTCGAAGAGCTGAAGGAAAGTTCAGTGGTACGCTCTGCCACAGCTGAACAAGCCACCCATTCCATCCCAGCTTCAGCGTCTCTAAACGCTGAGGTTATAAACTTGGAATCTACCCAACCTCCTTCAGTCTCTCTATAGATTCTCAACCTTCGCTACTCTCTCCTCTCCATTGGACTTTAATCCAGTTTTCACCACGATCACTGGAGCACCCGTCATTCCTCTAGAAGCTAAAGCTGATACTCTTCAAGGAGTGATGGATGTAGGACCTGCAGAAATGCCCATGCGTACACGCACTCTAGCTGACGACATGGAACTCTTTTCAGGACACAGAGGTTTTGACGAATTCATCAATCCTCTTGCAGGTATACACCAACCCATATACACTGTAACTGAACCCCAAACTTCTGAGCTTTCCTCTGTTCATAAGTACTTATATGTTACAGATCCTAATTTGTGAGACATCAACGCCTCTCTGAAGAACCTGGATACGAAGCTGACAGGTCTCACCACTACTCTCTCAGACAACTCTACAGCTGTAACAAACGCTGGAGAGAATCTCAATAAGTTGACAATAGTGGTTGAATATAAAGCCTCCAAAACTGATTTGGAGAAGATTGATAAAACTCTTGGTGACTTTGCCAAAGCTCTTGTTAATCTCTACACAGACTACACCTCTCTCAAAACATCAGTTCAATCCATGTCCAGTGAGTTTACAACGCTGAAGACATCGGTTGGAAATCTTCAGGGAGAGATGACTGCTGTAAAGACTGAAGTCAGTTCAGTAAAGACTGACATGAGTTCTGTAAAGAATGACGCCAATTCATTGAAGACTGACGTGAATTCAATGAAGACAATGATGCAGCAGATCCTGAATAACATGACCGCCCCTGCCCCTGCACCGACGCATTTTACTACGGCGGATCGTGCTGAACTTTTGAAGATCAATCCTGCTATTACTGGCCTAGAAGACAGAGTAGCAGCGATTGAAGATTATATGGGGATCCCTAGCCAAGAAGACAGGGAACCAAAACCAACTGCTGAGTCATCCCATTCCTCTCCCACTCATTATGAGGAAGGGGGGGAGAAGAACTCTGAAGACCTTCCCCATGATGAATCTATCAAGGGGAAGAAGACTGAAGACCTTACCCTTACTGAAGAGGGTGAGAAGACAAATGAAGAAACAACCACTGGACCTCAGGGAGATGAAAACCCTGGGGGAACCGAGAAGCTTACCTCTATATTTGAGGGGGAGCAACTCGAAGAAGATGCTGAAGAATCTGAATCTGAAGCTGAAGATGAAGAAGCCATCGACTTATCTGATGATGAATCATCCTCTTCTCCAAAGAATGATCATGATGATGATGACTCCTTTATCGTCAAGCCTGCTCAGAGGACTACAGCTCTTAAAGGGATCTTGATAAAAGAACCTTTAGGGGAGCGGACCAAGGCAAAGCCTTCAACGTCTGAAGCTGACAAAGGAAAAAACAAAGGCCTCGCTGAAGAAGACAATCTGACGATCTCTATTCCAAAGCCAGTTTGTCAGGTACACTAAATCTTCCTTGCACTACATCCCTCCTCTATCTATACACATTATCAACTCTCCTCTCCATAAAAACCTCTATACACAACCACATTCTTTCTCTATCTCTGTTCTACCCAAGTTCTTACTCGTACGATCGCTGTGTTTCAGCTAGTCCTCTCCCCTGTTTGAGGATATCGCTGAAGTTTCTACAGCTAAGACTTCACCAACAATAATCCCAGCTCCCAACGCTGAAGAAATAATCCCGGTCTTAGATTTGATCTCTGAGACTGATGAACCTGAAGAACAGATGCTCTCTCACAAAAACAGACCTTCATTGGCTCCTCAAAAGCTAAGTGAAGAGGATCAGAAAAAGAGAGATGCAATGATAAAGAAGTTCGAAGATCAGCGAATCATTCTGAAGCGTGATCAACTTCCTTCTATTCCTCCAAAGTTCCGAATTTCACAAAAGGAATACAAGGATCACCTCAGAGCTGAACGTCTAATCACTGAAAGAAGGGAAGCTGAAGAAAAAGACAGAGAACTTTCCATCCAGCTTTCTCAATAATCGGTGAAAGACCACAAGCTGAAAAGAATTCCAATCGAAGTTCAACGTCAGCTATGGGAAGACGCCAAGAAGATCGCTGAAGAAAAGAGAATTGTTTCTCAATCTACTTTAATCTGGTGCAAAGAAAAGGTACACTTCAGATATCGAACTGCCAGAATCAACAAGGTACTTATCACTGGAAGATCAACCCTCAAAGTTTCAATCGCTGAAATCGAGATATTCAGAGAGAATGGACAGTACGAAAAATTCTATGCTGAAGCCATCACGAAGTACGGTCTCTCTGAATGGTTGGAGATCAGATTAGCCATCCAGAAGTCTCAATCTAAGTACAAGGATCATTTCGAAAACCTGATAAATAAACAGATCGACTTAGTATCTTCTTGTGTGGATATTCCTCCTCCCCTCCTCTCGCAAATCAGAAAAGAAGGGCCTCTGCAAAGAAAAAGTCTAAATCTTCAGACTTAGGTCCTCATACACGGAATGAAACAGGTATTGGTTTTTCTCTTGAGGAAGTCCTTGGTCCAGAACCTGACCTTTCTGCACTTGACACGTCTCTTCCTCCTTGTGAGACTTTCATCCCTGGGAAAGTCATAAGCAAACCCTATGGGATATTTTTTATTAACTATGATGGACGAAAACGTTTTCAACGTATCTCTGAGCTTCCCATCACTCCCATCGAACAGCTGAAAGATCTCATCTACTGGTGTGATTTCAAAAACGACATTCAGGCACGACATCTTAAACCCTTGATTTTTGAAGAAGCTCTGAACAAAAGGAATCAAGGAGTAAATGTCCCTGACTGGATGATTCCCACATCAAATACCCTTGATGAACTTCTCATTAAGGAAGAACCTTTATAAACTGATAGGATCGCCTCATTCTTCTATTGTATCAGTTATTCTTTTGTACTTGTAATTTATTTCGCTTGTACTTGTAATCTTTCCACTTCCTTTTGTAATCTGATTCGAAGTTTAAAGAAAGATTTCAGCGAAAGTACTTTACTCCATCAGTACATAAAAGATCCCAGAAAACAGTAAAAGGGACAAATATTTTATAAGTTCTTTTTTATCATTCTGTTTTCATTATATAGCAATTTTCTCTGTTGCTATGTCATAATCAAATAGGGGGAGATTGTTGATCCAAACCCTCAGTGATTTGATAATGACCCTCTCTTTTATACTTAGTGAAAATTGTAAGTAAACAATATGTATCAGAGTTTCACTATCGCTGATAAGTACTAAGATCTTACAGTACCGCTGATAGGAACTCTCGCTCTTTAGATTAAACATTCATCGAACACTGTTCACCATAATGCTCTGAGATTGTTCAGTCCTTATGGTGATCGCTGATATATTAGTTGTTTACTTATGATCTCTGAAGACAAGTTTCACGTCAACATAGGTTCTACGCTGAAGTCGAAGATCAAGCTCAAGAACCAGCTACAAGTCTTCTAATGAACTGATGCGGATCAGCGAAGATTCGGATTTGTCCACTCAACGTGAAGTATCAAGTACAAGACTTCAGCTATCGCTGAACTTTATCATTCACTGATAAACAATGGTAAAGCGCTGAATCAACGAAAAGCTAATCATGAATTCTTCCGTACAAAGTACTTTTGTCTTAACCACCCTTGCATGACTCCGTACGATATGTCAGAAAATAACCTCCTTATTGTCTGAAATCGTACAACCACTCTGATACTACACTGTTCAAACATGCGGCTACTAAGGTTGTCTACAAAGGTCAATGACATACAACCAATGAGCTGCTGCCACGTGTAAAGTGTAAACTGCCATGCATTAAATGCATGCAGTATATAAGAAGGACTCCAGCTTCATTTTTGAAGCACTTGCTAACTCTGGACAAGTCATCTTTCTTATCTTGAGATAAGTTATTATTAGTAATTTCCTTCTCTTTTGTTAGTGCAAGAAACTTAGTGTTCCAACTTGTTTAGATTTAGGTTTATTCTTAATCTTGTTCCGCAACAAGCTGTAAATTGTTAATGATTTATCAATAAACAATTTAGAAAAGTAAAATCTGTGTGTTTGTATTCACCCCCCCTTCTACAAACTTGTATAGCCCTTCGAGACCAACATAAACACGTTGGTTCTAGTGATAAACGAGTTCTTGTAACACCTTACAAGCGTTACTATAAAGACCAACTGTTGAATTTTGCAAATAACGAATGTTTTTGTTCTGTTTGTTGTCGAAATAGTATGTTTGCTATACCTGGTTCTTGTTGTTGGTACAACTCATATTCTGTTCCACATGCATATAAACAAACTCCTATTTTCACAAAGAAAAAGAGATCACCAGTTTCCAAGAAGGGATCTCAAGCAACTAACCAAAAAGGACCCATCTTTAAATGGGTACCTAAAAATGTCTAATCTGGTTGATTGCAGAAAAGTAAGTTATGGTACTTAGATTCGGGATGTTCGAAACATATGACCGGCCAACGCGATATGTTATCAAACTTTGTTGAAAAAGACCTTGGCCGTGTATGATTCGGGAATGATCAATTTGCACCGATCATAGGATATGGAGATATAGTCCAAGACAATCTTACAATTAAGAAGGTTAGCTACGTTGAAGGACTGGGACACAACTTATTCAGCATAGGACAGTTTTGTGACAAAGATTTGGAGGTGTGTTTCAAAGCAACAAGATGCTGTGTCAAGACTGATAAAGGGAAAGAACTTCTTGTCGGCACACGAAAGTCCAATCTTTACACAATCAACCTATCTTCACTTAAGCCAGAAAATGAAGTGTGTCTCCAGTCAAAGGCTTCAGAACAACAAAGCTGGTTATGGCACCCACGCTTGTCACATCTGAATTTTTGTTATATTCAGAAACTCGTGTTAGGCGATCTAGTTCGGGGTCTTCCGGTTATGAAGTTTAATGTACACCAGTGTGATGCTTGCGAGAAAGGTAATATGAAGAGGGTTCCTCGTAAGCTAAACCTGAACCTACAACAAAGAGCGTACTTGAGCTAATTCATGTAGATTTGTACAGACCAATGAGGACGGAAATTATTAGTGGTAGAAAATACGTACTGGTGATTGTTGATGATTATTCACGCTACACGTGGGTGAAGTTTCTTCGTTCAGAGGATGAAACTCCAGAAAATCTGATCAATGTCATCAAGTCAGCTCAGAACAACATGCAAATATCAGTTAAAATCGTTCGTTCGGATAATGGCACAGAATTCAAAAATAGAGTCCTGGGCGATTTCTATGAATCAAACGGGATTTTTCAACAATTTTCTGCTGCCAGAACTCCTTAACAGAATGGTGTTGTGGAGCGAGGTAATCGAACGTTAGTCGAATCTGCAAGAACGATGCTGGCTTATTCTAATCTACCATTATATCCTTGGGCTGAAGCTGTCGCAACTGCATGTTACACTCAGAATCGTTCAATCATTCATCGCCAGTTTAGTAAGACTCCTTATGAGATAATGAACAACCGGAAGCCAACCTTAAAGCATCTTCGAGTCTTTGGTTGCAAATGCTTTGTATTGAACGACATGGAGAATCATAACAAGTTCAGTCCGAAAGCAGTTGATGGAATCTTCGTCGGATATTCTTTCTCCGCAGCTTCATATCGAATCTATCTGAACCAGTCCAGAACAGTAATTGAAAGTGTTTATGTCAAATTTGATGAGCATAACGAAATGGCTTCTGATCACAATAGTTCAGAACCCGCGATAACTGGAATTTTAGCTTCTGAACAATACAGTTCAGAACCTGTTCCAAAACCGAATCAGGATCAACCTTCACCTTCTAAATCTCATTTAACTGATCTTGATTATTTGTTTGAAGACTTTTATGATGAATACTTTGGTACTTACAAATCTTCTGATGATCTTAACAGGAATAAACCCGCATCGATAACATTTTCTGCTGCTGTTCCTACTACTGATACAGAGGCAAATCAATCAACAACGATTGATGTTTCATCTCCTATTCAAGAATCTTCTGTACCAAATGTGAATTCTACACCACAACCTATTCCAACAAATGTGGGAATCTCAACACATAACACAAGTTCTTCTGTGAATGTTACAACTACTCCTCAGCAACCACCTGAATCTTCTGGAGTACAAATTCCAACTACCGATATTCCTCCAAAAATTCCAAGTGCCGAAGTAGAAGTACCAGTAGCTGATCAACCGACAAATGCTTCTCTTGACAACGTTCAAACATCATATATTCCACACCCACACTCAACGAAGTGGACGAAGGCTCATCCTATTCATCAAATAATAGGTGACCCTAATTCACCGGTCCAGACAAGGTCGTCAGCTCTAATAGCTATGGCTAATGAGTGCTTATTTGCGATCTTTTTGAGTAATATTGAACCACTATCGGTTTCGGAGGCTCTAAATGATCCAGATTGGGTGATCGCCATGCAAGAAGAACTCAACCTGTTTGAGGCGTTGAAAGTCTGGAGACTTGTTCCCCGTACGGCGGATAAAAGTGTCATCGGTACCGAATGGGTATTCAAGAATAAAAAGGATGAAGACGGAATTATCGTTCGCAACAATGCCAAACTAGTAGCGAAAGGATATCGACAGCAAGAGGGAATCGACTATGACGAAACATATGCTCCGGTCACGCGAATTGAAGCAATCAGAATATTTCTAGCGTTCGCGGCGTACAAAAACTTCACCGTCTATCACATGGATATGAAAACAGTCTTTCTGAATGGCGTTCTTAAAGTGGAGGTATATGTATCACAACCTGAAGGGTTCGTTGACAAGGAACATTCAAACCATGTATACATCTTGGATAAAGCCTTGCATGGTCTGCAACAAGCCCCTCGCGCTTGGTATGAGGTTCTTTCAACTTTCCTACTTGAGAAAGGCTTCGAAAAAGGTAAAATAGATACGACGCTATTCATAAAGTGCGAAGCAGGTGGAATTATTGTTGTACAAATTTACGTGGATGATATTATATTTGGTTCGACTAACCCCGGTTTATGTAAATGGTTTTCTGACATCATGGTGACCAGGTTCTAAATGAGCATGATGGGAGAGAACAATTTCTTTCTCGGATTGCAAGTGAAGTAGTTCTCAACAGGAATCCTCATAAACCAGTCCAAGTACATATTTGACATTTTGAAGAAATTCAAAATGGAAAATTGTACGTCTATCGGAACACCTATGGCACCCGGATCCAAGATTGGTCCAGACGAAAATGGTAAGAAAACAGATATAAGGAACTATCGAGGTATGATAGGATCTCTTATGTACTTAACTTCTAGTCGTCCGGATATTATTGTTGATCCAAACCCTTAGTGATTTGATAATGACTCTTTAAGAATCACTTAGTGAAAATTGTAAGTAGACAATATGTATTAGAGTTTTACTATCGCTGATAAGTACTATGTCTCTACAGTACCGCTGATAGGAAACTCATGCTCTTCAAATGACACATTCAGCGAAAATGTTCATCAATGAGCACTGAGCCTGTTCAGTCTTAGTGATGATCGCTGATAGTTTTAGTTGTTTACTTATGATCCCTGAAGACAAGTTTCACGTCAACCATGTTCTACGCTGAAGTCGAAGATCAAGCCAAAGAACCAGCGACAAGTCTACTAATGAACTGATGCGGATATCAGCGAAGCCAAGACCTGTCCACTCAACGTGAAGTTTCAAGTAGAAAACTATAGTGAACGCTGAACTTTATCACTCGCTGATAAAGATCTATTCAGAGAACGCTGATCATGAAGTTTCCTCTACAAGTTACTTTTGTCTTATCCCCTTGCACGTCTCCGTACGATCTGTCAGAATGGACATCCCTTTTGTCCAGAATCGTACAACCAACTCTGATTCTACAATATTAATCATGCGGCTACTAGATTGTCTACCAAGGTCAAACCATGCAACCAATCAGCTGCTTCCACGTGTAAAGTTGTACTGATATGCATTTAATGCATGCAGTACATAAGAAGAAACCCTACTTCAGAAATGAAGTGCTCGACCATCTTCTTCTCTTTACTACTTTGTGTTAGAATATTATCCTTAATATTCTTATCTCCTTTCTAACTTATTTCTAGTGCAAGAAATCTTAGTGATTCTCTTAACTTGTTTAGATTAGGTTTATTCCTTAATCTTGTTCTGCAACAAGTTGTAAATTGTTTGATACATATCAATAAACAATTTAGAAAAGTAAAATATGTGTGTTTGTATTCAACCCCCCCCCCCCCCCTCTACAAACTTGTATAACCCTTTTGGGACAAACAAGTGGTATCAGAGCAGATTGTTTAATCTCATAAACAAGATCTTGCTTATACTAATCTTCTCTCTTCCTTGCTATTTCTCATAATGGCTATCAACACAAACACAAACTATATTGACAATGGTTCTCTTGCAAAACCCCCTAGATTTTCCAGAGATAACTTTAATCTGTGGAAAAATTGGATGATACTCTTCTTAGAAGGTGTAGACCCTACTATGCCTTATTACATCGAAAATGGCCCATATATTCCTGTTAGGATTGATCTTGAAGTTCCAGGGACTACTACTAGAGCTGCCATTCCTGAAAGAATCATTCCTAAGGAACCTCACAATTGGTCTGATGAAGATAAGAAGAAGGTGGCTATCGACACTAAAGCCAGATCTATCCTCTCTATGGCTCTTCCTGACGAAGTCTACCATTCCGTCATGAACCTGAAAACCTCCAAAGCCATGTGGGACACAATCTGTGTTCAATATGAAGGTACGTCTGAGGTCCAGGACTCAAGAAAGATCAACCTGGTAAGACAGTACGAAAGCTTCATTTGTGGTAAGAATGAATCTCTCTCTGAAGTACATCAGCGGTTTAAGTGTTTAATTATTTATCTGAAACCGTTGGTTAGGAATATTCTAACTTTGAAATTCTGACAAACTTCCTAGAATGTTTACCTGAAAGATGGGACAGTTATTCAATGTGTCTCAAGCTATCAAAGGATCTAAAATCTATGACTCTCTCTACCTTATATGGCACTATGCTCAATTATGAGCAGTCGTGTTGTCACACCCCACTAAAGCGGAAACACGGGATGTGCAGCTCAAGTTTCATAGCAAAAGTTACAAGATCACATCAACCATCAAAATACATTCAAAAGGTTAAAACCTTGTCTTTTACAATCGTTTTTACGAAAGGGGAAATGAACATAAATAAAAGATAGAAAAGAAAGCTTCATCACGTGTAGCCTTCCTAGATCCCAACCTTAAAGACGTTCTCCTGAAAAGCATGTCAATAAAAAGGTCAACTAATGCACTAGTTGGTGAGATCACAGGTTTAATGAGTGCAACATTGTTTATCATAGCAAAATAGTTTAAATCCGCACAAGTGGATAAGTCAAAGTAGTTGAATCCATACAAGTGGATAAATCAACCGGTTATGAAAAACTTGCTCATTGTAATAGTATGTATTATGTTTAAGTTGTGAGCCCGTTACCCGACCTATATGACGGCAACCCCAGCGCATGTTCTATCACCAACAATGCGTACGGAAAACAATAATTATTCACTCAAACAAGCGCTACTTGCGAGTGGGGTGTCAACCAAATAACGTTATTCATAATTACCAACAGCTCACACTCGTGAGTTAAACGGGTAACGTAAGTTAAACGGGGACTTACGTATGATAGAGAGAAAGCTCAAACTTACAACACGCGTAAACCATACATACTATAGAGCATAAATGAGTATAGCAAAGTTTACGTTTTCAATAAAACAAGTAAACCGGTGCGTAAAAGTAATTGTAGTAACGACATGCTTTTTACCCCAAAATATGTACAACATTGAAAAAGGGGCTGTGATAACTCACTTGATAAGCAGTAGTGTCCGGGAATCTCCCACAAGTACCTCGAGATGATCCTACTTCGAACCTATGAACGCAAGGTCACTAGTAAGTTTTTGCCTCGAGGGTTCGGTACTAATTATCCAAATCGTCATAAAATGCCTTGTTGTGTTTTAATATTATAAACGTAACAAATATATATACTTTGTTCTCGTTGGATTAAAGTTTCCGCAATTTTGTCACAATAAGTAACGAAAAGGGTTTAAATAACGTATATATATAGTACATATATATATATATATATATATATATATATATATATATATATATATATATATATATATATATATATATATAAACCGAAATTTTATCGTAAAAACGATAAAATTAAGGGTTTTAAATGTAAAGACAAGTATATAAAGTGCATAAATATAAATGTTTAATATATATGTATATTCCACAATTTCATCATAAAATGATGAAATAGGATCAACAATATATAAATTGCATAAATATATATAAATATATTATATATATGTATATTCCACAATTTCATCATAAAATGATGAAAAGGGAAGAAGAATAAATAAATTGCATAAGTAAGTAAGATGCATAAATGTATATAAATATAAGATATACATATATATTCCACTATTTCATCATAAAATGATGAAATGAGATTAGAAGTTAGTCCTTAATAATAATAAGAAATTTGTCCTTTGCTGTCCAGATTTTGGTGTCACTTTGTGTCCATCTTTGGGTAACTTCCAGGTATATTTAGGTCACGATATTTTATTTCCAAAGGGTTTAATGAGTTAGAAAACTTTTGGCATAAGTTTCATAATTTTTAGAAGTGTTTAAGTACATGAAATAATACTTTACGTAAAACTCGACAGAAGACGTTGCTGCTTGCGCACTGTTTCTGTGAAAACTGTTTGGTAGACGAAATCTTTGAGTTTTTGAGTGAAAGCACCTGGGTTTGAATCCTAACACATAAAAATAATTTCCAGAAAAAGAACCACTCAATTTAGAGTTTTATTGAGTGAGATATGACCATTTGAAGAGAGGCGTGGAATCTGACAGCAAGCTGTCAAAACTACACCTTGTGCATGTGCTCCTATATTGACTTCTTAACCAAAATTCTTATTCCTTTGCATGCAAAATCCGATTTGACCCTTTTCCATACACTTATTTTCAGATCCAAAACACATTTTTGAACCATTTAAATTACATGCAAGTTACCTCTCAACTCATCTTTTATAAACTTTTGTAAAAGACTCATTTTGAAGAATGTTGATGTTCTTGCCAAGAACATCAACATGCAACTTAAAATTGTATATTTTGAGCTCGTGCATGTTTGTTTAAGTATGTTTTTAGTGGATCACAAAGATACACTCATGAAACTCTTGAACAAAAGAAGATGGATTTCTCAAGAAAACTGCATGCATGTGTTTAAAATGTTCATCTTTGGTCTTAACATAGGTTTGATTTTGGATTCACCACCTTTTTAATAACAAGAAGATGTTATGGTGGTAAATCTACAAACATTAAGACATTGTAAAGAAGATTTTTAAAAAGTTAAAGAAAGTGTAGAAGGGATGAAGAACATTCATCAAATGCAAGAAAGTGAAAATAACTTAAAAGAGTGTGTGTGGATTTCACCCAACACACTTGTATTTACCTTGGATTATTTTTATCCTTTGAAGAAAAGTGATTGAGGGGCTGGAATTTGGGATGAAGATAGATGAAGATTTGAAGGTGAAGATGAAGATGAAGATGAAGATTTGAAGATTTGAAGATGGAGAGATAAAGAATTGCAAGTATTGTTTTAGAGAGAGAGTGAGATGAGATAATGAAATGGATTGTGAATACTTGTTGCATTCTTATGGAGTAGAGAGGGAGGGGGGGGGGGGGGGGGGGCTCTCAAGGTGGGGAGGGGGGGGGGGGTGAGTGATAGAAATAATTTGTCAAATCTTGTCTTTTTGATTAAAAATTAAAATACAAGTATTTTCTTAATAAATGAAATACAAAGTAATTATATATAAAATAAAGTATATATATACTATTATTGAAATACATAAATTATCAATTATATAAATACTTGTAGTATAAATGTAGGTCAAGTTGGCATTTTATGAGATTTATGGATAATTTCCTAATTCAAGGGTTTCTTAGGCAAAATTTCTCGAATTTTCCTATCGTATCGCGTTTACTGCTAAACTTGCAATGTATGAACTATGTCATGAGAAAAATGATATATTCAGTGTAGTTCTAACCTGAGGTATAAATTTGACGGTTGTCACAGTCTCCCCCGGTTAGAAGAATTTCGTCCCGAAATTCAAGTGTTGCTAGCGTTAACAGGCTTGCTAGTAAAGAGATGAGGATACTTTTGGAACATGTAATCCTCACGTTCCCAAGTGTACTCAGGCCCACGCCTTGTGTTCCAATGAACCTTTACTATCGGGATTTTGCTTCGCTTAAAACGCTTAACTTCCCTATCGAGTATTTCCATTGGTTCCTCTACGATATGAAGCTTATCGTTGATTTGGATTTCTTCCAAGGGCACGGTTGTAACGACCCCATATCCCAAGTACACAACATATCACACAATGTAACATAACTAGATATAACAAACGAACTTCACATTACATGTACGGTCCAGTAGTCTCTTACAATTGAAAGAAAACCATATGTAACCCAAATACTGTAATATTTACATGCATAACATTTAACGTTGCAATACAACTGCTAAACAAGTCAAAAGCTTCATCTTAAAGTCCTTCTCTCTAGCCATCCACCGGTTACTCTACTTACATGCCCTTACTTGATCCACCACCTGGAATACATATTTTTAAAACAAAATGAGGGTTAGACCTGATGGTCTAAGTGAGAAACCCCTGTTAGTTTAAAAACCATTTATATAAACTTTAATCATATAAATCACGCAACACAATCGTATACATCCAAATAAACTGACATATATTATGCTTCCCCTTTTCATTCCTTCTGGCCATATTAGTGGTAGCAAGCCAACTAATAATATACAACGCTGCACAACATCTACAACCAAACAACGCTATACAGGTTCTATAGCCAATCACACCGGTCTTAAACCCGGCCAACGTATTATAACATATTTATAATACACATGTAAATATAATACCTCACTATATTATAATTCACATACGAGCACATAATTATCAACAGTTTCACTCCCAACTCCACACATGTATGTATTCCAGTTAAAAAGTGTTTTCAAAGCAAAACTCACCTGTTTTGGTTATTTCACACGTTCGTAAGCTTCTTTCAAAACGATCCTATCCCTTACCACGATTCCATGAAATCTGAAACAAGTTAAGATACACAAATTGCTTTACTAACCAAATACGTAAAGCCTAACGATTTCCCATCCTCAACTGTTCCATAACACACTGTATTTAACTCACTACCGAGACTACACAGGGTACCGGGACTTATACAGTACCGGGACTCTTAGTACCGGGAGTTCCTATACCGGAAGTTCATAATACCGGAACTCTCCACTACCGGAAGTCTGTTATAGCGGGAGTCAACTCTACCGGGAATTCACACTACCGGGATTCCACACTACCGGGAGTCAATATTACCGGGACTCCACCGGAAGTTGATTATACCGGGATTTCACCGGGAGTCCACAAGAACACAGTCGGTTCTATTTACCCCGAAATCGTTTGGAATCCATTCAAGACGTGAAATTAGATACTCTAAACCGAAAGATATCTTCTATTCATAATTACAAACACACTATATAAAGGACTTACCTCCAAATTACTTCTTAACCCGATCAATTGAAGCCCTACTCGTACGGTTTCCTCTTTCGCTTTCTTTCGCCTTCAGAACTCCCGCACACATACACACTCTTTCTATAACTGGATAAAGATACACCTGATAGCCTAAGGTGTATATCAAAAATCAATTTGTACCTTATAGACCTTCAACTTCTCATTAATGACCCAAACACGCTTAACTTATATTTTACCCCAAACTTACCCTGAACATCATAAATTATTGTTAAATTATCTAACGGACTTACCCTGGGTATTACATCATCTCCCCCTTAAAAGAATTCCGTCCCGGAATTCAGTTAGGCAAAAAGGTGAGGGTATTTGGCTCTCATTTCCAATTCAGATTCCCACGTAGCATCTTGACCTTTATGATGTCTCCACTGAACTTTCACTTGTCTGACCTCCTTATTCCGCAACACTTTAACCTTATGATCAACTATAGCTTCTGGCTCTTCTACATAATTCAGTCTTTCGTCGACTTGTATCTCTGGTAGGGAGACTGCCTGATCTTGAGTAACCAGACACTTTCGGAAGTTTGACACGTGAAATGCATTATGAATCCTGCTCAATTCTGGTGGAAGATCTAATCTGTAAGCTACTTCACCGATCCTTTCTGTGATTGCAAATGGTCCAATATACCTTGGGCTAAGTTTACCTTGTCGACCAAATCTGATGACTCCTTTCCACGGCGAAACCTTTAACATTACGTAATCCCCAACTTGAAATTCCAACGGCTTTCGACGGCGATCAGCGTAACTCTTCTGTCTATCTTGAGCCACTTTCAATCTTTCTCGAATCTGGGTAACCTTATCGGCGGTTAACTGAACTATTTTCGGCACCGCTAGCTGTTTTTCTCCCACTTCGTTCCAGCACAAAGGCGTTCGGCATTTCCTACCATACAGTACTTCGAACGGTGCCGCTTGTATACTGGAATGATAACTGTTGTTGTAAGCGAATCCGATTAACGGTAAATGCTTATCCCACGATCCCCCAAAATCAACAATGCAAGCCCGGAGCATATCTTCTAAGGTCTGAATTGTTCGTTCACTCTGCCCATCTGTTTGAGGATGATACGCCGTACTTAACTTTATCCGTGTCCCCATTTCCCTTTGAAAACTTCTCCAAAATATTGAAGTAAAATGACTATCACGATCATAAATGATCGAGATTGGAATTCCTTGTCGAGTTACTATTTCATCAATGTACAACTTAGCTAATCGCTCCATTGAATCGGTTTCCTTTATCGGTAGGAAGTGTGCAGACTTTGTCAATCTGTCGACGATCACCCAAATAGAATCGAATCCCTTCGGAGTTCTTGGTAGCTTTGTGATAAAATTTGTGGTAATCTGCTCCCACTTCCACATAGGTATTTCTAGCCGTTGTAGTTGACCAAATGGTTTTTGGTGTTCAATCTTTACTTTCTTACAAGTATCACACCTTTCCACATACCGAGCAATCCCTCTTTTTATCCCCGGCCACCAATAGAATTGCTTTAGGTCTTTATACATCTTGTTTGTACCTGGGTGAATAGAGAAACGGGATTGATGGGCTTCTTGTAAAACACGATCACGTAATCCACCCAATCGAGGTACCCACACTCTGTTTCCCAGACACAATAACCCCCGATCATCTTTTACTAGCAATGCTGACATTCCCGCTAACCTTTCTGATTTCAGATGTTCATCATGATAAGCCTCCGCTTGACACTTCTGCAATTCATCAAATAAGTTGGGTAGGAGTTCAGTTCGTAGCGAAATAACTTTTATTGTTCCACTCCTTTCTTGACGACTGAGCGCATCTGCCACCACATTCGCCTTTCCCGGGTGATAAAGGATTTCACAGTCGTAATCATTCAGCAATTCCAACCATCTCCTTTGTCTCATATTTAGTTCATTCTGATCAAAAAGGTGTTGAAAACTCTTGTGATCAGTATAAATCTGACATTTTGAACCATACAGATAATGTCTCCAAATCTTTAATGCGAAGACGACTGCAGCAAGCTCCATATCGTGCGTAGGATACTGCCGTTCATGATCCTTCAGTTGGCGAGAAGCATAAGCTATAACCTTTCCGCGCTGCATAAGCACACAACCCAATCCCAGTTTAGACGCATCACTGTAAACGACAAAGTCTTCAGAACCTTCAGGTAGTGATAGAATCGGCGCGCTGCACAGTTTCTCTTTCAATATTCGGAATGCCTCGTCCTGTTCTGCTTTCCATTCAAACTTCAAATTCTTTCGGGTCAGCTTAGTCAAAGGCGTTGCGATACGAGAGAAGTCTTTTATGAATTTCCGATAGTAGCCGGCTAAACCAAGAATACTACGTACTTCTGTTGCTGTCTTCGGTTGTTCCCACTTTTCAACTGCTTCTACTTTCATCGGATCGACTTGTATACCTTTCTCAGAAACCACGTGCCCCAGAAATTGTACTTTCCGTAGCCAGAATTCACATTTAGAAATTTTCGCATACAACTTTTCCTTCTTCAGCAGCTCTAGAATCAAACGAAGGTGCTGCGCGTGCTCTTCCTTGGATCGAGAATAGATAAGGATATCATCGATAAATACAATTACAAATTTATCGAGATACTTCTTACATACCCGATTCATTAAATCCATAAAGGCAGCTGGAGCATTCGTCAATCCAAATGGCATTACTAAAAATTCATGATGACCATACCTCGTTCGAAAAGCAGTCTTTAAAACGTCTTCTTCTTTAACTTTCAACTGGTGATAACCGGACCTTAGGTCAATCTTGGAGAAATAGCAAGCTCCAACTAACTGATCAAAGAGATCATCAATTCGGGGTAGCGGATACTTGTTCTTTATCGTGCGCTTATTCAATTCTCGGTAGTCAATACACATTCTCATCGACCCATCTTTCTTTTTCACAAATAACACTGGTGCTCCCCACGGCGAAGAACTAGGTCTGATGAAGCCTTTATCGGATAGGTCTTGTAGTTGTGCCATCATTTCTTTCATCTCTGGAGGTGCCAAACGATACGGTGTACGGGCTACAGGAGTGGCTCCAGGAATCAGGTCTATACCGAACTCTACTTGTCTAACAGACGGAAGAATGTTCAAGTCTTCAGGGAATACTTCAGGGAATTCACTAACGATAGGAATATCTTCCATCCTATTCTTTTTCGGCTTAATATCTATCACGTAGTCCAAGTAACTCTGACAACCCTTATTAACACACCTACGTGCTTTTAATATTGATATAAGACAAGACCGATGATTCCTGCGATCACCATAAATCACTACTGGTCCCCTCCCAGGTAATACAACATTTATTAACTTCTTATCACATACTATATTAGCCTGATTCTCGGCTAAGCAGTCCATTCCCACTACTACGTCAAACTCTATCAGAGTTATAGGAAACAATCGTATAGGCACTCCACACCCCTCTATACTAATCACACAACTATCAAACACTTCACTAACCGACACTTGGTTATCATTTGCAGTATCTACTAATAGAACATGTTCTAACATTTTAGGTTTCAAACACAGGCAAACAGCAAATGCAGGAGACACAAACGATCGGTTTGCACCGGAATCAAATAACACTTAGCACGTGTAGAGTTTATCAAAAATGTACCTGTGACTACATCCGGAGTTTCCTCCGCTTCTTTCTCAGTCATTTGAAATGCGCGACCACTGGTTACTGGTGGTTCCAGTCTTGGTACTACTGGTTTAACAAGCACTGGCCTGCCCGATGACCCACCTTGCTGTATCCTTCCCCGTGGACAGTTTGACTGAAGATGATCCGGAGAATTGCATAAGAAACATAACCGCGTTACCTTACAATCCTTAATAACGTGTCCAGTCTTCCCACACGTATAACATGCTCGTAAATCACCTTGGCAGTTTCCTTGGTGGACACGGTTGCACTTCTGACATGGTCTTTCCGCTGGTCGAAACGGCGGACGGTTATCATACCTCTGAAATCGGGACCTCTTCGGATCATATTGTGGTCCTTCCCACTTTCTCTTCCCGATGCTTTTATCGCCCACATCTCTTCTAATATCTCGTTCAACATTCTCCGCGGCATTAACTGCAGCCAAGAAGGTATCGGGTCCTTTTGCAGTCACTAACCTTCTGACTTCTGAGTTCAACCCAAAGATAAACCTTTCTGTCTTCATCGCCTCCGTAGCAACATAGTATTCTGCAAATCGAGACTTTTCCAAAAAGCTAGCAGTATAGTCTCGAACGGATAAGTTCCCTTGTTGCAAATTCATGAATTCTCCTTCCAGTTGTTTAACGGCTGCCTGGGGACAAAATTTTTCCCTGTAGGCTACCACAAATTCTTCCCAAGAGAGGGTAGAATAAACGTCAGATCCTTTAGAATGTATAAAAGATTCCCACCAATACAATGCATCTCCTTTTAACATAGCTGCCCCGTACAATACTCTATCTTCATCCGCACACTTGCTTGTTTTGAAAATAGCTTCAATTTCCTTCATCCATCTCATTGCTTTTACTGGATCCCGATCCCCTGAGTACGTAGGAGGTTTGCAACTAAGAAACATTTTGTAATCACATTTTCTCATTACCGGTAAGACCGTAGGGGTAATTGGCATCTCCTCTTCATGAGTAGGGTCTGATCCTTCAGTTTCAGTATTATGAGTTTGGTTGAACATAGCTTGAATATTGTCTTGTAATCTTCCCATTTCTGCCATTAGATCAGCCCTGGTAATGAAATCCGTACCATTTTGTTAGGTTCTGCCTCCGGCTCGACCTCCAGCTCTACCTCCAATTCTACCCCCGACTCTGCCCCCCGTTCTGCCTCCCCTATCCCCGGTTCCTACTGACGGATTAGTTCTGTTTGGATTTCTTCCTCCTCCTCGATTCGAATTTCTTGTACCGCTTGCCATTCTGTGGATTTAAACAGGGTTAATATACACATAAGCATATACCCCATATAACAAGGTATTCCAGTTCAGACATGTACCTGTAAGATCACATTTACACTGGCCAGGTGTAGTATGAAATTACCTTACATGATGTTCCTTCTACATTTTATACTTAGTATCCCGAGGTTCTACAATAATAGGGACATCCTACTTCACATGCAGTTTAAGTCTAGGTACAGATACTAATACCTAAATCCCTTAATCTAAGGCTCTGATACTATTTGTAACGACCCCATATCCCAAGTACACAACACATCACACAATTTAACATAACTAGATATAACAAACGAACATCACATTACATGTACGGTCCAGTAGTCTCTTACAATTGAAAGAAAACCATATGTAACCCAAATACTGTACTATTTACATGCATAACATTTAACGTTGCAATACAACTGCTAAACAAGTCAAAAGCTTCATCTTAAAGTCCTTCTCTCTAGCCATCCACCGGTTACTCTACTTACTTGCCCTTACTTGATCCACCACCAGGAATACAGATTTTTAAAACAAAATGAGGGTTAGACCTGATGGTCTAAGTGAGAAACCCCTGTTAGTTTAAAAACCATTTATATAAACTTTAATCATATAAATCACGCAACACAATCGTATACATCCAAATAAACTCACATATATTATGCTTCCCCTTTTCATTACTTCTGGCCATATTAGTGGTAGCAAGCCAACTAATAATATACAACGCTGCACAACATCTACAGCCAAACAACGCTATACAGGTTCTATAGCCAATCACACCGGTCTTAAACCCGGCCAACGTATTATAACACATTTATAATACACATGTAAATATAATACCTCATTATATTATAATTCACATACGAGCACATAATTATCAACAGTTTCACTCCCAACTCCACACATGTATGTATTCCAGTTAAAAAGTGTTTTCAAAGCAAAACTCACCTGTTTTGGTTATTTCACACGTTCGTAAGCTTCTTTCAAAACGATCCTATCCCTTACCACGATTCCACGGAATCTAAAACAAGTTAAGATACACAAATTGCTTTACTAACCAAATACCTAAAGGCTAACGATTTCCCATCCTCAACTGTTCCATAACACACTGTATTTAACTCACTACCGGGACTACACAGGGTACCGGGACTTATACAGTACCGAGATTCTTAGTATCGGGAGTTCCTATACCGGAAGTTCATAATACCGGAACTCTCCACTACCGGAAGTCTGTTATACCGGGAGTCAACTCTACCGGGAATTCACACTACCGGGAGTCCATATTACCGGGACTCCACCGGAAGTTGATTATATCGGGATTTCACAGGGAGTCCTCAAGAACACAGTCGGTTCTATTTACCCCGAAATCGTTTGGAATCCATTCAAGACCTGAAATTAGATACTCTAAACCGAAAGATATCTTCTATTCATAATTACAAACACACTATATAAAGGACTTACCTCCAAATTACTTCTTAACCCGATCAATTGAAGCCCTACTCGTACGGTTTCCTCTTTCGCTTTCTTTCGCTTTCTTTCGCCTTCAGAACTCCCGCACACATACACACTCTTTCTATAACTGGATAAAGATACACCTGATAGCCTAAGGTGTATATCAAAAATCAATTTGTACCTTCTAGACCTTCAACTTCTCATTAATGACCCAAACACCCTTAACTTATATTTTACCCCAAACTTACCCTGAACATCATAAATTATTGTTAAATTATCTAATGGACTTACCCTGGGTATTACAACGGTTACTGCTTCGTTGGCTAAACATTTCTTTAAGTTTGACACGTGAAATGTGTTGTGAATCGCACTTAACTCTATTGGGAAATCCAGCTTGTAAGCCACTGGTCTGATTCTTTCTGTGATCTTGAATGGTCCAACATATCGTGGACTCAGCTTTCCTCTTTTCCCGAAACGGACTGTTCCCTTCCAAAGGGATACCTTCAAAAAGACTATGTCGTCAACTTGAAATTCTAAAGGCTTCCTACGATTGTCAGCATAGCTCTTTTGACGATCTTGAGCTGCTTTAAGCCTATCTCTGATGATTGCAATCTTGTCGGTGGTTTCTTGGACAACGTCCGGACTAGATAGTTGTCTATCTCCAATTTCCAACCAACAAAGTGGCGACCGACACTTGCGTCCATACAGGGCTTCATATGGTGAACACTGAATACGGGTGTGATAGCTATTATTGTAAGAAAACCCAACTAACGGCAAGTGGTTATCCCAGCTTCCTCCAAAGTCTATCACACACGCCCGAAGCATGTCCTCCAATGTCTAAATGGTTAGCTCACTCTGACCATCCGTTTGAGGATGATAGGCCGTGCTCAAGTTTAATTGCGTACCTAACGCTCTTTGAAGTGACTGCCAGAATCGAGATGTGAAGCGACTATCTCTATCTGATATGATGGAAACTGGGACTCCATGACGAGTGACAACTTCCTTGATGTAGATGTGAGCAAGCTTCTCCATCTTAAAGTCTTCCCGAATGGGCAAGAATTGTGCAGACTTTGTAAATCGATCCACTATAACAAAATCGAGTCGTGTCCTTTGGCAGTTCTTGGAAGTTTGGTTATGAAATCCATAGTGATTTGTTCCCATTTCCACTGGGGAATCTCTGGTTGCTGCAACAGTCCTGATGGCTTTTGATAAACAGCCTTGACTTTGGAACAAGTTATGCATTTTCTTATATATGTGGCAATATCCTTCTTCATTCCTGGCCACCAATAGTACTCCCTTAAATCCTTGTACATCTTATCTGCTCCTGGGTGAATTGAGTACTTAGATTTATGAGCCTCTTCCAAAATCATTCCCGTAGGTTGTCAGCCTTTGGGATCCATACCCTGCCTTTAAAGTAACGTACTCCATCAATTTTAGTTTCAAAACTTGATTCTAAACCATGAAGGGTCTCGTCCTTCAGGTTTTCAGACTTCATTGCTTCATTTTGAGCTTCGAAAATCCGAGTTTTCAAACTTGTTTGAACCAGTGCTCCTAACGCTCGGACTCGTGAAGGTTTTACCCTTTCTTTCCTACTCAGGGCATCATCTACCACATTGGCCTTTCCTGGGTGGTAACGTATCTCACAATCATAGTCGTTGAGTAGTTCTACCCATCTTCTTTGCCTCATATTAAGTGTGAAACCCAGAATCTAGCAATGATATGTAGAGAGAAAATCTAGAGTGCACAAGTCATCCATGTATTGATCTTTAGAGAGTAAATGACAAATGCTACAAGTGTTACAAGATTAACAAAGGAGTCTTCTTTATATAGTAGGGCCATGACATGTCCATGCCTCTACTAAGAAGAACGGTACAAAATATTAATACTGTCTTGATAGCTACAAAAATGCTCTAATAATCTCCCCCTTAGGTATCAAGGCAGAAAGGGTCTTCTTCTTCTTCGAAACCCAAGATGCGTTTCAATCCTTCGCATAGCCATTCTGAAATTCAATCTTTCATCTATCTCTTCAATGGCTCTTGACAAAACTCTTCTATGTCTTGAAGACATTCACTTGACTTTTCGTTCAGCATCATGTCTTTTAAGCTTTTCAACCAACTGAAGTCTTACAATCTTGAGCGTACCGTCAGAATACTTTTCCAACTCATTAAACCGAATGAATATCTTATTTTCACCACTTCTGAACACAACACCAAACTCTGGTTCTCCAATCACAGCAAATAGACTCATCTTCATTAATCCAGGCAAACTTTGATTAGGCCTCAACAAGTTAACTCTTGGTTGATAACTCTCCACGACCATTTGTAGATCATGACACTGTGTGAACAAGATGTGTCTTCTCAAAAATCTTTTGATGGCATTCAGTGCAAGAGTTACGTTTTCCCTTCTGATCTAAAGATCTCTGAAGTGATGATACATGAACTCAAAATCTTCCATCATTAAGTGACAAAAATCAGCTTCAGAGAATCTGTAATCTCTACAATCCTGCCTTTGAACTACAAACTCTGGATACCACATTTTGTAATACAATCTGGCCGTTACCTCCTTTATAGTCACAATCAACTTCTTGCTCCTCACCTCTCTTTTCTTTTGACACTTGTCTCTCAGAAAATACACATACTCGAACTTGTATTCGGCTGTTTGATCAGTAATTCCCAACACAGCGTAGGGATTCAAACTTCTGATTCTGTGCACACACAGTCTTCTTTCAGACTCTTCCAAGAATGGTGTTCTCAAATACAAAGTTCTTTCACGCTGCTCAAGTTCAGACAGTTTTCTGCTCCGTAAGGATGATGGACCAGGTTGATCAGCTGTATTGGAAGGACCAGCTTCGTCATGGGTAGGATTAACAGGTGGTATTAAAGGTGTAGAAGATGGAGGTTCAGTATCTTCAGGTTTAGGTTCTTTAAAGACTGGATTATGAGAAGGTTGTGATTCAGGTTGAATGGGAATGGATTCAGAAGTTGGAATTGGTTCAGATACTGGGGTAGTGGTTTGAGTTGAACTGGGTTGGTTTAGGTTAAAAGATAAAGGTGTAACATCAGATTGAACAGGTATAAAGGTACTTGAGATATGTTCAGGTGAATGAATAGGACTTACAGTTTTTTCCTCTGGAGTTTGTGGCCCATAGATTTCAGTTAGTATGTCTACCTCATCTTGTGTGAACCCAACACCTTGATCCTCTGGTTCATAGGTAAGCAAAGCGAACGGTTCTGCTTCCTCCTCAACTTTCCAATACTGATCATAATCTCTTGCCAGATTATCATCACCTTCATCACCAGAACTGATTTCAATTAATTCAACAGATTCCACAAATCTGTCTACCACTTCCCTTATCTCCTTTTCATTTACCTCAGGCTTTTCAACCGTCGGTTCTGCATTTGGATCAACATACAATACGATCTGGTTTCCGCTTTCATCACCCACAGCTCCAGATTCAAACATATCATAAATCTCAGCAACAGTTGGATTCTTCTTTAAGCCTTGTGAACTATCAGACTCATCCCTTTTCTTCTTACTCATCTCCCCCTCATGATCATGATCATCGGGATCCTGATCATGCTTTCGTTTCAAACCATGGGCTTGAGTCTTGCAACCCTGATTCAGTAATGCTTTCAACTCATCTAAGGACTGCTTCATATCATTCCAAGATTGTACAACTGTTGACTTGAAAGAAGTAAACTCCGTGGATAATTTTTGGAACTCCATGGATGTAACTGTAGATGTAGGTGTAGGTTAAGGTGGTGGTGGTGTAGATTGGAAGTTCTGTAGTAGCGATAATAAAGTTTTACTTTGTCGATCTTCAGGGCTAATGAACATCAGCTTAGCATAAAACAGATCTCTTAACTCATCAATACTTTGATCAACTGGAGGTTGTTGAACTGAAGGATGCTGAGTTACATGAGGTGGAGCCAAGTAAATTTCTGGACATGAACGTACAACGGGCTCTTCAATTGCCGGCCCTTTTCCTTTCAATAAAATTTTCACCCCTTATAACTCCCGTGTGAATGTTTCCTCAACAGCCTTTAGGGCGTCGTCGAGAATTTCCCTTGTCACTAAGACGGGTAACATAACACCGGCACCACTTAGGTTCGCCGTTGACACAACAGTTGTTTCAACTGTGTGACCTACGCTCAGTGTTGGCATAATGTTAGCACTGGTAGGATTTCCACTTTATCCTTGTAGTCCTGGGAGAGGATCTACTCCGAGTGTTCCGGATGGGTCACGAAGACTCGCATCAGTTGTTTCAGAAAGTGTCATATTCAAAGAATCGAAAATATTAGCAATAGGCACTAGACTCTCAACATGTGCAGAAATGAAGGTCGAGGACCGGGGAGGAGGTCGCTCTGTTTCTATACCCGAAATCTCCAAGTGAGATCCGGATAGATTATGTGCTAAATCCCCGTGAGAAGATGAGACAGCTTCTTATTGAGAAGAAGCTGAATGGCTGGCTGAGGTGTGCAATTGCGTTACTGGGCGAGTAACGTCTTCTTCAACACCTGATCCCAACAAATGAGATCTGGTGGTGGATGTGGCTGCCTTCTGGTATAGAAATGTTTGGTAGCACTCACACTCTCCATATTTTTTTCTTCATTTTCTATCGCAGACTCACATATATTTTCAACTAATTCTCCCTGGGTTCTCCTTATACCTCCCATTCCTTCACTGACTTGAGAAGTCATTAATGGCATGTCATCAAAGTTCAGCTCTTCCACATCAATATTAGCTGACAAATTCATATTTGGAAAGACTAGGATATCAGCAACATCACCAAACATATTTTCTGCATCAGCACCATCATTTCCATCATTGCCATCATTGTTATCATCAGAATCTCCATCATTTTGTTCCTCCGCGGGATCAGACGCGTTGTCAGACTCTGTACTATCATCAGAATACTCCACTAAAGGAGCATCCCCAATGTGTTTAGGAACTACTTCTTCAGAATCGTCTTGTACAAGGTCATCTATATGTGTGTCCTCAGACGATGACCCTGCATCTTCAAGTACAGATGACTGACCACCACTAGTTCCCCTCTCGGTATTTTCCCTCGACTCTCCCCGTTCAGTAGCCCTTGCATCCTTAACCCTCACAGACTCCTCTCGCCTAGGGGTTAAGTCTTGGGTAGGTTCCTCCGGTGCTGGCCGGACCATAGACTCTCTATAATCAACTTTACACTCAGCGTCCTGATCCGCGTATCTAAGGAACCCTTCCGGTAATGGCATTTCATAAGGATAAGTCTTCTTCGAAAGTTGAAGATATTTCATTGCTTTTTCAGGTACAGAAGGATGATTTATGCGCCGTGGAATCTCCCGGTTAGAGCGAAGCATACTCTGAATAATAATCTGAAGAAACCTCATGTACGGAATATAAGGCTTTCCTTTGTTTTGACGACGTAGCTCTATCTTCTCGTTCAGTTCATGCCAGAAGATGGCTGCATAATCTACGTGAAGATCATACACCAACGCATGAAATAATTTCAGAAACCCGATACTGACACTGTCAGTTCCCGCGTGTTTGGCAGTTAAGCACCGGTTAATAATGGAAAAGATAGCATAGTACAAAGGTGGTAGATTCGCCTTATTGAAGCCCTTCACTTTTGTCAGATTCACGGTGTATCCCATTGCGTGTATACCTTCAAATACTTCTTCCTCAGACGGATAAGGATCAAATTCAGTCTTTCCATCTCTCGAATCAGGCTCAAGTAGCCTCAGTATAAGTCTTAATCTATGGAAATCAAGTTTTGTGATAAACTCGTCGATCTGGAATAAAAAGATAGGTCTTCCGTTCTCCATTGATGTAGTGATTGTCTTCCATGCTTGTTGAAGATATAGCATAGGCACATTGACTGTGTGAGTCAATGCGTATGCTAACGGGTGATTACGAAGCACTTCCTTGACCACCGGATGTATGTTGATCTTGTCAAAATCAACTTGATGATTATTCGGAATGATTGCGACATAATTGGTCGGATGAATAATAAGATGATCAGGATGACCTCCGGTAAGTGATTGATGTATGGATCGCGTCGATGGTAAAGGAACATCAGCTGTTGGATCGGGTATTCTCGGAATATGTTCACCAAAGCCCTGAACACGGCTTTGTTCTTCCTGATTTGCCATATGAACTGTTGTTTTGGAACAAAACAGTTCTGAAAAAGGTTAACACTTTTAAAAACATTTGAAAAAAAAATTCTGAAAAATTTACCAAGTATAGATTTCAGACCACACTGACATTTGGAGGAATTCGGATTCAACAAGAGCAGGTTTCGAATGTACAAGAGTCCGAAACCAAATGATTTCGGATCAAGAAGGATCTGAAACCAATACTTGCAAAGTGTGAAGGATTCGAAACCAAAAGAATGCGAATCATGTTGGATCCGAAATCATTACTTAGAAAATTTCAGAGTTTTGAAAACACCAGTGAATTAAGGATTTCGTACCCTAAGAGGAATCGAAATCAAGGAATTCGAATCCTGAAGGGTATGAAACCAAGGAATTCGAATCCTGAAGGGTTCGAAACCAAGGAATTCGAATCCATAAGGGTTCGAAACCAAGACATGTTAACACAAACCCCTTTTTCAAGAAAAAAATGTCCATGATTTCGTATCAACAAGGATTCGAAATCAGGACTTCATACAATTTAACATCAAGAAGAAGAAAGATTCGAAGACCTAAAAATATTTCTGACCTAAGAAGGGTTCGAAATCCTAAAAATTCTTTGACTTAACATGTTTGTTACTTACAAATACCCATAACCATGAAGAACACGCAAGAACACAGTTAGAAACGAATCGATTTTTTTACAATTAAGCATCACAGATGTATGAAATCGATGAAATTGATTGGATGGAAAGATGCACAAGATGAAATCAAATCTAACAAGACAAAAATTAACAGAAATGGTTACCTGATGAAGGAGAATCGAACAGATGAAGTTTGAGATTGAAGATGATGAACAGTGCTTTCTTGAGAGAATTCGAACCCTTTGCCAAAATGAAATAAGTGGGAAATGAAAATTTTGAACTCTATTTATACTTGAAAAAATTTGGACACTTGGCACGATTTAGAGTACCCCACTTGGAAAACAGTAGAAAAAGGCATGTCTGAAAAATAGACATGACACTGTTCATCTGAACAATTTGCATGAACAAAGATGCAAAAAGTTCCAAAAGAATTAGAATCAGATAAAGTTGAAAAATTTTATAAAAAAAATTTGAAATTCGTACCCATCTAGATTCGAAACCATATGATTTCGCATCCTTAAGGGTTCGAAACCATTGGTTTCGAATCCTTAAGGGTTCGAAACCTTTGGTTTCTTATCCTTATAGGTTCGAAATCTCAAAGATTTTCAAAAAAATACAACTTTTTCAGAAAAGATTTCAAACTGTTCAAAAACTTTTACATCAGATAAAATCTTTGAAGTCTTTTACTTAAACTCTCTCAATTTTTTTTTACTTACAGACATATGCCAATCTGCTCCCCCTAAACAGATACATAATCAGTTGTCTCTTCTTCCGAAAAATCTGCACAGACAGATGAAAACTTGGTACTCATGGAACATGAGTCCATACCAGTTAGTTGTATCACTTTATGAAAAATTCAAACTCCCCCTCAAAAGATGAATATAATTAAATAAACAAAAACAGATACTCCCCTCAATGTTTTAAAGAAAACTAAGAAATGCCTAAGTATTCAACATTCCTAGTTTACTGATTAGAAAAGTGAACCTTTTTTCATCTAAAGGTTTTGTAAATAAATCAGCAAGCTCTAGTCCTGTTGGTACGAAATGCATTTCTATAGTTCCCTTCTCAACATGGTCTTTGATAAAATGGTACCTGACATCTATGTGTTTTGTTTTGGAGTGTTGAACATGATTCTCAGTTATTGCAATCGCGCTTTTGGAATCACAATATATTGGGATCTTGTTGAAGATATATCCATAATCCTTTAGCTGAGTCTTCATCCAAATTACTTGTGAACAGCAACTAGCGGCGGCCACATACTCTGCTTCAGCCGTAGATGTTGATACACAAGTTTGCTTCTTTGATGATCAGCTTACAAGTTTATCTCCCAAAAATTGACAAGCACCAGATGTGCTTTTCCTGTCCATCATATTTCCCGCATGATCTGCATCTGTGTAAGCAGTTAGTTCAAACCCAGAATCCTTAGGATACCAAAGACCCAAATTCTTTGTGCCTTTGAGATATCTAAGGATTCGCTTTACAGCCACAAGGTGAGATTCCTTCGGGTTAGCTTGAAAACGTGCACAAAAAGATGTTGCAAACAAAATATCCGGTCTACTTGCCGTTAGATATAGTAAAGATCCAATCATTCCTCGATATAACTTTTGATCGACTGATATACCAGATGAATCAGCGTTCAAAAGCTTACCGGTAGCCATAGGAGTTTTCATGGTGGAAGAGGAATTTAAGTCAAATTTCTTAAGCAAATCATTTATATATTTTGATTGATTAATGAAAATTCCTTCATTTGACTGTGTCACTTGAAGTCCAAGAATTTTTTTTAGCTCTCCCATCATACTCATTTGAAAGCGGCTTTTCATCACCTTTTCAAAATCTTTACACATATCGGGATTCGTAGATCCAAATATAATGTCGTCAACATATATTTGTACGAACATTAAATCTTTACCTTCTCTTTTGAGAAAAAGAGTTGTATCTATTGTACCTTTGGTGTATCCATTTTCAAGCAGATGAATAGTCAAAGTCTCATACCATGCCCTTGGTGTTTGTTTCAGACCTTAGAGTGCTTTGTCTAAAACGTAGACATGGTTGGGATATTTTGGATCTACAAAGCCCTCAGGTTGACTTACATAAACCTCTTCATGAAGTATTCCGTTCAGAAACGCAGATTTGACGTCCATCTGAAATACCTTCATGCTTTTATACGTGGCGTATGCAAGAAAAATTCTGATGGCTTCAATCCTTGCTACTGGTGCATAGGTTTCATCATAATCTATTCCTTCTTGTTGATTATACCCTTTTGCAACCAGTCTTGCTTTGTTTCTGACTATAATTCCTGCTTCGTCTTTCTTGTTCCTAAAGACCCATTTAGTTCCAACAATGGTCTTGTCTTTAGGACGCTTCACCAAATGCCAAACTTCGTTACTCTTAAACTCATTTAACTCCTCTTGCATAGCGTTTATCCAATCTGGATCTTGTAAAGCTTCGGATGCTTTCTTGGGTTCTAACGTGCTTAGAAAGTTGACATACAAACATTCGTTTGTAGTCGCAGATCGTGTCTTCACTCCATCATTGAGATCACCAATAATATCTGCTGGGGGTGTGCTTTTGTCCATTTATGTGTACTGGGAAGAGTTGGAATCTCTATACGAGTGTTCGATGAATCATTCTCATTCATAACTGCAAGAATCTCTTCAGTAGATTCAGCTGAAGATACAGGTGTCGGTTCTGGTATATTAACTTCTGGTTGTTGTATTTCATGTGTAGGAGCCTCCGATGATGTGTTTACTGAAACCGGAACTTCAGGCTGAATTTCAGGTTCATAAACTGGAATGGTTGTAGGTTCACTTGGAGTCTCGTTGGTTGCCCTAGAAGTACTAGTACCATCATTGTCAGATAGACCGGAGACATTAACACTCGTCTGTTGTGGAGATGCATTTACAGATGTGATGGGTAATTCCATATCTGCATAATAATCCATAAATGCATCATGAAATAACAAATCTAAATCTTTAGTACTATTTTTATTTAATATAGAATTAGAAAACTGTTTTGCCACAGGTTTTACTCCTTTTTTAGTAGAAGCTTCAGATTTCTATCCGAGTTCTGAACTGTGTTGTCCAGAAGTCAAGGTCACAATCTCGTCAAACATAACATTGATACTCTCGATGACTGATTTTGTACGATTATTGTAGATCCGATATGCTTTAGAATTCAAGGAATAGCCAATAAAAATCCCTTCATCAGCCTTGACTTGGAATTTTGCAAGGTGTTCTCGATCTTTTAGGACAAAACATCTGCATCCAAAAAAACGCAAAAAATTGATGTTAGGTTTGCGATTATTGATTATTTCATATGCAGTTTTATTAAGACGTTTATTGATAATTTTACTGTTTTGGGTGAAGCATGCGGTGGAAACTGCTTCAGCCCATAAACTTGGAGGAAGACCCGAATAGGCAAGCATAGTCCGAGCTGCTTCCACAAGCGTCCGATTCTTTCTTTCAACCACTTCATTTTGTTGTGGAGTAATTGGTGCAGAAAAATTGTGAGAGATGCCAACGGATTCAAGAAAAGATTGAAGAGTCGCATTCTTGAATTCAGTCCCGTTGTCGCTCCTTATCTTTTGAACTAGACGTTGTAGAAGAATTTGAATCTTTTTGATGAACTTGATTATCAGCTCAGGTGCTTCAGATTTGAGTCGAAGAAAATCCAACCAAGTGTAGCGTGAGTACTCATCAATCATAACCAATATATACTTATTTCCCCCCATTGACTGAGTCCTCATCGGGCCACATAGATCCATATGAATTAATTCTAAGGCGTTGTTGCAGTTAGACAAAGTTTTGGATTTGTGCGAGACGTGTTTCATCTTTCCCATTTCACACGCCGGACAGATAGAAACTTTGTCAATCTTCAATTCAGGAAGCCCGGAAACTAATCCATCTATTCTGAGCTTGTTGATGCTTCGAAAATTTTGATGTGAGTCTCCTATGCCACAACCAACATTCATCTTGAGAGGCTTTTGAAACAAGACAAACTTGATTAGAAGCAACAAGAGTCACAAAATTTGTCATATATAGATCGCCGCATCGTTTTGCTCTGAAAATCTCTGACCAGTTCTCATCCACAACATAGCAAAACTTCTTGTCAAAAATTACCTTACAGTCCTTGTCGCAAAACTGACTAATACTGAAAAGGTTATGCCCTAATCCTTCAACATACAAGATCTTTTCTATTTGCATCGAGTCATTCTTCAACGTTCCGAAGCCTCGAACGTGACCTTTGGAGTCGTTACCAAAACCTACCGATCCGCCAGGATGTACAGTAAAATCATGCAATAAGTGCTTGTACCCCGTCATGTGTCTAGTAGCTCCCGAATCAATGACCCACACATGACGGTCCTGTAAAAAGAAAATTACCTGATCTTAGGTACCCATATCTGTATGTGTAAGTCCCGTAGTTGAAGCAACAATCAAGAATACTCCATAGAAAGTAGAATAGAGATAGACATGAAGAACAATTTAATCTGAATGATCTCTATTCATATGCTTTACAATACAATGGAGGGAGAAATTGATATACGACTCTTTCAAGACTCACTGTGTATTCTCTTAATTGTCTCAAAGTCTCAAATGACAATGTAAGCAAAAGACACCTATTTATAGTGTCTAATTACATGACATGGGCCCAAGCCCATTTAACTCCCATTAAACTCCCAAAGCCCAAAAGACTAATAAAGCTAATTACAATACATTTGACTTTCATTGACTTTACATGGACTTTATAAAACTTTCTATATAATTGGGGCTTTCTAGACCCAACAATCTCCCCCTAAAGTTTTATAAAGAAAGCATCTTCAAATGATCTCCCCCTTGATTTCTTTGAAAACTTTGATGTTGCATATCTTCATGCCTTGCAAAACTATCCAAGCTCCCCCTAAAAATTTGCTCTTCTTCTTCACAAATTACAACTTTAAAATCGAATCCCATGTGCAATAAGCTCGACTGAAACAACCTCAGTTTATAATAAGGAATTCGTACTTGAAATTTGAGTTGTATGATCATTAAGCTCAAGAGCTTAATCCATTAAGATCATAGGAGGGAGTGTCTTCATACACTTCAATAACTCAGCTTGGATCCACAAAAAAATAGAAGACATAACATCTTTCTGAAAGTTGGGAGAAATTTCGTGAAAAACGTTGCTTCGGTCCAGCAGCTATACACTGACTTCGACACAGAATCTGACAAATAAGCACATTGATTCAGAACAAACTCAAAACATGAAAAGTGTTCATCTGTGTCTTAGGAATCCAGCGCATCTGAAATCGTCAAATTTGGAGCTTCGAGGAGAAAGTTATGATCAAAATACGACAGGTGCGCAAGGCTGTCGAACAATTCTGAAACTGCACCTTTTACTCCGAAATAAACCAAGTAAAAGTTCTGAGAAGACCATTCAGAATTCTGAGTAAGTCAATCAGAATTCTGAACATGAAGAACTTTCTGAAAAAATTCTAACTTTAATGTTCTGATTCCACACGATAAAGTTCTGACTCTTGGAGTCAGAATTCTGATTAAGCTTCGAAGACTTAGTTCTGAAATCACTTGAACAAGCTCTGATTAACCTTTGATAGCCCACGATCTTTCTTCTGAATTCTGAATAGCCTTAAAACATGATCAGAATTTTAAACTTCTGAATGGCTTTGAATAAAATCTGATTAAGAATGATCAAACTCTGAATGCACACGATCACCAAGAACAATTTCTGAACTTAACTTCATAATAAGTTTCTGCACTCAGAACCATCTTTAAACATAAATCTGAAAAGCCTTGTCTCTTATCATAATTCTGAACATTGAATTCAGAAATCTGAACACCCATGAACGAAATCTTAACTTCTGAATTGTCGTTCAATCTCTTAGCAATCTTCTGAACACAATAGTAAACTCTTGAAGTCACGATCAGAATTCTGAATATTGACCTCAGAACTCTGCACACTTGTGAATTAAACTCTGAACATCAAACAAAAATTCTCGCAACTTTCTGAAGTGTGCTGCACTTTTCTGTTTGAACCGAAACTTAACAAACTTTCTGTTTTGATCGAAACTGACAGCAAACTTAAATCTGTTGTTTCATGCTGTTTTGACAGCAAACAGTCTGAATTTTCAGCACCAAACAGCACTAAACAGCACCAAATCTGTTGTTTCATGCTGTTTTGACAGCAAACCGTCTGAATTTTCAGCACCAAACAGCACCAAACTGTTTTTGACAGCAAGCAAACAACACCAAATTGTTTTGACAGCAAGCAAACAGCATCAATTTTCTGTTTTAACAGCACATGGACAGCCTTGACAACAAACATCACGTTCTTTTTTTTACAACAACATGATTAAGCTGCTTTCTGTTTTGGACAGCAACTGTTTGACAGCAATAAACAACCCCATAAAATTCTGTTTTAAATCACACAGCAGCAAAATCTATTTGCTGTTAGGCTTGTTGTGGACATCAAGATTTCTGTTGCAGCAACTTTTTGAACAACTGCAGCTTAATTGGAACAGCACTAAGGTGTTTTGACAACAGCAAACAATATCTTGTAGAATTCTGCTTGGACATTTTAATCAACAACAATAAGCACGACTTGAATAATTTTCTTTGAAGAAAACCAATCTGTCTTGGCCTCGATACAAATTCCTCCATTAATCACAAAAACCTTTTGTCCAAATAATGATCAGATTAAACCTTTTCTTTGACTATTGAAATTCAGATTACCAAGATTTGTTCTGTACAAAACATCATCCCATTGTAGATCCCTTGAATCACCAACATGTTTGTCTTAATACCAAATAAATCCATTGATCCTCCTCCAATAAAAACAAGTAATCACCAATCAAATTGATGTAGAACGATAAGCCGATCTCCATAATTATCTTCTTAGAACAAAGATTGCAAAGAGTCAAGTTTCTGATTGATCAATTCAGAAAGTTGAATTTAAGCAATCAAAGATCTAAAACTCGTTTCAGATCTGACTTTGAACAATTAACACATCATCAAACCTTTCACAGACAATTCATCGAGCATTTGGCGTGCGGAAACTGATTTAGAAGTAGATCATGAACATCTAACTTCTTCTCTTCATCAAGAACCATCAAGATCTATAAAATCTTCCTCAAAATAGAAAATAGCTCTTCAAGATGTATAAGATCACAGAATATTACCTTGAATTGTAGCACACGATTAAGAACGATCTTGAATCACCAAATCTTGAAACTAGATCTTGAAATCTTGAAATGTTGCAAAAATGATCGTATCGAATTAAAATTGATTCGATTTGGCTCTGATACCAATTGTAAGTCCCGTAGTTGAAGCAACAATCAAGAATACTCCATAGAAAGTAGAATAGAGATAGACATGAAGAACAATTTAATCTGAATGATCTCTATTCATATGCTTTACAATACAATGGAGGGAGAAATTGATATACGACTCTTTCAAGACTCACTGTGTATTCTCTTAATTGTCTAAAAGTCTCAAATGACAATGTAAGCCCAAGACACCTATTTATAGTGTCTAATTACATGACATGGGCCCAAGCCCATTTAACTCCCATTAAACTCCCAAAGCCCAAGAGACTAATAAAGGTAATTACAATACATTTGACTTTCATTGACTTTACATGGACTTTATAAAACTTTCTATATAATTGGGGCTTTCTAGACCCAACAGTATGGGTCGTTTCTTGTTAGTATGGATCAGTTTGTTTATTACAGTTGATGACCCTTGAATTTTGCCTTTAAAGGTAAGGTTATTTTGTGAATTTGGTTTGTTGAGTTGATCTTTGGGAATCCAAACCATATTCACAGCAACTGTTTTTGTTTCTTTCTTCTTATTCTGTTTGTTTGATCTGAAACCGAACATTTTAGCAAATTTGTTCGCTGAAGATTTTAAAGAAAAGGATGAAGTATTAGACTTTTTGTTCTTTGGATCATTTCTATTTAGCTTGAAATAGTTATCCCAACAATGAGCACAATGTATTCTTCTTTTTGCTTGTGTCAACAAAGTAGAATCAGAAATTGCGGAGTTTTTATTTTCACAAACTTTGTAAACATTACACGAATGAATACATTTTTTATTTGAAGAAATACATTTCTCAGTATCGGTATTCCTATTTTTGCTATTCGAAACATTCTCCTTCAGATCCACGCATTTTTCTTCATCCATTTCTGAGAAAGAATGAGAAACATTGTTAGAACTCTTAGAACTAGAAGCATTATTTGAAAACAAATTTGATTTCGTTTCGAATAATTTTCCTTTTTCTTTTCTTTTCAGTTCTTGATCCTTTTCGACATTAGATATATTTGATGAAAACTTTGTATGATATACTTCACAATATTTCAGTTCAATTTCAAGCCCAGTTCTTTCCTTTTTATGCTTCTCTTTCTCAAGAAAAAGCACTTTCTCAAAATCTGAAACTTGATTTGAAAGTTTTGCACATCTTAAAACAAGTGCTTTGTTTTCTTCAAAAAGCTTATCTTTTTCTAAAAATACTTTTGCATCAGAATCAATTGTACTTGAAGATTTACTCTGATCTTTGAATTCAACTTGTTTTGAACACTTTTCACAAGGTTTTGAATCCTTAGATTTTGATAATTCGAATAATTGGGATTCAAGTCGTCGAATCTCATTTTTAAGATCAAGATTGACTTTTTGAATGTGATCATGATCTATTCCAATATTGTCATACTCATCCTCTAATTTTTCAAAATTTAATTGTAATTTAGAAATTTGATTTTCTAAATCCACAATTTTAAGTAAGGCTGAATTCAAATCAGGAAATTCAGAAGAGATATCGTGAACAAACTCCTTTTCGGCAGAATCTGATATTATTTTTTACTCCAATTCAACACTTGATTCAGATTTAACAGATTCAACTTCATCAGTTGTTTTAGCCATAGATTCTTTTGAAAATAATAGACTAAATTCAGTTAGTTCAACCCTTTTGGTTTTGTAACTAGAATTTAGTTCATCGTATTTGAAGTTTGTAGTATTAAATCTAGGCTTTTCTTCCGAACCTTTATCCGTTTTTACTTCCTCTTTGTTTGAAATGGGAGTTGAAGGATTTGAAGCAACATATTTAGCAAAACTTTGTTTCATGCTTTCATTATTAGTATTAACAAAAGCTTGTGTCACTGAAGGAACCTCCGTTATTATAGTTTGCTGTAAGACTTTATTACTTGATTTAACAAAGACTTGTGAAATTGGAGGAATTTCCTTTATAATTGATTGCTTCAAAACCTTACTTTTAATTTCAGGTTCTTTAGTTTTAAAAGTTTCCTTTAAACCTTCACCCAATTTTTCAATTGTGTAAAGATTTTCAAGTGCATTCTTAAGAACCTCTACATCAGATAATCCTAGACCCATTTTTGGATTATAAAATCTAGTATCTTTTGGGTTGCTAGTTAGTAATTTCAGAGTTTCCTCAGTCTGACCTCTTTTATAATTTAAATCTTAAAGCTCCTTGATTTTTTCAAAAACATCTTTTCTTTCTTCAGAAAGAACTTTGATTGTGAACTAAAAATCTATGTTTTCATCATTTATATCTTTTATTTTCTTCTTTAACTCAGAAATTTCAGATTCAAGCGTTTTAACTTTTGATCTAATAACTTCTTTTTCCTGTTCTATATCTTCAGCTAAAGTTTTATAAAGAAGTGCTTCATCGTGATATTTCAACTTTGAACTTTTCTCTTCTTCAAATTTCTTTTGAACTTTTTCAAGTTTCTTTTGGGCTTTTTCAAATTTCTCATTAAGTTCAAGTATCACGATTTGCATTTCTTCATATCTATCATCTTCAGTTTCAGAATTAGTATTATAAGAATTATTGGAAGAATATAGAAATGATACCTCAGATTCCTGGTCATCTTCATTCAGTTTTGCCATTAGACTGTGCTTAACTTCAGTAAAATGCACTTCTTCATCATCAGAAGAATCCAAAAGCCAAATTTCCTCTTCAGCATTGACAGGCTTTCCACTTTCTTTGGCCTTTGCTAGATGTTCCTTACGCTGATAATATTCAGAATCCTTGACCTTCTTTTGCCTACAGTCTCTGGCATAATGACCTGGTTTTCCGCAGTTGAAACAGTTTCGGTCATCTCTATCCTTCTTTTCTTCCCTCTCCTTTCTCACAACTTTCTCCTCTTTTTCTTCTTTCTCCTCTTTCTCTTCCTCCTTTTTCTCATACTTTTTCTCAAATCTTTTATATCTGTTAGCTTTGTTGTATTCAGGTTTAGCTTTTGAATAGAACTTCTTTCTACTAAACCTGTTTTGAAACTTGTTGGTCAACAATGCTAACTTTTCAGCAATATCCTCCATATCATCTCCAGAACTGCTACTATCATCATCATCAGAACTCAACTTCTTCTTGCTTATCCCAGAAATCAAAGCTTTTGTTTTCACAGATCCAATCTTCCTATGTTCACTTAGAAGGGCTAACGACTCTTCGACCTTTTTATCCTTTTCCTTAACTGCTTTTACTTTATCTTCGTGTTGACCAAGAATGCTGAAAATGTCGGTCAACTTCTCTTCATCCATATCCCTAGACATTTGGAGCTGAATGGAGTATGAATCCCACTATGGTAGTAGATTCTTGATGAACTTGTAGTTTATCTCCGATTCTGATTTGTCGACTCCATTTCTTCTCAAATCATTAAGGATGATGTTGTAGCGATTGTAGGTCTCTTTCAATGATTCACCTTCTTTTGCTTTAAACCCTTCATAAGCATTGATGCTTTGATTCTTTTTGGTCTTCATAGATTTTGATGATCCCTCAAACTGCCTTTCTAACTCATCCCATATCTCCTTAGCTGTATTGCGACTATCTACTCGATTGTAGATATCATTTGGGATAGCCTGTGTCAGATATGTCAAAGCTAACTGATCAATTTCAAATTTAGCTTTATCAGCTTCATTGTAATATCTGTATTCTTTTTCAACTCATCTCGGAGGAACATACTGACTTGTAGCAGTTTCAGCAATACCACCAATGTCTATGTATGCTTTGTAAGGACCATTTTGAATAGACAGCATGAGTTCTCTGTTTTGATGATTCAGAAATTGAGTCATTCTCTTTTTCCATTGAGAATACTCTTCAGCTTGAAGAACTGGAGGCTTGCTCTTTGATCCCATACTCATTAAATCTCTCGACATCTTTTCAAATAGCTAGAAAATGTTCGTTCAGAAGATCAAGCAGTAAGTGTAACAGAAATTACACTTAGAATAAACTGTTCAAAAATATTTCAACACAAGGGTCCGAAACCAACACTTAGACAAATTTTGTATGGTGCGAAACCTTCAGATTTCGGATGCTATACGGTGCGAAACCTTCTGATTTCGGATGTAGTACGGTGCGAAACCACGGAATTTGATGCAACTGAGTACGAAATCCCTGAATTCGGACTTAGCTTGGTGCGAAATCAACAATTAGACAAATTTCACCTCAGAATTCGGACAAAGATGGGTGCGGAACCACGGAATTCGAACCTATCTTGGTACGAAACCAACACTTGTTCAAAATCAAAATACACGGTGCGAAACCACTAGAATTCGGACATAACTAAGTTCGAAACCTCAAGAATTCGAACCTAACAGGGTGCGAATCCACGGATTTCGGACTTAACTGGATCCGAAACCAATACTTGAACACTTCGAAAAACTTGAATGGTGCGAAATCCGTATGAATGATCTGAATCCCTCAAGAACAATGCGAAACCCTCACTTGGAACTCGAAAATCACAAATTCAGCCATAACTTTCTCAATTCTTGATCAATTAACACGAAATTTGTACTGGTTTGCTCGAAATCAAAATCCACACACTTTCTTAGTTAATCACAAGTTCTAATTCGATCAATTTAATCGAATTAATGTCCAAAACAGTGAATTGGGGTTTTCGAACAAAGTTTCAAAGAAATGGTCAAATCCAATGTTTTTGTGCAGTAATTGATGATGATCCAAGAATCAATATTGCTTAGAAATCAATTCCGAGTTCAGTGATGCTAAGAATCGATCCAAGAAGTCAGAATCTAGAAAAAATCTATGTCTGAATGAAAAGTGATCAGATGAACAGTGTTTGAAGGCTGGTCCGAAATCTTCAAGAACAGTGTAAAAAATCTTCAATTTGCTCTTAATCTGCTTGAATCTCCTGTTTGTACTCTGATACCAAATGTGAAACCCAGAATCTAGCAATGATATGTAGAGAGAAAATCTAGAGTGCACAAGTCATCCATGTATTGATCCTTAGAGAGTAAATGACAAATGCTACAAGTGTTACGAGATTAACAAAGGAGTCTTCTTTATATAGTAGGGCCATGACATCTTAATGACTCTACTAAGAAGAACAGTACAAAATATTAATACTGTCTTGATAGCTACAAAAATGCTCTAACATTAAGCATCTTTTGATCAAAAATATGCTGAAGACTCTTGTGATCAGTGAAAATTGTGCACTTGGTACCGTATAGATAATGTCTCCATATCTTCAGAGCGAATACTACAGCTCCGAGCTCCAAATCATGCGTGGTATAGTTCAGCTCATGAACTTTTAATTGTCTCGAGGCGTATGCTATCACCTTATCATTTTGCATCAATATGCAACCTAATCCTTGATGCGACGCGTCACAATATACCACAAAATTTTCCGTTCCTTCTGGTAAGACTAAAATCGGTGCATTGCACAACTTTTTCTTCAGAAGTTGAAACGCTTCTTCTTGTGAAACTCCCCAAACAAATTCCTTATCCTTTTGGGTTAACGTGGTGAGGGGTTTAGCAATCCTAGAGAAATTCTCGATGAAACGCCGGTAATATCCTGCCAAGCCTAGAAATTGGCGAATTTCCGTTGGAGTCCTTGGGGCTTCCCATTTCCTAACGGCTTCTACCTTAGCCGGGTCTACATGAATCCCTTTCTCCCCGATCACGTGACCTAAGAAATGTACTTCCCGAATCCAAAATTCGCACTTAGAGAGTTTGGCATATAACTTTTGCTCCTTGAGAAGTTCTAAAATCACTCTTAGATGTTGTTCGTGATCTTTCTTACTCTGAGAATAGATCAGTATATCATCAATGAATACAATCACGAACTTATCAAGGTATGGTCTACATACTCTATTCATTAGATCCATAAACACAGCTGGCGCATTCGTCAACCCGAATGGCATGACTAAAAACTCGTAGTGTCCGTAGCGAGTTCTAAAAGCTGTTTTAGGAATGTCTTCCTCTCGGACTCTTAACTGATGATATCCCGATCGGAGGTCAATCTTCGAGAAGTAATTTGCACCCTGCAACTGGTCGAACAAATCGTCTATTCGAGGGAGAGGATATCGGTTCTTGATTGTTATCTTATTTAGCTCCCTATAATCGGGGCTCCCCAGGGTGATGAACTTTGTCGAATGAAACCTTTATCCAGAAGTTCCTGAAGTTGATTCGACAACTCCTGCATTTCGGCAGGTGCTAAACGATATGGGGCCTTGGCTACAGGCGCCGCTCCAGGTATAAGGTCAATCTGAAATTCGACTTGTCTAAGCGGTGGAAGTCCAGGAAAATCGTCTGGAAACACTTCTGGGTGATCCTTTACCACTGGAATATCTTGGACTCGCCTCTCCTCAAACTTCTTCTCGATTACTTGCGCCAAGAATACAACACACTTCTTTCTTAAATACTTATGGACCTTCATACATGACACTATCCTTAGGCTCCTTCCAGCTCTATCTCCTTGGACAACAAGGTTTTCTCCGCCTTGTAATGGTAACTTGACAGTCTTTTCAAAACAACTAACCTCTGCTCGGTTCTTAGATAACCAATCCATGCCTATCACTACATCGAAATCCCCAATTCAATTGGAATAAGATCAACACTAAATAGCTTATCAGCTAAGTTCAAAGTACAGCCTAAGATTACATCCTTAGCTTCTAACTCATATCCATTAGCAACCTCAACAATATAAGCATTCGGCATTTTCTTAGATTATAGATTGATCAAAGGCCTAAATTCTAACGAAACAAAGCTCTTATCGGCCCCAGTGTCGAATAATATGGATGCATAATAATCGTTTAGGAGGAATGTACCTGTCACTACATTTGGGTCTCGACGTGCTTCTTCTGCTCCTAAAACAAATGCCCGTCCTCGAGCTTGTCCTCCTTGGTTTCCCTGATTGGCTTGCCTTGCTTGATACCCAGCGTTATTATTGATTGGTCCCCTTTTCAACCTTAGGCACACATTCCGGAAGTGATCCGGACTTCCGCACTCATAGCATACCCTTCCTTCTGTTGGAACTTAGTTGAGAAGTGAGAAAACTAATCCCACATAGGAGCCAAGGCAAAGTTTACACCACTTAATAAACCCAAACTTGAGAGCATTAAATGAATCATTTAATTACTTGGGCTTGGTGTGTGGTGTTCTTGGTGGGCTCTCTTTGACTTGAATATACATATTTAATGTCAAAGATTGGGCCTTGGGCCTTGGGGCTCTTGGGGTCTCGATGGGGTCGAGAATCCACGATTGAAGAACGAGTGTGGATTGCTTGCTTAATCTGGCGCGGGACTCTGTAACCAGTGCACGGCGCGCACTACGGCGCGACCAAGACCGCACCACATGGCGCGCGGGTCTCTGTTGGGTTCGATGGGCAGTACACCGCGCGCATCTCCGCGCGAGTTTACTAGCGCCGCAAGTAGCGTGGGCTTCCTGACAGTTAATTTCGGTTACTGTGGCATACGTATATAAACACACTTCTTCCTTTCGTTTTGGCAGACTTGATACACGAATTTCCTGCATATTTCTGGGTTTTCTCTCCTTCTCGTTCTTCGCCAAACGTATGACGATTCGCTAGATTCAAGTTACAAATTTGAATTTGATTGTTGTATCCTCTAGACAACGCCCGTACCACCGGCGAAATTTTTTCTTAGGACACTGCGTAATTGCAGGCCTCAATCGGTTCCGATATCTTCGAAGAATCTTCGTTTCAAGTAAGAATTAATTATTGTTCTTCGTTTATTGTTTGTTTATGATGTAAAAACAAAGTTTATACAAGAAATTCTTTTCTTCTTTTCAATTTTCTGTCCAATTGTATACATAATACATATGTAAGATTGATTACTCCTAACAATCTAAGACAAAATTTCTTGTTAAGGAGCGATGGATCAATCTATGATGAAAAGTCATGTGGAGAAACCCGAGAAATTCAAGGGTTCGGACTTCCGACGATGGCAACAAAAGATGTTGTTCTATTTGAAAACTCTTCGCGTTGCCAACGTACTCACTGAGGAAGAGCCACCGGAAAATCTTCCGGTATGGGCGGACGGGGCGGCACCGTCACAAATACAAGTGTCCGCTCATGAACGATCGGTCGAGACAGGGAGAACGAACGAATATAATTGCAGAAATTATATATTGAATGCTATCGACGATTCCCTCTATGACATATATTCCACTTGCACAACGGCAAGGGAAATTTGGGAATCTTTGGATGCCAAGTACAAAACTGAAGTGGCATGTTCCAAGAGATTCGCAGTGGGAAAGTTCTTGCACTACCGGATGATTGACTCGAAGCCCGTGGTAAAACAAGTAGAAGAATTGCAAATTCTTGTCCACGAACTCGATGTTGAAGGTATGGGGCTTAATATAAATTTTGTGATCGGTGCTATCATTGATAAACTTCCTCCGTCGTGGAAGAACTTCAAGTTATACTTGAAGCATCTTACGGAGGAAATTACTTTTGAACAATTTCTCCTCAAAATCCGTGTTGAGGAAGACAACCGACTCAATGACAAAGCCGATGCCATTCAAATCGAACCACATGCCAACATGATTGAAGGTAGTTCATCCAAGTCGAAATTCCCAAAATTCAAGGGAAAGGGAATTGCACCCAAGAGGCCTTTCAACACCGGAAAAGGCCCCTTGGCCCCACCAAAGAAACAATTCAAGAAGATGACATGTTGTTGGGTGTGTGGCAAGCCGGGACACCAAGCCAAGGATTGTCGATACAAGCGTGATCATGGTGGTGCCGGAGGAAGTAGTGGTGGAGGAAATGGGGCATCTACTAGTCATGCCAATCTCACCCACTCTCCGAACGAGTTCGTTGGTCTAATTGAAGCCCACATGGTTACCAACACGATGGATTGGTGGATCTACACCGGGGCTACTCGGCACATTTGCAATTCGGAAAACTTGTTTGCATCCTACCAAAAAGTTAGTGATGGGGAGCCGATGTTCAAGGGGAACGCGTCGACTGCGAAGATAGAAGGAAGGGGGAAGGTCAACTTGAAATTGACTTCCGGTAAAGATCTTTTGTTGAATGATGTTGTACATGTACCTAGCATTACAAAAACTTGATTTCTGGCCCTGTTCTATGTAAGAAAGGGTTCAAAATTGTAATAGAATCTGATAAGGTTGTCATCACCAAAGGTGGTGCGTATGTTGGGAAGGGCTACCTCCATGAGGGGCTCTTCAAGTTAAGCGTTGTAAATAGCTTTGATGCCGCCAATGTTAATAATAATAAGGCAGGCCCTAGCGGTGCTAGTTCTATTTACATGATTGCTCCTTCTAATCTTTGGCATTCGAGATTAGGACATGTCAACTTTAGATCAATTCAAAGAATGATCAAACTTGACATGATTCCTAAATGTTCCTTTGATAAATTGACTAAGTGTGAAGTTTGTGTAGAAGCTAAATTCACAAACCATCCACACAAGTCTGTTGAAAAATCAAATGAAGTACTTGGGTTGATTCACACTGACTTATGTGATTTCATGGCAACACCTTCACGAGGAGGTAAAAACTATTACATTACCTTCATTGATGATTGCAGTAAGTTTTGCTATGTGTATCTAATCCATACAAAGGATGAGGCCTTAAACATGTTTAAAACTTATAAGGCCGAAGTCGAGAATCAACTCGACAAGAAAATCAAAATTCTAAGATCGGATCGGGGAGGAGAATATGAATCCCATGAATTTGAAGAATTTTGTGCTACACATGGCATTGTTCATCAAACTACCGCTCCATACACTCCTCAACAAAACGGAGTGGCCGAGCGGAAGAACCGAACATTGAAGAATATGATAAATTCAATTTTGATCACGTCCGGAGCTCCATACCATTTATGGGGTGAGGCGTGTCTTACTGCGAATATGATCCTTAATAGGATCCCCCACAGGAAGAGTGATAAATCCCCTTATCAACTGTGGAAAGGGAGATTACCATCCTACAAAAGGATGAAAGTGTGGGGTTGCCTTGCGAAGGTTCAAGTCCCTTTACCGAAAAGGACAAAACTTAGACCTAAAACCGTTGATTGTGTATATATTGGACCAGCTCTTAATAGTGTTGCCTATAGATTCTTAGTATTTAAATCTTGTGTAAATGACATAAGCAATAACACTATCAAAGAATCTGCGGAAGCAGAATTCTTTGAGACCACCTTTCCTTACAAAGAAAAAGAGGATCAAACCTCTAATTTAAGGAAAAGGTTGCATGATGACACACACACTTCAATTGAAACAAATGAAAGTAATCAACCACGTGAAGGTAAAACCTCCAAAGTTCAAGAAGAATTGGAACCAAGGAGAAGCAAACGTGGTAGAGTAGCCAAAGACTTTGGACCTGATTTTATGACCTTTAATGTTGAAGGAGAACCTTTTTCTTATAAGGCTGCCATGGAATCATCCGAGGCACCTTATTGGGAAGAGGAAATCCATAGTGAGATAGACTCCATCGTACAAAACAATACATGGAAATTGGTTGACCTACCTCCGGGTCATAAAGTAATAGGTCATAAATGGATATTCAAGAGACCCGATGGCACTATAGAGAAATACAAAGCTCGACTAGTTGCCAAAGGATATCGACAAAAGGAAGGTCAAGAGTTCTTTGATACCTACTCTCCGGTCACAAGAATAACGTCTATACGTATGTTGATGGCCATAGCAGCGATTCACAATTTGGAAATACACCAAATGGATGTGAAAACTGCCTTCTTAAATGGAGAGTTAGACGAAGAAATATATATGCAACAACCGGAAGGATTTGTTGTCAAAGGTCAAGAAAACAAAGTCTGTAAGTTGATCAAGTCCCTTTATGGACTTAAGCAAGCGCCAAAGCAATGGCATGAAAAGTTTGATAATACGTTGATATCAAACGGGTTTCAAATAAATGAGTGTGATAAGTGTGTCTATGTGAAGCAATACAAAAATGCATATGTCATTATATGCTTGTATGTAGATGATATGCTCATCTTCGGATCGACCTTGGATGTAATCAATCAAACCAAGAAGTTGTTGTACTCCTCGTTTGAAATGAAGGATTTGGGAGTAGCAGATGTGATCCTTGGTATAAAGATTCAAAGGAATCCAAATGGTTACATTCTCACCCAATCTCACTATGTTGAGAACATACTTCGAAAGTTCGGTCACTATGATGATAAACCAGTGGTGACTCCATTTGATCCTTCTAGTCAATTGAAGAAGAATCAAGGAGATAGTGTGGCTCAATTGGAATATACACAAGTTCTTGGAAGCTTGATGTATATCATGAATTGCACACGACCGGATATAGCATATAGTGTGAGTAGACTAAGTCGATACTCACATAATCCCGGAAAGGATCATTGGTATGCACTAGTGAGAGTGCTTAGATATTTGAAGTATACAATGAATTACGGGTTACACTATACGAAATACCCTCCCGTTCTAGAAGGGTATTGTGATGCCAATTGGATTTCCAATCATTCGGAGAGTAAGTCCACAAGTGGATATGTGTTTACACTTGGTGGAGCATCGGTCTCATGGAAATCATCCTAACAAACGGTGAATACAAGATCAACTATGGAAGCAGAATTTGTAGCTTTAGATAAAGCCGCTGAAGAAGCCGAATGGCTAAAGAGCTTCCTAGAAGGTATTCCGTTGTGGCCAAAACCCGTGACTGCCATTTGTATCCATTGTGACAGTATGGCTGCTCTCACGAGCGCAAAGAATCAAATATATAATGGCAAGTCTCGACATATAAGACGACGCCATAATACAATTAAGGACTTGCTGAAAAATGGAATTATTTCCATTGACTACGTAAAGTCAATGGAAAATATCGCTGATCCTTTGACAAAAGGCCTAAGTAGAGAGCAAGTGTCCTTTTCATCGAGGGGAATGGGCTTAAAGCCAACACAATGAGTTTCCTCAGCGGAAACCTAACCTAGCGAAATTGGAGATCCCATGGTCTAGGTTCAATAGGAAAACTAGTTGAGGAACACTCAAGAGACGCTTATACACAGGTATGCCTACTCCTATGATGACTTTTATGTGTATATTTCCGTTGACGATTAAGGGTTGAATTTTATATTCTTAATAATGCTGATAGCTTTTTAGTGGAATACAACGGAATATTCTTGATCGACATTACCTATGTGAGACTGATGTGTGGTCGCATCTTTGAAGACGGACATGGCTACGTCTTCTAAAACTCTCATGAAGAAAGGATATGTTCACGACCGAAATGAACACAACGGTAAGAATCAAATTATGTATAGATATAATATGTGTGATGCCTATTGTCTCGATTTACTACAAAAAGTGGCTAGTTCAAGACTTTAGTTCACTATCCACGAAGTAGATCCGATAGGCATTCACTATGAAAGGTTCAAGTCCAAAAGACACCGTTTTCCGATGCATATTATAACTAGCTTGGTGATAGAAACATAAGTTCCATAATATTGCTTATTTTCTATTCAAATGTGGGGTATTATTTGGGTTTGAATAGAAAATGTGGGGTATTGTTGGAACTTAGTTGAGAAGTGAGAAAACTAATCCCACATAGGAGCCAAGGCAAAGTTTACACCACTTAATAAACCCAAACTTGAGAGCATTAAATGAATAATTTAATTGCTTGGGCTTGGTGTGTGGTGTTCTTGGTGGGCTCTCTTTGACTTGAATATACATATTTAAAGTCAAAGATTGGGCCTTGGGCATTGGGGCTCTTGGGGTCTCGATGGGGTCGAGAATCCATGATTGAAGAACGAGTGTGGTATGCTTGCTTAATCTGGCGCGGGACTCTGGAACCAGTGCACGGCGCGCACTACGGCGCGACCAAGACCGCGCCACAAGGCGCGCGGGTCTCTGTTCGGTTCGATGGGCAGTACACCGCGCGCATCTCCACGTGAGTTTACTAGCGCCGCAAGTAGCGCAGGCTTCCTGACAGTTAATTTCGTTTTGGCAGACTTGATACACGAATTTCCTGCATATTTCTGGGTTTTCTCTCCTTCTCGTTCTTCGCCAAACGTATGACGATTCGCTAGATTCAAGTTACAAATTTGAATTTGATTGTTGTATCCTCTAGACAACGCCCGTACCACCAGCGAAATTTTGTCTTAGGACACTGCGTAATTGCAGGCCTCAATCGGTTCCGATATCTTCGAAGAATCTTCGTTTCAAGTAAGAATTAATTATTGTTCTTCGTTTATTGTTTGTTTATGATGTAAAAACAAAGTTTATACAAGAAATTCTTTTCTTCTTTTCAATTTTCTGTCCAATTGTATACATAATACATATGTAAGATTGATTACTCCTAACACCTTCCTCCTTCACACTCTTTCCCTTCTTACAGTACCGGGTGAAATGACCCTTTTGCTTACAAAGTTCACAGGTGGGACAGGTTCCCTCATGATGCAAATTGCACTCATTGCATTTCGGGAGGGGTCTGTGGTAACGCCCTACTTCCATGGCGTTCATTCCAAAGTTTCCCACTACCTTCTTGTTCCTACTTGAACTACCTCTAATCGCCTTTCCTGACTGACTCTCTGGCCTTCTCTTACTACCGACACCTTTCTGAGTTAGAGTTCCTGCTCTGACCGCATCGTGGGTCAAACTAGTTGCTAATGCCATTGCGACTTGGATCGTGGTCGGACATGCTGACTTAACCATCCCTCGGATCTCCGGAGCCAATCCATACAAATATCGGTCAACCTGTTTGCTCTCAGGGGTAACCATGTGGGGCACTAACTTTGCAAGTTCGTGAAAACAATCGGTGTATCGATCTATCCCCGAACCAACCATGGTAGGAACCAAAGTTCGGCCTCCAATTTCGGAACTTCGCTCTTGGGACATTATTCCTCAATGAGTAATTCCTTGAACTCATTCCACGACAGCTTGTATGCATCCTCCCTTCCACGGGTTTGGACTTGAATGTTCCACCAGGTTAGAGCTCGCTTTTGCAACTGACAGGCCGCATACTCTACCATGCGATCCTCTGAGCGCTTACTGATATGGAGTACCGACTCCATGCTATCAAACCATGAAAGTAATCCTATAGCACCCTCTGTTCCATGAAATTCTTTGGGTTTACAAGTCATGAATGTCTTGTAGCTGCATCCCCTACTGTCATGAACATCATTGGGAGTTCCTCCTCCCACATTGACGTTCCTATGACGCTCATTGATGCCCGCGGTGACTTGGGTTACTATGTCGGGTATCGCCTCTTGGATACGTTGAGCTATGATTTGAGCGATATCGGGGTTTTGATCATCGAGATTTTCTCCCGTGCGACGTGTGGATCTTCTTGGTGGCATTTTTCTAAAACACATTTGTAAACGTTGATTTGGTTAAAATCTTGTGTAATCAAGTCGGATGTTTTGTAGAAAAAAAAAATATTTGCATGTGAAATATTGGAAATTTAATAGAAGCAACTATCGCATGATCGCAAATTTATAATTAAAACACGAAATTGCCTTTTTTTCATTAAAACCATTAATAATATTCGCTTGATACAAAATTTCTGATGTGTATCACACATCAGTACTAGGATATTTTTGAAAGACAGAATTACAAACTTAATACAACGTTTGAACAACTAGAAATAAAGTTCCACATTACGAAGCTTCCACCATCCCTGTGAATATCCTCCCCGGTACATCTCAAACATGATCCAAGCCACCATCAATGTCAGTAGCATCACTACTACTATGCACAAAATCTCGTCCCTTAGGGCTATCCTAGCTCCACTTAGTGCGTCGGACGACGTGTTGGTCAAAAGGTGACTTAACTCTACTAGCTCTATCGTGACTTGACTCTGACGACTGACCCTCATCTGATATCCGTGCAAATCTGCTGTCACAGCCCTAAGATGTTGTTCCTCAGCCCAGGTAATTCCAGGCGCACGACTTATCGGCAGCCCCTCGATCACCCGCGAGGGTTCCGGTGCCTCTCGCTGGTCGGACCTAAAACACACTCGTCTAGGTATAGGGACGCTCTTCCTAGCGGTTAGTTTCGTGCGTGGCCCTCTAGGACTAGGTTGTACCACTATCGGGGTGGGTTGTGGTGGAACCACAGTCAGTGGTATCCTTGGCCCATCGTACGGGTCTTGTTCTCCTCCAGAGGTACGTTCGCTTGACGGCGTGTAGGAGGGTCGTGAGCTTGATGACGACGATGACGATGTCATAGTGGTGCTGAAGTAAGAGTGTGATGATGATGATGATATAGTGATACTGAAGTAAGAGTGCATAACATTACTTGTCGCGTAAAGGCTAAACGTACTATACTATTGCATACTATAGGCAATAACTACGCTCATACTAGGCATACAACGTGAAGCATCATGTGCGAAAAACACACATATTCCTAGTATATCCATTTCCGGTCTCGCATTACTATTTCTTTAATTAAACATAGGTGATCAGGCTTTGTTTAATTAAAGACCGATGATGCAATACCCGAATTGGTTATACTAGCAACATGTTTAGTAATTTAAGTGTTCTGTCCCGTTTTTAGTTATAGTTGCAGTTTTCCAAAGGAAAACCGGTATTCTCTATAACCTTTAGCTCTGATACCAAATCTGTCACACCCCGCTAAAGCGGAATCACGGGATGTGCAGCTCAAGTTTCATAGCAAAAGTTACAAGATCACATCAACCATCAAAATACATTCAAAAGGTTAAAACCTTGTCTTTTACAATCGTTTTACGAAAGGGGAAATGAACATAAATAAAAGATAGAAAAGAAAGCTTCATCACGTGTAGCCTTCCTAGATCCCAACCTTAAAGACGTTCTCCTGAAAAGCATGTCAATAAAAAGGTCAACTAATGCACTAGTTGGTGAGATCACAGGTTTAATGAGTACAACATTGTTTATCATAGCAAAATAGTTTAAATCCGCACAAGTGGATAAGTCAAATTAGTTGAATCCATACAAGTGGATAAATCAACCGGTTATGAAAAACTTGCTCATGGTAATAGTATGTATTATGTTTAAGTTGCGAGCCCGTTACCCGACCTATATGACGGCAGCCCCAGCGCATGTTCTATCACCAACAATGCGTACGGAAAACAATAATTATGCACTCAAACAAGCGCTACTTGCGAGTGGGGTGTCAACCAAATAATGTTATTCATAATTACCAACGGCTCACACTCGTGAGTTAAACGGGTAACGTAAGTTAAACGGGGACTTACGTATGATAGAGAGAAAGCTCAAACTTACAACACGTGTAAACCATACATACTATAGAGCATAAATGAGTATAGCAAAGTTTACGTTTTCAATAAAACAAGTAAACCGCTGCGTAAAAGTAATTGTAGTAACGACATCCTTTTCACCCCAAAATATGTAAAACATTGAAAAGGGGGCTGTGATAACTCACTTGATAAGCAGTAGTGTCTGGGAATCTTGCACAAGTACTTCGAGATGATCCTACTTCGAACCTATGAACGCAAGGTCACTAGTAAGTTTTTGCCTCGAGGGTTCGGTACTAAATATCCAAATCGTCATAAAATGCCTTGTTGTGTTTTAATATTATAAACGTAACACATATATATACTTTGTTCTCGTTGGATTAAAGTTTCCGCAATTTCGTCACAATAAGTAACGAAAAGGGTTTAAAGAACGTATATATATATAGTACATATATATATATATATAAACCGAAATTTAGTACATATATATATATATATAAATGTATAATATATATGTATATTCCACAATTTCATCATAAAATGATGAAATGGGATCAACAATATATAAATTGCATAAATATATTATATATATGTATATTCCACAATTTCATCATAAAATGATGAAAAGGGATAAGAATAAATAAATTGCATAAGTAAGTAAGATGCATAAATGTATATAAATGTAAGATATACATATATATTCCACTATTTCATCATAAAATGATGAAATGGGATTAGAAGTTAGTCCTTAATAATAATAAGAAATTTGTCCTTTGCTGTCCAGATTTTGGTGTCACTTTGTGTCCATCTTTGGGTAACTTCCAGGTATAGTTAGGTCAAGATATTTTATGTCCAAAGGGTTTAATGAGTTAGAAAACTTTTGGCATAAGTTTCATAATTTTTAGAAGTGTTTAAGTACATGAAATAATACTTGACGTAAAACTCGACAGAAGACGTTGCTGCTTGCGCACTGTTTCTGTGAAAACTGTTTAGTGAAACCACTTGGGTTTGAATCCTAACACATAAAAATAATTTCCAGAAAAACAATAACTCAATTTAGAGTTTTATTGAGTGAGATATGACCATTTGAAGAGAGGTGTGGAATCTGACAGCAAGCTGTCAAAACTACACATTGTGCATGTGCTCCTATATTGACTTCTTAACCAAAATTCTTATTCCTTTGCATGCAAAATCCGATTTGACCCTTTTCCATACACTTATTTTCAGTCCCAAAACACATTTTTGAACCATTTAAATTACATGCAAGTTACCTATCAACTCATCTTTTAAAAACTTTTGTAAAAGACTCATTTTGAAGAATGTTGATGTTCTTGCCAAGAACATCAACATGCAACTTAAAATTGTGTATTTTGAGCTCATGCATGTTTGTTTAAGTATGTTTTTAGTGGATTACAAAGATACACTCATGAAACTCTTGAACAAAAGAAGATGGATTTCTCAAGAAAACTACATGCATGTGTTTAAAATGTTCATCTTTGGTCTTAACATAGGTTTGATTTTGGATTCACCACCTTTTTAATAACAAGAAGATGTTATGGTGGTAAATCTACAAACATTAAGACATTGTAAAGAAGATTTTTAAAAAGTTAAAGAAAGTGTAGAAGGGATGAAGAACATTCATCAAATGCAAGAAAGTGAAAATAACTTAAAAGAGTGTGTGGATTTCACCCAAGACACTTGTATTTACCTTGGATTGTTTTTATCCTTTGAAGAAAAGTGATTGAGGGGCTGGAATTTGGGATGAAGATGGATGAAGATTTGAAGGTGAAAATGAAGATGAAGATTTGAAGATTTGAAGATGGAGAGATAAAGAATTGCAAGTATTCTTTTAGAGAGAGAGTGAGATGAGATAATGAAATGGATTGTGAATACTTGTTGCATTCTTATGGAGTAGAGAGAGGGGGGGGGGTCTCTCAAGGTGGGGGGGGGGGGTGAGTGATAGAAATAATTTGTCAAATCTTGTCTTTTTGATTAAAAATTAAAATACAAGTATTTTCTTAATAAATGAAATACAAAGTAATTATATATAAAATAAAGTATATATATACTATTATTGAAATACATAAATTATCAATTATATAAATACTTGTAGTATAAATGTAGGTCAAGTTGGCATTTTATGAGATTTATGGATAATTTCCTAATTCAAGGGTTTCTTAGGCAAAAGTTCTCGAATTTTCCTATCGTACCGCGTTTACTGCTAAACTTGCACTATGTGAACTATGTCATGAGAAAAATGATATATTCGGTGTAGTTCTAACATGGGGTATAAATTTGACGGTTGTCACACGTGTCATGTTAAGAAGAATCTTGTAAAAGACTCCAAAAGCACACATGTTGCTTTACTCTCAGAGTCACCTTCCACTCAGCGATCTACTATCACTGTCACTGAGTTGGAAACTAACTCTGAATGTTCATCAGATGTTTAGTCTTCGGATCTTGGTGAATCTCTAGCACTCCTGGAAAATAAGTTCAGGAGATTCGCTAGAAAGAGTAACTTCAGAAGGAACAAACCCCTTGCACTCACTGATAAACCAAGATCATCAACCCCTGTTGATAAGGCTACTGCTACCTGCTTTAACTGTGAAAAAGTAGGACACTTTGCAAGTGAATGCAGGTCAAAGAAAGTCTCTAAATCCTCAGATTTCTCCAAGAAATCCTCTAACCCCAGGGCTAGAGATGATAAATATCAAAAGCTAAAAGAAAAGTATGCAAAGCTGAAAAGCTTTAAGAAGAAAGGCAAAGGCCTGATGGCTGACTTTGACTGGGTTGCCTCTGATGAAGAAGAATCATCTGACTTTGAAGATGATGATGAGGCCAATCTCTGCCTCATGGATAAAATTGAAGAAGAGGAAGAAAATTCTGACATTCCCTCTACTTCAGCATCTGCTACTAAGGTATCAACTTCTTTCTTTACAAATATTTCAGATATTGATGAAGCTGATAATCTTTGGAAAATCGATCTCCTGACTATGAATTTATATGATGCCATGAATGGAAAGACCATAGTTGAAAATCAAAACCTTGATCTCGCTGAACAGCTTAAAAACTGTCACCTTTAAATAGAAAAGCTTTCTAAAATTGAAGTAGACTTAAAAGATCAGTTCCATATAAATCAACTAGTCAAAATCGAACGTGAAGAAGCTATCGCTGCATTAAAAGCTGAAAAAGCTACTGATGAAGGACGGTGTAAATCTTCAACAACGATCAATGAGATTATAAAGTCTCAGATACCCCTGAGTGATAAGAGTGGACTTGGTTACAAAGCTGATACTCTAGAACCAACCACTGATCGTTCCATGCTCAAATTTAGAACTTTCGTATCCTCAGTCCCTGACACTTCCTCATCTAAGTGCCCCACAGCCACCAAAGCTGAAAAGTTAGCTAAGGTGAAGATTACTGCCCCAAGGCAAAGAACACCACTGAGGTTAAGAAATTAACCAAAGTGAAGAATAGTTCTGAAGTTGAATCTTCAAATGCTGCGAAGATTGCTGAACCTTCCACTTCCTCTACCACCACTGACAAGTGTGGGCCTATGGTAAAATGGGTGCCTAAGTCAAACTAATCTTCCTTTGTTTGCAGGTTAAGAAGGGTATCTGGTATCTCGATAGCGGATGCTCTAGACATATGACTGGAAAGAAAAATCTGCTCACTGAATACAAGGAAGAGAAGGGTCCCTTAGTGACCTTCGGTGGAAACGGAAAAGGCTATACCCGAGGTTTTGGTGTACTCTCGAATGGTACAATAACCTTTGGAAGAGTCGCATACGTTGAAGGAATGAAGCATAATCTTCTAAGCGTTAGTTAGTTGTGCGACAAGGATAACAAAGTAATCTTTACCAAGGAATCCTACTTTATCACTGACAAGAAGGAGAAGATAGCTCTCAGCGGATACCGTATGGAAAATGTTTATGTTATAAACATGGACTTTACAACCACTGAGAACTCCTATTTCTTCTCAAAAGCCTCATCTGATGTCAATTGGCTATGGCATAAGAGGCTCTCCCATCTCAACTTCAAGACACTGAATACTCTTACTTCTAAAGAGTTGGTCACCGGTCTACCTCAACACTCATACGCTAAGGAGTCCTTATGTTCAGCGTGTGAGAAAGGGAAACAAACTAAGGCAAGCTTCAAGTCTAATCAAGTTTCCTTAGTGTCATCTCCTCTACAACTTCTCCATATGGATTGGTTTGGCCCTGTTAACAAACAAACCATCGCTGGAAAGAAATATACATTGGTCATAGTTGATGAATTCTCTCGCTATACCTGGGTAATGTTTCTCCGTTCTAAGAGTGACACACCTGAAGAACTCGTCACTTTTGTCAGGAAAATGGAAGTCATGAACAACATGACCGTTCGCTCAATAAGGAGTGATCATGGGACTGAATTTAAAATTAGTTCTCTTGATTCCTTCTTTGAAAGTAAGGGTATTTCTCACAACCTTTCCTCAGTGAGAACACCTCAACAAAATGGAGTCGCTGAAAGAAGAAATAGAACTATCATTGAAGTTGCACGTTCAATGCTTAGCGATTCTCATCTACCTACTCAGTTTTGGGCAGAAGCTGTCAACACTGCTTGTTTTACTCAAAACAGGTCGCTGATTGTCAAAAGATTCAAGAAAACAGCCTATGAACTTTTTTCATGGGAGAAAGCCTTCAATTAGCTTTCTTCACATCTTTGGATGTCAGTGTTTCATACTGAACATCAGAGATGCCCTTGGAAAGTTTGATCCTAAGGTTGATGATGGAATCTTTCTTGGATACTCTTCAGTTTCTAAAGCCTTCAGAGTCTTCAATCGAAGAAGACAAACTGTTAAAGAAACAATCCACGTCACCTTTGACGAATCCCGTTCAGCGAACTCTAGACCTTTTGCTGATACCGAAGAACTGAATCAATGGACGTTTTCTCATCTTGGTGATTCAGAAGATGTTCCCACACCTCTATCTCATACTCATCCCGCTGAAGATGATGATCCTACTATCATCCCAAGCATGCAGATTAGTGAAGCTGAAACATCATGGATCTCAGTTGTTCCTTTAAACACTATGCCTGTTTCTGAACCTTCTGTCTCAGACACACCATCTACTTCTCAGCAATCAGTGAATGAAATGACATCTGAACCTATTCCTCTCTTAGCTGATATACCAGAAGTTGCTGAAGCCTCATCTTCAGCCCCTCCAGAAGTTCAAATTGAGCCAGCGACTTATGCTCCGGCTCAGCGATGAACTATTAATCACCCAATTGATCAAATTCTTGGTGATCCAAACACTGGTGTTCAGACTCCATGAAGTACAGGTAACATTTGTTTATTTGTTAACTTTATTTCTCTGATTGAACAAAAGAAAACAGATGATGCCCTTAGAGATCCAAACTGGATTAGCGCTATGCAAGAAGAGCTGACAGAATTCGAAAGAAATAAAGTTTGGAAGCTCGTTCCACGACCATCCGACAAGTCAGTGATAGGCACTAAATGGGTCTATCGAAACAAGTTGGATGAACATGGAACTATAACCCACAATAAAGCTCGTCTTGTTGCTCAGGGATACAGACAAGAGGAAGGTATAGATTACGACGAAACATTTGCTCCAGTGGCAAGACTAGAAGCCATTCGTCTATTCTTAGCTTACGCAATACACAAAGACTTCAAAGTTTATCAGATGGATGTTAAATCAGCGTTCCTAAACGGAAAGCTGAACGAAGAAGTCTACGTGGAACAACCTCCAGGATTCTCATATCCTAAGCATCCAGGTTATGTTTATAAACTGGATAAGGCACTTTATGGCTTAAAGCAAGCTCCTCGTGCATGGTATGACACTCTCCCCTCTTATCTCCAAATCAAAAATTTTGAGCAAGGTAAAATCGACAAAACTCTATTTTTCAGGAAAGTAAAAGGTCATATTATTCTTGTTCAAATATATGTCGATGATATTATATTTGGTTCCGCTAACCCTGACCTTTGTACTCATTTCGCTGATAGAATGAAAGAAGAATATAAAATGAGTATGATGGGTGAGCTAACATATTTCCTTGGTCTTCAAATAAAACAGAATGAAAAAGGAACTTTCATTCACCAGGGAAAATATGTTAAAGATATGCTGTTAGGACATTTAAGTTGTCCTAAATATTAGAAAGTTTTGTAAATTAATTGATTTGGGCCTAATGGGCTTAGATATGTAAATGGGCTTGGGCTTAAGTGTTGTAACAAGGGGGGAGGACTATAAATACGTCATTTCATGTAATATTGTTTTCATTAATTCCATAATACAAAATGTAGCTCTTAATCTCATATTGTTCTCTCTAGATTAGGTTTGCATTTCTAGTAAATAAATAGTCCTCTTCTACTACATCTTGTTACCAACTACTTGAATTGTTGAAGATCATGGACTCACCATTGGTATTAGAGCCAAATCGATGAATTTTTCTCGATATGATCATCGGATCTCGACATTTCAAGTAAATTAGCCCGATCTACATGTAAGTGTGTTCAAATCTCTTATGCTCTAGAAGATTTGCTCGTTATTCGATTCCAGATTATCTCCAATTTTTAGAATCGAATTTCGACAAGTTTTGACGATTTTCGAAAATTTCGAGAGTTTTTCGGTGTTCTTCGCGAGAATTCTTAAGATCCATAATTTTTTGGTGCATGATTCGATTCTATCTACTCCAATCTATTTCTCTATTGGTTATGAAGTGAACGCACCAATCAGATCTGAAAAATATGAAGATTTGGTAAGATTTGATTTCTAAAAATTCAACATTGAACTTCTTCTCGATGCTGTTAATTCTTTGATGATTGATCTTGTTTGTATGACATTTTTGATCGATAATTCTTCCTAGAATCCATTTATTTTATGTTTTCGATCAGTCTGAAACTTTCAGAATTGAATTTCGATGAAAGAACAGTAAGATAAAGATGCTGAAATGTCGACAACAATTTTTTCATTGGAAAAACGTGCATGGACGGAAATTGGCCGGAGTTAGTGTCTTGATCGAAATGAATCTTCACAAATCTGTTCATCATTGTTGTTATGATTATTTTGCATGATTAGGACAAATTTCCAGCAAGAATTCAGATCCTTAGAGAGCTGTTGGAAGTTCACAAATCGGAAAATGAAAACATCTCGCCGGAAAACCGGATTTGGCCGGAAAATTGTGTATTCATCGATGCTTTGCAATCAAACCATTACAGATCTGATCGTTTTAGTGTTTTGATCTGTTTGCATCATGTTGACGAAAAATTCCAGCAAGAATTCATTCTTTTTGGGTTGTTGGAAGAAGATCTCGTCGGAAAAATATTGTTACTGTTAGGTCTATGATCTTCATACAATCCAAGAACTAGTAAGAAGAAGATGTAGAAGCTTTATTAGAAAAGTAAATCTAATCTAGAGAGAACACAATGTGATTAGAGAGCTACATCTTGAATTATGATTTCACACTTTACAATATTGCATGTAAAGTCCTATTTATAGTCTACATCTCTTGTTACAACAGTTAAGCATAAGCCCACATACAAAGCTATTGCTTTACAAAACTTTCAAATATTAAGGACAACAATAGTGTCCTAACAGTTACGTCGCCGGAAAAAGTTGTTACATCGTCGGCATGTATTTCTCGTTGCATGTCCATTACTCATCATGGAGAACATCTTTTGATGATTATTGGAAGCTAAGAACATATGAGGAAGTTTGATTTAACTCAGAGTTCAGCTATGAAAACCCCTATGGCACCACCGCTGACACTAAACAAGGATCCTTCTAGAAAACTGTTAATGTCACGATGTACCGTGGGATGATCGGCTCTCTTCTTTATCTTACAGCTAGCCGACCTGATATTATGTATGCAACCTGTTTGTGTGCACGATATCAAGCTGAACCTAAGGAATCTCAATTGATCGCTGTAAAGCGAATCTTTTGATACCTAAAGGGTACTCCTAACCTAGGTCTTTGGTATCCCAAAGACTCAGGGTTTGATCTAATCGCCTATTCAGATAGTGATTTTGCAGGTTGCAAATTAGATAGGAAAAGCACCACAGGAGGTTGTCAGCTCCTGGGTGGAAAGCTGGTGAGTTGGATAAGTAAAAAGCAAAACTCAGTGTCCACCTCAACTGCTGAAGCTGAGTACGTAGCTGCTGGAAGTTGTTGTTCTCAGGTCTTGTGGATGAGAAATCAACTACTGGACTATGACCTTCAGCTCTCCAAAATTCCAATCTATTGCGACAACACTAGTGCCATCGCTATAGCCAACAATCCAGCGCTACACTCAAAGACCAAACACATCGAAATCAGGTATCATTTTATCAGAGATCATGTGATGAATGGTGATATAGAACTTCATTTTATCCCAACTGACTTTCAGTTAGCTGATCTGTTCACCAAACCTCTTGATGAGACAAGATTCAACTTTCTCATCAGCGAGCTTGGAATGCTGAACTTATAACAGTAAAATCTTCAGCGGTTCACATTTGATCAGTGCTTATAAAATGAACTTGTATAACCCAATCTATCACCTACTCCCTGAACAAAATTGATTCGCTGATATCAAGGTATGTTCTCTCTTACTCGCTGACGTTCGCATATGAATGCAAGATTTCAAAACAAATTCCATCGCTGAAAATCTCTTCCTTTCAGTGATACTTTCAAATTTCAAAACCAAACACTGATATTTCCAATCAGTGCTTCATGTCTTAAAAATGTCCTTGAGTTTTCAAAATCCTCAGAGACACCCTAAAATATGAAAGGACGTTTGTGACGTCATCACAACGGATAGACCATGGCACGCTTTTTCTCTGACACGTTCGCCCGTTTCGTATACCTTGTCCAATCAAATTCAAGGGACGTGTCCGTGTCATCATGAAAAACTTTCCCGCTCGTAGTTTTTCTCTCTCTATTCTCACTATATAAACCCTTTGCGTTTATATTTTTACCTTTTACGGGAACATCATCTCCTTCAAGCAAGAACTCTGTTGCATTCAAAATATTTACTCAAGAACCTGTTCATCTTCATCTTCTTCAACACTACAGGTTAATATCTCTTTTATTTTGCAACGCAAACTTGTTTTCGATCTTATTCTTGTTCTTAAAAGATCAAACAAAAGAAACTTTATCTTAAAATGAAATCATTTCTCTTCATGGTTTTATGAACACAATCTGGAAACAGATTGTCCTTCAAGTTTGAACTAAAAATCTTAAACTTGCATCTTAATATGTTTTTCCAGAATCCCATCCTTATAAGGAAACTGGAAAACATGAATATTCACTAGATTTTGTCATTTTGTCAAAAACAAGAAAAACCCTAATTTCTATTTCTCTCTCTAAATGGAAATTACAAAACCCTAGAAACCCTTATTTTGGACATTTTATCTATTTTCAGAACTTCTTTTCATATTCTTCATATTTATGGTTTAATAAACATAAATGGCATCTACTGAAGCTCCTTCAACACAATCCCCCACTGCCTCCAAAAGCATCGAACTTGTCAAAGCTCCTCATGTCGAATTCAAACTCGAGCAAGTTACCTTTCAAAGCAACAACCCTTACGCCCTCTTCAACTTCCCCCCAAAGAAGAAAATTAATCATCTGGATGACGCTGTCATTTTTCTCCAAACCTGTCCATATCAACAGCCCTGCCAATCAATCCTCCTGCTCACAGAAACCTACTAGCTCAGTTCTGGTACACTGCCAGAAGAGCTCAGATTGACTCCACCAAGTACCCAAAGAAGAAAATCAATGTCATCCTCTTTGACACCGAACATGGAAGCTCCAAGATTACTCCCGAGGCTCTCAGGGCTGCCCTCAACCTCCATGGTAGTTCAAAGGAAAAAAGATTCGTCCCTCTACCTGACCCCGAGAAACCTGCTGATAGGGAAGCCCTCATTGCATTCTTTGATGCAATGCAGTATGTGTAACACCCCGAATTTTCGTGTAAGCCACACTTGACCTCTTGGCGTGTTTATTTTGAGTATGTGTATACGTATGTATATATATCTATACTACTTTAATATTGGTTTAGACCAAAACTCTTAATTACAATTCTTAAAGCTTTAGGTACCACCATTTTATGCAAGAGTTTTAAAAAACTCTTAATTACAACTTATATAGCATATTGTACAAGCTGTTAAAGCCTTCTTTTATTCATCACTATCAACACCATTCTAGGGATGGTCAGAGTACCTTTCTCCTTCTCATAATTTCTCTCCTCTTTCAAGCTTTGAACGGTTCCCAATAATTCAAATTTCAAACTTTAGGATTCATATATCTCAAATCCGGCACCATGCTTTGATTTCTCCCGAGTTTGAAGCAACATCGACCATCACTCTACGTTGTTCTCTTTCTCTCTTACATTTGGGGTGTTAAAGGAGTAGGAGCTTCAGAAAATATGTGCAATTCTTGAAGTAAGTAGATGTTTATTACTTTATTTTAGCTCTCCTTTGCATAAATGTTTCAGGCTTTTCTATCTTATGAACACACCTCAAGCTTTCTCCCAAAATAAAACTTCTTATGATACCAGTATGTTTTTTCAGCTTACAAGCTTGTCTTCCCAAATATGGCTTCCCAATGCCGTGTTTCAGCTCTAGCTCCATCATAGGTTTGATCTTTTGCTCCCATCCCTCTCTCCTTCTTAACGGTGCTCTCTCTCTCTCTCTCTCTATTAATGGTTCAAACAAGTTTTGGTTGCTGAGAAATCCCTTTGCTGGCTTCTGTTTCGGGTAAATCTATATTATTATTTATTTTTATACAAGATTTGTGTTACTACTTCACCGCCATCGATGCCCGAACTACTTCACATCTATTCATCATAACGCATCTGCCATTTTTTAACTCTTATTAACCATTCATTCGTTTATGTAACAGATATCAAGGGTCCTGAAGGTACCGTTCATGAAAAAGGCGGTTTTTAAGTTAAAATTCAGATATCCCAAAGGTAATGATCTATAACTGAATGGGATTTGTTATGTAGACCAAGTGTTTGTTGTTTTGTCTGTGTGAACGATGTAGATGGATTTGGGTTTTTTTATAGGTACCCGTTTCAGCCACCGATTCTAACATTTAGCACTCCTATATACCATCCAAGTATCGATACAGGAGGACGAATCTCTCTCGATATTCTTAATCTCCCTACAAAGGTGAGTTCTTTAGCGAAGCAATGGCTTTATGGTTTTAGAGTTGTTGTTCGAAACTGTCAATTTCAAATCATATATGGTTTTGTGGAGTTGAACTTGTTTGTTGTTGGACTTTTTTTGTTGTTTGGGGATGCTCTTGATTGTATCTGGTTTCTTGACAGTGATTGGTTGGTCCAGTTTGATACTCGGTCCAGTAGCCTCAGAGTTGCAATGGCGGTAGGCCAGATTGCCTATTATTAAGACATTAATTTTGACATATTTTTTGTCTTATAAAACCAGACTTTGTTGTAAATTGTAATGTATATGTTAATTATAAACTGTTAATTGCCAAATTAAAAAACCATTGTAGGTTAAGTGTTATATATATATATATATATATATATATATATATAAAAAGAAAGCTATGTATAACATAATTTGAGAGATGAAATGCAATGTTTTTCAGGTAAGCCAAACCAGGAGAAAATTGGAACTGCTTTCTATGTGGCTCTAGAAGTTTTGCTATGTCAAGGATATGGAAAAGAAGTAAATATATGGAGTGTAGGTGTGATTCTGTATATTTTAAGCACTGGGGTGCCTCCCTTTTATGGTGGTAAGAATATCAACATCCTGTAACATCTTAATTTGTTGTTTAATTATATATATAGGCTTCTGTTTCAGTTTCGGTTTCGGTGAGAAGTTGAGGTTAACTTGAGAAGCGTGAAAAGTGGTTATCAACCGTTGGATGTAAAATGGATGCACATTAAGATGAGATGCACCGAGATAACATGCACCAGATTAATTACCTCCTAAGCCGCAATTCATGGGAGGGCATTTGATTAAAATATGATCAACGATTCATATCCACTCCTCATGTTAACCTCAACTTTTCATACGATGCTTCGCCTATATCTATTACTACATTAATATTGGCTTAAATCAAAGGCCTTAAGTACAAGTTTTTATGCGTTGAATACCACTCTTTTATGCATAAAAGTACAAAATCTTTTAAATACGGTTATTAAAGCATAGTGTACACGTGTAGGACATGGGTTCTAATGTTTATGGGTTAGTGTAGGACCATGGTAAAGGACTGGTTGCTAATAATTTTGGGTTAGTTTAGGACCGGCTAAAGGATTTATTGTTACCAAGGAGAAATTTTAAGTGTTCCATGTTTTATCTTATTCATTTATATCAAATAAGGCAGAAATTTTTGGTTATAGACCGATCTACCATTAAAATATATATGCACGACTGCAGGGCTATGGGATGATGGAAGCAGGGCCCATCTTGTCTATGAGTGCAGCGTTCGCTAAACAACCTTTGGGCACCAAGTCGGGTTCTTGTGGGACTGTTGTCAGGAATGTTGAGCTCAAGGTAATCGACCTCGACACCTATTACTCTCTCGGATATAACCATCCGTGGTCCTTAGATTATGAAGGGTATCCAACCTTTATCCTTGTTTGATTTACCCGGTAAGCGCTAACCGTGATAAGAGTCGTCGCCCTCATTTACCGGGTAAGACTCTTGGTCCTTGCCTTCCTCTTACCGTGTAAGATTTTTGGGCCATACCATATTCATCCGGTAAGGTAATGCAACTTGGTAAACACTTAACCGAGTAAGCATGTGGTAAGCGACCCCTGACACCTTTCTCTTTTACTTCAACTTTGTTACATAAATTGGCTAATTTCCCTGTGTGTTTTGCAGGCAATGAAGGAATTAAAGTTGAAGAAGCTTAAAGATGCATTTGATTGGTATGTTGTTCGGTTTCTTAAAGTTGAAGAAGCTTTCTAAATAAATTCAAGTTCTTGAATATCTATTGAGACGAGTATCATAATTGTATATCTTTAATTAAGGTAGATTGTTACATGAAAGTTTTTGGTAAGATCCATTGTGTTTAACCTTTCATAAAGTTAGTGTTATCTTAAGAGTTCTCATTGTTCAAACTTAATATATTAACTACTTGGTCCTCAGGTCATGTTGGTAGAGTGGTTTAGTGATGAGAAATTGATATTAGACATGGCAAATATTTATTATGATGGATCGATGGTATTTGTAATGCAATTTCTCAAAGGCTAATCAAGGAAGTACTAAATCCTTGCAAAATGTTGGAATTGTTGGGGTACATGAGTAATTGATTATGAAATGTTTTACAAAATGTAAGTGAAATAAGTCATTTACCCAATTGTTATCGCCCGATAAGATTCAACACTTTCACGTAACTTAACGGGTAAGATTTTAATCTATTAAAACGACATTGTATAAAACATTTTTTACATGTATCCTCATAAGTGGGTTATTGAAGTCTAGACTCTAGACACTCGGACTATTGTGCTTGGACATATTTGTTAAGAGTTAACTACTACAACACATCTTTCAAGACCAAAACTTTATAGGACACAAAGATATCTAAATGTACTAATAATACACTATAATAATACACTACTTTATATGATGCAAAGAATGTCTAAGAGCATCTCCAACAGCATTTCCAAATTTTTTCTAAAATAGAGATTTTTAGCAACCCATTGCTAAAATAATTTCAGCTCAACTCCAACAGCAGTGCTAAATTTAGCAAACCATAGAGCTTTTTCCTATATTTAGCAAACCATTGAGTTTTTTTTAGAAAATTTCTATTTTAGCAAAAATTTTAGCAAATCTGTTGGAGATGGATAGCAAACCAAAAACCCCTTTTCCCTATTTTAGCAAATCTGTTGGAGATGCTCTAAATATACTAATACACTACTTTCTATGACACAAAGAATGTTTAAATATATTGTTATAATTTTCATGAGTTTATGATTTTAGTGGAAAGGGAAAAGCCATTGAAAGCCAAACAGGATGCCATAAACAAAGTCCGGACATCCAATCCTCAATCTATTATAACAAGAGAACTACATACACGAAATTTATGATCTTACGGTATAAATATGTTTCAATTAAATATTTTCATGTTTTTACAGAACATGTTTACAACTGAGCACTTCACGAGAACAAAACCACATTCTAGATATATGGATGTGCATTATTACACACGATTGTATTTATGTTTGGTTCACGCACAAATTTCAAAATTTATTAGTTGGATTGCAAATAAGCCACACAAACTCATGAAATAAAATTGAGATGGATGGAGAAACATGGCATGAAGGCTAAGTTAGTGACCCAGAATTGTGATTTACCCGCGCTGCATCGCGCGGGTACACAACTAGTATATATATATATATATATATATACTACATATATAAGCATATACACAAAAGTCTTAAATACAACTCTCTATGCATTAAGTACTACGTTTTAAAGCATAAATTCAAAAAAACTCTTAATTATCACTTTTAAAGCATAGTATACAAGTTGAAAACCTTTTAGTTATCACAGAAGCATTCAAGCATCCCATACCCAGAGTACACAACCATGTTTTCAGACGTACCTTTTCACGTTTCAGACCATACCTTTCAGGCCATACCTTTCTTATAGGAAGATTTCATACGCTTCCTTCTTTCTTCCACTTCAACCTCTGTTCACATTCTTGAAACTGCAACTGGAAAAAATCGGTGGCTATGGTGACCTTCGATCTTCCACAAGGGGTGTTGGAAGTGCTACTTTCCTATCCATATGAACAGCTCGATGTCGCATGCCAAATCACCTCCATTACGCTCTTCGCTCGAATCACTGTTCTTGAATCAGAGTCATCCGAGCTCCGTAACCAGCTTGCGAACAGTGACGTCTTTGTCGAAGACCTCCAGGCTCGGATTGAATCGATCAACTCTTCTCTCTCGGATTTGGTAACATTTGACATAGATTTTATTGATTCCTTTATTGTTGGCTGGGCATTTTAATGACTACATTTATGTTTCTAAATGTTTTTATTTGGTACAAGCATTTCACTACATTGGGTTTATGTTCTTTCCCCTGTGGTTTCAAGAACGTGGTAAATAGGTCATTTTGGTTTTTTAGGGTTAATGTTGGTCGCCGCTCCCTCTTCTGCTTCTGTTTCTCAACTTTGACGCCCTTCTGCTCACAGCAGGTATGCAGATTTTGGTATGGTCGTTTTTCTTCATTGTTTGTTTTGTGTTTGATGTTTTTTATTTGCATTACAGTGCGTATTTATGTTTGAAGCTCTAGAACTGTTGTTCCATTTCTTGTATATCTAAACTTTGAAGTGTTCTTCATATCATCTGCATCCATGATTTATATTTCTTCCCCACTTCAGAATAAGAAAAGGAACAGGACCAAAAAAAAGAATTGATGAAAAACAAAATATACATACATGATTTATACTGAGAACCAAAAATTTTGGCATCTAACTTGTTTTTTGGAATTATGGGAAGTGGACACGAGTGGTAAACTGCTACACTATAAGGGAGCGCCTTTCCATTGTATGATACATGGGTTCATGTTCAAGGTGGGGATACCGTCTATGACAATGGGAGAGGAAATGAATCCATCTATGGTTGAGTCTTTCGTGACAAAAGTTTTAAGATCAAGCATTTACAAGCAGGTCCTCTGCCTTATTAGATGATTATGTATATTAAGGTTGAGTCTTTCGTGACAAAGGATTGTTGTTAGATTCTTGAAACTCTTCTAAGGCTACCGTTGTTGCAGGTATGGTGGCCATGTGATAAACCCCCGGTTCGTTTTACCTATAGAAGGAGGGCGAAGTAGTAGTTTGGGATTGACCTTGTTGTGTCTTGCCTAGAATAATAAGGGGAAGGGTACATCAATTCTGGTGTACATCACCATGGTCAATTCAGGTCCAAATTCTAATGGTGGATAGTTCTTTATCACCACAGTTACATCCTACTGGTAAGTTTTCGTGCTAATCAATAATTAATGGATTGGTATTTTGAAAGATTTTGACTTCAAATACAAATGAATCTTGTAGAAAACCTTAGGTCCCGCCACATTGCTCTCTCAATATGCGATACTCTTGACATGTATGGATTTATAGTGGATCCATGCTATAAAGAATGGTATACAAGCTATAAAGATCTGGGTGAAACCTATTGTCGTTAAATGCCATGGGATTCTTGAGATCACCCATTTCCAAAAAGACAAGGGAAGGTTCATATGTGAATCATTGAAAAAATTCTATTGAAGATGCATATGTGAACCCGTATAAATAATTTGTGACATCGGTTCACATAACCATTTTCAAATAGATTTTCTTCGGATTCTTTTAATGATTCACATACGAACCTTTCGTTCTTACCTTCTCACGGTATTTAACCTTCTTATTTAAAATGACCCTTATAAGTATTAAACTACATCCAAAAACACATATTCATGTATATCTATATGCTTTGTATGTATGATTATTAGTCTTCTGTTTCATTACCTGCAAATGGTTTTTGTTGAGAAAATTACCGAATTGGAGCAGTCAAATGTTTTATGCTTGTGCAAATTTTGTTTATTTATTGTTCTTTTAGCTTGGTTTGTAGTCTGGATTGTTTTTGGCTCCTGATCAAAGTCGAAATAAATATACAGATCGATGGTAGTAAAAAATTTGGATTTAATAATGGGGGAATAAGGTGGATGTGGCATGTATTGCGATGTTATCTTTATCAAAGTAATTTAATACCTGCCCAAAGAATTCTTCATTGTTTAAAGGGGTTGTTATCTGGATGGTGGTTTAAAATCAAATCTGAAGTCTGGATTGTTTTTATTCCTACTCAGGTTTCGGGATGCCTCTGATAAATGAGATGTTTTTTTTATAAAGGGAAGATCGAAGGTCACCATAGCCACTGATTTTGGTTGGCTAATGCTTTTTAACCTCTCTCTGTTTATTCGTATACCACTGCAATTAAGTAGTAGAAACACCTTTTAAACATGGTCACCATTGCTCAACATTTATAGACTGAAGTCCTTGTAGTTGAGGGACATTAAGAAACGGGGAAAGAATTACTATTTGGGACATCACCATGTAATGTGACTTGCATTTATTTAGATTTATCAACCTGTGACTCATATTTTATTTCTTGTTTGAACACTACACAGTTGAATTGAGGCAATGTGTCAGACTTGGGGAATTATCGCTTGAACATAATAAGGTAATTCACCCTCTTCTTGATTTCAGGTGTAACTTGTTTTCCTTTGCTGCAATACATCTTATGCTGAAGGTTGTACAAATCGAGATTCTTCCAGATATTTTTCCGTTGCATCAACTATGCCAATTGGTTCGTACATAATTTCAACACTTTCCAAGGGCTATGTAGTGCCTATGTAAAAAACATAGTCACATTCACCATCAGTTTCGGCCCAGATTAATTTCGAATTTACAAAAACTCAAAACATAAAAGTTGTACCCCCATCTGTTGTCTTTCCAGAAACTCTTGAATCGCCTTAAACGGAGCCTGTATGAGTGAAATATGGTCGATACACCACAACCTCGCAAATTTGTTAAAAATCATCCTGTTGGTCGTGTAGAATTTGATATCAGTTATGTGAAAAGAATTTTTTAGGAAACAAAGCTAAATGTGAATTTGATATCAGTTATGTTACAAATTTCAAACCATCATTTGTTATTCATAGTTGTGGTTTGTGTCAACTTTTATTGTTACTATGAGGCTGTATAACAGAAGGATTTTTGTCAATTAACAAGGGAATTGGATTTGAGGATATGTTTCTGGATGGACTTCCAAAATTTCCAAAAGTACACCGTCTAATGTTTTTCCTGGTTTCTTCTATTTATGTTCCCCTCTTAATGTTACCTCACCCGTTTGTGTAATTAATTTTTCCGATAGAACAAATACTGTCAAGTATTCACAAACCATACGCCAAACTTACAAATTAACCATGCAAACTTATGGAATAAAATTGTAAGTAATAGAAAAACATGATTCACAGCGAAACTAAAGTTTTAAAATTGTGTTTCACCCGCGCTGCATCGCGCGGGTACACCACTAGTATATATATATATATATAATTGTACGTAAAGATATGTATGAGTATATACTCTTGTTAAGCATGCAAACCCTAAGCTTTCCATGCATGAACTCTTTACCATATTCGAGTAATCGACCTACCGTGCCTAAGGATCACTTCACGCCGCAAACGGAACCCAAATCAGCAGCTGCAACCATGGCAGCGACTATGCCCGACGACAATGCCCAGGTCATAGTCGCATGTCCATTGTCGCGATGGGAGGACCAAACTCGAAAACAAACAGAAAGTGGGGCAGAGGCAGCGACATTGCCCCGCGACAATGCCCATGGCAAAGTCGTGGGGGCATAGTCGCGCAAGGGGGATCGGGTTCCGATTGAAAGGGTGATTTTTAAGAGGGTTGTGGTTCATTTTCTTTTCAGCAGCAAAACTCGACTCCTCTCATCCTTTGGGGCTATTTTCTCCCAAAATCTCTCCTTCCTCTCACTAAATACTCCTAGGGTTTTCACCTACCACTCCATTCACTCATCTTGATAATTAAGGCTAGAGGAAGAAGAATCTAAAGTGTAAGAGCTTGAAGGAACAAAGTCTCCATTTCTAGGGTTTTCACCCAACATCTTTCCACTCCATTTGAAGATTAGGAGTTGTGGTTTGTTTTGGTGGTTCTAGAGATGCCTTGGTTGATGGATTCAAGTGTGGTTAAGGTAATTTCCTCTCCTCTTTGATTATGAAGTTAGGGTTTTGTTTAAATGGGTATTGTTGGTGTAAATTAGGTAGATGATGATTTCTTATGGTTAGATAAGAATATTCATGGTTGAAAATCTATGGATTTAGGTTTTGGAAGTTTTGGCTTGCGGATGCAAACTTCATCAAAGGAGCTTGCGTTTGGAGGGCTCTAGATTTAGCTTAATCTAGCAAAGGTGAGTTCAAGTTACTTTGCGAAAACCTTGTACATGCCAAAATACTATTTTCTGAAATATTATGTGTTTTACTTGAAAGACTGTCAATGTTGAGCTATTTGACGGGTCTTACCTTATGAGGAATTATGTCACACCTCGCTAGAGCATAAACACGGGATGTGCATCTCAAGTTTCATAGCAAGAGTTACAGGATTACACCAACCATAAAAATACATTCAAAAGATGAAGACATTGACTTTTACAATCGTTTTTCAAAAGGGGAAATGACATAATTAAAAGATAATGAAGAAAGCTTCATCACGTGTAGCCTTCCTAGATCCCAACCTTAAAGACGTTCTCCTGAAAAGCATGTTAATGAAAAGGTCAACTAATGCACTAGTTGGAGAGATCACAGGTTTAATGAGTACAACATTGTTTATCATAGCAAAATAGTTTAAATCCGCACAAGTGGATAAGGCAACCGGTTATGAAAACACTTGCTCATAGAAATAGTATGTATTATGTTTAAGTAGTGAGCCCGTTACCCGACCTATATGACAGCCGCGCCAACGCATGTTCTATCGCCAACAATGCGCACGAACAACAATAATTATGCACTCAAACAAGCGCGACTTGTGAGTGGGGTGTCAACCAAATAGCGATATCCATAATTACCAACGGCTCACACTCGTGAGTTAAACGGGTAACTGTTGGTTCCTGTTTTGCTTTAAACAAGATTATCAGATCTATTAGTTCAAGTTAATGTTTGATGCGGAAGAGTATTTGAAGAACTAACAGATATGTTTGATAGATTTAGAACAAAATATAAATAAACAGTGAACATAATACTATATCTCAAAGTTTACTGAATATATATTAAGAACAGGTTTATGAATCGTGAGTAAGAAAAGCTTTAAAACAGATATGACTTTTAAGGTGAATAAGCTTTTGTGTTCTTGATGTTCGATTGAAGTGTTGTGTGTTTGTGTGTGTGTAAGGAAGAACTCAACATGAGTCTTCCTTATATACTACTCTAAAGGGGACCATAAAGCATATGCTACTATTCAAAAGGTACGTATGAATAGTAGAACGGATGTCGTGAACAGTTGCAAGGATGGTATGAACAGTCAGACGTGTTGTATTGCATTTAATGCAGCAGACGTCTAATATGTACTAAGCCCTATTGAATCCAATCAGAGTTTGACACGTCGACGTTGGACAGGGCATGCTACCATGCAAGTTGATGAACGGGTCCTGTAACAGTAGCTAGATATTATAAATATCTTCAAGTCTTTGAGTGAGGACCACAGAGGCTCTGTAATGAGTTACAGAGGTTCTGTGGTCTGGTCCTCTGTGGAGCAGTCCACCTTTGTTTCCGAGTCTTGGGTCTTTCTTGAGTACAACAGAGGTTCTGTAGGAAGCCTCTGTTGCTTCTGTAGCTTCTTGACCTTGATTTCTCGGTAATGTCGGCAGAGCCTCTGTAAGATGCTTTTCTTCACTTAGCCTATTTTTCACTACTTCTAAATACTTCTATGATTAGGAAGATTGAAGCTAACAATCTCCCCCTAAGTAGTGAAAAATAAAAATTTGAACTTGAGTTAAGTTAGGCTAAGTTAGATAAGACAGAGGTTAAACAATACCTCGAAATTTCTTTCATTTAGAAATATGCCAGAGGCATTTTACATTTGAGTACAATGAAAGATAAACTTTAACTTTGTTTGCAGAGATTGGAGGTCTGAGAATCAGATTTTGGCATCTTTGAAATCGTTTTAGCTTCTGTTGTCTCTTCCGACTCTTCTGATCTCTTTGTAGAATCTGATGCATAGTTCTCTTAGGCGGATTGTGGCGTCTATCTCTCTGATGATAGTATCTGCAGCATCTTTATCCATTTTCTTTGTACCTCTGTATTTCACAAGGCTTGCTCTGAACTTGTTCAGAGTACTTATTGCGTACTTCTGACAGTCCATGCATACAAATAGTTTAGTTTCGCCTTGAGGGTTTTGAAATACTAACCCAAACCGTGGTTCTGTGATGATTGAGTTAGGTACGGCGTCCGGTGGGCAGCGATCCTCTGGTGGTCGTAAATCCAGATGCTTGAGACCAAGATCCTTTCCCAGCTGGAAATCTATCATGCTGTAGAGCAGAAGCTTTTCCCTCATCGCTTTTCTCAACACTTGATAGGCTCTGGTGTTTGCCTCAGTGTTGTAGTTGTCCTTTGTCCATTGCAGAAGGTCAGGTAGATCATAAGGATTGATATTTCTTAAGTCAGCATCAGCGAAGGTACTTTCTGAATTGTCTTCTCTTCTGACTTTGTAAAGATTGTACCTGACCTTTGGATAGGTTCTTGTGAAGGAGAATTTGCAGAAGATTACCTTTTTGATCTTGTGGATTGAGAAGACATCTGCTTTGGTTCTTGGCTTTGTCCTTGTGAAGATGTTCTCAAATTCTTCTCTGATCCTTGGATCTGTCACATGATCTGTTGGATAATTGGTCTGAAAGGATTGTTTATAGAGGTATTTGTATACCACTTCTTCCATTTCTTCATATGTTGGACCAGGTTGTGGTACTTGTCTTCTGAGACTCTCCATCTGTTGAACAACTTATGCGGCTCTACCAGATAGAGGAATGTCTGACAGAGGCTTCAATCCATGTGCCCAGTCAACTTTTTCAGGTTTTGGGGTTTGAAAGGCATCAAACGCACTCTTCATTAGTTTCTCTGTTGGCTTTGACAATGTTTTCTTCTTAGGCTCTTCTGTCAGTATTCCTTTGCCCTTATCTTTGGCTTTTGGCGGGGCAGAAATTGTTGCTTCTGTAAGTTTGGAGGTTGGCACTTATGTTGGCTTGATGGGGGTTTCCTCTGTGGGTTTTGACATTTGTGATTTAGAGGACTTTTGTGGCGATGGTTCTGTTGGATTGAGTTGCTCTGTAACCTCTGTTGGAGGTTGTTTGTTGACTTCTTCTGTGAGCTCAGTTTCTGTTGATGAAGTGAACCTGTGCCTTTCTTCTTCTCTCTGCGCCATACGATCACTCATTGTTGTGTGCATCCTTTTCAGAACGTCAGAAGGAGAGGTCGTTGCTCTTTTTGGTTTGGTGGCAATCGACTTTCTTCTCGGTATGGTTTGGGGTGTTTCCACAGAGGTGGGTGTTTTCTCTGTGGTTTCTTCATCTGTTTCTTCCAAAATGATTACCTCAAGGGCGGTTGTTGCCTCTGTGTTTTGCAGATCTGCTTCTGGAATTTTGGTTTCGTCAGGAGATGATTCCACAAAGATGGGTGTTGTCTCTGTGGTCTTTTGGGTTTGTTGTTGTTTGGTTTGTTCTGGAGGGGCTTGGCTGATTGGTTCTGCTGCGATTGGTGGACTTTGTATTCCTCTGCTCGTAGCTTTCTCTCTTAGATTCTCCCCCTCAGGATTATCTGATGGACCAGGTTGGTCATCATCAGAATCATCCTGACTTTTATCAGAAGTACCCTCTGCTCTGCAAGAAGTGTTGGTCTTATTCGGTAATTCAGCTCCTGCTGCCATCAACTTTTCACAGACATCATCGCAGAGGCCAATCAATGTCGCAAGCTCTGCTTCTGTTTTGAAACGCATTCTGCCGACATTCTTTCTAAAATCCTTGACATAGTTGGCATTTGCAGTTGTGAAGGATACAATGACTTCTGTGACCTGGTTAATGACCTTCTGTCTGAGCTCTGTAAGCTGTGCTCTGGTCATATAGTCTTTTGGTTGCATCATTGTCGAGTTGCGTATTGCCTCTGCTTGGACTTGTGATAGGGCATTCTGTAAATCTGCAGGAGTAATGCCCTCTGCTCTGCTGGATTGCGTATTCATTTGTTCAAGGAAATTTTTGACAGAGTCCCTGAAAGCAGAAGTTGTAGTTGTTCCGAATTCCTGAGCGGCAGAAGTGGCTGTAGCTTTGGCAGTAGTTTCGGCAGAAGACTTCATCTCTGAGATGGCGGTTTTTACCTCTGTGGACAGATTGTCCATTTTGGTGTTCAGATTCAGGATAGCCGTAGATGTTGTCTCTGTAAAGGATTTGAAAGAGCTTTGCAACTCTTTCATTGTTTGGTTCACAAAGGTGACAAGGGTTTGGAAGTCATCCCTTGATACTTGTGTTCCTTGTGTAACCTCTGGAGGAACACATTCGTCTCCAGAGTGAGTCCCTGTTCCTGGGACACCTTCGTTCACCCTTGTTTGTACGATGGGGGTGGAAGGATTTCCTTCTGATCCTCGAGAAGAAACCTGAGTTTCGATCTCTACAGAGGTTCTGTGAAGAACAGTGTCCAAATCCACTCCAGAGGTGGGTATTGGAATGTCCTTCTGTTGACTAGGAGACTTGTCTAGAGTCTCTTCGTCTCTGTGCTCACTACTTCTCTCTGAAAGAAGATTTGGTCCTAATGTGTGCGTGGCAGAGGAAACGAATTCCTCTGTAGGGTGTTCTAGGGTGATCTGGGGCGATTGATAACGAACAATAGGTGAGTCTCTTTGAGGAGACTCCCTAGGAATGGATTCCCCGGTTTTTGTGGGCACAGAGGTTGAAAGAGTAACCTCTGGCTGGATGGGTTGGGTTAGGATCGAGCTGTGCTGCTCCTTTTCAATAACTCCTTCTGCAGCTAGACATGCGGAGTTAGAAATGTGGGTTGCACTGGGAGTTGGTTTTGGTTGTGTGCCTCTATTTATCCAGGCATCTTTTCTTGTTTCTTCCTCTGTTAAGCATCCAAGCACTACATCATTGTCTATCATTTCATCCTCTATAGCTATCCTTCGGCTTGGTGCTTCTTCCCTAGGTTCTGTTGAAGTTCCTTGCTCTGGTCGTAAGAAGTCATACATTGGATTAGTGCCATATAATCTCATGACATCTGGATGATAGAGACCTTTTCGTATCCAGACAGCTTCTTCTTCATCTGAATCCACCTCTGAGATTTCTATTCCTGTCTCTGTTGTTGCAAATCCCTCTTTTTGTACAACTTCGGCCCCTTTTCTTTTTCTTCTTCCATCATTTTCTCAGAAGCCTCTGTAATTTCACCTCTATTCCACTCAGCTTCTGTTTGTTCTATTTCTTCTAAAGCTGGGTTTGGACTTCTTCTGTGGACATCCAATCCTTGAATGAAAGGGTTTTGTAAAATAACAGGGGTGTTGGCTGGTTGATCTTTGGGTGTTGCGTCATCTTCTTGCAGATATGTGTCAATGCCAGAAATGGAGAAATCTTGTTCTTCTGGAGAGTGGTGGTCGAGAGGTTGTGCCGTCCACCCTGCTGTATTTAGGGTGTTGGCAATGTCAGGGTTCTGTAAGAAGTCGTTCAGGTCTCCTTGGTGAGCAAATCTATCTGGAGATTGATAGGGTGATTGATACTCTTCTGTTGCCATTCCTTCTTCTGCAACTTCTTCTTCAGTTCTTTCTTCTGCATTTTCTTCTTTTGCAGTTTCCTCTTCTGCAATGGTAACCAACTTTTCAAGTGATTTACCATGCTTCCTTTTGGTTTTCCTTCTCTTAGGTTTTGGTGCCCCTTCCTCTGTTGATTTCGATCTTCTTTTCTTCTTCATTTTTGGGGAAGAGGGAGGAGCAGAGGAGCCAATTTCTGTGGCATGAGGAGGTGAAGGTTGATCTTCTGCAGCGCTTGTTGAGGTGCCTTCTGCAGTTTTTCTCTTCTTAGCTTTTGGAGTAGATGCAGAGGTTCTTGATGAATACTTCTTTCCCATAAGTTCTGTACGTTTGGCTATAAAGCTGAGTTGAATAGCCATGTGCTTTGCTAACTTCTGATCGTTTTCTTCTTGAGTCGAAAGAGGTTTTGCTATCATTGTTCCTAGGGGGACACCTAAACGCGGGGGTGTCATAGGACTCGGCTTAGGAGTTCTATGAGCGCGTATATACTCTTTCTTAAGGGATTTATTCGATGCGTAGCGCAGAAGCGTCTTTGACAGAGGTCTGCAGTGTGAGTAGCCATCAGTATGATCAGTGGGGGTATTCTTGTTCATCGGGAACTGTTTGGGAGTTGGTCCTTCCATTGGCCAGTTTTGGATTAGCAGTAGAGGTTCGAAGAGTACTCCCAATATTCTTTGGAATTGCAGAGGTGGTAGAAAGTTGGGATCGTTCTCTTTGACCCTTCTCGTGTTGTTCCTTCTGTCGATGGTGTTTATGATCTCTTGCATCATTATGGTCGCATAATCTAGTAGAAGATCATAGTAAACCCCATACATGAGGCTCAAGATTTGATGTGAGCTCTGGTCAATACTCCCTATTTTCCTTGTCAGGCATCTGTTAAGAATAGAGAACAAAGTGTTCCACATAGGTGGTAATCTTCCTCTGCGGAAGTCATTTATCTTCCGTAGTTGGGTGTTGTACCCAAGCATTTCCACGAAGCGACAGAGCTCTTCGTCTGTTGGTTGTTCTGCATAACTCTTCAATCCCAGAAGACCCCTTGTTGGTAGGTTGAATTCAAGTGAGAACATTGTTCTGTTGAACTTGATTTCAAGGTGCTCAGATTTATCAGGTCTTGAAATGTACCCTTTGATAAGAGAATCGTCTTTATCAAATCGGCAGCTTTGCCAAAATTGGTTCAGATAACGGACTGGAATTTTGTTTGGGGTTCTTGAGAGTAGAGGGAAGAGGATGTGATTTTCCATTATGTTCAGAAGAATAGCATGGGCTTCGCCGAAAGCAGTGGGTGAGGGGACCAAATAGCAGTTGTTGGATTTGATAGGAAGTATGGTTTCGAAGTGATCTTTTGCTATGAAGTTTTGCAAGTGTGTCGTCGGAGCAAAGTCTGCTGAGTCCCCGGAATCTTGTTGTTCAATAGGTCTTGCAAGGTTGGGGTTTTCTGAATGTTCAGAATGGGCAGGTGAGTGTTCCGGTGAGTTCGCCGGAGAGAGTTCTTGGGAGATAGCTTTAGAAGATGAAGCCATTTGATTTTAAGAACAAGGTTTTTGCAAGCTTTTGCAGGGTTTCGCCGGAGAAGAAGATAAGAGTTTGTAAAAGGTTTTATGAGAGGGTAAGCTTGGTTTTTATAGGAGGGTAAAACAGTAGAAATCGAAAGAGTAAAATATATGGCAATGGATTAAAATTTGGAATCCGTACTCGAGTTTGAACGGCGGGTTCAACTTTCCAACTAAAAACGTTCCATGTACGCCCAATGAAAATGGGACACGTAGGCCTTGTCAGAATATGACAGGACGTCGTGCGCGGCCCATTAATGCTAGGCGCGTGAGGTTGTTTTTAGCCACATGAGTTTCACTCTCAGTAGAAGTAACCGTTATTACTACAGAAATGCCCAGATAACAAAATGGCAGAACTTTTGTGTTTTACAGAAGCTCTGTGATTTTGAAAATCTTGATTTTTAACCTTTTCTCATATATCTCATTGTTGTCATGACTCTGTAGGTTCTTCTTTGAACGAAAACGTTTGGAAAGACATTGGAGAGGATCAATAGGATTTTGTCAAGAAATTTTACTCACAGAGGTTTTGTGGCTCTGATGGAACTTGCAGAAGCTCTGTGAGAGCCAGCAGAAGCTCTATGAGAGAAAAAATCTTATAACTTGAATTCAATTAACTTTCTGATCATCCAATTTTTGATCTGTGTTAAGAGATGTTTTTCGCACATTATTGAAAGTTGGTGTCCGAGAAAACTGTTTTGAAAAACGTTTTGTTCGAGAAGGTCATGGTGTGTGTTTTCGGTTTCCGAGATAACATTCCAAAAGATCGACAGAGGGTTAATTTGTGATCACAGAGCATATTTCCTGCAGAACCTCTGTTGAGCTCAGCAGAAGCTCTATGACCTTAAATTTCTCCTCATTTGAATTTTGTGAAACTTTTTGAGCTTTTGACTTTTGAAATGTTATTCACAGCATATTTAGGACATATTTGTCAATTCTTGTCCTAGAAAACTGTTTTCCAAAAATCTTTTGTGCGAGAGACATACCTTTAGGTTCTTCTGTTCTCGGTAGTTTTGTCTTACTTCTGTCGATGGAGAATTATCGACATTCTTCTTTGGCTTTCCTTTGAAAGATTTACCTCTGTAGATCATTTCAGGGTCCCTTTTGCTCCCCTTGATCTAATCACTTCTGTAGATCAAGAATTTTCCTTTTGCTCCCCCTTGATCTATGCTTGGTTCAAAGAATGGTAAGATTTGTATTGAGCATAGATCATATTTACCAGAGGTTCTGTAAGGGTTATCAGAAGATCTGAGCGGACCCACAGAAGCTCTGTAACCAAGAATTATTTTTGCACATAAAAAATACATACAGAAATAAATTTATCAAAGCAATAACTTAAGTAATAATAGATATTTATACTTATTTACAGAAGATAAAGCTATACTTACATAGGATTTTCACACCATGTTAATCATTCCTAACTTACCCACCAAGAAGTTGAATCTTTTCTCGTCTAGTGCTTTGGTGAATAAGTCAGCGAGTTGATATTATGTGGGCACGAAATGCATTTCGATTGTACCGTATTCAACATGATGTTTCAAGAAATGGTACCTTATATCGATATGCTTGGTTTTTGAGTGTTGCACAGGGTTGGCAGAGATAGCAATGGCACTTTTGGAATCACAGAAGATGGGTATTTTGAATAGGATGTGGCCGTAGTCTTTTAGCTGAGTCTTCATCCATAGAACCTGAGAACAACAGCTAGCAGCAGCAACGTATTCAGCTTCTGCAGTGGATGTGGAGACAAAATTTTGCTTCTTGGAGATCCAACTGACTAGTTTACCACCTAGGAATTGACAACTCCCAGAGCTACTGTTTCTGTCGAGCATGCATCCTCCATAGTCAGAATCTGTATAAGCTTTAAGACTAAAACCAGAGTTCTGTGGATACCAGAGACCAAGATTGTTGGTCCCCTTCAGGTATCTAAAGATTCTCTTTACAGCATCAATGTGATTTCTTTGGATTAGCTTGATAACGTGCACAAAGACATGTGGCATGCATAATGTCAGGTTTGCTTGCTGTTAAGTATAACAGAGATCCAATCATGCCTCTGTAGAGAGTACATTCTACAGAAATACCATTTGGATCTAAGAATAACTTATTTCCAGTGGCCATTGGAGTCTTCATTGCAGAGGTATCAGAGAGATTATATTTTAAAAGAATGTCAGAGACATATTTGGCTTGATTTATAAAAATTCCCTCTGAAGATTGTTTGACTTGAAGTCCGAGGAAGAATGTTAATTCTCCCATCATACTCATTTCAAACTCACTCTGCATGAGTTTTTCAAAAATTTTGCACTCTTCTGAATTTGTAGACCCAAAAATTATGTCATCTACGTATATTTGTACAAGCATTATCTCACTATTTTTGCGTTTATAAAATAATGTAGTATCTGTTGTACCTCTGTTGTAGCCATTTTCTAGAAGAAAGGTGGAAAGTCGTTCGTACCATGCTCTTGGAGCCTGTTTTAGTCCGTATAGAGCCTTTTCAAGGTAGTATACATGCCTTGGGAACTTTGAGCTTTCAAAACCTGGTGGCTGATTTACGTAAACCTATTCTTGGATTTCACCGTTTAGAAAAGCTGATTTTACGTCCATCTGATAGACTTTAAAACATCTGTGGGCTGCGAAGGCTAAGAATATTCTTATTGCTTCGAGCCGTGCGACAGGGGCAAAAGTCTCATCGTAGTCTATGCCTTCTTCTTGTCTATATCCTTTTGCTACTAATCTTGCTTTGTTTCTGATGACCACTCCATCTTCATCCTTCTTGTTTCTGTAGACCCATTTAGTCCCAATGGCCTGTTTCCCTCTTGGCAGAGGTACTAAAGTCCATACTCTGTTACGCTCAAATTGCAGAAGTTCTTCTTGCATGGCGTCTACCCAGTTTGGGTCATCTAGGGCTTCAGAAATCTTCTTTGGTTCTATCACACTAATAAAATTTGTAAAGAAACAAAAATTAGCAGTGGCAGACCTTGTTTTTACTGAGTCAGAAGGTTCTCCAATTATTTGGCTTGGAGGATGGCTTTTTGTCCACTGAGTTGTGCGTGGAAGATGATCATCAATGTCATCAAAACTTTCTTCAGAGGCTTCTGGTGTTTCTTCTTCTCGTGTAGCCTCTGTCGTTTTTCGTGCCTTGGTAGTTGATCCTACCGTTTGCTGAATGATTGGTATGAGTGGTGGTGGAGTTTGTTCCTCTGAGGACGTATAGTCTTGGTCCTCAACTTCCTCTGTAATTGGTTCTTCTGTGGATTTTGGAGTTTGATTTTCAACAGCTTCTGTGGTCGTTTTTCTTGAAGCTTCATCTTCTGCATTTTCTTCTTCGGCATTTGCATCTGTAGTATTTATAGAAGAAGATGAAGCATTATTTGGACCAGTTAGAGTCATACCTGTAGGATTTTGTCCGACAGAGGATGGTTCTTCAGAAACTCTGATGGTTCCAACAATCAATGTTATCGTGGAACATCTCCAAAAATAGAAGATCCAAATCTTCTTTTGTTCTTGAGATGTCAAAGGATTTTCCTTTAATTCCGAGTTCTGAACTGATTTGCTCAGAAGTCATTTGGAATGAATCATCAAAAGAAACATTGATGCTTTCTACAATCTTGTGAGACTTTGTAAGGAATGTTCTGTAGGCTTTGGAAGTGGCAGAGTATCCAATGATTTTGCCTTCATCAGCTTTTACATCAAACTGATAAATCCCAATCTCTAGCACAAAGTAATGAACAAGTGTAGAGAGAATCTAGAGAGCAAATATGTCATCCATGTATTGAGCTCAAAGGATTTCAAAAGGTTTCTAAAAGATTACAAAAGCTTACAAACAAATGAACTAGACAAGCCTATTTATACCCATGACATACAAGGTATAAAGGCATTCACAATACTGTATAGACTCATACAGTACATTGACTTTACAGTAAATCTTGAATACAACAATGCTCTAACAATCTCCCCCTTTGGATTCAAGATTTAAAAAAAATAACAGCAGTCTTCAGCTCTTTGTAAAGTCAATCTTCTCAAACAGACACTCTATCAAACCATCTTCAAATAGCTTTATCTCCACTAGTTCACGGCGAACTATATGCTTTGACACTCTTTAAGAACTCAGCTTTGAAGAATCTTCAGACAAACATGAAAAGTCATTGTCTTTTTCTTTGAAAAATCAACCTTCTTCAATACAATCTTCAACAGATTGTCTTCAAGTATTGAACATGGATTTCATATCTTTATATAGAACCATCAATTCGGAACAAGATAAACCAGAAACGATTAGAGTTTGGATCAGAAAGATGTGAAACCATCCACATTGTTGAACTTTTAGGTGTAAGCGCATTCCGATAACCACTCAGAACTAAGATAACCAAATTCAGCAACATTTGGACTTCACATGATCCTTCTCCCCAATCTTCAGTCTTTGTTCACGAATCTTTGACTTGAAATATCTTTGATTTGAAAATTCTTTGACATGAAATTGAAATTAAACTTTTCTCCCCCTTTTTCGATGATGGTGAGCATCATAATCAACGAAAACCATTTTCAATTTCAATCGTGTCTTTGAGTATTGCTAACAATCTCCTCCTTACAGAATAACCTTGCTCCCCCTCAAAATAAGAATTCTGGAGCAATTTGTTTTCTCCCCCTGAAAGTATGCATATATTTCAATAACGCACAATATACAAATTTTAAAAAATTTACACAAGGAAAATAAAATTCATTGAACTTCATTTTATAACTACTAACATTTGATCATTTGAAAACTTTACAAAAGAAATTCAACTTAATAAAATTTAACAGATTTTTCAATCAAATGAAATCAAATGCATGTGTTTGGATTCAAGAACAAGTCATCATTGTATATCAAGTTAAAAAATGTTCAGTTTCAACCCCTTTATTAAATCTATTTGGTGTGCTAGCATGGGAAATATGATTAGCTTCAAGCATATGCAATTCTAAAACATATAAGAATATTTTTCTCTACTCACACTATTTGTCCAAAATCAGAATTTTCACAAATTTACGGGTTTATCGCGACTTTGTATTTTCCCAAGTTTCAAGAGATGTGTGCTCATTGGCATCTTTTCTTTTGTGCTCATTGGCATCTTTTGATTTGTGCACATTGGCATCTTTTGATTTTGTGCTCATTGGCATCTTTTGATCAAAAAGTTTAGTAAGAATAAGATACACCGTTAAACATGACTTTCTATCTGGTTCTATAGCAGGATTTGGGTCAGCAGATCCCAGACCAGTTGACCTTAGGTGCTAGGTGACGAGCACCCCTTAGAACTTAATTTCCCAAACCAGAAAGGCCACATCGATATATCTTAAACCCATTTGTACCAGTAGAACATGGCTTTCTATCTGGTTCTATTGCAGGATTTGGGTCAGCCGATCCCAGACCAGTTGATCTTAGGGACTAGGTGTCGAGCACCCCTTAGGACTTACTCTCCCAAACCAGAAAGGCCACAGGCACAAACTTTCAAACTAAATGATAGTGCAACTATTTTATCTCAATCACTTGGTTCTAAAACATAGTGCTTTGCCCATATTTTCATTTCCATCCATCATTCTGACATATAGGCTTTTTTTAGCATTATATTCTATATATATCCAGATTCACATAACTTTGAGCATTCAGCATAATTTCATTCATGTTTTGCTGACCTTTCGATTTATTTTAGAGGTGAAAATTGAAGCAAATCTAACTCAGATAGTACAAAGTTTCTTGTAAAATCATCTTTTAGCACACATTTAATTCATTGAATGAAAATTGAAAATTTCATCTTATTGAATTAAATTTGTAAAGTTTCAAGTTTTCAAATCAGTAGAAACAAATATAATCCAATGTTACCTTTTGCCACGTTCCTTGAAACAGAAAGATGTAACAGTTAAGGATATCACCTGAGAAGTGTGAGTTCTAAACTGATTTGTTTAGAAGTCTTAGTCGTTGAAGTACGGGTCCTGAACTGAATTGTTCAGAAGCCATTGTCGTTGAAGCACGGGTTTTGAACTGATATGTTCAAAAGCCATATTTCTTTGTCTCCCCCTTAATGGTACAAATATTCTTTAAAAAATACGCCGCTTCTCTTCTGTTTTCAGTCATGTGTGTGGTATGTATCTACAATTCAGTACAACACATGAAGAACCTGCAAAACAGATTAAGCAGATTTTGGTACCCAATGGCACTTGGGTCCTAGTAGGTTAGGTGTAGATTTCTTACAAGGAATACTGTAAGAACCATACCAATAAGAAGTATAATCTTTATGCACAAAATCATTTGATCCACAGTAAGAACAACAGATTTTCTTATGTGCCAACCTAATCAGATGATTTACAGAATAAATAGGATTAGGTTTAGCATAAGATTTACCTTTTGGCGCATTGTCCTTCTTTTCATTTGATGTGGATACAGATGATTTTGGCACTTCTTTCTTTGGAACTGTTGTGCCTTTTACTCTCCATTCCATCTTCACCCTCTTGAAGACTGGAACTTCTTCAGGTTTGGAAGTATTAACTTTAGGCACTTTTGTTTTGTTATATGATTTATCATACAGAGGATTATAGAAGAGATTTGTTGAACGAATCCGACCTTTTGAGAAATCTGTTGATCTATTAAATTGTTTAGAAGAAATGTTTTTAAAACTTGAACTCGAAGCAGTTTTAAAAGAGCATTCAGAATCATTTGAATCAACAAATGGAGTCTGAAAGATAGAATTATGACTAGCCTGCTTTGAGACATCAAATTTAAAAATGACGTCTTCAAGTTCTTTGACTTTGTTTATTAAAACATTTTTCTCTTTAGAAATTAGATCAAATTTCTTTTGGAGATCAGATTTGATCAACTGATCCTTCATAATATCAGCTGATAAACCAGATAATCTTTTGGTAAGATTAAGAATCACATCTTCAAAATATACACGTTCCGATTCAAAATCTTTTTCCAAAAACCTTCTTTTATCAGTAATCTCTTTGAAAATTTCCATATTTTTCTTTTTAAGGGTTTTACTTTCCTTTTCAAAGAGATTTTGCTTTTCCGTGAAATCTTTTCTTTCCTTTTCCAAAAGATTTTCTAATTCAGAAATTTTCACGGAAAGTTCAGAACTTTTGATATCAAAAAAATTTCGTTCAGTTTCAAATTTAGCTCTTTCTTTTTCGAGCTTGTCTTTTTCTAAAAATAAAACTTTCTCAAAGTCAGAAACTTGTTTTGAAAGTTTTATACAATTAAGTTCAATCTCTTTCTTTTCTTCAAAAACTTTCTTTTCTTCAAAAGAAAAATTAGACAGTTTTCTCTTTAGATCGGCATTTTCACTGTCCAAAATTTTCCCTATATCTTTAACTTCTTTTAATTGAGCATGTAACTTTAAGTTCCACTTCACTCTCTTTTCTTCTCTACTCTTCAAATCGGCATTTTCTTTTTGAAGAGTTGTTACATTCTCTTGAAGATTCTCGATTTGATCGTGCAGACTTGAGTTGTCTTTCTTTGCTTCAAGATCTGCAATATAAACTTCAAGATCAGTTATTCTTTTAGTAAGTTTAGCATTTGAAGAAGAAATGTCTAAAATTTGTCTTTTCAGATCAACATTTTCTTCTTCCAATGCTTTATTTAAAATAGGAGTTGAAGAATTTGAAGCATTATCTTTAATAGGAGTTTCTGATTTAGGAGATGTTTCTGATAAAATAACTTGTTGCAAAATTCCATTATTTGCCTTAGCTTTTTCAAGTGGCTTTGGAGGTGTTTTTGTTATTATGACTTGTTGCAACACTTCATTATTTGGTTTAACAGATACATGTGAATTAACAGATGTTTCTGTTATAATGACTTGTTGCAACTTTACATTTGGTTTAACAAAAACTTTTGCAATTAGAGGAATTTCCTTTTTCAGAGTTTGCTTCAAATCTTCACCACTGCTTTTAACAATAACTTGCTGTAAAACCATTTTGAATATTGCTAGAAATTGATCGTTCAGAAGATCAAGCAGACAGTGTATGAAAATACACTTTACAAAAAAATTTATATAAATTTTTTTCTTGAAAGGCTCTTACAATGTATGAAATACACTATAGAAAAAATTTCGGGATAAATTTTTTTTTTTTTTTTAATTCACAAGAATTCGGATATATAAGGATTCGAATTCACTCAATTCGAATGAAGAAGGATTCGAATTCACTCAATTCGAATCAAGAAGGATTCGAATTCACCCAATTCGGACGAAGAAGGATTCGAATTCACTCAATTCGAATGAAGAAGGATTCGAATTCACTCAATTCAAATGAACCTTGGTTCGAATTCACTCAATTCGAATGTACCTTGGTTCGAATTCTTTTCTTGGAAAATTTAATCAACTCAATTCGAATCTAACACAGTTCGAATTCTCCTCAATTCGAATCTAACACGGTTCGAATTCTCCTCAATTCGAATCTAACTGGGTTCGAATTCTATGAATTCGAATGCTTAAGGGTTCGAATTCTATGAATTCGGATGCTTAAGGGTTCGAATTCAACACTTGTAAAAAATCAAGAACACTCCGAATTGACTAAAATCAAGTAGAAAATCCCTTGAATGGTCCGAATTCCGTATGAATGATCCGAATTCACCAAGAATGATCCGAATTCACCAAGAATGATCCGAATTCTGCACTTTGAACACGAAAATCACTAAATCAGCCATAACTTTTTCAATTCTTGATCAATTGTTATGAAATTTGCACAGATTTGTTCGAAATTTGATTCCACACACTTTCTTAGATAATCACAAATCCTAATTCGATCAATTTAATCGAATTTTGATCCAAAAATAGTAGAAAAAGTTTTCGAACAAAAATGATATAAAATGATCAGATCTGCAAATTCTGTGCAGATTTTGGTGTTAATCCAAGAATTAAAGATGTTTAGGAATCAAATCCGAGTGCAATGATGTCAAGAATCAATCCAAAAGATCAAAAAATGAAAAAAATGAAATCTGGATGAATAGTAAATGAAGAAGGGTTAGAATTCTTGATGAACAGTGATGAATAGTGATGAACACCCAATCCGAATTCTTCAGCTTTAGTGTAAAAAATCTTCAATTTGGTCTTCGATCTGCTTGAATCTTCTGTTTAGCTCTGATACCAAATGATAAATCCTAATCTCTAGCACAAAGTAATGAACAAGTGTAGAGAGAATCTAGAGAGCAAATATGTCATCCATGTATTGAGCTCAAAGGATTACAAAAGGTTTCTAAAAGATTACAAAAGCTTACAAACAAATGAACTAGACAAGCCTATTTATACCTATGACATACAAGGTATAAAGGCATTCACAATACTGTATAGACTCATACAGTACATTGACTTTACAGTAAATCTTGAATACAACAATGCTCTAACACAAACTTTCCTCTTGAATCTCTGTCGTTTAAGACAAAGCATTTGCATCCGAATACATGGAAAAATTTGATGTTTGGCCGCCTTTTGTTAAGCAATTCGTAAGGCGTCTTGAGGTGTCTTTTCACAACGGTTGAACGATTCTGAGTATAACACGCAGTAGAAATTGCTTCTGCCCAAAAGTTCATTGATAATCCGCATGCTGACAGCATAGTTCTTGCGGCTTCCACAAGTGTTCGATTCTTTCTTTCGACAACACCGTTCTGTTGTGGAGTGCGAGTTGCAGAGAAGTTCTGTGATATTTCTTCTTTTGAAAGATAGGCTTCAATGACAGAGTTTTTAAATTATGTGCCATTGTCACTTCTTAACTTCTGTATTCTGCAATCATAAAGAACTTGGATTCTTTTCATTAGATTTATCAATACATTTGGAACATCTGATTTCTTTCTAACAAATTCAACCCTTGTGAAACGTGAATACTCATCAATTAGGACAAGTATGTATTTCTTGCCACCTAGGCTCTGTATGGCAATGGGACCGCAGAGGTCGACATGAAGCATGTACAGAGGCCTAGTGCAAGACACGTCTGTTTTGCCTTTGTGGGAAGCCCTTCTGTGTTTTCCCATTTCACAGGCCGAACACAAATGATCCTTATTGAATTTAACATTTGGCAAACCTTTAACTAGATTGAGTTTTACTAGTTTATCCAAGGTGTGAAAGTTTAAGTGACAGAACCTGTTGTGCCATAACCACGCTTCTTCACTTTTGTAGGCTACTAGGCAAACTTTGTCCTTGGATTTTGAAGTAAAATTCATTAGGTATAGATCACCTCTTCTTTCAGCTCGCAGAAGTTCCATTCCTGTGTTTTCACTCTGTAGAGAGAAGAAAGTTCTTTTGAATAACACATCGAATCCTGTATCACAGAGTTGACTTACGCTTAGTAGGTTGTGTTTGAGGCCATTCACATATGCAACTTTGTATACAGAGACATTTTCTTTCTGTATGACTCCATAGCCTTTGATGTGTCCCTTCATGTTGTCTCCAAAAGTTACAGATCCACCATCGTGTGTTTCTTTGTATGTGGATAGTAATCTTCTGTTGCCAGTCATGTGCCTTGAGCATCCGGAGTCAAGATACCAAATTGGCACATGTTGCTTCTGTAAGACAATCACAGAGATTTAGGTACCCATATCCACATGGGTCCAATATTGTTAGAATTTTTCAAGTTTGCCTTAGCATTCTTGAAATACATTTTATCTTTTGTAGAAGAATCAGATTGTTTCTCTTTTGGTTCTGACTTTCGAATTTCAGTGGTGAGAAAGCAATCTGGACTTAAGAAGTGTTTATTCAATTTAAACATAAGATCAAAACAATGACAGTATTGAATATGAGATGTGATTTGTTTGAACTTTTCATTGAATTCTTTGAACTGAGCCACAAAGACATTACACTCTTTCTTTACATTAGATTTCCTATTACAAGAAGATCTATGAATACTAGAATGTTGTTTGCAAAAGTCTTGTTTAGCTCCTGCCTTCTGTGACTCTCTTCTGTGGTGAACATCTTTCTTCACTGTCATAGAGGAAAAATATTTGTTAGCTTCAGGCCATTTTCCCTTTTGTTGCCAAGTGGGATTCTCTTTGATTTTCCTTAAAGGTTTTGAAAATTTTAAGCTTTTTGGATTTTCAGAGGCCTTTTCAGATTTTCAAGCTCTGTAAATGTTTTGACTTGTATACACATTTTGAGAAAATCTGGATGGATAGGTATCTTTGTGATTTTCTCTTTTGGAGAAATTGTTCTGTTAAGAACTTCAGAGGAGAATTTGACATCCTCTGTGTCACAGTGAATTATCCCTGATTTGAAATCAGTCTCTGAGTCGTCAGAGGATGAATCGTCCTCATATGCAGTGGTTGAGTCATTTCTTTCGACAGAGGCTGGATTTTCTGAGCATGTATCATACGAGCTTTCTTCCTCTGTAGAAAAACTTTCATAGATGGCAGAGGTTTCTGATGAGATCTCTTCAGCGAGTTTTTGATCTATAGAAGATGTACAGAGATTTTCTAAAACATTTGATTTCAAAACTTCCAAAATTTCTTTTTCAATAGATTCTTCAAGTTTTTCTTCTGAAAAGATGGGTTTAAACTCGGGAGCTTCTGCTGACAATTTCTTTTCGACATTTATCATACAGACAAAAGCGACCTGTGTTTGAGTCTCTGGTTTACCAAACTTAAAGATACCAATTTGATCTTGTGTTTTCAGATATTTCTTTGGTTTGATTCCTCTATTGACAGAGGTTGAAGATGATGAATCTGTGTTTTCAAACCACACATTGATCATCTTTGTATGTTTCCTCAAGTGAGGTTCTGCAGAGATTTTTAACCCTTTTACTTACAGAGAGTAAGTTTGGAAAGTTTGGTTTGTTAGTTTTTCCCAAAACAAATAGAGAGGACAGAGGTTTTAGTCGTTTATTTTCAACTCCTAAGGTAATATCACTGTACCCTATACCTCGTCTTGCTATTTGAGAGTTTACCTTTTCATACACCTTCTGTGCATCTTTATAGTTTTTAATTAAAACTTCTCTTCTTAAAAGATCTTGCCAAAGTACCTCTCTTTCTTTTTGAAAGTATTCTTTGAGAGCTCTTATGTCTGTAGTTTCACTTCTTGAAACTGAAAGTTCTTTTGTTTTGATTTTTAAAGCATAGGTTAAATCAGAAATTTTCCTTTTTAAAGGATCTATATTTTTGCTCCAATATTTTTCGACTTTTCCTTTTTCTTCAAAGATTTTGGCTTTTTCTTGAGTGAGAAGCCTTACTTCTCTCTCATTAAAGGTCAGCTTTTTCTGAATGCTTTCAATTATATCTTTCAGTTCAATGTTAAGTTTAAATAAATCATCATCTACAGAATTAGTACTTGAGGTAGAGTTTGAAATGGATACCTCATTGTCAGTGTCGGAGTCAACTTCTGCCATGCCACAGAACAGGGCATTTGTGGGAAATTCATCATCAGAGGTAGAGTCTGATTCGAAGTCTTCTTTGTTTGCCTCAGAATGCCCTTTGTTCGCCATTAGAGATTTTTGTGCGTAATACTCGGCCTTCTTTTTGAAAAAGCTGAGTCCTTCTGTGGGCGATTTGGTCTACTTCTGCATTCTTTTGCGAAATGACCTGGCTTGCCGCAGTTGAAACAACCTTGGGAGATGTTTCAAGTTCGGTCGTCAGACTTCTGTAGGTCTCCACCTTTCTCTATTCGGCATTCGTTTGCGTAATGACCGGGTTTACCACATTTGTAGCATTCTTGTGTGTGGCCTACCTTGTCATCTGATCTCTGTCGATCATTTCCTCTGTAGCTTCTGTCGCTCGACCTCTGTAGGTCATCATTTCTGTAGTCTGACCTCTGTCGGTCACTTGATTCATCTCTTCTTCCATCATCTCTTCTACCAGAATTCCTTTGGTTATTTCTAAACTATCTTGTCAATAGAGCCATTGATTTAGCTAATGACGCAAGAGTTATCTCTTCCTCTATCAGCTCGTCTTCTTCGCTATCAACCATTACCATCTTCTTTTTCTCCTTCTTTTTCTCCTCTGTAGATCTCTCATTTCTTGGTCTGTCTACAGCCTCTGTAGATTTACTAACCAATGCGTATGGCACAATGGTTAGTGTTTTAGCTTGAGCTATTTGAGGCTCTTGTGCAGCAAGTGTTCCATAGAGATCAGAGAGTGTCCAGGAGTCTATATCTTGATTTGTTTGTAAAGACATAGACAACTGAAGCCACTCATCGTTCAGGCTCTTTAGAAACATGACGTTATTTTCTTCCGTGGTTCTGTGAATACCAGACTTTTTGCATTTGTTTATGAGAGAGTTGAACCGGTCGTATGTTGTTTGCAGAGATTCTGTTGCAGAGGCTCTGAAAGCATGATATTCATTTATGTATTGTGGCATTCGGTTCTTCTGAGTTTTAGCACCCCCTTCCAACTGTCTTTCTAATTCTTTCAAGAGACCGTGCGCTGTTTCGCATGCATCTAAGGATTGAAAAAGTTCGTTGGGGATTGCCATGATCAATATTCTCTTTGTTTTCTGTGTAAGTTCATCTTCTGCCTTATCTTCATTTGACCATTCTTCTCTTGGCTTAGGTTTTTGATGTTCAGGGATTTCAGCAGATTCAGCAGTAGCTGGTACACGTGGCATAGTTATCATCGGAACTGGAGGAAGATTGTAAAGATATTGTTTGAGAGTTTTTTCAGTACCCTCAAAGAAATGAACCATTCTTATCTTCCATTGAGGATACTCATCTCTAAGAAGAGTAGGAGGTTTGGTTAGTGAGCCAGCAGTGAAAAAGTTATTTGTATTTGTCATTTTGAGGAAAGGATAATCTGATGGAGGATTTCTAAGTATGAAGATCTGGAAGGTTTTCTGGATACGACTAATATCTAGAAATATGGTGATGAAGAGAGAAAATAATCTATCAAATAAAAGATGTAAAACGAGGTTCACTTGATATTGAAAATCAAGCTTTGCTCTGATACCAATTGTTGGTTCCCGTTTTGCTTTAAACAAGATTATCAGATCTATTAGTTCAAGTTAATGTTTGATGCGGAAGCGTATTTGAAGAACTAACAGATATGTTTGATAGATTTAGAACAAAATATAAATAAACAGTGAACAGAATACTATATCTCAAAGTTTACTGAATATATATTAAGAACAGGTTTATGAACCGTGAGTAAGAAAAGCTTTAAAACAGATATGACTTTTAAGGTGAATAAGCTTTTGTGTTCTTGATGTTCGATTGAAGTGTTGTGTGTTTGTGTGTGTGTAAGGAAGAACTCAACATGAGTCTTCCTTATATACTACTCTAAAGGGGACCATAAAGCATATGCTACTATTCAAAAGGTACGTATGAATAGTAGAACGGATGTCGTGAACAGTTGCAAGGATGGTATGAACAGTCAGACGTGCTGTATTGCATTTAATGCAGCAGACGTCTAATATGTACTAAGCCCTATTGAATCCAATCAGAGTTTGACACGTCGACGTTGGACAGGGCATGCTACCATGCAAGTTGATGAACGGGTCCTGTAACAGTAGCAAGATATTATAAATATCTTCAAGTCTTTCAGTGAGGACCACAGAGGCTCTGTAATGAGTTACAGAGGTTCTGTGGTCTGGTCCTCTATGGAGCAGTCCACCTTTGTTTCCGAGTCTTGGGTCTTCTTTGAGTACAGCAGAGGTTCTGTAGGAAGCCTCTGTTGCTTCTGTAGCTTCTTGACCTTGATTTCTCGGTAATGTCGGCAGAGCCTCTGTAAGATGCTTTTCTTCACTTAGCCTATTTTTCACTACTTTTAAATACTTCTATGATTAGGAAGATTGAAGCTAACAGTAACGTAGAGTCAAATGGGGACTTACGTACGATAGAGAAAAGCTCAAAAACATACCACATGCGTAACCTATACATACCATAGAGCATAAAAGAGTATAGCAAAGTTTACATTTTCAAGAAAACGAGTTAACCGGTGCGTAAAGTAGTTGTAATAACGACATGCTTTTCACCCCAAATATGTAAAACATTGAAAAATGGGCTGTGATAACTCACTTGATAAGCGATAGAATCCGGGAATCTCCCACAAGCACTTCGAGATGATCTACTTCAAACCTATGAACGTAAGGTCACTAGTGAGTTTTTAATTTCGAAGGTTCGGTACTAACTATCCAAATCGTCATAAAATGCCTTTATTGTGATTTAAATATTATAAATCGTATGGAGTTACCAACATTTGTAATCGTAACATAAGTATGCTTTATTCTTGTTAGATTAAAGTTACCGCAATTTCGTCAAAATAAGCAACGAAAAGGGTCCAAAGACTTTATATATAGTATATATATATATGTATACCGAAATTTTATCATAAGTATGATAAAAAGGGTTCAAAATGTAAAGATGAAGTATTTAAAGTGCATAACTTTATAAATGTATAGTACATATATATATTTATACACACCACAATTTCATCATAATAATGTATATAAATTGCATAATTATATGAATATAAATAGTATATATATATTCCACAATTTCATCATAATATGATGAAATGGGATCAAGAGTATATAAAATGCATAAATATATAAATATATAGTGTACATATATATATATTCCACAATTTCATCATAAAATGATGAAATGGGATCAAGAGTTAACTTTCAATCATAACAAGAAAATTGTCCTTTGCTGTCCAGATTTTGGTGTCACTTTGTGTCCATTTTTAGATAACTTCCAGGTATAGTTACGTCAAGATATTTTATGTCCAAGTGGTTTAATGAGTTAGGAAGCTTTTGGAATAAGTTTCATAATTTTTAGAAATGTTTAAGTACATGAAAAAATACTTGACGTAAAACTCGACAGAAAACGTTGCTGTTTGTGCACTGTTTTTGTGAAGACCACTTGGTAGACGAAATCTTTGGGCTTTTGAGTGAAACCACTTGGAGTAGTATTGAGTGAGATATGACCTTTTGAAAAGAGGCGTGGAATCTGACAGCAAGCTGTCAAAACCACCCTTTGTGCATGTGCACCGATATTGACTTTTTACCCAAAATTCATATTCCTTTGCATGCAAAATACGATTTGACTCATCCCCATACATTTATTTTCAGTTCCAAAACAAGTTTTTGAGCCAATTAAACTACATGCAAGTTTACCCATCATCTCATCTTTTATAAATCTTGAAAATGGTTCTTTTTGGTGTTTATGTCAAGATCTTCATCATGTATCATAAAATTGTGTATTTTTAGCTCATGCATGTTGGTTAAACATGTTTTTAATGGATTTAAAGATCCACTCATGAAACCTTTGAATCAAAAGGTATGGATTTTTCAAGAAAACTACATGCATGTGTTTAAAAGTTCATCTTTGATCTTAACATGAGTTTGATTATGGATTCACCACCTTTTTACTAACATGCAAGTGTTATGGTGGTAAATCTACAAACATTAAGATGTGTAAAGATGATTTTTAACAATATTAAAGAAATGTAGAAGAAGGTGAAGAACATTCATAAGAAAATGCAGGAAATGAAAATTTAGACAAAAGAGAGTGTGTGGATTTCATCCAATACACTTGTATATACCTTGAACACTTTTATCTCTTTGAAAAGAGGTGTTTAGAGGCTGAATTTGTGGATGAAGGTAGATGAAGATTTGATGAAGATGGATGAAGATGGAGAGAGAAAGAAGAGAGAATTCTTGTGTGAGAATTTAGAGAGAGAATGAATTGTTGTATAAATGAATTGTGATAGCCAAAAAGAAATACATGAAGAGTAGAGAGGGGGGGTGGGGTGGTGTGGTGTGATGCAATAATAAAGTCTAATCTTGTCTTTTTGATTTATTTAAAACACAAGTATTTTCTCATAAATTATAAATAGCAAAGTAATTATATAAAAGTAAAGTATTTATATAATTTAGTTGAAAATAGATCAAGTTGTTTATTATATAATATTTGTGGTATAATTGTAGCTTAAGTTTGCATTTTATGAGATTTATGGATAATTTCCTAAATCAAGGGGTTCCTAGGCAAAATTTCTCAAATTTTCCTACCGTACCGAGTTTACTGTTAAAATCGCACTGTGTGAACTATGACATGAATAATTGAAATATCCAGTGCAGTTCTAACCTGAGGTGTAAATTTGACAGTTGTCACAGTCTCCCCCGGTAAAAAGAATTTCGTCCCGAAATTCAAGTGTTACTAGCTTTAACAGGTTTGCTAGCAAAGAGATGAGGATACTTATGCATCATGTAATCCTCCCGTTCCCAAGTGTACTCAGGCCTACGCCCTGTGTTCCAATGGACTTTTACTATCGGGATTTTGCTTCGCTTAAGACGTTTGACTTCTCTATCGAGTATTTCCATTGGTTCCTCTAGGATGTGCAGTTTATCGTTGATTTGGACTTCTTCCAAAGGCACGGTTACTGCTTCGTCGGCTAAACATTTTTTCAAGTTTGACACATGAAACGTGTTGTGGATAGCACTTAACTCCATTGGCAATTCCAGCTTATAAGCTACTGGTCCAATTCATTCCGTGATCTTGAATGGTCTAACATACCGTGGACTCAATTTTCCTCTTTTCCCAAACCGGACAGTTCCCTTCCAAGGGGATACTTTCAAAAAGACTCTGTCACCAACTTGAAATTCTAAAGGCTTCCTACGATTGTCCGCATAACTCTTTTGACGATCTTGAGCTGCTTTAAGCCTATCTCTGATGATTGCAATCTTGTCGGTGGTTTCTTGAACAATGTTCGGACTAGATAGTTGTCTATCTCCAATCTCTAACCAACAAAGGGGTGTTCGACACTTGCGTCCATACAGCGCTTCATATGGCGCACACTGAATACTAGTGTGATAACTATTGTTGTAAGAAAACTCAACTAACAGCAAGTGGTTATCCCAACTTCCTCCAAAGTCTATCACACATGCCCGAAGCATGTCTTCCAATGTCTGAATGGTTCGCTCACTCTAACCATCCGTTTGAGGATGATAGGCCGTGCTCAAGTTTAATTGCGTACCTAACGCTTTTTGAAGTGACTGCCAAAACCGAGATGTGAAGCGGCTATCTCTATCTGATATGATGGAAACTGGGACTCCATGACGAGTGACGATTTCCTTGATATAGAATTGAGCAAGCTTCTCCATCTTAAAGTCTTCCCAAATGGGCAAGAAATGTGCAGACTTCGTAAATTGATCTACTATAACCCAAATCGAGTCGTGTCCCTTGGCAGTTCTCGGGAATTTAGTTATAAAATCCATAGTGATTTTTTCCCATTTCCACTGGGGAATCTCTGGTTGCTGCAACAGTCCTGATGGCTTTTGATAGACAACCTTGACTTTTGAGCAAGTTATGCATTTTCCTACATATATGGCAATATCCTTCTTCATTACTGGCCACCAATAGTACTCCCTTAAATCCTTGTACATCTTATCCGCTCCTGGGTGAATTGAGTATTTAGATTTATGAGCCTCCTCCAAAATCATTTCCCGCAGGTGGTCAGCCTTTGGGATCCATACCCTGCCTTTAAAGTAACGTACTCCATCAATCTTAGTTTCAAAACTCGATTCTAAACCATGAAGGGTCTCGTCCTTCAAGTTTTCAGACTTCATTGCTTCGTTTTGAGCTTCGAAAATCCGAGTTTTCAAACTTGTTTGAACCAGCGCTCTTAACGCTCGGACTCGTGAAGGTTTTACCCTTTCTTTCCTACTCAGGGCATCGGCTACTACGTTGGCCTTTCCTGGGTGGTAACGTATCTCACAATCGTAGTCGCTGAGTAGTTCTACCCATCTTCTCTGCCTCATATTAAGCATCTTTTGATCAAAGATGTGCTGAAGACTCTTGTGATCAATGAAAATAGTGCACTTGGTACCATATAGATAATGTCTTCATATCTTTAGAGCGAATACCACAGCTCCGAGTTCCAAATCGTGTGTGGTATAGTTCATCTCATGAACTTTTAATTGTCTCGAGGCGTATGCTATCACCTTATCATTTTGCGTCAACACGCAACCTAATCCTTGACGCGATGCGTCACAATACACCACAAAATTTTCCGTTCCCTCCGGTAAAGCTAAAATCGGTGCATTGCACAACTTTTTCTTCAGAAGTTGAAACGCTTCTTCGTGTGAAACTCCCCAAACGAATTCCTTATCCTTTTGGGTTAACGTGGTAAGGGGTTTAGCGATTTTAGAGAAATTCTCGATAAAACGCCGATAATACCCTACCAAGCCTAGAAATTGGTGAATTTCCGTTGGGTTCCTCGTGGCTTCCCATTTCCTAACGGCTTCCACTTTAGCCGGGTCTACGTGAATCACTTTCTCCCCGATCACGTGACCTAAGAATTGTACTTCCCGAATCCAAAATTCGCATTTAGAGAATTTGGCATGATCTTTCTTACTCTGAGAATAGATCAGTATATCATCGATGAACACAATCAAAAACTTATCAAGGTATGGTCTACATACTCTATTCATTAGGTCCATAAACACAGCTGGTGCGTTCGTCAAACCGAATGGCATAACTAAAAACTCGTAGTGTCCATAGCGAGTTCTAAAAGCTGTTTTAGGGATGTCCTCCTCTCGGACTCTTAACTGATGATATCCTGATCGAAGATCAATTTTTGAGAAGTAAGTTGCACCCTGCAACTGGTCGAACAAATCGTCTATTCGAGGGAGAGGATATCGGTTCTTGATTGTTATCTTATTCAGCTCCTTATAATCGATGCACATCCGAAATGATCCATCCTTCTTCTTGACGAAGAGAATCGGGGCTCCCCAGGGTAATGAACTTGGTCGAATGAATCCTTTATCCAAGAGTTCTTGAAGTTGATTGGACAACTCTTGCATTTCGGCAGGTGCTAAGCGATACGGGGCCTTGGCTACAGGCGCCGCTCCGGGTATAAGGTCAATCTGAAATTCGACTTGTCTAAACGGGGGAAGTCCAGGCAAATCGTCTGGAAACACTTCTGGGTGATCCATCACCACAGGAATATTTTGGACTCGCCTCTCCTCGGACTTCTTTTCGATTACTTGCGCCAATAATACAACGCACTTCTTTCTCAAATACTTATGGACCTTCATACGAGACACTATCTTTAGGTTTCTCCCAGTTCTATCTCCTTGGACAACAAGGGTTTCTCCGCCTTGTAAGGGTAACCTGATAATCTTTTCAAAACAACTGACCTCTGCTCGGTTCTTAGATAACCAATCCATGCCTATTACTACGTCAAAACTCCCCAACTCAATTGGAATAAGATCAACGCTAAAAAGTTTATCAGCTAAGTTCAAGGTACAGCCTATGATTACATCCTTATCCTCTAATTCAAATCCGTTAGCAACCTCAACGATATAAGCATTCGGCATTTTCTTAGTTTCTAAATTGATCAAAGGCCTAAAGTCTAACGAAACAAAGCTCTTATCAGCTCCAGTGTCGAATAATACGGATGCATAATAATCGTTTAGGAGAAATGTACCTGTCACTACATTGGGGTCTCGACTTGCTTCTTCTGCTCCTAAAACAAATGCCCGTCCTCGAGCTTGTCCTCCTTGGTTTCCCTGATTGGCTTGCCTTGCTTGATATCCAACGTTGTTATTGATTGATCCTCTATTTAACTTCGGACACACATTCCGGAAGTGGTCCGGACTCCCGCATTCATAGCATGCCCTTCCTTCAACCTTTACATTCTTTTCCATCTTGCAGTACCGGGTGAAATGACCCTTTTGCTTACAAATGCCACAGGTGGGACAGGTTCCCTCATGATGCAAATTGCACTGATTGCATTTCGGGAGGGGTCCATGGTAACGCCCTACTTCCTTAGCGTTCATTCCAAAGTTTCCCACTACCTTCTTGTTCCTACTTGAACTACCTCCAATCGCCTTTCCTGACTGACTCTCTGGCCTTCTCTTACTACCGACACCTTTCTGAGTTAGAGTTCCTGCTCTGACCGCATCGTGGGTCAAACTGGTTGCTAAAGCTACTGCGGCTTGAATTGTGGTTGGACTTGATGACTTAACCATCCCTCGGATCTCCGGGGCCAATCCATACAGATACCGGTCGATCCGTTTGCTCTCTGGGGTAACCATGTGGGGTACTAACTTCGCAAGTTCGTGAAAACGAGCGATGTATCGATCTATCCCCGAACCAACCATGGTAGGATCCCAAAGTTCAGCCTCCAACTTCTGAACTTCACTCTTGGGACAGTATTCCTCAATGAGTAATTCCTTGAATTCAGTCCAGGACAGCTTGTATGCATCTTCCCTTCCACGGGATGGGACTTGAATGTTCCACCATGTGACACCCGTCAAACCAAAACACTCAGGTTAGCAATTGAACAGCATAATACATGTCTTAACATGTAGAAATAACTCATTAAGACTTAATTATGATGGCTAAGGTGTTAGTTTCCTAAGAATTCCGACAGTGTGCTTAGAAAATCTAGTTACCGCACGTAACTGCTTAAGCTGTCTTATAAAATGCATATTGGAACAGTTAACATTTAATTATAACAATATTAATAATAAGAGGAGTAAATATATAGTTTATGTATATACCCAAATCTAAAATTTAAAACTTTAAATAACCAAACCAAAAATTAAGTAGATAAATGAGGTTTTAGCTACTTTAAATCAAGCTTTTTATAAAATTTCATAACATATATACTTATACAATATTAATTAACACTTAATAAAAAATAAAAAAATAAATTAAACCAGCAAATTTAGGCCCAAATTCGGCCCCCCTCTTTTGGCCCAACCCACACCCATTATAATTTCCCTAATTCTCAAGAAAAACCCTTCATTTGTCATTTCATACCATTCACTCTCTCTCTATATTCAAATTCTCTCTTTTCTCTCTCTCTCTCTTGGCCGAATTCAGCCTCAACCCACACAAGAAATTCGATTTTTGAAGATCTTTGAAGTAAATATCATCCCTAGTGTGAGTAAAGTCATCTCCCTTGTGTTCTGCTTCATTTTCTTCTTTTTTCTTGTAATTTCTCCTTCTTTTTCTTACTTTATCTTCATGACTCTTAAGTTTATGGAAAATAGGACCTTCATGGACCTTTTAATGGTGGGTTAATCACCAATGGCATGTTAAATGTCAAGCAAATGGTGATAATCCATGATCCATACAACTAGAACTCAAGAAAATGAAGTTTTGACTACATGCATGTGGATTTTTGCAATAATCTTAGATGTGTGAGTCATGCATGTGTTTATAAATGTTAAAAAAATGGTTTTGACCTAAAAATCTGTGATAGAGTAATGGTAAATAAGTTTACAAATTAAAGAATAAATCCTATGAGTGAAAGTATAGAACAAAAACACTCATTTTCCATGAATAAGCATTTTCAGTTTCTGGCAGATTACATGCATGAACTTCATCTGACCATATCTTGTAAAATACTTAACTAAATGATATGATTCTTCTTCTGGAACTTTCTGTATTGAGTTATGTTTCAAACCCAAGTAGTTTCATGTAAAAACTCGGAGATTTGACCCTTCAACTACCCATACCAAGTTAAGAGTGCAAAGACAATCTAACAGAAAACAAATCTCTACTTAAATCTCTCATAACTCTCTTAATATTCCACTAAAATTCTTGATTTTTCTTAGGGAATTTATTTTAATGAGTTATCTTTCAAACAAAAGTGGTTTCACTAAAAAATATGAAGATTTGAGGTCTCAATCATTCAAACCAAGATTGGTGTGCAAGAATCCAGAATCTGGCATGGTAAAATCCCTACCTTAAAACAGTCATAACTCCCTTAATACATAACCAACAATGATGAAATTTTTCTGGAAGATAAATCTTTGAGTTAAGTTTAAAACCCAGTTTGAATCACTGAGAAATACTGAGTTTTTACCCTCCAGATGGACGTGACTAAAAGAATGTGCAGACTGTCTTGGTAACTGTGACACTTAAACTTAATTGTAATTATTAAAATACCTAACCACCTCTAAAAATGGTGCTACTTATGTCAAAAGTTCCCTAAGACATTAAATTTAAATATATAAAAATTTGATTAAATAAATAATTCGAGAAAACATTTAATTATGACTATAAGTGTACTTAAGTTTCTGCCAACAGGAAAGTAAAAACTCCTAATTCAAGAACAGGATATTTTAGGAATATTAAAATATAAAAAACATATAAATTGTAGATTTGGTCAAAACCCCAAATGAAAACAATACATACATGTATATGAATGTATGAATGATACCCAAATAAATAAGAGATTTATAAGAATTCGAACTTAGGGTAAAACACAAGATAAATGAGAAATACAAATAAATATGTATAATTAAAGAAGGTATTCGTCATGAAGGAATTATAAAACATGGTACAATGGATTAAATGCTATATATAACATATAAATTTAATTATGTAACAATAAAATTCTACAAACCTTTTGAAACCAATAATTTACTTGAGATCAACAACGCGAAATTATACTTAAACTTAATAACTAACACTATGGCATTTAATAAGATATGATGAGCTAATCAATGCTTTAGCCCTAAGAGTTAGACCCGAAACTGATAATGTGTTTCACTTCCATAGGAAGGACCTAGAACCGGGCAATTGTGCAACCGTGCGGCAACTATTGGGAATCTTTGCTGACCATCGTGAGTATTCACAACCCCTTTTTACTCTTTTGTTACAATTTGGGGTGAAAAGCATGATATTGAATTTCAAATTGCTTGAATTATGCTATGAAATGTTGAATCTTAACTTTAAAATGTTTGTGCACTAAGGTATGTATACTTTCTGATGTGCTTGAGTTTTAAATGAAAAAGTCCCCACTAGTTAGACACTACCTATTAACTCATTACGAGCCGATGGTATTTGTGGGTAGCGCTATTTGGATTAACAACCCCACTTTAAGGTGAAGAGCTAGAAGTGCACTTTACCAGTAATAATAATGGTCTTACCCATGTGGAATTAATCCACCGCTGAGGTAGGACGTGAATATCATAAGGGGCGTTGGTTTGTCGGAAGGTTTGGTAGTGGCTAAATGTTATGGCATCATTGTTTACATTATACCTTGTGCAAATACTCGAACAACCGGTTACTTAAACTTCGTGTGAACAAACGTTTCACAAAAATACAATTTATGCATACAAAGTTACTTTTAGTGCATACGAAAACCTGTGAACTCACCAACTCTTTGTAGTTGACCATTTTCTTTTTATCATGCTTTTCAGGTACTAATAAGTAAGTGAAGGCATGTAGGGTGCATATTGTGTGATGACATCAACATCAAGAACCTTAAAACTTCTATTGTTAATTTTTGTATCCGTCGTCTTCTTTTTGGAACAACTTGGTTAAGACGTTGTAATATAATATTTTGTACTACTGTATTAAATGTTGTGGTTGGTGTTGTCTGTTACCTTTTGAATGAAACCCTACATTGTTATACCTCGTGTTTTCTCTTTAGCGGGGTGTGACAGATTTGGTATCAGAGCCTAAGGTTATAGAGAATGCCGGTTTTCTTATGGAAACCACGAACTATAACCCAACAGTTAAAAAAAATCATAACGGTTTTCAAAATGATTTTCAAAATCTGAAGCATATTACTAATATAATTAAGTTGAGTGTCACGTTATTATACCTCAATTAAACAAAGCCTGATCACCTATGTTTAATTAAGGTATGTATAATGGGAGACTTGGATTGGTTATATTGGAAGTATGCTTAAAATAAATTTTCTACTTAAACATGGAAATCATGATTTTGTGTGTGCATGCATAAACATTGCATATCTTAGGCACTTACAATAGCACATTTAATAACTAAGTCTGTTATTATCACAGTTCACTATGTCGTCCATGTCCACTCCCACTGAGCACTCTGCCGGCGCCTCTGGCTATGTTACTAGTCGACCTAGGAGCTTTGTATCACTAGAGTTTAGGCCAAAAATTAATTTGAAACCTCAAAAGTTGAAAGAGGTCTACGTTATTGAATTTGCCAATGGGCAGGAAGTTAAGGTCAGGGACATAATTACGGACTGTACCTTAAACTTAGCTAATAAGAACTTTAGTATAGACCTTATTCCAATTGAGCTAGGAAGCTTTGACATAGTCGTGGGCATGGATTGGCTATCCAAAAACCGAGTTGATATATGCTGTTCCGAAAAGATCATCCGAATTCCGTTGCCAGAGGGTGAAACACTCGTCGTGCATGGAGAGAAGTCCGGAAAGAATTTTAAGATAGTGACGTGTATGAAGATGCGAAAGTACTTGAAAAAGGAATGCATCGCGTTTTTGGCTCATGTTATAGTTAAGGAAATCGAAGAGAAACGCATTCAGGATTTTCCTGTAGTTCGGGATTTTCCCGAGGTGTTCCCGGATGAGCTACCAGGGTTACCCCCTTCAAGACAAGTCGAATTCCACATCGACTTAGTTCCTGGAGCTGCACCTGTGGCTAAATCACCGTACCGTTTGGCCCCATCAGAAATGCAGGAATTGTCAGGACAACTCCAGGAGCTGCTCGACAAAGGACTTATAAGACCTAGCTCTTCACCATGGGGATCCCCAGTTATTTTCGTTAAAAAGAAAGATGGATCCTTGCGGATGTGCATCGATTATAGAGAACTCAATAAGTTAACCATCAAAAACAGATACCCTCTTCCCCAAATCGACGACCTGTTCGACAAACTCCAAGGTGCTACTTACTTCTCAAAAATCGATCTTCGATCTGGATATCATCAAATGAGGGTCGGTGAAGAGGATGTTCCCAAGACGGCGTTTAGGACTCGTTACGGCCATTACGAATTCCTGGTTATGCCTTTCGGGCTAACCAACACACCAACTGTCTTCATGGACTTAATAAACAGGGTATGTAGACCGTACTTGGACGAGTTCATGATCGTGTTCATAGATGATATACTAATTTATTCCCAAAGAAAGGAGGATCATGAGCGACATCTAAAGTTGATACTAGAATTGCTCAGAGACCAGAAATTGTATGCAAAGTTCTCCAAATGCGAATTTTGGATTCGTGAGGTACATTTTCTTGGCCACGTGATTAATGAGAAAGGAATTCATGTAGATCCGGCAAAAATTGAGGCCATCAAGAAGTGGGAAGCCCCGAAGACCCCGACAGAAATTCGCCAATTTCTCGGTTTAGCAGGCTATTATTGGCGATTCATTGCGAATTACTCAAAAATTGCGCAACCACTAACGGCATTAACCCAAAAGGATAAGAAGTTTATTTGGGGAGAGAAACAAGAAGAAGCATTCCAAACTCTTAAGCATAGGTTATGTAATGCACCAATTCTGGCATTGCCAGAAGGCACGGAGAATTTCGTAGTCTACTGCGATGCATCACACCGAGGTTTGGGGTGTGTGTTGATGCAAAAGGACAAGGTCATTGCATATGCTTCGAGGCAACTTGAGGTTCATGAGAAGAACTATACCACTCACGATCTAGAGTTAGGAGCCGTAGTGTTCGCACTCAAGATTTGGAGACATTATCTTTACGGCACGAAATGCACCGTCTACACCGACCATAAAAGCCTTCAACATATCCTTGACCAAAAAAATACTTAATATGAGGCAAAGAAGATGGGTTGAACTGCTTATCGACTGTGATTGTGAAATAAAGTACCACCCAGGCAAGGCTAATGTGGTAGCCGACGCACTAAGCAGGAAGGAAAGGGTGAAACCGTCAAGGGTTTCGTTCAGACGAGTCTAAAGACACAAATTCTTGAAGCTCAAGAAGAAGCATTGAAAGCAGAGAACTTGAAGGACGAGACCCTACATCACTGGGAACTTAGATTTGAAACAAAGTCAGATGGGGTACGTTACTTTGAAGACAATGTTTGGATACCAAAGGTTAATAACCTACGATCAACAATTCTGGATGAAGCCCATAAATCAAGATATTTGATTCACCCAGGAGCTGATAAGATGTACAAAGATCTAAAGGAATACTACTGGTGGCCGGGTATGAAGAAAGACATCGCTTTGTACGTAAACAATTGCTTAAATTGTGCAAAAGTTAAGGCCGAACATCAGAAACCATCTGGTCTATTACAACAACCCAAGATTCCCCAATGGAAATGGGAACAAATAGCTATGGATTTCGTAACTAAGCTACCCAGGACTAGGAAGGGGTGTTGGGTCTAGAAAGCCCCAATTATATAGAAAGTTTTATAAAGTCCATGTAAAGTCAACAAAAGTCAAATGTGTTGTTATTAGCTTTATAAGTATTTTGGGCTTTGGGAGTTTAATGGGGAGTTAAATGGGCTTGGGCCCATGTCATGTAATTAGACACTATAAATAGGTGTCTTGGGCTTACATTGTCATTTGAGACTTTGAGAGTCATTTAAGAGATCAGTATACTTTGAGAGAGTCGTATACTTTCAATTCTCCCTCCATTGTATTGTAAAGCATATGAATAGAGATCATTCAACAAATTGTTCTTCTTGCCTATTTCTATTCAATCTTTATGGAGTATTCTTGATTGTTGCTTCAACTACGGGACTTACAAGGGGCACGACGCAATCTGGGTTATAGTGGACCGACTTACAAAATTTGCGCATTTTCTTCCTATTCGGGAAGACTACAAGTTGGAAAAGCTTGCACAAATTTACATCAATGAAATCGTTATGCATCATGGAGTGCCTATTTCCATCATCTCGGACAGAGATAGTCGTTTTACGTCACGGTTTTGGCGATCACTCCAGAAAGCGTTGGGTACGCGTTTGGACTTGAGCACTTCCTACCATCCTCACACGGACGGTCAGTCAGAAAGAACTATACAGACGCTAGAGGATATGCTACGTGCATGTGTGATAGATTTTGGTGGAAGTTGGGATACTCACCTACCATTAGTTGAGTTCTCCTACAACAACAGCTATCATACCAGTATTCAGTGTGCACCGTATGAAGCCTTATATGGACGCAAGTGTAGATCCCCACTTAGTTGGTTTGAAATTGGCGACAGACAATTGACTAGGCCCGAAATCGCTCAAGAGACTACTGACAAGATCTCAATTATCAAGGATAGACTTAAGGCCGCAAGAGATCGTCAGAAGAGTTATGCAGATAACCGCAGGAAGCCATTAGAATTCCAAGTGGGTGATAAAGTGCTTCTAAAGGTATCGCCTTGGAAAGGATTAGTACGCTTCGGAAAAAGAGGCAAGCTGAGTCCGAGATATATTGGCCCGTTTGAGATAGTTGAAAGGATTGGCCCAGTAGCATATAAACTTAATTTACCGCAAGAGCTGAGTGCTATCCACAATATGTTCCATGTGTCAAACCTTAAGAAATGCCTAACTGACGAATCGTTGGTTCTACCCCTAGAAGACGTTCAGATCAACGATCGGTTACACTTCATAGAAGAACCGATTGAAATCCTTGACCAAGAAGTCAAACGAACAAGGCATAGTAAGATCCCGATTTTAAAAGTTCGTTGGAATTCGAGGCATGGACCTGAATATACATGGGAACGAGAAGATTACATGAAACGTAAGTACACTCACTTATTTGCAAAGGATAAGACGGGGAATGGCAATCCTCGAATTTCGGGACGAAATTCTTCTAACAAGGGGAGACTGTGACACCCGTCAAACCAAAACACTCAGGTTAGCAATTGAACAGCATAATACATGTCTTAACATGTAGAAATAACTCATTAAGACTTAATTATGATGGCTAAGGTTTTAGTTTCCTAAGAATTCCGACAGTGTGCTTAGAAAATCTAGTTACCGCACGTAACTGCTTAAGCTGTCTTATAAAATGCCGATTGGAACAGTTAACATTTAATTATAACAATATTAATAATAAGAGGAGTAAATATATAGTTTATGTATATACCCAAATCTAAAATTTAAAACTTTAAATAACCAAACCAAAAATTAAGTAGATAAATGAGGTTTTAGCTACTTTAAATCAAGCTTTTTATAAAATTTCATAACATATATACTTATACAATATTAATTAACACTTAATAATAAATAAAAAATTAAATTAAACCAGCAAATTTAGGCCCAAATTCCCCCCCCCCCCCTCTTTTGGCCCAACCCACACCTATTATAATTTCCCTAATTCTCAAGAAAAACCTTTCATTTGTCATTTCATACCATTCACTCTCTCTCTATATTCAAATTCTCTCTTTTCTCTCAAATTCTCTCTCTCTCTTGGCCGAATTCAGCCTCAACCCACACAAGAAATTCGATTTTTGAAGATTTTTGAAGGTAAATATCATCCCTAGTGTGAGTAAAGTCATCTCCCTTGTGGTCTCCTTCATTTTCTTCCTTTTTCTTGTAATTTCTCCTTCTTTTTCTTACTTTATCTTCATGACTCTTAAGTTTATGGAAAATAGGACCTTCATGGACCTTTTAATGGTGGGTTAATCACCAATGGCATGTTAAATGTCAAGCAAATGGTGATAATCCATGATCCATACAACTAGAACTCAAGAAAATGAAGTTTTGACTACATGCATGTGGATTTTTGCAATAATCTAAGATGTGTGAGTCATGCATCTATTTATAAATGTTAAAAAAATGGTTTTGACCTAAAAATCTGTGATAGTGTAATGGTAAATAAGTTTACAAATCAAAGAATAAATCCTATGAGTGAAAGTATAGAACAAAAACACTCATTTTCCATGAATAAGCATTTTCAGTTTCTGGCAGATTACATGCATGAACTTCATCTGACCATATCTTGTAAAATACTTAACTAAATGATATGATTCTTCTTCTAGAACTTTGTTTATTGAGTTATGTTTCAAACCCAAGTAGTTTCATGTAAAAACGCAGAGATTTGACCCTTCAACTACCCATACCAAGTTAAGAGTGCAAAGACAATCTGACAGAGAAAAATCTCTACTTAAATCACTCATAACACTCTTAATATTCCACTAAAATTCTTGATTTTTCTTATGGAATTTATTTTAATGAGTTATCTTTCAAAAAAAAAGTGGTTTCACTCAAAAATATGAAGATTTGAGGTCTCAATCATTCAAACCAAGATTGGTGAGCAAGAATCCAGAATCTGGCATGGTAAAATCCCTACCTTAAAACAGTCATAACTCCCTTAATACATAACCAAAAATGATGAAATTTTTCTGGAAGATAAATCTTTGAGTTAAGTTTAAAACCCAATTTGAATCACTGAGAAATACGGAGATTTGACCCTCCAGATGGACGTGACAAAAAGAATGTGCAGACTGTCTTGGTAACTGTGACACTTAAACTTAATTGTAATTATTAAAATACCTAACAACCTCTAAAAATGGTGCTACTTATGTCAAAAGTTCCCTAAGACATTAAATTTAAATATATAAAAATTTGATTAAATAAATAATTCGAGAAAACATTTAATTATGACTATAAGTGTACTTAAGTTTCTGCCAACAGAAAAGTAAAAACCCTTAATTCAAGAAAAGGATATTTTAGGAATATTAAAAGATAAAAAACATATAAATTGTAGATTTTGTCAAAACCTGTAACAACCCGGTTTCCCAAACATGCTTCAAATAACATATATTGCATAACATCGTTACATTCATAAAAGAAATACATAATAAATCACGTACGGTCCCAAAATTATCGAAAACTATACAATACCAAACATATTCAATTCCTAATCCTCGTCAGCTATCAACCGCGTCCTACTCTTTATTCCTCTCTTTGCTAATAAACGATCCTCGACCTGGAATACATATTTTTGAAAACACAATGAGGGTTAGACCAAACGGTCTAGTGAGATAATCCCTGTCATTTCAAACTCGTTTTAAAACCAATTTATATAAAACCATGTTTCAAAATAGTTTATATAAAACCTTCGTTAATACACACATATACCATAAGTATATAAATACCACACACGTATATAAAAATACCACATCAAGACTCGTGCATCGTGCTCAACTCATCCTTCACGTCCTTCACATCATTCCCATGGCCAAATTAGTTGGTAGCAAGCCAACTAATCAATTAACAACGCTGTACGACAACTACAGCCAACAACGTTGTACGACAACTACAGCCAACAACGTTGTACGAATACTACAACCAACACTTCCGCTGACTATTAATTTCGGCTAACGTATACTCGTGTAGTGTAATGCTTACATAAATATAATATCTCATTATACTATATTTAAAAACATAATCACACTATTAACACATTCTCAATCATATCTCAATATATGATATAATCACGTCATCACATATATCCATCTCATATATATATATATATATAAACACACACATATATATATATATATATATATATATATATATTCCACACATTCTCGATCCACACATATCCATATCATATCTATACTACATATATAAGCATTCTAATAAAATGTTTTAAAGACAACTCTTTAAGCATAAGGTACCATCATTTTATGCATAAAATCTGAAAATCTCTTAATTACAAGTATAAATGCACAATGTACAAGTTGAAATCTTTTGATTTAAAAAACACAAAAACCGGCCCCTTCTACCTCTACACATATCAGCCCATACCGTGATATCTGAGGATTCTGAGGCCATACCGAGCTTACCAGTTACCACACGCTTTCTTCTCCAACTCTTAACGTCTCCTACCATACCCATACTGAGAGTACGAACTGCAGCCATACTAAAATGGAAGATTTCTTCATTTCTTCTACCTGCTACTCGATGGTTCCCAAAACTTGAAGTTGCATATAAATCAGATGATAGTTCTTTTCATCCCTAAGATCTCCTCTCTGTCTCTCAAACACATCAACTCGCTTTCGTTTTGATTTGAAGAAACCTACATCACGATTTTGATTTCAGGTAGGTAAGAAACCCTAACTATTGTTTGCAGTCACTTTCTTTCTATGTATTGGTTTCTAATTGTTCCTTAAATTTGTGGGTGATTTTGCTTTCCTCTTTCACTTCATCTCATAGGTTTGGTTAAATCTTTGATTTTTATTTTGCTTCGTCTTTCACTTTTGTGTGGTTGTTTCCAATCACCAGCTTTAGTGCAAAAATGAATACTGCACCAGGTAGCTATGAGTTCTTCAAAACAAATCAAAGCACATACTCATGTGTTTTTTTGCGCTTTTATGGTTACAATACTATTTCCAAGCGATTTGGAAAACCCGAATTAAGATGCTTATAACCTGTTTGTTAAGATGCTCGAATTACTTTTTGTTCATGTGTTTATTTTATCTGTATGACAATCTCTTTCCAGTGTGGATCAACTACAAAGTAGAATCTAAATGTTTTAAGTAAAAAAGTGAATGAATCTTAATGTTTTAAGTAAAAAAGCATTCACTGTGAAGTAGAATCTAAGTGTTTTAAGTAAAAGTGGGACTTGACTAAAAACTGAGATTAACAACTTGCAAGACTGAAAGAAGAAAACAATCTTGGTTTGGAAGCTTTACAATACACAAAGAAATGGAGCATAAATCCAAGTTGAGTTAACTTCAAAATGGCATAATTATCAAAGGGGTTTGGAAAGTGAAGTCCATGAGACAGGAATAAATGGTTAACATCAGAAAGATGAAGTATAGAAAGATGAAGTAAATGGGTCGTAAGTTAACAGCTAACTGTTATTACTCCAAAAGAAAAGAAAACAGATTTCTTATTTTTGGTTAATTAATTAATTGAGTAAATTTAAGAAAACACAATTTTTTTCTAATAAGCTGATGAACACATAAATGAAATATTTGACCTTAATATTGAGCATGGATGGGTGGTGTAGCTTCAAAGTTACTAACAAATGGAATATTTGGGAGGCTTCTAACTCATGATACGTCATAAGGAAATACACATTATTCTCCCAAGCAAAGTTACAAGATGAAAAATATGATTTATTTGGTTTTTTACTTTTTGTCAATGGGGAACTGGAAAATGAATACGCATTTTTTTTCTCTTGTGCACCATCTTTGTGTGCATAATCGTGAATTTTGCATGCACTAAGCTTTGTTAAACCAACAATTAGGACTTGTTGTCTACTCTCGGAGAAAAGAGTCATGTTTTTTTTCCTTCCTAAAGGTACCTTTATTATGATAAAGTGTACCCTTTAATTCGGCTTTAAACAACTTCCATCTTGATTTTTATTATTTAACTTTGTCAAGAAGGCCAATTAATTGATATGTGGCTGAATTTTGTTTATTGTTTTGGTCAGCTATGCAGCAATCTTAGGATATTCTCCTGCTGACAAAATCAGTCTTTGGCCAGTAACCAGATCACTCTTAACATTGTCTTAAATACTTCCTGGTATTTTTTTTCCTTGATCTTCTAGCATATTTCATCTATTTTACGAAGTCCAAGAGAAAATGGATGATGAAAGTTTTTATTTTTGATATTTTCTACTTATGCATAAAGCTCATGGGAATATTTTAAAAGAAACAAGAAAAGTGAGGTTTATCAAGTTTTATTTATTTGTTCTTTGTGGCTCTGTAAATGGTGCCTCTATTATGTGGCTCCGTCTTCTTTATCAGTTTAATTGTAAATGTTCATAAGTGTAGCAGACAAGCTTGTGCTGCTCCGTCTTAGATATCAGTTACATACCATCTTTTTGGGCACCAATGTTCATATTCACCTTTGTTACAAACACCCACGAAGAAACAACTTCTTAGGGGCTATTCAATAATGGTTTAATGGGTTGTGTGAGATGTATGGATTATTTGGTAAGCCATACAGGGTTGTTCAATTGTGGCTTAATGGCTCATACGATTTCTTATTCGCTCAGCCGTTTGAAGGTTGTTGTATACATTAAGACACTTTTTTCCATTCTTCCTCTTATACAGGTTTTGATTTGAGGTAAAAACATCTGACCACAAACAAGATTCTTGGATCCATTGAGAGAAAATCCCACAAACAGTAAGCTCTATAACTCTAATCTCGATTTAATTATAGATTTGATCTTTTTGGGCACCTATGTTTGTATTCACCTTTGTTACAAACACCCATGAAGAAACAACTTCTTAGGGGCTATTCAATAATGGTTTAATGGATTGCGTGAGGTGTATTGATTATTTGGTAAGCCATAAAGGGTTGTTCAATTGTGTCTTAATGGCTCATACGATTGCTTATTCGCTTAGCCGGTTGAAGGCTGTTGTATCCATTAAGCCACTTTTTTCCATTCTTCTTCTTATACATGTTTTAATTTGAGGTAAAAACATCTGACCACAAACAATATTATAGTCCATCAAAACATCATATGCAATGATTTTCCTGATAAGCACTTACCTGGTAAGAGTCGTCTCCCTCACTTACCGGGGTAAGACTCTCGGTACTTGATATTGCTCTTACCGGGTAAGATTATTAGTCCTTGTCATGTTCATCCGGTAAGGTAAGTGACCCGTTAATCACTTACCTTACCGGATTTGAATATATCAAACAGAAAACTAAAACATAAAGTGCTGCTTTAGTATGTGTTTTGTTTAGATTTATTGTTGCAGCTCTTTTATTGTACTTAATTCTTTATAAATTTAATGGTTTTGTATTACGATTTCAACACTATAGCAAAAGTCTGCAAGTTTGATTCATTCTGGTAGTGTTTGGGAACGTGAAATTTGTGGTTTAGAAATCAAATGCAACACATTTAGTTAAATCATGAACTGATTTTGCTCCAATTCAAACTTGGGATTTTGGAACATAATTTGGTGTCGTGCAATTTGAACCAAATCAATTTTCCAGCAAGCCACCATTGTGTTGTATCCACCTTTTTTCCATTTTTGCTTCGAGTTTCCAGTTTTTATTCGAATTTCCATTTTTTGGGTCCACATTAAACCACCATCATCCATCATATTTTGAGCAAAATTTTATCGGTTGAATAGATTTTATGATAGCAAACTGGAAAAACTATCTGGTTTGCCTTTTCAACCCAGCTTTTTTTACCAACTAATCTTTATTTAGTTAAAGATTTGACCTTTGTAAGCATTGATGTTGATATTCACCATTGTAACAATGAAACGCCACAAAATTTATCGTTCTAGCAAACTCTCAGTCTCATCTTCGTTTCCCCACTTCATGTTCAATAATCCTTATTTTATCTTATTATGGAAACGAATCAAAAACATTTACTGGATTATTCTTTCTAATGGTCTAGGTTATGTTTTATGACTCACCAATGGCCTTTGGCCAAATTGGCTTTCATTTACTGCTTGTTTTCTTCCTAAATTCTACCTTGGTTGTGCTTGCTGGATAATGATCTGTTGGATGCTGTTACAAAGATATGATTATACCATTTTATTGTTAAAGGTATTTACAAAGATTAGTTTTGCTTTTGGGTTAGATCAGGAGTTTTGAAAATGGTCTAGGCTCTTTCTATAACGGTCTAATCAAAATCATTCTTGAAGGTCTTCGCTGAATCGCTGCCAACTTTTAGCTGTTAGTATGTGGTTTAACATTCTTTAGATGTTGTCATGTTTCTAACAGATTGATTATGTTGGTCCTGATCAGATCAGAATCAGCATGTTCTTGCTTCTGGTTTATTTTAGGATACATATGTTCATTTATATATTCCTCATCCACTTATTGGCTGCTGGTACGAGGTTTAGTATTCAAGGATGCTATCCCTTTTGGTTATTTTCTGTTATTATTTTTAAATATCTGGTAGTGGTATAAGGTTGGTTTCCTTTTATTATTTTTAAACCATAATGGTTGGAAGATGGGTTGTTTGTGCTTAATGGATATGGGATTGTCACTTGATGAAAATAGAGGGGTGTTATATAACAATGGAGAAACCGATCTGAACTGTTCAATTTGAACGGAGTAAACCAAAATATATGGAAACCGAAAAAACCCGGGTATTCACCGGTCTGGTATGGTTTTGAATTTTAGGTACCTACTGGTGATCGTTTATGTGTACAAGTTTTTTAAACTCTTTGATCAAAAAGATTGATTACATTTACTATTCCACGAGTGATCTTATATATGGAACCTACCCCTAGGAACCACAACTTAGGAAACATTTCAAAGTTGAATAAGCGCTTGAACGACTTTGGATGATTCGAACTTGAATATGTTGTGTATTTGAAAAAAAAAGCCACTCAACTCGTTTGTCAAACTCGAGAGCTTTTCATTTTCCATTTTACGATAAAATTTTCACATTTTTCTCACCCGTGCATTGCACGGGTACACTACTACTATATATAAACACATATATATGTATCCCAGTTGAAAACGTTTTAAAGTAAAACTCACCTCGATCGCTTATCCAAAAACACTTCCAAGCCTTTCTTGAGAAATCCAATCTTTCACCCAAAGTTTACCAAATCTGGAACAATTAAAATACAAATATTTCTTAAAGACTAAAAATCTTAAATAATCCAAAATCCTCGACTGAAGTCGCAACTAACTAAAATGATATCCCCAAGTCGCAACCAACTACTGCGACATGGCCCCCAAGTCGCAACCAACTGTTGAGACTTGACACTATTCAATGTCGCAACCAACTGTTGAGACTTGACACTATTCAATGTCTCAACCAACTGTTGAGACTTGGAACTATTCAATGTCTCAACCAACTGTTGAGACTTGGCACTATTCAATGTCTCAACCGACTGTTGAGACTTGGCACTATTCAATGTCTCAACCGATTGTTGAGACTTGGCACTATTCAAAGTCTCAACTAACTGAAAACGTAAAAACCCAGAAATCTCTAGTTTTATACCATGAATGTTTCTATAAACTTGCAGATATGTTTAAGACCATAATTAACAACTATCCATAACCTTAGTTTTCCAAAACCATCCATAATTCATCAAAACCCATTTATAAAACCATAGAAAACTAATAAACATAAAAAGAGGAATTTGTATAGATTTGTTACCTTTGTTTCCTTAATTTAAATCTGAAATCCAACTGAAGGAAATCAGTTTTCTTCCTTCTCTTTCTTCTTTCTCGATCTCTCTCTCTTTTCTCTCTTTACGAAACACCCTTATATATATATATATATATATATATATATATATATATATATATATATATATATATAAATATCCAACTTGATTTATGGGATGACACCTCACACACACATACTTGATAATTCTAAATGGAATATCTCTCTTTCTCTTTTTGCTGACAACACAACACAACACACACACCAATTTTAAATGATAATAGCTTAGTTTGGTGACACCTCTTTCTTTTAACAAGAAAAGTGGCGGTGGATGTGACAAATATCTTCACATCTACCAAACAACCCCCACACTCCTCTTATATGGCACAATCTACCCTCCAACTTCCAAATAAAAATTAAAGTCTGCTCTTTAACTTATAACTCCATAAAACTAAATTCCAAATTTACCTTAAAACCAAAATAATAAAATTAAATAAACCAACCACGTACCCGGTTATTACAACATCTCCCCCTTAAAAGAATTCCGTCCCGGAATTCGGTTAAGTGAAATGGTATGGATACTTAGTTTTCACTACTACATCGAACTCAATCAAAACCGTATATTCCGCTATCTTAAAATAAAATCATCCCTCCATTTTCTTTTCCACTTAGAGTCAAAACTAATAACTCTTTGACGAACAAGTATGCTATTCTCAAAACCACTCAAACATCAATAATTTCAATCTCATATGAAAATACCACATCTTTAATACAAAGATAACCACCAACTCATTAACGCTAACCACTTAATTTGAACTTTACACACATCGTCCGCAATTTACTCAATTAATCCATCCCACAAAGTCAATCCATATCTTAAAATAACCATAATCGAAATTTTTCTGCCGAATCACCCAATAATCAAATCCCACGAAGGTTTAAAATAACTTGATAGTTCAATTATATCACAAAGAGAAATAACTTATACTCACATAAAACTAATCCAAATAACACCACATTTTATGCTTACTCGGAATATTTATCACGCTAGTACTACTTTTAACTCCATCAGTCTTTCACGACAAATGTCGTGTTCTACACTTTTACAATACTAACTCAAATCATAAACATACACTTTCCATATAAAACTTGCTTAGCAATTACAATCTATTCCTTATACTCTTCCATAAATCACCAAATCAACTTGGAGTATCACCTTAACCCGTAGTTAAACTTTTCTCCATAGACTATACACCACTCTATCGTCGCTTCTCTAACCCAAAATACGTATAAGACAGACAACACTTTCTTGTATGAATTACACCGATCACGAACCATAGATAACAATTGATTCCTATACTTGCCACAATATCACTCTCGCACTACTACTATGTCCTATCCAATGGTCCTTCACACTGAGCATTACATTCGACTACTTTCTTCCACTCTCTTCTCAACATAAAACATGTTTCCCCAAGGACATATCACTAGGAGGTGCTCCCTCTAGACCGATCCCACGAGCTAACTTTCTTTCACTTCCAAACCGATCGCACACCCCCAATTTCAACGATTACCATACTTAACCAACAATTTCACCACACCTCACACCAGGAACTTAACCGAGTTAATCCGAAATCACACTCAATGCTCGAAACAACCACACACTTTTCATTTCTCAAACGGTAATACTCCACTTCTTAGCTAACCATCTACTGCCACTCCCTCCTCTTATTCTCGAATAACAATACTACGCTCCACATAGACATCCATGCCTCTCCACACATACTTTTGTCATATCTGAACAACTTATAAACAAAATTACGAGCAGAGGTTTCCACTTACACTCACCACATTTTATCACTAATCCATCACTTAACCTTACAAAAATTCATTACTACCACATCTCGCACGATCGCTAATTATAAACTGCCACCATCTTATCCACATCACCCCACACCTTTAAACAATACCCTTTTTGATAGTATCAACAGTCACAATAAGTATAATCTACACAACACACTAAACCGTCGCCTTCATGACCAGGTCAAGATTTCACACACTACCGTTACTCTCCACACATAATCCTCACGTTCCACACACTACTATTATTCTTTTACACTCAGACCATCACACTTCACACACTAACAAAATCAAAACAATAGTAATTAAGCACACCCATCACACTTCCTAACAGAACCCACTTCATCCAAAGTTTCATAACCAACTTATACCCCCACCGTTCTCACTTGACTTTTCATAATGCAAAAATCAAAATTTTTAACTCTTCCTAGTACCCCGACTCGTTGCCGATAATATTACCTCAAGTAACGTAACGCTACTTGTTACCATTCCACCACAAGGATTCACTTCGCCCCTTTCAAATCTTACCGTAAATAAAACCATTCTTACATAACCAAGCAATAGTTCAAACTACAATCATACCGACATTCCGAATTCAAAAGCTCGACTTCACATAAGGGTACTGCACAGTGGTCTCAATTTTTCATCACCTTATTAAGCCAGGCACGACATTCATAATTGTTCTCTACTGTGCAACCCGACTCCACACATAGTAACAACATCACAACAGTATGCAATCAACAATTACGTAGAAATGAACATATAAACAACTCACATGCTTTAATAAACGTTTTCACATCACGTAATATAAAACCTTTCAAATAATTTAATCTGGTCAACATGCTCGTAACCATAATCAGTTATGAAAACCTTTCGTAAAACCTTTCATTCACACAAAGAAGGTAAGGGAACTCACCTTAACCTTAGCATTTCGACACACACTTCGGGATACACTTTAGTTCAAACCGAACACCTAAATTGGCGCCACCAAAAATGGTGTTAAACTATCTAATCACATCCCCAAAATATTCCCAAATCAGTTCTAAGCCTCATAAATCGATATTTTAGATACCATAAACATTAAGAATCAATAACCATCATTTTAAACAACATAAAACCCCTCCAATCCATCTAATGATTTACCCCTTTTTAACTCCAAAACTCAAAAACTCAATCCATGGAAAAATGAAGATTATCAAGCAATCATGAAGAAGCTTCTTACTGATTTGATCAAAATTTATAAGGAATCAATCCCAAAATTATTTGCCTTCTTTCTTATGGATTAAAACTCATCCAACAATTGGATTATCAAATCTCCAACCATAAACTTGCCTAATCAATAAAAGAAGCAAAGAAGAAGAAATCAAACTTTTGAAAAAGATGACTCAAACCATGCTGCAACTCTTCCTTTACACTTCCAATTGAATTTGCTAAAAATCGAAAACTTTAAATCTATTCCCCAACAATTCCTTACTTTCATCATAACCTCACTTATTCCAGTATATCGACTTTATTTTCTCATACCGAATTACCGAGGATCACTTATCATTACCTAATCAAAAGTTTTAATAAGATAAAGTTCCAACACCATCCTATGCTTACTACTACCTCGAATTCTAACAAGATTATCGAAAATAACTTAATATGCACTCCACTACCATCTATATCGCCAACGCAATTATCAAGTTCTTTTCTAATGCAAATAAACAACAAAAGAATGAAAACACAATTAATCGGTTTGCACCGAAATCAAATAGCACTTTAGCACGTGTAGAGTTTATAGAAATATACCTGTTGTAAGTCCCGTAGTTGAAGCAACAATCAAGAATACTCCATAGAAAGTAGAATAGAGATAGACATGAAGAACAATTTAATCTGAATGATCTCTATTCATATGCTTTACAATACAATGGAGGGAGAAATTGATATACGACTCTTTCAAGACTCACTGTGTATTCTCTTAATTGTCTCAAAGTCTCAAATGACAATGTAAGCCCAAGACACCTATTTATAGTGTCTAATTACATGACATGGGCCCAAGCCCATTTAACTCCCCATTAAACTCCCAAAGCCCAAAATACTTATAAAGCTAATAACAACACATTTGACTTTTGTTGACTTTACATGGACTTTATAAAACTTTCTATATAATTGGGGCTTTCTAGACCCAACAATCTCCCCCTAAAGTTTTATAAAGAAAGCATCTTCAAATGATCTCCCCCTTGATTTCTTTGAAAACTTTGATGTTGCATATCTTCATGCCTTGCAAAACTATCCAAGCTCCCCCTCAAAATTTGCTCTTCTTCTTCACAAATTACAACTTTAAAATCGAATCCCATGTGCAATAAGCTCGACTGAAACAACCTCAGTTTATAATAAGGAATTTGTAACATTCGGCAAAAAAAATCTAAACGTCCAGGTTAGCATCTGTTAAACCCGCACTAATGTTAATAAAGGGAATATACCCTAATAGGACTCATTCAGAAAATATTAAAGCGAAAGATCGCAAAAATTCCCGGTAGCTGCTTAAAAGACCCGGTTTTGACCCAAGACTAACCGGCACACCTTGTGAAATGCCAAAATACCTTAAATAACATATAACCTATATAAAATATAGGGTTTTACTTATACTTAAACTTTTCTTTTTATAAGATTTAAAAATAAAACAAGAAGGTATTTTAGAAGCTTGTGTGCAAATAAAGTGCTAGATAAAAGTGTTTTTTTTACAAGAAATGATTTTGGGCCTATTCTTTAAAAAAAAAAATAAGTTGCAAAGGGTTGGGGGCCCAAGTGAGGCCGGCCACCCCCTCCCCTCTATTACCCTCTCTTTGTTTAATTTTTACTTCATTTCAAACTATTGGAAGAAAACCATCCATCTTCCTCTATTCTCTCTCTATCCTTCTCCTTCCTCTTCTTCACTTTCCTTCAACCAAAACACATTCAACTCCAGAAAATTTCAGCCTAGAACAAGTATCCAAATACGAAATTTCAAAGGGTTGAAGTACTTGCATTATCCTCCTAAGGTAAGAACTCCAAACTTGTGTTATTTCATAACTTTTTGGCACCTTTTATGCCATTTTTTCTACTTTGGTCTACATTTTTATTTCATCCAAATGGATGAACTCTTTTTCTTGTTCTAGAAGTGAGATAAAACACCAAGGACATGAGAAATGTCCATAAAGTGGTGAAAATCTATGAACTTCCATCATGAACTTGAGAAAAATGAGCAAAAATCATCAAAAACGTGGGTTTTGTTCTTTCACAAGAATCTGGAAATTTTTGACTTTGCATGCACATTTTCCTTATAAGTTTAAAGTATTCTCTTTCAAAAACATGTTATATGATGTTGGGATTGAATCCTTAACAAAGGAACCCACATCTATGGATGTTAGAGTGCTTAAAATGTGATTTCCTAAAGAATATTAGAATTTCAGAATCTGGCAGATTGGTTGCATGTACTTAGGACGACCATATCTTGGTCAAATCGTGTCCAAAATTCCTCATTTTTTCTTCTGGAATAAGGTTGAATGAGTTAGGGTTCAAACCCAACTGGTCTCATAATAAAATATTGAGATTTGGGCCTTCTACTCCTTAGAACAAATTTGGTGTGCAGCAGATGACCAACCAGATTGTTGTGTTACTTTGTTTTGCTTATAACTTTCTGTAGAAACCATCAAAATTACTCATTTTCTTTCTGGGAATTTCTCAGATGAGTTAGGTTTCACATGCACTTGGTTTCATTCAAAAATATGGAGTTTTGGTCACTTAAACATTTTATACAAGTCAAGTGTGCCAAGCTGTCCAAAATTGGCAGATTGGTACATGCAGCTTCATTCGTCCATAACTCACTCAAAGGTTATCAAAAATTTGTGAATATTTTTTCCATAAGATACCTTTATGTGTTAGGTTTCCAAAGCATGCAAAAACTCTGAAAACTATTAAGTTTTGACCTTCCAAAGGTCTGTTTTTCACAGAAGGGTGCAATCTGTTTTAGGCCCTGTATGACACAAGTTAATAAAAATTATTTGGACCCCCTAAACACCTTCAAAATTTATGAAATTTGGTCAACATAGCCTTAACTCAGTATAGTGCTACATATAAAAAAATGAGTAAATTTGTCATTCCAGAAAGAGTATTTCAATAGCCATTTTTGAAGTACAAAGTTTCTGCCAGATTAAGCATTTTGAAAGAGTATGAGATTTTATTATTATAACCCTATGTATATATATATATATACATGATTAAAACATTGGGACAATGTTAAACTCTTCATTTCAAATTAAATACTAAAAACAAAGGCATTTCACAAGAGGTGGACTAAATTAGTCAAGTATAACCTTGATTGGATATGAAGGACTTATAGAGCTTGTTTGACTTTATAGGAGACCCGTAAAGCCTTAAGCAATCAAGCTTGCACTACTTCGCGTCTACACTTTAAGGTGAGTTTTCACAGCCCCGTTTTACTTGTTTAAATGTTTGGGGTGAAAAGCATGTTATGATTTTAAAATGCTAAATGATTCATGATAGTAAAATTGTGGATATTTATGATTTAAGAAATGAGTAGAAATGAATGTACAAATTTACATAAGTGACAAAGATATGTTGAGTGATAATAAAAATGTTAAGTCCCCAATAGGTACACTACTTATTAACTCATAACGAGCCGGTGATATTTGTGGATAGCGCTATTTGGTTTGACAAACCCACCTTAACTGACGAGTAGGGGTGCACTTTATCTGTTAATAATGTTCTACTCATGTGGACATCATACCACCTCTGAGGTAGTCCGGGGCGTAGATTGTCGGAGGCTTAGTAGTGGCTCAACACTTATATATCTTACAAAAATCACTCATTGTAAATTGTACTCATAAATCTTTTAAATTTGGAGCTTGTCATGAACGAACGTTTCATGAGAGTAACCATTGGATGAAAAATTGTTGTGTGTATGGAAAAACCTGTGAACTCACCAACTCTTTGTAGTTGACCTTTGTTTTAAACATGCTTTTCAGGGGCTAAGAAGGTAAATGACAAGGTTTAATTTAGCTTGCATGACGACATCAACCGAGACTCGTCTTTTGTCATATCTTGTTAAAAACACTATTTTGGGTTACATGTAAACTTTGGATTGTAAACCCTTAACTTTAAATTTTTGGAACTTTGTAATGTATTACCTTGTGTAATTGTATGGTTGGTGTTGTTTATTTCCTAATGCTATGAAACTCTATCTGTTACACCTCGTGTTTCAGCTTTAGCGGGGTGTGACAGAATTCGTCCTTGAAATTCGAGTTGTATGATCATTAATCTCAAGAGCTTAATACATTAAGATCATAGGAGGGAGTGTCTTCATACACTTCAATAACTCAGCTTGGATCCATAAAAAAATAGAAGACAGAACATCTTTCTGAAAGTTGGGAGAAATATCGTGAAAAACATTGCTTCGGTCCAGCAGCTATACACCGACTTCGACACAGAATCTGACCAATAAGCACATCGATTCAGAACAAACTCAAAACATGATAAATGTTCATCTGTGTCTTAGGAATCCAGCGCATCTGAAATCGTCAAATTTGGAGCTTCGAGGAGGAAGTTCTGATCAAAATACGACAGGTGCGCAAAGCTGTTGAAAAATTCTGAAAAGCACCTTTACTCAGAAAAATACTAAGTAAAATTTCTGAGAAGACTACTCATACCTCTGAGTAAGTCAATCAGATATCTGATCCTTAAAGAAATTTTTTTTTTAAAAAAAATTCTAAGTCTGAAATTTCTGACTCTTCACGATAAAGTTCTGACTTTTAGAGTCAGACTTCTGATTAAGCTTCGACAAAGTTCTGAACATTCTGATCCTTCTGAGCCTCATGATCAGATATTTGAATTGCCTTGTAACTGAGTAAAATCACTTCAACTTCTGAATAGGATTAATATCAGTTCTGAACAAATCTGATTAAGCTGAAATTTGAACAGCTTAATCAAAGTTCTGATTAACCTCCGATCATACTTCTGAATTGCCTTTTATTGAAGTTCTAACTTAACAAGAATGTTCTGTGAAGGCTTAAGTGTAATTCTGATCACCCTTGATCATAGTTCTGAACACTCATGATCAGACTTCTGACTTGTCTTGAACAAAGTTCTGATCATCCTTTGATCGATTTCTGAACAAACATGACTCTGACTAGTCTTTGATCGATTAGAACTGCTACATTTTAGTCTTGAATCAGAATACTGCACTTTTTGACAGCAACTTCGCCATTTTTGACAGCAAAGAAATAGCCTAACAGCTTGATATTTTCTGGTTTGACAGCTTTCGGTTTCCAGCAACAATTTTCTGCGTTAACCCATTTTGACAGCAACAATTTTTTTCTGTTTTGACAGCACTTTGACAGCAGCAAAAAATACTTAACAGCCCTAATTTGACAGCAAAATATTGACAGCAACTTTTTGACAGCAAAATGGCATTGACAGCAACCTTGTGGCTTGTTATGACAGCATCTAGACAGCAACAAAACAGCTAATTTTCTGAATTTTCAGCACCAAACAGCAAACATTCCATTACAGCAACATCATTAAGCTGTTTTCTGTTTTGGACAACAGCCTTTTTTTTACAGCAACAAACAGTCCCTTCTTGCTTTCTGTTTTACTTCAACTTTGAACACTCTAACTGATCTTGATAACAACCATCTTGAATTGAATCAACAGCTTTTGCTTTTGGCATGATCAACAATAAATTCTTTCCAATTGATACCAATTGATAACATCTTCCAATTATTATCATATTACCTTTCTCTGATCAACATCCTCAAATGAAATCAAATGCTCATCAAATTTATTTGATGAAGAAGAACAAATCGATCACTATTAATCTTTTGAACAAATCTGGTTGTTCATCATCAATACAAACTCCTTATTCTCCTTGTGAAATCCTCCACTCTAATCAAATGTTCACCAATTTAATTTGATGTAGAACGATAAGCTGATCTCCATAATTATCTTCTTAGAACAAAGATTGCAAAGAGTCAAGTTTCTGATTGATCAATTTAGAAAGTTGAATTTAAGCAATCAAAGATCTAAAACTCATTTCAGATCTGACTTTGAACAATTAACACATCATCAAACCTTTCACAGACAATTCATCGAGCATTTGGCGTGCAGAAACTGATTTAGAAGTAGATCATGAACATCTAACTTCTTCTCTTCATCAAGAACCATCAAGATCTATAAAATCTTCCTCAAAATAGAAAATATCTCTTCAAGATGTATAAGATCACAGAATATTACCTTGAATTGTAGCACACGATTAAGAACGATCTTGAATCACCAAATCTTGAAACTAGATCTTGAAATCTTGAATTGTTGCAAAAATGATCGTATCGAATTAAAATTGATTCGATGTGGCTCTGATACCAATTGTAAGTCCCGTAGTTGAAGCAACAATCAAGAATACTCCATAGAAAGTAGAATAGAGATAGACATGAAGAACAATTTAATCTGAATGATCTCTATTCATATGCTTTACAATACAATGGAGGGAGAAATTGATATACGACTCTTTCAAGACTCACTGTGTATTCTCTTAATTGTCTCAAAGTCTCAAATGACAATGTAAGCCCAAGACACCTATTTATAGTGTCTAATTACATGACATGGGCCCAAGCTCATTTAACTCCCCATTAAACTCCCAAAGCCCAAAATACTTATAAAGCTAATAACAACACATTTGACTTTTGTTGACTTTACATGGACTTTATAAAACTTTCTATATAATTGGGGCTTTCTAGACCCAACAATTGTCTTCGTCTATATCCATACGTCGAGTCCGACTTGCCACTCTGTTGATTCAACAAGGTTAATATACACATAAAGACATACCCAATATAACAAGGTATTCCAGTTCAAACATGTACTTGTAAGTTCACAATTACACTGGCCAAATGTAATTTTGAAATTACCTTACATGATGTTCCTTCTACCATTTTATACTTAACATCCCAATGTTTTAAAATAATAGGGACATCCTACTTCACATGCAGTTTAAGTCTAGGTATAAATCCAAATACCTAAATCCCTTAAACTAGGGCTCTGATACAATCTGTAACAACCCGGTTTCCCAAACATGCTTCAAATAACATATATTGCATAACATCGTTACATTCATAAAAGAAATACATAATAAATCACGTACGGTTCCAAAATTATCGAAAACTATACAATACCAAACATATTCAATTCCTAATCCTCGTCAGCTATCAACCGCGTCCTACTCTTTATTCCTCTCTTTGCTAATAAACGATCCTCGACCTGGAATACATATTTTTGAAAACACAATGACGGTTAGACCAAACGGTCTAGTGAGATAATCCCTGTCATTTCAAAATCGTTTTAAAACCAATTTATATAAAACCATGTTTCAAAATAGTTTATATAAAACCTTCGTTAATACACACATATACCATAAGTATATAAATACCACACACGTATATAAAAATACCACATCAAGACTCGTGCATCGTGCTCAACTCATCCTTCACATCCTTCACATCATTCCCATGGCCAAATTAGTTGGTAGCAAGCCAACTAATCAATTAACAACGCTGTACGACAACTACAGCCAACAACGCTGTACGACAACTACAGCCAACACTTCCGCCGACTATTAATTTCGGCTAACGTATACTCGTGTAGTGTAATGCTTACATAAATATAATATCTCATTATACTATATTTAAAAACATAATCACACTATTAACTCATTCTCAATCATATCTCAATATATGATATAATCACGTCATCACATATATCCTTCTCATATATATATATATATAAACACACATACATATATATATATATATATATTCCACACATTCTCGATCCACACATATCCATCTCATATCTGTACTACATATATAAGCATTTACATAAAATGTCTTAAAGACAAATTTTAAAGCACAAAGTACTACCAATTTATGCAGAAATTCAAAAATCTCTTAATTACACCTCTATATGCATAACTTACAAGTGTCTGATGCAAAGGTTATTAAATCCGGGTACACGCTCCAACCCATACCTAGGGTTCACTTTCTGACGGTACACCATACTTCTTCTACCATACCTGTTTGGGAAGCTTCACACGGGAAAAACCAAAACAGGGAACCTTTCACCATACTTCTTCTACCATACCTCAGTACTTTTTCTTCTTCTTCTGCACGCCAACCATTCTACATCTCCTTTCTTCATCTCCAATCAGGATATAAATCAGGTTAGCATCAGTTTGTCTTGATCAGTGTTTGCTTCCGCACATCTAATTTGTAAGAAGCATGGAGCTATTATTCTGTTCTTCATCACTACCTCTCTTCTAAATTCAATGGTCTAATTTGAAAGTCTAACAATCTTGTGCTTTATTAACTTTTTGCAAACATGAGGTATTGAGTGAAAGTCTAACTTATGCCCATATCAGTTTGGATTTGGGGCAAGCTGCGGTTTCGTTAAGCCCAGATCAGTTTGGTTATCAATTATTGTGGCTGCTATTTAGTATCAATGGTTACTCTTTTTTAGGTTCGTGATCTTAATTTTGCAATGGTCTATGGCCATTTTCAAAACAAATTAATGATCCCTTGGATGGCCTTTTTGGACGTCGCTTGTGGTCTTTGTTTAGTCCCAGTGTTGTACAAAATATCCATACTACTAATCCTCTCTGGTTCTTGATTGGATTCTTTCAGAAAGTAACAGTGCAAGACAAGTAGTATTTAATAAGAAGAGTGGTTTTGGGTAGAATTAGCTCTTTTTGTTGGACTAGATTCTTGAACAATGTTGCTTTTGTTCCTGTTGGTTTTGTAGTCTAAATGACTGAATTCCACCAAAATGATTTCTTTTAAAATATGAATTGTCATTTTTGGATTTGTTAGCTTTGTGGTTTAAATACATTTTCATGGCAAACTTAAAAGACAAGATAAAGAAGTTGAGAATGGTCGATTGAAATGAATTTTTGATATTTTTATGTGTTTGAAAGAAAAAGACACTTTTAAAAAAATTGCAGTAGATCAAGTATGGAACTTGACAACAAAATTTATTGGAGAAAATTGATATTAAACCACGTTAGTTGAAATCTCGGAACCCAACCAGACCCCACCTGAACCCGGAGAAGAGACATGAATTTTTGGTATGAGGATGCTAATCGAAACCCGTTCAGGTTTGGTAACAAGGGGCAGATTCATGGATCTCAAGTAATTACTAAATTTTGTGGCCTTTCGATAGAGTCCAAAATTTGTATTAACTTGGTATCCATACAGATGCAGATTAACTTATCAAGTAAGAGGTGTAGGTCTCCTATATGTCCCTTAATAAATATTATTTATTGTTTTGGCTATGCTTGATATATGTAGAGGTTACAAATGGATTTAAGTATGAGTGTTATTTGGGATGACATTCCTCCTGCCTATGTTTGTGCTTTGCTTTTGGAACATTCTGATAATTTTAGAACATGGTTTATAATTTTCTTTGCTTTGTGTTAGAGCATTATTGTATTCAAGATTTACTGTAAAGTCAATGTACTGTATGAGTCTATACAGTATTGTGAATGCCTTTATACCTTGTATGTCATGGGTATAAATAGGCTTGTCTAGTTCATTTGTTAGAAAGCTTTTGTAATCTTTTAGAAACCTTTTGTAATCCTTTGAGATCAATACATGGATGACATATTTGCTCTCTAGATTCTCTCTCACTACATTCATATCTTATTGCTAGAGATTTGGGATTTCACAATTGGTATCAGAGCTAAACAGAAGATTCAAGCAGATCGAAGACCAAACTGAAGAATTTTTACACTGTTCTTCAAGAATTCGGACCAAGTGGCTTTTACTGTTCATCTGAAGTCTTATCATTCAGACATGAAGTTTTTCCAGATTTTGAGTTTTTGAATCAATTCTTTGCATCATGGCATTCGGATTTGCTTCCTGAACACTTTTAATTCTTGGATTAACATCAAAATCTGCACAGAATTGACAGGTCTAATCGATTCTTGATTTTTTTTTCGAAAACTTCAAGATCACTGTTTTGATCTTAATCTGTTCAAATTGATCGAATTGTGAATTGCAATCAACAGAAAAAGTGTGTGGATTTCAATTACGAACAATTTGATATAAGATTCATCACAATTGATCAAGAATTGAAGAAGTTATGGCAGATTAAGTGATTTTGAAGTTCGAAGTGCAGAATTCGGATCATTCAAAGAGAATTCGGAACATTCATAGAGAATTCGGATTGTTCTTGGCATCACAAGTGTAGAATTCGACTCAAGAAGAATTCGAATTCATAGAATTCGAACCCTATTAGATTCGAATTGTAGAGAATTCGAACCCTGTTAGATTCGAATTGAGAACTTGTGTATTGATTTGAGTTGATTAAATTTTCCTAAGTATAGAATTTGAACCCTGTTGAATTCGAATTGAGTGAATTCGAACCTAAGTACATTCGAATTGAGTGAATTCGAACCTAAGTACATTCGAATTGAGTGAATTCGAACCTTAGTACATCCGAATTGAGTGAATTCGAACGCTGTTAAGTTCGAATTGGAGGATTTCGAAATCTATCAAGTCCGAATTGATTATCCGAATTGAGCATCCGAATTGATCATCCGAATTGAGCATCCGAATTGAGCATCCGAATTCTTAGGAATGTTGGTTAAATTCTCATAAGTGTAATTTTTTCTTACACTAACTGCTTGATCTTCTGAACGATCAATTTCTAGCAATATTCAAGATGGTTTTACAACAAGTTATTGTTAAAAGCAGTGGTGAAGATTTGAAGCAAACTCTGAAAAAGGAGATTCCTCCAATTGCAAAAGTTTTTGTTAAACCAAATAATAAAATGTTGCAACAAGTTATTATAACAGAAACACCTTCTAAACCAAATGTTTCTGTTAAACCAAATAATGTAGTGTTGCAACAAGTTATTAAAACAGAAACATCTTCAAAATCACATGTTCCTGTTAAGTCAAATAATGGAATTTTACAACAAGTTCTCTTAACAGAAACATCTCCAATATCACAAACTCCTGTTAAAGACAATGCTTCAAATCCTTCAGTTCCTATATTAAATAAAGCATTGGAAGAAGAAAATGTTAATCTGAAAAGACAAATTTTAGACATTTCTTCTTCAAATGCTAAATTTACTAAAAGAATAACTGATCTTGAAGCTTATATTGCAGATCTTGAAGCAAAGAAAGACAACTCATGTCTGCACGATCAATTAAAAGAAGTTCAAGAGAAAAGAACAACGTTGGAAGGTGAAAACGTTGAATTGAAGAAGAAGCTTACAGAACGTGAAAGAGAGTCACTTTCTTCAATGAAAGTTCTTAAAGAAAAGGAAGTAATTGAGCTTAAATATATAAAACTTTCAAAACAAATTTCTAATCTTGAGAAAGTTTTATTTTTAGAAAAAGACAAGCTCGAAAAAGAAAGAGCTAAATTTGAAACTGAACGAAAATCTTTTGAGATTAAAAGTTCTGAACTTTCCGTGAAAATCTCTGAATTAGAAAATCTGTTGGAAAAGGAAAGAAAAGATTTCACGGAAAAGAAAAATCTCTTTGAAAAGGAAAGTAAAACTCTTAAAAAGAAAAATATGGAAATTTTCAAAGAGATTACTGATAAAAGAAAGTTTTTGGAAAAAGATTTTGAATCGGAACGTGAATATTTTGAAGATGTGATTCTTAATCATACCAAAAGATTATCTGGTTTATCAGCTGATATTATGAAGGATCAGTTGATCAAATCTGATCTCCAAAAGAAATTTGATCTAATTTCTAAAGAGAAAAATGTTTTGATAAACAAAGTCAAAGAACTTGAAGACGTCATTTTTAAATGTGATGTCTCAAAGCAGACCAGTCATAATTCTATCTTTCAGACTCCATTTGTTAATTCAAATGAAATTATTCTGAATGCTCTTTTAAAACTGCTTCAAGTTCAAGTTTTAAAAACATTTCTTCTAAACAATTTAATAGATCAACAGATTTCTCAAAAGGTCGGATTCGTTCAACAAATCTCTTCTATAATCCTCTGTATGATAAATCAGATAACAAAACAAAAGTGCCTAAAGTTAATACTTCCAAACCTGAAGAAGTTCCAGTCTTCAAGAGGGTGAAGATGGAATGGAGAGTAAAAGGCACAACAGTTCCAAAGAAAGAAGTGCCAAAATCATCTGTATCCACATCAAATGAAAAGAAGAACAATGCGCCAAAAGGTAAATCGTCTGCTAAACCTAATCCTATTCATTCTGTAAATCATCTGATTAGTTTGGCACATAAGAAAATTTGTTGTTCTTACTGTGGATCAAATGATTTTGTGCATAAAAATTATACTTCTTTTTGGTACGGTACTTATAGTATTCCTTGTAAGAAATCTACACCTAACCCACTAGGACCCAAGTGCCATTGGGTACCAAAATCTGCTTAATCTGTTTTGTAGGTTTATCATGTGTTGTACTGATTTGTAAATACATACCACACACATGTCTGAAAACAGAAGAGAAGCGGTGGATTTGTTTTTTGAAGAATATTTGTACCATTAAGGGGGAGACAAAGAATGATGGCTTCTAAACATCTCAGTTTAGAACTCGTGCTTCAACGACAATGGTTTCTAAACATATCGGTTTAGGACCCGCACTTAAAAGAGACTTTGGTTTCTGAATACATCAATTCAGGACCCGTGCTTCAACGACTATGGCTTATGAACAACTCAGTTCAGGACCCGTACTTTAAAGACTAAGACTTCTAAACAAATCAGTTTAGAACTCACACTTCTCAGGTAATATCCTTAACTGCTATATATTTTTGTTTCAAGGAACAAGTGGCAAAAGGTAACATTGGATTATATTTGTTTCTACTGATTTGAAAACTTGAAACTTTACAAATTTAATTCAATAAGATGAAATTTTCAATTTTCATTCAATGAATTAAATGTGTGCTAAAAGATGATTTTACAAGAAACTTTGTACTATCTGAGTTAGATTTGCTTCAATTTTCACCTCTAAAATAAATCGAAAGGTCAGCAAAACATGAATGAAATTATGCTGAATGCTCAAAGTTATGTGAATCTGGATATATAAAGAATATAATGCTCAAAAAGCCTATATGTCAGAATGATGGATGGAAATGAAAATATGGGCAAAGCACTATGTTTTAGAACCAAGTAATTGAGATAAAATTATTGCACTATCATTTAGTTTGAAAGTTTGTGCCTGTGGCCTTTCTGGTTTGGGAGAGTAAGTCCTAAGGGGTGCTCGACACCTAGTCCCTAAGATCAACTGGTCTGGGATCGGCTGACCCAAATTCTGCAATAGAACCAGATAGAAAGCCATGTTCTACTGGTACAAATGGGTTTAAGATATATCGATGTGGCCTTTCTGGTTTGGGAAATTAAGTTCTAAGGGGTGCTCGTCACCTAGCACCTAAGGCCAACTGGTCTGGGATCTGCTAACCCAAATCCTGCTATAGAACCAGATAGAAAGTCATGTTTAACGGTGTATCTTATTCTTACTAAACTTTTTGATCAAAAGATGCCAATGAGCACAAAATCAAAAGATGCCAATGCGCACAAAATCAAAAGATGCCAAAGAGCACACATCTCTTGAAACTTGGGGAAAATACAAAGTCGCGATAAACCCGTAAATTTATGAAATTCTGATTTTGGACAAATAGTGTGAGTAGAGCAAAGTATTCTTATATGTTTTAGAATTGCATACGCTTGATGCTAATCATATTTCGCATGCTAGCACACCAAATAGATTTAATAAAGGGGTTGAAACTGAACGTTTGTAACTTGATATGCAATGATGTCTTGTTTTTGAATCCAAACACATGCATTTGATTTCATTTGATTGAAATATTGTTAAATTTCATTAAGTTGAATTTCTTTTGTAAAGCATTCAAATGATCAAATGTTAGTAGTTATAAAATGAAGTTCAATGAATTTTATTTTCCTTGTGTAAATTTTTTTAAAATTTGTATATTGTGCGTTATTGAAATATATGCATACTTTCAGGGGGAGAAAACAAATTGCTCCAGAATTCTTATTTTGAGGGGGAGCAAGGTTATCCACTAAGGAGGAGATTGTTAGTAATACTCAGTGACGCGACTGAAATTGAAGAAGGTTTTCGATGATAATGATGCTCACTTTCATCGAAAAAGGGGGAGAAATGTTTAATTCAATTTCATGTCAAAGATATCTCATGTCTAAGAGCTTTCAAGTCAATGATTCGTGAACAAAGACTGAAGATCAGGGGAGAAGGATCATGTGAAGTCTAAATATTGCTGAATTTGGTTATCTTAGTTCTGAGTGGTTCTCGGAATGCGCTTACACCTAAAAGTTCAAAAATATAGATGATTTCGCACCCTTCATGATTCGAATTGAGTGATTTCGAATCCTTCATGATTCGAATTGCCCTGATTTCGGACCCTTCTTGTTCCAACTTACTTGAATTCGAATCCTACTTGATCCGAATTGAGCTGATTTCGCATCCTCTAGCATCCGAATTGATGGTTTCGGATCTGCCTACATCCGAATTGATGATTTCGGATTCTTAAAGTTAATATGAGAACTAAGGTTCTTGCATCAAGAAGGATACGAGAAGTTACTGTTTGTTAAAGACTGATAAAGATGTAAAGATCTGTTTTCATGTACAAGGCTTGAAGATAGTTTGATAAAGTGTTTGTTGAAGAAGATTGACTTTACAAAGAGCTGAAGACTGCTGTCAAATTTTTTAAATCTTGAATCCAAAGGGGGAGATTGTTAGAGCATTATTGTATTCAAGATTTACTGTAAAGTCAATGTACTGTATGAGTCTATACAGTATTGTGAATGCCTTTATACCTTGTATGTCATGGGTATAAATAGGCTTGTCTAGTTCATTTGTTAGAAAGCTTTTGTAATCTTTTAGAAACCTTTTGTAATCCTTTGAGATCAATACATGGATGACATATTTGCTCTCTAGATTCTCTCTCACTACATTCATATCTTATTGCTAGAGATTTGGGATTTCACACTTTGTGGATATGTTTGATTTATATTGAGGTTGTAAACAACATCATCATGTCTATCAACAGTAGCAGCAGGGTGGAAGAACCAACATCAACTAAGGGGCCGTTTACCAAATGCTTACCGGTAAAATTCAATACATCACTTACTGGGTAAGATTTAGTCCACAAAAACGGTATTGTATGCAACAAATTTTCTGGTAAGTTGTAACCGTGGTAAGATTTCTCGCCATCATTTACGGGATAAGACTCTCGCTCCTTGCCTTAGCTCTTACCAGGTAAGATTTTTGGTCCTTGCCATATTCATCCGATATGGTAATGTGACTTGGTAAGCGCTTACCCGAGTAAGCATTTGGTAAACGACCCCTAAGCAAAGTTTTCTCAACAAACATGTAAAAACAGAAGCAACACAATGATATGTTGCTGCCAAGCAGTAGCTGTTTTACAACAGCCAATTAGTTGTTTTCCAAACAATTCAATTACCATTAAGAGTTTGGGTTGGTCATTAGGATTTGGCAACATTATTGGATTTTGCAATGTGTTCTGTTTTGATCATTATATTGTGTAATGTGCAGTTAATTCTTGGATTGGTTACCTTGCTTTTGTTACGTTTCATATCATCAAGATTATTCTTACTTTTAAACTTAGTGGAAGGGAAGAAGGGGACATTGTAATCTCTACAAAGTATGATCTTCTGCAAGAATTAGCTAGGTGTAAACCAATTTTGGTCTTGTAGGCTAGCATCTTGTGTAAGCTAGGTGTAAGCAATTCAATTAGCTTCTTCTAGGCTAGAAAATTGTATAAGCTGAAATATATTTCGTAATCTGGCCTCTGGGTATCCTACTTCATGTTTCTAAACATTTTTCCCTCTAACATATAAAAAATTACCAAAAACAAGGAAGTAGACACACCAATTCAAACTAATATGCAGGCTTGACAAATGGCAACCCAATAAGGTTGGCTTAGGAGCCTTTACCCAACTATTACCAGCAATAATAAATATTTTAACTTATCGGGTAAGATTTTAGTTCATTAAAACGACATTGTATCTAACATTTTTATCTGGTAAACATTAACCGGGTAAGAGTCGTCACTCTCACTTACTGGATAAGACTCTCAGTCTTTGTCATTGCTTTTAGCGGTAAGATTTTCAACCATTGTCATATTCATCTAAGAAGATAAAGTGAGACGGGAAGCATTTACCATGTAAACATTTAGTAAAGGGCCCTTTAGTCTTCAAAAGTTGTCTGCATGTGTCCAATAATCTTATCTTATCATGTATATTATCTATAATCTTGATCCTACTTATGCCATACATGATTTCATTATTCCATTAGTCTTGCAAATGTCGTATTTGAAATTGAAAGCCTTGTTTTAGTTTCGTGTGGTTGCTTTAGTTCCATATCTCAAGGAAATAAGATTTGGTATTTATATTTTCGTAATTATTTCTAAAAACAATTATATTATATTTATCATGGGGATAAACTTTAACAATAATTTAAGAAACAACTATTAGCCGTCGGTGCTTCAATTTTATTTATTAGTTAATTTGTAACTAAATCACACAAACTCATCACATAAAATCGAGAGAGATGGAAAAAAACGATTGGGTGTTAAATTAATGTTTCAGCATTGTGATTCACCCGCGCTGCATCGCGCGGGTACACAACTAGTATATATAAACACATATATATGTATCCCAGTTGAAAACGTTTTAAAGTAAAACTCACCTCGATCGCTTATCCAAAAACACTTCCAAGCCTTTCTTGAGAAATCCAATCTTTCACCCAAAGTTTACCAAATCTGGAACAATTAAAATACAAATATTTCTTAAAGACTAAAAATCTTAAATAATCCAAAATCCTCGACTGAAGTCGCAACTAACTAAAATGATATCCCCAAGTCGCAACCAACTACTGCGACATGGCCCCTAAGTCGCAACCAACTGTTGAGACTTGACACTATTCAATGTCTCAACCAACTGTTGAGACTTGGCACTATTCAATGTCTCAACCGACTGTTGAGACTTGGCACTATTCAATGTCTCAACCGACTGTTGAGACTTGGCACTATTCAATGTCTCAACCGACTGTTGAGACTTGGCACTATTCAAAGTCTCAACTACCTGAAAACGTAAAAACCCAGAAATCTCTAGTTTTATACCATTATTGTTTCTATAAACTTGCAGATATGTTTAAGACCATAATTAACAACTATCCATAAACTTAGTTTTCCAAAACCATCCATAATTCATCAAAACCCATTTATAAAACCATAGAAAACTAATAAACATAAAAAGAGGAATTTGTATAGATTTGTTACCTTTGTTTCCTTAATTTAAATCTGAAATCCAACTGAAGGAAATCAGTTTTCTTCCTTCTCTTTCTTCTTTCTCGATCTCTCTCTCTTTTCTCTCTTTACGAAACACCCACATATATATATATATAAATATCCAACTTGATTTATGGGATGACACCTCACACACACACACTTGATATTTCTAAATGGAATATCTCTCTTTCTCTTTTTGCTGACAACACAACACACACACCAATTTTAAATGAGAATAGCTTAGTTTGGTGACACCTCTTTCTTTTAACAAGAAAAGTGGCGGTGGATGTGATAAATATCTTCACATCTACCAAACAACCCCCACACTCCTCTTATATGGCACAATCTACCCTCCAACTTCCAAATAAAAATTAAAGTCTACTCTTTAACTTATAACTCCATAAAACTAATTCCCAAATTTACCTTAAAACCAAAATAATAAAATTAAATAAACCAACCACGTACCCGGTTATTACAAAACCCCAAATAAAAACAATACATACATGTATATGAATGTATGAATGATACCCAAATAAATAAGAGATTTATAAGAATTCGAACTTAGGGTAAAACACAAGATAAATGAGAAATACAAATAAATATGTATAATTAAAGAAGGTATTCGTCATGAAGGAATTATAAAACATGGTACAATGGATTAAATGCTATATATAACATATAAATTTAATTATGTAACAATAAAATTCTACAAACCTTTTGAAACCAATAATTTACTTGAGATCAACAACGCGAAGTAATACTTGAACTTAATAACTAACACTAAGGCATTTAATAAGATATGATGAGCTAATCAATGCTTTAGCCCTAAGAGTTAGACCCGAAACTGATAATGTGTTTCACTTCCATAGGAAGGACCTAGAACTGGGCAATTGTGCAACCGTGCGACAACTATTGGGAATCTTTGCTGAACATCGTGAGTATTCACAACCCCTTTTTACTCTTTTGTTACAATTTGGGGTGAAAAGCATGATATTGAAGTTCAAATTGCTTGAATTATGCTATGAAATGTTGAATCTTAACTTTAAAATGTTTGTGCACTAAGGTATGTATACTTTTTGATGTGCTTGAGTTTTAAATGAAAAAGTCCCCACTAGTTAGACACTACCTATTAACTCATTACGAGCCGGTGGTATTTGTGGGTAGCGCTATTTGGATTAACTACCCCACTTTAAGCTGACGAGCTAGAAGTACACTTTACCAGTAATAATAATGGTCTTACCCATGTGGAATTAATCCACCGCTGAGATAGGACGTGAATATCATAAGGGGCGTTGGTTTGTCAGAAGGTTTGGTAGTGGCTCAATGCTATGGCATCATTGTTTACATTATACCTTGTGCAAATACTCGAACAACCGGTTACTTAAACTTCGTGTGAACAAACGTTTCACAAAAATACAATTTATGCATACAAATTTACTTTTAGTGCATACGAAAACCTGTGAACTCACCAACTCTTTGTAGTTGACCCTTTTCTTTTTATCATGCTTTTCAGGTACTAATAAGTAAGTGAAGGCATGTAGGGTGCATATTGTGTGATGACATCAACATCAAGAACCTTAAAACTTCAATTGTTAATTTTTGTATCTGTCGTCTTCTTTTTGGAACAATTTGGTTAAGACGTTGTAATGTAATATTTTGTACTACTGTATTAAATGTTGTGGTTGGTGTTGTCTGTTACCTTTTGAATGAAACCCTACATTGTTATACCTCGTGTTTCCGCTTTAGCGGGGTGTGACACACCAGGTTAAAGCTCGCTTTTGAAACTGGCATGCCGCATATTCCACCATGCGATCCTCTGAGCACTTACTGATGTGGAGTACCGACTCCATACTATCAAACAATGAGAGTAATCCGATAGCACCCTCTGTTCCATGAAACGCCTTGGGCTTGCAAGTCATGAACGTTTTGTAGCTGCATCCTCTACTATCTTCAATGTCATTAGGATTTCCTCCTCCCACATTAACATTCCTATGACTCTCATTGATGCCCGCAGTGACTTGAGTTACAATGTCGGGTATCGCCTCTTGGATACGTTGAGCTATGATCTGGGCAATATCGGGGTTTTGATCATCAGGATTTTCTCCCGTGCGACGTGTGGATCTTCTTGGTGGCATTTTTCTAAAACACATTTGCAAATATCTATTTGGTTAAAATTTTGAGTAGATAAAGTCGGATGTTTTGTAAAGAATACATTTGTAATTTCGAAATATTGGAAATAAATAAAAAGAATAATTGTCGCATGTTCGACACATATGTAATTAAAATGCGAAATTGCCTTTTCATTAAGGTCGTTAATAATAGCCGTTGATACAAAATTTCTGATGTGCATCGTACATCAGTACTGAATTACAAACGGAAATACAAGGTTGAAACAGCTAGAAATAAAATAAAATAAATTTTTCGTTTTCTAAATCTTCCACCATCCACGTCAATATCCGCCCCGATACACTTCAATCAAAACCCACAACACCAATAACGTTAGTAGCATCACTACTACTATGCACACTATCTCGGCCCGTAAAGCTATCCTCCGAGCTATTCTCGCACCGTTTAGGGCGTTAGACGACATGTTGGTCAAAAGGTGACTTAACTCTACTAGCTCCGTTAGGACTTGACTCTGGTGACTAACCCTCATTTGACATACGTGGAAATCCGCTGTCACAGCCCTAAGGTGCTGCTCTTCGGCCCAGGTCATGCCAGACGTACGACCAATAGGCACTCCTTCGATAACTTGCGAGGGTTCCGGCGCCTCTTGCCGATCGGACCTCAAACTCACTCGTCTAGGTATAGGAACGCTTTTCCTAGCGGTTAGTCTCGTGCGTGGCCCTCTAGAGTTTGGTTGTATCACTATAGGAGTGGGTTGCGGTGGAACCACAGTCGGTGGTATCCTCGGTCCATCATACGGGTCTTGTTTGCCTTCCGATGATCGCTCGCTCGACGGCGTGTAGGAGGGTTGAGAGTGTGATGATGACAATGACGACATAGTGGTACTGAAGTAAGAGTGTATAACATTACTATCGCGCAAATATAAAGGCTAGGCGTACTATACTATTGCATACTATAGGCAATAACTACGTTCATCCTATGCATACGACGTGAAGCATTTTTGTGAGAAAATACACACATGTTCCTAGCATATCCATTTCCGGTCTCGCATTACTCTTCCTTAATTAAACATAGATGATCAGGCTTTGTTTAATTAAAGATCGATGATGCAATACCCGAATTAGTTTTACTAGCAATATGTTGAGTAGTTTGAGTGTTATTTCCCGTTTTTGGCTATAGTTGCAGTTTTTCTAAAGAAAAACCAGTATTCTCTATAACCTTTGGCTTTGATACCAAGTCTGTCATACCCGGCTAAAGCGGAAACACGGGATGTGCAGCTCAAGTTTCATAGCAAGAGTTACAGGATTACACCAACCATCAAAATACATTCAAAAGATGAAGACATTGTCTTTTACAATCGTTTTTCAAAAGGAGAAATGACATAATTAAAAGATAATAAAGAAAGCTTCATCACGTGTAGCCTTACTAGATCCCAACCTTAAAGACGTTCTCCTGAAAAGCATGTTAATGAAAAGGTCAACTAATGCACTAGTTGGTGAGATCACATGTTTAATGAGTACAACATTGTTTATCATAGCAAAATAGTTTAAATCCGCACAAGTGGATAAGGCAACCGGATATGAAAACACTTGCTCATGGAAATAGTATGTATTATGTTTAAGTAGTGAGCCCATTACCCGACCTATATGATAGCCGCCCCAACGCATGTTCTATCGCCAACAATGTGCACGAACAGCAATAATTATGCACTCAAACAAGCGCGACTTGTGAGTGGGGTGTCAACCAAATAGCGACATCCATAATTACCAACGGCTCACATTCGTGGGTTAAACGGGTAACGTAGAGTCAAATGGGGACTTACGTACGATAGAGAAAAGCTCAAAAACTTACCACATGCGTAACCTATACATACCATAGAGCATAAAAGAGTATAGCAAAGTTTACATTTTCAATAAAACGAGTGAACCGGTGCGTAAAGTAGTTGTAATAACGACATTCTTTTCACCCCAAATATGTAAAACATTGAAAAAGGGGTTGTGATAACTCACTTGATAAGCGATAGAATCCGGGAATCTCCCACAAGCACTTCGAGATGATCCTACTTCAAACCTATGAACGTAAGGTCACTAGTGAGTTTTTAATTTCGAAGGTTCGGTACTAACTATCCAAATCGTCATAAAATGCCTTTATTGTGATTTAAATATTATAAATCGTATGGAGTTACCAACTTTTGTAATCGTAACATAAGTATGCTTTATTCTTGTTAAATTAAAGTTACCGCAATTTCGTCACAATAAGTAACGAAAAGGGTCCAAATACTTTGTATATAGTATATATATACGTATACCGAAATTTTATCATAAGAATGATAAAAAGGGTTCAAAATGTAAAGATACCACAACTTCATCATAATAATGTATATAAATTGCATAATTATATGAATATATATAGTATATATATATATATTCCACAATTTCATCATAATATGATGAAATGGGATCAAGAGTATATAAAATGCATAAATATATAAATATATAGTGTACATATATATATATTCCACAATTTCATCATAAAATGATGAAATGGGATCAAGAGTTAACTTTCAATCATAACAAGAAAATTGTCCTTTGCTGTCCAGATTTTGGTGTCACTTTGTGTCCATTTTTGGATAACTTCCAGGTATAGTTAGGTCAAGATATTTTATGTCCAAGTGGTTTAATGAGTTAGGAAGCTTTTGGCATAAGTTTCATAATTTTTATAAATGTTTAAGTACGTGAAAAAATACTTGACGTAAAACTCGACAGAAAACATTGTTGTTTGTGCACTGTTTTTGTGAAGACTGTTTGGTACACGAAATCTTTGAGTTTTTTAGTTAAACCACTTGGGTTTGAATCCTAACACATAAAAATAATTTCCAGAAATAAAATTACTTAATTTGGAGTAGTATTGAGTGAGATATGACCTTTTGAAAAGAGGTGTGGAATCTGACAGCAAGCTGTCAAAACCACCCTTTGTGCATGTGCACCTATATTGACTTTTTACCCAAAATTCATATTCCTTTGCATGCAAAATACGATTTAACTCATCCCCATACATTTATTTTCAGTTCCAAAACATGTTTTTGAGCCAATTAAACTACATGCAAGTTTACCCATCATCTCATCTTTTATAAATCTTGAAAATGGTTCTTTTTGGTGTTTATGTCAAGATCTTCATCATGTATCGTAAAATTGTGTATTTTTAGCTCATGCAAGTTGGTTAAACATGTTTTTAATGGATTTAAAGATCCACTCATGAAACCTTTGAATCAAAAGGTATGGATTTTTCAAGAAAGCTACATGCATGTGTTTAAAAGTTCATCTTTGATCTTAACATGTGTTTGATTATGGATTCACCACCTTTTTACTAACATGCAAGTGTTATGGTGGTAAATCTACAAACATTAAGATGTGTAAAGATGATTTTTAACAATATTAAAGAAATGTAGAAGAAGGTGAAGAACATTCATAAGAAAATGCAAGAAATGAAAATTTAGACAAAAGAGAGTGTGTGGATTTCATCCAATACACTTGTATTTACCTTGAACACTTTTATCTCTTTGAAAAGAGGTGTTTAGAGGCTGAATTTGTGGATGAAGGTGGATGAAGATTTGATGAAGATGGAGAGAGAAAGAAGAGAGAATTCTTGTGTGAGAATTTAGAGAGAGAATGAATTGTTGTGTAAATGAATTGTGATAGCCAAAAAGAAATACATAAAGAGTAGAGAGGGGTGGGGGGGTGGGGGGTGGTGGTGTGGTGTGATGCAATAATAAAGTCTAATCTTGTCTTTTTGATTTATTTAAAACACAAGTATTTTCTCATAAATTTTAAATAGCAAAGTAATTATATAAAAGTAAAGTATTTATATAATTTAGTTGAAAATAGATCAAGTTGTTAATTATATAATACTTGTGGTATAATTGTAGCTTAAGTTGGCATTTTATGAGATTTATGGATAATTTTCTAAATCAAGGGGTTCCTAGGCAAAATTTCTCAAATTTTCCTACCGTACCGAGTTTACTGCTAAAATCGCACTGTGTGAACTATGACATGAATAATTGAAATATCCAGTGCAGTTCTAACCTGAGGTGTAAATTTGACAATTGTCACAAATTATTTGTGGTAAATATGGTAAAACATTACCTTTGGATATTTGGAAGATATGACAGATAAATCCTATATGAAAATGGGTTACTGATTTATGTGAAAAGTGGAGTCTAATTACTATGAAAATGTATTTTGTGGATTGAGAAATTTGACTATGTTAGAGCATTATTGTATTCAAGATTTATTGTAAAGTCTTGTATAATGTCAAACATTGTAAAGTCAAAGCATTAGTCAAAATAGTCAAAGTCATGTAAAGTCAAACTAGCTTTAGTGTTTAAAGCATTGTAATTAGGAGATATAAATAGGTTTTGTAAAGCTTAGTTTGTAAGTAAGTCTCAAGGAAGTCATTAGAGAGATCATATATAGTAATATTCTAGAGAGAGAAGTGAGAGCATTCTAGAGAGAGAAAGTGCATCAATATTATGTAATCTCTATTATGTTCAAGATCAATGGATGATTTGATGATTACCTAATAGAAACTGGTTTCACAATTGGTATCAGAGCAGGTCACGGGTTCGAATCCCATGGAGTGCATTATAATGCCAAAGGCATGCTGTGCAGCCAAGAGTGCTGGCAGATGCTGGGGGGGGGGATTGTTGGGTCGTTGACTAGCATCTCCCTAAATCGAAACTCGGCGCTGGCTGCTACGCTATATGGAAATAAGTTGCGCCTTCTCCACCAACAATTTCTTTTGGCGTAGTGGTAAGCGCTTGGATCCTAACATGTGGTATCGGAGCAAAATTGATTAGATCTTCAATTTTGATCCATTTTTGTTGTTAAGTGTTGTTAGAAATGTGTTTTTGAATTTGTTTGATCTTAAAATCTAGATTTAAATTTGTTTGTGAGTTTTTTTTTTGTATGTGCAGAAAATCAACAAAAGAAAAGAAAAGAAGAAAGGTGCTTGAGTGTGTGCTTATTAGAGGAATTCAGACCCTTCACTAATTGGTTTCGGATCACACATAGTAAATGTGTGTTGAGTGTGTGTGTGATTCAGCTATGTGTTTGTGTGTTTAAGCAAATGTTTAGATGTCAGTATGTGTTTAAATAAGTGTGCAGTGTGAGTGTGTGTTTGAGCAGTGTGCTTGAAAGCTTGCAAAACAGATTCAGAATTCGAACCCTTCTACGTACGAAACCTCAAGAATTCGGTCTTCACTTCATACGAAACCATCAGGTTTCGGATCTAACTGTAAAAGGTTTCATCAGGTTTCGGACACTGTTTGGTATGAAACCATCAGGTTTCGGAGCATACAGGATACGAAATCCTAAGTTTTCATCTTCGCCGGAGCTTCGCCGGAAAACCGAGCTTCGCCGGAAAAGGGTTTTTGCGAGAGTTTTTGGGTTTCATTTCAGCATATATCTGTTTGTGTTAAAGGTTGTGATCACATTGGTACAAGTTTCGTCAAAAAGCAGCAAGAAACCACCATTTGTTCGTCTTCGCCGGAGCATCGCCGGAAAAACGGGATCGCCGGAGACATCACGGATTTTGTTGCATGATCGATAAATTTTGGTATCATTCGATTTCTCCTTGAACAAGGATTGCAACGCAACAAATTTCATTCGATTTGGTTGAGAAACGGAGGAGATATCGACGTATGAAAAGCTCAGATCATAAATTTATTTTTGTGAAGATGATGAACAGTAACTAACGGAACTCCGTTAGTTCTGTTAGTTTTCTAACAGTTTTGGTCCTTTTTCGTTAACTCCGTTTAATCTCGTTAGTTTTTCTCACATTTTTGGGCTTTAGTTAGTTTGTCCGTTAGGTCCAGTTAGGGTTTTTAGAGTGTAACAATTTTGGTCCTTGTAGTTATAGTTTAGGACTTTTACAATTTTAGTCCCTGTAGTATAAGTTTAGTATTTTTACACTTTCAGTCCTTGTAGTTAAATTTTAGATTTTTACAGTTTTAGTCCTTTGAGTATTATTTTTCAGTTTTTGTTGAGTCTTAGTATTTTTTCACTTTTAGTCCCTATATTTTGTATTTTTGACATTTTTTTGTCATTTTAGTGTCGAATTTTTGCTATTTTACCTGATTTTATTCAAAACTAACATATTTTTCTCTTGTTTTGCAAATTTATCAATTAAAGTCCAATATTTCCGCGCAAATTTTTCAGAATTAATTTTTGGAAGACAAATAAATAATTTGTTTTTCAAATTTTATTTTTGAAAATTTTTCTGACTTTAATTGTGTTTTTCTGTTTTTTTAAGAGTGTGCACATAATTCTAACTTCTAAGCGAAGCTTCTCTTGACGATCACTCTATTAGGTAGTATTTTTGTTAATATTTTTGACATTTTTCATCTAATTTGTTTTGTGTTTTTTTTCAGGTTTTCTTCAAGATGTCTACTTATACAGAAGATGGGGTTTTAAGATTGCAACAAGTTCTTATAACTGAAATACCTCCAACTCCACAAGTTTCTGCTAAATCAAATAATAAAATTTTGCAACAAGTTATTATAACAGAAATACCTCCAACTCCACAAATTTTTGTTAAATCAGATAGTGAAGTTTTGAAGCAAACTTTTGTTAAACCTAATACTTCAAATCCTTTATTTTCTGTTTTAAATAAGGCATTGGAGGAAGAAAATGTTGATCTAAAGAGACAAATTTTAGACATTTCTTCTTCAAATGCTAAACTTACTAAAAGAATTACTGATCTTGAAATATACATTGCTGGTCTTGAAACAAAGAAAGACAACTCAAGTCTGCACGATCAAATCAAGAAACTTCAAGAGAAAGTAACAACTCTTCAAAGTGAAAATGCTGATATGAAGAGTAGAGAAATCGAGAGAGAGAAGGGGAACTCATATCTACAAGATCAAATACAAAGAGTTCAAGAGAATAAAAAAAGTGTGGACAATGAAAACGCTGAACTGAAAAGAAAACTTTTTCTTCTTGAAACTAACTTTTCAAAAGAAAAAGAACAACTTGAAATAGTTTTCATACAAAAGTTGTCCGATTTTTCAAATAAAGTTCTTAAAGAAAAGGACGCATTTGAACAAGGATTGCAACGCAACAAATTTCATTCGATTTGGTTGAGAAACGAAGGAGATATCGACGTATGAAAAGCTCAGATCATAAATTTATTTTTGTGAAGATGATGAACAGTAACTAACGGAACTCCGTTAGTTCTGTTAGTTTTCTAACAGTTTTGGTCCTTTTTCGTTAACTCCGTTTAATCTCGTTAGTTTTTCTCACATTTTTGGGCTTTAGTTACTTTGGCCGTTAGGTCCAGTTAGGGTTTTTAGTGTGTAACAATTTTGGTCCTTGTAGTTATAGTTTAGGACTTTTACAATTTTAGTCCCTGTAGTATAAGTTTAGTATTTTTACACTTTTAGTCCTTGTAGTTAAATTTTAGATTTTTACAGTTTTAGTCCTTTGAGTATTATTTTTCAGTTTTTGTTGAGTCTTAGTATTTTTTCACTTTTAGTCCCTATATTTTGTATTTTTGACATTTTTTTGTCATTTTAGTGTCGAATTTTTGTTATTTTACCTGATTTTATTCAAAACTAACATATTTTTCTCTTGTTTTGCAGGTTTATCAATTAAAGTCCAATATTTCCGCGCAAATTTTTCAGAATTAATTTTTGGAAGACAAATATATAATTTGTTTTGAAAATTTTATTTTTGAAAATTTTTCTGACTTTAATTGTGTTTTTCTGTTTTTTAAGAGTGTGCACATAATTCTAACTTCTAAGCGAAGTTTCTCTTGACGATCACTCTATTAGGTAGTATTTTTGTTAATATTTTGACATTTTTCATCTAATTTGTTTTGTGTTTCTTTTCAGGTTTTCTTCAAGATGTCTACTTATACAGAAGATGGGGTTTTAAGATTGCAACAAGTTCTTATAACTGAAATACCTCCAACTCCACAAGTTTCTGTTAAATCAAATAATAAAATTTTGCAACAAGTTATTATAACAGAAATACCTCCAACTCCACAAATTTTTGTTAAATCAGATAGTGAAGTTTTGAAGCAAACTTTTGTTAAACGTAATACTTCAAATCCTTTATTTTCTGTTTTAAATAAAACATTGGAGGAAGAAAATGTTGATCTAAAGAGACAAATTTTAGACATTTCTTCTTCAAATGCTAAACTTACTAAAAGAATTTCTGATCTTGAAGTATACATTGTTGGTCTTGAAACAAAGAAAGACAACTCAAGTCTGCACGATCAAATCAAGAAACTTCAAGAGAAAGTAACAACTCTTCAAAGTGAAAATGCTGATATGAAGAGTAGAGAAATCGAGAGAGAGAAGGGGAACTCATATCTACAAGATCAAATACAAAGAGTTCAAGAGAATAAAAAAAGTGTGGACAATGAAAACGCTGAACTGAAAAGAAAACTTTTTCTTCTTGAAACTAATTTTTCAAAAGAAAAATAACAACTTGAAATAGTTTTCATACAAAAGTTGTCCGATTTTTCAAAGAAAGTTCTTAAAGAAAAGGACGCATTTGAACTGAGAAGTATAAAACTTTCAAAACAAGTTTCTGACTTTGAGAAAGTTTTATTTTTTGAAAAAGAGAAGCTCGAGAAAGAAAGAGCTGTTTTTGAAACTGAACGAAAATCTTTTGAGATTAAAAGTTCTGAGCTTTCCGTGAAAATCTCTGATTTAGAAAATCTTTTGAAAAAAGAAAGAAAAGATTTTGCGGAAAAGAAAAATCTCTTTGAAAAGGAAAGTAAAACCCTTAAAAAGAAAAATATGGAAATTTTCAAAGAGATTACTGATAAAAGAAAGTTTTTGGAAAAAGATTTTGAATCGGAACGCGAATATTTTGAAGATGCGATTCTTAATCTTACCAAAAGATTATCTGGTTTATCAGCTGATATTATGAAGGATCAATTGATCAAATCTGATCTCCAAAAGAAATTTGATCTAATTTCTAAAGAGAAAAATGTTTTGATAAACAAAGTCAAAGAACTTCAAGACGCCATTTTTAAATTTGATGTCTCAAAGCAGACCAGTCATAATTCTATCTTTCAGACTCCATTTGTTGATTCAAATGATTCTGAATGTTCTTTTAAAACTGCTTCAAGTTCAAATGTTATAAACATTCCTTCTAAACAATTTAATAGATCAACAGATTTCTCAAAAGATCAGATTCGTTCAACAAATCTCTTCTATAATCCTCTGCTTGATAAATCAGATAACAAAACAAATGTGCCTAAAGTTAATACTTCCAAACCTGAAGAAGTTCTAGTCTTCAAAAAGGTGAAGATGGAATGGAGAGTCAAAGGCACAACAGTTCCAAAGAAAGATGTACCAAAATCATCTGCATCCACATCAAAAGCAAAGAGGAACAATACTCCGAAAGGTAAATCTTCTGTTCCACCTAATCTTGTTTATTCTACAAATCATCTGATTAGGTTGGCATATAAGAAAACCTGTTGTTCTTACTGTGGATCAAATGATTTTGTACATAAAGATTATACTTCTTATTGGTACGGTACTTACAGTATTCCTTTTAAGAAATCTACACCTAACACACTAGAACCCAAGTGTCGTTGGGTACCAAAATCTGCTTAATCTGTTTTGTAGGTTCTTCATGTGTTGTGCTGATTTGGAAATATATATACCACACACATGACTGAAAACAGAAGAGAAGCGGTGAATTTTGTTAAGAAGAGTACTTGTGCCATTAAGAAAGGGCAAATTTTTGGTTTCTGAATACATCAGTTCAGGACCCGTGCTTCAACGTTTTAGGCTTTTGAACATATCAGTTCAAAACCCGTGCTTCAACGACTATGGCTTCTGAACAATTCTGTTCAGGACCCGTACTTCAAAGTCTAAGACTTCTAAACAAATCAGTTTAGAACTCATACTTCTCAGGTGATATCCTTAACTGTTACATCTTTCTGTTTCAAGGAACAAGTGGTGAAAGGTAACATTGCATTATGTTTTATTTCTATTGAATTTGAAAGTTTGAACCTTTACAAATTTAATTCACTGAGATGAAATTTTTCAATTTTCATTCAATGAATAAAATGTGTGTCAATGGTGATTTTACAAGTGTTTTTGTTTTATCTGAGTTATATTTGTTTCATCTTTCACTTCTGAAATTAATCGAAAGGTCAACAAAACATGAATGAAATTATGCTGAATGCTCGAAGTTATGTGATTCTGGACTTATATAGAATTAAATGCTCAAAATGTCTATTTGTCAAAATGATGGATGAAAACGAAAATATTGGGGAAGCATTATGTTTTTAGAACCAAGTGATTGAGATGCATCAAGTAAACAAATAACTATCATTTAGTTTAAAAGTTTGTGTTGGAACCCAGATACACTTAATCAAGATTAACAGTCTATTAGTTGAATTTAGAGTTTAATGCGGAAGCGTATTTAAACTAACAGATATGTTTGATAGATGTTAGAACGCACATATATAAAGAAAACAGTAAGGAATAAAAAGGATTTCTTGAACAGTTACTGTTATTCAATATATAATAAGAACACGAAGAACAGATTAAGAACTGTTGGTGTGTGTGAGAATATAACACTCAGATATTTGACAATAAAGTTTGAGAGTATTAGTGATTCCTTGTGTATTCGTTCTTAGGAAGATCTCAACATGAGACTTCCTTTTATACTACTCTTAGAAGACTATGAAGTAGGTCACTGTTCCTTTTACGGCATGAATAGTGAATTGGATGGTGTGAACAGTTGTTTGAGCCATGCGCATTTAATGGAGCAGATGTACTATTGGTAAATGCATTAAATGGCGCAGACGTCTATTTTGTACCATGCCCTATTCAGTTCACTCAGAGCTTGACACGTGTTTTGACAGTACTTTTCCATGCAAGTTGATGAACGTATCCAGTAATATCTTCCAAGTCTTCATAGCAGACCACAGAGGCTCTGTAAGGCATTACAGAGGTTCTATGGTCTGACCTTCTGTGGAGCAGTCCACTTGTTTCCGAGTTGATCTTCTTCTTGCGCACTACAGAGGTTCTGTGATTACCTCTGTAGCTTCTGTGGCTTTCTGGACTTGATCTTCTGGAAGAAGTGGCAGAGCCTCTGTGAGAGGCTTTTCTATACTTAGCCTATTTTTCACTACTTCTAAGTACTTCTATGATTAGGAAGATTGAAGCTAACAATCTCCCCCTAAGTAGTGAAAAATAAAAATTTGACTTTGAGTTTAGTTAGGCTAAGTTGGATAAGACAGAGGTTAAACAATACCTCGAAATTTCTTTCATTTAGAAATATGCCAGAGACATTTTACATTTGAGTACAATGAAAGATAAACTTTTAACTTTGTTTGCAGAGATTGGAGGTCTGAGAATCAGATTTTGGCATCTTTGAAATCATTGTAGCTTCTGTTGTCTCTTCCAACTTTTCTGATCTCTTTGTAGAATCTGATGCAGAGTTCTCTTAGGCGAATTGTTGCGTCAATCTCTCTTATGATAGTATCTGCAGCATCTTTTTCCATTTTCTTTGAACCTCTGTATTTCACAAGGCTTGCTCTGAACTTGTTCAGAGTATTTGTTGCGTACTTCTGACAGTCCATGCATACAAATAGTTTAGTTTCGCCTTGAGGGTTTTGAAATACTAACCCAAACCGTGGTTCTGTGATGATTGAGTTTGGTATGGCGTCTGGTGGGCAGCGATCCTCTGGTGGTCGTAGATCCAGATGTTTGAGACCGAGATCCTTTCCCAGCTGGAAATCTATCATGCTGTAGAGCAGAAGCTTTTCCCTCATCGCTTTTCTCAATACTTGATAGGCTCTGGTGTTTGCCTCTGTGTTGTAGTTGTCCTTTGTCCATTGCAGAAGGTCAGGTAGATCGTATGGATTGATGTTTCTTAAGTCAGCATCAACGAAGGTAGATTCTGAATTGTTCTCTCTTCTGACTTTGTAAAGATTGTACCTGACCCTTGGATAGGTTCTTGTGAAGGAGAATCGGCAGAAGATCACCTTTTTGATCTTGTGAATTGAGAAAACATCTGCTTTGGTTCTTGGCTTTGTTCTTGTGAAGATGTTCTCAAATTCTTCTCTGATCCTTGGATCTGTCACATGATCTGTTGGATAGTTTGTCTGAAAGGATTGTTTGTAGAGGTATTTGTATACCACTTCTTCCATTTCTTCATGTGTTGGACCAGGTCGTGGAATTTGTCTTCTGAGACTCTCCATCTGTTGAACAACTTCTACAGCTCTACCAGTTAAAGGAATTTATGACAGAGGCTTCAATCCATGTGCCCAGTCAACTTCTTCGGGTTTTGGGGTTTGAAAGGCGTCAAACGCACTCTTCATCAGTTTCTCTGTTGGCTTTGACAATGTTTTCTTCTTCTTAGGCTCTTCTGTCAGTATCCCTTTGCCTTTATCTTTTGTTGTCGTGGCAGAACCTGTTGCTTCTGTGGGATTTGAGGTTTGCACTTCTGTAGGTTTGATGGAGGTTGCCTCTGTGGATTTTGACGATTGTGACTTAGAGGACTTTTGTGGCGATGGTTCTGTTGGCTTGACTTGCTCTGTAACCTCTGTTGGAGGTTGTTTGGTGACTTCTTCTGTGAGCTCAGTTTCTATTGATGAAATATTTATTGTCATTTTGAAGGCTGTGATGAACTTTCTCCTTTCTTCTTCTCTCTTTGTCAATCGATCATTCATTGTTGTGTTCATTCTTTTCAGAATGTGGGAGGCAGAGGTCGTTGCTCTTTTTGGTTTGGTGGCAATCGACTTTCTTCTTGGTATTGTTTGGGGTGTTTCCACAGAGGTGGGTGTTTTTTCTGTGGTTCTTTGATCGGATTCTTCCAAAGTAATTACCTCAGGGGTGGTAGTTGCCTCTGAGGTTTGCTTATCTGCTTCTGTAGTGTTGGGTTCTTCAGAGGTTGAATCCACAGAGATGGGTGTATTCTCTGTGGTTCTTTGAGTTTGTTGTTGGGTTTGTTCTTGAGGGGCTTGGCTGATTGGTTCTGCTGCGATTGGTGGAGATTGAATTCCTCTGCTCGTAGCTTTCTCCCTTAAATTCTCCCCCTCATGATTATCTGATGGACCAGGTTGGTCATCATCAGAATCATCCTGACTCTTATCCGAAGTACCCTCTGCTCTGCAAGAAGTGTTGGGCTTCTTTGGCAATTCAGCTCCTGCTGCCTTCAATTTTTCACATATATCATCGCAGAGACCAATAAATGTCGCAAGCTCTGCTTCTGTCTTGAAACGCATTTTGCCGACACTTTTCTTGAAGTCCTTCACATAGTTGGCATTTGCAGTTGTGAAGGAGACAATGACTTCTGTGACCTGGTTTATGACGTTTTCTCCTAGCTCTGTTAGCTGTGCTCTGGTCATATAGTCTTTTGGCTGCATCATTGTCGTGGTTCGTATTGCCTCTGCTTGAACTTGTGATAACGCATTCTGTAAGTCTGCAGGAGTAATGCCCTCTGCTCTGTTGGATTGCGTATTCAATTGTTCAAGGAAATCTTTGACCGAGTCCCTGAACGCAGAAGTTGCAGTTGTTTCGAATTGATGAGCGACAGAAGTGGCTGTTTCTTTGGCAGTGGTTGTTGCAGAAGACTTCATCTCTGAGATGGCGGTTTTCACCTCTGTGGACAGATCGTCCATTTTGGTGTTCAGATTCAAGAGAGCTGTAGATGTTGTCTCTGCCAAGGATTTGAAAGAGCTTTGCAACTCTTTCATTGTTTGGTTCACAGAGGTGACAATGGTTTGGAACTCATCCCTTGATACTTGTGTTCCTTGTGTAACCTCTGGAGGAACACATTCGTCTCCAGAGTGAGTCCCTGTTCCTGGGACACCTTCGTTCACCCTTGTTTGTACGATGGGGGTGGAAGGATTTCCTTCTGATCCTCGAGAGGAAACCTGAGTTTCGTTCTCTACAGAAGTTCTGTGAAGAACAGAGTCCAAATCCACTCCAGAGATGGGTATTGGAATGTCCTTCTGTTGACTAGGAGACTTGTCTAGAGTCTCTTCGTCTCTGTGCTTACTACTTCTCTCTGAAAGAAGGTTTGGCCTTAATGTGTGCGTGACAGAGGAAACGAATTCCTCTGTAGGGTGTTCTTGTGTGATCTGGGGCGATTGATCACGAACATTAGGTGAGTCTCTTTGAGGAGACTCCCTAGGAATGGATTCCCAGGTTTCTGTGGGCACAGAGGTTGAAAGAGTAACCTCTGGCTGGATGGGTTGGGTTAGGATCGAGCTGTGCTGCTCTTTTTCAATAACTCCTTCTGCAGCTAGACCTGCGGAGTTAGAAATGTGGGTTGCACTGGGAGTTGGGTTTGGTTGTGTGCCTTCTTCAACTTCGGCATCTTTTCTTGTTTCTTCTTCTGGTTATGTGGAAGTTCCTTGCTCTGTGCGCAAGGAGTCATACATGTGATGAGATCCGTATAAGCTCATGACATGAGGATGATAGAGACCTTTTCGTATCCAGATAGCCTCTTCTTCATCTGAATCTACCTCTGAGATTTCTATCCCTGTTTCTGTGGTTTCTTCTACAAACGTTGCCTCTGTAACTTCAGTTGTATTCCACTCAGCTTCGGTTTGTTCTGTTTCTTCTGAAGCTTGGTTTGGACTTCTTCTGTGGACGTCCAATCCTTGAATGAAAGGGTTTTGTAAAATCACAGGGGTTTCGGCTGGTTGATTTCTGGGTGTTGTGTCATCTTCTTGTAGATGTGTGTCAATGCCAGAAATGAAGAAATCTTGTTCTTCTGGAGAGTGGTGGTCGAGAGGTTGTGCCGTCCACCCTGCTGTATTAAGGGTGTTTGCAATTTCGGGGTTCTGTAGGAAATCATTCAGGTCTCCCTGGTGAGCAAATCTATCTGGAGATTGATAGGGTGATTGATATCCTTCTTCTGTCATTCCTATTTCTGCATCTTCTTCTTCTGCAGTTTCACCCTCTATGATTGCCTCTTCTGCAATGGTAACCAATTTTTTAAGTGATTTACCATGCTTCTTTTTGGTTTTCCTCCTTTTTGGTTTTGGTGCCCCTTCCTCTGTTGATTTGGATCTTTTCTTTTTCTGTTTTGTGAAAAGGGGAGGAGCAGAGGAGCCAATCTCTGTGGCATGGGGAGGTGAAGGTCTATCTTCTGCAGTGCTAGTTGATGTGCCTTCTGCAGTTTTTCTCTTTTTAGCTTTTGGAGTAGAAGCAGAGATCTTTGCTGAAGATTTCTTTCCCATTATTTCTGCGCGTTTGGCTATGAAGCTGAGTTGAATAGCCATGTGTTTTGCTAACTTGTGATCCTTTTCTGCTTGAGTGGAAAGAGGTTTTGCTATCATTGTTCCTAGGGGGACACCTAAACGCGGGGGTGTCATAGGACTCGGTTTTGGAGTTCTATGATCGCGTATATACTCTTTCTGAAGGGATTTGTTCGATGCGTAGCGCAGAAGTTTCTTTGACAGAGGTCTGCAGTGTGAGTAGCCATCAGCATGATCAGTGGGGGTATTTTTGTTCATCGGGAACTGTTTGGGAGTTGGCCCTTCCATTGGCCAATTTTGGATTAGCAGCAGAGGTTCGAACAGTACTCCCAATATTCTTTGGAATTGCAGAGGTGGTAGAAAGTTGGGATCGTTCTCTTTGACCCTTTTCGAGTTGTTCTTTCTGTCGATGGTGTTTACGATCTCTTGCATCATTATGATCGCATAATCTAGTGGAAGATCATAGTAAACCCCATACATGATGCTCAAGATTTGATGTGAGCTCTGGTCAATACTCCTTATCTTTCCTGTCAGGCATCTGTTAAGAATAGAGAACAAGGTGTTCCACAGAGGTGGTAATCGGCCTCTGCGGAAGTCATTTCTCTTCCGTAGTTGGGTGTTGTACCCAAGCATTTCCACGAATCGACAGAGCTCTTCGTCTGTTGGTTGCTCTGCATAACTTTTCAATCCCAGAAGACCCCTTGTTGGTAGGTTGAATTCAAGTGAGAACATTGTTCTGTTGAACTTGATTTCAAGATGCTCAGATTTATCAGCTCTTGAAATGTACCCTTTGATAAGAGAATCGTCTTTATCAAATCGGCAGCTTTGCCAAAATTGGTTCAAATAACGGACTGGAATTTTGTTAGGGGTTCTTGATAGTAGAGGGAAGAGGACATGGTTTTCCATGATGTTCAGAAGTATGGCATGGGCTTCGCCGAAAGTAGTGGGTGAGGGGACCAAATAGCAGTTGTTGGATTTGATAGGAAGAGTGGCTTCGAAATGATCCTTAGCTATGAAGTTTTGCAAGTGTGTCGTCGGAGCAAAGTCTGCGGAGTCCCCGGAATCTTGTTGTTCAATATCTCTTGCAAGGCTGGGGTTTTCAGGATGTTCTGAATGAGCAGGGGAGTTTTCCGTTGAGTTCGCCGGAGAGAGTTCAGAGGATGTAGCTCGAGAAGATGAAGCCATTTGCAAGTGTTTTGCAGGGTATCGCCGGAGAAGAAGATGAGAGTTTGTAAAAAGTTTTATGAGAGGGTAAGGTTTGTTTTTATAGGATGGTAAAACGGTAGACTTCGAAAGGGTAAAATATATGGCAATGGATTAAAGTTTGGAATCCGCACTCGAGTTTGAGCGGCGGGTTCAACTTACCAAAAAAAACGTTCCATGTTTGCCCAATGAAAATGGGACACGTAGGCCATGTCAGAAGATGACAGGACGTCGTGCGCGGCCCATTAATGCTAGGCGCGTGGAGTTGTTCTTAGCCATATGAGTTTCACTCTCAGTAAAAGTAACCGTTATTGTTACAGAAATGCCCAAATTAACAAAATAGCAGAGCCTTTGTTAGTTTACAGAAGCTCTGTGATGTTGAATTTTTTTGAAGTTTAACCCTTTTCTCATATATCTCATTGTTATCATTGCTGAAGGTTCTTCTTTAAACGAAAACGTTTGTAAAGATATTGGAGAAGATCAATAGGATTTTGTCAAGAAATTTTACTCACAGAGGTTTTGTAGCTCTGATGGAACTTGCAGAAGCTCTATGAGAGAAAAAATCTTATAACTTGAATTCTATTAACTTTCTGATCACCCAATTTTTGATCTGTGTTAAGAGATGTTTTTCGCACATTCTTGAAGGTTGGTGTCCGAGAAAACTATTTTGATAAACGTTTTGTTCGAGATAACATTCCAAAAGATCGACAGAGGGTTAATTTATGATCACATAGCATATTTCCTGCAGAAGCTCTGTTGAGCTCAGAAGAAGCTCTATGACCTTAAATTTATACTATTTCGAATTTTGTTAAACCTTTTGTACTTTTGATTTTTGAAATGTTATTCACAGTATATTTAGGACATATTTGACAATTCTTGTCCTAGAAAACTGTTTTCTAAAAACCTTTCGTGCGAGAGACATACCTTTTGGTTCTTCTGTTCTTGGCAGTTTTGTCTTACTTCTGTCGATGGAAAATTATCGACATTCTTCTTTGGCTTTCCTTTGAAAGATTTATCTCTGTAGATCATTTGAGGGCCCCTTTTGCTCCCCCTTGATCTAATCACTTCTGTAGATCAAGAATTTTCCTTTTGCTCCCCCTTGATCTGATCACTTCTGTAGATCAAGAATTTTCCTTTTGCTCCCCCTTGATCTATGCTTGGATCAGAATATGATAAGTTTTGCATAGTACATAGGTCAAGTCTATCAGAGGTTCTGTGAAGGTTGTCAGAGGTTCTGAGCAGACCTTACAGAAGTTCTGTAGTTTCAAGAACTATTGAAGGTTTTAAGAATTTACATATAGAAGTAGAATCTTTCAAAACAATAATTTAAGCAATGTATTTACTTATTATTTACAGAAGATAAAACTATACTTACTAAGGATTTTCACACCATGTTAATCATTCATATCTTACCCACCAAGAAGTTGAATCTTTTCTCGTCTAGTGCTTTGGTGAATAAGTCAGCGAGTTGATATTCTGTGGGCACAAAATGCATTTCGATTGTACCGTATTCAACATGATGTTTCAAGAAGTGATACCTTATATCGATATGCTTGGTTTTTGAGTGTTGCACAGGGTTGGCAGAGATAGCAATAGCACTTTTGGAATCGCAGAAGATGGGTATTTTGAACAGAATGTGGCCGTAGTCTTTTAGCTGAGTCTTCATCCATAGAACCTGAGAACAACAGCTAGCGGCAGCAACGTATTCAGCTTCTGCAGTGGATGTGGAAACACAATTCTGCTTCTTGGAGGTCCAACTGACTAGTTTACCACCTAGGAATTGACAACTCCCAGAGGTACTCTTTCTGTCGAGCATGCATCCTCCGTAGTCTGAATCTGTATAAGCTTTAAGACCAAAACCAGAGTTCTGTGGATACCAGAGACCAAGATTTTTGGTCCCTTTTAGGTATCTAAAGATTCTCTTTACGGCATCATAATGTGATTTCTTTGGATTAGCTTGATAGCGTGCACATAGACATGTGGCATGCATAATGTCAGGTCTGCTTGCTGTTAAGTATAACAGAGATCCAATCATGCCTCTGTAGAGAGTGCATTCTACAGAGATGCCATCTGAATCTAAGAATAACTTGTTTCCAGTGGCCATTGGAGTTTTCATTGCAGAGGCATCAGAGAAGCTATACTTGGAAAGAATGTCAGAGACATATTTAGCTTGATTTATAAAAATTCCCTCTGATGATTGTTTGACTTGGAGTCCGAGGAAGAAAGTTAATTCTCCCATCATACTCATTTCAAACTCACTCTGCATGAGTTTTTCAAATCTTTTACACTCTTCTGAATTAGTAGACCCAAAAATTATGTCATCTACGTATATTTGTACAAGCATTATCTCACTACTTTTGCGTTTATAGATTAAGGTAGTATCTGTTGTACCTCTGTTGTAACCATTGACTAGAAGAAAGGTAGAAAGTCGTTCATACCATGCTCGTGGAGCCTGTTTCAGTCCATATAGAGCTTTTTCAAGGTAGTATACATGCCTTGGAAACTTTGAGCTTTCAAATCCTGGTGGCTGATTAACGTAGACCTCTTCTTGGATTTCACCATTGAGAAAAGCTGATTTTACGTCCATCTGATAGACTTTAAAACCTCTGTGGGCTGCGAAGGCTAAGAATATTCTTATTGCTTCGAGCCGTGCGACAGGGGCAAAAGTTTCATCGTAGTCTATGCCTTCTTCTTGTCTATATCCCTTTGCTACTAATCTTGCTTTGTTTCTGATGACCACTCCATCTTCATCCTTCTTGTTTCTGTAGACCCATTTAGTCCCAATGGCCTGTTTTCCTCTTGGCAGAGGTACTAGAGTCCATACTCTGTTACGCTCAAATTGCAAAAGTTCTTCTTGCATGGCGTCTACCCAGTTTGGATCATCTAGGGCTTCAGAAATCTTCTTTGGTTCTATCACACTAATAAAATTTGTAAAGAAACAAAAGTTAGCAGTGGCAGACCTTGTTTTTACTGCGTCAGAAGGTTCTCCGATTATTTGGCTTGGAGGATGGCTTTTTGTCCATTGAGTTGTGCGTGGAAGATGATCATCAATGTCATTCAGGCTTTCTTTAGAGACTTCTTGTGTTTCTTCTTGTGTAGCCTCTGTTGTTCTTCGTGCCTTGGTAGTTGATTCTACCATTTGTGGAATGATTGGTATGAGTGGTGGTGGAGTTTGTTCCTCTGAGGACGTATAGTCTTGGTCCTCGATTTCCTCTGTAATTGGTTCTTCTGTGGTTTGTGCAGCTTCTGTGGTCGTTTTCCTTGATGTTTCATCTTCTGCACTTTCTTCTGCTTCGGCAATTGCATCTGTAGTATTTACAGAAGAAGATGAAGCATTATTAGGACCAGTTAGAGACAAACCTGTAGGATTTTGTCCGACAGAGGATGGTTCTTCAGAAACCCTGATTGTTCCAACAGAAGGATCAATGTTTTCGTGGAGCATCTCTAAAAATAGAAGATCCAAGTCTTCTTTTGCTTGTGAGATGACAGAGGATTTTCCTTTAATTCCGAGTTCTGAACTGATTTGTTCAGAAGTCATTTGGAATGAATCATCAAAAGAAACATTGATGCTTTCTACAATCTTGTGAGACTTTGTAAGGAATGTTCTGTAAGCTTTGGAAGTGGCAGAGTATCCAATGAATTTGCCTTCATCTGCTTTTACATCAAACTTTCCTCTTGAATCTCTGTCGTTTAAGACAAAGCATTTGCATCCGAATATATGAAAAAATTTGATATTTGGCCGCCTTTTGTTAAGCAATTCGTAAGGCGTCTTGAGGTGTCTTTTCACAATGGTTGATCGATTTTGAGTATAACACGCAGTTGAAATTGCTTCTGCCCAAAAGTTCATTGATAATCTGCATGCTGACATCATAGTTCTTGCGGCTTCCACAAGTGTTCGATTCTTTCTTTCGACAACACCGTTCTGTTGTGGAGTGCGAGCTGCAGAGAAGTTCTGTGATATTCCTTCTTGTGAAAGATAGGCTTCAATGACAGAGTTTTTAAATTCTGTGCCATTGTCACTTCTTAACTTCTGTATTCTGCAATCATAAAGAACTTGGATTCTTTTCATTAGATTTATCAATACATTTGGAACATCTGATTTCTTTCTTACGAATTCAACCCATGTGAAACGTGAATACTCATCAATTAGGACAAGTATGTATTTCTTGCCACCTAGGCTCTGTATTGCAATGGGACCGCAGAGGTCGACATGAAGCATGTACAGAGGCCTGGTGCAAGACACATCTGTTTTGCCTTTGTGGGAAGCTCTTCTGAGTTTTCCCATTTCACAGGCAGAACATAAATGATCCTTATTGAATTTAACATTTGGCAAACCTTTAACTAGATCAAGTTTGACCAGTTTTTCCAATGTGTGAAAATTCAAGTGACAGAACTTGTTGTGCCATAGCCAGGCTTCTTCACTTTTGCAGGCAACAAGGCAAACTTTGTCTTTGTTCTTTGAGTTGAAATTCATTATATATAGATCGCCTATTCTTTCAGCTCGCAGAAGTTCCATACTCGTTTCTTCACTTTGTAGAGAGCAGAAGGTTCTTTTGAACAACACATTGAATCCTGTATCACAAAGTTGACTTACACTGAGTAGGTTGTGCTTAAGGCCATCCACATATGCAACTTTGTATACTGAAACGTCTTCTTTCCTTATGACTCCATAGCCTTTTATGTGTCCTTTCTTGTTGTCTCCAAAAGTCACAAATCCACCATCTTGTGTTTCTTTGTACGTGGATAGTGCACTTCTGTCACCAGTCATGTGCCTTGAGCATCCGGAGTCTAGATACCAGATTGGCACATACTTCTTCTGCAGGACAATCACAGAGATTTAGGTACCCATATCCATATGGGTCCAATATTGTTAGAGTTTTTCAAGTTTGCTTTGGCATTCTTGAAATACATTTTGTTTTCTGCAAAAAAGTCAGATTGTTTCTTTGTGGGATTTGACTTTTGAATTGGCGTAGAGAGTAGACAGTCTTGATTTGAAAAATGATTATTAAGTTTAGACATAAGATCAAAACAACGACAGTATTGAATATGAGATGTAATTTGCTTGAACTTTTCATTGAACTTTTTGAACTCAGCCACAGAGGCATTACATTCTTTCTTTACATTAGATTTCCTATTACTAGAAGATCTATGAATACTCGAATGTTGTTTGCAAAAGCTCTGTTTAGGACCTGCCTTCTGTGGGTTGCTTCTGTGGTGAACTTCATTTATCACTGTCACAGAAGAAAAAGATTTATTAACCTTGGGTTTTGAAAATCTAGAACTTATAGGATTAATAGAGGTCTTTTGTAACATTTGAAGCTCAGCAGAGGTTTTGATATGTAGATTCAAATTTAGAAAATCTTGGCAGATTGGAATCTCTGTGAGTTTCTCTTTTGGAGAAATAGTTCTGTGAGGAACTTCAGAGGAGTATTTAACTTCCTCTGTGTCATAGAGAGTTATCCCAGATGTAACATCTGTCTCTGAATCGTCAGAAGATGAGTCGTCCTCGTGTACAGAGGTTGAGTCAATTCTTTCAATAGAGGTTGAATTTTCCAAACATGCATCATACAAGCTTTCTTCCTCTGTAGAATAGTTTTCATAGATTGCAGAGGTTTCTAATAAGATTTCTTCAGCGAGAGTTTTATCTATAGAAGATGTACAGAATTTTTCTAAAACGCTTGATTTCCATATTTCCAAAATTTCTTTTTCGATTAAATTTTTAAAGTTTTCTTCTGAAAAAATGGGTTTAAACTCAGGAGCTTCTGCTGATAATTTTTTTTTCGACGTTTATCAAACAGACAAAAGCAACCTGTGTTTGGGTCTCCGGTTTACCAAACTTGAAGATACCAATCTGATCTTGTGTTTTCAGATATTTCTTTGGTTTGATACCTTTATTGACAGAGGTTGAAGATGATGAGTCTGTGTTTTCAAACCACACGTTAATCATCTTCTTATGTTTCTTCAAATAAGGATCCACAGAGATTTTCGCCCTTTTGCTTACAGAGATTAGATTTGGAAAATCTGGTTTGTTTGTTTTTCCAATTACAAATAAAGAGGACATAGGTTTGTTTCTTTTGCCTTCAATACGTAGGGTGATATCATCATACCCTATACCTCGTCTCGCTATTTGTGAGTTTACTTTTTCATAAACTTTATGTGCATCTTTATAGTTTTTAAGTAAAACCTCTCTTCTGAGTAAATCTTGCCATAATACCTCTCTTTCTCTTTGAAAGTATTCTTTAAGAGCTCTTATGTCAGTAGTTTCGCTCCTTGAAACTGAAAGTTCTTTTGTTTTATCTTTTAAAGTCTGGGTTAATTCAGAAATTTGTTTTTTTAAAGGATCTAGAGTTTTGTTCCATTTCTTTTCTATTCTCTCTTTTTCCTCAAAAATCTTTGCTTTTTCTTGAGTGAGAAGCCGTACTTCTCTCTCATTGAAAGTGAGTCTTTTCTGAATACTTTGATTTATCTCTTTCAGTTCAATTAGTTCAATGTTAATTCTAGGTGTATTATCATCTATAGAGGTAATACAAAAGTTTGAATTTGAAGTAGATACCTCAGAGTTAGTGCAGGAGTCGACTTCTGCCATGCCACAGAAGAGGGCATTGGCGGTATGTTCATCGTCAGAAGTAGAGTCTGACTGGAAGTCTTCTGTGTTCTCCTCAGAATGTCCTTTTGCCATTAAGGATTTTTGAGCATAATACTCGGCTTTCTTTTTGTAGAAAGCAGAGTCCCTCTGTGGGCGATTTGATCTGCTTCTGCATTCATTCGCAAAATGGCCTGGTTTGCCGCAGTTAAAACATCCTTGAGGAGTGTTTCCTGTTCGATCATTTGACTTCTGTAGGTCTCCGCCTTTCTCTGATCTACATTCATTTGCATAGTGACCAGGTTTGCCGCATTTGTAGCATTCTTGCTGCGTGTGGCTTACCGAGTCATCTGACCTCTGTCGGTCATTTCCTCTGTAATGTCTTTCGCTTGACCTCTGTCGGCCACTCGATTCTTCTTCTCTTCTGTCATCTCTTCTGTTTTCTCTATCATATCTTTCATTTCCGGAACCTCTTCTGTTTCCTCTGAACTCTTTTGTCAATAGAGCTAAAGATTTAGCTAGTGACGCAAGAGTTATTTCTTTTTCTGCTTGCTCTTCTTCTTCACTGTCAATTATCACCATCTTCTTCTTCTCCTTCTTCTTCTCCTCTGTGGCTTTTTCATTTCTTGGTCTCTGTGCATCTTCTTTAGTTTTACTAACCAATGCATATGGTACAATGGTTAGTGTTTTAGCCTGTGCTATCTGAGGTTCTTGTGCGGCTAATGTTCCGTAAAGATCAGAGAGAGTCCAGGTGTCTAGATCCTGATTTGTCTGTAGGGACATAGACAGCTGGAGCCATTCTTCATTTAGACTTTTTAAAAACATGACATTGTTTTCTTCAGAAGTTCTGTCAATGCCTGATTTTCTGCACTTGTTGATTAGAGAGTTGAATCTGTCGTATGTTGTTTGCAGAGATTCTGTTGAAGAGGCTCTGAATGCATGATATTCATTGATGTACTGTGCTCTTCGGTTTTTTTGTGTTTTAGCACCTCCTTCCAACTGTCTTTCCAGTTCTTTCCACAGATCATGCGCTGTTTCACATGAATCCAAGGATTGAAAGAGTTCGTTGGGTATTGCCATAATCAATGTCCTCTTGGTTTTCTGAGCAACTTCATCTTCTGCTTTATCTTCGGTTGACCACTCCCCTTTTGGCTTTGGTTTTTGATGTTCGGGGATTTCGGCAGATTCAGCAGTAGCAGGTATACGAGGTACTACTGTCATGGGAATAGGAGGAGGATTGTACAGATATTGTACTAGATTTTTTTCAGTGCCCTCGAAAAAATGGACCATTCTTATTTTCCACTGAGGATACTCATCTCGAAGGAGACTAGGAGGTTTAGTGAGAGAACCAGTAGTAAAGAAATTATTTGTATTTGTCATTTTTGAAGATTTTAGAAAGAAGGTATGACTAAAGAGTTACTTCGATGAACTTGAAGATTTTCTGAGTTTAAGCAGTTTCCAGACACAATAATATCTATCACGAATCTTGATAAGTGGATCACTTGATATTGAAAATCAAGAGAGGCTCTGATACCAATTGTTGGAACCCAGATACACTTAATCAAGATTAACAGTCTATTAGTTGAATTTAGAGTTTAATGCGGAAGCGTATTTAAACTAACAGATATGTTTGATAGATGTTAGAACGCACATATATAAAGAAAACAGTAAGGAATAAAAAGGATTTCTTGAACAGTTACTGTTATTCAATATATAATAAGAACACGAAGAACAGATTAAGAACTGTTGGTGTGTGTGAGAATATAACACTCAGATATTTGACAATAAAGTTTGAGAGTATTAGTGATTCCTTGTGTATTCGTTCTTAGGAAGATCTCAACATGAGACTTCCTTTTATACTACTCTTAGAAGACTATGAAGTAGGTCACTGTTCCTTTTACGGCATGAATAGTGAATTGGATGGTGTGAACAGTTGTTTGAGCCATGCGCATTTAATGGAGCAGATGTACTATTGGTAAATGCATTAAATGGCGCAGACGTCTATTTTGTACCATGCCCTATTGAGTCCACTCAGAGCTTGACACGTGTTTTGACAGTACTTTTCCATGCAAGTTGATGAACGTATCCAGTAATATCTTCCAAGTCTTCATAGCAGACCACAGAGGCTCTGGAAGGCATTACAGAGGTTCTATGGTCTGACCTTCTGTGGAGCAGTCCACTTGTTTCCGAGTTGATCTTCTTCTTGCGCACTATAGAGGTTCTGTGATTACCTCTGTAGCTTCTGTGGCTTTCTGGACTTGATCTTCTGGAAGAAGTGGCAGAGCCTCTGTGAGAGGCTTTTCTATACTTAGCCTATTTTTCACTACTTCTAAGTATTTCTATGATTAGGAAGATTGAAGCTAACAGTTTGTACCTGTGGCCTTTCTGGTTTGGGAGAGTAAGTCCCTAAGATCAACTGGTCTGGAATCGGCTGACCCAAATCCTGCTATAAAACCAGATAGAAAGCCATGTTCTACTGGTACAAATGGGTTTAAGATATATCGATGTGGCCTTTCTGGTTTGGGAACTTAAGTTCTAAGGGGTGCTCGACACCTAGCACCTAAGTCCAACTGGTCTGGGATCTGCTAACCCAAATCCTGCTATAGATCCAGATAGAAAGTCATGTTTAACGGTGTATCTTATTCTTACTAAACAATTTGATTAAAAGATGCCAATGAGCACAAAATCAAAAGATGCAAATGAGCACAAAATCAAAAGATGCCAATGTGCATAAAATCAAAAGATGCCAATGAGCACACATCTCCTGGTTTTGGACAAATAGTGTGAGTAGAGCAAAGTATTCTTATATGTTTTAGAATTGCATATGCTTGAAGCTATTCATATTTCGCATGCTAGCACACCAAATAGATTTAATAAAGGGGTTGAAACTGAACTTTTTTAACTTGATATGCAATGATGTCTTGTTTTTGAATCCAAACACATGTAGTTGATTTCATCTGATTGAAAAATTTGGTATACTTCATTAAGTTGGATTTCTTTTGTAAAGTTCTCAAATGATCAAATGTTAGTAGTTATAAAATGTGGTTCAATGAATTTTATATTCCTTGTATAAATGTTTTCATCAAAGCACTGTATTTGAAATGAATATCTTTAATGAAATATATGCATACTTTCAGGGGGAGAAAACAAATTGCTCCAGAATTCTTATTTTGAGGGGGAGCAAGGTTATTCATTAAGGAGGAGATTGTTGGTAATACTCAGAGACGCGACTGAAATTGAAAAAGGTTTTTGATGATCATGATGCTCACTTTCATCAAAAAAGGGGGAGAAATGTTTAATTCAATTTCATATCGAAGACAATTCAAGGTCAAAGAGATGAAGATTGTATTGAAGAAGATTGACTTTACATTGTGAAAGACAAAGATGTTTTCGAATCACTCATATATGGATTCGGATTGCTCAAAGTTGAAGTTTTTGGATCATGTGAAGTCTGAAGTGTTTTTGAATATGGTTATCTTAGATCTGAGAGACTTGGATTGTGCTTACACCTAAATATTAAAAAATGTGAAGGCTTCGCATCCTTGTGAAGATTCAACTGTTTGAAGAGTGCCAAAGCTTCAACGTTCAAAGCGGTCAAAGTTAAAGTTTTGAAGATCAAGAGCTAAAGACTGCTACCATATTTTTTTAAATCTTGAATCCAAAGGGGGAGAATGTTAGAGCATTATTGTATTCAAGATTTATTGTAAAGTCTTGTATAATGTCAAACATTGTAAAGTCAAAGCATTAGTCAAAATAATCAAAGTCATGTAAAGTCAAACTAGCTTTAGTGTTTAAAGCTTTGTAATTAGGAGATATAAATAGGTTTTGTAAAGCTTAGTTTGTATGTAAGTCTCAAGGAAGTCATTAGAGAGAGATCATATATAGTAATATTCTAGAGAGAGAAGTGAGAGCATTCTAGAGAGAGAAAGTGCATCAATCTTATGTAATCTCTATTGAAACTGGATGATTTGATGATTACCTAATAGAAACTGGTTTCACAGACTATGGTGCTTTATGTGAAATTATGAAAATGTAAAGGTTGAGTCCTTTGAGGGTTATCCCGATCCAAAGTTTTATTTCGGGTTTTCAGAGAATTATGGTACTTAATTGCCTAAACAAAGTTTAAATGCCTTTATGCGATGATGACCGTTATGTATGGGTCTAGGAAGCTTGGAGTACTTTGCTAGGTTTGACTTGAGATAGTTTCTGGACATTTGTCCGATTTTATTTGCTCGATGTGGAGTCTTGTGTATGGGTTGCTTTTATTGCACTGTTTTGCATATTATTGCACGTTGTTGATATTCACATGCTTGGGTGAGTGAGTCATTCTGGTATAGGAATGTTGTTTAGACTGTATTGCATTTGGATCCATAGGCATGTTAGTCAGTCGTTGGTCGTCGTCGATTGGGTATCTTGAGGTCGGACCTCGGTACCCATGTTTTACGACCTTAACTTCCAAGTAGGCAATAGGAGGATATAGTCTTGGGCACTTACCTTGGAGGTTTGAGTAGCGATCCACGCCTTCGAGATTTTACCTTGGAGGTAGTCCTAATGTGCCGAGCCTTTGGGCGTTACCTTGGAGGTAGACGTCAAGGTATATCCTCAATTACGGTGTAACTTGGGTTTCAACGTTGTATGGGTGGTATACTTATATGTTACCTCCACCTTCAACGGATACGGGTCTCCCCCGTTATGATATTTGATCTTTATTACATTTCACTGTCGCGTGAGTATTGCTTCGTATTATGTTTTAATAAAGAATTTTAATTAATGGATGGTTTCCATGTTTTACGGGTTGAGTATGTATGGTCAACCGTATTTGAAGGTTTTGCCTAAACTAGAGTCATTCACGTATTTGAGTGAGTTGGTAATGTAATTCATTTTGGAAAACGTATTATATCTTTCGGGAACTTTTCCATGGGAACGTGTGAGTGGGAAAATGGATGATTTGCAAAAGTAAACTCTTTTAAAATCATGACTAAACTATTATTCTTTTGATTTATGTTTTTATTTAGTCATGATAAAATGCTTGAACTCACTAGTCGTAAGCCTAACCCTTTTTATCTGTCGGCATGTGCAACAGGCTCACGTTGGGGTAGCTCTAGCTACATTGTGAAGTGGCGAGTGCCAGTAGAGTGCACGAGAGGTGACTTGATTAGTGATGTATTATGAATTGGTTTGGACTAGCAACTTATGTTGTATTAAGTACCACCCGATTAAGTTATTTTATTGTAGACTTATAATATTTTAAATTCCGAGGTATTTTAAAGGAATGAATTGTAGAAGTGATTATATCTATTTTGGTGATTTTATTGAATTTTAATGTTAGTTGCTCGTCCCAAATTTAAGGGTGTTACAGTATGCATGGGAAACAGGGAGAGACAAACTTCATGAGAAGAAGCTGACCGCCATCAAGAAATCCAAAATGCCCAGCGAGATGAACTTCATCTTCGCTCATCTGATAAGCTGCTTAACAGCTAAGGTTGGGTCAACTGACCAAACATCCAAACCCCAACAGGCTATGGAGTACTCACTGCTGAAAGGCCTTCACATTGATTGGGCAAAGATCATATTCGACGATATGATGCTCAGGGTGGATGCAACAGAGAGACCAACAACTGTTCCTTATCCCCGGTTTGTCAGCGCTCTCTTCGAACAAGGGCTGAAAAACAAATACCCGAAGGTGGGCGACCTGAAGCTCTCTCAGGTTGGACCTAAAGTTCTCGACTTCAAGCCCCTGCCAAACGAGGTACGTCTCTCTACTATCTTATGTATTCTTAGACCCCCCTACTTCTTCTACTTCTGTAGCTACCACATCGGCAGTGGTAATCACCACCGCTGATACCCAGGCTGCAACTCCCATTCCTCGAAAGAGAAAACAATATTCAACCACTCTTGGTGCTCCTAAGACCAAGAAAACCAAGGAGAAACCCCCAAGCCTTTCCAGGCTGAAGACTCCGCGGCTCTCTTTTCACAAGAGCCGTTGGAAAGTTCAGTGGTATGCTCTGCCACAGCTGCTGAAGCCATCCCTTCCATACCGACTTCAGCGTCTCTAAACGTTGAGGTTATTAACATGGAACAGAACCTCCCTCCCCCAGTACCTATAAGTGCTGAGGAAGTAATTCTCAGCGGATCCAACGCTGAACCTGCTTCCCAAACTCTCTTCTCAACCATCATTTCTCCCACCATTTCTTTGGACACTCCACCTATTGTCCCCCCATTCTCTACAACAAACATCAACCTCATCGATACCAATGCTGAAGCTCTACAGAGGATGATGGATAAAAACACAGGACCTACGGACACCTCCAAGCGTCAAGGCTCTCGGGAAGGTGACATATAAACGTTTTCAGGTTATCGAACCTTCGATGACTTCGTCAACCATCTCGCAGGTATACACAACATCCTTAGCACTCCTCTCTCAAAATCCCAAACTTCTGAGCTTTCCTTTGTTCATAAGTTGTTAACTGTTACAGGTCCTAATTTGGGAGATATCGACACCTCCCTCAAGGATTTGGCAACAAAGGTGGAATCTCTGACCACCACACTATCTACAAACTCTTCAGTGGTTACAAACGCTGGAGAGGCCTTCAAGACACTCACCACTGAGGTGAAAGACAAAGCGTCCAGTGCTGATCTGGAGAAGGTGGACGGATATCTTTCCGCGGTTGCTCAGGCTCTTGCTGACAACTCCACCTCCATCAACAATCTCAACTTCACCAACAACACCCTCTCCACCAACTTCTTAGCCCTGTCCAGCGAAGTCACATCGCTGAAGACAGTGGTTGGTAACCTTCAAGGAGAGGTGTCTTCCCTGAAGATGGATGTAAGCACTGCAACCAGTCTACTGCAGCAAATCCCCGAACGCCTGAATACTGCCACATGTGCTCCCTCGCATTTTACTCAGGTGGATCGAGAGGATCTTCAAAAGATCAGTCCTGCTTTTAACAAGGATTGAAGCCTGCGTTGGGATCACTGGCCTGGAAGACAATGACCCAAAGCACACTGATGCTGCTACTGCTGAAATTCCAGTTACCTCCCCCATCCACCATGTGGAAGAGGGGGAGAAGAATCAAAAAGATCTTCCCCATAATGTTGAGGGGGAGAAGAAAAATCTTGAAGACCTTCCCCATAACTCTGAGGGGGAGGGTATTACTTATACAAATGCTGAAAAACCTCAAGGAGTTGAAAACCCTGAGGGAACCGAGAAACATCCCTCTGAATTTGAGGGGGAGCAACTCGATGAGGAAGCTGAAGCTGATGTCCTAGAACCATATGCTGATGAAGAAGAAACTGATGAAGAAGAAGAAGACGATGAAGACGTAGATATAGATGACGACGAACCATCATCATCACCTAATAATGATAATGTTGATGATGACGATGATGATGGTATCGACTATTCCTTCCAGCCAATCACCAGAGCCCCTGCTCAAAAAGGGGTAATCAACAGAGATACTTCAAGGAATGGGACAATGAAAAAGCCTGCAGCGACTGAAGCGGATAAAGGCAAAAACAAAGGCATCGCTGCAGAAGGCAATCTGACTATCCTAAAAAGAAATCCAGTTTGTCAGGTACAATATCTCCTCTTCCCTTACAATGAATCCCTCCTCTTTCCCTTATCAACCTCAGTTCTCCTCTCTATAAAACCTCTATACACTTAACCTCATTCTTTTCTCTATCTCTTTCTCCCAAATGATCTTACTTAAACGATCGCTATGTTTCAGCTAGTCCTCTCCCCTGCTTGAGGATACAGCTGAAGTTCCTCCAGCAACACCAACAATAAATCCAGCTCCTATCGCTGGAGAAATAATCCCAGTCTTAGACCTCGCTGAGACTGATGAACAAGAAGAAGAACTGCTCTCTCACAAAAACGAACCTTCCTTGGCTCCTCAAAAGCTAAGTGAAGAGGAACAGAAAAGAAGAGAAGCAATGATCAAACAGCTTGAAGATCAGCGAATCATCCTTCCTCGATACAAAATCACAAGAAAGGAAGTCGCTGAACATCATAAAGCTGAAAGATAACTCACCGAACGAAGAAGAGCTGAAGAAAGAGATAAAGCTTATGCTATCGAGCTCGCTCAACGTTCGGTGAAAGATCCTGATCTGAAGAAGACTCCCATTAATGTCCAACGTCAATTGTGGAAGGACGCCAAGAAGATCATCGAGAAGAAAACCAAGGTATCTGATTCTACCCTTGAATGGTGCAAAGAAAGGCTGAACTATCGATACAAGGTCTCCAGAATCAACAAGGTGTACATCAGGAGAAGAATATAAGTAACTGTGCCAGTTGTTGACGTCGACATACTCAGAGAAAATGGTACTAAAGAAACCATTTATGCTTCATCGATCAGCAAGTACGGTTTCTCTGAGTGGTTGGAGATGAGAATAGCCATTCAACAATCACGCTCAACATTCAAAGACCATGTCGAGAAAGTTTTAAATAAACAGATCGACTTGGTTACATCTGCTGTGGATATTCCTCCTCCTCCTGCTCCAGTTCAAAGAAGAAGAAGGCATGCTGCAAAGAAGAAGACAACTCTTTCAGACACAGGTCCTCTTATCCAAAATGAAATCGGAATTGGCTTCTCACGCGCTGAAGTTCTTGGTCCTGAACCTGATCTCAGCTCTCAACATCTCCCTGCCCCCTGGTGAACGCTTCATCCATAGAAAAGTCTTAAGCGAACCTTATGGTTTTTTCATCAGAGACTACGATGGACGAGAATGCTTTCAACGAATCTTTGAGCTACCCATCACTCCTATCAAACAGCTCAGGGATCTCATCTATTGGTGCGGATTCAGAGATGATCTTCTCGGATACTTCATGAAGCCCCTGATATTCCAAGAAGCAAATAATAGACGGGATCTTGGTGAAAAAGTCCCTGATCGGATGATCCCTACCACAAAATCCCTCGATGAACTTCTCATTAAGGATGAACCTGAATAGCTGATAGGATTTCTTGTAATTCTTCTATCTTTATCAGCTTGTATCTTTTTGTACTTGTAATTATTATTTGTTGTACTTGTAATTTTTCTACTTCCCTCTGTAATCTTTACGAAGTTTAAAGGAAAATTTCAGCGAATGTACTTTACTCCATCAATACTTAAAAAGATCCCAGAAAACAGTAAAAGGGACAAATATTTTATGAGTTCTTTTTATCCTTATGTTTTCATACATAGCAATTTTCTTTTATTGCTATGTCATAATCAAATAGGGGGAGATTGTTGATCCAAACCCTCAGTGATTTGATAATGACTCTTTAAGAATCACTTAGTGAAAATTATAAGTAGACAATATGTATTAGAGTTTCACTATCGCTGATAAGTACTATGTCTCTACAGTACCGCTGATAGGAAACTCATGCTCTTGAAATTACACATTCAACGAAACTGTTCATCAATGAGCACTGAGCCTGTTCAGTCTTAGTGATGATCGCTGATAGTTTTAGTTGTTTACTTATGATTCTTGAAGACAAGTTTCACATCAACCATGTTCTACGCTGAAGTCGAAGATCAAGCCAAAGAACCAGCGACCAGTCTACTAATGAACTGATGCGGATATCAGCGAGCCAAGACCTGTCCACTCAACGTGAAATTTCAAGTAGAAAACTTCAGCGAACGCTAAACTTTATCACTCGGTGATAAAGATCTATTCAGAGAACGCTGATCATGAAGTTTCCTCTACAAGTTAGTTTTGTCTTATCCCCTTGCACGTCTCCGTACGATCTGTCAGAATGGACATCCCTTTTGTCCAGAATCGTAGTGATTCTCTTAACTTGTTTAGATTAGGTTTATTCCTTAATATTGTTCCGCAACAAGTTGTAAATTGTTTGATACATATCAATAAATAATTTAGAAAAGTAAAATATGTGTGTTTGTATTGAACCCCCCCCCCTTCTACAAACTTGTATAACCCTTTCGGGACCAACAATTATGTATGCTACGTCTTTGTGCGCAAGATTTCAGGCAAATCCGAAGGAATCACATATCGTAGCTGTCAAGCGCATTTTCCGTTACTTAAAAGGCACTACATACCTTGGACTTTGGTATCCGAAGGGCACGGGATACGAGTTAACGGCTTACTCCGACACAGATCATGGTGGGAGTTTATTGGATCGGAAAAGCACAACAGGACACGTCCAATTCTTGGGAGATAAATTAGTGAGCTGGGCTTCGAAGAAACAAACTGCATTTCGACATACACGGCGGAGGTTGAATACGTTGCTGCCGCTAGTTGTTGTTCGCAAGTAATTTGGATGAAGACTCAGCTAATGGACTTCCGCTGTAAGTATGAGAAGATCCCAATTTATTGTGATAGCAAGTCCACAATTGTTATATCTGTGAATCCGGTCCAACACACAAAGACAAAGCACATCGAAATACGGTATCATTTTATTAAGGACCATGTTGAAAAAGGTACAATTGAACTATATTTTGTACCTACTGAATTTCAACTTGCTGATCTTTTCACAAAGGCCTTGGATGAGAAATGTTTCAAGTTTCTGATTTCAAAGCTAGGCATGTTGAACATGAATGTTTGATTTTTCATAATCTTCATTCAATAGTTTGAAAATTCTTATTAGTCAATCAAGATTTATAACTTGATTGAAGTGTTGGTCCCGAAGGCCTATACAAGTTTGTAGAAGGGGGGGGGGGTTTGAATACAAACACACAGATTTTACTTTTCTAAATTGTTTATTGATAAATCATTAACAATTTACAGCTTGTTGCGGAGACAAGATTAAGGATAAACCTAAATCTAAACAAGTTGGAACACTAAGGTTTCTTGCACTAAGAAAGATAAGGAAATTACTAATAATAACCTATCTTGAGATAAGAGATATGAACTTGTCCAGAGTTAGCAAGTTACTTCAAAATGAAGTGAGTTCATCTCTTTATATACTGCATGCATTTAATGCAAGTCAGTATACACTTTACACGTGTCATCAGCTGGTTGGTTGCATGTCATTGACCTTGGTTGACAACCTTAGTAGCCGTAAGGATGAACAGTGTAGTATCAGAGTGGTTGTACGATTTCAGATATTCGGAGGTTCTTTTCTGACATTTCGTACGGAGGCGTGCAAGGGTGGTTAAGACAAAAGTACTTTGTACGGAGGACTTCATGATCAGCTTTCGTTGATTCAGCGATTATCATTTACTATTCAACAGATGATAAAGTTCAGCGATAGCTGAAGTCTTGTACTTGATACTTCACGTTGAGTGGACAAATCTGAGTCTTCGCTGATCCGCATCAGTTCATTAGGAGACTTGTCGCTGGTTCTTGAGCTTGATCTTCGACTTCAGCGTAGAACCTTTGTTGACGTGAAACTTGTCTTCAGGGATCATAAGTAAACAACTAACTTATCAGCGATCATCATAATGACTGAACAGACTCAGAGCATTTATGGTGAACAGTTTCGCTGAATGTTTAACTTAAAGAGCGAGAGTTCCTATCAGCGGTACTGGAAGATCTTAGTACTTATCAGCGATAGTGAAACTCTGATACATATTGTTTACTTACAATTGTCACTAAGTATTTAAGAGAGGGTCATTATCAAATCACTAAGGGTTTGGATCAACAATCTCCCCCTATTTGATTATGACATAGCAACAAAGAAAATTGCTATTTAATGAAAACATAAGGATAAAAAGAACTCATAAAATATTTGTCGCTTTTACTGTTTTCTGGGATCTTTTCAGTACTGATGGAGTAAAGTACGTTCGCTGAAATCTTTCTTTAAAACTTTGAATCAGGTTACAATGAAGAACAGAAAGATTACAAGTACAAGCGAAATAATTTACAAGTACAGAAGGATAACTGATATAATAGAGAAAAAGGAGATTATATCAGTTTTCAAAAGGTTCTTCCTTAATGAGAAGTTCATCAAGGGTCGTCTTTTCAGTGGGGATCATCCAGTTAGGAACCGTTACGCCTCGTTTTCTTTTGTTCAGTGCTTCTTAAAAGATCAAGGGTTTTAGGTGTCGTGCCTGAATGTCTTTTCTGAAGTCACACCAGTAGATGAGATCTCTGAGCTGTTCGATTGGAGTGATTGGAAGCTCAGCGATCCGTTGAAAACATTTACGTCCGACGTAGTCAAGGAAGAATATTCCATAAGGATTACTGATGACTTTACCAGGGACGAAAAGTTCACATGGTGGCAAAGAAATGTCAAGGGCAGATAGATCAGGGTCAGGACCAAGCACTTCAGTGGGAGAGAAACCAATTCCAATTTCATTTCGTATGACAGGACCTGAGTTTGAATCTTGACGTTTCTTCTTTGGAGAGCCCCTTTTTCTTTTCAGCTTTAGATCAGGAAGAGGAGGAATGTCCATACAAGAAGATATCAAATCGATCTGTCTGTTTATCAGCTTCTCGAAATGATCCTTGTACTTAGATTGTGATGATTGGATAGCTAACCTCATCTCCAGCCATTCAGATAGACCATACCTTTTTACAGTGTCAGCGCGAAAGGTTTCAGTTTGGCCATCTTCTCTGAAAAGTTTGATGTCAACAATAGGTACTCCGATAGATGTTCTTCCAGAGATGAATACCTTGTTGATCTTCGCTGGACGATATCTGAAGTGGATTTTCTCTTTACACCAGATCAGGGTGGTCTGAGAAACTTCAGTTTTCTTTTCCACGATCTTCTGGGCTTCTTCCCAAAGCTTTCGTTGGATTTGAATGGAAACACGTTTCAGCTTGGGGTCTTTGACAGATTCTTGAGTAAGCTGGATGGCGTATTCTCTGTCTTTCTCTTCAGCTTCCTTTCTTTCAGCGATGAGGCGTTCAACTCTGAGGTGTTCCTTGTATTCAGCTTTTGAAATTCTGAACTTAGGAGGAACTGAAGGCAGTTGATCACGCCTTAGAATGATTCGCTGATCCTCGAATCGCTTTATTATTTCTTCTCTTTTCTTCTGTTCTTCTTCTCTTAGCTTTTGAGGAGCCAAGGAAGGTCTGTTTCTGTGTGAGAGAGTTTGTTCTTCAGGTTCATCAGTCTCAGAGATCAAATCCAAGACTGGGATTATTTCTTCAGTGGCAGCTGGAATTATTGGTGAAGTCGCAGTTGTGGAGCCTTCAGCGATATCCTCAAACAGGGAAGAGGACTAGCTGAAACACAGCGATCTTACAAGTAAGAAATTGGGTAGAAACAGATAGAGAGAATTGGTTTAAGTGTATAGGCTTGGGTAGAGGAACTGATAGTGTATGAAGATGTTCAGGGAAGGAATATAAGTAACGTTTAGTGTACCTGACAAACCGGCTTTTCAAGCAAGATCGCCAGATTTTCATCTTCAGCGAGGCCTTTGCCTTTACCTTTCTCAGCGCCAGAGGCTGAGGGCTTTGTCTTTGTCTTCTCCCCTGAAGGTTCTTTTATCAAGATTCCCTTAAGAGCTTTGATCCTTGGGGCAGGTTTGACGATAAAGAAATCATCGTCATCTTCGTCATCATCATCATCATTCTTTGGAGAAGAAGATGGTTCATCATCAGGGATGTCGATGGCTTCATCATCTTCTGCTTCGGATTCTTCAGCGTCTTCTTCGAGTTGCTCCCCCTCAGATATAGAGGCGAGCTTCTCGGTTCCCTCAGGTTTTTCATCTCCCTGAGGTTTTTCAGCGATCAGATCTTCATTCCTCTCTCCCCTGATAGATTCATCATGGGAAAGGTCTTCAGCGCTCTTGTTCAGATCTTCAGCGCTTTTGTTTAGATCTTCAGCGCTCTTTTCACCGGAATGTTTAGCGCTCTTCTCCCCCTCTTTCTCATGATGACTGGGGGAGGAATGGGTAGACTCAGCGTTGGTGTTATCTCTGTCTTCTGGGCCATAGATTTTCACACAACCTTCAAGCTTTGCTATTCTGTCTTCTAGGCCAGAAATAGCAGGCGTGATTTTCTTCAGCTCTGTGCGATCCGCCGCTGTGAAAGATTCCAAAATAGGGGAAGGGGCAGGAGCAGGAGCTGGAGTTCTTGCCTTGTTGAGCAGCTCTTCAATCATTGTTTTCATCGAACCAACGTCGGTCTTTACAGAGCCTAAGTCAGTCGTCAGAGTTTGAACGTTTGTCTTCACAGCAGACATATCACCTTCTAGTGCTCCAACCGATGTGTTCAGCGTTGTTACTTCGCCGGACATGGAGGAAACTGATTGTTTGAGTGAGGTGTAGTCTGTGTAGATGTCAGCGAGCACTTTGGCGAAATCGATGAGAGTCTTATCAACAATCTTGATGTCGTCTGTGGAAGCTTTCTTTTCCACCACCGTTGTCAGCTTCGTCAGATTCTCTCCAGCGTTTGTTACAGCTGTAGAGTTGTTGGAGAGTGTGGTGGTGAGATCAGTCAGCTTTGTTTCCACGGACTTCAGAGAGTCGTTGATGTCTCCCAAATTAGGACCTGTAACACATAAGTACTTGTGAACAAAGGAAAGCTCAGAAGTTTCAGGTTTAGTTACAGTGTATATGGGTTGATTTGTACCTGCAGGAGGATTGACGAAATCGTCAAAGTTGCGGACTCCTGGATAATGTTCCATTCCTCCTCAAAAGTTCGGTGAGGAATGGTGATCTCTACAGGTCCTGTCTTCATCATTCTTTGAGAATCGTCAGCGGTGGCTTCTGGAATGATGGCATCTCCAGTGTTAGCTGGAGGTGTGTCCAAAGAAGTGTAGGGAGGAGCAAAGGATAAGATTGGGATTCGGGTACTGAGTTCAGCGTTGGAATCGCTGACAATCACTTTTTTGAGAGACTGAGGGAGGTTGGGTAGTTTCTAAGTTTCTAACCTCAGCGTTTAGAGACGCTGAAGTCTGGATTGGAGGGATGGCTTGAACGGGTGTGGCAGAGCGTACCACGGAACTTTCCTTCATCTATTCAGAATGAGCTGAGGAGTCTTCAGCATGGGATTGCTGGGGTTGCTCCTTGGTTTTATTTATCCTTTTGGAATCAAGTTGGGTGTGAGAGTGTTTCCTTTTCTTAGAAGGAGAGGATTTTGTGGCCGGGGTATCAGCGATGGGTATTGTCGCTGAAGGAGCCACAGAAAGCGGAGAATTTAGAAGAGTGAGAAGAGTAGAGAGACGTACCTCATTGGCGACAGGTTTGAAATCGAGCACCTTAGGGCCAACCTGAGAAAGTTTCAGGTCACCCTCTTCAGGATAGCTGTCCTTCAGGCCATATTGGAAGATGGCGCTGATGAATCTTGGGTAAGGAACCCATGCTGGTCGGTCAGCGGCAGAATCCACGCATTGTACTAGGTCATCATATATAATAGAGGCCCAGTCAATGTTTAGACCTTTCAGCAGTGCGTATCCCATAGCTTGCGTAGGTTGTGCGGCTTGATCAGAAGAGCCGGACTTCGCTGTCATGCAGCTGATCAGGTGAGCGAAGATGAAATTCATCTCGCTGGGCATTTTGGACTTCTTTATCAGCGTCAGCTTCTTCTCGGGCTTCTTGTCCCTTCCAATGTCCCAGATGTAACCCATTATGTCGAGAAAAGCAATGATGGCATCTTTGTCACCTTGCTTCTTATGGTCAGGGAATGGAACGAAGGGTTTTTCTTTGGTGGCATTGGGAAAGTTCAGGGCTTTTCGTATGATAGCGGGGGTTATCTTAATTGTACCATACTCGGTATCGCTGAGTATGCAATCGATGGTTTTGGATGCATCTTTGGCGGAGGGTAGCTGAGTGTGTCTGGCAGAGTACCAGAACTGGGATAGTAGTAGCTGACTTGCGGGAGGTGTGATGGTCAGGGCTGTTGAAATGCAGCAGTTTTTCAGGAAATTCACAGCATCATCCAGATGTGTGACTTGCTTTCGAGGAGGAAACTCGAGAAGCGCAGAGAGGTTGTTCACCTTAGTCCAATCTAGTTGATCCAGCTTGAACTTTACCGGAGGGGCTTTGATGATGTCCACTTCCTCAGAGTCAGCGGATATGGACTCAGCGGTGACATTGATCTTTGAAGATGCCATTTCACTGTATTATCAGTTCAACCAAAGATGTTAACAAATAAGAATTATCTTAATGTGGAAAGAAATTTCCATTAAGATGTTTCGAATTTTGTCCATTTCATTCAGACATAAATGTCTTAATGAAGATTAGGGTTTTTCATGATTTTTGAAATGAAATGTAAAACCCATAAAGTCTTGTATTTCAGTTTCTAATAGAAAACTGGATACGAATGAAGAAAAAGTTTAAGATTTAGATTTAAAACTTGAAGAACAACCATGAAATGGTTGTGTTCATAAAACCATGAAAGAAATGATTTTATTTTACAAAGTTCTTTTGTTTGATCTTGTTAAAACAATGAGAAGATCGAAAACAAGTTATACGCATTTGATAATAGATAAGAACATATTAACCTTGATGTTTTGATGAAGAAGATGATGAACAGTTCTTGAGGTTTTTGAGAGCACAAATGCAACAGAGGATTCTTTCTTGCGGAGGAAGATTGTTCGCGTTAAAGACAAATATAAACCAAGAGTTGTTTATATAGGGAGTTTTAGAGAGAGAAAACCTTGAGCGGGAAAAGGTTTTCATCATGACACGGACACGTGTTTGCATTTGATTGGAAGTTTGAACGAAACGTGCAAACGTGAGTCAGAAAGAAATCGTGCCTAGTGTTATCCGTTGCAATGACGTCACAACTGTCCTTTCACATTCTTTTAGGATGTCTCTGAGGTTTTAAAAGCTCAGGGACTCTTTTGAAAAACATGAAGCACTGAATAGAAAATATCAGTGAAGGTTTAAAGAACTTTCAAAATATCGCTGTTAAGGAAGAGATATTCAGCGATGCAATTTATTTTGAAATCTTGCATTTACATGCGATTGTCAGAGAGAGAAAACATACCTGGATATCAGTTTTACCAAGTTTATTCAGAGAGAAGATGATGAAATGGATTATATAAGTTGATTTTATCCCTAAGGCTATACAAAAATGTATAAACGTATCGCTGATCAAATGTGAACCGCTGAAGATTTTACCCTTCAAAGTTCAGCATTCCAAGCTCGCTGATGAGAAAGTTGAATCTTGTCTCATCAAGAGGTTTGGTAAACAAATCAGCTAACTGATAATCAGTTGGGATAAAATGAAGTTCTATATCACCATTCATCACATGATCTCTGATAAAATGATATCTGATTTCTATGTGTTTTGTCTTTGAGTGTAGCACTGGATTGTTTGCTATAGCGATGGCACTAGTGCTGTCGCAATAGATTGGAATTTTGGAGAGCTGAAGATCATAGTCTAGTAGCTGATTTCTCATCCACAAGACTTGAGAACAACAGCTTCCAGCGGCTACATATTCAGCTTCAGCTGTGGAAGTGGACACTGAGTTTTGCTTCTTACTTGTCCAACTTACCAGCTTTCCACCCAGGAGCTGACATCCTCCTGTGGTGCTTTTCCTATCCATTTTGCAACTTGCAAAATCACTGTCTGAATAGGCGGTTAGATCGAATCCTGAGTCTTTGGGATACCAAAGACCTAGATTCGCTGTACCCTTAAGATATCGAAAGATTCGCTTTACAGCTTTCATATGGGATATCTTAGGTTCAGCTTGATATCGTGCGCACAGACATGTTGCAAACATAATATCGGGTCGGCTAGCTGTAAGATACAATAGTGAGCCGATCATCCCACGGTACAGCGTGACATTGACAAGAACACCCTTTGTGTCCTTATCAAGTGTCAGCGGTGGTGCCATAGGGGTTTTCATAGCTGAACTTTCAGTTAAGTCGAATTTCTTCAGCATATCTTTAACATATTTTCCCTGATTAATGAAAGTTCCTTTTTCAGTTTGCTTAATCTGAAGCCCAAGGAAATATGTTAGTTCACCCATCATGCTCATTTTATACTCATCTTTCATTCTATCAACGAAACGAGTACAAAGTTCAGGGTTAGTAGAACCAAATATAATGTCATCAACATATATTTGAACTAAAATGATATGACCTTTCACTTTTCTAAAAAATAGAGTTTTGTCAATCTTTCCTCTCTCAAATTTTTCAATATGGAGATAAGTAGAGAGAGTATCATACCATGCACGAGGAGCTTGCTTTAAGCCATAAAGTGCCTTGTCCAGTTTATAAACATAACCTAGACGCTTAGGATCTGAGAATCCTGGAGGTTGTTCCACATACACTTCTTCATTCAGCTTTCCATTCAGAAACGCTGACTTAACATCCATCTGATGTACAGTGAAGTTTTTGTGTACACCATATGCTAAGAAAAGACGAATAGATTCGAGTCTTGCTACTGGAGCAAAAGTTTCGTCATAATCTATGCCTTCCTCTTGTCTGTATCCCTGAGCAACAAGACGAGCTTTGTTGCGAGTTACAGTACCATGTTCGTCCAACTTGTTTCGATAGACCCATTTAGTGCCTATCACCGTTTTGTCAGTTGGTCTACGAACGAGTTTCCAAACTTTGTTTCTTTCGAATTCAGTCAGCTCTTCTTGCATAGCGCTGACCCAGTTTGGATCTCTAAGGGCATCATCTATTTTCTTTGGTTCAGTTAGAGAAATAAAGTTAACAAATAAACAAATATTACCTGCACTTCTACGAGTCTGAATACCAGCGTTGGGATCACCAAGAATTTGATCGATTGGGTGATTTACAGTCCATCGCTGAGCCGGAGCATACGTCGCTGATTCAGTCTGAACTGGAGAAACTGAAGATGAGGCTTCAGCTACTTCTGGATTATCAGCTAAGAGAGGAATGTTTGCATTTGTCACTTCATTCACTGATTGTTGAGAAATAGATGGAATGTCTGAGACATTTGGATCAACTGCAGGTATAGTGTTTATAGGAACAGTTGAGACCCAAGATGTTTCAGCTTCACTATTCTGCATATCTGGAATGATAGGAGGACCATCATTTTCTACGGTGTGAGCATGAGTGGGAACTTCTTCTGAATCACCAAGATGAGAAAACATCCATTGATTCACTTCTTTAGTATCAGCGGACGGTTTAGAGTTCGTTGAACGGGATTCGTCAAACGTGACGTGAATAGTTTCTTCTACAGTTTGTCTTCTACGGTTGAAGACTCTGGAGGCTTTGGAGACTGAGGAGTATCCAAGAAAGATTCCATCATCATCCTTAGGATCAAACTTTCCAAGGGCATCTCTGTTGTTCAGTATGAAACACTGACATCCAAAGATGTGAAGAAAGCTGATTGAAGGCTTTCTCCCATGAAAGAGTTCATAGGCTGTCTTTTTGAATCTTTTAACTATCAGCGACCTGTTTTGCGTAAAACAAGAAGTGTTGACAGCTTCTGCCCAAAACTGAGTAGGCAGGTGAGAATCGCTGAGCATTGAACGTGCAGCTTCAATAATTGTTCTATTTCTTCTTTCAGCGACTCCATTTTGTTGCGGTGTTCTCACTGACGAAAAGTTGTGAGAAATACCCTTACTCTCAAGGAAGGAATCAAGAGAACTGTTTTTGAATTCAGTTCCATGATCACTCCTTATTGAGCGAACAGTCATATTGTTCAGAGTTTCCATCTTCCGAACAAAGGTGATGAGTTCTTCAGGGGTGTCACTCTTAGAACGGAGAAACATTACCCATGTGTAACGAGAGAATTCATCAACTATGACTAGCGTATATTTCTTTCCAGCGATGGATTGTTTGTTAACAGGGCCAAACAAATCCATATGGAGTAGTTGTAGAGGAGATGACACTGAGGAGACTTGCTTTGACATGAAGCTTGCCTTGGTCTGCTTCCCTTTTTCACACGCTGAACATAAAGACTCTTTGGCGTATGAATGCTGAGGTAGACCAGTGACTAACTCTTTGGAGGAAAGAGTATTAAGTGTCTTGAAATTTAGACGTGAGAGCCTCTTGTGCCATAGCCAGTTGACATCAGAAGATGCCTTTGAGAAGAAACAGGAGTTCTCAGTGGTTGTTGAATCCATGTTTATTACATAAACATTTTCCAAACGATAACCGCTGAGAGCTATCTTCTCCTTTTTGTCAGAGACAAAGCAGGATTTCTTAGTGAAAATCACTTTGTTATCCATGTCGCAAAGCTGACTGATGCTCAGAAGATTATGCTTCAGCCCTTCAACATATGCGACTCTTCTGAAGGACGTTGTACCATTTGAAAGTACACCATACCCTCGGGTATGACCTTTTCCATTTCCACCGAAAGTCACAGAGGGACCTTTCTCTTCCTTGTATTCAGCGAGCAGGCTTTTCTTACCAGTCATGTGTCTAGAGCATCCGCTATCGAGATACCAGATACCCTTCTTAACCTGCAATACAAAGGAAGATTAGTTTTGCTTGGGTACCCACTTAACCATGTATACACGTTTGTCAGTGAAAGTAGTTGGAATGGAAGGTTCAGCGGTCTTCGCAGCATTTGAAGATTCAGCTTTGTCTTTCTTCACTTTGGTTAATTTCTTAACCTCAGTGGTAGGAGTCACCTTGATCTGATTTGCACCAGGGTTGGTCTTCTTTGCCTTGGGGGCAATCTTCACCTTAGCTATCTTTTCAGCTTTGGTGGCTGTGGGGCACTTACTAGCAATATGATCGGTAAGTCCACAGTGATAACATTTCCTATAACTAAAAGTAGTTCTAGGACCACTTGTATGCTGAGCTTTTAATTTTGAATTAGAAGTGCCAGCACCAAGTAAACTATTGGCTTTAGAAATGGGACGAACATTCAGTTCTTCAGATTTCTTACCAAGGACATCCACTCTGAGTCTAGGAGTAGATCGCTGAATAGATCCAGAGATCAGCTTTCTAGATCCAGAGGGGTTGGTCACTGAGGCTTTAGAAGCATTCAGCTTTGGTACTAAGGTACCCTTCTGAGGATTTTGATAAATAACAATTCCTTTACCTTTGTCTTTAGAGACAGAGGTAGGTTTTGAATAAATCATTTTCTCCTTACCTTTTGAGGAGGTAGGAGTTTCCTCAGGGATTGGTGTAATGGACGAGGAGCACTGAGATGATGAAGTGTCAGCGACTGAGGATGTGAACGTTCCAAATTTAAGCATTGAACGTTCAGTGGTTGGTTTTGGAGTATCATATTTATAACCCAGACCACGTTTATCACTCAGAGGAATCTGAGCCTTAATTATCTCAGTGATCTTTGTTGAAGAATTACACCATCCTTCAACAGTAGCTTGTTCAGCTTTTACTGCAGCGATAGCTTCTGCTCGTTCGATTTTGACTAGCTGATTTAAATAGACTTGATCTTTAAAATCATCTTCAATTTTAGAAAGCTTTTCTATTTGAAGGTGGCAGTTTTTAAGCTTTTCAGCGAGATCAAGATTTTGGTTTTCAACCACAGTTTTTCCGTTCATGGCTTCGTATAAACTTCTAGTCAAGAGATCGATCTTACGGAGACTATCAGCTTCATCAATATTTGCAATATTGGTAAAGAAGGAAGGTGATACGTGAATGGCAGATGTTGAAGTGGAGGGAATGTCTGAACTTTCTTCCTCTTCTTCAATCTTGGCCATGAGACATTGATTTGCTTCATCATCTTCAGAGTCAGATGATGATGCTTCTTCATCAGAAGCAGCCCAATCATAGTCAGCCATCAGGCCTTTTCCTTTTCTTCTTAAAGCTTTTCTATTTTGCATACTTCTCCTTCAGCTTTGAGTATTTGTCATCTTTATTCCTTGGAACAAAGGATTTCTTTGTAAAAGCTGAAGGTCTCATGATTTTCTTTGACCTGCACTCATTAGCGAAATGACCTGTCTTTTCGCAGTTGAAACAAGTAGCAGTAGCCTTATCAACAAAAGCTGATGTTTTAGGCTTGTCAACTATGGAAAGAGTTTTGTTCTTTCTAAACATTTTCTTCTTGGCGAATCTCCTGAACTTTTTAGTTAGGAGAGCCAAGGATTCATCATCATCTGAAAAATCAGAATCTGATGACCTTTCAGAGTTACTCTCTAACTCAGTGATAGTGACCGAAGGTCGCTGAGTAGAAGGTTCCTCTGAGATTAAAGCAACAGGGGTGCTTTTGGAATCTTTTACAAGATTCTTCTTAAGATGGCTAGATTGCTCATGATTCAGCAATGTACCATATAAGGTTGCAAGGATCATTGATCTTAGATCCTTTGACAGCTTGAGACACATGGAATAATTGTCCCAGCTTTCAGGTAAACATTCTAGAAACTTTGTCAGCACTTCAAAGTTAGAATATTCCTTACCAACAGTTTTCAGATCTATAATTAAACAATTAAAACGTTGGTGAACTTCAGAGAGAGTTTCATTCTTACCAGAAATGAAGCTTTCGTATTGTCTTACCAGGTTGATCTTTCTTGAGTCCTGGACTTCAGACGTTCCTTCATACTGAACACATATTGTGTCCCACATGGCTTTTGATGACTTTAGGTTCATGACGGAATGGTAGACTTCGTCAGGAAGGGCCATGGATAGTATGGATCTGGCTTTTGTATCTATAGCCACTTTCTTCTTATCTTCATCGGTCCACTGATGGATTTCTTTAGGAATCAGCCTTTCTGGAATAGCAGGTCTATTTGCAGTGGCTGGAACTAAAGGATCAATTGTTACAGGGATGTGTGGGCCGTTCTCTAGATAGTAAGGTATAGTAGGGTCTACACCTTCTAAGAAGAGTGTCATCCTATTTTTCCACAAGTTAAAGTTGTCTCTGGAAAATCTAGGGGGTTTTGCAAGAGAACCATTGTCTATATAATTTGTGTTTGTGTGGGACGCCATTTTCAGATAATGGCAAGGAAGAGAAATATCTTAGATTAGATCTTGTTTATGAGATTAAACAAATCTGCTCTGATACCACTTGTTGGTCCCGAAGGCCTATACAAGTTTGTAGAAGGGGGGAGGGTTGAATACAAACACACAGATTTTACTTTTCTAAATTGTTTATTGATAAATCATTAACAATTTACAGCTTGTTGCGGAGACAAGATTAAGGATAAACCTAAATCTAAACAAGTTGGAACACTAAGGTTTCTTGCACTAAGAAAGATAAGGAAATTACTAATAATAACCTATCTTGAGATAAGAGATATGAACTTGTCCAGAGTTAGCAAGTTACTTCAAAATGAAGTGAGTTGCATGTCATTGACCTATCTCTTTATATACTAATAATAACCCATCTCTTTAGAAAGATAAGGAAATTACTAATAATAACCTATCTCTTTATATACTGCTTGCATTTAATGCAAGTCAGTATACACTTTACACGTGTCATCAGCTGGTTGGTTGCATGTCATTGACCTTGGTTGACAACCTTAGTAGCCGTAAGGATGAACAGTGTAGTATCAGAGTGGTTGTACGATTTCAGATATTCGTAGGTTCTTTTCTGACATTTCGTACGGAGGCGTGCAAGGGTGGTTAAGACAAAAGTACTTTGTACGGAGGACTTCATGATCAGCTTTCGTTGTTTAGCGATTATCATTTACTATTCAGCAGATGATAAAGTTTAGCGATAGCTGAAGTCTTGTACTTGATACTTCACGTTGAGTGGACAAATCTGAGTCTTCGCTGATCCGCATCAGTTCACTAGGAGACTTGTCGCTGGTTCTTGAGCTTGATCTTCGACTTCAGCGTAGAACCTTTGTTGACGTGAAACTTGTCTTCAGGGATCATAAGTAAACAACTAACTTATCAGCGATCATCATAATGACTGAACAGACTCAGAGCATTTATGGTGAACAGTTTCGCTGAATGTTTAACTTAAAGAGCGAGAGTTCCTATCAGCGGTACTGGAAGATCTTAGTACTTATCAACGATAGTGAAACTCTGATACATATTGTTTACTTACAATTTTCACTAAGTATTTAAGAGAGGGTCATTATCAAATCACTGAGGGTTTGGATCAACATGAATAATAATAATTTTCATCTTATTGAATCTTTATTATGTTTCTTTCAAATTATATGTTTTTCAGTATTTTACAAAGTTTATTTCAACTTTATTCTTTCTTTACCGTATAATTTTCAACTATATCATTTCATATGTTTTGTGCAGTTTGATGTAAGTTTGCATGTGTTTAGGGGGAGACAAGAAAAGGTTTGTTTATTTTTCGAGGGGGAGCATATACACATATTGCTACACATGTGTCTGATCAAGTTGTGTGTAGATCTATGAAGAGAAGGTAAGTCTTCTAAACTTAATGCTTCTTATGCAAACCCTATTTGATGGAAAATTATTTTTCAAAATCTTATGCATCATTGTAGGGGGAGCAAAATTGCTTTGGAAAACCAAGTGTAAATAACAAGTTAAAAGTTGGACATCTTTTAACTTGGAAAAGACAGTTTTTGAAAAAGTCAAAAAAGTAAAATTTTTAAAATGTCCAAGTGTAGGAAGTAGTCGCACAAGGCTTATGCGATCAGAATTTCTAGTCGCACAAGCTTTGGCCGACAACCTTCTTCATCGCACAAGCTTTAGGCGATAACTACTATTCATCGCACAAGCTTTATGCGATCAGAGGTTTAATCGCACAAGGGTCATGCGATTAACACTGTTCATCTCATGCTTTGGCCGACAACGTTGATTCCTTCATCGCATCAGTTTCATGTGATGAGGATGAACTAGTCGCACATTGTTCATGCGACTAGTTGACACATGGAAGGACAACCTTTGGTCCCATCAGATTGTGCCATGTGTCATTAAATCCTAGGTTGTATAAATAGACCGATAGTTCGAACATTTCAGTTTTACCAAACTTCTTTGAACTCCTATTCTCTCAAAACTGATATTCTTTCGAACATTATTGTTGTTTCCATCGTTGATATCATTTGTTTCACACTCATCAAAGGTCAGTACTTCAATCCTTTTCGATTTCATCCATCCATTACATTATCTGTTAGAATCGATTTTATGTTAGAATAGTCAATCATATGTGTTAGATTGATGGCTAAAACATGATATGATAGGTTTCTGATTGTTGAACGAGTATAGGGTTTCGATTTCTTGTGCTTTTATTGCTTAATCTTAGAATCTGGAATGAAACTTCAAAATATCTAGAAGTGTTCTATGTTTTCGCACAAAGAATGTCGTCAAACATTCATAGTTGTCGCACAAAACATTCATTCATTCTGATCGCACACGCCTTGAGCGATAAATTTTTCATCGCACAAGTGTCGTGCGATTAGAAGTGTCATGCGACTAGGGCCTAGCTTTGTGCGATAACCTTCCAGTGTTAGGAAATTTTTGAGAAATTTTCAAAAGGTGGTACCTTGCAACTATTATCCCATTGTTCTAATGAGTTCCATATCATATCAAATGGCACAAAATCCAGAGCATGGTGATGGCAATTCCTCGGATGAAAATACGATCATTCCTTCACATCGTTCCTCACATCCTTTCGTGAATGCAAGGAATCCAGATGAGGAACTTATTCTACCTAAGAATAAGTTGGCCATAAAGCATAACAATTTAACTTTTGGATACACAAGTGAGGATGGATTACCAAATAGTTGTGGAGATTCTTAAAGGCCATCCGATTCGCACTGCTCTTGAAAAGACTCAATTGGTTCCGGAGATTTACTTACAACAAGCTTGGTACACAATTCAATTTGTACCTCGATCTGACGCGCCCAACTACTTTACACTGAAGATAGATAATTTTGATGCCAAGTTGACTCTCAAACGACTTAGAACCGTGTTGGATTTACCGTTCTCAAATGATTTTGCTGATATGGTCTCTGAAGAAGAACTGTGCCGAGATATTCAGGATATGGGATACAATGATACAGAAGATGGAGTTCTTGTTATTGCCTGTAACTTCAAAACAAAGTACCTGCCTCTGTTGTACTATACTCTGTTTAGCATCATCAACAGATATATGACGTCAAAGCACACAGGGCTTCACAGATGCAATATCTTTGTCTAACGGATGTTCCATGCTATCATCTATGACCGGAAGATAGACTTTGTTGTGTTAATATGGAATGAATTGCTTGAGGTTGTCTGTGACAAATCAAAGCCATCCAGAGCAAGAACCTTTGTTCCATTTCAGAGGTTTCTACAGATTATTATCAAGTACATAATGAATGCTAATCAACAAATCCTGAGACGAGAAGGAGCGTTACGTGGTCCATATTAGTGGATGCACTATCTTCGTATTCCTAAAGGTACTCATTTTGAACGCGTTAAGTCTTACCTGAATCCGTACTCGCTTACGTTGACCAGTAGTCACCATTTGTGAGTGAGTATAGAGAAGAGAACGCACTTATGGCCTGGCCAGAACCGAAGGGGCCTACCCAAAGTGCTATCCCACTTAGAGAGAGGAGTGAGGGTATAGTGATTAGAGATAGAGAGTTCAAGGTACTAGGGTCCATGAACAGGGTGAGACGAGCGGTAAAAATACAGTGAGGGTAACTAGCGTTGGGGGTGCTCCTAGTCAGTCGTGTCGTATTCCAGATGATGATGAGATCAGTCTTGGTTCTGCTGATTCTGAGCAAGCAATTGAGGATCTATATGCAGATATTGATGATCCAGCAAACCTTTATTCTGCAAGTTCTAGTTCAGACGAAGCTGATGATGAGGCAGAAGTGGATGATGGTAATGATAATGATGATGATGAAGAAAATGATGATGATGATCAACCTGGTGGTCATGATTTTGAGATTGTTGTGAATACCGAGCTAAAATCTAGTGCTCGAGGGGAAATAATGGGTAATGAGGGAGTTTTAGTTGAAACAGAAATAAATGTGAGGTCAAGTGAGATGGAAAGAAAAAAATATGGTGAGAGTGTGACAGGATCTACAAAAGTTTTAACTGATGATCCTTCCCAAACCGTGTCAACCCGGGTAGCCACATCTACTGTCAGTGCGCGTCCATCGCCACAAGATATTGAAAAAGACATAGTGGACCCATCTATGCGTTGCATAACCCCACTCATCCACTCATAAACTTCTTTACAAGTTGATGTTTCATCTTCTCACAGGGGAATAGCACAAAGTCTATCGGCGACACACTCGGTGTCAACTGGTATTGAAACAGGATGGCAACTTCCCCATCCACCGCCTTCATTTGTACGCACATCGAGTCTAGAGCCCTTCGGATTTACTTCTTTTCCTAGTACACCAAGACCGCCAGTCACAACATCATTGGTGACACAAACCGTTGGAGTTCTTCGTGACCCATCCGGAACACCCCTAGTATTTCCGCCATTCGTTGGTACTTTACGAGGACCGGGTGGAAGTCCTGTCAATGTTAACACCATGCCAGCATTGAGTACATGCCATACAGTCTCTTCGACATCTATGCAAACCAGTAACCTAAGTGGTCTGGGTGTTGCCCCGTTAAAATCTTAGAGTATCCGATCATTGGTGGGTCCTCCTCCACATCATTTTGTATTTCTGAAGCTATTGGAAATGTCAATCACTACTCTGAGCAACTCGTATAATGCTCATGCTGCTGAAATGAAAGATGTGGTTGGCAAACTATCTCAAGAACTGAGCAGAGCCGTGAAAGGCAAATCAATAGCAGAATGATCTTCAACTCCACCTGAATCTCAGCCGGAAACTCAACCTAACCCGAAGGTATTCCCTAACCTTCCTTTACATAAACTAAAATCTCAAATGCTTACTCGATTGTTAGAACAAGGAAACACTAACACCCAAGAAGAAGTGGATTTACTTGGTCTACTTAGACGCCAAACCGAACAACAAACCACCTTACCATCCCACACTGATATCCAAACACTTCAACAATCCATAACCAACTTTACTGGAGCTATCTCTTTCGTCTTCACAACCCTTTCTGACCGAATTAAAGTTGTGGAAGAAAAATGTGGTATTCAAGCCCAAACCACCAAAAGAAAACATGATGATCAAGATCCCGATCCTGATCACCATGAGGGGGAGATCAGTAAAAGGCAGAAAGTTGGAGAAGCTAGTGGTTCGGGCGCTCAAACATAAAATGTGGAAACTGTTGGTACTGGTATAGGTGTTGGTGAAACTATACAAGAAAGTGCTGTGTTAGGAGTTCTGGATGATATCATTCCTACTGTTGAAAAGCCCGGTGGAAGTGATAACAGAACGGCTGATGAAAGAATGGCAGATGATACGATTCAGGATTTCATTTATATTGATTCTGAGGATGAACCCGAAGTAACTGTGGTAAAGATAAAGGAGGAATTGGATGACGTATTTGATGGTGTTCATGCTCAACCTGCTTCTGATTCGGAAGATGAAAATACTGATGCTCAACCTGATCCTGTTATAGAAGTTCCTGTTATACCTGATCTTCCCGAATGTAAAATTAAAGATCCAGTCTCCGAAGCTGAAATGAGAAACCTTCATATGTTGATAGATATAGAAGCTTTGATTGAAAGAGGAGGTCACCGAATAAGAATCATTATCCGTTCCAAGAAGACATCCGATAGACAAGATAAAGTTGTATTCGATTGAAAAGTTCTCAAGTCTTCACCAGATTGAATACTTGCATATGATGAGCAACAAAGATAGAGAGCTTAGATTTGTGATGACTAATAAAGAGATAGTAAAGATTTCAAAGATAGAATCGAAGAAAATTCTGAACGTCTTTTATCCAAGATTCACGGTAAACAGAAGAGATGGAAAAGAGTGGTCATTCAGCGAGGCTGACTTCAAATCCTTAACTTGTGAGGATTTCTTCAGGCTGTATGACATACTTTCAAGACGTCCAAACAAAGATATTACATGGTCTGAGGCCTACCAAGCAGTAAAAAGGTTCATGAAGAACTTGATCAATCTTGCATACTTGATTGATTTTCAAATGGCGTTGGAGGGAAATCAGAACAGAGTTAATACTAGAAGGCCAAACAGACGTCTGTCAGATATTCAGGGTATTCCATTGTATACTGTGTTAGAGAAACCAGATTTCGGAGTTGTCCATCACAATGGGCAGAAAAAGAAGAAGTTCTTGAGGTTCATTGAAGTCAACAATCTGTGATGGCACTCTTAATATGATAAAGATTCGGCTGATTGAAAAGACCAGACTTGATGAGCAGAAGAAGGTGCCTCTGAAAGAAAAGGAGAAAGTGTTAATCAACAAAGCACTGAAAGCCATACAAGACAGACTGGATTACAGGAACTCTCTGAGAATGTTTGAGATTATATTTGGGATCAGGAAGAAGTACATTCCTCCAGAGCAGCTCAGAAGATAAACTCTGCATTTTCTTACTTGGATACAAAGGTGGAGAATGTTAGTGCTGAAAATGTATGTTGTAACCAAGTAGAGGGACTCAAAATGTAAATTTCTAGTCTAAGTATAAATAGCTTAGATTAGTTCATAACTTGATAACTTTGCACTTTTAGACTTCAAGGCATACATACTTACTCGCTACATTGTGTAATCAATACTTTGAAGATTAATGAGAGATGACATGATTGTAGCTTGATCTATTAATTGTTTACTTGTTTCTGGGATCACAATACACCCTATTCAGCATCCTAAATAGATGCATTACACCCAAGCACACAGGCCTTGACAAGTGTAACATTTTTGTGGTGAGAATGTTTCATGCTGCTGCTTTCAATAGGAAGATTGACTATGTTGTTCTGATTTGGAATGAACTGATTGAATTGGTTGGGGACAAGTCAAAAGTGACCAAAGCACGATCATTTATTCCATTTAAAAGGTTTCTGCAATTGCTTATTCATGGAATTATGGGGTCTAATCAAGACATTCCACGTCGGTAGGGTGCTATTCAAGGTCCACAATATTGGATGCACTTTTTTAAGGTACCATCTAATATTGCTTTTGATAATATTGCCGTCATTCCTGAAGATTTTCTAGCATACGCAGATCAGCAGTCACCATTTGTGATAGCTTATAGGTTAGAAAAAGCACCTATGGTCCAGCCAGAGCTAGAGGGATCTGCACCGGGTGCAAACCAATGAGGTGGTGAGGGTGGTCAAAATATCGAGCGGGATCAAGAACAAGGGGTTCTTGATCGGGTTGATATGAGAGAACGTAGTCCAGTTATGGGAACTAGAGATGGGGGTGCTGCTGGTTCTGCATCTTAGGCATTATTCTCTGATGATGAATTTGCTGATGACACGTTTCTTGACTCTCGACATGATCCAGACAAAGTCATCTCCGCTTCGACCTTTGATGATGACAATTTACCAAAATCCAATGGTGATGATAGTGATTATGATGATGACTCAGACTCAGATCATGATGTCGATGTTTCCTGAATTCCGAAACATGTTGGCCCGAGAATACATGTAGAAAGTTTCGATTCTGCTTGGAACTGTGAGGACACCGGTTCTCAAGGAGATATAAGGACAGCTGAGGGAGTATTAGTTGAAACAAAAACAACAATGAGCCGAGAGATGGGGAGAAAAGAAAATGCAGAGTATGAGATAAGATCGAAAAGAATTGAAAATAAGGATCCTTCCGAAACTGTGTCAAGCCAGGTAACCACATCTACTACCAACGTAAATCCGTTGTCGTCAGGTATTGAAACAGACACTATCGGCAACACACAGTTGATGTTTTAATTTATGACGGGGATTCAGCACAAACACTATCAGCAACACACTCGGTGTTTGCTGATATTGAAAAAGATAGGAAGTTGCCCCCACCATCGACTTCATTTCAACGCATATTGAGTCTATAGGTTTTTGGATATACATCTTTTCCTAGTACACGTCCTCCAGTCACTTCTCCGATAGTGACACAATCAATTGGAAGCTTTCGTGTTCAAATCGGAACACCAGAGTGTCGTTGTCATTCGTTGGTACTTCACGAGGACCGGGTGGAAGACTTGTTAGTGTCAACACCATGCCAACGCTGAACAAAGGCCATGCAGTTTGTTCTACTGTCATGACAACCGGTATCCTATGTGGACCAGGTTCCATGTTAGACCTGATTAACTACGACAAATGATGGGACCGCCGCTACTATTTGTGACGGTGGATCTATTGAAAGTGGCGTTGGAGGCGTTGAATGTTTCCTTTAAGACACAAATGGTGGAAGTGAATAAAACAATCAATAAGTTGTCGGAGGATATCCAAAGAGCAATTAAAAGCAATTATGTGATGCCTACACCCGAAACTGAACTTGATACTCAACCACCACCACACTCATACACATCATCTATTCCTACCCAAGCTACTCAAACATCACAAAACCTACCTACCCATGAACTGAAATCACAACTACTTGCTAGACTACTTGAGCAAGGTTAAAATGTTGATCAAGAAGAGGTAGAGTTAGTTGGTCTTTTGAGAAAATAGACGAAGATTCAACCTCAAATGCCAACTAGATCAGATATACAATCCATTCAGTTATCCATCCAACAGCAAACCCAAGACATGACTTTTGGATTTAAAGCACTGTCTGATAGAGTTTCAGTAATTGAGAAATCTTGCCAGTCTCACGCTCAGTCTACTAAGAGCAAGCTTGATGATCAGGATGATCCTGATCACCATGAGGGAGAGAAGAGAGCAAGAGTTGATATTTCTAGTGGTTCTGTTAATGTTGAGCTTTGAGAATCTAATCAAAGTTTGGGAGGTCAATCTGAAAGGCATGTTGATGATACTACCACAGAAGCTCTAGATGATATCACATCTACAGTTGAAAAGCCTGATGGTGGTGATAATAGAACTGAGGAGGAAAGGATGGTTGATTATATGATTCAAGACATCATTTACATTGAATCTGAGGATGAACTGGAAAGAACAATTATGAAGATTAAGGAGGATATAGATGATGTATTTGATGCTGTGAATGTGCAATCTCAAGATTCCGATAATGATGAATATGATCAGGTGTTACAACAAGATGATCCGATTATTGATGGTGTATTCCTGAGCTAGACATTCCTGTAATTCCTGATGGCACAATCAAAGATCCAGTTTCCGAGGCTGAAATCAGAATGTTCCAACAGCTAATTGAAAGAGAACCCAACTTGGAGAGACGATGGCACGAAATTAGAATGTTGAAACCTTTTCAAGAAGATATCCGAAGAGATCTGTTTGTGAAGAATGTTCATCCCATGGATCCAGTCAAGTTGTATTCCGTTGAAAAGATGCCATCATTGCACCAAATTGAGTTTATTCATGTGATGAAGAACAAGGATCAGAATATCGATTGGGTAAGGACTGACAAGGAGATTGTAAAGATTGTGAAGATAGAGTCTAAGAAACTGCTCAATGTTTGGTATCCAGAGTTTACAGTTGTTAGAACGGATGGAAAGCAGTGGTTCTTCACCGAAGCTGATTTCAAGAGTTTAACTAGTGAAGATCTTCTTAGGCTGTATGATATCCTTGCCAGAACTCCTGATAAGAAGAAAGAATGGTCTGAAGCTTTTCAATCTGTTAAGAAGTTTATGAAGAATATGGTGAAAATTTCTTATCTTACAGACTTCCAGATGGGATTAGTAGCTGGTCATATCAGAGTTAACATCTTGAAACCCAATCAGAGATAGTCGGATATACAAGGTATTTCTGCCTACAAAATCCTTGAAAAACTAGAGTTTGGGATCGTGTACTTCAAAAGTAAGAAGAAGAAGTTCTTACGTTTTGCTGAAGCTAACAAGTATAGAGATGGGACGTTCAAAGTGATAAAGATTCTGGATAGTAAACTCAAATTGATAGAGAAGGGTCTAGTAAAACTGGAGCCAAAATCTAAACAGTTGAGTGTTCATGCCTTGGAAGCAATTGATAAAAGGAAAGATTACGGAAATGCTCTACGAATATTTGAGATCATCTTTGAGACAAGGAAGAAGTACATCCTGATCAATTTTAGTAACTACCTCAACTTTTCATACAAAGGGGGAGAATGTTAGTGTTGTTTTTATCTAGTTGTATCAAGTTGAGGGACCAAATATGTAACTTCTAGGCTTAGGTATAAATAGCCTTTCCTAGTTCATTTACATGTAATGTTCTTAACCCAATCTCACTTGTACTCTCCCTCTATTTTAACTGTTGGTTCCTAGATTCACCTTGTCTCATTCAAACACACACACACACACACACACATATATATATATATATATATATAATAAGAGAATAATAATATACTTGAACAGTAGATAAGATATCAATAAACAATAAACTACTCGTATATTAATATGAAGAACACCAAGAACACCTTAGTGTGTGTGTTTCTTCTGGATTCTTTCAAGCTACAAAACGTACACAAATAGTGGAATGGAACTATGCAGTGAGTGTGCTTTTATAGTAATTCTTTCAATTGTATGCTCCAGTACTCTCCATTTATAGCCTGATAAAGTGTAAATCAGTGTACTATCAAACCCTGGAATGACACGTGTAAAATGTATCTTCGTCCTTTAGGGCTGACGTAGAAAGTGTAAACACTAATCTAACACTTAAAGAATTTCTACGAGTCTTCAGCTTCACAGAGGTCTTCGTCATCAGAGATCATTTGCCAGAGCTCTGATGGTCTTCTAATGGCTTGGTCTCTGACGTTTGGTCTCTGACGTTTTTCTGTTGATCTTTTGCTAAGTCTTCTGACTTGTAATATTTTCAATACTTTTACACATGACATACTTGGGGCTAACAATCTCCCCCTAAGTATTGAAAATACAAATTTTGCGATACTACAGAGATAAGCTAAATAAAGACAAAGAGGAGAAAGTCATCCTTTATAGAAGCATTTACTTCTTTTAATCATAAGTTACATTGCAGTACAAAAAGATAGTAAATCTAATCATAAAAGATCCCTCTAAGAATCCTAACAAATCTCATAATCAAGTCCCTAAACTCTAGGGTAAGATCTATGTTCTTGAGGTAGCATTTGATGATTTCTTCTGGACACCTTGAACTTCCAACACGGCCTTGAACAATTTTCCATAAGTACTTCAGAGACTGAGTAGAGTACTTGGGCACTTCTTCAGAACGAATGGCTTTCCTGATTCCCTTTTGTCGTGCAATGAAGGCTTTAGGGTCAGCTACCAGAGATCCAGAGGGATAATGTTCAAGTCCCTCAATGTTTTCATTGTAGGGCCAATGCTCAACTTCTCCAATTCAAAGGTAATGCCATGCTGAAAGTCTAACTGGGTTCTGAGGTTCACATGTTCCTCTATAGCCAGTTTAACTTCGTATCTTGCAGTTCTAGCAGTTTTGCGTCGGACATAGAAGTTTACATAGTAGGCATGCAGTGGCAGTAGATCATAGGGATTGATGAGGACCAGGTCGTTGTCGTTGAACACATGCATCTGGTTGTCAGTCATCTCCATAATGTACTCACGGTATACTACCTTATTGTAGGCAAACGTTCTGTGGTTGATTTGTTCAATTCTTACTAGGCCAAGACAATGACAGACTCTTCCATCAATGCTGGTCTTAACTCTGATAAATCTTCTTCTGGCATCGTCCAACTTGTGCACTCTCTTGGGGTTCAGCCTTGGGTTGATGGGTACTGAGTCCTGTCGGATGAGATCTCTGTGAGTATAGAGATAATGAAATACCTCTTCCAAAGTTGGTGGATATTCTTGGCGTGTGGAGCTATGTGGTTGTTGTGTTGGTTCCTCTGGAATTGTTTTAGGGTTGGGCTCTGTTTGGATTTCAGCGTTGATGGTAGAGAGAACATCTGGGATAATCTGATCTTGGTCTTGTTCCTCTATCATTTTGCCCTTACCTTTGTGTTCTTTCTCTATTTCAGCTCTTTTCTCCTCTATCAAGATTTCCATGGTTACTGCAGTTTCATTCTAGTGTGTATCATGGACGATCCTGGTGGTGGTGTTGTTGGGTTGGATAGGATTTTCATCAGCAGGGGTTTTGTTTTGCCTCTCTGGATCATTTTAGGTGGGTGAGGGTGTTGGTGAATCAAGGATTATGGTTTATGTTATAGGTTCAACTAGGGTTGAGGTTTCTGCTTCTGTTGTTCTGACGGTTTTGAATCTGAACGTGTAGTAAACTTCTTATTGTTCAGCTTCATTGTTAACTTCAGCCTCATTATTTTAATTCTCATCATTCTCCCCCTTTTGTTGTTCTGAAAATTCAAAGGACGACTCATCACCATTGTCAACAACAAATTTTGGCCTCTTGAAGTCTCTATTCGATGACTCACCAGCGACTGATCTCTTCTTGGAAGCTATGTCATAAATGAGCTCATCAAAACTCTTTGTAGCATCCTTCAGAGTATCTTCTAGCTCTGTTGCCGAGGGTCTGACCTCATCTACTTGATCTCTAAAATTGACAGTGTGAGCATCAAGAGATGTTTGCACATGTTTTTCTGTTGGTTGTGCTTAGGCCACGAACTTTGAAGAAGTAGTCATCATATGGCTCAAGACTTCTTTTTTGAAGGCTCCCATATATGCTCTGGCGATAGGAAGCTCATTTGGACGTGTAGGGGTAGAAGCAGCAGCAGCATGAGTTGGCTCTATAGAAAGTGTTGGAAGATTTGCAAGAGCAACATATAAGGTTTTGGTGATTACCTCTGATATGGCGCTGAGGTTGGCCTCTGAAATATTCCACAGATGGAGGTTGGATACGTCTGGTGGCATTATGCCTCAGGTAATTGGCTAGCTCATCGTTCAGAGCTTTGATCTTTGACTGCAGCTTCTGAGATTCGTCAAAGCTCTTTTTCTCCAAGTCAGCCAATCTCTGTGAAGTCTCTGCCAACTGATCCTTTACACTATTGATCTCACCTTTCAGAGATTCATCAACTGCAGACCTCTGTTCTGTAACTCCTGTGGTTGTAAGTTTATACTCATTCAAGGAGTTTCTGATCTCAGTACAAAAGTTTGTGAACTCCACCTTTGTAATAACATCATAGGGGGTAATCTTAGGGTCAACACATGACTCTAAGTTCCTCTCGAGTCCAGAGAGGCCTCCATTCAAAGTTGTGTTGTCGTTGACTCTGGGAGGACTTCCACCCAATCCTTGATGATCTATCAGAGGAGAAGCATCTCTGGGGTTCAGTTTACCATAGCTCCCTCTTCCTTAGAATCAGAGAGACTAAAGTAAATGTGGGTATTGACATTGCGATCTAGGAAATCCAATCCTTGTGAAACTAGGCTTTGATATTATCCTGAGTTAGACAATCCCTATGGGTAAATCTGAAGTTACCCAGGTTATATCAAATTACCCTGGGGCAAATGAGCCACAAAGGCATCATCATGTGAGTTTATCATATTACCCTGGGGCAAATGGGTAAGACTACCAAAATTGACTTCCCCGACAATGTGCATATCAGAGGCATGAAGAGTTGCCTCTGACGGTCCTGGTTAGGGATCGAGGTGTGCACCTCTGTTTCAATAACCATATCGTCTGGATCACCATGGTTAGAAGATTCGGTTGCACTGGGAGTTGCGGTTGGAGTATTAAAACGGACATGTGTGTTCACTCGAACATCCTTTCTATGCTCACAGAACTCTCGGCTCCTATTTGGTTAGAAAACTCAGGAATCTTCTCATTTTGCTCCCCTTCTTCAGAGGAGGACGAGCTCTCTACCCTCCTTATGAAGGTACTTCATCTCCCTCTGAGACAAACTCCTCTAAGGATACTCTGTCCCTTTTCTCTACTTCCACCTCTTCTCTTTCTGAGACAGATCCCTCTGTGTGTGCTTTGTCCTCGGGCATTTCTTCCTCCTCTTATGATATTTCATACAACTGAGGCTCAGAACCTAAATATGCTAGGGATCTAACCTTAGGTTGATGAGGTTGAGCATCATGTCTATTGGAGGATATAGAAACGTGATTCGGGTGAATCAGAGAGAGCATTGTCCTAGGGACCCTGCGAGTGTTAGGGTACATACCTGATTTAGTGGTTTTGAACGATGCCATAGTCCATGATGGTGTAGGTGCCCCTTCTTGAATTATTTGCAGCTTTTCAAAGGCTACTCTGATGGCCAGGATTATGAATCTTGGGAATAAGATTGATTTGAGAGCTTTGTCATCACCAACTTCTTTGCCTTGTGCCAGGGATTTGTTCCTATTGTCGGCGACCGTTTGAAGCTCTTCATACGGGATTGTTGTGTAGTCACACTTTCTTCCAATTTATAGGCCATACATGATTTTAAGTCTAGCGGGGCTAGATTGGTCTAGGCTACCAGATTTTCAGGTTAGGGTGCGCTTTAGAACTGAGAATATAAAGTTCCAGATTGAGGGTAAGTGCTTCCTCTTGAAGGCACTAATTATGGTGATGTTTGGTTCGTTGTAGCCTAAAAAACTTGACAAATTCAATGAGAGTGTGTTGCTCTGGTTGAACTTCATAGGCCTCGATTTGCAGTTGTTCAGGGGTTTGGATGTTGAAGATCCTCTACAGCGTTCTGGGCATGATCCTACTATTCCTGCTCCTCCACGAGCACCAGCATCGACTTTACCAACAATTCCTCTTTGTTCTTCGATATACTGACACGTAGACCACCATTGTTGAACATAGACCTTTGGCATGGTGGTGTCTACCATTGTTAGGGTGTTGAAAAGTTCTGATTGGTGGAAACATTCCAGGATGATGTGGTAGAGTGGTTCGTATCTAGTAGGGTCAAGATTGACACGAAATTTGTTACTGTTGAAAGGAAATGGTAGGATGTCGATTTGATCGACAGGGTCTACTCTACTTGATTTAGTGGAGTTTTGTGCGGCCATTGTTTGCAGGTTGCAGGTGGGATGAACACAAAGATGGTTTGTAAGAAAGAAGAGAGGGAAAAAGATGAACTCAAAGGATTTGAAAGCGTAAAGAATTAAATGAGGTTTGAAATGGGTTTTTATACTCGATCGATTCTCAGGGATACCGATTGGAATGTACTCGAGTGTCAGATAGTGGAACGACGCCTAGAAGGGACGTGGTTATGGCTTAATGTCAGTTGGCCAATCGTATGATGCCACGTGTGTCTTGGAACTGACAAATTTCTGAGATGGAACCGTCACGGTTAGGGTTTAGCAAGTGGCAGGTGGTTGAGCCTCAGAACTAACGCGCACTCATAGTCCATGTTGTTTTAGAAAATGCACAAGGTATTTGACAACGACAGAAGTCTGTTGAAATGTCCTTCTGTCATTTTGACTCTGTTGAGTATCTTCTCTCATGTTATCACAAGTGACCCCTTTCAACATGTTTCACCTTTAATACCCAAAAATCATTAAAATCCTAGTTCTGATGTGGAAATAATCAGTGAATCCTTTAAGACATAGATTTGGTCTCAGAAAGTATCACAAAGGCTCTGATGTTGATATCAGAGGCTCTGATGAAGTCTTAGAGACACGATTTTGATGAAAAGTTCAGAGATATATTCAAAGTTGTTTTCATCAGAATAGGTTTTCCCTTCTCAAAAACTGATTTCTTCTCGATTATCCTTTGCCAAGTCATGATTTTTGAAAGAATTGATTCTTTTGACTTGCTCCCCCTAGAATAATGAGCTAATTCTCAAAATAACCTTTTAAACTCCCCCTGGAGTGATGAGCTTATTTCTAAGATTAAACTTTTAAGCTCCCCCTTGAAATGGGCATGATTTGAAAAGTATTTACAGAAAATAATAACTGATAAAACAAACAAGAGAGTCTCTGATGGACAGATCAGAGGCTCTGAGTACAATAAAATGTTGAAAGTATGCTAACAGAGCTCTAAAGAGAACAATAGAGGTCCTGACAAAATGTACTACCTAATTACTCTATCAGAGCCTCTGAGATGGATGTCAGAGGGTATGATGTTTTGTCCAAAGATTATGAAGACATATTGAGCATACCCATCTTGCTGATCAAGAAATTAAATCTCCTTTCATGAAGGGCTTTTGTAAATAGATCAGCAAGTAGAAAGGCAGCTGAAACAAAGAACATTTCAATTATTCCTCTTTCAACATGATCTTTGATAAAGTGGTACCTTATATCAATGTACTTTGTCTTTGAGTGCTGAACTGGATTTTCTGTGATTGCTAATGCACTTTTAGAGTCATAGAAGATTGGAACTCTGCTGTATTCAAGACCGTAGTCTCTGAGATGAGTCTTCATCCAGATTACTTGTGAACAACAACTAGCAGCAGCAACATATTATGTTTTTGCTATAGAAGTTGACACACAGTTCTGCTTCTTGGATGTCCAACTCATAAGCTTGTCTCCAAGTAACTAACAGCTTTCAGAAGTATTCTTTCTGTCATTCCTGCATCCTCCATATTCTGAATCTGTATATGCTAGAAGCTCAAAGACATAGTTAAGAGGATACCAGAGACCCAAAAATTGAGTCCCTTTAAGATATTTGAAAATTCTTTTGACAACAGACAGATGAGATTCCTTAGGATTTTCTTGAAATCTAGCACAGAGACAAGTTGCAAACATTATATTAAGTCTGCTTCCTGTTAAGTATAAAAATGATCCTATCATGCCTCTGTTGGTCTTGGAATCCACATATTGACATATTTGAGTTGGATTTGAGTTGTTGAGCTTATATTTTCTTTAAATATCAGAGACTTATTTGGAGCAGGAACTGATCATAATCAATGTTGTCGTCCTCATCAGTGGGGAAGACCAAATTTACCTGGAGATTTACGGCACTGGCGGATTTTTCGTACCATGCATCTTCGGTCTCTGGGTTGTCCTCACAATCTGGATCTATCATGTCCAGAATCGGTATGTCTGATGAGTCAAAATCAATCAGTTCCTGTGTTGAACCCTCGGGCTTTTCAACCGTCGGGTCTTCTTCATCTGATATCTCCATGTCTATAACCATGTCTGCTAAAGGCAACTCGGCTTCTGGTGCTTCTTTTGTAGCTGCCGCAGTTGGGGGTTCCTGATGAACCACAGTTGTAGCTTTAGCCTGGATAAGGGAGGTGGTCTCGGTCAGACGTTGTCTTTTCTCCCCCTCACGGTGATCAAGATCATCCTGGTCATCGTGTTTCCGCTTCAGGCCGCCTGCTTGACTCTTGCAGGTATCTTCGAGTGAGCGTACTCTCTCGGACAGCGTTGTGAGCGCTAGGTTGTAGTCCTTGAGAGTCAAGTCAATGGCGTCTAAGCGAGTGGTAATAGATGAATATGGAGCAGTGACCTGTGATCGGAGAACTGAGATCAGGTATGCTTCAGTAGAGGCGGTTGTATCTGATTCCTGGAGCAGTTGGGCCAATAGCATCGTCTTCAGGGTGTCCACCGAATAGATAGGTTGCGGTTGAATCGGTGGAGGTGCAGGGGCGGTTTCAGTTTTGACGAGGTGGCCTTTACCATTGATAGCGCGCATAGCTTTGGCAAGTTTAGCGGCTACATGTTGCTGCATCTGTTGCTCCATATCCTGGCGGACAGCCTTAAGGGTGATGTCCAGGGACCCTGGTGACATAAAGTCTGGGTTACTAACTCCGGGATGACTTAGGTTACCCGTTGAGACATCTATCGCGGGGGTAGAGCCACCTACGTTTACAGTTGGCGTGATAATAACTGTGGTAGGATTTCCGTCCGATCCTCGTGTTCCGGCAGACGGAGACACTACAGACGTTCCGGTCGAGTCACGAAGAGTCTCGACTTGGTGTTGCTCCGCTTCGAGTGTCCTAGCCGAAGAATGTTCAATATCAAAAGGCGCTAGACTCGGTTGTGCACGAAATGAAGGCTAGAGCGGCGGATGCTGGTCTCTTGTTTCAACACCAGAACCCTCCAAATGAGAGACCAGTGGAAGTTGTGCTAAATCCCCGTGCAAGACTGAAACATCCGTCATTTGAGAGGCGGATGAGTGGATGGGGGTCGTGCAATTGCTCCGCTGGGTTCACCGAGGCTTCTTCAATACCCCATCCCAACAAATGAGACGGGATAGCAGATATGGCTACCCGGATATCACGTGGCTGGGTTCGCTCGGGAGCCTCGTTATCTTTACGGCTCAATCTTTCTTGGTTCTTTGTCGACCTTAACTCCCTCCTTCTCACATGTTCTATGTCCCAGGGAAGGTCCCTCTGGCACTGGCTGGACCATGGGATTCCCTAACCCTCGTCTATATGCTATCACAGGTAGGGCTTTAGGTATGTGCATAGCTGGGGTATTATCCTGCTCCCCCTCAAAACATACATGGGGATTGACTTGCTCCCCCTCGAAGTGAGAGGTTGTTGATCCGCCATGGAATATCTGTAAGAGACCCAAAGTTAGTAAACAAGACGAATAAACAAGTTCCGACGCGTACCTTTGCATTTAATGGCTCAATCTGAGACAGATTGAGGACTGGCAGTGTGATGGCAGGTGCTGAATTGACAAATACAGAGGAGTCCGGACATAATGAAGATATGTAGAACATCCCGGACATACCATACTTCCCGGACAAACATGGTATCCGGATGAAAGAGGATGGAATGGCAAACCTTTCGGGTCAAAACAAAGTATCCGGACAAAGGGTGTTTCCGGACAGAGTAGGGATTCCGGATAGTCCTACCCGGATACCCATCCGGTCTGATGGGTGTCCGGACACTTTTACATTTTAAAGAATAATTCCATTTTTCAAAGAGATGAAACCTGTAGAATTTTGAAAAAATGGATCTCTCGCTCCCCCTCAAACTGAGAATGGGGAAAAACTTGCTCCCCCTCGGATAGTGTATAGGGATGTGCAATGGAGAGTCTGACACACAAAACTTTAGACATTTAAAGAAAAATTTGTGTCGCTCCCCTCAAATGATGAGCATTAGATGACATGCTCCCCCTTAGAATGTGCGCGTAGAGTGAAGTGCACACGGGAGTATCCACACACACAAAAAACTTTTTTTAACATATTTAAGAAAAAATGTGTGTGACGCTCCCCCTCAACAGTGGAGTAACATACCTGATAGCTGATTATGCTCCCCCTAAACACATGAGCAGCTTGTTAAAGCACAGGTATAGACAAACCTTACGTCTTCTTAATATTGTTCCTTGTAGATCGTGAGTAGTCGTCCACAATCACAAGCACGTATTTGCGCTTATTGATGCTCGGAACACGCATTGGACCACACAAATCCATATGAATGAGTTCGAGGGTTCGGGACGTGCTCGGAGTTGCCTTCGGCGGATGTGATGCGTGCTTCATCTTTCCCTTTTCGCATGCCCCACAGAGACGATCCTTCACGAACGGAAGTTGGGGCACGCCTCTGACGTGTCTGCCTAACACCAGTTGATTGATACTTCTGAAGTTGAGGTGTGAAAGACGTCTATGCCAGAGCCAAACTTAATCAGAGTCGGCTTTTGACAAGAGGCAGACAGGTTTGACGGATTTGATTGCTGCGAGGTCAATGGTGTAGAGATTGGTCTTTCGAGTCCCAACCAGTAGCTCTTCTCCGTCGTTGTTGAGGATTCTACACCTTGTGGTTTTAAAGCTGACCTCGAGATCCTTGTCGCAGAATTGACCGATGCTGAAGAGATTGTGTCCTAATCCTGCGACGTGGGATACCTTCTTGATTGTTATCTTGTCTTGTACGATGTCGTCGTAGCCCACGATCGGCGACTTCTCGTTATTCCCAAATCTCACGTGTCCGCAATATTCTTCTTTGTAGTTCGTGAGAAGCTCCCTCCTTCCGGTCATGTGCTTGCAGCATCCAGAATATAAGTACCACACATGACCGTGCTGTAAAACAAGATTAGTGAAGTTTAGGTACCCAAATTTGCTTGGGCCCTAGAGGGTTAGGTTGGGCACCGTTTGGGGAAGCTTGCTTTGTCCTAGCTTTCCCTTTAGGTGTAGGATTTACACCGGTAGAGGGAACTGGTTTTGGCACTTGTTTCCTCTTCGGTGCAGAATTTACACCTTTAGGAGGAACAGATTTTGTGGCAGCTTTCCACTTGGGTGCCGGTTTAACCCCAGTAGGAGCAACTCGTGTAGGAATGGGGTGAGTCTCCCACTGTGGTTTAACCGCTTGATTGGTACCCCGTTGGGACTGGTGTTTTTGCTTATTATTGTGGGGTTTTCGCTTATGAAATAAGTTACCAACAAAATAAGGTGCATACCAATCATTATTGTGAATATCATCAAAATCATTCCAACCACAATTAGAACAACATAAACAATCATGCGATAACCGAATCAATTGATTAAGAGAATTAACTTTAACGGGAAAAGAAACATCAAAATGGTTCCAATGATTCCAAGCATAATTGTCTTTGTCTATTCTAGAATTAAAGACAGGTGGGGAAGACTTTGACGCATCCTTCTTGACAGATTCCCTCTTTAGCCACTTTGGTGTTTCTTTATTAGCACGACCATTTTTATCTGAAACAGCAGGGACAGTATGATCAGTGACTTTTGAGGAAACAGGAATCGTAGTGGTCGGACGTTCGGTCATTTGCTTCGGCTGTGATTGTTTTTGAGAATTTGAAGCGTTTTTAAGAATCTTGATCACAGCCGGAGTCTTGGTTTGAGAACATTCGCCCTTTTGAAAATTGACCGGACGATTAACCACTGGAGACAAAAAGTCAGAATGACTTGGAGAAATAGTATTTGTGGTAGTCAATGGTCCGGTCTTTTGCCTCGGCTGTGATTGCCTTGTCGAAACAGGTTTCGAAGTTGGTTTTGATTGAGAAATCTTGATCACAGCTGGGGCCTTTGTTTGAGAACAGCTACCATTTAAAAAATTAACCGGATGATTGACTACGGGTGATAGAAAATCAGTGTGACTTGGAAGAGGTTTGTCGAAAGGGAACGACTCGAACTCTTCTTCACAGTTACCCTCGGAGTTCATGTACTCAGAAACATTTATCTTGGGAAGTACTGGACGGGGATCAAGTGAGGAAGGTGAGGAACTCTTTGTGCTTGTGTGCTTTGGGGAATTTGGTGCGGAAGCTAAGAAAAAATCAGAGTTCAAATTCCTTAAAACACTCTCGCCTTGAGAATCTTGACCGTCTTGTGTACTAGAAATCTTGCCTAAGAAGGCTTTGCACGAAGATGTGTCGGATGAATTTGAGGAAGGTTCGGGTGAAATCTTCTTGTCAGATAGCAGTTGGTCAATTTTCTCTTGAAGCTGACCATTTCTCGTGTACTCTTCCATCTTTTATGTTGCCAAGGCAGACAGTTGTGATGTGAGTCGATTGATTTCACTCCGAAGCATTTCCTGTCCTTCACCAGACACAACTTTGGTTTTGACCGGTTGTAGATTCTCAAGTTTTGTAAGTAAGTCTTGTCTTTCCATTTGAAACCTTGATCTTTCTTTCTCAATGGACTCCTCCAACTCGACTATCTTTGCTTCCAAGATGAGAGGGGGAACATAGAGTTTAAACTCATCCGTCTCAGTCTTGGTTGCAGGTGCTAGGTCCTCATCCTTTTTGGAAGAATCCTTGGGACTAGCTACCTTGTAGGGGTCGAAGTAGTCATTGGAAAGGTACTTTTGTCCTTTTGATATGAGTAGTTTAAAGGTTCACAACAAAATGGAAGTTGAATTCCTCGTTTTTGTGTGCGTTTATGTTCCTCGATCTCCTCTTCCTTTTTAGGTTCAAGAGGACCAGTCCATTGAATTGCGTACTCCAGATACTTTTTATCTAACCCATAACACGCAAAATCATACAGAGTGGGAACTTGATATCTTCCCTTTTTCAAATAGTGTGGGTTATCATATCCGATTCCCCATTCTTTGTTAAAGTACGTGAACTCTTTGGGTTTATTCAAAAAAATGGTTTGATCAGTTTGACCCCTTTTGTGGAGTTTGGTTTCAAGATCAAGAATTTTGGCCACATACTCCTTGTGTTGAATTTGAAGAGAAGAACATCGATAAGTAATGTCTTCTTTCTCATTCAAGCACTGATCAAACTGACGTTGGAGATCAGATAATTTGGCCCTTAAGTCTTTAGGTGCTAATGACAGATTTTTGCATTTAATGGTCAAGTTAGCATTATCAAACTTATACTTCTCAGTTAATTTCATTTGAACATTAAGCTTTTCAGTTATTGAACTAATTTTAAACTTTTGTTCTTCATATGTGGCCTTGAGGGAGTTTGCCTTTTCGGTGATAGTTTGCAGTTGATGTATGAAGTTTTGTAGGCAAGAATCACATACCTGATTTGTTGTTGCCTTTTCTTCATCCGTAGACGATTGATATCCCATGAAAGCATCAGCACCTTCATAATCGTCCTCATCATCAGATCTTCCTAGCTAGTACTCATTTTCAACGAACATTGCCTCCCCAGCCTCCTTCTGTCTGGCCAGTGCAAGCTTGGCCTCATAGTAGTGAGAGTTCTTCACTGTAGGCTGACGGCAGTCTTTAGCGAAGTGACCGAGTTTCCTGCAGTTGTAGCATTTCACAGGTTCATCTCTCTTCTTCCGGTCACCTTTCTCTGTCTTCTCCTTCTTCTCAGATTGATCTTGCTCTTCTACCTTCTTCTTTCCTTCATACCGATCCTTATAGTCATGACGATTATTGGAGGAAGTGGAGTAGCATTGACTATTGGAAGATGGCTTCTTGTAGAACTGTTGTTGTTGAAAGGATTTAGTCAGAAGGGCAATAGCTTTCATTAAGTCTGATACATCACCATCAGCATCACCGTCTTTCTCGTCTTCAGGTTCTGACTCGGAGGAGCTTTGCTGTGGACCGCGCCTGGATTGGCTGCCCGAAGATTTCCCTAGTTTGGAATTCATGAGGGCAATAGGATCAGCAGATGGTTTTGGCTCATTCTTCTTCTTTCCCAGAAGCTCATTCACTTCATCTTCGTCTTGGAGAAGTGTCTCATACAGTTCATTGATGCTGATGTTCTCTATCAAGTTGTTGTGCTTGACATGAGAAGCATACACTTTCCATTCAGGTAGCAAGTTGTTGAGGAACTTTAGTGCGTTCTCAGTATTGGAACGAACAATTTTATTCTTGTTCAGTTCATTGAGGAGTAGACAAAATCGTTCATAGGCCTGGGTGAGGGATTCACCGTTGCGCTGCTTGAACCCATCGAACTTGGTTATCGCGCTATTTATCTTCAGCTGATTTCCTACAACGCTCCCACGCATCATTCTGGCTACTTGGTCCCACATGCCCTTAGCCGTCTCTTTGTAACTATCTATAGCAGTGTAGATGGAATTAGGAAGAGCTTGAATCAGATATCTCTTTGCATGCTTTTCACCTTTAATCATGCCTCTTTCAAATTCTGTCATTTCAGCAAGAGTCTTGTCCTCACGTCGAGCTACTGCAGTTGAAGTTGCAACTATGTCCTTCATTGGCTTGGGAATTGGGCCATTATCCAGAGCTCTCTTGATGTACTCATAGTTGTCCTTGGACTCTATGAAGATCATAAACCTATCTTGCCATTGGCTGTACTCGTTCGGATAGAGACACGGTGGCTTGGTGTCAGTGCCAATTGCGAGAGCTTCACGAGAAGTAGACATCTTTGGTTGCAACGGAGTGATCGTCAGACAAGTTGATCGATTCAGAGTGTAAACCTAACGCAAGGTACTAAGAGTGATGACCTAACGCAGGTTCTACGAGTGATTGGACTAAACTGAACTTACTGGATAGGAATCCAAATAAGTGATCTGATCTAGAAGTGTCCGGATCAGATTTGATGCAAGTAGATCAATAAGAAACAAAAGTGTCCGGATAAGAGGAAGTATCCGGATAACTTCAGTTGTCCGGTTAACCAAGGTTACCGGATGGCTTAAGTTACCGAATAGAAAACTGAAACAAAATGTTTCCGGATACAATGAAGTTTCCGGGTACAATGGATTGTCCGGATAAGATATGTCCGGAAACACTGGGTTTCCGGAGACAAATGTTACCCGGATTGTATAGGGAATAGAGACTTACCCGGATGCAGTACTTACCCGGAAAGGAGGACGTATCCGGAGAGGTTGGATGAGTCCGGATGGAAATCACACAAACGTCCGGACACTGTGAAGTTATCCGGAAACGTCGGCTGGTTTATCCGGAAACGTCGGCTGGTTTATCCGGAAAAGTCGACTGTTTGCTCAAATCGATTGAATTTTCGATTAGGGTTGCCCAAAATCGATCCTGGAAGATTAGTAACAATGCCAAACACAAAAGTAACACTAATCCAATCGATTTTAATGCAAAAACAACAAGTTTTGATGGTTAAAAATCGGATTTTTGTCAAGAACACAACCAAAACTTTTGATCTTAAATTGCTAAATTAACCACTCAAACGATCGAATTGGAATGCAAAAATTTCCAGAAATACTAACAAGTATAATGCTAACAAAACCCAATAAACAGAGTTGAACAATTTAGCCAGAATCAAAGATTTGAAAATTCAAGAATGGTCAGACGTGAAAAAGTCAAACTAACCAGAAATCAGTGAATGAATCTGTGAATCGAATCCGTCCGTCTGCTCTGATACCAATTGTAAGAACCATATACGTGCAACAAATAAGAAATCAGTAATATTAATCAATAAGAATAATGATTTCCAACTGTCATCCCTTTCATTAACTTTCAGAGAGAATGTTTACAATACGAATAGAAAGCTAAAGAGACGATTTTCTTGTTTTTCAAAGCTAATCACACATTAAATACATCGGGCCCGTGGTTAACAAGCCCACGGCCCGTTCACTAATAAGCTCTAATTTAAACAAATACAATTCAACCCTTGAACTTTAAATCAACTATAAAACCTGCCCTAACAAGAAGCTTGCTCAAATCTATATCAAGGAAATCGTCACTCGTCATGGAGTCCCAGTTTCCATCATATCAGATAGAGATAGCCGCTTCACATCTCGATTTTGGCAGTCTCTTCAAAAAGCGTTAGGTACGCAATTAAACTTGAGCACGACCTATCATCCTCAAACGGATGGTCAGAGTGAGTGAACCATTCAGACATTGGAAGACATGCTTTGGGCATGCGTGATAGACTTTGGAGGAAGTTGGTATAACCACTTGCCGTTAGTTGAATTTTCATACAACAATAGCTAGCACACCAGTATTCAGTGTGCACCATATGAAGCTCTGTATGGACGCAAGTGTCGGTCACCACTTTGTTGGTTGGAAATTGGAGATAGACAACTATCTAGTCCGGACATTGTCCAAGAAACCACTGACAAAATTGAAATCATCAGAGATAGGCTTAAAGCAGCTCAAGATCGTCAAAAGAGTTATGCGGACAATCGTAGGAAGCCTTTAGAATTTCAAGTTGGTGACAAAGTCTTTTTGAAAGTATCCCCTTGGAAGGGAACTGTCCGGTTTGGGAAAAGAGGAAAGAATTGGACCAGTAGCTTACAAGCTGGAATTGCCGATAAAGTTAAGTGCTATCCACCACACGTTTCACGTGTCAAACCTGAAGAAGTGTTTAGCTGACAAAGCAGTAACCGTGCCTTTGGAAGAAGTCCAAATCAACGATAAGCTGCACATCATAGAGGAACCAATTGAGATACTTGATAGAGAGGTCAAGCGTCTGAAGCGAAGCAAGATTCCAATAGTAAAAGTCCATTGGAACACAAGGTGTGGGCCTGAGTACACTTGGGAACGGGAGGATTACATGATGCATAGGTAACCTTATCTCTTTGCTAGCAAACCTGTTAAAGATAGTAACACTTGAATTTCGGGACGAACTTCTTTTAACCGGGGGAGACTGTGACAACTGTCAAATTTACACCTCAAGTTAGAACTACACTGGATATCTCATTTACTCGTGTCATAGTCCACACAGTGCAATTTTAGCAGTAAACGCGGTACGATAGGAGAATTCGAGAAATTTTGCCTAAGAAACCCTTGAATTAGGAAATTATCCATAAATCTCATAAAATGCCAACTTAACCTACACTTATACCACAAGTATTTATATAATTAACAATTTTTGTATTTCAATCATATTATATAAAAATACTTTACTTTTATATAATTATTTTGTATTTTTAATTATTAAGAAAAATACTTGTATTTTAAAATTTAATCAAAAAGTCATGATTAGACTTTTATATTTTCATCACACTACCCCACCCCCCCCCCCCCCTCTCTACTCCCTATGTATTCCTTTAATCTCTACAATTCATTCACAACAACACTCCACTATCTCTCACTAAAATCTCACTAGAGATTTCTCTCACCCTTTTTCTCTCTCCATCCTCAAATCTTCATCCCATCTTCAAACCTTCATCCATCTTCAACCAACAATTCAGCCCCTAAATCATCTCCTTTCAAAAGATCAAAAGAGTTCAAGGTAAATACAAGTGTGTTGGGTGAAATCCACACACACTCTTTTGTTTAAATTTCACTTTCTTGCATTTTTATGAATGTTCTTCATCTCCTTCTACACTTTCTTTATTTTTCTTAAAAATCATCTTTACAAATCTTAATGTTTGTATATTTACCACCATAACACCTACTTGTTATTAAAAAGGTGGTGAATCCAAAATCAAACCCATGTTAAGATCAAGGATGAACTTTTAAAACACATGCATGTAGTTTTCTTGAGAAATCCATATCTTTATGTTCAAGAGTTTCATGAGTGGACCATTGAAATCCACTAAAAACATACTTAAACAAACATGCATGAGCTCAAAATGCATAATTTTAAGTTGCATGTTGAAGTTCTTGACATGAACATCAACATTCTTCAAAATGAGTCTTTTTCAAGAGTTTATAAAAGATGAGTTGATGGGTAACTTGCATGTAATTTAAATGGTTCAAAAATTTGTTTGGAACTGAAAATAAGTGTTTGGGAAAGGGTCAAATCGGATTTTGCATGCAAAGGAATAGGAATTTTGGGTAAAAAGTCAATATAGGTGCACATGCACAAAGGGTGGTTTTGACAGCTTGCTGTCAGATTCCACACCTCTTTTCAAAAGGTCATCTCTCACTCAATACTACTCCAAATTAAGTAATTATTTTTCTGGAAATTATTTCTATGTGTTAGGATTCAAACCCAAGTGGTTTCACTCAAAAACTCAAAGATTTCGTCTACCAAACAGTCTTCACAAAAACAGTGCGCAAACAGCAACGTTTTCTGTCGAGTTTTACGACAAGTGTTGTTTTATGTACTTAAACACTTCTAAAAATTATGAAAATTATGCCAAAAGTTTCCTAACTCATTAAAACCCTTGGACATAAAATATCTTGACCCAACTATACTTGGAAATTACCCAAAGAGGGACACAAAATGACACCAAAATCTGGACAGCAAAGGACAAACTTCTGACTATAATTGAGGACTAACTTCTAATCCCATTTCATCATTGTAAAACCCAGAATCTAGCAATGAAATGTAGAGAGAGAATCTAGAAAGCACTAGTCATCCATATATTGATCTTGAAAGAGTAAATGACAAATGCTACAAGTGTTCTAGATTGTTACTTACAAATGAACTAGACATGCCTATTTATACCCTTAACATACAAGGTATAAAGGCATTGTGAACTAATACAGTACATTGACTTTACAGTAAATCTTGAATACAATAATGATCTAACAATCTCCCCCTTTGGATTCAAGATTTTAAAAATATGACAATAGTCTTCAGCTCTTTGTAAAGTCAATCTTCTCAAACAGACACTCTATCAAATCATCTTCAAGTCTTGTACATGAAAAACAGATCTTTGCAGCTTTATCAGTCTTTGACAAACAGTAACTTCTCATATCCTTCTTGATGCAAGAACCTTAGTTCTCATATTAACTTTAAGGATCCAAAACCATCAATTCTGATGATGAAGAGTGCGAAATCAAGGAATCTGGATCAAGGCAAGTACGAAACCAACGGAAATCGAATCAAGTTGGGTCCGAAACCATGAGAATTCGTATCATGAAGGATGCGAAACCATGCCAAATCTGAATAAATGGAATCCGAAACCATTTGAGATAGGAATAGAGAGATGCGAAACCATCCACATTGTTGAACTTTTAGGTGTAAGGACATTCTAAAACGCTCAGAACTAAGATAACCAAATTCAACAACATTTCTGACTTCACAAGATTCGAAACCAACATTTCTTGTATTTTGAATGATTTCTTGAACTTAGTATCTTCATCTCTTTGCTTCGACATGAAATTGAATTAAACATTTCTCCCCCTTTTTCGATGATAGTGAGCATCATGATCATCGAAAACCTTTTTCAATTCAGTCGCATCTCTGAGTATTACTAACAATCTCCTCCTTAATGAATAACCTTGCTCCCCCTCAAAATAAGAATTCTGGAGCAATTTGTTTTCTCCCCCTGAAAGTATGCATATATTTCATTAAAAATATTCATTTCAAATACAGTGCATTAATGAAAACATTTATACAAGGAATATAAAATTCATTGAACTACATTGTATAACTAATAACATTTGATCATTTGAAAGCTTTACAAAAGAAATCCAATTTAATGAAATTTAACAGATTTTTCAATCAAATGAAATCAAATGCATGTGTTTGGATTCAAGAACAAGACATCATTGCATATCAAGTTAAAAATGTTCAGTTTCAACCCCTTTATTAAATCTATTTGGTGTGCTAGCATTCGAAATATGATTAGCTTCAAGCATACGCAATTCTAAAACATATAAGAATACTTTGCTCTACTCACACTATTTGTCCAAAATCAGGATTTTCACAAATTTACGGGTTTATCGCGACTTTGTATTTTCCCCAAGTTTCAAGAGATGCGTGCTCATTGGCATCTTTTCTTTTGTGCACATTGGCATTTTTTGATATTGTGCTCATTGGCATCTTTTGATCAAAAAGTTTAGTAAGAATAAGATACACCGTTAAACATGGCTTTCTATCTGGTTCTATAGCAGGATTTGGGTTAGCAGATCCCAGACCAGTTGGCCTTAGGTGCTAGGTGTCGAGCACCCCTTAGAACTTAATTTCCCAAACCAGAAAGGCCACATCAATATATCTTAAACCCATTTGTACAAGTAGAACATGGCTTTCTATCTGGTTCTATAGCAGGATTTGGGTCAGCCGATCCCAGACGAGTTGGTCTTAGGGACTAGGTGTCTAGCACCCCTTAGGACTTACTCTCCCAAACCAGAAAGGCCATAGGTACAAACTTTTAAACTAAATGATAGTTATTTGTTTACTTGATGCATCTCAATCACTTGGTTCTAAAAACATAATGCTTCCCCCATATTTTCGTTTCCATCCATCACTCAGACATTTAGGCTTTTTGAGCATTATATTCTATATAAGTGCAGAATTCCATAATTTTGAGTATTCAACATAATTTCATTCATGTTTTGCTGACCTTTCGATTTCTTTCAGGAGTGAAAGATGAAACAAATATAACTCAGATAATACAAAATTGCTTGAAAAATCATCCTTGACACACATTTTATTCATTGAAAGAAAATTGAAAAATTTCTTTTCATTGAATTAAATTTGTGAAAATTCAAACATTCAAAGCAGTAGAAATAAAACATAATGCAATGTTACCTTTCACCACTTGTTCCTTGAAACAGAAAGATGTGTCAGTTAAGGATATCACCTGAGTAGTATGAGTTCTAAACTGATTTGTTTAGAAGTCTTAGACTTTGATGTATGGGTCCTGAACTGAATTGTTCAGAAGCCATAGTCGTTGAAGCACGGGTTTTGAACTGATATGTTCAAAAGCCAAAAACGTTGAAGCATGGGTCCTGAACTGGTGTATTCAGAAAACAATAATTTTGCTCTCCCTTAATGGCACAAGTACTCTTCTTAAAAATATTCACCGCTTCTCTTCTGTTTTCAGTCATGTGTGTGGTATATATATTTCCAAATTAGCACAACACATGATGAACCTACAAAACAGATTAAGCAGATTTTGGTACCCAACGGCACTTGGGTCCTAGTGTGTCAGGTTTAGATTTCTTAAAAGGAATACTGTATGTACCGTACCAATAAGAAGTATAATCTTTATGTACAAAATCATTTGATCCACAGTAAGAACAACAGATTTTCTTATGTGCCAACCTAATCAGATAATTTGCGGAATGAATAGGATTAGGTTTAGCAGAAGATTTACCTTTCGGCGCATTGTTCTTTTTGGCCTTTGATGTGGAAGCAGATGATTTTGGTACATCTTTCTTTGGAATCGTTGTGCCTTTGACTCTCCATTCCATCTTCACCTTTTTGAAGACGGGAACTTCTTCAGGTTTGGAAGTATTAACTTTAGGCACTTTTGAATCCTTATCCGATTTATCAAGCAAATGATTATAGAAGAGATTTGTTGAACGAATCTGATCTTTTGAGAAATCAGTTGATCTATTAAATTGTTTAGAAGGAATATTTTTAAAACTTGAACTTGAAGAAGTTTTAAAAGAGCGTTCAGAATCATTTGAAATAACAAATGGAGTCTGAAAGATAGTATCATGACTGGCCTGCTTTGAGACATCAAATTTAAAAATGACGTCTTCAAGTTCTTTGACTTTGTTTATCAAAACATTTTTCTCTTTAGAAATTAGATCAAATTTCTTTTGGAGATCAGATTTGATCAATTGATCCTTCATAATATCATTTGATAAACCAGATAACCATTTGGTAAGATTAAGAATCGCATCTTCAAAATATTCGCGTTCCGATTCAAAATCTTTTTCCAAAAACTTTCTTTTATCAGTAATCTCTTTGAAAATTTCCATATTTTTCTTTTTAAGGGTTTTACTTTCCTTTTCAAATAGATTTTTCTTTTCCGCAAAATCTTTTATTTCTTTTTCCGAAAGATTTTCTAAATCAGAGATTTTCACGGAAAGTTCAGTACTTTTAATCTCAAAAGTTTTTCGTTCAGTTTCAAAATCAGCTCTTTCTTTTTCGAGCTTCTCTTTTTCTAAAATTAAAACTTTCTCAAAGTCAGAAACTTGTTTTGAAAGTTTAATACATTTCAGCTCAGTTTCTTTCTTTTCTTTAAGAACTTTCTTTGAAGAAAGAGACTCTCTTTCATGTTCAGAAAGCTTTTTCTTCAAATCAACACTTTCATCTTCCAATGTTATTCTTTTCTCTTGAACTTCTTTTAATTGTTCTCTAAGATATGAGTTCTCCTTCTCTCTCTTGTCTTCAATACTCTTCAGATCAGCATTTTCCTTTTGAAAGATTGTTACTTTTTCTTGAAGTTTCTTGATTAGATCGTGCAGACTCGAGTTGTCTTTCTTTGTTTCAAGACCTGCAATATATATACTTCAAGATCAGTAATTCTTTTTGTAAGTTTAGCATTTGAAGAAAAAATGTCTAAAATTTGTCTCTTTAGATCAACATTTTCTTCCTCCAATGCTTTATTTAAAACATAAAATGAAGGATTTGAAGTATTAGGTTTAACAAAATTTTGCTTCAACCTTCACCACTGGATTTAACAATACTTTGCTTCAAACTTTCATTATTAGATTTAACAAAAGTTTGTGGTGTTGAAGGTATTTCTGTTATAAGAACTTGTTGCAAAATTTCATTATTTGGTTTAACAGAAACTTGTGGAGTTAGAGGTATTTTTGTTATATTAATTTGCTTCAAAGCCATTTCTCTCTTTGTATTGCTAGATATTGATCTTTCAGAAAATCAAGCAGAAAGTGTATAAAATACACTATTGAAAAAAAAAATTATATAATTTTGTTTTTTTTGTTTTTTAAATCAACACGAATTCGGATCAAGAAGGATTCGAAACGAAGGATTTCAAACCAATAAGGATTCGAAACCAAGGATTTCGAACCAAGAAGGATTCGAAACCAAGGATTTCGAACTTAACTAGATCCGAAATCAACAGATTTCGTATTGGTCTTGAGGCGAAACCAATGGTTTCAAATGCAACTTGATGCGAAACCACTTGATTTCGGACTTAACAGGATGCGAAACCAACGATTTCGTATCCTTAAGGATCCGAAACCAAAACTTATGATTTTATCTATGTGATTCGAAATCAAGCTACAGTAAATGAAGAAGGATCCGAAACCATCTAAGAATGTTCCAAAACCATCAAGAACAATCCGAAACCTTCACTTCGAACTCGAAAATCCCAGATTCAGCCATAACTTTTTCAATTCTTGATCAATTGTTATGAAATTTGCACAGATTTGTTCGAAATTTGATTCCACACACTTTCTTAGTTGATTTCAAATCCCAAATCGATCAAATTAATCGACTTTTGATCCAAAAACAGTAAGAACAAGTTTTCGAACAAAAGTTTATAAAATGGTCAGATTTGCAATTTCTGTGCAGAATTTGGATGAGATTCTTGAATTAAAGATGTTCAGGGATGAAAATCGAGTGCAATGATGTCAAGAATCAATCCAAAAGATCAAAAAATGAAAAAATGATGATTCTGGATGAATAGTAATCGAAGAAGGGTTAGAAATCATCATGAACAGTGATGAATAGTAATCGATGAAGGATCCGAAATATTCAGCTTTAGTGTAAAAAATCTTCAATTTGGTCTTTAATTTGCTTGAATTTTCTGTTTAGCTCTGATACCAAATGTAAAACCCAGAATCTAGCAATGAAATGTAGAGAGAGAATCTAGAAAGCACTAGTCATCCATATATTGATCATGAAAGAGTAAATGACAAATGCTACAAGTGTTCTAGATTGTTACTTACAAATGAACTAGACATGCCTATTTATACCCTTAACATACAAGGTATAAAGGCATTGTGAACTAATACAGTACATTGACTTTACAGTAAATCTTGAATACAATAACGCTCTAACAATCATTTTATGATGAAATTGTGGAATACATATGTATATCTTGTGGTTATATATTTATGCATTTTATTTACTCTTGATCCCATTTCATCATTTTATGAGGAAATTTTTGGAACATACATATATAACATATCAATATACATTTATTCATTTTATATATTCTTGATCCCATTTCATCATTTTATGATGAAATTGTGGAATATACATATATATAACATATCTATTTATATTTATGCACTTTAAATACTTCGTCTTTACATTCAAAACCCCTTTTTATCGTTCATACGATAAAAAATTCGGTTTATATATATATCTATACGTTCTTTAAACCCTTTTCGTTACATATTGTGACGAAATTGCGAAAACTTTAATCTAACAAGAACAATGTATACACTTGTTACGTTGATAATATTAAAACACAACAAGGCATTTTATGACGATTTGGATAGTTAATACCGAACTTTCGAGACAAAAACTCACTAGTGACCTTACGATTATAGGTTCGAAGTAGGATCATCTCGAAGTACTTGTGGGAGATTCCCGGACTCTATCGCTTATCAAGTGAGTTATCACAGCCCCTTTTTCAATGTTTTACATATTTGGGGTGAAAAGCATGTTGTTACTACAATTATTTTACGCACCGGTTGTCTCGTTTTCTTGGAAATACGAACTTGCTATACTTGTTTATGCTCTATGGTATCTATGTCTTGCGAATGTTGTAAGTTTGAGTTTTCTTTTGCTATCGTTCAAAAGTCCTCGTTTATTTCTCACGTTACCCGTTTAACTCATGGATTGAGCCGTTGGTAATTATGGATAACATTATTTGGGACTCACAAGTAGCGCTTGTTTGAGTGCATAATTATTGTTTTTCGTATGCATTGTTGGTGATAGAACATGCGATGGGGCTGCTGTCATATAGGTCGGGTAACGGGCTCACTACTTAAACATAATACATACTATTACAATGAGCAAGTATTTCATAACCGGTTGATTTATCCACTTGTACGGATTCAACTACTTTGATTTATCCACTTGTACGGATTTAAACTATTTTGCCTTATCCACTTGTGCGGATTTAAACTATTTTGCTATGGCAAACAATGTTGTACTCGTTAAACCTGTGATCTCACCAACTAGTTCACTAGTTGACCCTCTCATTTACATGCTTTTCAGGGGAACGTCATTAAGGTTGGGATCTAGGAAGGCATCACGTGATGAAGCTTTCTTTAATTATCTTTAATTATGTCATTTCCCCTTTCTGAAAAACGATTGTAAAGACATGGTTGTTGACTTTTAAATGTATTTTGATGGTTGATGTGATCTTGTAACTTTTGCTGTGAAACTTGAGCTGTACATCCCGTATTTCCGCTTTAGCGGGGTGTGACATGCCATTCCCCTTCAACAGCAATAACTTTCAAGTTAATCTCGACCCTACCCGATACGAACCACTCTACCATGTCATTCAGGAGTTTTAACACCGCTCTGAACACTTGAACGCCCTTACGATGGTGGACACCACCATGCCATAGGTCTACGTGCAACAATGGTGGACTACCTATCAGTACATCGAAGAACAAGGTTGGATCGTTGGAAAGGTTGATGCTGGTGCTCGTGGAGGAGCAGGAATCGTCAGAATAAGGCCAAGAACACTATAGAGGATCTTCAAAATCCAAACCCCTGAACAATTGCAGATTGAAACTTATGAAATCTCACTAGAACAACCAACCCTTGTTGAATTGGTCAAATTTATGGGTTACAACGAAGCCATCAACAAAGTCAGTACATTCAAGAGAAGGCACGTACCCCCAATCTGGAATTTCATGTTTTCAGTTCTTAATCGCACCCTAACCTCTAAATCTGGTAGCCTAGACCAGTCCAGCCCTGCCATACTCAAAATCATGTATGGCTTGTACATTGGAAGAAAGTTCGACTACGCAACCATCCTATATGAGGAGCTTCTGACTGTAGTCGACAACAAGAACAAGGCTCTGGAGAGAGGAAAAGAAGTGGGAGATGACAAGGCGCTGAAATCCATCCTGTTTCCAAGGTTCATAAGCCTGGCCATCAAAGCAGCCTTTAAAAAGTTGCAACTCGTCCAAGAAGGGGCACCTACACCATCTTGGACCATGGCATCCTTCAAGCCAACGAAGTCAGGTATGTACCCTAATATACGCAGAGTCCCCAGAACAATGCTATCTCTGATTCATCTGAATCATGTATCTCTAGCCTTTTATTGACATGTTGCTCAACCTCAAGAACCTAAGGTGAGATCCCCAACATATTTAGGTTCTGAGCCTCGGTTGTATGAATTTTCTGAAGAAGAGGAAGAAGGACCAGAGGTCAAAGCACCCACAAAGGGGTCTGCCTCAGAGAGAGAGGGGGAGGAAGTAGAAAATAATAAGAATAGAGTATCCTTAGAGGAATCTGTCTCAGAGGGATATGAAGTATCTTTAGAGAGATGGGTAGAGAGTTCGTCCTCTTTTGAAGAGAGTGGGCACAAAGATGAGGGCCCTGAGATTTCTAACCAAATAGGAGCCAAGAGTCCCGTGAGCATAGAAAAAGATGTTCGAGTGAATATACATGTGCATTTTAAGACTCCTACCCCCACTCCCAGTGTAAGCGAATCTTCTAGCTATGGTGAACCAGGCCATATGGCTATTGAATCAGAGGTGCACACCTCGAACCCTAACCAGCCTGGACCGTCAGAGGCAACTCTTCATGCCTCTGATATGCATATAGCCGGCGAAGTCAACTTTGATAGAATTACCTATTCCCCCAGGGTAATAATAGGACAAACCCACACGATGATGCCTCTGTCGCTCATCTATCTAATGAGGAACAACTTAGAACCTTGGGTAACTTCAGATTTACCCGCAGGGATTGTCTTACTCAGGGAAAATATGATAGCCTAGTCGCACAAGGATTGGATTGCCTGGATCGCAATACCAACTTCCACATTTACTTAATTCTCTCAGATTCTGAGGATGAGGGAGCAGAAGTAAACAGAACACCCAGAGATGGTTCTCCTCTGAGAGAACATCATGGATCGGGTGGAAGTCCTCCCAGAGTCAATGACAATGTAGCTCTGACAGGAGGCCTCTCCGAACTCGAGAGACACTTGGAATCATGTGTTGACCCCAAGGTTGCCCCTTCTAATCTTATTACAAAAGTGGAGTTTCAAGAATTTTGCAAAGAGATCGGAGACTCCTTGAATGAGTATAAACTTACAACGACAGGTATCACAGATCAGCGCTCTGCAGCAGATGAATCTCTGAGAACTGAGCAGAAAAACGTTAAGGATCGACTAGCAGAGACATCTCATAAGCTAGTCGATTTGGAGAAGAAAAGCTCTAGGGAATCCCAGAAGCTGCAGTCAGAGATCAAAGCTTTGAAGGACGAGTTAGCCAATCATCAGAGGGAAAATGCCAACAGACCTATCCAACCTCCCTCTGTGGAATTATCAGAGGCCAACCTCAGCGCCATATCTGAGGTAATAACCAAAACTATCTCTGCTACTCTTGCATATCTTCCATCATCTTCTATAGAGCCAACTCCTGCTGTTGCTGCTCCTACCCCTACCCCTGCACACCCTGATGATCAACCAATTACAAGAGCCTACATGGGAACATTCAGGAAAGAGCTTCTGAGCAGAATGATAACAATATCGGCTAAGTTCGTGGCCATGGCCCAGGCAACAAAGAAACATGTGCAAACATCCCTTGACACCCACAAAGTCAATTTTACAGATCAAGTGGATGAGGTCAGATCTTCAGCAATAGAGCTAGAAGATACTTTGAAGGACTTTGCCAAGAACTTCGATGAACCTATCTTCGATATTGCTTACAGAAAGAGATCATCTGCTGGTGAGCCAACAGAGAGAAAATTCAAGAAACAAAAGTTTGTTGTCGACAACGAGTTAGATTCAGACCTGGATGACCCTAATTTTTTGGGACAACAAAAGGGGGAGAATGAGCCCACTGTTGACTACACGTTCAAAGATAGAACTCCAAAACCAATAGATGTTGAAGCCTCTACCTCTACCTCTGTTGAACCCAACATTTAAACCATCATCCTTGACTCACCAACAACCTCGCCTACCAGAAAGGAACCAGAGAGGACAAACCAAGCCTCTATTGAAGAAAACCAACCCTAAGCAAAAATCGATACCACTATGATCATCCATGACCAACACCAGAACGAAACCTCAGAAGCCATGGCGATTCTTACTGAAGAGGAAAGGGCACAGAAAGAGAAAGACGACGAGACAAGGGTAAGATGCCATAAGAACGTGATCCAGATTAGGTAATACTAGAAGTTAGTTCTCTCTACCATCAATGCTGAACTCCGAATAGAACCCAACATTGAAGCCATTCAAGAGGCACCAACACATCAACCATCAAAACGCCAAGCACCAGAGAGCTCCACACGCCAAGAACATCCACCATCCTTAGAATAGGTATTTCACTATCCTTACGCTGATAGAGACCTCATTCAATAGGACTCTGTACCCATAAACCCAAGGCTGAACCCCAAAAGAGAAAATATGCTAGATGACACCAGAAGAAGGTTTATAACAGAGAAGACCAACATTGGTGGAAAAGTATACTCTGAACTTCCTATCACAAAGATCCAGTGCATAAATCACAGAACAACGTTTGCCTACAACAAGGTACTCTACCATGAATACATCGTGCAAAGAACGGATAACCATATGCATGTATTCAATGATAATGACCTAGTACTCATCAACCCCTACGATCTACTACATCTGCACTCATACTGCATAAACTTCTCAGACCGAAGAAAGACTGCCATAACTGCAAGGTACGAGGTTGAACTAGCCATGGAAGAACATGTGAACCTCAGAACACAAATAGATTTTTAGCATGTTATTTCCTTCGAATTGGACAAGTTATGCATCGGACCCCCAGATGAGAGTATGGAGGGACTTGAGCATTATCCCTTAGGATAATTGGTAGCAGAACCTGAAGCCTTCATTGTACAACATAAGGGAATCAGGAAGGCAATTCATTCTTCAGAGGCACCCAAATATTCGTCCCAATCGCTGAAGTTCCTGAGGAAGATAGTTCAAGGTCGTGTTGGAAGTTCAAGGTGTCCAGAAGAAATCATCAGAAGCTACCTCGTGAATATATATATCTGACCCTAGAATTTAGGGCTTTAATTATGAAGTTTGATAGAATTCTCAGAGGCAACTTTTATGATAAAATCTACTCTCTTTTCTGTACTGTAATGTATCTCATGTTTAAAAGAAGTAAATGGGTTTTACAGAGGATGACTTTCTCCTCTTTGTAGTGTAGCAAAAGTTGTATTTTCAATACTTAGGGGGGAGAGTGCTAGCCCAAGTATTTCATGTGTAAAAGTATTGAAAATATTACAAGTCAGAAGAACGTCAGAGACCAAGATCTCAGAGATAGCTCAGAAGACTTAGAAGAAGATCAACAAAAGAACGTAAGAGGACTATGAGTGAAAGTAAATTAATCTTAGGGGGGAGAGTGAATTAAACATAAGAGGACTATGATCTCAGAGATAGCTCAAACAGTATGTTTATGCTTCTGCTACCTTTGATAAACCAATAGAAAGTGAATTAAACATAAGAGGACTATGAGTGAAAGTAAATTAAAATTTTAGGGATCACCATCGTAAATAATGTACTTTAGGGACCAAATCCAAAATTTGGGTAAACTACAGGGACTACCGGTGTAATTCACTCTATTTGTTTTTTAAACAAATGAACGATGAAGCATTGCCTGATGCATGGGAAAGGTATAAAGACTTGTTCAGAAAATTCCCTCACCATGGCATTCCTTATTGTATTCATCTAGAAACATTTTACAATGGTTTAACGACCATTGCCAAGCAAATGCCCGGTGCTGCAACAAGAGGAGCTTTCACAACTTGTACCTATAATGATGGGTTTGACATACTTGAAAAGATCTCAAATAATCATCTTTATTGGGATGATCCACATACATTAATACAACAAAAAACAGCTGGGACACGTGAAACAGATGCATATATTTCACTTGTAACACAACTCACATATCATGTTGTTAATATTGTAGCATGTGTATTATGCGGAGAAGACCATTTATTTGAGCAATGTCCATCCAACCTAGATTCAGTCAACTTTTTTAGTAACCATGCTATGTGAGATGACTATTCGCAAAATTACAATGAAGGGTGGATGCAACACCCGAATTTTTCATGGAGTAGTCAATCCTTGAACCAACATGTTAGTAAACCACAAGGACCCTGAGGTTTCCAAAATCATCATCCTAGTGAGTTTTACAGTCACCAAAAGATGTTCAACAACATTCCACTCATCCGGTTTTTCAAAATAACCAAGCCTACTCACCACCTGATTCTCCCATATTTTTGGAGACAATGATGAAAGGTTTCATAACTCATACGCAAGCGACAATAAGAAATCTAGAAATACAAGTTGGAGAATTAGATCGTGAGGTGAGAGATATGTCTAGTATAATCGTCCCTAGTGAGACCGACATGATTCATGAGAGTGAGAGAGACCATATGATGGTTGTGAAGGTAATAGATGAAGAGGATCTTGTAGAAAACTCTATCTTGGAGGACCTACTGATTTTTCTTGAAAACCAAACAGAGACAGAGGTTGTAGCAACATTTCCTGTTGCTACAGTAACAGACCTTGTTATTGTTAGTTTACCAACTCAACTAGTAGGAAAGAGTGATATAGAGGTTACAACACCCATGCCTAGAAGATCTGACTTTCCATTGCTATTCCCAGATGAAGTCAAAAGAGAATTTGTACAGAATCATGCTGCAACAGGTCTATTATGCTTTAATCTTAATGTTGCAGCACCAACAGAAGCAAGTAAACCAAAACCAACACCATTCACTCATCCTTCTGTCAACACATAGAAAGGAAATGGTGTGAGTCGTGTTCCAGATCTTCCATCCTATGAACTCCACCTTCCAAGGCTGAAAAATCAAAAAGATGAGTTACCGTTCAAAGCGTGTCTCGATATGCATGATGAAGAGGTCACCCTCAATATGTTTCATGCGATTAGATGCCCTGATAATACTGAAGAATGTTCCCACGCTTGTTTTATTAAAACCATTTGTTCTGATGATAAAGGACAAGAAGTGCAGAGAAAAGTGTGGAAATATAAGTGGAAAGAAAAACATGCGCCCAACCAAAGAGAAGAGCTACATAAACACTTACTATTCACTAGTAGGGCCGGTCCAATTTTTCTTTACTTCAGCTCCATAGTGTGCACTTTCTTGTCTTCTTTTTTCTTTTAGGATCCATGAGTCTGGGAAATTTTTTATGTACATTCTTGTGAGTCTGAGTGGTAGTCATTGATATTTTTTTTTGCAAACCATAGGCCGAATAATTTTTTTGCTTCTTAATCCATCCTAAGTCTTACACTTGAACCAAACAATATCTTCCTGTGCAGCAACTTGGCATCCATTTTTTAAAAGCTTAGAAGATGATTTTGGCCATCTTGGCAAAACACAAGCCATACATTTTCCCTTGGCAACTTTAAACTTAAGCTTATTGTGATCCTCAATGAGGACATTGTGAAGTTCAAGTGTGGGGGAGGGAATACATCACTCCTAAGTAGAAAAAATCAATGAAAAAATATATATATATATATATATATATATATATATATATATGCTAAAAAGGAATGAGTGAAAATAACAAAAGTCAAAAGAAGAAAATATGAAAAATCCCACAAAAAGTCAGCTGAAGGAAGTTTGAGGAAGAGATCTGAAGCCAAAAATTTGAAAAATCCCACAAAAGCTCCTAATGATTCTATGTCTAAAAGATGGAGTTTGCCTAACAAAAGGAAACTTGACTCTTGGTTTATGGTACTTAAACTTTCGGTTGTGATGAATTTATAATTATCATAGGCTATGGACTTTTTTGAGTTTATTGACCTATATAACTCAACATTGTTTTTTTTTCTTTTCTTTTCCTTTTTCATATATTGAGTCTTTTTATTTGTCAATTTCGTTTCTTTTCATATTTTGATCACTTCGTATTTCTATATTTACCTTTATTTTTGTTTCCCAATCACCATAATTGGGTCTTTTACTTTGTTTTTGCCGTTTTTTTAGTTTGGAGCTAAGTAAAAGCAATATATTCTGTTTTGCGCCACATAAGAAGAATTTATAACATGTTGGTATGCTACAGAAGATGGTATAGCATGGATCGCAGTTCGTAACCTTTTTGTTGGGGAATCTTTTGGCCACCACCTCAGCCCTTTTGCAAGGTGGTAGAGAGGGCATCTTCAGAGAATATCATTATGGTGGAGGTCACATTAAGAGGGCATCTTGCAAAGGTATTTTCCATTGTGTAATAACCAATGGATAAGGAATCTTTTGTACTTTGATGTTTGACATTAGATGCTTTCCCCCTTGTATAAATAGGAGCATTAACTCCAGGTTTTATTTACCCCATTCCTTGCCTTGTGCAAGTGATATTTAGTTACTAAGTTTCTTTATTTTTGTACTTTCAGTTTCTTTTGACAAGGAAACTAAGTAGTTCTTTTGGCTACTTAGGAGCTATTGTCATCTTTATTAGATTTAATTTAAAAACCTTTGGTTCATCTTTGTTCTTGTATTTACATTTCTGCTTGATCAACGTGTCTTGTATTTATTTTAGAGCGATGATGGGCAAATACCCCTAGCTTGGGTGTAAGTAAAGGTTTGGAGATAAAGGCCCTTGTGTAGTGGAATATTGTTTTCGCTATTGCCTATAAACCGTGATATTCACCCCTTGTTTATTAGTTTCAACAAAGTGTTTCTTGACAAGGTGACGTATGTTGTTCTACTTAGATGAGTTGGACTTGAATTCAAGCAAACGTAAACTTTAGGGCTCTGAAGTGTTATAGTGGTTGTCTTGGACCGTATCAATCTTTATATGTGGTACTGACGGTACATAATCTCATCTGAACCTTGAAAAAGGACTGATCGATTCGGTAGTGAGGTTGAGAACTAATGTTGCAGAATATGCTGTAGCAATCTACCTAAACACATCGTTGCTAAACTTAGGCGTAAACATACACCCTTGCATTTATTTTACTGTTACAAACCAATTTCAAAGTTGTTACTCACATGAAGATTATTCCTTCGAATTCACCGTCAGAAATCTTACTTTAACTTTGACTTGTTAGAAATCCTTACTTTCCTGTCCCTGTGGATCGATATCCGGTACTTTGTACCACTTTATTACTTGTTTCAAACGATCATGGTTTGGCATGTATACTTCCGTGTTATTCCATTTGTGATTTTTGGGTTACATAATCCACGAACCAGCAACCATTGTATTCTAGCGAAGATCTTGTTAGTGTTGGCAGACTTGGAGGGGGGGGGGGGTTGTTAGGTCATTGACTAGCATCTTTCTAAATCAAAACGTGGTACTAGGCTGCTAGGGTATATGCAAATAGGTTGCACATTCTCCACCAGCAGTTGATTTTGGCGTAGTAGTAAGCGCTTGGATACTAACAACACAAATAACATAGTCAGAGTAATAGAAGACCGCAAAATCAAGAAGGTCTTTCCCACACCAATACTAGTCGAGTAGCCACACTCACTACCGAGGTGCATTCGTTATCGTCTAGTATTGAAAAAAACGTAGTGGACCCAACTACGCATCACATCCCCTCCTAGCCACTCAGTCACTTCTTAGCAAGTTATTGTTTCATTTTCTCATGGACACAGCACATACACTATCCGCACCTCACTCAGAGGCAGCTGATATCCAACCAGACAAGCATCAGCTTCAGCCATCGACTTCTTTCTTGAACACATTGAGTCTAAAGCCTATACACTTTAGGACATAAGTTGGTACTTCAACTATTGAAAGCGTTAGTGGCCCAATGGGAACATCCATAGTGATACCTCATGCAGGTTCATCACGAGGGTTGGATGGAAATCCTGACATTCCTAACTTTACGCCATCTTTGAACAAAGGTGTTGTTGGTGCGGAAGGGTTATCCGAGTTTGTAGAAGGGGGGGGGGGTTCAATATAAACGGAGATTATTATCTTTAAATCTGTTTATTGATGAATATCAAACAATTTACAGTTTGTTGCGGAATAAGATTAAGTTCAAAACCTAATCTAAACATACTAAGAGAATCACATAGATTTCTTGCACTAAGAAAAGAAAGAAGATAAGAAAACTAGAGAGAGTATTCTTGCACAAAGTATTTCAGTGAAGGAAGCAGCACTTCAAATGAAGTAGGGTTTCCTATTTATACTGCATGCATTTAATGAAAGTCAGTATAACTTTACACGTGGCAGCGTCTGGTTGGATGCATGGATTTGACTTTAAAAAACATCCCTTTTGGCCGCATGAAGAACAGTGTAGTTGGCAGAGTGGTTTGTACGATCCTGGACAAGGGATGTCCTTCTGACAAATGGTACAAAAGCGTGCAAGGAGATAAGACAAAAGTTACTTCTAGAACAGGCTTCATGATCAGCGATCGCTGAGTTGATCTTTATCAGCGAATGATAAAGTTCAGCCCTCGCTGAAGTCTTTTACTTGAAACTTTGCGTGAAATGGACAAGTCTTGTCTTCGCTGATAACCGCATCAAGTCATTAGTAGACTTAGTCACTCATTGTTCAGCTTCGTCTTTGATTTCAACTTTGAACTCAGTTGTCACGAATCTTGTCTTCAGGGATCATAAGCAAACAATTACAGATGAAGATTTCAGCGATCATCAGTGAGACTGAACAGGCTCACAGATGTACATGTATCGCTGAAGCATAAATTAAAGAACATAGTTTTCCATCACCGATAATAAACAGACTTAGTATATTTTCTTTGATGGTGAAACTCTAATACATATTGTTTACTTACAATTTTCACTAAGTAATTCTCAGGGTCATTATCAAATCACTGAAGGGTTTGGATCAACAATCTCCCCTATTTGATGATGACTAAGCAATAAAGGAAAATTTCTAAGTTAAAAACATAAGGATAAAAATGACTCATAAAATACGTGTCACTATAGAAACCAGGATTCAATCTTACAATTAATTACGAGCAATTAAGAACAGTCAAAAAGAGAATTAGATCAACGCACTTGTATTCAATCAAGAACAGATTACAAATCTACAGAGAGAATCTCTCAAAGATTACAAAAGTGAATACAAAGATATGCGGAAAGTTATGTCAAAGATCAGTTAGCTTATAGTTGCTAACTCCTATATATACTGTAAGGAAATGCTAAAGCTACAGTACATATGAGAAACAAACTAATAGAACAATTACACGTGTCCTAATTAGTAACTGAATATAACTGAAAATATCCTAAGACATAAGTTCTGAACAACATGTTCAGAACTTCTGAACATCCTTCTGATCAAGCACTTCAGAACTTCCTTCAAGCACTTGTGATATTTTCATCTTCATCATCAGATGTTCTGAGTCTCCTACTCATAACTCGGACCCTTCTGTTCAGATTCCACACTTGTAATCTTTTCGAGACTTCTCAGATCAGAACTTCTGAGTCTTCTAACTCAGAACTCTGAGTCTTCTATTCAGATCCAACACTTGTAACTTTTGACAAAACTTCAGATCTAAAAATCTCCCCCTTTTTGTCAAATAGTCATGTACTTCTCATCATCATATTCTTTTAGTGCTGGAACAATCTTCAAAACTAATACATTTCTCAGAGTAAGCCTTCTGTTAATCTTTTCTATGATCTCTTGAATCTCTTCAACTTGTTTTCCCTTTTGTAACTTTTTCTCCAGACTGTGTTTGATGAACCTTAAAGTTCCTGAACAATATTTTGCCACTTCTTCTGGTCTGAAGAAAATCTTTTCATCTCTGTCATTTCTTAAGAAGACTCCCAACCCTGGATATCTTGTAACATTTCCACTTTTCAGAAGATTCAGGTTTTCATGCTCATTATTTAGCTTTGAGAGATATACACATGGCCTTTGTAAATACAGAGCAATTTGAAAATCTGTATATGCATGCCATCTAAGAATATAAAACATAGCCTCTCTCACTGCAACCAATGCTCCTCTCTCCTTCTTCAGTTTACTGCGGTCTTTATTTGATAAAAGACTATACAATCTGTACACATCTGTTACTGAGATCTTGTCAAAATCTGCCTCAGTAAAGTAATAAACTTTTCCATCTTCTCTTAATACTTCAAATGAGTAATACTCATGTTTCATGAACTTCTTCTCTTTCAATTCTCTAATCCCTGTGATTAAGAAATCTGAATATACTGATTCTTTTGGTTTTCCCAAACGCTTTGACATTTCACCACGAAGACATTGATGTATCTCTGTTCTGTCATGATAAACACTTAGAAATTTGACTTCTCTTGGCTGAAAGAAGTTAGGAAGAGCATACTCCAGAAAGTAACCATTAACATCAACAAATATCTCTTGTTCATTAGCCTCAGACTTTTCTGGTTGATCTGCATCTTTCATTTGAACATCTTGTGAAGACACATCTGGAATATCTTCTTCAACTTCTTCCGAGTAAACACCATTTACTTGATATTCAGCTGGAAAAACAAAATCTCGGTGTAACAACTTCTTTGGATTTAATTCTGAAAGTAACCATTCATTGCAATTTATGATTTTGTTTCTGAGTTCAAGTCTTTTAGTGACACATATGATACATTTTTCTCTCACAAAAACTCTGACATTCTCAACATAAGCTTGCATCTTCATTACTGTCTTCTTCAAAGTAGCATCACTATACTTTACTAGATCATTCAATCTGAATAGAATGACTTCGTTGAATTCTGAATGAATGAATCTTTCATTTCCAACTTCTTCACTCACAAAGCCATCAAAGTTGCTTATTCCTTCAAGAGTTATGATTGGACTTGTCAAGTTACATTTCTTTTTCCTTGACTCAATTGCCAACTGAAAATCATACAAATACAGATTTCTGACATATATTCCCAGAACTCTTCTGCATTCAAGTTCTATCCAAGCATCTTTAGTACCAGCAAAGAATTTCACCAAGAAAATTTGATCTTCCAAGAACAATCTGTGAAAATCAAAACTTGTCATGCTCACCTTCAAGTTTCCTTCTTTCAATACATCCAGAATAACATATCTCAGACCATCAAATTCTTCACTTAGAAAACTTAACACCTTCACAATCCTTTTCTGAACATGTAGATTTTCATCAGTTTTTCTAAACCTGTTTGAATCCTCCACATATGTCATCTGAATCCTCTCATCCAATAAACCATCAATGAAATTTTCAAGGTCAACAAACTCATCATCTTTGCAATAGACAGATCCATAATTGTCTTCAGGAAAAATATTGACATAAAAATTTCTTGCCAATGGTGTATCTTCTCTTTCAACAATAAAATCAAACAAAGGTTCTTCAAGAATGGGTAAGTCAACTCTGGGAATCACAATTGGCCTTCTGTAAGTGTAGCAAGGCATATAGAAGTCTTCAACTTTCACAAGATCTTCTTCTGATACATCTTCAAAGAAATATTCTACTATGTCTTTTACAAACTGCTTTGTGTATCTTACAGAGTGATCTTCTTCTCCCAACAAGTCAATTGGCCTCACCAATCCGATAACTCTTTGAACATTCTGAGTTTTAAGAGCTCTGACCAATTCACTATGCATTCTCCTTATCAAAATATCATTCAGTCTTCTCTCTTCAGGTTCAGAACTGGTATAAGGAACTATCTCTAAACAAGTGTTAATCTCAGAACTTTCAATCAATCTTTCTTCAGAGATATCTTCCATAGTTATTTCACAACCTTCTTCAGAAGAATCTGACATTACTTCTTCTGTCATAGCCTTCTGATCTGTTATTACTGCCTCATTTGATCCAAAAATACTTGTTGACTTGACATTCTGAACTTCCATGACAACATCAACATCTGCCATAAGAACTTCAGTTTCATCAGAATATACCTCCATCTCTGTATTCAACACCAATTCCTCTGTTTTACTTGAGTTGTCACTTCCCATCTTTTCCATTTCCATCACTTCCTCAGTATCTGAACTAATAGTCTGAACCTCAACCAACTTCTCAACTTCTGTTGATTTTTCCACTTCTGCTGATTCATCAACTTGAATATTTACTGAATTTTGAACCTCTGCAACTGCTAACTGCATATCAGAAATCTCAAAATCTGCTAAGTTAATATCAGCTGACTTTTCAACCTTTTCTAACTCATCAGTGCTTTGTTCATCAACCTCAGAATTATGCTTTTGCCTTTTCTCCCCTTTTGATGATCATGGGGATCATTATCATCAAACTTTCTTTTTAAGTTCTGAGTTGATTCTGCTTCAGGTTCAGCTACAGACATAGGCATGATGGCTAATGGCTTTGAAACAGTAGCCAATGTTGAACTGAAAGCTTGTAACAATGAAGATTTCATATCATTCATATTCCTTGCTAACTCTTTCTGAAATTCTGACATACTATTCTTGATATCCTTTTTGTGAGATTCGAAGGACACTTTCATTCCATCCATCTTTTGTTCAACAGATTTTGCTTTGCCTTCCAACAAGAGTTTGAGATCTTTCACCTTATTTTTCAAAGAATCCACCGTGCTCTCCAACTTTTCAACTTTTTCCCCCAACACCTGATTTTGTTTCTGAATCTTTTCAAATTCAGAAGATTCTAACTGTGAACCTGAACCAACAGATGGTCCAGTTTTCAAGTGTTCAGAGAACTCTTGGCCAGTAGGTGCCACAAAGATACCATGTACCACAGAGGCACTGTGTAATGAAGCTTTTGAGATGTTCACTTCACCAGGACTTTCATCCAATCCTTGACAACCAATATTAGGAGTGTCTATGGATGTTGTTACAGGAATACGAAATTCCTGTGATGTGCTAGTGTTGATAAAAATTTCAGGCCCAAATTGGATATTACTGTGTAATCCAGACTCTATGTGTTGAATGAAATCTTGGGATTTATCACCTCCCTCCAAATGAGTTTGGGATGGTTCCCCTGTTTGTTTTGAAACAGTAGCATGTTGAAATGCTTCTGAGTGGCTAGGGATGGTTTGTTCAAGTTCCACCACTGGGTCCATGGTGTTTTCTTCAATGTTAGTCACCAAGAATTGTGAACCAACAGTAGATGTGGCTACCCGGATTAATTCAGCTGGATCAGAACCATCTCTTTCTGTTTGAGATTCAGTTAACAATCTCTCATCCTTACCACACTCTATCTGTTTTTCAACTTCCATACTAACCAATCTCTCTGAATTTTGCCTCTCTATGCTCTCAGAATGTTCTCCCCCTTGAACATTCTCCCCCTCTCTATTTTGATTTGACCCCTCACCTCTCATCTCAGGTTGTTCCTCATGGGTAGGGTCCTGAGGTTGTTCAAGTCCCATTGAGGTGCAATAAGCTTTTAAAATCTCACTGTCCCTTGGAATATATTGCCTAAGAGACTTTGGAAGAAGTCTTTGATTTGGAAAATTCTGATTTTTAGAACTAGAAATCATCTTACCCATATAAAAGATTGGACCATGCTTCTCATTCGCTCTTCTTGGAATATTTGTGTTTTCTCTCATAGCATACCAAATCACAATCTGCCAATACCTTTGATAAGGTATATTTGTAAGTGTAGTATCCCTTGTCTTCTTTTCTATGGCCTTCTGATTCTTCTCAAAGGTGTTCTTCATATCTTCCCAAAGAATTGCAATATAATCATAATGTCTGTTTTTCACCAACCCATGAAAGATTTGCAGAATTTGTCTTGAGCCTTGATCAAGAGAACTATTCTTCCCAGATAAACATTTATTCACAATGTTGAACAAACAAGCCAAAATTGGTGGTAATTTGTTTCTCCTGAACAAACTTAGGGTCCTCAATTCTTCATTATACCCCAATCTCATAAATTCAGCAATTAATTCTTCTGTCAATGGAGAATCCTCAAAATCTAATCTTCCTTCTAAATCATCCTTATCTGGTAAATTCAACATATCTCTTAAAATTTGTATACTCAAAGTCAAAGAAACTCCCCCAACTTCAGATACAAATTTATTTCCCTCTAGCCTTAGATGCTTCCACTATTGTTGTATATACTGAACAAGAACCGATTTCTTCTTTGTAAACCACTTTTTGAATGGATGATACTTCAATAATTCCATGATTATCTTATGTTCTTCTTTAAATCTGCTTTCATCACACAATAACACACAATTGTTTTCCAATAGCCTCAAATACTCTCTCTCAGGAACAATCCTTTCACCATGATTAGGTCTTTCTGACATGACTGACCTAACTGCACTCTGTTCGTGTTGAATGTTCTCATTTCCCTCATCTGCGTTTCCCTCTGATTCATCCATATGTTCATCCCCTGCTTCTCCTCCAACATTACCTTGTACAGTGTTATCTCCTATTACCCCTTCATCTACAGCTCTATTTTCAGGCATTTGAACTTCATCATCATCTGATTCTGATTCAAACAACGATTTTGTTGAATGTAATGAAATGGCTCTATCTCTCCTTGAACCAGACATGATCGTAATGTAGAATTTTGAAAGAAAAAAAGATCAATGAACTCAGGAATTGTGCGTTTCTCACTTTTCGCTCTTGGAATTCAAATAATTTTGAAAGAGGGATTTTAAGAACTATTTAAAATCTGCGAAGCTGAAAGGTTTAACGGAAAAACGTTGCTTTTGTCAGTGTTATAACGGAGTCAAACACTTTGAAATACCACAAAAGATATTAAATCACACGCGGTAATTTCAATCGAATAAAAAGCTGACACGTGTTATTGGATAGAAATTAACACAAGTTAAAAGTTCTGAATAACACGCTCAGAGTTCTGAGAATGCATACTCAGAAGTTCTGAGTACACATTTCAGAAGAAATTCCCTTGGAACCAAAATTTATTTAAAATCAACTTCTGATTATATAAAAACATTTAATCATCCAGAAGTAGTTTGAACAGATAGAAGATTATTTTATCATCAATATTCTATTTTTTTAATGATGATTTAATGATTTCTAAAAAATCATTCAGAAGTAGTTTTGAACAAGTATAAAAATGTTTTATCATTGAAAGCTTGTTCTCCTTAGAATGATTAATGATAAGAGAAGAATACAAACCTTTTAATCATCTTGAAATGATTTCTGAAGAATATCAATGCTCCCCCTTGACTTTAGCATATACTCAAACACATATTATAAGGAATATAAAAATAAAACAGAAAAAATCTTAACAACATATTGAAATATCTGTAATTTTCAGAAATGTGTTCTGAAAGTTGAATTTCTGAAGTATTGACTCAGAAGTTCTGAACTCAAGACTCAGAAGTTCTGAACTCAAGACTTGGAAGTTCTGAACTCAAGAGTCAGAATTCTGATTAAGAGAGTCAGATTTCTGAGAACACTACTCAGAAAATTTCACATAGAAAAATTTTCATTTCTGAAAACTAACAAATATGTTCAATTAGTCAAATTAAGCATTCCTATTTTACAAAGGGCATCTCTATAGTTCCCTTTTCAACATAGTCTTTAATAAAGTGATACCTTACATCAATATGTTTGGTCTTTGAGTGCTGAACAGGATTCTGAGTTATTGCAATGGCACTTTCTGAATCACAATATATGGGAATTTTGTTGAGTTGATATCCATAGTCCATGAGTTGTGTTCTCATCCACAAAGTTTGAGAGCAGCAGGCAGCAACAGCAACATACTCTGCTTCAGCAGTGGATGTGGATACACAGTTTTGTTTCTTTGAAGCCCAACTCACAATCTTATCTCCCAAAAAGTGACAAGCACCAGATGTACTTTTCCTGTCCAATCTACTTTCTGCATGATCAGTATCAGAAAAACCAGTTAATTTGAAATCAGTCTCTTTTGGATACCAAAGGCCCAAATCTGGTGAACCTTTCAGATATCTTAAGATCCTGTTAACAACTAGCAAATGAGATTCTTTTGGATTTGATTGAAATCTTGCACAAAAACAAGTAGCAAACATAATATCTGGTCTACTAGCAGTTAGGTAAAGAAGAGATCCTATCATGCCTCTATAAATTTTGTTATCTGCTGGAACTCCATTGAGATCAGCATCTAACTTGACATTTGTTGCCATTGGTGTTCTCATAAAAGCACAATCAGACATCTTAAACTTCTTTAAAATATCTTTAACATATTTTCCTTGATTTATAAAAATACCAGTTGGTAATTGTTTTACTTGAAGACCAAGGAAAAAGTTCAATTCTCCCATCATGCTCATTTCAAATTCTGATTCCATAACTTTTGAGAATTCAGTACATAATTCTGCACTTGTAGAACCAAATATTATGTCATCTACATATATTTTGAATCAGAATTAAATCATCACCCTTTTTCTTTAAGAACAAAGTAGTGTCAATCTTACCTTTCTTGAAGCCAGATTTTAATAAATGTTGAGTAAGAGTGTCATACCAGGCTCTTGGTGCTTGTTTTAGACCATATAATGCCTTATCTAAAACATAAATATGATCTGGAAATTCAGGATCAACAAAACCTTCTGGTTGATAGACATAGACCTATTCATTAAGTATACCATTCATAAAAGCTGATTTGACATCCATTTGATATACTTTGAAGTTCTTATGTGCAACATAGGCCAAGAATATTCTGATTGCTTCTATTCTTGCCACAAGTGCAAATGTCTCATCATAGTCTATTCCTTCTTGTTGAGAATATCCTTTTGCAACCAACTTGCCTTGTTTCTGACTACAACACCTGACTCATCTTTCTTGTTTCTGAATACCCATTTAGTTCCAATAACAGATTTTCCTTCAGGTTTTGGAACTAGTCTCCAGACTTTATTTCTTTCAAACTGTAGCAATTCATCTTGCATTGCTAAAATCCAATCTAGATCCTCTAGGGCTTCATTGGCTTTCTTAGGTTCAATCACACTTAAAAATCCTGCAAACATTGCTTCATTTGCTATTGCTGATCTGGTCTTAACTCCTACTGATGGATCTCATATCACTTGATGAATAGGATGGTCTTTAGTCCATTTGTTTGAACTAGGAAGCACATCAATTTCTAAAAAATTGTTGTTTGTATCATTCTCATCAATGATTGCTTGTAATTCTGAACTGTCCCCTTGTTCTGATACTTATTGAGGTGAAACATCCAAGTTTGGATTCTGAGTGGTAGAGTCAGAATTCTGAATGACTTGTTCAGAGTTCTGAGGCACTTGTTCAGAAATCTGAGTAACTTGGTCAGAATTCTGATTGCCTTGTCCAGAATTCTGAGTACTAGTATCAGAAGTTTCATTTCTTGTATTGATCAAAGTTGGACATTCCTCAGATGGACCTGAATCATAAATTACAGTTGTTTGAACCACTTATGTAATCAGATTTCACTTCTGTATCAGATTTCTCAAAAGATCAGATTCGTTCAACAAATCTCTTCTATAATCCTCTACTATATAAATCAGATAACAAACCAAATGTGCCTAAAGTTAATACTTCCAAACCTGAAGAAGTTCCAGTCTTCAAAAAGGTGAAGATGGAATGGAGAGTCAAAGGCACAACGATTCCAAAGAAATATGTACCAAAATCATCTGCATCCACATCAAAAGTCAAGAGGAACAATGCTCCGAAAGGTAAATCTTCTGTTCCACCTGATGTCACACCCCGCTAAAGCGGAAACACGAGATGTAACAGCTAAAGCTTCATAGCATTAGGAAATAAAACAACACCAACCATACAATTACATAAGTTTTAAATTGTGAAGTTCCAAAAATTACAAGTTACAATCCATTGTTTACAAGCAACCGAGATGGTGTTTTTTAACAAAATAGAGCAAAAGAAAAGCGCTTGGTTGATGTCGTCATGCATGCTAAATTTAGACTTTGTCGTTTACCTTCTTAGTCCCTAAAAAGCATGTTTAAAATAAAAGGTCAACTACAAGGAGTTGGTGAGTTCATAGGTTTTCCATATACACAACAGTTTTTCATCCAAAGGTTACTCTCATGAAACGTTTGTTCATGACAAACTTTAAGTTTAAAATTTTATGAGTACAATTTACAACGAATGACTTTTGCAAGATATATAAGTGTTGAGCCACTACTAAGCCTCCGACAACCTACGCCCGCGAACTACCTCAGAGGTGGTATGTTGGCCACATGAGTAGAACATTATTAACAGATAAAGTGCACCCTTACTCGTCAGTTAAAGGTGGGTTTGTCAAACCAAATAGCGCTATCCACAAATATCACCGGCTCGTTATGAGTTAATAAGTAGTGTACCTATTGGGGACTTAACATTTTTATTATCACTCAACATATCTTTGTCACTTATGTAAAGTTGTACATTCATTTGTACTCATTTCTTAAATCACAAATATCCATAATTTTACTATCATGAATCATTTAGCATTTTAAAATCATAACATGCTTTTCACCCCAAACATTTAAACAAGTAAAACGGGGCTGTGAAAACTCACAACGTTGAAATAATAGTAACATGCTTTTCACCCCAAAACGTATAAAATAGTAAAAAGGGGCTGCGAAAACTCACAGCGTTGAAATAATAGTAACATGCTTTTCACCCCAAAACGTATAAAATAGTAAAAAGGGGCTGTGAAAACTCACAATGTTCAGCACGGATTTTCAAGTGTCGCCGCACGGTTGCCCAAATGCCCGGTTCTAGGTCCTTCCTATGGAGTGAAACACATCATCAGCTTCTGCTAACTCTTATGGCTAAAGCGTTTCTTAGCCCATCATGTCTTATAAAATGCCTTAAGTTTAAGTATTATTTTCTGTCGACGATTTCTAGTAATTTATTGGTTTTAAAAAGTTTTGTAGGATTTTATTGTTACATCATTAAATTTATATGTTATACATAGTATTTAATCCTTTGTACCATGTTTTATAATTCCTTACTCACCTTGTGTTTTAATCCAAGTTAAAATTCTTATAAATTTCTTACTTATTAAGGCATCATTTATACATTCACATACCTGTATACGTTGTTTTAATTTGGTGTTTTTAACAAATTCTACAATTTATATGCTTTTTTTTAACTTTTAATATTCCTAAAATCTCTTTTTCTTGAATTAGAGCTTTTACTATTCTGCTGGCAGAAATATTTTTGGTCCACAAATGGTCATAATTAAGTATTTTCTGGAATAGTTTACTTAATCAAATTTTTATATATATTATTTTAAGGTCTTAGGGAACTTTTGACATAGATATCATGATTTTTAGAGGTGGTTAGCTATTTTAATCATTACACTTAAGTTTAAGTGTCACAGTTACCAAAACAGTCTGCACCATATTTTTGTCAAGTCCATTTGGAGGGTCAAATCTCAACATTTTTCAGTGATTCAAATTGGGTTTTAAACTTAACTCATAAAAGTATCTTCCAGAAACTTTCATCATTTTTAGTTACATATTGAGGGAGATATGACGATTTTAAGTTAGGTCTTCCATTCTGCCAGATTCTGATTTCTTGCACACCAGTCTTGGTTTGAGTGTTTGAGACCCCAAATCTTAATATTTTTGAGTGAAACCAATTTTGTTCGATTCATAACTCATTAAAGAAATTTCCAGAAGAAAAATCAATAATTTTAGTGGAATATAAAGAGACTTATAACTGATTAAAGTAGAGAATTTTCTCTGTCAGATTTTATTTGCACACTTAATTTCATATGAGTAGTTTAAGGGTCAAATCTTCGAGTTTTTACATGAAACCACTTGGGTTTGAAACATAACACAATAAACAAAGTTCTAGAAAAAGATTCATATCATTTGGTTAAGTATTTTTCAAGATATGGTCGGATAAAATGCATGCAAGTAATCTGCCAGAAACTAAAATGCTATTTCATGAAAAATGAGTGTTTTAAATCCATATTTTCACTCATATGGTTGGTTCTTTGATTGAACACTCATTTACCACTACTTTGACAATGTTCTTAGATAAGAAAATCTATTTTTGTCCTTTAAAAACTCATGCATGAACTCACACATCTCAGATTGTAACAAAACCCACATGCATGTAGTCAAAACATCAAGTTCTTGAGTTCTAGATGTATGGCTTAAGGATTATCACCATTTGTTTGACATAACATGTCTTTGGTGATTAATATACCATGAAAAGGGTCTATTAAGGTCCTATTTCCAGAAACTCAAGAAGGTGAAGATATAGTAGGAAAAAGAAGGAGAAATTACAAGAAAAATGAAGAAAATGAAGGAGAACACAAGGAGATGAGTTTACCACTCTATGGTCTTCAAGGATTTGATGATTTTTGTTGTTGATTTGGGGCTGAATTCGGCTGGGTTAGAGGGGAAAGAGAGAGTTCAAAGTTTGAATGGAGAGAGAGAGAGGTTGAGAGGAAAATGAAGGGGTTACTTGAAAATTAGATAGTTTTAATGAGTGCATTATGTTGGGTAAAGTGAAGGGGCCGAAATTTGGGCCTTATTTTTCAGTTTTTATTTATTTATTTATTTATAGGTGTTAATTAAGATTGTATAAGTATTTATATTATGTAATTTTATAAAAAACTTGATTTAAGTAACTAAAACCTCATTTATCTACTTAACTTTTCTTTTAATTATTTAAAGTTTTAAATTTTTGATTTGGGTATATATATATAAACTATATATTTACTCCTCTTATTATTAATATTATTATAATTAAATGTTAACTGTTCCAGTCGGCATTTTATAAGACAGTTTAAGCAGTTCCGTGCGGTAACAGGATTTTCTTAAGCGTACTGTTGGAATTCCTAGGAAACTAAACCTTAGCCATCATATTTAAGTCATAATGAGTTATTCCTACTTGTTAAAACAAGTATTATACTATTCAGTTGCTAACCTGAGTGTTTTAGATTGACGGGTGTCACAGTCTCCTCTTGTTAGAAGAATTTCGTCCCGAAATTCGTTGATTGTTATTCCCCGTCTGATCCTTTGCAAATAGGTGAGGGTACTTATGTTTCATGTAATCTTCTCGTTCCCATGTATATTCAGGTCCATGCCTCGAATTCCAACGAACTTTTAAAATCGGGATCTTACTACGTCTTGTTCGTTTGACTTCTTGATCGAGGATTTCAATTGGTTCTTCTATGAAGTGTAATCGCTCGTTGACCTGAATATCCTCTAGGGGTAGAACCAATGATTCGTCACTTAGGCATTTCTTCAGATTCGACACATGGAATGTGTCGTGAATAGCGCTTAACTCTTGTGGTAGTTTGAGTCTGTATGCAACTAGTCCAATCTTTTCCAGTATCTCAAATGGGCCGATATATCTTGGACTCAACTTACCTCTCTTCCCAAATCGTACCAATCCTTTCCATGGCGACACCTTTAATAGTACCTTATCGCCCACCTGAAATTCCAATGGCTTCCTGCGATTATCTGCATAACTCTTCTGACGAGTTCTGGCTACTTTCAGTCTTTCCTGAATGGTTACGATCTTGTCCGTGGTCTCCTGAATTATGTCGGGTCTTATCAACTGTCTGTCACCGACTTCCAACCAACTGAGTGGGGATCTACACTTGCGTCCATATAAGGCTTCGTACGGCGCGCACCTTAAGCTGGTATGGTAACTATTGTTGTAAGAGAATTCGGCTAGCGGTAAATGATTATCCCAACTTCCACCAAAATCCATCACACAGGCTCGTAACATGTCTTCTAGTGTTTGTATAGTTCTTTCTGTCTGACCGTCCGTCTGCGGGTGGTAGGCAGTGCTCAAATCCAAACGCGTGCCCAAAGCTTTCTGGACTGATCGCCAAAAGCGTGACGTAAAACGACTATCCCTGTCCGAGATAATAGCAGTAGGTACTCCATGACGCATAATGATCTCGTTGATGTAAATCTGAGCAAGCTTTTCCACCTTGAAGTCTTCCCGAATAGGCAGAAAATGTGCAGATTTAGTAAGCCGATCCACAATAACCCAGATTGAATCATGCCCTTTTCCGGTTCTGGGTAACTTAGTTATGAAATCCATGCTTATCTGTTCCCATTTCCATTCAGGAATCTCAGGTTGCTGAAGAAGACCGGATGGTTTCTGATGTTCAGCCTTAACCATTGCACAAGTCTGGCACGTGCTTACATACAAAGCAACATCTTTCTTCATTCCTGGCCACCAATAGTATTCCTTCAGGTCCTTGTACATCTTATCGGCTCCGGGGTGAATTGAATATCTTGATTTATGGGCTTCGTCCAAGATTATTGATCGCAGATTGACAACCTTAGGTACCCAAACTTTATTTCGGAAGTAACGCACCCCGTCTGGTTGTGTTTCAAATTCCTTTTCCAGCTGATGAAGGGTTTCGTTTTTCAAATTCTCCTCTTTTAATGCTTCTTCTTGAGCTTCGATGATTTGATCCTTAAGACTCGTCCGGACCATCGTTCCCATGGCTCTTGTCCTCGATGGCTTCACCCTTTCTTTTCGACTTAAAGCATCAGCTACAACATTAGCCTTGCCTGGGTGGTATTTTATCTCGCAATCGTAGTCGCTAAGCAGTTCGACCCATCTCCGTTGTCTCATATTCAGCATTTTCTGATCAAAAATGTGTTGTAGGCTCTTGTGGTCGGTAAAGACGGTACATTTGGTGCCGTAGAGGTAGTGTCTCCAGATCTTGAGTGCGAACACTACAGCTCCCAGTTCCAAATCATGGGTGGTATAATTCTTTTCGTGAACTTTAAGTTGCCTTGATGCGTAGGCAATAACCTTGTCTTTTTGCATTAGCACGCACCCCAACCCTTGGTGTGAAGCATCGCAGTACACAACAAAATTGTCTGCACCCTCTGGTAAAGCTAAGATCGGTGCATTGCAAAGCTTATGCTTAAGCGTCTGAAAAGCTTCCTCTTGTTTTTCTCCCCAATCGAACTTCTTATCCTTCTGGGTTAATGCCGTCAATGGTTGCGCAATTTTGGAGAAATTTGCAATGAAACGCCGATAGTAACCAGCTAAACCGAGAAACGAACGAATTTCTGTCGGAGTCTTTGGGGCTTCCCACTTCTTGATGGCTTCTATCTTGGCCGGATCAACGTGAATTCCATCTTCATTAACTACATGCCCAAGAAACTGCACTTCGCGAATCCAAAATTCGCATTTGGATAGTTTAGCATACAGCTTATGGTCTCTGAGCAGTTCTAGTATTTGCCTTAAATGTTGCTCATGCTCCTTCTTGCTTTGCGAATAAATTAATATATCATCTATGAACACAATTACGAATTTGTCCAAGTACGGTCGACATTCTCTGTTCATTAGATCCATAAAGACTGCTGGGGCGTTTGTCAGACCAAAAGGCATGACTAGGAACTCATAATGTCCATATCGAGTCCTAAACGCTGTCTTAGGAATATCCTCCTCACGAACCCTCATTTGATGGTATCCGGACCGAAGGTCGATCTTTGAAAAGTATGTAGCGCCTTGAAGTTGGTCGAACAGGTCATCGATTCGAGGAAGAGGGTATCGGTTCTTGATAGTTAGCTTATTGAGTTCTCTATAATCGATGCACATCCGCAAGGATCCATCTTTCTTTTTAACGAAAAGAACTGGTGCACCCCATGGCGAAGAGCTAGGTCTTATAAGTCCTTTGTCGAGCAGCTCCTGGAGTTGTCCTGACGATTCCTGCATTTCTGATGGGGCCAATCGGTACGGTGACTTAGCCACAGGTGCAGCTCCAGGAATTAAGTCGATGTGAAACTCGACTTGTCTTGACGGGGGTAGTCCTGGTAGCTCCTCCGGGAACACCTCCGGAAAATCCCGAACCACAGGAAAATCCTGAATGCGTTTTTCTTCGATTTTCTTGACTATGACATGAGCCAAAAATGCGATGCATTCTTTTTTTCAAGTACTTCCGCATCTTCATACACGTCACTAACTTAAGGTTCTTTCCGTACTTCTCTCCATGCACGACGAGTGTTTCACCTCTGGCAGCGGAATTCGGATGATCTTTTCGGAGCAACATATATCAACTCGGTTTTTGGATAGCCAATCCATGCCCACGACTATGTCAAAGCTTCCTAGCTCAATTGGAATAAGGTCTATACTAAAGCTCTTATTAGCTAAGTTTAAAGTACATTCCATAATTACGTCTCTGACCTTAACTTCCTGCCCATTAGCAAATTCGATAACGTACACCTCTTTCAACTTTTGGGGTTTCAAGTTAATTTTTGGCCTAAACTCTAGTGATACAAAGCTCCTATCCGCTCCAGAATCAAATAGGAATTTGGTCATACTTTTGATACAAGTTCTACTTAACTAGGTTATGAATATCATATGGTATGTCTACAACTAATCATTTGAGCACGTAAATATAGCATCATACAGTAACTTCATAATCATGGATTTCAAAACACTTGGTTCAAACAAACACGGTTCAACCATCACATAGGTTCAATAAACAACAAAATGTTTTCTCTAAAAGATACCTAGTACTTAGAGTTCTAATAGTCAGCTACATGCCACCAAAATAAGTTTCCAACTTTAATCATCGAAAGTAGTCAAAAAGTTCTTTCACCAACGCCACTTTCTTGGAACCATTTCTTCACAACTATCCCTAATGCATCATTACCAAGCGTGCCATTGTAAGTGCCTAAGATATGCAATGTTTATGCATGCACACACAAAAATTAAGCTTCCGTGTTTAAGTAGAAAATTTATTTTAAGCATACTTCCATTATGACCAACCCGAGTCTCTCATTATATTTACCCGAATTAAACATAGGTGATCAGGCTTTGTTTAATTGAGGTATAATAATGTGACATTCGACTTGGTTATATTAGCAATATACTTCAGATTTTAGACAATCATTTCGAAAACCGTTTTGAAAATAGTTTGCGTTATGGTTGGGTTATAGTTTGTGGTTCCCATAAGAAAACCAGCATTCTCTATAACCTTAGGCTCTGATACCAAATCTGTCACACCCCGCTAATGCGGAAACACGAGATGTAACAGCTAAAGCTTCATAGCATTAGGAAATAAAACAACACCAACCATACAATTACATAAGTTTTAAATTGTGAAGTTCCAAAAATTACAAGTTACAATCCATTGTTTACAAGCAACCGAGATGGTGTTTTTTAACAAAATAGAGCAAAAGAAAAGCGCTTGGTTGATGTCGTCATGCATGCTAAATTTAGACTTTGTCGTTTACCTTCTTAGTCCCTGAAAAGCATGTTTAAAATAAAAGGTCAACTACAAGGAGTTGGTGAGTTCACAGGTTTTCCATATACACAACAGTTTTTCATCCAAAGGTTACTCTCATGAAACGTTTGTTCATGACAAGCTTTAAGTTTAAAAATTTATGAGTACAATTTACAACGAATGACTTTTGCAAGATATATAAGTGTTGAGCCACTACTAAGCCTCCGACAACCTACGCCCCGCGAACTACCTCAGAGGTGGTATGTTGGCCACATGAGTAGAACATTATTAACAGATAAAGTGCACCCCTACTCGTCAGTTAAAGGTGGGTTTGTCAAACCAAATAGCGCTATCCACAAATATCACCGGCTCGTTATGAGTTAATAAGTAGTGTACCTATTGGGGACTTAACATTTTTATTATCACTCAACATATCTTTGTCACTTATGTAAAGTTGTACATTCATTTGTACTCATTTCTTAAATCCCAAATATCCATAATTTTACTATCATGAATCATTTAGCATTTTAAAATCATAACATGCTTTTCACCCCAAACATTTAAACAAGTAAAACGGGGCTGTGAAAACTCACAACGTTGAAATAATAGTAACATGCTTTTCACCCCAAAACGTATAAAATAGTAAAAAGGGGCTGCGAAAACTCACAGCGTTGAAATAATAGTAACATGCTTTTCACCCCAAAACGTATAAAATAGTAAAAAGGGGCTGTGAAAACTCACAATGTTCAGCACGAATTTTCAAGTGTCGCCGCACGGTTGCCCAAATGCCCGGTTCTAGGTCCTTCCTATGGAGTGAAACACATCATCAGCTTCTGCTAACTCTTATGGCTAAAGCGTTTCTTAGCCCATCATGTCTTATAAAATGCCTTAAGTTTAAGTATTATTTTTTGTCGACGATTTCTAGTAATTTATTGGTTTTAAAAAGGTTTGTAGGATTTTATTGTTACATCATTAAATTTATATGTTATACATAGTATTTAATCCTTTGTACCATGTTTTATAATTCCTTACTCACCTTGTGTTTTAATCCAAGTTAAAATTCTTATAAATTTCTTACTTATTAAGGCATCATTTATACATTCACATACCTGTATACGTTGTTTTAATTTGGTGTTTTTAACAAATTCTACAATTTATATGCTTTTTTTTTAACTTTTAATATTCCTAAAATCTATTTTTCTTGAATTAGAGCTTTTACTATTCTGCTGGCAGAAATATTTTTGGTCCACAAATGGTCATAATTAAGTATTTTCTGGAATAGTTTACTTAACCAAATTTTTATATATATTATTTTAAGGTCTTAGGGAACTTTTGACATAGATATCATGATTTTTAGAGGTGGTTAGCTATTTTAATCATTACACTTAAGTTTAAGTGTCACAGTTACCAAAACAGTCTGCACCATCTTTTTGTCAAGTCCATTTGGAGGGTCAAATCTCAACATTTTTCAGTGATTCAAATTGGGTTTTAAACTTAACTCATAAAAGTATCTTCCAGAAACTTTCATCATTTTTAGTTACATATTGAGGGAGATATGACGATTTTAAGTTAGGTCTTCCATTCTGCCAGATTCTGATTTCTTGCACACCAGTCTTGGTTTGAGTGTTTGAGACCCCAAATCTTAATATTTTTGAGTGAAACCAATTTTGTTCGATTCATAACTCATTAAAGAAATTTCCAGAAGAAAAATCAAGAATTTTAGTGGAATATAAAGAGACTTATAACTGATTAAAGTAGAGAATTTTCTCTGTCAGATTTTATTTGCACACTTAATTTCATATGAGTAGTTTAAGGGTCAAATCTTCGAGTTTTTACATGAAACCACTTGGGTTTGAAACATAACACAATAAACAAAGTTCCAGAAAAAGATTCATATCATTTGGTTAAGTATTTTTCAATATATGGTCGGATAAAATGCATGAAAGTAATCTGCCAGAAACTAAAATGCTATTTCATGAAAAATGAGTGTTTTAAATCCATATTTTCACTCATATGGTTGGTTCTTTGATTGAACACTCATTTACCACTACTTTGACAATGTTCTTAGATAAGAAAATCTATTTTTGTCCTTTAAAAACTCATGCATGAACTCACACATCTCAGATTGTAACAAAACCCACATGCATGTAGTCAAAACATCAAGTTCTTGAGTTCTAGATGTATGGCTTAAGGATTATCACCATTTGTTTGACATAACATGTCTTTGGTGATTAATCTACCATGAAAAGGGTCTATTAAGGTCCTATTTCCAGAAACTCAAGAAGGTGAAGATATAGTAGGAAAAAGAAGGAGATATTACAAGAAAAATGAAGAAAATGAAGGAGAACACAAGGAGATGAGTTTACCACTCTATGGTCTTCAAGGATTTGATGATTTTTGTTGTTGATTTGGGGCTGAATTCGGCTGGGTTAGAGGGGAAAGAGAGAGTTCAAAGTTTGAATGGAGAGAGAGAGAGGTTGAGAGGAAAATGAAGGGGTTACTTGAAAATTAGATAGTTTTAATGAGTGCATTATGTTGGGTAAAGTGAAGGGGCCGAAATTTGGGCCTTATTTTTCAGTTTTTATTTATTTATTTTTAGGTGTTAATTAAGATTGTATAAGTATTTATATTATGTAATTTTATAAAAAACTTGATTTAAGTAACCAAAACCTCATTTATCTACTTAACTTTTCTTTTAATTATTTAAAGTTTTAAATTTTTGATTTGGGTATATATATATAAACTATATATTTACTCCTCTTATTATTAATATTATTATAATTAAATGTTAACTGTTCCAGTCGGCATTTTATAAGACAGTTTAAGCAGTTCCGTGCGGTAACAGGATTTTCTTAAGCGTACTGTTGGAATTCCTAGGAAACTAAACCTTAGCCATCATATTTAAGTCATAATGAGTTATTCCTACTTGTTAAAACAAGTATTATACTATTCAGTTGCTAACCTGAGTGTTTTAGATTGACGGGTGTCACACCTGATCTTGTTAATTCCACAAATCATCTAATTAGGTTGGCATATAAGAAAATTTGTTGTTCTTATTGTGGGTCAAATGATTTTGTGCATAAAGATTATACTTCTTATTGGTACGGTACTTACAGTATTCCTTCTAAGAAATCTACACCTAACACACTAGGACCCAAGTGCCGTTGGGTACCAAAATCTGCTTAATCTGTTTTGCAGGTTCATCATGTGTTGTGCTAATTTGGAAATATATATACCACACACATGACTGAAAACAGAAGAGAAGCGGTGAATTTTTTTTAAGAAGAGTATTTGTACCATTAAGGGGGAGCAAAGATAATGGTTTCTAAACACATCAGTTTAGAACCCGGATTTCAACGTCTATGGTTTCTAAATACATCCGTTTAGAACTCGGATTTCAACGTCTTTGGTTTCTGAATACATCAGTTCAGGACCCGTGCTTCAACGTTTTTGGCTTTTGAACATATCAGTTCAAAACCCGTGCATCAACGACTATGGCTTCTGAACAATTCTGTTCAGCACCCCTACTTCAAAGACTAAGACTTCTAAACAAATCAGTTTAGAACTCATACTTCTCAGGTGATATCCTTAAATGTCACATCTTTCTGTTTCAAGGAACAAGTGGTGAAAGGTAACATTGCATTATGTTTTACTTCTACTGCTTTGAAAGTTTGAACCTTCACAAATTTAATTCAATGACATGAAATTCTCAATTTTCATTCAATGAATAAAATGTGTGTCAAGGGTGATTTTACAAGTGTTTTTGTATTATCTGAGTTACATTTCTTTCATTTTTCACTTCTGAAATAAATCGAAAGGTCAGCAAAACATGAATGAAACTATGCTGAATGCTGGAAAATATGTAAATCTGGACTTATATAGAATATAATGCTCAAAAAGCCTATTTGTCAAAATGATGGATGGAAACGAAAATATGGGGGAAGCAATATGTTTTTAGAACCAAGTAATTGCGATGCATCAAATAAACAAATTTGGGAGAGTAAGTCCTAAGGGGTGCTCGACACCTAGTCCCTAAGATCAACTGGTATGGGATCGGCTGACCCAAATCCTGCTATAGAACCAGATAGAAAGCCATGTTATACAGGTACAAATGGGTTTAAGATATATCGATGTGGCCTTTCTGGTTTGGGAAATTAAGTTCTAAGGGGTGCTCGACAGCTAGCACCTAAGGCCAACTGGTCTGGGATCTGCTAACCCAAATCCTGCTATAGAACCAGATAGAAAGTCATGTTTAACGGTGTATCTTATTCTTACTAAACTTTTTGATTAAAAGATGCCAATGAGCACAATATCAAAAGATGCCAATGAGCACAAAATCAAAAGATGCCAATGTGCACAAAATAAAAGATGCCAATGAGCACACATCTCTTGAAACTTGGGGAAAATACAAAGTCACGATAAACCCGTAAATTTGTGAAAATCCTGATTTTGGACAAATAGTGTGAGTAGAGGAAAGTATTCTTATATGTTTTAGAATTGCATATGCTTGAAGCTAATCATATTTCGCATGCTAGCACACCAAATAGATTTAATAAAGGGGTTGAAACTGAACATTTTTAACTTGATATGCAATGATGTCTTGTTCTTGAATCCAAACACATGCATTTGATTTCATTTGATTGAAAAATCTGTTAAATTTCATTAAGTTGGATTTCTTTTGTAAAGCTTTCAAATGATCAAATGTTAGTAGTTATAAATTGTAGTTCAATGAATTTTATATTCCATGTTAAATGTTTTCATTAATGCACTATATTTGAAATGAATATTTTTAATGAAATATATGCATACTTTCAGGGGGAGAAAACAAATTGCTCCAGAATTCTTATTTTGAGGGGGAGCATGGTTATTCATTAAGGAGGAGATTGTTAGTGATACTCAGAGATGCGACTGAAATTGAAAAATGTTTTTGATGATCATGATGCTCACTTTCATCAAAAAGGGGGAGAAATGTTTAATTCAATTTCATGTCGAAGACAATTCAAGGTCAAAGAGATGAAGATAGTTTTGAAGAAGATTGACTTTACATTGTGAAAGACAAAGATGTTTTCGAATCACTCATATATGGATTCGGATTGCTCAAAGTTGAAGTTTTTCGGATCATGTGAAGTCTGAAATGTTGCTGAATTTGGTTATCTTAGTTCCGAGCGTTTCAGAATGTGCTTACACCTAAAAGTTCAACAATATAGATGATTTCGCATCCTTCTATCCTTCTAATTCAAATTAGTATGGTTTCGCACTTCCCTTGGTACGAATCCTCATGGTTTCGTATCCTTATTGATACGACTTCCATGGTTTCGTACTTGCCTTGATCCGGATTCCTTGATTTCGCACTCTACATGATTCGAATCCCATGGTTTCGAACCCTTATTGATTCGAATCCCCATGGTTTCGAACCCTTCTACATCCGGATTCCATGGTTTCATATCCAACTTAATACGAAACGGATGGTTTCGCACCCTCTTGCATCCGAATCCTTATGGTTTCGAATCTGCCTACATACGAATTCTCATGGTTTCGGACCCAACTTGATTCGATTTCCGTTGGTTTCGTACTTGCCTTGATCCGGATTCCTTGATTTCGCACTCTTCATCATCCGAATTGATGGTTTTAGATCCTTAAAGTTAATATGAGAACTAAGGTTCTTGCATCAAGAAGGATACGAGAAGTTACTGTTTGTCAAAGACTGATAAAGCTGCAAAGATCTGTTTTTCATGTACAAGACTTGAAGATGGTTTGATAAAGTATCTGTTTGAGAAGATTGACTTTACAAAGAGCTGAAGATTGCTGTCATATTTATTAAATCTTGAATCCAAAGGGGGAGATTGTTAGAGCATTATTGTATTCAAGATTTACTGTAAAGTAAATGTACTGTATTAGTTCATAATGCCTTTATACCTTGTATGTTATGGGTATAAATAGGCATGTCTAGTTCTTAGTTAGAAATGAATCTAGAACTCTTGTAACACTTGTAGCATTTGTCATTTACTCTCCAAAGATCAATACACGGATGACTTGTGCACTCTAGATTTTCTCTCTACATATCATTGCTAGATTCTGGGTTTTACAAAGTTCCCTTTTTCATTTCTTGAATCATTTTTGGATTTTCAAAATCTGCATAAGATTCAGAAGTTAGTTCCAGAAATGCATCCTTAAACAATATATTGAGTTCTGAACAGTTAGGATTAGAATTTGTTTCAGAAGTCATTTTTGTCTTATTCTGTCCGAGTTCTGAACTGTTTTGTTCAGAAGTCTTCATTCTTGACTCATCAAAGGTAACATTGATGTTTTCCATAATTCTCTTGGTTCTTCTATTGTAGATTCTGAATGCTTTGGAAGTAAGTGAATACCCAACAAAGTATCCTTCATGTGCCTTTTTATCAAATTCACCAAGATTTTCTCTGTCTTTGAGAATATAGCATCTGCAACCAAAAACATGAAATAATTTAATCAATGGTTTTCTCTTGTTAATCAGTTCATAAGCAGTTTTATCTAATCTTTTATTGATTAAAGTTATGTTTCGTGTAAAACAAGCAGTGGCTATTGCTTCAGCCCATAGGAAGGTTGGAAGATTTGAATAAGCCAACATGGTTCTTGCAGCTTCAACTAGAGTTCTGTTCTTCCTTTCAACAACACCATTTTGTTGAGGAGTTTTGACAACTGAAAAGTTATGAGAAATCCCCAGACTTTGCAAAAAGTTCTAAAGAGTCTCATTTCTGAACTCTGTCCCATTATCACTTCTGATTTTCTGGACTGGAAGTTGTAAGAATACTTGAATTCTTTTGATGAAATTAATCAGTATTAAAGCAGCCTCTGACTTAGCTCTTAAGAATTCAACCCATGTGTATCTTGAATATTCATCCACAATAACTAGCATATACTTCTTTCCTCCCATAGATTGAACTGAAATAGGACCACAAAGATCTGTATGTAGCATTTCTAATGGTGATTTGCAGGATGAGTCCATTTTTATCTTATGAGAACTTTTCTTCATCTTGCCCATTTCACATGATGAACATAATGATTCCTTTTCAAACTTGATCTTTGGTAATCCTTTGACCAGATGTTTGCTAACCAGATTGTTCAGATCCTTGAAATTTAAATAAGAACATCTTATGTGCCAAAGCCAACATTCATTAGCAACTGCATTTGATAATAGACAAACAGGGGTTAAAGCTTGAATTTTTTAAAAGTTAACCACAAATAAGTCCATATGTCTTTTGGCCCAGAAAACTTTTATGTCATTCTCAGTTAAAATCATGTAACCTGTTATGCAGAATTTAATCTGACAGAAACTGTCCAAAAACTGACTTATGCTAAATAGATTATGTTGTAATCCTTCAACATAGAAAACTTTCTGAATGGTCAGATCCCCTTTTGTTAAATCTCCAAAACCTCTGACTTTTCCTTTTCTGTTATTACCAAAATTTACTGCTCCTCCAGCCTTTTCTGTGAAGTTTGTCAGAGAAGACTTATGACCTGTCATGTGTCTTGAAGCTCCAGAATCTAAAAACCACACATGACAGCCCTGCAAAAACAATCAGTTAGTTTTAGGTACTCATTCTGGAATGGGTCCATCATTGTTAGCTTTGGTATCTAATTTAACAAAAGTTCCTTTGACTTTCCATTCAAAATCTTCTTTTAAGCAACACTTTCCTTTTACTTTTATGAAGTCAGAACATTTTCTGTTCACAAAATTGTTTCTTTTCTTTTTGAAAACTTTTGGTTGAGACTTAGAAACATTTTCAGTCTTCTTTTCTTTTGAATTAGATTGAGAAATGTTTTAAATCTTCTTTCCTTTTATCTGAGTCTGAGAAAACAACTTAGTCTTCTTTTCTGAATTCTGATTTGCTTTGTTTATATAGGAAACAGAAGTTATTGATATCAGATTTTTCTGAGGAAATTGGAATGAATGACTACCACACTGAACAGATTCAAGATTCTTTCTTGCAAGTGACAATAAATCTGAAACATAAGTCTTTTCAATTTTATTGATATTGTTCAGAGTACAATTGCACTTATTACAAGAATTTCTAGCTTTGGGTTCAGAAGTAGTATTCAACCCAATCTTCACAAAATTCTTTTTCAGATCATCTTTCCTTTTGCTTTCCTCTTTTTCTGAAACATTGAATTTCACAGAATTAGCAGATGATTTGGATGATTCACCATTTTCAAATGTACTTGATTCATCAAAGAATTTCTTATTTTCTTTTAAGGCATTAATCTTGAAAAGATCATATTCATCCTTTAACTTCTCAAGCTCTGTTATTTTCTAGACATAAGTGTTGTTTTCTTTTAAAACTTGGTCCAGTTTAAAATCTACATCACAATAATCATTTTCAAGATCATCAAAAGTTTTTCTTAAGTCCTCAAGTTCTTGACTAACAAGTCTAAATCTCTTTTCAAGTTCTGAAAATCGTTCTGAAGTGAATTGAGAATTATCAGTTGAATCAGAACATTGGCTAACAGTTTCAGAAGTCTGACCTTCAGACTCAGAGTTCTGACTTGTGGAGTCAGAATTATGACTAGAAGACTCAGACTTCTGACTGACTGTTTCAGAAACCTTACTTGCATCAATTATACTTTCAATGTCACGATATGAAAAACTTGGTTGTTTATTTTTGTAACTGACATTCAAAGAATCATATTTGAATTTACCATCATTATATTTTGGTTTCTCTTCTGTTGGTTTAGAAATCTCTTTCTTAACCTTGTCTTCTGAAGCATCTGACTTTTCAGTTTGTGGTTCAGGAATTGTTTCCTTTGCTTTTACAGGACTTGATTTTTGTAGATTATCTGAACTTGTTATAGAACTAGCAGGTCTCACAAAAACTTCAACAATCTCTGGGATTTTTGGTTTAGGAACCTGTAGTTTATCAAAATCATAAAGATTTGTTGGGGCTCTTTTCAAAACAACATTTTCTTCCAAACCCAAACCCATTTTAGGATTATAAAATCTTGTATCTTTAACATTGCTAGTGAGAAGATTCAAGGTTTGTTGAGTTTGACCTCTTTTCAAATTAAGATCTTCCATCTCTCTGATTTTTGTGTACACCTTCTTTCTTTCCTCAAATAACATATCATATTTAATTTGTAAATCAACCTTTTCATCTTTTATTTCTGAAAATTGAGTTTTTAATTCAGAAATCTTCTTTAAAAGATCAGAATTCTCATTTTTGACTTTTTGTTTCTCAACTTCAGATTCATCAAACTGTTCTTTAATTATCTCTTTTTCTATTCTGAACTTGTTAACCAGAATTCTTTCACCTTTTATTTGTGTTCTGAGTTTAACAAATTCAGAATTCATATTGCCAATTTGAGTCATTAAATCAATTTCAAGTGCAGAATGTACCTCAGCAGAAGATTCAGAATTAGCATCTTCATAATCAGAATCATCCTCATTCTTCATCTTGGCCATATAACTTTGCATTTGAGAAAAGTGGATGCAATCCTCTTCATCTGAAGTATAATACCGCCAATTCTCCTGTTCTGCCAACATTGCAATCTCATTATCTCTTTTCTTAGCCAGCTGAGCCTTCTTTGTGTAGTATTCATAATCTTTTACTACTTTCACTCTGCAGTCTCTGGCAAAGTGACCAGATTTTCCACACTTAAAACATAAATCCTTCTCTTTTCTTTCTTCCTTCTCTTCTTTCTTCTCAAACTTACTTTCTTCCCTATCTTCTTTCTTCTTATATTTGTCTTCTGAACTCCCATGTTCCCTTCTGAACTTACCCTGAAACTTGTTCTTTCCATATCTCTTGTTGAAAGTGTTAGTCAACAAGGCTAATTTTTTGCAATCAGCTTGATATCAGCATCTTCCTCTGATCCTTCCTCCTCATCAGATTCTTCTTCTAACTTTGGTATTTCAGACAAAAATACCGATTTCTTTGCTGTTTTGATCACCTTAGATTTTCTTTCTGAAAGTAAGGCTAGTTGATCAGAAACACTTTTCTTCTCCTCCACTACCTGCTTAACCGAATCCTCATGTTGATTCAGAATACAGAATAGATCATTTAAATCTTACTCACACATGTCTTTATTCATTTGAAGCCTAATTGCAAACGGTGACCATTCTGAATTAAGAGAATTCAGAAATTTGTAATTAATCTCAGACTTTGTCTTTTTTAACCCATTCCTCCTGAGGTCATTCAAAATAGTGAAAAACTTTTCATAAGTTTGATTTAAACTTTCACACTCTTTTGCTTTGAATCTTTCATAAGCATTGATGCATTGGTTTAACTTTGCTTGAATTGATTTTGTAGTACCAAGCATTTGCTTTTCAAGATCATCCCACATTTCTTTTGCGGATGTTCCACTATCAATCCTATTAAAAACCTCATTGGGAACTGCTAAAGTCAACAGCGTAACAACTCTTTTGTCAATTGCATGTCTGATTTTCTGTGCTTCTGAGTACTGTGAAAATTTCTTCTTCACCTTAGTAGCAGGAATTTCTGGAGTTGTATCAGTTGCAGGTGTAGCAGCAACATCGACATAAACTTCAATTGGACCTTCTCGTATTGAGATCATATAAATTCTCATCGATATTATCCAAGAATTGTATCATACGAATTTTCCATTGCTGATATTCGTTAGGAATAAGAACAGGAGGTTTCGTTTCAGATTCCATCGAGAGAAACTCTTTCGAAGACATGATTAGTAAAATTGAATTTAATCGATTCAACAGAAAGACAAATCGAATTTCTTGAACAAACGTATAACGAATTCAGGAATCACAAAGAATTCAAGAATTTTGAGTAGCAGCGGAATCAATTGACGAATTGATCAAGAAATCTTCAAGAACGCGATCAAGAAACCCTCAAGAACACGGTCTTGAATGAATTTGTTTGTTGATTAGCTCTGATACCAATTGTAGAAACCAGGATTCAATCTTACAATCAATTACGAGCAATTAAGAACAATCAAACAGAGAATTGGATCAACACACTTGTATTCAATCAAGAACAGACTACAAATCTAGAGAGAGAATCTCTCAAAGATTACAAAAGTGAATACAAAGATATGCGGAAAGTTATGTCAAAGATTAGTTAGCTTACAGTTGCTAACTCCTATATATACTATAAGGAAATACTAAAGCTACAGTACATATGAGAAACAGACTAATAGAACAATTACATGTGTCCTAATTAGTAACTGAATATAACTGAAAATATCCTAAGACATAAGTTCTGAACAACATGTTCAGAACTTCTGAACATCCTTCTGATCAAGCACTTCAGAACTTCCTTCAAGCACTTGTGATATTTTCATCTTCATCATCAGAAGTTCTGAGTCTCCTACTCAGAACTCTGACCCTTCTGTTCAGATTCCACACTTGTCATCTTTTTGAGACTTCTCAGATCAGAACTTCTGTGTCTTCTAACTCAGAACTCTGAGTCTTCTATTTAGATCCAACACTTGTAACTTTTGACTAAACTTCAGATCTAACAGTCACATTTACTGTTTTCAGGGATCTTTTCTAGTACTGATGGAGTAAAGTACTTTCATTGAAAATTTTCATTAACTTCGTAAAAGATTACAAGGGAAGTGGAAATATTACAAGTACAATGAAAAATAATTACAAGTACTAAAAGATACAAGCTGACAAAATAGAAGAATACAAGGAGATCCTATCAACTATTCAGGTTATTTCTTGACAAGAAGTTCGTCAAGAGCGTCAGTTTCAGGAATCATCCACCCAGGGACTGTTACTCCCTTATCCCGTCTGAGTTTTGCTTCGCGGTAAATGCGGGGCTTTATGAAGGTTGCAAGAAGATCATGCTTATAGTCGCACCAATATAGTAAGTCTATGGGTTGTTCGATGGAGGCGATGGGTAACTTTGAGACACATTGAAAGCACTTGCGACCAATGTATTTGTGAGTCTCAGATCCGTGCAACGAACAATGAAATCAAAAGATTAAACAATCAAGTATACGATTTCAACTGGTCATCCATATATTAGCTTTCAGAGAGAATTTACAATAAGGAATAGAAAGCAAATGAACAACTAGCCTATTTTCTAAGGCTAAGGAAACTATTTATATGACGGGCCCGTGCTTAACAAGCCTACGGCCCGTTCACTACAAGGCTTAAAATAAACTATTACAATGTAAACCCTTGAACTTTAAATCAACAATAAATGACCCTAACAGTATTCATAAAAGAAAATGCCAAAGGGTTCGCTAATTATTTTACCATCTTTGAATTCTTCAGCAGGAGGTAAGGAGATGTCAAATCCTGAGAGATCAGGTTTTGGACCAAGGAAAGCTCCACGAGACAAAATGATACCAGTCTCATTCCTTATTGCAGGGCCTGAGGATGATGAAGTCTTCTTCTTTGCAGTAGTTCATCTTAGTTGGATGGCTGGAGGAGGAGGTAAATCAACAGCTGAAGAGACTTGGTCGATTAGCTTGTTTATTGCAATTTCGACACAAGGCTTAAAGCTTGATGTGGATCGCTGAATAGCTACCCGAATTTCCAACCATTCGTTGAGCCTGAGTTTTTCCAAAGCCAAAATTTAGCAGGTTCTTGCGACGCCGTTCTCCCTGATCATCTGAACATCGACCAGAGATACTCCTTTGACACTTCTCCCTTTCAGGTTTACAAATTTTATTCTTGAGGGTAAACTTTTGAAATGGATTTTCTTTTTACACCAGGCCAGTGTGGTTTCACTGACCTGAGTCTTTTGTTGTTTCTTCTTCGTTGATTGCTTCAGCAACTCTTGTTGGACTGCCAGGGGAAACTTCTTCAGTTGTGGATCCTTCACTGAACGTTAGGCTAGTTCCAGAGCAAAGTTTTTATCACTAAGCTCATCCTTATGTTGTTAAGTGAAGATCTTTTCAGCTTTTCGAGCTTCAGCAATCTCCCTAGAAGTCAAGCAGCTGAGGTGAGGAGGGATCAATCACTGACTTTCTATTCTTCTGATCATCGATGCTTTCTTTCTTTGTTCATCTTCACTTGACCTTTGAGGAGGCAATGAAGGTCTTCTGGGGTTGAGAAAACAACTCTTCTTCTTCAACTTGTTCTTCAGTCTCATTCAAAATTGATACTGGGATTATTTGATCATCAGCGAGCGCTGGGATCATTTGGTGTGATGTTGGTGGAGGAACTTCAGCTGCAGCCTCAAGCAGGGGAGAGGACTAGCTGAAACAAAATGATCAATGGAGTTAGATCATTTGATGGTTTAAGAAAAGATAGAAAAAGGAAAGGCTTAAGTGTTTAGAGGTTTTATAAGGAGAAGGGTAGAAATTGAGAAGGGGTAGAGGGGAGATGCAGTGTACGGGAAACAGAGATAGTAACATACCTGACAAGTTGGCTTTTTAAGGAGGATAGCCAAGTTGTCTTCAGCAAGGGCATTATTTTGCCTTGTTGCGTCTTCTTTTAGGGAGACACTGCAGCGGTCCCCTCCCCTGGTTCATTAATAGAGACCCCTTTCAGAACTGGGGCCTTGATCACTTCGGGATGAAAGAAGAAGGGTGGTACACCTTCTTCATCTTTGTCATCTGGAGAAAACTTGGATGACGGTTCATCATTATTAATGTCGACTTCTTCTTCGTCTTCTTCTTCCTCCTCATCCTCAAAGGGAATTTCCACAGTGTTGTCAACTGGGGACTGAGGAGGGTCTTCGCCTCGCTCCCCCTCAGAAAGAGAGGGAGTTTCAGCGGTTCCCTCAGGATTATCACCTTCTTGAGGGTCTTTCTCTTGGTTCTCTTCCTCCCCCTCAACATTCAGAGGGAGGTCTTGATTATTCTCCCCCTCTCCATCTGAATGGGGGGAGACGTTGGCAGTAGCAGCGGCAGCAGTGACCTCAGGGTCCCTGTACTCTCGGCCAGAGATCCCTGTAATTTGTTCAACCACTGCAACTCTATCTTCCAAGCCAAAGACTGCAGTGGTGGTTTCGACGATGAAATCCGCCGTCATCTCTAACTTTTCCCTATCTGCCTGAGAAAAGTGAGATAGAGGGACGGTGGGAGCTTCTAGCCGCTCAAGGATTTTGGTGAGCATGTTATTTGATTCGACAACCTGTTGAGTGAGACTGCTCACCTCACCTTTGAGACCAGTGTAATCGGTCTTCAGCGTTCCAACCTCGCTGCTGAGGATGGAGAAATTATTGGAGAGATCGGTGATGATGTTCTGTTGGTTGGTGGTGACAGCGGTCTCCAATGCAGCTACTCCCCCTTGCAGAGAGGAAATGTCAGCTGATGTTGCTTTGGCTGCAAGGGAGGTGGAGATATCCTTCATCGTATCCGAGCAGTAGTAATCGTTGGGGTGTTGTTGATGTTGGTGGAGAGATTTTCCACCTTACCAGCGATATCCGTGAGGGAAGTGCTGATAGTGCCCAAGTTTGGACCTGTAAAAGAAGAGAACTTGTGAGCAAAGGAAAGCTCAGAAGTTGGGTTTTCATAGATGGTTAGGGATGGTAACAGTAAATTCAAGCAGATCAAAGGCCAAATTGAAGATTTTTTACACTAGATTGAAGATTTCGGATCCTTCAGAGTTTACTGTTCATGATGATTTCTGATCCTTCTTTGATTACTATTCATCCAGAATTCGAATTTGCAGCCATTTTTGATCTTTTGGATTGAAATTTTACATCATTGAACTCGGTTGTCATCCCTGATCATCTTTAATACACGAATTCATCGAATTGACCAATTTATCGAATTGACCAATTTAGATCTGTTTGTTCGAAAACCCTATTTTTACGGATTTTGGATCAAAATTCGATTTATTTGATCGAATTAGGATTTGTAATCAACAAGAAAAGTGTGCGGAATTTGATTTCGAACAAATCGGTGTAAGTTTCATTTCAATTGATCAAGAATTGAAGAAGTTATGGCAGAATCAGTGGTTTTTGGGTATTAAGTGAAGGTTTCGGATCATTCAAGCTTGGTTTCGGACCACTCGTCATTTACTGTTGCATGGTTTCGGATCACAAAGAGAAGTGATATTTGTTTAAGTTTTGGTTTTGGATCCTTAAGAATACGAAATCTGTTGGTTTTGGATTCTTATACATTCGAAATCTGTTGGTTTCGAACCCTTCTTGGTCCGAATCCATTGGTTTCGCACCCTTCTTGGTCCGAATCCATTGGTTTCGCACCCTTCTTGGTCCGAATCTATTGGTTTCGCACCTTCTTGATCCGTAATCTGTTGGTTTCGGATCCTTATACATCCGGATTTCGTGGTTTCGAATCCTTCTTGATCCGAATTCGTATTGATTAAAAAAAAGTAAAAAGAAAGAAAGAAAAGAGCGATGAAAGTAACAACTCTTCAAAGAGAGACAACTCAAGTCTGCACGATCAAATCGAGAATCTTCAAGAGAAAGTAACAAATCTTCAAAGAGAAAATGCTGATATGAAGAGTAGGGAAGAAAAGAGAGAGAAGTGGAACTTGCATTTACAAGATAAATTAAAAGAAGTTCAAGATAAAAGAAAAAGTTTAGACAGTGAAAATGCTGATCTAAAGAGAAAACTGTCTAATTTTTCTCTTGAAGAAAAGAAAGAAACTGAGCTGAAATGTATAAAACTTTCAAAACAAGTTTATGACTTTGAGAAAGTTTTATTTTTAGAAAAAGACAAGCTCGAAAAAGAAAGAGATAAATTTGAAACTGAACGAAAATCTTTTGAGATTAAAAGTTCTGAACTTTCCGTGAAAATCTCTGATTTAGAAAATCTTTTGGAAAAAGAAAGAAAAGATTTTGCGGAAAAGAAAAATCTCTTTGAAAAGGAAAGTAAAACCCTTAAAAGAAAAATATGGAAATTTTCAAAGAGATTACTGATAAAAGAAAATATTTGGAAAAAGATTTTGAATCGGAACGCAAATATTTTGAAGATGTGATTCTTAATCTTACCAAAAGATTATCTGGTTTATCAAATGATATTATGAAGGATCAATTGATCAAATCTGATCTCCAAAAGAAATTTGATCTAATTTTTAAAGAAAATAATGTTTTGACAAACAAAGTTAACGAACTTGAAGACATCATTTTTAAATTTGATGTCTCAAAGCAGGTCAGTCATGATACTATCTTTCAGACTCCATTTGTTAAATCAAATGATTCTGAATACTCTTTTAAAACTGCTTCAAGTTCATGCTTTAAAAACATTTCTTCTAAACAGTTTAATAGATCAACTGATTTCTCAAAAGGTCAGATTCGTTCAACAAATCTCTTCTATAATCCTCTACTTGATAAATCAGATAATAAAACAAATGTGCCTAAAGTTAATTCTTCCAAAACTGAAGAAGTTCCAGTCTTCAAGAAGGTGAAAATGGAATGGAGAGTCAAAGGCACAACAATTCCGAAGAAAGAAGTTCCAAAATCATCTTCATCTTCATCCACATCAAAAGCAAAGAGGAACAATGCTGCGAAAGGTAAATCTTCTGTTCCACCTAATCTTGTTTATTCTACAAATCATCTGATTAGGTTGGCACATAAGAAAATTTGTTGTTCTTACTGTGGATCAAATGATTTTGTACATAAAGATTATACTTCTTATTGGTACGGTACTTACAGTATTCCTAATAAGAAATCTACACCTAACACACTAGGACCCAAGTGCCGTTGGGTACTAAAAACTGCCTAATCTGTTTTGTAGGTTCTTCATGTGTTGTGCTGAATGTTACATTTATACCACACACATGATTGAAAACAGAAGAGAAGCGGTGATACTTAGAGACGCGACTGAAATTGAAAAAAGTTTTTGATGATCATGATGCTCACTTTCATCAAAAAAAGGGGGAGAAATGTTTAATTCAATTTCATGTCGAATACAATTCAAGGTCAAAGAGATGAAGATTGTATTGAAGAAGATTGACTTTACATTGTGAAAGACAATGATGTTTTCGAATCACTCATATATGGATTCAGATTGCTCAAAGTTGAAGATTTCGGATCATGTGAAGTCTTAAGTGTTTTTGAATATGGTATCTTAGATCTGAGAGACTCGGATTGTGCTAACACCTAAATGTTCAAAAATGTGAAGGCTTCGCATCCTTGTGAAGATTCAACTGTTTGAAGAGTGCCAAAGTTTCAACGGTCAAAGTCAAAGTTAATGTTTTTGTGAAATCCCAAATCTAGCTAAAAATCAAAAATGATATAGAGAGAAAATCTAGAGTACACAAGTCATCCATATATTGATCTTCAAAGTGTAAATGACAAAATGATTAAGTTGTTTCCAAGATTACAAAGGAGTCTTCTTTATATAGTAGGGCCATGACATGTCCATGCCTCTACTTACGAAGAACAGTACAAGATATTAATACTGTCTTGATAGCTACAAAAATGCCCTAACAATCTCCCCCTTAGCTATCAAGGCAGAAAGGGTCTTCTTCTACTTCGAAACCCAAGATGCGTTTCAATCCTTCACATAGCCATTCTGAAACTCAATTTTTCATCTATCTCTTCAATGGCTCTTGACAAAACTCTCCTAGGTCTTGAAGACATCCAATTAACTTTTCGTTCAGCATCATGTCTTTTAAGCTTTTCGACTAACTGAAGTCTTACAATTTTAAGCGTACCATCAGAATATTTTTCCAACTCATTAAACCGAATGAATATCTTGTTTGCACCATTACTGAACACAACACCAAATTCTGGTTCTCCAATCACAGCAAATAGAGTCATCTTCATCAATCCAGGCAGACTTTGATTAGGCCTCAACAAGTTGACTCTTGGCTGATAACTCTCCACGGCCATTTGTAGATCATGACACTGTGTGAACAAGACGTGTCTTCTCAAAAATCTTTTGATGGCATTCAGTGCAAGAGTTACGTTTTCCCTTCTGATCTGAAGATCTCTGAAATTATGATACAAGAACTCAAAATCTTCCATGGTTAAATGACAGAAATCAGCTTCAGTAAACCTGTAATCTCTGCAATCCTGTCTCTGAACTAAAAATTTTGGATACCACAATTTGTAATACAATCTAGCTGTTACCTCCTTTATAGACACAATCAACTTCTTGCTCCTCACCTCTCTTTTCTTTTGGCACTTGTCTCTTAGAAAGTACATATACTCGAACTTGTATTCGGCTGTTTGATCTGTAATACCCAACACGGCGTAGGGATTCAAAGTTCTGATTCTGTGCACAAACAGTCTTCTTTCTTCTTCTTCTAGGAAAGGTGTTCTCAAATACAAAGTTCTTTGTCGTTGTTCAAGTTCAGTCAATTTTCTGCTCCGCGAGGATGAAGGACCAGGTTGATCAGCTGGATTAGAAGGACCAGCTTCATCATGACTAGGAATGATAGGAGGTACTAAAGATGTAGTGGATTGAGGATCAGTCTCTTCGGATTTTGGCTCTTTAGGTAATGGATCATGAGAATGATGTGGTTCAGATACTGGTATAGTGGTTTGAGCTGAAGTAGATTGGTTAAGGTTAATGGTTATAGGTGTAACAGAAGGTTGTTCTGACATCAAAGTGGTTGAGATATGTTCGGGTGAGTGTACAGGGCTAAAGATTATTTCTTCAGGAGTTTGTGGCCCATATATCTCGGACAAAATATTAACCTCTTCTTCATTAAATCCAACACCTTGATCTTCTGGTTCATAAGTAAATACCAAAAGTGGTTCTTCTTCCTCCTTAACTTTCCAATACCGATCATAAGCTCTTGCATTTTCATCAGTTTCTTCATCATCAGAACTAATTTCAATCAACTCCACAGATTGCACGAATCGATCAACCACTTCTCTTATCTCCTCCTCATTTACCTCAGGCTTTTCAACCGTTGATTCTCTATTCGGATCAACATATAATACGATCTGTTTTCCGCTTTGATCACCCATAGCACCTGATTCAAACATCTCAGATATTTCAGCAACAGTCGGATTCTTTTTCTGGCCTTGAGAGCTTTCTGACTCAGCTCTTCTCTTCTTACTCATCTCCCCCTCATGATCATGATCATCGGGATCCTGATCATGTCTTCTCTTAGTACCCTGAGCTTGAGTCTTACACGACTGTTCCATTAATGCTTTCAACTTAACAATTGACTGCTTCATATCACTTAAAGATTTCACAACTTCAGACTTGAAAGTAGATAACTCTTTGGATAATGCTTGAAACTGTGTGGGTGTAACTGAAGGTGTAATAGAATTCGAATCATTCATCTGCATATGAATTCGAATTAAAGAGGATCCGAATTCAGGGAGTTCGAATCAAGGAGCATTCGAATTCATCACTTATCTTTTAAGACTGATTGGAACATATGAATTCGAAGCTAGAATGGTTCGAAATCATGCAATTCGAATCCATAAGAGTTTGAAATCAGTTAATTCGAATCCTGAAGGGTTCGAAACCAAGGAATTCGAATCCTTAATGGTTCGAAATCAAGGAATTCGAATCCTTAATGGTTCGAAACCAAGGAATTCGAATCCTTAATGGTTCGAAACCAAGGAATTCGAATCCTTAATGGTTCGAAACCCTAACATGAACCTTTTTAAACACATATCAGTTTAAGTCGAATTCGATTCTTTTTAATGAAACATAAGATTCGAAACCCTAAAAAATTTATATTCTAAAGGAGGGTTCGAAATCTTAGTTAAACATGAAGAACATCAAGAACACGAAGAACACAAGTTGAAAATCGAACTGATTTTTCACATTTTAGCCTAACAGATGAATGAAATTGATGACAAAACTTACATGGAAAGATGGGCATGCAAAAACCGAATCTAATGATACTAAAATCAAACGAAATGGTTACCTGATGAAGAAGATATGAACAGATGAAGATTGAAATTGAAGATGATGAATAGTGTCTTCTTCAGAGAATTCGAATTGAATGCCAGAAGTGAAAAAGTGGGAAAATGAACATTTGAACTCTATTTATACTTAAAAAAATTTGGACACTTGGCACGATTTAGAGTACCCCACTTGGTAAACAGTAGAAAAAGATGATGTTGAATTCATTGAATTCGAATCCTTAAGAGTCCGAATTCATTGAATTCGAATCCGTAAGAGTCCGAATTCATTGAATTTGAATCCTTAAGAGTTCGAATTCTTTGAATTCGAATCCTTAAGAGTTCGAATTCTTTGAATTCGAATCCTTAAGAGTTCGAATTCATTGAATTCGAATCCTTAAGTGTTCGAATTTATTGAATTCGAATCCTTAGGAGTTCGAATTCATTGAATTCGAATCCTTAGGAGTTCGAATTCTTTGAATTCGAATCCTTAGGAGTTCGAATTCTTTGAATTCGAATCCTTAAGTGTTCGAATTCTTTGAATTCGAATCCTTGAGAGATCGAATTCTTCAAATAAATGCCTGACAAAATTACAACTTTTTCAGAAAATTTAACAACTGTTCCACAAATCTCACATCAGATAAAACTTTGTAAGCTCTCAAATACAAACTTTTTTTTTATAACTTACAGACTTATGCCGAATTGCTCCCCCTAAACAATTGCATAAATTGCTGTCTTTTCTTCAGAGGAATCTGCACAGACAGATGAAAACTTGGTACTCATTGAACATGAGTCCAAACTGTTAGACTTATCACTTTGTGTAAAAATCTAACTCCCCCTCAAAACATGAATTCTGGAGTATCTTGTTTTCTTTTTCTGAGAGTATGCATATATTTCAATAACGCTCAGTATTTGACATTGTAGCAAGAATGCATTTTACAAGGAAAGTAACATTCATTGAATTTTATTTTATGACTACTAACATCTGATCATTTGAAAGCTTTACACAAAAAATTCAGCTTAAAGAAATTTAACAGATTTTTCAATCAACTGAAAATCAAATGCATGTGTTTGGATTCAATAACAAGTCATCATTGTATATCAAGTTATAAGCGTTCAGTGTCAACCCCTTTATTAAATCTATTTGGTGTGCTGGCATGTGAAATATGATTAGCATAAAGCTTATGCACTTCTAAAACATATAAGAATACTCTGTTCTACTCACACTATTTGTACAAAATCAGGATTTTCACAAATTTACGAGTTTATCGCGACTTTGTATTTTCCCAAGATTCAAGAGATGTTTGCTCATTGGCATCTTTTCGTTTGTGCTCATTGGCATCTTTTGATTTTGTGCCCATTGGAATCTTTTGATATGTGCACATTGGCATCTTTTAATCAAATAGCTTAGTAAGAATAAGATACATCGTTAAACATGACTTTCTATCTGGTTCTATAGCAGGATTTGGGTTAGCAGATCCCAGACCAGTTGACCTTAGGTGCTAGGTGTCGAGCACCCCTTAGAACTTAATTTCCCAAACCAGAAAGGCCACATCGATATATCTTAAACCCATTTGTACCAGTAGAACATGGCTTTCTATCTGGTTCTATTGCAGGATTTGGGTCAGCCGATCCCAGACCAGTTGATCTTAGGGAATAGGTGTCGAGCACCCCTTAGGACTTACTCTCCCAAACCAGAAAGGCCACAGGTACAAACTTTCAAACTAAATGATATTCTATATAAGTTCAGATTTCCATCACAAAATATGAATAATATCTCAATCACTTGTTTCTAAAACATAGTGCTTCCCCCATATTTTCGTTTCCATCCATCATTCTGACATATAGGCTTTTTGAGCATTATATTCTATATATATCCAGATTCACATAACTTTGAGCATTCAGCATAATTTCATTCATGTTTTGCTTACCTTTCGATTTATTTCAGAGGTGAAAGTTGAAGCAAATCTAACTCAGATAATACAAAGATTCTTGAAAAAATCATCTTTTAGCACACATTTAATTCATTGAATGAAAATTGAAAATTTTATCTCATTGAATTAAATTTGTAAAGATTCAAGTTTTCAAAGTGGTAGAAACAAAATATAATCCAATGTTACCTTTCATCACTTGTTCCTTGAAGTAAAAAGATATAACATTTAAGGATATTACCTGAGAATTGTGAGTTCTAAACTGATTTGTTTAGAAGTCTTAGTCTTTGAAGTACGGGTCCTGAACTGAATTGTTCAGAAGCCATAGTCGTTGAAGCACGGGTTTTGAACTGATATGTTCAAAAGCCAAATGATCTTCATACAATCCAAGTATTGTGTAACAAGATGATGAAGAACATTATTGAAAAGGAAATCTAACCTAGAGAGAACACAAAGTGATTAGAGATCTACATCTTGTATTAATGAATTCACTACTTACAAACTACACGTAAAGACCTATTTATAGTCTTCATCACTTGCTACAATACTTGGATTGTATGAAGATCATGGACCTAACAGTTTTGAAAATCAAGAGCTGAAGACTGTTGCTATATTTTTTTAGAGCATTATTGTATTCAAGATTTACTGTAAAGTCAATGTGCTGTAATAAGTCGATACTGTATTGCTTAGCCTTTATACCTTGTATGTATGGGGTATAAATAGGTCTGCCATGTAATAGTTAGATAGAACACTCTCATATAACACTTTATGCACATTGTCATTTGTACTCTCAAGTTCAATATATGAATGACACATTTGCTCTCTAGATTGTTTATATATTCTTGATTGCTACATCTGGGTTTATCATTAGGGTACCTGTAGGAGGTGGGTTGGAGAAGGTGTTGAAGTCACGGGTTTCTCAAAAATGTTCCATATCGTTCTCAAAGGAATAACTAGGAATTGTTGTTGATGATCCTAAAGGTCCTGTAGCATTCCGCTGAATGAAGTTGTGTAGCATTGCAGCGCTAGTATCCGTCAGCGAGAATGGCGGAACAGAGTGGGGAATGTTGAAGGTGGGGAATACGAAAGAAGGAGAAGGAATGGCTGAGATGGGAGTGGGTGACAGTTCAGCGCTGGTGACGCTGGAAAGGACCTCCAGTGGTTTGAGGCAATGGGGATGTTGGGGGAATGTAACAAGATAGTTTCAGAGAACGTAGTCTCTGAAAGGGTTGTGGAAGGGGTGGCTTTAGCGGTTGTGGTGGAGTGGACCACGAAATCGTCCAGTGTTGCCTGTTGAGAGGCCAACACTGTGTCTTGAGCCTTGGAAGGCTGAGGCTTATCCTTTGAGGTCTTCTTGGACTTATGGGTGCCAAGTGGGATTGTGAGGGTTTCCTCTTTTTCAGAGAGGTAGGTGCAGCTTGGGTCGCAACGGGGGGTTGCACCGCTGCAGGGATAACTATAGAAGACAAAGAATTAGGGCGGAGAAGAGAGAGAAGGGATGAAAGACTTACCTCACCCGCGATGGGTTTGAAGTCGAGTACCTAGGGGCTGACTTGATAGAACTTGTAGTCTCCCTGTGTTAGAGCATAAATGTATTCAAGATTTAATGTGTATTTGTAATAATTGTTAAGAGTCAATTGTATTAGTCAAAGTCAAAGTAGAGGTGTTGAGAGTCAAAGTCAACATACATAAAGTGTTAGCCAAGGGATATAAATAGGTTCCTTGTAATAGGAATTGAGTAGAGAAGTCTCATACGTGATTCATTGTAAAGTGTTAGAGAGATGACATTCTAGAGAGAAGTTAGTGAGAGAAAGTAGATCTTAAATCTCATCTTGTATCTTTCTCAATCTAATGAATAATCTCTTGTGTTCTAGCATTGTTACTTTATTAGATCTGGGATCACAAGTGGTATCAGAGCTAGATCAGTCCGGATTATGCACTGAATTGATGAAATTTTTGTCAATTTTTTAGAAAATTGAAAGTTTTTGAGTTATTGAGATTTTTCTTGAAAATCTTCAAAAACAAATTTGGAAATTCTTTGTGTTTTAGATCGATTTGTTTACACATACTTGTTTTGGATGTGATTTGAAACATTTTTCAATTCATATAATCAAATTTGTGATTTTGAAAAATCAAAGATGTTAACAGTGAGTTCATAGGTTTTCTAAGATGTTAACATTTTGATCATCAATTTTGATTGTTTAGTGAGGTTTAATCATCTCTGAACTCACATATCCATGTTTCTGATGGTTTAGAGTATATTCCAACTTCAGGTTTGAAAACCAGCAACAAAAACCATTATTTTTGTGTTCGTGAAGATCGACAATGCAAGATCGTGAGTTTGCTGGTTGTTGAAGATCGATCCACTAAGTTTGACATGTTTTGATTTTTTTCTTCCACAGATCGATATAAATTTTGTTTCTGATCAGTTTGCAGTTTACAGATTCGAAAAATGTTGACAATTCAGGAAGTTTGAGGTGTTAAAAATCAGGTCACCGGAAAAACGATAGTCGCCGGAAACTGTAGTTTCATCGCCGCGATGGAGCTTTACTTGGTCCATCTCAATGGATGCATTACATCAGGATCCCCGCTGAGGTACAATTTGCTCGTGCTATGGTCTTATCTGAAGATGTACTCGCTTACGCTGACCAGGAGTCACCATTTGTGAGTGAGTATAGAAAAGAGAACGCACTTATGGCTCGGCCAAGACCAGAGCGGTCTACCCAAAGTGCTATCCCACTTAGAGAGAGGAGTGAGGGTATAGATATTAGGGAGAGAGTTCAAGATACTGGGGTACTTGAACGGGGTGAGACGAGCGGTAAAAATATTGCGAGGGGAACTGGCGTTGGGGGTTCTCCTGGTCAGTCGTCTCATGTTCCTGATGATGAACAAGAAACATATGACATATATGCTGATATTGATGATCCAGCAAATGTGTACTCTGCTAGTTCTTCTAATGATGACGCTGATGATGAGAGAGATTGTGGTGGAAATAATGATGATGGTTCTGATGATGACAACGATGATGATCAAAACAATGATCAACTTGATTTTACAATAGAGAATGTGGTCAGTGTTGCTACTAATTCCGAACTACATTCTGATGCTCGAGGAGTTATAAGGAGACTTGAGGGAGCATTAGTTGAAACAGAAAAAGAGGTGAGCTTATGTGAGAAGGAAAGAAAAAAATATGGTGAGAGTGTGACAGGATCTACAAAAATTTTAACTGATGATCCTTCCCAAACCGTGTCAACCCGGGTAGCCACATCTACTGTCAGTGCACGTCCGTCGCCACATGACATTGAACAAGACATAATGGACCCAGCTATGCGTTGCACCACCCCTCTCATCCACTCATCAACTTCTCAACAAGTTGATGTTTCATTTTATCACAGGGGAATAGCACAAAGTCTATCGGCGACACACTCGGTGTCAGCTAGTATTGAAACAGGATGGCAATTGCCCCGGTCACCGCCTTTACTTACTTTCGAGTCTAGAGCCCTTCGGATTTACTTACTTTCCTAGTACACCAAGACCGCAAGTGACATCATCAATTGTGACACAAACCGTTGGAGTTCTTCGTGACCCAACCGGAAAACCCCGAGTATTGCCGCCATTTGTTGGTGCTTTACGAGGACCGGGTGGAAGTCCTGTCAATGTTAACACCATGCCAGCATTGAACACAGGCCATGCAGTCTCTTCGACTTTCATGAGAACCAGTAACCTAAGTGGTCTGGGTGTTACCCCGGTACGTGCTGAACATATAAGATATTTTGATGGGTCCTCCTCCACACAACTTTGTATCGGTGAAGCTTTTGGAGTTGGCTATTACTTCACCGAACAATTCGTATAAAGCTCAGACTTCAGAATTGAAAGAAATTGTAAACAAGCCATCTCATGAAGTGGGCAGAGCTATGAAAGGGAAATCAGTAGCAGAATCATCTTCAACTCCACTTGAATATCAGCTAGAAACTCAACCGAACCCGAAGGTATTTCCTAGCCTTCCACTACATGAACTAAAATCTCAAATGCTTAAACGTCTTTTAGAACAAGGAGACAATAACACTCAAGAAGAAGTGGATTTAATTGGTCTTCTTAGACGCCAAACCGAACAACAAACCAACCTACCATCCCACACTAATATCCAAACACTTCAAAAATCTATAACTGACATGACCCAAGCTATCTCTTTCGGCATTACAACCCTTTCTAACCGAATTAAAGTTTTGGAAGAAAAATGAGATGTTCAAGCCCAAACCACCAAATGAAAACATGATGATCAAGATCCCGATCCTGATCACCATGAGGGGGAGATGAGTAAAAGGCAGAAAGTTGGAGAAGCTAGTGGTTCGGGCGCTCAACCTGAAAATGTGGAAGTTGTTGGTACTGATACAGGTGTTGGTGAAAATGTACAAGCAAGAGATGCATTGGAAGTTCTGGATGATATCATTCCCACGGTTGAAAAGCCCTATGGAAGTGATAACAGAACAGAAGATGAAAGGATGGCTGATGATCTAATACAAGATATCATTTATATGGATTTAGAGGACGAACCTGAAGTAACAGTTGTTAAGATAAAGGAGGAGTTAGACGATATGTTTCATGGTACTAATGTACAACCTGGAGATACTGATTCTGATGATGAACCTACTAATGCTCAACCTGATCCAGTCATTGATATTCCATTCATACCTGATCTACCGGAAGGAAAGATAAAAGATCCGGTCTCGAGGCAGAGATGAGAAACTTTCAGATGTTGGTTGATAGGGAATCGTTGATTGAAAGAAGAGGCCATAGAATAAGAATAATTACTCCATTTCAAGAAGACATCCGGAGTGATCTATTCGTGAAACTAGTTCAGTCGATCGACAAGATAAAGCTGTACGCTATTGAGAAATTCTAACCTCTACAACAAGTCGAATATATATATCTCATGAGCAACAAAGACAAAGAACTCAAGTTTGTAAGAATTGACAAGGAGATCGTGAAGATTTCAAAGATAGAATCTTAGAAAATTCTGAACGTATGGTATCCAAGATTCATGGTCTACCGCACAGATGGAAAAGAATGGTCTTTCAGCGAAGCAGATTTCAAATCACTAACTTGTGAAGACTTCTTCCGATTATATGACATTCTTGCAAGGCTTTCAAATAAGGATAAGACTGGGTATGTGGCATATCAAGCGGTATAGCAATTCATGAAATTTTTTGTGAAGCTTGCTTACTTGACTGATTTTCAATTGGCGTTGGAGGGAAATTATATCAGAGTTAATGTCAGGAGGCCAAACAGAAATCTGTCAGATATTCAACGTATTCCTTTATATACTGTGTTAGAGAAACCAGAGTTTGGGGTTGTCTATCACAACGGGCAGAAAAAGAAGAAGTTCTTAAGGCTGATTGAGATCAACAAGTTATGTGATGGTACTCTGAACATGATAAAGATTCGTCTGACAGAAAAGACAAGACTTGATGAGCAGAAGAGAGTGCCTCTGAAAGAAAAATAGAAGGTGTTGATTGTGTTAGCTCCAAGTATCTGTAAAATGAAAGTATTGAAAATAAAACCAAGTCAGAAGACCTACAGAGATAAAGCAGAAGACTTAGAAGACCAACAAAGAAGACCAACAGAACTCAACAGAGTTCTGGTGGAACCAACGGAGCTCAATAGAGCTCTGGCAGAAGATCAACAGAAGAACTGTTCATACCCGAAGACCAACAGAGTTCTGTCATAACACGCTCTGTTGAAGTGAAGACCTCTGTTATGCCTAAGTCTCGTAGAAATCCGAAGTGTCAGATACGTGTCCACACCTTTCCACGTATGCCCTAAAGATTGGAGACACACTTTCCACGTGTCATTCCAGGGTACGATAGTACACTGTCTACACTTTATGAGGCTATATATAGCGAGGTAGTGGAACAAACAATTGAAAAGCTTTTGGAAGAATAGTTTTCCACAATTGTAAAAGCACACACTGTCATATCCTCATAGCACTACCCCGTATGATATTGTCTCTGTGATTTCTTGATACACCATTGATCTTGTTCTTGGTGTTATCTTTATCAATATACGAGCAGCGTTTCTTATTTGATCTTGTTATCATATTCCTGTTCTATATTTGATATCACAGTTTACACATCGTCTCATACAATCACTCACTTTAATGGCTTTATATTTAAATGCTTCCGCTGTCTATTTAACTACCATTATCGTGATACGACGTGAATCTGGGAACCAACAATTGGTATCATAGCTTGCTTGATTTGCTCAAATCAAGGCATCCAATCTACCAAGGTTGATTCACTGTTGTTGATTGTGTGTGTGTTTAAAAGCCTCATTATACTCTGTTTTACTGCTTAAAGTATTTTACATCTTCTCAGTTCATTTAATATCATACTAAGCTTTCCAGTCTAGATTAAAACATCTGTTCTACTATTTCATTGGTTACTGTTCCTCATACTTTAGCTTATTCTCATTATAGACCATTTGAAACTCTCATACTCTGTTTTCTTTTCAAAAAATGGCAAACATCAACGCCATTTATACTGCTGGTTCTCTGACCAAGCCTCCTACTCTTCTGAGGGATGAATACCCTCAATGGAAGATTAGGATGGTCAACTTCCTTGATGGAATGGATAAGGACTTAATGCGGTCTGTCACGAATGGACCATTCCAACCCATGGTTTATGTCCCACGTGTACCCGCAACAGAAACCACTGATGAGATTCCTGCTCACTTCGAACCCAAAACCACTGGGATTACCGAAGAAGAAAAGAGCAAAATGGAAAATGACCTTAAAGCAGTGAGACTTCTGATTATGGCCATTCCGAACGATATATTTCAAGAACTAGACTCATGTGTTACTGCCAAGGAAATCTGGGATCAACTTCTAAATCAACTTGAGGGTGGTATCAAAACCCAAAAGAACAGAATGACCCAGTGTATAAATGAATACAATGATTTCAAGGCACTTCCTGAGGAAACCTTACAACAGACCTACAACAGATTTAATATTTTGATTAACAAATCTAAAAAGTGTGGGGTTGTTAGGTCGAAGGAAGATAACAATGTTCTGTTTTTGAAAAGTTTAAATGATGAATGGTTGAATATGTCCATGTCTTTACAAGCTAATCAGGACTTAGATGCATGGTCTCTTACTGATGTGTATGGCACTCTGGCCGCACAAGAGAAGGATGTTGTCAAGCAAAAAGGCAAATCCACCATTGCAGGTCATATCGCTTTGATTTCAGAATCTAAGAACTCAGCAGAAGAGAAACTCAACAGAGATGGCCCTAGCAGAGATAAGAAAAGAGATAAAAAGAAAGGGAAGAAGAGCTTGGTTGCAGAAAGTGATGATGAAAGGAGTTCATCAGATGAGGATAGTGATATAAATGCCTTTGCTAAATCTCTTGCGTTAATAACTCAACAATTTACCCAGAGATTTGGCAACAGGACATTTGACAGAAGAAAAAGGTACGAAAGAGAAGAAAAAGGTGACAGAAGTTATACTGCACCTCAACAGAATCACCAGAACAGAAACCCGACAGAACAGAGACCTCAACCTCAACAGAAGTACAACGCTCCTGGTCCACAAAAGACTGATGCTGCACAACCCATCAACCAAAACGATGGTCGTTGTTTCAGATGTGGCAAACCTGGCCATTTCTCTGCTAACTGTAGAGGAAAACTTGTAAAAGATCAAGACTACTACAAGAACAAATACAAATACAACTACAGAGAAAGGAGTTATGTCGCCGAGATGGAGAATTGGATCTCTGACTCATCCTCTGATGATGAACCAGAGCATGCCAATGTTGCTGTAGATGATGAAAGTATGACAGAGGTTGACTGGATGACTGGAGAACGAATAGAGAGAACAGAAGAAGAAGATATAGCTCATGCATTCGCTCTTACCGTAACAGAGCCAGATATGTTCCTCCGAATCCAAGTCTGACTCAGAACTGTAAATGCATGTTTCGCAATTAACTGAGGAATTTCAATTACTGAAACAAAAGCTTTCTGAGGAAAAAGAGCTAAGAAAGCTAGCTCAGAAGGATCTGTCCTTCTACAAGAGAGAGAAAACTCTCTTGGAACAAGAAAAGGAAGATATCTTCAAGGAGAAATCTGAGCTAGAGATCTTACAGCAGAAAGAGAAAAGTACTTTTTCTAAAAAGGTTAAAGAGTACGAAAATCTGTTAAAACAGAAAACCGAAGAAATGAAGAAGTCTGAGAATGAAAGACTTAACTCTGTCGCTTTAAAAGACTTTTTTCAAAAAGAAAGGGAAATCTTACATCAGTCCCTACAGAGAAAAGAACTTCAAATCAAAAAGTATCAGGATGCACAGGATGTGCATGTTAAGATAAATTCTCAGATGGATACGCAAGGTCTTGGTTTCTCAGACCTTGCTCCCTGGAACGGAAAGAAGAAAACATCTCTGTTGACTACTTTCTGTGCTGGGAAAATCCAAGAGAATGTTATCTCTGGTAATGCTGTTTTCAAAAGAATTAAAACCTCGGACGTTTACAAGAGGACGAAAAGGCTTGACTTTAGGAATGTCAGCTATGACTCCTTGGATCATGACAAGGTTCTTAAACCATCTTCAAAGTTTATTCTTGATCAAGGAAGAGCTAGAATCTTAATTCCTAACTCTGTCGAAAGTCTGGATCCAAAAGAGATTTTCAACTTTAATTCTTTCAAGGAACAGAAGCCTGTCACTTCTGAGGCTGAATCCTCTGTTGAAATACCACAGAGCAAGCTCAACCCTGAAGCACCAGTCTTCTCTCCTACTTCTGAAACTATAAGAACATCTTTTGAAGAAGATCTCATGAAAGTTCTTAAAGAAAATGATGTTTCTGATGCTTTAAAACCCAAGTTGAGAAGGTTTAAAACTGCAAAACCTGATTCTACAAAGCCTGTTTCTGTGAGTAACACCTCCAACAGAGCCACCAGAGACTTTCTAGCCTCTGACAGTGACTCTGACCCTGAGGTAGATGAGCAAATTTTCTGTACTCAACCAAATGCTTTGCACAAACCTAAACAGATACCGGCTGGATCCTTTGATTTAAAAGAAGACATATCATTTTCAAGAAACAATCAAGATTTATACCGGTAACTGAGTTTAATAACAAAGAATTCAGAATTCTTGCTTCTAACTCAACAGAAGTAAAAGGTAAGGTGAAGGCAAGTACTTTACTTAACAACACCTTTGTTCCAACTTTTAAACCAATCAGATTTACACCAGAACAGAAGGGAAAATGGATAGTAATAGACAAACATACTTCCAATTCTGGTAGAAATCAAGAGATCAATTTTGAGAAAAGAGAATCTGTCTTAAAGAATAGTTCAAACAGAATGCATGGTCCTAGAGCTTTTCAGAATCAAACTCCATCTAATAAACAATTCTTGAATAACAACTTGCATCAATCCTCATGTTCCATCAATTGCAATTGTGTTCATCTGTTATGAAAACTGCAAAATCATATGAATGGACCTCACTATGTTCTGAATCAGTCACAAAAGATGATAAAACCCAAGACTGATCAGACCACACAGAAGAAAACCTCTGGCACAACATCAAAGAATGTAAAGCCTGTAGGAAAGACTGTTAACACATCAAAGCCTAACAAGAAAGGACCCATCATGCAATGGGTACCTAAAAGAAACTAATCTGTCTTGCAGAAGCCTCATGTGCAGATCTGGTACCTAGATTCAGGATGTTCCAGGCACATGACAGGCAATAAGGAGCTGCTGACTTCATTCAAGAACAAAAAAGGAAGTGCAGTCACCTTTGGAGGAGACAATGGAGGACAAATTAGAGGTTATGGTACTCTGGTAAATGGTGGTGTTTCAGTTTCCGAAGTTGCTTATGTTGAAGGATTAAATCATAATCTTCTCAGTATAAGTCAACTCTGTGATCATGGGTTCGATGTCAATTTCAGGAAGAAGTTTTGTTCATTATTACTTTCTGAGTCTGGTCAAGAACTTTTAAGAGCCGACAGAAAAGGCAATCTTTATAAAATGAATTTTAATCCAAACCAGGGAACTACAACAGAGAAACTCTGTTTAGTCTCTTTGAACAAAGAAGATGCCTGGCTCTGGCATAAAAGATTTGCTCACTTAAAATTTTCAAATCTTGACAAACTCGTGAAATTGAACTTGGTAAAAGGTCTTCCTTCGCTGAAATTTGACAAAGACCATCTATGCTCTGCTTGTGAGTTTGGAAAAATGAAAAGATCCTCACACAGAACCAAGAGAGATCACAATTGCTTAAGACCTTTGCATATGCTTCATGTGGATCTTTGTGGTCAAATCTCTGTGCAAAGTCTGTCTGGCAAGAAGTATATTCTTGTGCTTATTGATGAATATTCTAGGTATACTTGGATTGAGTTCATCAGAGCAAAATCTGATGTCCTAGAAATTCTGATAAGTTTATTGAGAAGGATACAGGTTCTGTTAGGACTAAAAGTGCAAAAGTAGAGAAGTGACAACGGGACAGAATTCAAAAATACTCGAATAGATTCTTATCTATCAGAAGAAGGAATTTCCCAAAACTTTTCAGCTACCAGAACTCCACAACAGAATGGCGTAGTGGAGAGAAAGAACAGAACTCTGGTAGAGGCCGCCAGAACCATGTTGGCCGGTTCTGTCCTTCCCATCAACTTTTAGGCAGAAGCAGTCTCAACAGCTTGTTTTGTTCAAAACAGAGCTGTAATAGTGAAAAGATTTAAAAAGACGCCTTATGAACTCATCAATAACAGAAGACCAAACGTGAAATATTTTCATGTTTTTGGGTGTAAATGTTATGTCTTGAACGACCGAGAACAGCTGGGTAAATTTGACAAGAAAGCGGACGAAGGAATCTTTATTGGTTATTCCCTGACCTCTAGAGCCTACAACACCAGAACTCGCGTCATTCAAGAAAGCGTGAACGTGTCCTTTGATGAAAGTACATCAAGTACCTCTGATCGCAAATCAACAGAGGGGACACCAACAGAACAGAAGAAGCCTAGTTCTTCAAAATCAAGGGAAGAAGATATCAATCTCCTATTCGACGATTTCTTCGATGATGATGATGATTCCTCTGTCAACATCAATAGAGGAGATCAAGCTCAAAGTTCAACAGAACAAAATCTGACAGGTACATCTCTCACTGGTCCCTCCAATATTTCACCATCTACTTCTCTGTCTACAGGTATAATTCAGAGAAACGAGGAACCACAACCAGAACCTACACAAGAGCCATCATCACCTCTGCTAACAAATATCGGCAGAAACTCCCTGTTTGAAAGTTCACCTTCGCAGAGCCCTGTTGGCAATTCACAGAGCAATGAGGTCACTCTTCAGAGTTGTGTGCCACAGAACCCTGGCACCAACCCTCAGAGCTCTGTTGCTGAAGATCATCTTTTCTCATCTGAAGCACAAACCCCTCCTGTTGTCCATGCTCCCATGACAAAATGGACTAAGGATCACCCCCAACATCTTATAATTGGTGCTGCTGAAGATGGTGTCCAGACAAGATCAGCTACAATCAACGAAGCTTTCTTTGTTAACTTTTTGAGCATGATTGAGCCGAAAAGAATTTCTGAAGCACTTGAAGACCCAAACTGGATCGAAGCTATGCAAGAAGAGCTTCTTGAATTCGAGAGAAATAAAGTTTGGTCCTTGGTTCCACTCCCAAAAGGCAAATCAGCCATTGGAACCAAGTGGGTGTTTAGAAACAAGAAGGATGAAGATGGGATTATCATCAGAAACAAAGCCCGTCTGGTTGCAAAAGGATACTGTCAAGAAGAAAGAATTGACTATGACGAGACTTTTGCTCCTGTGGCTAGGCTAGAAGCAATCAGAATCTTCTTAGCTTATGCTGCTCACAAGGGTTTCAAGGTCTACCAAATGGACGTCAAATCTGCCCTCCTAAATGGCAGACTACAAGAAGAAGTCTATGTCCAGTAACCACCTGGTTTTGAAAATTCGGAGTTTCCAGACCACGTTTACAAGCTAGACAAAGCTCTGTATGGGCTTAAGCAAGCTCCCAGAGCATGGTATGAAACTCTGTCCAATTTTCTGTTGGTTAATCACTTCGAGAAAGGTACTGTCGATAAAACTCTATTCTTTAGGAGATACAAGAATGATATACTTCTGGTACAAATATATGTTGATGACATTATTTTTGGGTCAACACGGCAAGAGTACTGTGATACGTTTGAGGATTTGATGAAAAGTGAATTCAAAATGAGCATGATGGGAGAACTTTCTTTCTTCCTTGGTTTACAAGTAAAACAAACCGACAAAGGGACTTTCATAAGTCAGTCCAAATATATCTCTGACATTTTGAAAAAGTACAATTTTAACAACTCAAATTCAATGAAAACTCCTATTGCCACTGGAGTTAAGCTTGACCCTGACCTTAATGGTGAACCAACAGATGTCAAGAACTACAGAGGTATGATAGGGTCACTTCTGTACTTAACTGCCAGTAGACCCGATATAATGTTTGCAACGTGTCTCTGTGCTAGATTTCAGGCTAATCCTAAAGTTTCGCATTTCTCTGCCGTCAAGCGCATATTTAAATATCTGAAAGGGACTCAATTTTTGGGTCTCTGGTATCCTCTGAATTCTGGTTTCGAGCTTGTAGCATATACAGATTCAGACTATGGAGGATGCAAGAACGACAGAAAGAGTACGTTTGGTAGCTGTCAATTTCTTGGAGAGAAGTTAGTAAGTTGGACATCCAAGAAACAGAACTGCGTGTCCACCTCTACAGCAGAAGCAGAATACGTTGCTGCTGCTAGTTGTTGTTCTCAAGTTCTCTGGATGAAAACTCAACTCAAGGATTACGGCTTGGAGTATGACAGAATTCCAATTTTGTGTGACTCCAAAAGCGCAATAGCAATCACAGCTAATCCAGTTCAACACTCAAAGACCAAGCATATCGATATAAGGTATCACTTCATAAAAGATAATGTTGAAAAAGGGACTATTGAAATGTATTTCGTTTCAACAGACTTCCAACTTGCTGATCTTTTTACAAAAGCCCTTGATGAAAGGATATTTAACTTCTTAATCAGCAAATTGGGTATGCTGAACATGTCCTAACACTATTTATCACTCAACAGAACTCTGATGTTCCTACCAGAGATCTGTCAAAATAGTTGGGTAGGATAGTTCAACAGAGCCTCTGTCATTCACCAGAGCTCTGTAAAACATACTTTTTCAACAAGCTTCCAGTGAATTCGTTTGTATATATCTCTGTAAATATTTCTTTTAGCAAGTTTTTTAAGCTCATATTTCTAGGGGGGGCTTATAAAAGAAAATATGCATGGTTTTAGGGGGAGCAAGTAAAAAAAAAAATTCTGATTTCAAATTCATATGACTTGGCTCTCTTGATCTTGAAAGAAAAATCTTTTTGAAAGAGGGAAAACCTATTCTGATGAAATTCTTTTGAGAAAGTCGAACTTAGCAGAACCCTGATATTCTCACCAGAGCCTCTGTTGTTTCTCATCAGATCTCTGTTGAAAATTGTTGGTCAATTCTGTCCTTGTTCTTTGATTCTTCACATCAGATACAGAGTTTTAAAAATGTTTTTGGGTAAAGGTGAAACATGATTGGTCACTGAGCAAAGTTGAAAAGATCATTTCAACAGAGAAAGAAAATAACTGAGCTCCACCAGAGCTCTGTTAGTTTCTCTGCCCCGTCATCAGAAACACGTCAGCAGAGATACGGGTCATTCTTTGAAAATCACCCACTTGTCACCCGCATATCTCTAACCGTGACGGTTTACTTGTCCTACGATTGTAAGAACAAAATCTTACGTGGCATCCTCTGATTGAAAGACAAAACACTAGGTGTTCCCACGATACACTGTTCATGCCGTTCCACTTTCTGACACTCAAGTGCCTACAGTCCCTACGTTGTTTCCCCACCCACATGTTTCCCGTATAAATACCCAACTTCAACCCATTTCACTCTTACGCTTAACAACCATTTCAAACCCTTCATCTTTTCCCTCTCAGAAACCTATACCTTGTGGTTCTCAAGAAAAACCCTAACCTGCAACAATGGCTGAACCCCAAAACCAACCCCAGAACTCTGATGATTCCAGTAACAACGAACCCGTAGATAACATCGTTATTCTACCATACGAGTTGGCTGATAACAACTACCGTTTTGATCCCAATCCAGCACTCTATTTACCCCTTTACCACATCTATATTGAGTTTTTCCGAAACTCAGAAGTTTTTACAGCCCTAACAGCCTTTGACGATCATCTTCCTGCAATATATGTCCAACAATGGTGGACCACATGCCAATACATTGAAGACGGCGTCAGAAGCGGAATAGTCGGAAGTGTCAACTCTGGTAATGGAGGATCAGGAACAATAAGGATTCGTGAAAGAACTCTCAGAAGAACTTTTGGGATGAAAACCAAAAGACAGCTAGGTATTGATGCCTATGAGAAACCACCTTCTGTTGCTGTTCTTCTCGACTTCGTGAAGTTTTTGGGTTACAACAAAGAGTTAGAGAGAATAGGAGCCTTCAGAAGACAAAATCTACCACAAATGTGGAATTTCATGTTCTCAACCCTCAACAGAACCCTCACCTGCAAATCCGGCAGTCAAGACCAAGCGAGCACTGAAATCCTCGAAATCATGTATGATCTGTTCTTCAACAGAAACTTCAACTATGCAGGGATCCTCTACAATGCACTTCTAGATGCTGTCAACACTAAAACCACTGCTCTAGCCAGAGGTGGAGAAGTTGGATGACACAAATCCCTTAAAGCCATCAAGTTTCCTCGCTTTATCAGTTTGGTGATCAGAAGAGCATTCGACAGACTGTAACTGACACATCAGGGTCGTTCTACTCCTGTCTGGACCATGGCAAGATTCCAACCAACAACTTCAGGAGATTACCCTTTCATCAGAAGAATTCAAGGTACAATGCTTGCTCTGATCAATCCAACCCACATCTCTATCCAAAACTATAGAACTGCTGCTCAACCTCAAGAACCTGAGGTGAGAACCCCAACATATTTAGGTTCTGAGCCTTCTGTGGAGAGTGCGAGTGAGGAAATAGAAGAAGAAGAAAATAGACCAGAGGACAAAGTACCCGAAGTGGGGTCTTCCTCTAGAGTAATGGAGGAGGAAGTAGTGAACAGAGCATCCCCTAGGGAGACTGTTCAAAAGGGAGCAGAAGAGACTGCAGAAGTGGTGACAGAGAGATCGCACCCTTCTGGCAGTGTAGAGATTCATGAGATAGAGAGCTCACCAGAGAATTCTGAAACCCTAGAAACCGAGGGAAATGTGAGTATAGAACAAGATGTCCAAGTTGACACATCTGTGCGAGATCCTAACCAAACTCCCAGTGATACCACATTACCTAATCCTGGTGATCAAGACCAAGGGATTATTGAAACAGAGGTGCACACCTCGAACCTTAACCAGCCAGACCCATCAGAGGCAACTCTTCATGTCTCTGGTACGCACGAAGCCGGGGAAGCTAGTCTTGCTAGTGATGTTCATTCGCCCCAGAACATCGACAGGTCACCTACACATAATGATGCCTCTGTGGCTCATGTAGTCGGAACACAACATAGACCCGAGATTTTTGTAATCTCACGTAGCATCTGTTCGACTCAGGGACAATATGAGACCTTAGTTGCACAAGGGAAACATTTGCTTGATCCAAATTCTTCTCATCATATCAGATTTCCTTTCTCAGAACCTGAGCTGGAGGAGGAACTTCTGATCAGAACACCTGTAGGTGATTCCCCTCAAAAGGAACATCAAGGATCGGGTGGAAGTCCTGCAAGAGCCAACATCAAAACAACTCTTGACGCAGGCGCCTCTGAACTCGAGGCAGAACTGGATCCATTAGTTGGTACAAGGGTTACCCCCGTTGACACTGTCACAAAAACAGAGTTCACAAGCTTCTGTGATAGTATCAACAACTCCTTGAATGAGTATAAACTTATCAATTCTCAAAAGGAGGAACTGATCCTCAAGGAAAATACTTCTCTCAGAGACGAACTGCAGAAACTGTCAGAGAAATATGCCGAACTTCATCAGAAATACATTGACACTGAAAGGATCAGAACAGAAGCTGAACAGACAAGAGGAGAGGAAATTGGCAGACTGGCTACAGAGATAGCAGATCTAAGAACCGTCAGAGCAGAAGAGAACACAAAGGTATCGACAGAAGTAGCTGACCTGAAAAGACTTGTGATCGACAACCATACAGCTCAAATGAACAGAACTCTACCAGTCCCAACAGTTATCCTATCAGAATCCAACATCAGAACCTTGACAGAGCTCATTGATAACTCTGTTAAGAAATCCATAAAAGAAGCCACAACGTCAGATGCTGATCCTCTCAACATCTCCAGCCCCAACCCAAACAGTTTGCCAATGACAGTCGGTCAAATGGGCAACTTAAGAAGGGACGTCGTAAAGAAAATGATGACAATCTCGTCCAAATTTGTCATGAAAGCCCAGGCAACAGAAGTACTTGTGAAGGAATCACTGGACTCCCACAAATTCAACTTTGTGAGCCAAGTCGAGGAAATCAGAGGTGCTGCAGCAGAAGTGGAAGACACCTTGAAGAAAGCAGTTCCTACTTTCACAGATGCAATCTTACAATCTGTCATACAGAAACGATCTGCTGAGAAAGCACCAGAGGGAGAGCCTTCTGGCAAAAGACGTAAGTTTGTTGACCAATTCTCACCCATTGTCTCCAGACTCTCTGATGAAGACTCCTCTGATGATGATGATGATTTCCACGATGCTGCATCAGATAGTAATTTGGGTGAGTCCTCGGGTCAACAAAAGGGGGAGAAGGAGAAAGAGAAGGAGAAAGAGAAAGAGACAGAGAAAGAGAAAGAAAAGGAGAAAGAAACAGAGACAGAGAAAGAAGAAGAGAGAGAGGCTGAAATGCCTACTGAAAGAGGCAAAGAGAAATTAACAGAAGAGGTCGGGACAGATGATATGGGGATAACAGAAGAAGATATACCTACGGTGGAATTCGACTACATGTTCAAAGATCGACTCATCAAACCGACAGAAGAGTCAACACAAGAACCACCAGAGATTATCTGCCTGGATACCCCTCCTACTTCACCAAGGACTGAACCAGAGAGATCAATCCCAATCTCTGCTGATGAACAAAGCCAAACAGAAGCTGCTCAAGAATATGTTCATATCGATACTATTATGGTTGAAACTCATGAAGACCCAAACCCAATGATACCAGAACAAAACCCAGAATCATCCACCCAACACACCGATAAACCTGCCTTGGAAACGGTATTTGCATTTCTTTATGCTGACAGAGATATCATTCCTGCAAATGCCGTACCCATAAATCCTTACCTTAACCCAATCAGAATAAACACCATTACTGAAGCAAGGCGGATGTTCATCCGAAACAAGTCCAATCTGAACAGAAACATCAACTCACACTTCAGTATCAAGAGAATCCTAGACATCAAGCATAAGAAGTTCCAGCACAACAGAATGACCTATCATGAGTACACTGTGGAATCAACAGAAGGAAAGAACGAATTCTTCAACAACAACGATCTTGTCCTTCTAAATCCGTACGATCTAACTGTGCTTCATGCCTACTGCTTGAACTTCTCTGACAGATTAACTCCAGCAAGAACAGCCTTACCTGAAGTCAAACTAGCTATGCAAGAGCACATCAATCTCAGAACTCAGACAGATTTTCAGCTAGGCATAGAGTTTGAAATTGAGAAACTAGCGATTCACCACCAAACGAAGATCTTGAGGGCTATCGACATTTTAGGACTGGAACTGTAGTTGAAGATCCTCCAGTCTTTATCTGCCGACAGAAAGGGACAAAGAAAGCCATCAGATCTGCTGAAGCTCATAAGTACACAAGTGAGTCGCTAGCATATCTCAAAAACATAGTTCAAAGTCTCCCGAGGAACAAGTGTCCGGAAGAACAGCAAAGGTCCTTCATCAACATAATTAATCTGATGCTTGACTTCCGTGAGCTAATCAGAAGATTCGACAGAATCCTTAGGGGAGATAATTACGCTTGATTGTACTTGTTCTTTCTATTGTAAAATCTTAAAAGAATAGTGCACAGGGTAACAGAGGGTAAAGTTCTCTGTTCTTTTGTTTTCAATCTCTTGTCATTTCCAATTTTTTATTTTCAATACTTAGGGGGAGATTGTTAGCTCCAAGTATCTGTAAAATGAAAGTATTGAAAATAAAACCAAGTCAGAAGACCTACAGAGATAAAGCAGAAGACTTAGAAGACCAACAAAGAAGACCAACAGAACTCAACAGAGTTCTGGTGGAACCAACGGAGCTCAACAGAGCTCTGGCAGAAGATCAACAGAAGAACTGTTCATACCCGAAGACCAACAGAGTTCTGTCATAACACGCTCTGTTGAAGTGAAGACCTCTGTTATGCCTAAGTCTCGTAGAAATCCGAAGTGTCAGATACGTGTCCACACCTTTCCACGTATGCCCTAAAGATTGGAGACACACTTTTCACGTGTCATTCCAGGGTACGATAGTACACTGTCTACACTTTATGAGGCTATATATAGCGAGGTAGTGGAACAAACAATTGAAAAGCTTTTGGAATAATAGTTTTCCACAATTGTAAAAGCACACACTGTCATATCCTCATAGCACTACCCCGTACGATATTGTCTCTGTGATTTCTTGATACACCATTGATCTTGTTCTTGGTGTTATCTTTATCAATATACGAGCAGCGTTTCTTATTTGATCTTGTTATCATATTCCTGTTCTATATTTGATATCACAGTTTACACATCGTCTCATACAATCACTCACTTTAATGGCTTTATATTTAAATGCTTCCGCTGTCTATTTAACTACCATTATCGTGATACGACGTGAATCTGGGAACCAACAGATTGACAAAGCATTGAAAGCTATTCAAGACAGACTGGAATACATGAATGCTTTGAGAAGATTTGAAATCACCTTTGGGATCAGAAAAGATATATATCTCCATAGCAAATGAGAATATAAACCTTTGTATTTTCTTACTTGGATACAAAGGGGGAGAATGTTAGTGCTGAAAATGTAAATTGTATGCAAGTAGAAGGGTCTAATTTGTAAATTCTAGTCTAAGTATAAAAGGCTTAGATGGAGTTCAATTTACTTAAGCTTTGGAATTAAATCAAGACACTTTAGTATCGTTCTCTCTACATCTTTGTAATTGTGTTCTTGAAATCAATGAGAGATGACTTGAGTATTGCTTGATTACATCATTGTTTACTTGTTTCTGGGATCACACCCTGCCTTGGGTAAAGGTTGCTCAGAGCCATTTGCAAGATGGCTGAGATGAAATGCGGGTAAGGAACAGTGTTGGTGCGTTCAGTCTTCTCGACCCGGTCCATCGGGTCTTCGAACATTATTCGAGCATAGTCAACGTTCAGGCCTTTGGGCAGAGAGTAGGACAGTGCGACTTGGGTGTTGGTGGCTTGATCAGTGGAGCCAACTTTTGTCGTCATTCAGCTAATGACGTGTGCAATAATGAAATTTATCTTCGAAGGCGTTTTGTTCTTCAGGACCTTGGTAAGCTTTTTCTCAGGCTCACCGATGTGGGCTGTGTCCCATGTGTAGTTCATGAGGTCAAGGAAGTTGATCAGGGTTCGTTCACCTTTTGGGGTATTTGGACCAGGGAGAGCAACAAAAGGGTTTGCCTTGTTACTTCCAGGCAGGTTCAGTGCTGATCGAATACAAGAAGGGGAAATGCTTCCACAACCCAGCTCGGTTTGGAACCCGATTACTGAGTATTCATTCCCTGATTTTTGGGAGATGGCAGTGGTTCGATGTGCAGTATACCAGAACTGCTGTAGTAGGTTACGGTGAGCAGGAGGTGTTATGGTCATGGCGGTTGAAAGAGGGCAGGTCTTGATAAAGTTCACGGCATCAGTAAGGTGAGGAGCTTGCTTCTTTTTAGGAAACTCCAGCAGGGCATAGGGATTGTTGGAGGCAAAAACGATCTGGTGCAGCTTATGTTTCATGTTATCAGCCCTGGTCATGGTGGAGGAAGCAGCAGTGGTAGCGGGAATGTTGGATGATGCTATTTCTGTTTAGACAACAAAGATATAGAAGAAATTTCTTAAAATGGAAATGATTATCCAAAATAAGGGTTTTTGAGGTTTTTAGGGTTTTACAGTTTCTTTTTAAGGAAAGAAAGTGCAAAAAGTCGGTTTTCTAGTTTTAAAGAAGTTTAAAACCAGTGAAAATCGTGTTTTCTTGTTTCCTTTTAAGGAAATGGATTCTGAAAAAACGTATGAGTTTTTAAGTTTAAGATTTTTGATATAAACTTAATGGAAAACTATATTTCAAGTTTATTTCATAAGATCATGAAGAAGATGATCTTATGCATGAAAAACTTTTGTTTGATCTTTTCAAAGCAAGAAATAAGATCAAAACAAGTTTAAAAATAAGATTTAAGAAGAAGAATGGATTTGAGTAGAAATATGGTCTGGGTCACCATGGTTAGAAGATTCGCTTGCACTGGGGTTGCGGTTGGAGTATTAAAACGGACATGTGTGTTCACTCAAACATCCTTTCTATGCTCACAGAACTCTCGGCTCCAATTTGGTTAGAAAACTCAGGAATCTTCTCACTTCGCTCACCTTCTTCAGAGGAGGACGAGCTTTCTACCCCTCCTAATGAAGGTACTTCATCTCCCTATGAGACAAACTCCTCTAAGGATACTTTGTCCCTTTTCTCTACTTCCACCTCCTCTCTTTCTGAGGCAAACCCCTCTGTGGGTGCTTTGTCCTCGGGCATTTCTTCCTCTTCTTACAATTAAGGGTCAGAACCTAAATATGCTGGGGACCTCACCTCAGGTTCATGAGGTTGAGCATCATGTCTATTGGAGGATATAGAAACGTGATTCGGGTGAATCAGAGAGAGTATTGTCCTAGGAACCCTGTGAGTGTTAGGGTACATACCTGATTTGGTGGGTTTGAACGACGCCATAGTCCATGATTGTGTAGGTGCCCCTTCTTGAATTATTTGCATCTTTTCAAAGGCTGCTCTGATGGCCAGGATTATGAATCTTGGGAATAAGATTGATTTGAGAGTTTTGTCATCACCAACTTCTTTGCCTTGTGCCAGGGATTTGTTCTTATTGTCGACGACCGTTTGAAGCTCTTCATACAGGATTGTTGTGTAGTCACACTTTCTTCCAATATATAGGCCATACATGATTTTATGTATAGCGGGGCTAGATTGGTCTAGGCTACAAGATTTTCAGGATAGGGTGCGCTTTAGAACTGAGAATATAAAGTTCCAGATTAAGGGTAAGTGCTTCCTCTTGAAGGCACTAATTCTGGTGATGTTTGGTTCGTTGTAGTCCAAAAAACATGACAAATTCAATGAGAGTGTGTTGCTCTGGTTGAACTTCATAGGATTCGATTTGGAGTTGTTCAGGGGTTTGGATGTTGAAGATCCTCTACAGCGTTCTGGGCCTGATGCTACTATTCCTGCTCCTCCACAAGCACCAGCGTCGACTCTCCCAACAATTCCTCCTTGTTCTTCGATATACTGACACGTAGACCACCATTGTTGTACATAGACATGTGGCATGATGGTGTCTACCATTGTTATGGTGTTGAAAAGTTCTGATTGGTGGAAACATTCTAGGATGATGTGGTAGAGTGGTTCGTATCTAGTAGGGTCAAGATTGACACGAAATTTGTTACTGTTGAAAGGAAATGGTAGGATGTCCATTTGATAGACAAGGTCTACTCTACTTGATTCAATGGAGTTTTGTGCAGCCATTGTTTGCAGGTTGCAGGTGGGATGAACACAAAGATGGTTTGTAAGAAAGAAGAGAGGGAAATAGATGAACTCAAAGGATTTGAAAGCGTAAAGAATTAAATGAGGTTTGAAATGGGTTTTTATACTCGATCGATTCTCAGGGATAACGATTGGAATGTACTCAAGTGTCAGATAGTGAAACGACGCCTAGAAGGGACGTGGTTATGGCTTAATATCAGTTGGCCAATCGTATGATGCCACGTGTGTCTTGGAACTGACAAATTTCTGAGATGAAACCGTCACGGTTAGGGTTTAGCAAGTGGCAGGTGGTTGAGCCTCAGAACTAACGCACACTCAGAGTCCATGTTGTTTCAGAAAATGCACAAGGCATTTGACAACGACAGAACTCTGTTGAAATTCCCTTCTGTCATTTTGACTCTGTTGAGTATCTTCTCTCATGTTATCACAAGTGACCCTTTTCAACATGTTTCACCTTTAATACCCAAAATCATTAAAATCCTAGTTCTGATGTGGAAATAATCTGTGAATCCTTTAAGACATAGATTTGGTCTCAGAAAGTACCACAAAGGCTCTGATGTTGATATCAGAGGCTCTGATGAAGTCTCAAAGACACGATTTTGACGAAAAGTTCAGAGATATATTCAAGGTTGTTTTCATCAGAATAGGTTTTCCCTTATCAAAAACTGATTTCTTCTCGATTATCCTTTGCCAAGTCATGATTTTTGAAAGAATTGATTCTTTTGACTTGCTCCCACTAGAATAATGAGCTAATTCTCAAAATAACCTTTTAAACTCCCCCTTGAGTGATGAGCTGTTAGTCTAAAGTTTTGTCAATAAACACAAGTGTTGGCTTCTGAGAAGAAGACTCAGAGTTCTGAGTAGGAGACTCAGAACTTCTGATGAAGAATCTTGAGAAGATTACTAAGTGTGAATGTCTGAATACAAGGGTCAGAGTTCTGAGTAGGAGACTCAGAACGTCTGAAGACGAAGTTGAAAATATCCAAGTACTTGAAGGATGTTCTGAAGGGCTTTATCAGAAGAATGTTCAGAAGTTCTGAACAACATGTTCAGAACTTATGACAGGATATTTTCCTTTATATTCTGTTAACTAATTAGGACACGTGTAATTGTTCTATTAGTCTTTTAGTTATATGTACTGTAGCTTTAGTATTTCCTATCAGTATATATAGAAGTTAGCACTGTTTAGCTAACTAACTTTCCCGCATAACTTTGTATTCACTTTGTAATCTTTAAGAGATTCTCTCTCTAAGATATGTAATCTGCTCTTGATGAATACAAGTTTGTTTGATCCAATTCTCTATCATTTACTGTTTGATTGTTCATAATTGATTGTAAGATTGAATTCTGGTTTCTACAATTGGTATCAGAGCTAATCAACAAACAAATTTGTTCAAGATCGTGATCGTGAAGGATCTTGATTGTGTTCTTGAAGATTTCTTGATCAATTCGTCAACTGATTCCGCTGCTACTCGAAATTCTTGAATTCTTAGTAATTCTTGAATTTGTTCTGTTTTTCGATCAAGAAATTCGAATTTGTCTTTCTGTTGAATCATCTTACAATCAGGTCTTCGAAAGAATTTCTCTCGATGGGATCTGAAACTAAGCCTCCTGTTCTTATTCATGAAGAGTATCAGCAATGGAAAATCCGAATGATTCAATTCCTAGATAATATTGATGAGAACTTGATGATCTCTATTCGCGAAGGTCCTATTGAAGTCTATGTTGATGTTGCTGCTACACCTGCAACGGATACTACACCGGAGATTCCTGCTACCAGAGTGAAGAAGAGTTTTTCACAATATACAGAAGCTCAGAAACAGAGACATGCAATAGACAAAAGAGCTATTACTTTGATGACTTTGCCAGTTCCAAATGAGGTTTTCAATAGAATTGACAGTGGAACATCTGCAAAGGTAATGTGGGATGAACTGGAAAAGTAGATGTTGGGTACACTCAAATCAATTCAAGCAAAATTGAATCAAAGCATTAATGCTTATGAAAGATTCAAAGCAAAGGAGTCAGAAAGTTTAACTCAGACTTACAGCAAGTTTTGCACAATATTGAATGATCTCAGAAGGAATGGGTTGAAAAAGACAAAGTCAGATATCAATTACAAATTTCTGAACGGTCTTAATTCAGAATGGTCGTCTTTTGCAATTAGTCTCCAGATGAACAAGGATGTGTGTGAGGAAGATCTAAATGATCTATTTTGTATTCTAAATCAACATGAGGATTCTGTTAAGCAAGTGGTTGAGGAAAAGAAGAGTGTTTCTGATCAATTAGTTTTGCTTTCAAAATCCAAAATCACCAAATCATCCAAAACATCCAAGAAATCTGTGTATTTGTCTGAAATTCCAAAGATAGAGGAAGAGTGTGCTGAGGAAGAGGAATCTGATGAAGATGCTGATATCAAACTGATTGCTGAGAAACTGGCCTTATTGACTAATACTTTCAATAAGAGATATGGGAAGAATAAGTTTCAAGGTAAGTACAGAAGAGAACAGGGGAGTTCAGAAGAGAAATACAAGAAGAAGGAAGATAGAGAAGAAAGTAAGAATGAGAAGAAAGAGGAAAAGGAAGAAATAAAAGAAAAAGATCTTTGTTTTAAGTGTGGAAAATATGGTCATTATGCAAGGGACTTGTTAGGACACTGTAGTTGTCCTTTATAATAGAAAGTTTTGTAAAGCAATAGTTGTGTTAAAGGGCTTATGCTTAGCTGTTGTAACAAGTGAGGAAGACTATAAATAGGACTTTACATGTAATATTGTAAAGTGTGAATTCATAATACAAGATGTAGACACTATATCTCTTTGTGTTCTCTCTAGGTTAGTTTTACTTTTCTAATAATGTTCTTCCTCATCTTGTTCTTATATTTTGGATTGTATGAAGATCATAGACCTAACAGGACTGCAGAGTGAAAGTGGTAAAGGACTATGAATACTATACAATGAAGGCTCAGGTAGCCAACACCAATGACAGTGGTATTGCAATGCTTGCAGAACAAAAAAATTGGTTATACTATACTTCTGATGAAGAGGACTGCATTCATTTTTCTCAGATGCAAAGCTATATGGCTAAGATGAAAAATGAAGATGATCCTGACTAAGAGGATGCAGGTTCTGAATCTTCAACTGAGGTACATTCTGCCCTTGAAATTGATTTAATGACTCAGATTGGCAATATGAATGTTGAATTTATTAAACTCAGAAAACAGATAAAAGGTGAAAGAATTCTGGTTAACAAATTCAGAACAGAAAAGGAAATAATTAAAGAACAATTTGAAGAATCTGAGGTTGAGAAACAAAAAGTCAGAAAATAGAATTCTGATCTTTTGAAAATGATTTCTGAATTGAAAAGTGAACTCTCAGAAGTTAAAGATGGAAATGGTGATTTACAAATTAAATTTGATATGTTATTTGAGGAAAGAAAGAATTTGTACACAAAAATCAAAGAGTTGGAAGATCTTAATTTGAAAAGTGGTCAAACTCAACAAACCTTAAATCTTCTCACAAGCAATGTTAAAGACACAAGATTTTATAATCCAAAAATGGGATTAGGTTTGGAAGAAAACTTAGTTTTAAAAAGGGCACCAACAAATCTTTATGATGTTGATAAACTACAGGTTCCTAAACCACAAATCCCATAAATTGTTGATGTTTTTGTGAGACCTGCTAGTTCTATAACAAGTTCAGATAGTTTACAAAAATCAAGTCCTGTAAAAGCAAAGTAAACAATTTTTGAACCAAAAATTGAGAAGACAGAAGTTTCAGAAGACAAGGTTAAAAAAGAAATTTCAAAACCAACAGAAGAGAAACCAAGATATAATGATGTCAAATTCAAATATGACTCTCTGAAAGTCAGTTACAAAAATAAACAGCCAAAATTTTCTTATTCTGACATTGAAAGTATATTTGATGCAAGCAAAGTTTCTGAAATAGTCAGTCAGAAGTCTGAGTCTTCTAGTCAGAACTCTAACTACGGAAGTCAGAAGTTTGAGTCTGAAGGTCAGAACTCTGAGACTATTGATAAAAATTATAAGTCAACTGAAAATTCTCAATCTAATTCAAAGAGTTTCTTAGAACTTGAAAATAGGTTTAAATTGGTTAATCAAGAACTAAAACAGGCCGTTGAAACTACTTCTGTCCAGAAGTTGGTTTGGAGATCAGATCCTGCTAACATTGTTCTAGAAGCTTCTACCAGAGTTCTGTTCCTCCTCTCAACAACACCATTCTGTTGACGAGTTCTGGCAGCATAGAAATTTTGAGAGATGCCCTCCTTTGTGAGGTATGATTCAAGTTTTGCATTCTTGAATTTTGTCCCATTATCACTTCTCAGCTTCTGTACCTTTAAACTGAGCAGCACCTGAATCATTTTCAACAAGCTTATCAATATCTCTGGGACATCATATTTTGCTTTGATGAACTCAACCCAAGTATATCTAGAATATTCATCAATTAAAACTAGGATATACTTTTTGCCAGGGAGACTTTGCACATAAATGGGACCACAAAATCCGCATGTAACATGTGCAATGGTCTAGGGCGATTGTTATCACTCTTTGTTCCGTGTGAAACTCTTTTAAGCTTACCCAATTCACATGCAGAACATAGATGGTCTCTGTCAAATTTAAGAGAAGGCAAACCTTTAACTAAGTTAAGTCTCACAAGCTTGTCAAGATTTGAAAAGTGTGCAAATCTTTTATGCCAGAGCCAAGCATCTTCTTTATTCAAATAAACTAAACAGAGTCTTTCTGTATTAGATTTTTTATTTGGATTGAAATTCATTTTATAAAGATTGCCTTTTCTGTCAGCTCTGAGCAATTCTTGACCAGACTCTGAAACTAACAGAGAATAGTATTTCTTCTTAAAACTTACATCAAAACCATGATCAAAAAGTTGACTTATGCTAAGCAAATTATGATTTAACGCTTCTACATAAGCATCTTTAGAAACTGATACACCTCCATTAGTTAATACCCCATAGCCTATGATCTGTCCTTGCCCATCTCCACCAAAAGTTATTGCACCTCCCATTTTACCTTTGAATGAGGTTAGCAACTATTTTTTTTCAGTCATGTGCCTTAATATCCAGAGTCCAAGTACTAAATTTGCACATGATGTTTCTGCAAGACAGATTAGACTTTATTAGGTACCCATTGCATAATGGGTCCTTTCTTGTTAAGATTAGGAGTGTTAATCTTACCATTTGGCTTTCCATTCTTTGATGGTTTGCCAGAGGCTTTTCTCTGCATATTCTGAGATATGGTCTTAGGATTTTTCTTCTATGGTGACCAGTTCAGAATGCAGTGAGGACCATTGAGATGATTTTGAAGTTTTAACAGAAGTTTAAAACAGTTTCAATTGACAGAAAATGGAAATGATTGTGATAAATTGCTGTTTTGATTCATCGTCATATGACTACCAAATTTCTAAAGTAAGTGGTTTTAACAAATTTCATCGTCAGTGGAAATTTCATCACAGAAGTTCATCATCAGTGGAAATTAAAATGTCTAGAGTCAGAGGTTTTAACAAATTTCTTTTCTAGAGGTGTTTTCTTGGAATTGGCATTCCTCTGATATTGTGATCCCTTGGCCCAAAAAGATTGGTTTCCTCTGTGATTCACTACAGATTGAGAAATAGGAGTATCATTAACTTTCCATTTTCCTTTCTGTTCTGGAGTGAATCTGATTGGTTTATAAACGTAAGGCACAAAGGATTGATTGATTGAAGTACTCATGGCTTTTTTCTTTCTTCTTCTTTTCTAACTCCTCAGAAGATAAAGGTATGACACCCATACCCTCAAAATCAGGACAAAGTGGAACTCTGGATTAGTTCTTAGGAACATAAATGACATTATTTAAAATTCTAGATCCACCAAATGTCTATTTTGGTTTGTGCAAGATCTTCTCTAGTGCACAGGAAATTTGCTCGTCAACTTTTGAGGCAGAGTCAGAGTCCAGAAAGTCTCTGGTGACTCTATCAGAGATGAGAGTCTCTGGGGGTTTGTGACAGAAGCTTGCTCTGTTGGAGTCAGAGAAGTTCAGATCTCTAATGTTGCAAGTTTTAAATCTTTTGAACTTTGTTTTCAAGGCATCAGAAACGGAGTTTTCCTCAAGCACTCTTTGCGAGTCCTCCTCAAATGTTGTTCTAACATCCTTAGAGGTGGGAGAGAAATCTGGTGCTTCTGGGTTAAGTTCACTATGAGATTTGACTTCAGAGGGACCACTCATAGAAGTAACAGACTTTTGTGCTTTGAAAGAGTCAAACTTAAAGATCTCTTTTGAATCAAGGCTTTCAGCAGATTTAGAAGTGATGATTTCAACTTTTCCTTGATCATGAATTAACTTGAGAGATGGTTCTGTAACCTTTTCATGATCAGAGGTGTCATAGCAGACATTTCTGAAATTCAGCCTTTTGGCCCTTGACCCTTCTGAAGTTTTAGTTCCTTTAAAAACACTTGCACCAGAGGTTGTATAATAAGGCATCTGAACTATCCCAACACAGAAGGTTGAGGACAAAGATGTCTTCTTCCTTCCAGTGAAAGGATAAAGGTCACTAAAACTAAGACCTTGAGTGTGCAATTGTGAATTGATTTTAATGTGCACATCTTGTGCATCCTGGTACTTCTTTTTTAGAAGCTCTTTTCTCTGTAAAGATTGGTGTAAAACTTCTCTTTCTTTCTGAAAATAAATTTTCAAAGCCATAGAGTTAAGCCTTTCATACTCTTATCGACATCCTGCCATTCCCCTTCAACAGCAATAACTTTCGAGTTAATCTCGACCCTACCATGTCATTTAGGAGTTTTAACACCGTTCTGAACTCTTCAACGCCCTTACGATGGTGGACACCACCATGCCATAGGTGTATGTGCAACAATGGTGGACTACCTGTCAGTACATCGAAGAACAAGGTTGGATCGTCGGAAAGGTTGATGCTGGTGCTCGTGGAGGAGCAGGAATCGTCAGAATAAGGCCAAGAACACTATAGAGGATCTTCAAAATCCAAACCCCTGAACAATTGCAGATTGAAGCTTATGAAATCCCACTAGAACAACCAACCCTTGTTGAATTTGTCAGATTTATGGGTTACAACGAAGCCATCAACAAAGTCAGTGCATTCAAGAGAAAGCACGTACCCCCAATCTAGAATTTCATGTTTTCAGTTCTTAATTGCACCCTAACCTCTAAATCTGGTAGCCTAGACCAGTCCAGCCCTGCCATACTCAAAATCATGTATGGCTTGTACATTGGAAGAAAGTTCGACTACGCAACCATCCTATATGAAGAGCTTCTGACTGTAGTCGACAACAAGAACAAGGCTGTTAGATTAAATTAGCCCCTAATTTAATGAATGTTTTATAAAGAATTATTGTAATAGGGCTTTATAATTAGCTTATGGGCTTTTAGCTATTTGTATGGGCTTAGCCCTTTTTATCTTGTAAATGGACCCTTTATAATGGTGTCTAGGGTTTCATTTCTCATTAGGTCATTTGGAAAGAACACACATTTTCACACATAGACTAAGTGAGCCTCTCATTAAAGTCAATTAAATTCCAAGTGTGGTGTTCTTCCATTTTTCCCTCCATATTATCAATTAATGAATATGAGATGATTTCTTTTATGATTGTTCTTTATGTTTATCTTCTCTACATTTATATGGAGCTTTTTATCTTCTATTGTTTGCTTGAAACTGGGATCTACAATTGGTATCAGAGCCGATTGAAGAACTTTTCTTCAAAATCGGTCATCTATGGCAACAATAGAAGTAATTTAATAATTTATTTGTTGTTTTGGTGCTTCGATTGGTCAAATCACATGAGCCTAAACACAAATATCATTTCGATTGGTCAAATCACATGAGCCCAATCTTTGATTTCAATAAGATTTGGATAAGTTTTGATAGAAAATTAGTGATTCTCTTCACAAAATATGATTCTGCACACCAAATGTTTGATTAAATGCCTAAGTGAAGATTTGGTTCTGTTTGGGTCAAATCTGATCAGATTTAATACATGTGTGTGTTTTGATCCTTTCTCATTCATTGGTCTAATATTGGATAGCACTATGTAGATGGTTGATCTATGATCTCATCATTGTGTGTGCTTAAGTCCATAGCATTTTTTTGGCATCTTGGTAGTAAGGTTATTGATCTTTGATCTGACCTTTATTTAAATCCAAGATTGGACCCTCTTTTACTCAGATTTTGTTTGTCTTCCACTGCTCATAATCGATTAAATGAAAAACAAAATCATTTGGGTCTTGAAAAAGTTGTCTGAGAAAGATTTGATGTTGCGTTACACATTCAAAGTCAGATCTGAAATGACTTTTGGATCTTTGATTACTTAAATTTAACTTTCTGAAATGATCAATCAGAAACATAATTTTGTGCAATTTTTATTCTAAGAGGATATAAGGAGATCGTCTTGTTCGTTTCACTCAAATCAAATCAAGGAGTATTGCAGATGCAGAATTTGTGGTTGTCCATTCAATGCTTGCATCAGAACTTTTGTTGTTGTCCATTCGATTCATACAACCGAATTTGCTGCTGTCCATTCCATGTTTAATACAGAGAATTGATTACCATTCAGTTAAAAAAAGAGGTTATGGACAGATTATATATGCAGAGAAGTTGGTTCTGTGATTAATCAAGTGCAGAGGATTCACAGAGGATGTTAACTTGTCCTGCTACTGAGCAAACCGGGTTGGGAAGGTAGAAGCTGATCCAAATCAGTCGTGGGTCATCATGTAGAAGCTGTCAAAATGTCAGAGATAAATGCACAGAGCCTCTATGCATTATACAGAGCAGTCCAGAAATAGATTTGTGCAGACCTGTGAAATCCAAAGATATTTAAGAGGCACAGAGATGCTCTCATGCTGTCCAAAAGATGGTTCTGTAATATCTCAGAAGATATGGACAGAGGATCTTCAAAACAACCCATAACTATTTTGATGTTGTTCTTAAAGCTCATGTAGAGTGATTATTAAGTTGTCCTTTCAAAGTGAAGGTATAAGGATGTTGTGCAGGGCCTCTGTAAGGTCTGTCCAGAAGCTCCATGGCAGATTGTAGAGGTATTCCGGATGAGCAAGATTATATAGAGGCTAACCACAGAGGGCTCTGTGATTTTAAGAAGTGTGCATCAAGTATAATCTTTACAGAGACAGATTATAGAGCCTTTAAGGCTGGTGCACAGAGCCTCTGCGGTTGTCTAGAAGAAAAAAAGGCATCCAAACTGCTGATTAAACTGCTGCAGCAGATCAGATTCGATATTGATGTCCATATTTAATCCAACAACTTAGTGTTGTCCAGAAGAGAGCATGTCACTAGTGGTTCCCTAGAGCAAAAGTGCAGCATATTTTGTAGAGCTTGAATAAATCAGCTTTGAGCAGATATTCATTACGCTCATGATTGATCCAGCGTTCAATGTGTCTTATTAATTGTGGAGATGTTGTCTGGGTGTTAACACTTTCTGCGGAGGATCAAAGCTTAAATTTATACTGTGAGTATAAGCAGAATTTTTTTATGCACAGTAAATGTATGGGTAGAAGGCTACAATACATGCTCTCAAGACTCTTGTGTATAGATTGATGGTGAAACAAGAGTTGTGGGTGAAAAGGACTAATGGCTCATTAGCATTCTGCAACTTCGAGATTCTACAAAAAAATGGAATGATAAAGTTGTCATACTTGAATTAAACAAGATTTAACAATGGTGATGCTCATAGTGCTCCACTAGTGCATAATCTTTCTTAAACACCGATTTATGTGGAACAACACTCTTTGATATTCTTTTCAACAAAAAACTTGAGTGGATGCTCATTTTGGAATTCCACGTCAAGAGAAAGCATGTGCATGGAAGCAATATTTTCATGTTTTTTTTAAAGTTATATATTGGATTCACCAACATGTGGATATTGTTAACAAGAATTAGAAGTAGTCAAGCTACTGGATGATTTAATGGAGGAAACATCGGTCCACATAAGATCCAAGGACTTGGTGCTCATTTCATTTGTTTTATTCCTAGTGTTTTAGAAGTTGATCTTATTAATGAAGTTGTTCAGGTTTCAAGTGAGGAAGCCATTGAAACTGCAAGCATCTTGCTCTTAAAGAAGAATTAAACCAGAGATGTTTTGGACATGCTCTTCCAGATTTAAGTTCAAAGTTCCAAATTCATGATTATAGACATCCAAAGATATTTCTATGTTGTCCGTAATTTTCATAGAAGATTGACCAGAGTTATTGACAGAGTTCATACATAAGGTAATGCAAAAGCTAGAGCAGAAGTTGTGTGTCAATCAAAAAGTGCAGGAGCACGTACAGAGGCTGCTGCTGAATGTAGAGATGCTCTCAAATGATCCGGAGTCCAAAAGTTATTGCAAAACCTCTGAAAGGCTCTGCAGAGGCAGCCGTACACATAAGCTACATCCGAAGCTATGTTAATCAGAGATCAACAGAGCTTCTATGGACGATCAGAAAGCTGCAGTCCAGAAGAAGTTATCGACAGAAGATGTGATTTCCATGATTGATCAGAGCCTTTGTGAAGTTGTCCAGAGCCTCTGTGGCTATTCAAGCTTCGAACCAAATCTGTTCAAAAGATGTGTACAGCAGATTAAGCAGCTGTCCAACAGAGCTTAATCATTAAGCTTCTGATGTTTAAGGTTGTCCAGAGCCTCTGTAGGCTGTTCAGAATATGCACATAGGGTCAAATCAGAAGAAGATGCTCTATGGACAGCTGATCATAATCTGAAGAAGTAGAAGTGGTGTGCAGTGCCTCTGTCAGCTCTAAGGCTGTCTAAAGCACACAGAGGCTTGGAGTGCACCAAATCAGATCAGATCACAGAGCCTCTGTGAGGCTGACCAGAGCCTCTATACTGATGTGCAGAGCCTCTGTACTGATGTGCAGATCCTCTGTGCGCAATAAGCCAAAATCCCGAAAGTTTTGATTTATCTGACAGCTTTGCGCTATTTTCAGAAACACAAACACAACTTTTTACTCGGTGCTCTGATTTGCATGAGTCCAGTTGAGTTGAACTCCTAAGATATAAATGAAACGTTTTCATGTTTTGAGTTTGGTCTGAATCAGTGTGCTTAATGGTCATAATCTGTTTCAAAGTCAATGGACTCTTGCTGGACCGAAAGCATTGCATTTCACTCGTGCTCTTTCCGCTTTCAAGAACGGTGTTCTCTCGACGGTTCTTCACGGTTTCATGCTTCTATTGTGACATATTGATTGTCACTCACTCATATGTTATTCATGTTTAAAGCTCGATGCTGAATGCTTACTCAACGGGATCTTAAGCGTCAAATTTTCTGTTTTGACGACCGTTTTGCGCAGCTGAGGGAAAACTTGTACAACTCGCTCGTTTTTCATCCAAAATGGATGAATTATAGCTCGTCAGAAAGCTAAGAGGCTGGAGTTCAATGTGCATATTTTATGTTTTATCTAAAAAAGGCTCCTTGATGGTTAAAAACAGCGGTGAAGTTGAGTCATGAAAGCTGGACAAAATAGGGTTATTTGTCTCGGTCTTTCAAAAAGACGAGCCTACATTTGAGGAGGAGCTCGTGATGCTTTGAAGACTTCAAGAACGGAACGCCAAAGTTTCTAAAGAAAGCAAGGGGGAGACTATAAGATGATGCTTTCTTTATAAAACATTAGGGGGGGGGTTGTTAGATTAAATTAGCCCCTAATTTAATGAATGTTTTATAAAAAATTATTGTAATAGGGCTTTATAATTAGCTTATGGGCTTTTAGCTATTTGTATGTGTTGGTTCCCGTTTTGCTTAGACAATATTAACAGATCTATTAGTTCGAGGTTATGTTTGATGCGGAAGCGTATTTAAAGAACTAACAGATATGTTTGATAGATTTAGAACACACAATATAAAGAAACAGTATTTTAAGAACAAAATGATATCTTGAAGATTACTGTTGTTTGATATATAATAAGAACACCAAGAACAGATTAAGAACTGTTTGGTGTGTGTGAGAGAGTGTAATGCTTAACAGGTTTGACGATATAAAGCATAAGCATGAAACTCAGATTCTTCGTTAAGTCCTTAAGATTGTTAAGGAAGATCTCAACAAGAGACTTCCTTTTTTACTACTCTAGGGGACCATAAAGCATGAGCTACTGTTAGAACGGATGGCATGAATAGTAGAACGGATGGCATGAACAGTTGTACGTGCTGTATTGCATTTAATGCTTCAGACGTCTATGTTGTACTAAGCCCTATTGAGTCCACTCGAAGTTTGACACGTGTTGAAGTTGGACAGGGCATGCTATCATGCAAGTTGATGGAAAGGTCCTAGGAACAGTAGCAAGATATTTCTTCAACAGTGGCAAGATATTATAAATATCTTCCAAGTCTTCAGTCTGAACCACAGAGGCTCTGTAAGGGTTACAGAGGTTCTGAGGTCTGGTCTTCTGTAGAGCAGTCTTCATCGGGTTCCGAGTCTTTGGTCTTCTTTGTGCGTAAGACAGAGGTTTTGTAGGACACCTCTGTAGCTTCTGTAGCTTCTTGACCTTGATCTTTCGGAAGTGGCAGAGCCTCTGTAAGAGGCTTTCTTCACTTAGCCTATTTTTCGCTACTTCTAAATACTTCTACGATTAGGAAGATTGAAGCTAACAATCTCCCCCTAAGTAGTGAAAAATAAAAATTTGACATTGAAGTACTTTAGGCTAAGTTAGATAAGACAGAGGTTAAACAATACCTCGAAAGTTCTTTCATTCAAAAATATGCCAGAGGCATTTTACATTTGAGTATCATGAAAGATAAACTGAAAATGGTTTGCAGAGATTTTGTTTGAGAATCAGATGTTGGCGTCTTTGAAATCGTTGTAGCTTCTGTTGTCACTTCCGACTTCTCTGGTCTCGTTGTAGAAACTGACGCAGAGTTCTCTTAAGCGTATTGTAGCATCAATCTCTCTAATGAAAGCATCTGTAGCATCTCTATCCATTTGCTCGGTATCTCTGTATTTTACAAGGTTTGCTCTGAACATGTTCAGAGTACTGGTTGCGTACTTTTGACAGTCCATGGTCACAAAAAGTTTGACTTCGCCTTATGGGTTTTGAAATACTAACTCGAACCTTGGTTCTGTAATGATTGAGTTGGGCACAGGGTCAGGTGGGCAGCGATCCTCTGGTGGTCGAAGGTTCAGATGTTTGAGACCAAGATCCTTTCCTAGCTGAAAGTCTGTCAAACTGTAGATCAGAAGCCTTTCCCTCATTGCTTTTCTCAACACTTGATAGGCTCTGGTGTTTGGCTCTGTGTTGTAGTTGTCCTTCGTCCATTGCAGAAGGTCAGGTAGATCATAGGGATTCAGGTTCCTTAGGTCAGCATCAGCGAAGGTGGTTTCTAAATTATTTACCCTTCTGACTCTGTAAAGATTGTACCTGACCCTTGGATAGGTTTTTGTAAAGGAGTACCTACAGAAGATTACCTTTTTGATTTTGTGGAATGAGAAGATGTCTGCTCTAGTTGTTGGCTTTGTTCTGGTGAAGATGTTCTCAAATTCTTCTCTGATCTTTGGATATGTGACGTGATCTGTTGGATGATTGGTCTGAAAGGGTTGTTTATAGAGGTATTTGTATACCACTTCTTCCATTTCTTCGTATGTTGGACCAGGTGGTGGTACTTGTCTTCTGAGACTTTCCATCTGTCGAACAACTTCTGCAGCTCTACCTGTTAGTGGAATGTCTGACAGAGGCTTCAATCCATATGCCCAATCCTCTTCTTCAGGCTTTGGAGTTTGGAAGGCATCAAAGGCGCTCTTCATCAATTTCTCTGTAGGCTTGGGCAATGATTTCCTTTTCTTGGGCTCTTATGTCAGTTTCGCCTTTCCCTTGTCTTTGGCCTTTGGAGGTTCAGAACCTGTTGCTTCTGTAGGTTTGGGTGTTGGCGCTTCTGTTGGAATGATGGGTGTTGCCTCTGTGGGTTTTGACACTTGTGTTTGAGAGGACTTTTGTGGTGTTGGTTCTGTTGGCTTGATTGGCTCTGTAACCTCTGTTGGAGGTTCTTTGGTGACTTCTTCTGTGAGCTCGGTTTCTGTAGGTTGATGAATGTCGAATCTTCTTGCCATTCGGAAAGATGATGTAAACCTCTGTCTTTCTTCTGCTCTTTGCGCCATTCGTTCAGTCATTGTGTTGTGCATATTTCTTAGAACAGAAAAAGCAGAGGTCTTTGCTCTTTTTGGTTTGTGGGCAATAGACTTTCTTCTTGTGATGGTTTGGGCTTTTTCTGTTGGTTTTGTAGTTGGGGAGGGAAGATCTTCTTCTGAAGAGGATGACAGATGTTGAGCATCTACTCCAAACATTGTAGGGAATTCCACAGAGGTGGGTGTTTCCTCTGTGGTCTTTTGAGCTTCTGTTCCTCCGGGTTGTTGGTTTGTTGAAGGACTTTCTTCCAAGATGATTACCACAGGGGTTGTTGTTGCCTCTGTGGTCTGTTGAGCAGTTTCTGGTACATGGGTTTCTTCAGCAGTTGATTCCACCGATATGGGTGTTGTCTCTGTGGTCTGTTGAATTTGTTGTTGTTGGGTTTGTTTTGGAGGGGCTTGGTTGATGGGTTCTGCGGCTATTGGTGTAGCTGAAAGTCCTCTCCTCGTAGCTTTCTCCCTTGTATTCTCCCCCTCAGGATGATCTGATGGACCAGGGTGGTAATCATCAGAGTCATCCTGACCCTTATCAGAAGTACCCTCTGCTCTGCCAGAAGCTTTGGGTTTCTTTGGTAGTTCTGCTCATGCGGCCATTAACTTTGCGCATACATCATCACAGAGGCCGAATAGAGTTGCAAGCTCTGCTTCTGTGTTGAAGAGCATTCTACCGACACTTGCTCTGAACTCTTTAACCTAGTTGGCATTTGTAGTAGTGAAGGAGACGATGACTTATGTGACCTGGTTAACACATTCTGCCCGAGCTCTGTTAGCTGTGCTCTGGTCATGTAGTCTTTAGGCTGCATCAGCACAGTGTTGCGCATTGCTTCTTCTTGTACGTGTTTCAGGGCCTTCTGTAGATCTGCAGGTGTAATGCCCTTTGCTTTGTTGGATTGCTTGTTCAGTTGTTCAAGGAAATGTTTGACTGATTCCTTGAACGCAGAAGTTGCGGCTATCCCGAATTCTTTGGCGGCAGAAGTGGCAGTTGTTTCAGCAGAAGACTTCATCTGGGTAATGGCGGATTTCACCTCTGTGGACAGATTGTCCATTTTGGTGTTCAGATTTAGTAAGGCCTTCGATGTTGTCTCTGCAAAAGATTTGAAAGAGCTTTGCAACTCTTTCATGGTTTGGTTCACAGAGGTGACAAGGGTTTGGAACTCATCCCTTGATACTTGTGTTCCTGTGGTAACCTCTGGAGGAACACATTCGTCTCCAGTGTGAGTTCCTGCTCCTGGGACACCTTCGTTCACCCTTGTTTGTACGTTGGGGGTGGAAGGATTTCCACCTGATCTTCGAGAAGAAATTTGAGTTTCAATCTCTACAGAATTTCTGCGAAGAACAGTGTCCAAATCCACTCCAGAGGTGGGTATTGGAATGTTCTTCTTTTGACTTGGAGACTTGTCTAGAGTCTCTTCGTCTTTGTGCTCACTACTTCTCTCTGAAAGAAGTTTTGGCCCTAAATTGTGCGTGGCAGAGGAAACGAATTCCTCTGTAGGGTGTTCTAGTGTGATCTGGGGCGATGGATCACGAACTATAGGTGAGTCTCTCTGAGGAGACTCCCTAGGAATGGATTCCCCGGTTTTTGTGGGCGCAGAGGTTGAAAGAATAACCTCTGGCTGAATGGGTTGGGTTTGTATCGAGCTGTGCTGCTCTTGTTCAATAACACCTTCTGCAGCTAGACCTGCGGTGTTAGAAGTGTTGGTTGCACTGGGAGGGGTTTGAGGATGTGTGCCTTCTACTTCTACGGCATCTTTTCCTATCCCTTTTTCTTTTCCTCCCATTCTATCTAAAGCCTCTTTAACCTCATCTATATTCCACTCAGCTTCTGCTTGTAGCCTAATCCTTTCCCTAGTGGAATCATCTGACATATCGATTTCTTCTATACCTTCTTCTGAAGCTGGGCTTGGACTCCTTCTGTGGACGTTCAATCACTGTTGGATGAAGGGGTTCTATAGAATGTTTGGAGTTTCAGTCGGTTGAACTCTGGGGGTTTGGTCATCATCTTGCAGATTTGTGTCAACGCCAGAGATAGAGAAGTCTTGTTCTTCTGTGGTGTGGTGGTCAAGTGGTGGTGCATTCCATCCAGCTGTATTTAGGGTGTTAGCAATGTCAGGGTGTTGAAGGAAATCGTTTAAGTTACCTTGATGAGCGAATCGATCTGGGGATTGATAAGGTGATTGATATCCCTCTTCTGCAACTTCTTTTTCAGCAGTCTCTTCCTCTGCAGTTTCTTCGACCCGGGTCTCTGCGACCTCTTCTTCAACAACTTCTGCAGCTGCCTCTTCTGCGATGGTAACCATTTGATCAAGTTGTTTCCCATGCTTCTTTTTGGTCTTCCTCCTCTTGGGTTTTGGTGCCCCTCCTTCTGTGGGTTTTGATTTCCTTTTCCTCTTTTGTTTTGGAGAAGAGGGAGGAGCAGAGGAGCCAACTTCTGTGGCATGAGGAGGTGAAGGTTGAGTTTATGTAATGCTTGTAGAGGTGCCTTCTGCAGTTTTCCTCTTCTTTGTTTTTGGGGTAGAGGCAGAGGCTTTAGAAGAAGACTTCTTTCCCATGAGCTCGGCTCGTTTGGCTATAAAACTAAGTTGGATTGCCATGTGTTTTGCCAGTTTCTGCTCCTTCGCTTCTGTAGAGAGGGGTTCTGCAACTATTGTTCCTAGGGGGACACCTAAACGTGGGGGTGTCACAGGGCTCGGTTTTGAAGTCCTATGATCGCGTATATACTCTAACTTAGAAGCTTCTTTGACAGAGGTCTGCAGTGGGTGTAGCCATCTACATGATCGGTGGGGATGTTTTTGTTCATTGGGAACTGTTTGGGAGTTGGCCCTTCCATTGGCCAGTTCTGCATCATCAGCAGAGGTTCGAACAGGACTCCCAATATCCTTTGGAATTGCAGAGGCTGTAGCTACTTAGGATCGTTCTCTCTTGCCTTTTTGGTGTTGTTCTTTCTGTCGATCGTATTGATGATCTCCTGCAACATGATGATCGCGTAATCGAGTAGGAGATCGTAGTAGACCCCGTACATGATGGTTAAGATCTGGTGCGAGCTCTTGTCAATGCTGCGTATCTTCCCTGTAAGGCATATGTTGAGGATCGAAAACAAGGTGTTCCACAGAGGTGGTAGTCTGCCTCTGCGGAAGTCATTTATCTTCCTTAGGTGGGTGTTGTACCCAAGCATTTCTACAAAACGACAGAGCTCGTCGTCTGTTGGTTGTTTTGCATATGTTTTCAGTCCAAGAAGACCCCTTGTTGGTAGATTGAACTCAAGAGAAAACATTGTTCTATTGAACTTGAGTTCCAAATAGTCAGATTTGTCTGGCTTTGAGATGTACCCTTTGATAAGAGAATCATCTTTATCATATCGGCAACTTTGCCAAAATTGGTTCAAATACCTAACAGGTATTTTCTTTGGGGTTCTTGAGAGTAAAGGAAAGAGAATATGGTTTTCCATGATGTTTAGAAGAAGGGCATGGGCTTCGCCGAAAGCAGTGAGTGAGGGGACCAAATAGCAGTTATTGGATTTGATGGGTAGTACCTTTTCAAAGTGCTCCTTTGCGATAAAGTTTTGGAGATGGGTGGTCGGAGCAAAGTCTGCTGAGTCGCCGGAATCTTCTTGTTCGGCATTTTTGGCGAGGTGGGGGTTTTCTGAATGTTCAGAATGAGCAGGGGAGTGTTCCGGTGAGTTCGTCGGAGAGTGTGCAGGGGAGATAGCTTGAGAAGATGAAGCCATTGGTAATGAGAATAAGATACTTGCAGGTTTTTGCAGGGTTTCGCCGGAGAAGAATGAGGGTTCGTAAAGATTTTATGAGAGGGTAAGCTTGGTTTTTAAAGGTGGGTAAAACGGTAGAATTCGAAAGGGTAAAAAAATATTTGGCAATGGATAAATATTTGGAATCCGTACTTGAGTTAGAACAGCGGGTTCAACTTTCCATAAAAAACGTGCCATGTACGCCCAATGAAAATGAGACACGTAGGCCATGTAAGCCCAATGAAAATGAGACACGTAGGCCATGTAAGAGGATGACAAGACGTCGTGCGCGGACCATTAATGCTAGGCGCGTGGGGTTGTTCTTAGCCACATGATTTTCACTCTCAGTAAAAGTAACCGTTACTGTTTACAGAAATGCCCAAATACCAAATTCACAGAAGGTCTGTGGTTTACAGAAGATCTGTGATTTTGAAAATCTTGGATTTTCACCCTTTTCTCATATATCTCATTGTTATCATGACTCTGTAGGTTCTATTTTGACCAAAAACATTTGTAAAAGCATTGGAGAGGATTAATAGGATTTTAGTGAAGAAATTTCGTTCACAGAGGTTTTGAGGCTCTGTGGGAACTTGCAGAAGCTCTGTCAGGGCCAGCAGAAGCTCTATGAGTGAAAATTTCTCATAACTAAAAATTTATTAACAATTTTGATCATCCAAGTTTTGATTTGCATTAAGAATTGTTTTTCGGACATATTTGAAAGTTGGTGTCCGAGAAAACTGTTTTGGAAAAAGTTTTGTGCGAGAAGGTCATGGTGTGTGTATTTGTGCGTATTCTGTTTCCGAGTTAAATTTGCGATTACAGAGCAGTGTTCTGGCAGAACTTCTGTTGAGCTCAGAAGAAGCTCTATGACCTCAAATTTCTCATAATTCAAAAATTATTAAAAGTTTTAATAATTTTATTTTTTAAATGTTATTCCCAGTATTTTTAGGACGTATTTGACAATTTTTGTCCCAAAAAAACTGTTTTCAAAAACCTTTTGTACGAGACATACCTTTTGGTTCTTCTTTTTTCGGCAGTGATGTCTGACTTCTGACGATATAGATTCATCGACACTCTTCTTTGGCTCCCCCTTGAAAGATTAACCTCTGTAGATCATTTCAAGGTTTCTTTTTGCTCCCCCTTGATCTAACCATTTCTGTCCATCAAGTTACTTTCTTTTGCTCCCCCTTAATCTAACCATCTCTGTAGATCAAGTAATTTCCTTCTGCTCCCCCTTGACCTATGATTGGATCAAAATAGGATAAGTTTTGCATAGTACATAGGTCATGTTTACCAGAGGTTCTGTAGGGGTCGTCAGAGGTTCTGAGCAGACCCACAGAAGCTCTGTGATTTCAATAACTATTAAAGATTGAGAATTTACATACAGAAAGAAATCAATCAAAGCAATAAATAAATCAATATATTTATACACATATTTACAGAAGATAAGCTATACTTACAGAGGATTTTCACGTCATATTGATCATTCCTAACTTACCCAGCAAGAAATTGAATCTTTTCTCGTCTAAAACTTTGGTGAATAAGTCCGCGTATTGGTATTCTGTGGGCACGAAATGCATCTCCATTGTACCGTATTCAACATGATGTTTCAAGAAGTGGTACCTTATATCGATATGCTTGGTTTTTGTATGTTGCAGAGGATTGGCAGAGATGGCAATAGCACTTTTGGAATCACAGAAGATGGGTATCTTGAGTAGGATGTGGCCGTAGTCTTTTAGCTGAGTATTCATCCACAGAACCTGAGAACAACAGCTAGCAGCAGCAACGTATTCAGCTTCAGCCGTAGATGTTGACACACAAATCTGCTTCTTGGAGGTCCAACTGACTAGCTTACCACCTAGGAATTGACAACTCCCAGAGGTACTCTTTCTGTCGAGCATGCATCCTCCATAGTCTGAATCTGTATAAGCTTTAAGACAAAAGCCAGAGTTCTGTGGATACCAGAGACCAAGATTTTTGGTCCCATTTAGGCATCTAAAGATTCTCTTAACAACATCATAATGTGATTTCTTAGGATTAGCTTGATAACGTGCACAAAGACATGTGGCATGCATAATGTCAGGTCTGCTAGCAGTTAAGTATAACAGAGATCCAATCATGCCTCTGTAGAGAGTGCATTCTACAGAGATGCCATCTGGATCTAAGAATAACTTATTTCCAGTGGCCATTGGAGTTTTCATGGCAGAGGTATCAGAGAGGCTATACTTGGAAAGAATGTCAGAGACATATTTGGCCTGATTTATAAAAATTCCCTCTGATGATTGTTTGACTTGGAGTCCGAGGAAGAATGTTAATTCTCCCATCATACTCATTTCAAACTCACTTTGCATGAGTTTTTCAAAACTTTTGCACTCTTCTGTATTAGTAGACCCAAAAATTATGTCGTCCACATAGATTTATACAAGCATTATTTCACTGTTTTTACGTTTATAGAATAAGGTAATATCTGTTGTACCTTTGTCGTAGCCATTGACTAGAAGAAAGGTAGAAAGTCGTTCGTACCATGCTCTTGGAGCTAGTTTCAGTCCGTACAGAGCCTTTTCAAGGTAATACACATGCCTTGGGAACTCTGAGCTTTCAAACCCTGGTGGCTGATTTACGTAAACCTCTTCTTGGATTTCACCGTTGAGAAAAGCTGATTTCACGTCCATCTGATAGACTTTGAAAACTCTATGGGCTGCGAAGGCTAAGAATATTTTTATTGCTTCGAGCCGTGCGACAGGGGCAAAAGTCTCATCATAGTCTATGCCTTCTTCTTGTCTATATCCCTTGGCCACTAATCGTACTTTGTTTCTGATGACCACTCCATCTTCATCCTTCTTATTTCTGTAGAGCCACTTAGTCTCAATGGCCTGTTTCCCCCGTGTCAGAGGTACTAGAGTCTAGACTTTGTTGCACTCAAACTGCAGAAGCTCATCTTGCATGGCGTCTACCCAGTTTGGGTCGTCAAGGGCTTCAGAAATCAATGAATTCAGATGTATAAGGATTCGAAATCAATGAATTCGGATGTTAAAGATTCGAAATCAATGAATTCGGATGTAGTTGGATCCGAAATCAATGAATTCGGATGTATAAGGATTCGAAATCAATGAATTCGAATGAAGAAGGATTCGAATTCAATCAATTCGGATGCTGAAGGATTCGAATTCAAGGAATTCGAATGCAGAAGGGTTCGAATTCAATCAATTCGAATGCATAAGGGTTCGAATTCAAGACTTGTAAAAATTAAGAACACTCCGAATTGTCCGAAATCAAGTAGAAAATCCCTTGAATGGTCCGAATTCCGTATGGATGATCCGAATTCACCAAGAACAATCTGAATTCTTCACTTTGAACACGAAAATCACTGATTCTGCCATAACTCTTTCAATTCTTGATCAAATGAGATGAAACTTATATCGATTTGTTCGTAATCAAAATCCGCACACTTTTCTTGTTGATCACAACTCGCAATTCGATCGATTTAAATGAATTATGATCCAAGACAGTGAACTGTGGGTTTTCGAACAAAAATCCAAGAATCGATCAAATAGGATGAATCTGTGCAGTAAATGATGATGATCCAAGAATTAAATGTGTTCAGGAATTAAATCCGAGTTCAGTGATGCCAAGAAATGATCCAAAAAATCAAAATCTAGAAAAAAAATTCATGTCTTAATGATAAGTGATAAGATGAACAGGAACAAGTGAAGGATCCGAATTCTTCAAATCAGTGTAAAAAATCTTCAATTTGGTCTTTGATCTGCTTGAATCTCCTGTTTAGCTCTGATACCAAATGTGAAATCCCAAATCTAGCAATATGTAAAGAACAAATGTAGAGAGAATTTAGAAAGCAAACTTGTCATCCATATATTGATCTCTAAAGTACAAATAACAAAATGCTCAAGAGGTTCCTTAAGGGTTCTAGATTCACTTCTAACTAAGAACTAGACAAGCCTATTTATACCCATAACATAAAAGGTATAAAGGCATTAGCAACTAATACAGTACATTGACTTTACAGTAAATCTTGAATACAATAATGCTCTAACACTTTTAAGTGTATTTTTTTTACACTTACTGCTTGATCTTCTGAACGATCATTTTCTAGCAATATTAAATATGGGTTTGAAGCAAATTATTATAACAGAAATACCTTCAACTCCACAAGTTTCTGTTAAACCAAATAATGAAAGTTTGAAACAATATATTGCTAAAGATGTTGCTTCAAGTCCTTCATTTTCTGATTTAAATAAAGCATTGGAGGAAGAAAATGTTGATCTAAAGAGACAGATTTTAGACTTTTCTTCTTCAAATGCTAAACTTACTAAAAGAATTACTGATCTTGAAGTATATATTGCAGGTCTTGAAACAAAGAAAGACAAAGACAACTCAAGTCTGCATGATCAAATCGAGAAACTTCAAGAGAAAGTTACAACACTTCAAAAAGAAAATGCTGATCTGAAGAGCATTGAAGACAAGAGAGAGAAGATTCTTAAAGAAAAGGAAGTAATTGAACTTAATTGTATAAAACTTTCAAAACAAGTTTCTGACTTTGAGAAAGTTTTATTTTTTGAAAAAGAGAAGCTCGAAAAAGAAAGAGCTAAATTTGAAACTGAACGAAAATCTTTTGAGATTAAAAGTTCTGAACTTTCCGTGAAAATCTCTGAATTAGAAAATCTTTTAGAAAAGGAAAGAAAAGATTTCACGGAAAAGAAAAATCTCTTTGAAAAGGAAAGTAAAACCCTTAAAAAGAAAAATATGGAAATTTTCAAAGAGATTACTGATAAAAGAAAGTTTTTGGAAAAAGATTTTGAATCGGAACGCGAATATTTTGAAGATACGATTCTTAATCTTACCAAAAGATTATATGGTTTATCAGCTGATATTTTGATCTAATTTCTAAAGAGAAAAATGTTTTGATAAACAAAGTCAAAGAACTTGAAGACGTCATTTTTAAATGTGATGTCTCAAAGCAAACCAGTCATAATTCTATCTTTCAGACTCCATTTGTTGATTCAAATGATTCTGAATGTTCTTTTAAAACTGCTTCAAGTTCAAGTTTTAAAAACATTTCTTCTATACAATTTAATAGATCAACAGATTTCTCAAAAGATCAGATTCGTTCCACAAATCTCTTCTATAATCCTTTGAGTGATAAATCAGATAACAAACCAAAAGTGCCTAAAATTAATACTTCCTAATCTGAAGAAATTCCAGTCTTCAAGAAGGTGAAGATGGAATGGAGAGTCAAAGGCATAACAATTCCGAAGAAAGAAGTGCCGAAATCATCTACCCCCACATCAAATGCAAAGAAGAACAATGCGTCAAAAGGTAAATCTTCTGCTAAATCTAATCCTATTCATTCCGTAAATCATCTGATTAGGTTGGCACATAAGAAAATATGGTGTTCTTACTGTGGTTCAAATGATTTTGTGCATAAAGATTATACTTCTTTTTGGTACGGTACTTACAGTATACCTTCAAAGAAATCTACACCTAACCCACTAGGACCCAAGTGCCATTGGGTACCAAAATCTGCTTAAACTGTTTTGTAGGTACATCATGTGCTATGCTGATTTGGAAATATATACCACACACATGATTGAAAACAGAAGAGAAGCGGTGAATTTTTTTTGAAGAGTATATGTACCATTAAGGGGGAGCAAAGAGAAAAATGTAAATGGTTTCTAAATACAACAGTTCAGGACCCGTGCTTAAACATTTTTTGGCTTTTGAACATATCAGTTCAAAACCCATGATTCAACAGATAGGTATCTCTGTGATTTTTTTTTTGGAGAAATAGTTCTGTTAAGAACTTCAGAGGAGAATTTAACATCCTCTGTGTCATAGTGAACTATCCCTGATGTAACATCTGTCTCTGAGTCGTCAGAAGATGAATCGTCCTCATATACAGAGGTTGAGTCATCTCTTTCGACAGAGGCTGGATTTTCCGAACATGTATCGTACGAGCTTTCTTCCTCTGTAGAATAACTTTCATAGACGGCAGAAGTTTATCTACAGAAGATGTACAGAAATTTTCTAAAACGTTTGTTTTCCATACTTCCAAAATTTCCTTTTCAATTGTTTCTTTAAGTTTTTCTTCTTAAAAGGTGGGTTTAAACTAAGGAGCTTCTGCCGATAAATTCTTTTCGACATTTATCATACAGACAAAAGCAACCTGCGTTTGAGTCTCTGATTTACCAAATTTAAAGATACCAATCTGATCTTGTGTTTTCAGATATTTCTTTGGTTTGATTCCTCTATTGACAGAGGTTGAAGATGATGAATTTGTGTTTTCAAACCACACATTGATCATCTTCGTATGTTTCCTCAAGTGAGGTTCCACAGAGATTTTAGCCCTTTTACTTACAAAGAGTAAGTTTGGAAAATCTGGTTTGTTCGTTTTTCCTAACACAAACAGAGAAGACAGAGGTTTAATTCTTTTGTCTTCAACACCTAGGGTAATATCATCGTACCCTATACCTCGTCTTCCTATTTGTGAGTTTACTTTCTCATACACCTTCTGTGCATCTTTATTGTTTTTAAGTAAAACATCTCTTCTGAGTAGATCTTGCCAAAGTATCTCTCTCTCTCTTTGAAAGTATTCTTTGAGAGCTCTTATGTCTGTTTTTTCACTCCTAGAAACTGAAAGTTCTTTTGTTTTGACTTTTTAAAGGATCTAGATTTTTGTTCCAATTCTTTTCTACTCTTTCCTTTTCTTCAAAATTTTTGGCTTTTTCTTGAGTGAGAAGCCTTACTTCTCTCTCATTAAAGGTGAGTCTTTTCTGAATGCTTTCATTTATCTCTTTTAGTTCAATCAGTTCAATGTTAAGTTTAAGTAAATTATCATCTACAGAATTAGTACAAGAGGTAGAGTTTGAAGTGGATTCCTCAGTGTCAGTGTCGGAGTCGACTTCTGCCATGCCACAGAATAGGGCATTGGTGGTGCATTCATCGTCATAGGTAGAGTCTAACTCAAAGTCCTCCTTGTTCGCCTCAGAATGACCTTTGTTTCCCATTAGGGATTTTTGCGCATAATATTCAGCCTTCTTTTTGTAAAAAGCTGAGTCCTTCTGTGGGCGATTTGGTCGACTTCTGCATTCATTTGCGAAATGGCCTGGCTTCCCGCAGTTGAAACAACCTTTGGATGTGTTTCCAGCACGATCGTCGGACTTCTGTCGGTCTCCACCTTTCTCCGTTCGGCATTCGTTTGCGTAATGACCAGGCTTGCCACACTTGTACCATTCTTGTTGTGTGTGGCTCACCTTGTCATCTGACCTCTGTCGGTCATTACCTCTGTAGTTTCTGTCGCTTGACCTCTGTCGGTCATTTCTATTATCTGACCTCTGTCGGTCACTCGATTCTTCTCTTCTTCCATCATCTCTTCTATCACCTCGGTTGTCTCTTCCATATCGATCAATTCTTGAACCCCTCTGGTTTCCTCTGAACTCTCTTGTCAACAGAGCTAAGGATTTATCTAATGACGCAAGAGTTATCTCTTCTTCTACCAGCTCGTCTTCTTCGCTATCAACTATCACTATCTTCTTCTTCTCCTTCTTCTTCTCCTCTGTTGCTCTCTCATTTCTCAGTCTCTCTACAGCCTCTGTAGATTTACTAACCAATGCGTATGGTTCAATGGTTAGTGTTTTAGCCTGTGCTATTTGAGGCTCCTGTGCGGCTAGTGTTCCATAGAGATCAGAGAGTGTCCAGGAGTCTAGATCTTGGTTTGTTTGTAAAGACATAGACAACTGGAGCCACTCATCATTCAGGCTCTTTAGAAACATGACGTTATTTTCTTCCGAGGTTCTGTAAATGCCAGACTTTCTACATTTGTTTATGAGAGAGTTGAACCTGTCGTTCGTCGTTTGCAGAGATTCTGTTGCAGAGGCTCTGAAGGCATGATATTCATTTATGTATTGTGCCCTTCGGTTCTTCTGCGTTTTAGCACCTCCTTCCAACTGTCTTTCTAATTCTTTCAAAATATCGTGCGCTGTTTCGCATGCATCTAAGGATTGAAAAAGTTCGTTGGGGATAGCCATGATCAATATTCTTTTCGTTTTCTGTGCAACTTCATCTTCTGCCCTATCTTCATCTGACCATTCTCCTTTTGGCTTAGGTCTTTGACGTTCAGGGATTTCAAGAGATTCAGCAGTAGCTGGTACTCGTGGTACTATTATCATGGGAACTTGAGGAGGGTTGTAAAGATATTGTACGAGAGTTTTTTCAGTACCCTCAAAGAAATGGATCATTCTTATCTTCCATTGAGGATACTCATCTCGAAGGAGAGTAGGAGGCTTGGTTAGTGAACCAGCAGTGAAAAAGTTATTTGTATTTGTCATTGTAAGAGTTTCGAAGGTTCTGAAAAGATAATATGACGAAAGAGTATGAGTCTGATGATCTGGAAGGTTTTCTGGGTTTTAACAGTTCCCAGAGTGCACTTTAATGGAGTTTTAACCTGGAAAAAAATAGTTTCTTTTAAGAATACCACTTTCGAATAAATCGAAAAATGATAGGAAAACAGAAACTTTTTAACGAAATGAAGAACATGTTAAAACAGAATGATGTCTATCACAAATCTTGTAACAAAGAGGATCACTTGATATTAAAAATCAAGGAAGGCTCTGATACTAATTGTTGGTTCCCGTTTTGCTTAGACAAGATTAACAGATCTATTAGTTCGAGCTTATGTTTGATGCGGAAGCGTATTTAAAGAACTAACAGATATGTTTGATAGATTTAGAACACACAATATAAAGAAACAGTATTTTAAGAACAAAATGATATCTTGAAGATTACTGTTTTTTGATATATAATAAGAACAACAAGAACAGATTAAGAACTGTTTGGTGTGTATGAGAGAGTGTAATGCTTAACAGGTTTGACTATATAAAGCATAAGCATGAAACTCAGATTCTTCGTTAAGTTCTTAAGATTGGTAAGGAAGATCTCAATAAGAGACTTCCTTTTATACTACTTTAGGGGACCATAAAGCATGAGCTACTGTTAGAACGGATGGCATGATTAGTAGAATGAATGGCATGAACAGTTGTACGTGATGTATTGCATTTAATGCCGCAGACGTCTATGTTGTACTAAGCCCTATTGAGTCCACTCAGAGTTTGACACGTGTTGAAGTTGGACAGGGCATGCTATCATGTAAGTTGATGGACATGTCCTAGGAACAGTAGCAAGATATTTCTTCAACAGTGGCAAGATATTATAAATATCTTCCAAGTCTTCAGTCTGAACCGCAGAGGCTCTGTAAAGGGTTACAGAGGTTCTGAGGTCTGGTCTTCTATAGAGCAGTCTTCACCGGGTTCCGAGTCTTTGGTCTTCTTTGTGCGTAAGACAGAGGTTCTGTAGGACACCTCTGTAGCTTCTTGACCTTGATCTTTCGTAAGTGGCAGAGCCTCTATAAGAGGCTTTCTTCACTTAGCCTATGTTTCACTACTTCTAAATACTTCTACGATTAGGAAGATTGAAGCTAAGAAGTATGGGCTCAGCCCTTTTTAGATAGTAAATGGACCCTTTATAAAGGTTTCTAGGGTTTCATTCCTCATTAGGTCATTTGGAAAGAACACACATTTTCACACATAGACTAAGTGAGCCTCTCATGAGAGTCAATTAAATTCCAAGTGTGGTGTTCTTCCATTTTCCCCTCCATATTATCAATTAATGAATATGATATGATTTCTTTTATGATTGTTCTTCATGTTTATCTTATCTACATTTATATGGAGCTTTTTATCTTCTATTGTTTGCTTGAAACTGGGATCTACAAAGGCTCTGGATAGAGGAAATGAAGTGGGAGATGACAAGGCTCTGAAATCCATCCTGTTTCCATGGTTCATAAGCCTCGCCATCAGAGCAGCCTTTGAAAAGTTTCAACTCGTCCAAGAAGGGGCACCTACACCATCTTGGACCATGGCATCCTTCAAGCCAACGAAGTCAGGTATGTACCCTAATATACACAGAGTCCCCAGAACAATGCTATATCTGATTCATCTGAATCATGTCTCTCTAGCCTCTTATTGACATGCTGCTCAACCTCAAGAACCTAAGGTGAGATCCCCAGCATATTTAGGTTCTGAGCCTCGGTTGTATGAATTTCAGAAGAAGAGGAAGAAGGACCAGAGGGCAGAGAACCCACAAAGGGGTCTGCCTCAGAGAGAGAGTGGGAGGAAGTAGGAAATAATAAGAACAGAGTATCCTTAGAGGAATCTGTCTCAGATGGATATGAAGTATATTTAGAGAGATGGGTAGAGAGTTCGTCCTCTTCTGAAGAGAGTGAGCACAAAGATGAGGGCCATGAGATTTCAAACCAAATAGGAGCCAAGAGTCCCGTGAGCATAGAAAAAGATGTTCGAGTGAACATACATGTGCATTTTAAGACTCCTACCCCCACTCCCAGTGTAAGCGAATCTTCTAGCCATGGTGATCCAGACCATATGGCTATTGAATCAGAGGTGCACACCTCGAACCCTAACCAGCCTGGACCGTCAGAGGCAACTCTTCATGCCTCTGATATGCATATAGCCAGCGAAGTCAACTTTGATACAATTACCTATTCCCCCAGGGTAATAATAGGACAAACCCACACGATGATGCCTATGTCGCTCATCTATCTAAGGAGGAACAACTTAGATGTTGGGAACTGAAGATATGCTAAGTATGGTTAGTACTGCTAAGTCTACATTACTACTGCCAGTTCTTCGTTACTACTGCTGGGCAAGGTTACTGCTGCTAGATGAAGTTAGTACTGCTAGACGAAGTTAGTGCTGCTAGACCAATTTACTACTGCTAGACATGGTTAGTACTGCTGAGCTGAGTTACTACTGCTTGAAGACTGTGAAGATTAATACTGCTGAAGGTTGTTAATGCTGCTGAGCCAAATCATCATTAATACTGCTGAGTTGATAATTCTGGGATGCGATGCTTTTGGAGACAAATAAGGAATTGATCAAGATATGTTTAACGAAGATTCAGAAGATCAATTTACTTTTGATAGTTATCTTGTAATTACTTTTGTATAAATAGTATTGATAGATAGCTATTAGAAAGATGAATAATATACGAGTGAAATAGAATTTGATATTCATTCAAGAGTGAATTAACCTCAAGATCATAGATCCTATTTCTAGAGAAGTAGAAATCGTCTTGTTGAGCCTGTTCAACAAGATTGAGGTTTGGTGTAAAACTTGTGAGTAATAACTGTTTGATATATATACAGTTTATTGAATTTCTATTGATTGTTCTTTAATTAATTTAGAGTTCTATTCCGCAAGATTCTCTAAATTCTGTTTCTAAGAAGTTTAATTCTTGTTAAGCATCGATCCTGACAAGTGGTATCAGAGCATTGGTATCTTAGAAGCTATGGACAATTCAATGGATTCTCACAGTACTCTTGTTTCAAAGGTTCCCATGCTCAAACCCAATGAATTTGACATGTGGAAACTAAGAATCAAGTAGTACATTCTTCTTACTGATTATGCCATATGGGACATCATAGAAAATGGCCCATGTAATGAAGGAAAGATTGGAGCAGATGGAAAGAGACCTCCTCCCAAGACAGATGCTGAAAAGAAAGTAAGACAAACAGAGATGAAGGCCTTAAGCACTCTGCTTTTGGCTATTCCTAATGAGTACCAACATCAATTCCAACACTGCACAGATGCACAGATGTTGTGGAATGCTCTGGAGAAAAGATTTACTGGCACAAAGAGCACAAAGAGAAATCAAAAGGCTATTCTCAGGCAACAATATGAAAACTTTATGTCTGCAAAGAATGAGTCTATGACTCAAACTTTTGACAGATTTAACAAGTTAATTGGAGAATTAGCAACTGTGGGTGTACACATGGATGCAGATGATGTCAATAGAAAGTTCCTTAGATCATTGGGAGAAGAATGGACCATGTACACAGTCTCATTCAGACAGAATGACCAATTGGAGGACAAAGAGCTAGATGACCTCTACAATGATCTGAGAGTATTTGAGGCTGAAGTTGAAGCCAAGAAAAGGCCATCAGGATTTGTTTATAATGCTGCTTTATTATCTTCATCCTCTGATACTGCTGCTAATCCTGATTCTGTTAATACTGCAGGTTCTGTTAATACTGCTAGTGGAACCAATCAAGAGAAGACCACAGATTCTGTACTAGAAGCATTCTTTTCTAGTCATGTCCACTCTTCTCTAATCAATGATGATTTAGAGCAGATCAATGCTGATGATCTGGAAGAGATGGACATCAAGTGGCAGATGGCTATGCTATCAATGAGGGTGAAGAAATTCATCAAAAGGACTGGGAGAAACAACTTTTCCCAAAGAAGAGAAGATGGTGCAGGCTTTGACAAGTCCAAGGTTGAATGTTATAAGTGTCACAAGATGGGACACTTTGCCAGAGAATGTAGAAGTGGAGGATCACAGACTCCAAATGGAAACCAAAACAGAAGCTCCTCTCAAGCCCTTGTTTCTCAACAAGGAATGGGATTTGATTGGAGTGATCAAGCTGAAGAAGCCTGTCAGAATCAAGCTCTTATGGCAGAAGTATCTGATATTCCCACTGAGGTACAATCTAAACTCTGTTCTCAAGCTTGCATTGATGCTGTTAAAAGATATAGGGATCACAATCAGAGTATGTGTGATGACCTTAAGAGGCTAGAGAAAGATGTGAAAGATTATGTTAGGATTGTAGAAAGGTTTGAGGAACAGATTAGAGCTTTTCAAGCTAATGAACTTCAACACCACTATGATACTAACTATTGGAAGTGGGAGAAGAATGAGTATGAGATTAAGCTGAAAGTGTCTGGGGAGGAGAGTGAGAAGTTAAAAGAAGAACTTAAAAAGGTTAAACTTGATGTTGAAAAGTTTACCTGTGCTTCTAAAACCATGGACACCATCATTAAAGCACAAATCCATGACAAGATGAAAGTAGGGATAGGATACAATACCACACCTCCACCCTACAATAACAACTACATACCTCCTAAGTCTGATTTGTTAGAGACCAAGGATAGAAAGGAACCTGAATTAAAGATTAATATAGATCCTCATGAAAAAGAAATAGTTGTTGAGGATGAGACTGACAAAGTAGACTCTGATGAGGAATGTGAGAGTCCATGTGTCAAGAACACTGAGATCAAAAGGACTGAAGAGAAAAAGGAAGTTCATCACACACAGCCCAAAGTTGTGAACTCCAATATCTGTAAACAGTGTTCCTGCAGGAAGTCTAAAGAGAACAAGCCCCAAAAACATGATAATCAGAGGGGAAATCAAAGGAACTGGAATAACCAGTGGGCTATGAGACAAGGAGTTGACCTGAACAGAATCAACAGGCCAAAACCTTGTTTCATCTGTGGTAAGCTAAATCACTTAGCCAAACACTGTTATTTCAATCCTGTTAACCAAAGGTTTAATGCTCAAAGATCTTTTCAAAAACCTGGTGGTTACAGAAAGAATGGTGGATATAAAAAGTCTGCAAAGAAAAATGTGGCAAAGAAACAAGATAAACCCAAAAGCCACATAAAGAAAACGACTAAAAAGGAATGTGATACTATGTGGGTTCCAAAAAGCACTAAAAACAATACTGCTGCTAACAGTGTTAGTACTGCTAACACTGTTAGTACTGCTTCAAAAGTTAGTGCTGCTAGCAGTATTAATACTGCTAGTAATCATTCCAAAGTTAGTGCTGCTAGCAGTGTTAATACTGCTAGTAATCAGTCCAATGTTAGTGCTGCTAATACTCTTAGTGCTTCTTCTTCAGATAGTACTGCTGCTAGCAGTATTAACTCTGTTAATACTGCTTCTAGCAGTGTTAACTCTGTTAATACTGCTACCTCTATTAGTACTTCTGAGGTTAATACTGCTAGCACTGTTAGTACTGCTAGCACTGTTAGTACTGCTGCAAGTGCTGCTACACCAATAATTTTGACAAAGTACTCCAGCACAGCAGTACCAAAATTTAAAAATCTCATCAAAACCAAGTGTAAGTACTTTGATGAGCAAGGGAGACCCAAGACCACTTCGGCTTGGGTTCCAAATAAAACTAACTGATTTATCTTGATGTGCAGGGCAACCAACAGCTCAAGGGGAAGAGCATTTGGCATGTTGATAGTGGTTGCTCCAGGCACATGACAGGTAACATGTCCTGCCTTAAGAATTTCAAAAAGGTTGATGGAGGACATGTTGCATTTGGGGATAATCCTGCTGGTGGAAAGATAAGTGGTAAGGGTGATGTTTCAAAGGGTAAGATGACCTTTGAAGATGTATACTATGTTGAACAATTGAGATACAACCTGTTAAGTGTATCACAGGTTTGTGACAAGAAGCATAGTATATTGTTTACTGATTCTGAATGTATTATCCTTGCTCCTGGATACAAAGTGGTTGATGAAAACATGATACTTCTGAGAACTCCTAGGAAGGATAATGTTTATTGTTTAGATTTGGAAAGTGTTTCATCTGATTCATCTCTAAATTGTTTAGTTTCAAAAGCTTCTTTAGATGAATCATCACTATGGCACAGAAGGATGTGTCACATGAACTTTAAAACAATAAATAAACTTGTTAAGAATAACCTTGTAAGGGGTTTGCCATCCAAAGTATATTCATGTGATGATCATTGTGTTGCTTGTCTCAAAGGCAAACAACACAAAACTTCTCATAAGTCCAAAGAGATAAACACTATATCAAATCCTCTTCAACTGTTACATATGGATCTGTTTGGTCCTACCAATGTAATGAGTATTGGCAAGAAATCATACTGCTTAGTTATTGTTGATGATCATTCTAGATTTACTTGGGTATATTTTCTGAGAACTAAAGATGAGACAAGTGGACTGATCAAATCTTTTATTCTCAAAATTGAAAACCAATCAAATCAAAGAGTGAAAGTCATTAGATCAGATAATGGAACTGAGTTTAAAAATTTTAATCTAAACACCTTTTGTGAAGAAAAAGGAATTGAGAGACAATACAGTGCTCCTAGGACTCCACAACAAAATGGTGTTGCTGAGAGAAGGAATAGGACACTGATTGAGGCTGCTAGGTCTCTGTTAGCTGACTCAAAGTTACCAATTACTTTTTGGGCAGAAGCAGTTAATACTGCCTGCTATGTTCAAAACAGAGTTTTAGTTGTAAAGCCTAAAAACAAGACACCTTATGAGCTTTTCCATAAAAGGAAACCATATATTGGATTTTTCAAGCCATTTGGATGTCCTTGTACTATTCTCAATACCAAATCTCACTTAGGCAAGTTTGATAGCAAAGCAGATGATGGTTTTCTTGTTGGGTATTCATCTCAAAGTAAGGCCTACAGAGTTTTTAATACATCTTCTAGAATAATTGAAGAAAGTGACAATGTCAAATGCAATGAGAACACACCAAATCCTATTGGTTCAGGTCCTAATTGGCTATTTGACATTGATTCACTCACTAATTCTTTGGGTTTCAGTGGTGATGTATATGCAGGACAAAGGGATACACCATCATCAGAACACATAATTCAATCTGTGATATTTCCAATCCCTTCCATTGATCCGGTGGAATTCTGTGAACACCATGAGGAGACTGAACCTATTCAAAATGAAGAAGAGAGGAGAGCAGAGGAAAATCAGTCTTCAGGTTCAAATTCCAGAGAATCTGAGGTGACTGAAGAAGCAGAAACAAATCCAGAATTAAATGAGTCTAATCTGGATGAGGACTTACAAGAGGAAGCTGGTCATCCAACAAGAACTCAGAAAAATCATCCTCCTGAGTTGGTGATTGGAGATATTGCATCTCCCATGATGACTAGAAAGCAAAGCAGACTCCAAGAGTTGCAAGAGCAGCAAAATACAGTTAACACTGTTCTTACTTGCTTTCTGTCCCAGATTGAGCCCAAAAAGGCTTATGATGCCATGAAAGACCCAAGCTGGATAGAGGCAATGCAAGAGGAGCTGCTACAGTTCAAATTACAGGATGTTTGGGACTTGGTAGACCTTCCAAAAGGTCATAGAGCAATTGGCACCAAGTGGATTTTCAGGAACAAGAAGGATGACAGAGGGATTGTAATCAGAAACAAAGCTAGACTGGTTGCACAAGGTTACACTCAGGAAGAAGGAATAGATTATGAGGAAGTCTTTGCTCCTGTGGCAAGGATTGAAGCAATCAGGTTATTTCTAGCCTATGCCTCCTACATGAAGTTCAAAGTGTACCAAATGGATGTCAAGAGTGCATTTTTGTATGGAAGCATTGAGGAAGAAGTATATGTCTGTCAACCTCCTGGATTTGAGAATCCATTGCACCCTGACAGAGTATACAAGCTGAAGAAGGCTCTCTATGGTTTGCATCAGGCCCCAAGAGCATGGTATGACACTTTGTCTACCTATATCTTGAAAAATGACTTTGAAAGAGGAGTAATTGACAAGACCCTGTTTATCAAGAGGAGAAAGAGAGGTACTTTACTTGTTCAGATCTATGTGGATGACATCATCTTTGGATCCACCAATGATCAAATGTGTAAAGAGTTTGAGGAATTGATGCACAAAAGCTTCAAGATGAGCTCCATGGGAGAACTTACATTCTTTCTTGGCCTTCAGGTAAAACAGAGGAAAGATGGAATTTTTATTAGCCAATCCAAGTATGTGAAAGACATCCTGGACAAGTTTGGTTTATCAGACTCAAAGCCAGCAAGCACTCCAATGGAAACACATAAACAGATCACTGCAGATCTTGAGGGGGAGGATGTGGATGTCCATCATTACAGATCAATGATTGGATCTCTCATGTATCTCACAGCCTCTAGACCTGACATTATGTTTTCAGTCTGTGTTTGTGCCAGATTTCAGGTTTCTCCTAAGCAATCACACCTTCATGCTGTCAAGAGAATATTCAGATACTTAAAAGGGCAACCTAGATTAGGTCTCTAGTATCCTCATGAATCCTCTTTTGACTTGCTTGCATATTCAGATAGTGATTTGGGAGGAGCCAACATGGATAGGAAGTCTACTTCAGGTGGATGTCAGTTTTTGGGTACAAGACTAGTATCTTGGCAGTGTAAGAAACAAACCACAGTGTCCTTATCTACCACAGAAGCTGAGTACATAGCTGCTGCAAGCTGCTGCTCTCAGGTTCTATGGATTCAGAATCAGATGTTGGACTATGGGGTAACATTTCTTCACACACCAATCTTCATTGATAACAACAGTGCTATTAGCATTGTTAATAATCCAGTCAAACACTAAAAAACAAAGCATATAGAGATAAGGTATCACTTTATAAGAGATTGCAATGAAAAGAAATTAATTCAGGTTGCTAAAGTTCATACAAATGACCAGTTTGCTGATCTATTCACAAAAGCTTTTGATGTGGGTAGATTCACCTTTTTGGTAACAAGTGTGGGCATGATCAACCTAGAATAAATTTATGACTTTCTGTTTTTATACCTGTATTTCTTCATATATTTGGTGCTACTAACTTTCTTTCTCAGGATCCTCTGTTTCCCTCAGATTACCAAGTGCAGAAAAGTGTAAGTGTGGTTACTACTGCCTGTGCAGCGTTACTACTGCCAGTACAGAAGTTACTACTGCCTGTGTTCTAGTAGTTAATACTGCTCAGTAGTTAATACTGCTCAGCAGTTAATACTGCTAATGCAGTTAATACTGCTGGTGCAGTTAATACTGCTAGGTAGTTAATACTGCTAGGTAGTTAATACTGCTTGGTAGTTAATACTGCTTGGTAGTTAATACTGCTCAGTAGTTAATACTGCTCAGTAGTTAATACTGCTAGTGCAGTTAATACTGCTAGGTAGTTAATACTGCTAGGTAGTTAATACTGCTTGGTAGTTAATACTGCTCAGTAGTTAATACTGCTAGTGCAGTTAATACCGCTAGTGTAGTTAATACTGCTTGGTAGTTAATACTGCTTGGTAGTTAATACTGCTCAGTAGTTAATACTGCTAGTGCAGTTAATACTGCTAGTGTAGTTAATACTGCTTGGTCGTTAATACTGCTAGGTAGTTAATACTGCTTGGCAGTTAATACTGCTCGGTAGTTAATACTGCGAGGTAGTTAATACTGCTTCTGATAATCTAGGGCATATAAATACCCCTGTTTGCCCGCCCAAGTTCATAACGACTCTTCGCATTTACTTCTTCTCTCTCGCTCTAACCTAGTCTCCCAGAATCTCTGTGCTTTTCTTTCAAGAATCCTCAGGAATCATGGAGTTTGTGGATGAGCACAATGAAATAGCCATGCTTCAGAAGCCGAAACAAGCTGCGGGATTCCACGATATAGTCGATTTTCTCAAATCCTCGCACATCTCCTATGCCCTAACGGTGAGCCCAACAATCTACATCGAACATCAGACACAATTTTGGGAGAATGCCACTGTTAGTGTCGAAGAAGGGCAGAAAACCATTCGAACAAGGGTCTGTGATAAACCCTTGAAAGTCACTGAAGAGGTTATTCGCATCTCTCTTCAGTTGAATGATGCTTCAGGTATATCTTCTATTCCTAATGAAGAACTCTTTTCTACTTTACAAAGAATGGGGTATGAAGGTCCCATTGGTGTTTTTAAATTCTACAAGTCAAAATTTTTCAACCAATGGAGATTTCTTGTTCATACCCTGATGCACTGTATTTCCAAGAAAACTACTGGATGGAGTGAGTTCAGCAGTCCCATTGCATATGCCTTGGTCTGCTTATCCACTGCCAGAAAGTACAATTTTTCAGCAATGATCTTTAATGATCTTGTATCAAACTTGGAATCCAAAAAGACCTTTTTCATGTATCCAAGGTTTGTGCAAGAAGTTCTTAACAAGGAATTGATGGACTTACCTCAGTTTACTGAGGTATATGTACCCAAATCCCCTAAAGGGAAGGTTTTTTCAAACATGAAAAGACTTCCTAGGGACTCGGAAGGAGTTGACACACCATTGTTCTCTACAATGATGGTTGTGTCCCACCCCTCTGAAGGTATGGCATCAGGATCAAGGCCCTCATTAGATCAACCCACTGATGACCAATCCCAACCTTCCATCTCAAAAGACACCCTCAGTCCATTCTTGAACAGCCCACTCCCACAATCACCAAAAGGTTTCAAAGAAGAAAGGTGCACAAGGCTCCTTCCCTTGATGTACCTACTCAAAGCCCTAAGCCTTTAAGCCCTCAATTGGAGCATTCTCCAATTGAGAATATCAACAGGGAAACCACAGGGGTGTCTCCCAACCCCAAGAAGGTGGTCTCTAAGGAGAAGGATGACCATATGGGTGCTAAGGCTGCCACTACTTCTGCTAGCACAGAGAAGGACAGTGGTAACATAAATAAGACCTTCCCCATGGCAACTCTAAATGAGAAATCATTAGGAGGACCCAGGTGCCAAGAAACCAAGGGGGCAGGTAGTGCTTCTGCTAGGCAGAAGGCTTCTGCTGAAACTTCCAAGGATCCTTTAAAGAAGGTAAATACTTCTAAACAAGGTGAGGATAGATATAACTATGAGGAATTGATGGAAACCTTAGGGAATATCAACTTGGATGTCATGGCACAAAAGAAAGAGATTGAGCAACATAAGACTGTGGTCACCTACCAACAGTCTCAAATTGAGAAGCTCAAAAAGATGGTCACCAAGTTGCTGAACAAAAAGAAAAAGGCAAGATTTGTGCTAAGAAGAAGAACTTCAACTGATGATGCTCCCAAAAAGGGGGAGTCAGAGTCAGAAGCAGAACTGAAACTGAAGGGTCCACAAATTGAGGGGGAGACTGCTCACATAGAGACTGAGATGGAAATGGACTATGCACAGTTTAAGGGGGAGTCCAGTGAGACAGAAAAGGGGGAAGAGTGTGTTAAAGCAGCAGAAACCACAGCAGCAGAAACCACAGCAGCAGAAACCACAGCAGCAGAAACCACAGCAGCAGAAACTGTTAATGCTGCTGAGTTTGAACAAGCAGCAGAAACAGTTAATGCTGCTGAAGGCCAAACAGTCAAAGCAGCAGAAACTGAGCAGGAAGCAGTAACTACAACTCAAGCTGAAATAGATGAAGAAATTTACTGGATTGTAAAGAACAGTATTGAAGCAGCATCACTACATGTACTAAGAGAAGCAGTAACAGCCATAGCAGCAGAAATGGTTATTGCTGCTGAAAAACTTAAAGCAGCTGAACCAACTCCTGAGGCTGTCAAAACTCTTAAAAGAACCAAGATGATGTCAAAGAAAAGACCAAGAACCCAGCCCATAACTTCAAAGAAGAAAAATGAAAAGAAGCCAAGGGTGGAGTCATCTGCAGAAGAGGCCCAGGAGGAAACTGTGAAAGAAAAATCTGATGGAAAAGTTGCTGAAGAAGAAGTGGCAACTCCATCAGGGCAATCAGGCAATGTGCAATCACAAACGGATGCCCAATGTGATTTGTACATTACTAGTGTTGACTCTAACCCAATTCCACTTCAGGCTGAACCAATATCATCTAAGGCTCCTGAAATCATCTTTTGGGACACTTTGAAAGATGGTAGAAAGGAGTTCATTAGGATAAAAAGAGCTGATGGAAAATTTGAAGTCTTTTCTACTTGGGGAAAAATTGTCAGAACTTGCTCAAGATCAGACTTAGAAGAGATGTTCAAAGTTGGGATGAAGATATATGGAAACATGCTGACTGAGCAAGGGATGTCTATTTCTAAAATGGTACTTGAATTCTTGTGCCAAATGTTCAAACCTGAAGCAGTTCAGCATAGGTTAAACACACAGTTTCAAGTCATTACCAACTGGATGCTCTATGAAAACTGTGGAGTATATGTCATCTCCCTTGACTCTGCAACTCAAGAATACTATCTGGTAGATGAAATATACAATCACAGCATGAAGAGGCTGCAAGGAATGTTACACACTAAGCTGACCTGCAACAAGGATTCAGCAATGGGTAGATTCTTGGTAAAGAGGATTCTAAATCAAAGTCTAGGTCTAAGTCCTAATCTGTGTGTACATGATGACTAAGTTTTGGAAGCATCATCTGAAGAACTTGACTTCTTTTCCTAAAAGTCAAGTTAGGGGGAGATTGTTGGGAACTGAAGATATGCTAAGTATGGTTAGTACTGCTAAGTCTACATTACTACTGCCAGTTCTTCGTTACTACTGCTGGGCAAGGTTACTGCTGCTAGATGAAGTTAGTACTGCTAGACGAAGTTAGTGCTGCTAGACCAATTTACTACTGCTAGACATGGTTAGTACTGCTGAGCTGAGTTACTACTGCTTGAAGACTGTGAAGATTAATACTTCTGAAGGTTGTTAATGCTGCTGAGCCAAATCATCATTAATACTGCTGAGTTGATAATTCTGGGATGCGATGCTTTTGGAGACAAATAAGGAATTGATCAAGATATGTTTAACGAAGATTCAGAAGATCAATTTACTTTTGATAGTTATCTTGTAATTACTTTTGTATAAATAGTATTGATAGATAGCTATTAGAAAGATGAATAATATACGAGTGAAATAGAATTTGATATTCATTCAAGAGTGAATTAACCTCAAGATCATAGATCCTATTTCTAGAGAAGTAGAAATCGTCTTGTTGAGCCTGTTCAACAAGATTGAGGTTTGGTGTAAAACTTGTGAGTAATAACTGTTTGATATATATACAGTTTATTGAATTTCTATTGATTGTTCTTTAATAAATTTAGAGTTCTATTCCGCAAGATTCTCTAAATTCTGTTTCTAAGAAGTTTAATTCTTGTTAAGAATCGATCCTGACATTAGAACCCTGGGTAACTTCAGATTTACCCGCAGGGATTGTCTTACTCAGGGACAATATGATAGCCTAGTCGCACAAGGATTGGATTGTCTGGATCGCAATACCAACTTCCACATTTACTTCATTCTCTCAGATTCTAAGGATGAGGGAGCAGAAGTAAACAGAACACCCATAGATGGTTCTCCTCTGAGAGAACATCATGGATCGGGTGGAAGTCCTCCCAGAGTCAACGACAATGTAGCTCTGACAGGAGGCCTCTCTGAACTCGAGAGACACTTGAAATCATGTGTTGACCCCAAGGTTACCCCTTCTGATCTTATTACAAAAGTGAAGTTCACAAAATTTTGCAAAGAGATCGGAGACTCCTTGAATGATTATAAACTTACAACCACAGGTATCACAGATCAGCGCTCTGCAGCAGATGAATCTATGAGAACTGAGCTGAAAAACGTTAAGGCTCAACTAGCAGAGACTTCTCATAAGCTAGTCGATTTGGAGAAGAAACGCTCTGAAGAATCCCAGAAGCTGCAGTCAGAGATCAAAGCTTTGAAGGACGAGTTAGCCAATCATAAGAGGGAAAATGCCAACAGACCTATCCAACCTCCCTTTGTGGAATTATCAGAGGCCAACCTCAGCGCCATATCAGAGGTAATAACCAAAACTATCTATGCTGCTCTTGCATATCTTCCATCATCTTCTATAGAGCCAACTCCTGCTGTTACTGCTCCTACCCCTACCCCTGTACACCCTGATGATCAACCAATTACAAGAGCCTACATGGGAGCATTCAGGAAAGAGCTTCTGAGCAGAATGATGACAATATCGGCTAAGTTCATGGCCATGGCCCAGGCAACAAAGAAACATGTGCAAACATTCCTTGACACCTACAAAGTCAATTTTACAGATCAAGTGGATGAGGTCAGAGCTTCAGCAACCGAGCTAGAAGATACTTTGAAGGACGTTGCCAAGAACTTCGATGAACCTATCTGCGATATTGCTTCCAGAAAAAGATCATTCGCTGGTGAGCCAACAGAGAGAAAATTCAAGAAACAAAAGTTTGATGTCGACAACGAGTTAGATTCAGACTTGGATGACTCTAATTTTTTGGGACAACAAAAGGGGGAGAATGAGGCCACTGTTGACTACACGTTCAAAGATAGAACTCCAAAACAAACAGATGCTGAAGCCTCTACCTCTACCTCTGTTGAACCCAACATTGAAACCATCATCCTTGACTCACCAACAACCTCACTTACTAGAAAGAAACCGGAGAGGACAAACCAAGCCTCTGTTGAAGAAAACCAACCTCAACCAAAAATCGATACCATTATGATCGTCCATGACCAACACCAGAACGAAACCTCAGAAGCCATGGCGATTCTTACTGAAGAGGAAAGGGCACAGAAAGGGAAAGACGACCGAGCCAAGGGTAAGATGACATAAGAACGTGATCCAGATCAGGTAATACCAGAAGTTAGTTCTCTCTACCATCAACGCTGAACTCCAAACAGAACCCAACATTGAAGCCATTCAAGAGGCACCAACACATCAACCATCAGAACGCCAAGCACCAGAGAGCTCCACATGCCAAGAACATCCACCATCCATAGAATAGGTATTTCACTATCTTTACGCTGATAGAGACCTCATTCAACAGGACTCTGTACCCATAAACCCAAGGCTGAACCCCAAAAGAGCAAATCTGCTAAATGACGCCAGAAGAAGGTTTATAATCGAGAAGACCAACATTGGTGGAAAAGTATACTCTGAACTTCCTATCACAGAGATCCAGCGCATAAATCACAGAACAACGTTTGCCTACAACAAGGTACTCTACCATGAATACATCGTGCAAAAAAACGATAACCATATGCATGTATTCAATGATAATGACCTAGTACTCATCAACCCCTACGATCTACTACATCTGCACTCCTACTGCGTAAACTTCTCAGACCGACGAAAGACTGCAGAACTGCAAGGTACGAGGTTGAACTAGCCATGGAAGAACATGTGAACCTCATAACCCAGATAGATTTTCAGCATGTTATTTCCTTCGAATTGGAGAAGTTAAGCATCGGACCCCCAGATGAGAGTATGGAGGGACTTGAGCATTATCCCTTAGGATCATTGGTAGTAGAACCTAAAGCCTTCATTGTACAACAGAAGGGAATCCGGAAGGCCATTTATTCTTCAGAGGCACCCAAATATTCGTCTCAATCGCTGAAGTTCCTGAGGAAGATAGTTCAAGGTCGTGTTGGAAGTTCAAGGTGTCCAGAAGAAATCATCAGAAGCTACCTCGTGAATATAGATCTGACCCTGGAATTTAGGGCTTTAATTATGAAGTTTGATAGAATTCTCAGAGGCAACTTTTATGATTAAATCTAATTTCTTTTATGTACTGTAATGTATCTCATGTTTAAAAGGCGTAAATGGGTTTTACAGAGGATGACTTTCTCCTCTTTGTATTTATTTAGCTTATCTTTATAGCATAGCAAAAGATGTATTTTCAATACTTAGGGAGGAGAGTGCTAGCCCAAGTATTTCATGTGTAAAAGTATTGAAAATATTACAAGTCAGAAGAACATCAGAGACCGAGACCTCAGAGATAGCTCATAAGACTTAGAAGAAGATCAACAAAAGAACGTCAGAGACCAAACGTCAGAGACCAAACCATCAAAAGACCATCAGAGCTCTGGCAAATGATCTCTGATGATCTAGACCAATGTGAAGCCGAAGACTTGTAGAATTCTCTAACTGTTAGATTAGTGTTTGTACTTTCCACGTCAGCCCTAAAAGGACAACACCATACTTTCCATGTGTCATTCCACGGTTTGATAGTACACTGATTTACACTTTATCAAGCTATAAATAGAGAGTAGTGGAGCACACAATTGTAAGAATTATTGTAAGAGTACACTCACTGCACAATTCCATTCCACTGTCAGTGTACGTTTTGTAACCTGGGAGAATTCAAAAGAAACACACACACTAGGGTGTTCTTAGAGTTCTTCATATCAATATACGAGCAGTTTGTTATTTATTCTTATCTTATCTACTGTTCAAATATATTGTTGTTCTCTTATTGTTCTTACATTAAAACAATCACTCATTATCAAACAGTATGTTTATGCTTCTGCTACCTTTGATAAACCAATAGAAAGTGAATTAAACATAAGAGGACCATGAGTGAAAGTAAATTAAAAATTTAGGGATCACCATCGTAAATAATGTACTTTAGGGACCAAATCCAAAATTTGGGTAAACCACAGGGACTACCGGTGTAATTCACTCTAATTGTTTTTTAAACAAATGAACGATGAAGCATTGCCTGATGCATGGGAAAGGTATAAAGACTTGTTGAGAAAATTCCCTCACCATGGCATTCCGTATTGTATTCATCTAGAAACATTTTACAATGGTTTAACGACCATTGCCAAGCAAATGCTCGGTGCTGCAGCAAGAGGAGCTTTCACATCTTGTAACTATAATGATGGGTTTGACATACTTGAAAAGATCTCAAATAATCATCTTTATTGGGATGATCCACATACATTAATACAACAAAAAATAGCTGGGACACGTGAAACAGATGCAGATACTGCACTTGTAACATAACTCACATCTATGGCTAACATGATTAAAAACATGAATATTGGCCCAGGTTTGCAGTTTGTTGCTGCAGAAACATATCATGTTGTTAAAATTGTAGCATGTGTATTATGCGAAGAAGACCATTTATTTGAGCAATGTCCATCCAACCCAGATTCAGTCAACTTTTTTAGTAACCATGCTATGGGAGGTGACTATTCGCAAAATTACAATGAAGGGTGGATGCAACACCTGAATATTTCATGGAAAAGTCAATCCTTGAACCAACATGTTAGTAACCCACAAGGACCCTGAGGTTTCCAAAATCATCATCCTAGTGAGTTTTACAGTCACCAAAGGATGTTTCAACAACATTCCACTCATCCGGTTTTTCAAAATAACCAAGCCTACTGTAGGTTCCATAATCATCACTGATAATCAATATTCAATATAGAATGAACATTCAAGATCGTATTCACAGCAACTCGTCATATGATTTATTAACAATCTGTGAATTACAAGATATTACAATGAATTTCTCTCTCAATAGATCTCACAAAATTATGCGTGAAGAGTTAGTTAGATAAACAGTGCTAACACCTATATATACTGAAAGATAAAGCTAAAGCTACAGCACATATGAGAAACAGACTAATAGAACAATTACACATGTCCTAATTAGTAACTGAATATAACAGAATATCCAAGTCATAAGTTCTGAACATACTTCTGAATAGGCGCTTCAGAACATTTGTCTTCATAGTCAGAAGTTCTGAGTCTCTTACTCAGAACTCTTAACCTTCTAGTCAGAATCCAACACTTAGAATCTTTTCTAGACTTCTCACTCAGAATTTCTGAGTCTCCTACTCAGAACTTCTGAGTCTTCTGACCAAATCCCAACACTTGTGTCTTTGACAAAACTCTAGATCTAACAATCTCCCACTTTTTGTCAAACACACTTGTACTTTTCATCATCAAATTTTTTTAGAGCAGGAACAATCTTCAGAAGGATCTCTTCTGAATGCTTTGAGAACTTCTGCTCAGAATTCTGAATAATCTGAGTTAACAACTTCTGGTCAGACTTTAATCAGCAGCAGCAACGATTTCCAAACTGGCTTCTGTTACATATTTGCTTTTTCTTTGCTCCCCCCTTGAAATGACAATTCTCATCTTCATGTGATCAAATCAAATTTCTTTCTTTTTATGACTTTCTTCTCCCTTTTGAATCAATCAATCAGCTTTCATAAGATTTCTTTATAAGAAACAACAGATTAGTTTCCTTTTCATCTTCTCCACCTTAAAATAACATTTTTCTCTTTTGTTATTTCTGTACAAATCATTTTCTATTTTCTTCTCCCCCTAAAGTTTTGTAAAGCAAAATCATATCAATCTTCAAAATCTTTAGCTTTTCTCCCCCTTGATTTTCTTGGAAAAACTTTACCGATGCTTTTTCTTCGAATGAAGTCTATGCTTTTTCTCCTTCTTAATGAATAACCTTGCTCCCCCTCAAAATAAGAATTCTGGAGCAATTTGTTTTCTCCCCCTGAAAGTATGCATTTATTTCATTAAAATTATTCATTTCAAATATAGTGCTTTAATAAAACATCTATACAAGGAAAATAAGATTCATTGAACTACACTAGATAACTACTAACATTTGATCATTGGAAAATTTTATAAAAGAAATCCAACTTAATGAAATTTACCAGATTTTTCAATCAAATGAAATCAAATGCACGTGTTTGGATTCAAATACAAGTCATCATTGCATATCAAGTTAAAAAATGTTGAGTTTCAATCCCTTTATTAAATCTATTTGGTGTGCTTAGCATGCGAAATATGATTAGCTTCAAGCATATGCAATTACAAAAACATATACGAATACTTTGCTCTACTCACACTATTTGTCCAAAATCAGGATTTTCACAAATTTACAGGTTTATTGCGACTTTGTATTTTCCCAAAGTTTCAAGAGATGTGTGCTCATTGGCATCTTTTAATTTTGTGTTCATTGGCATATTTTAATTTTGTACTCATTGGCATCTTTTAATTTTGTGCACATTGGCATCTTTTAATCAAAAAGTTTAGTAAGAATAAGATACATCGTTAAACATGGCTTTCTATCTGATTCTATAGCAGGATTTGGGTCAGCCGATCCCAGACCAGTTGGTCTTAGGTGCTAGGTGTCGAACACCCCTTAGAACTTACTTTCCCAAACCCGAAAGGTCACGTCGATATATCTTAAACCCATTTGCACCAGTAGAACATGGCTTTCTATCTGGTTCTATAGCAGGATTTGGGTCAGCCGATCCCAGACCAGTTGGTCTTAGGGACTAGGTGACTAGCACCCCTTAGGACTTACTCTCCCAAACCAGAAAGGCCACAGGTACAAACTTTCAAACTAAATGATTATATATATATATATATATATATATTGCATCTCAATCACTTGGTTCTAAATCATAGTGCTTCCCACGTGTTTTCGTTTCCATCCATCATTCTGACATTTAGGCTTTTTGAGCATTATATTCTATATAAGTCTAGATTTCATAACATTGAGCATTCAACATAATTTCATCCATGTTTTGCTTACCTTTTGATTTATTTCGGAAGTGAAAGTTGAAACAAATATAGCTCAGATAATACAAAAATACTTGTAAAATTACTCTTGAACACATTTTATTCATTGAATGAAAATTAAAAAATTCATATCATTGAATTAAATTTGTTAAGATTCAAACATTCAAAGCAATAGAAATAAAACATAATGCAATGTTACCTTTCACCACTTGTTCATTGAAACATAAAGATATGACAGTTAAGGATATCACCTGAGAAGTATGAGTTCTAAACTGATTTGTTTAGAAATCTTAGTCTCTATAGTACGGGTCCTGAGCTGAATTGTTCAGAAGCCATAGTCATTTAAGTACGTGTTTTGAATTGATATGTTCAAAAACATAAAACGTTGAAGCACGGGTTTTGAACTTTATCTTGAAACAATCAGATCAAATTTTGAGACAATACTCCCTCTCAAATCAAGATAATCCTGCAAAATCAAGAGATTTTGGTAATCATCTACGATGATTCCTCATTAGATATCAAAAATCCAAATTCTGAGTAGTAGAGTCAGAATTCTGATTAGAAGAGTCAGAATTCTGAGTAACTTGTTCAAAATTCTAAGTATCAGTCAGAATTCTGAATAGTTGAGTCAGAATTCTGAGTAGTAGAGTCAGAATTCTGATAAAACTATCCAGAAAAAATACCTTAGAAAAATGTTTGGATTTTGTGATTTTTTAACATTCTGAACTTCAAATCACCATAACTTCCTCAAAAATCAGAATTTTCAACCAAAATTTGCAGGGTCGCTCAGAATATGATTCTGAACACATTCTCTGAAAATGTTTTCTACCAAAAACACCCACAACTATGAGTTCGATAACCCCATAGTAAACAGAACTTTTTCGTAAAAAAAAATCTTCAAAATCAACAAATTGATCTGCATGAATCAGAAATCCATAATCACATTCAGACCGAGTTTTGGACTGAATTATTCAAAAGTCAAAATTCTCAATTTAAGCACAACATCTGTTTTCAGTCATGTGTCAGTATGGATCATTCATTCAGCTAAACACATGAATAACCTGCAAAACAGATTAAGTTGACTTCGGTACCCATATGAACTTGGGTCCAGGTATGTTAGGTGTAGTGGCATATGCAGATATTCTATAAGAACCAAACCAGTGCTGAATAAAATTCTTGTTCACAAAATCATCAGTTCCACAATATGAACAACAAAGTTTCTTTTGTGCAATTCTGACTAATTGATTTACAGAATAAATCACATCAGGTTTAACAAAAGATTTGCCTTGAAATATATTGTTCTTCTTGACATTTGAATTAGGAACTTTTGATTTTGGTACTTCTTTCTTCGAAGTTGTTCCTTTAACTCTCCATTCCATCTTAACTCTTTTAAAAGAACGATTATCAGATTTATCAATAAGAGGATCATAAAACAGATTAGAAGAATGAATCTGATCTTTTGAACTATGATTTGATTTGTCAACTACTTTTGAATTTCTAAAAACTTTTAGAGGAACATTTTTAAATTCTTTAAACATACAAATCAAACCTTGACTTCAAATCAGATTTGGACTTCCTCTCTATCATGATTTCAGTTGATAAATCAGATAATTTCTTAATAAGCTTCCTTATCTCAAAATTAAAAACCTGCTTTTCCCTCTCAAACTCATCTTTTAAGCATTTTTCTTTAAAACCATCTACCTTCTTCTTTTCAATTTCTTTTCTTCCATCTTCTAACTCTTTCTCCAACTCATTGATTTTCACAGAAAACTCATTTAACATTCCTCTTTTCTTTTTCACAAAACCATTCTTTTCTTTTTGAAAAACATTTTTCTTGCATTCAAACTCTTTTCTTTCTTTTGCAAGAATTTTCTCCAAATCAGAAATTTTCAGAGAGAATTCAACAGACTTTATATCAAAATCTTTCCTCTTAGTTTGAAAATCTGTTCTCTCTTTCTCAAATTTCTCTCTTTCAAGTATAAGAACTTGTTCAAAATCAGATATCTGTTTCAAGAGTTGACCATTTTTCATTTCACATGATTTGATTCTATTTTCAGAATCTGTCAACATCTTTCTTTCAAAATTGATTTCCTCTTTCAAATCAACATTCTCTTTTTCTAACAACTTTGTGTTCTCTCGAACATTGTCAAAATCATTTAGAAGATCAGATTTCTCTTTTTTCAAATTTACAACAGCTTTTGCACTTCATCAAATTTGACTTCAAGATTAGCAATCTTGCTTTCAAAATGGACAATCTCAGGCATATACAAAATAGTTGTTTCTCTTCTTGAATAAGTCTCATTTCCATTTTTATCATAAGTAGGCATGATGAAATGACAAATTCAAATATCAACTATGAATTATGATCAAAAATGAGAATCAACACAGATCTAGAACATGCAATAATTGATCAAATTTGTCACAGACATTTCATCAAACAGTTAGAGTATATAAACTGATAAAATATTCTTTTCAACAAAGAATCTTCAAGAATTAATGAATTAATGAATCAATAAAGAATTATATCAACAATAAAATCCGATAATCTTGAAAGTGATCTTGAAAACTTGAAAATCTTGAAAACTAGTGAAATGCGATCTTTACAACAATAAAACCGAAAAATCTCGATCAAATTGATAATGAAATCAACATGCAGCGGAATGAATTACTTTGATCAAGAAACCAATCAAGAAATTCGAAAACATACCTGTGATCTCTGTCTAATTTCGAAAATTAATCAGCAGATCTGGAAGTTCTTGATTCTGTCGAGTTCTTGGAATGACTAGGGTTTTTTGTTGTTTGGCTCTGATACCAATTGTAGAAACCAGGATTCAATCTTACAATCAATTAAGATCAATCAAACAGTAAATGATAGGGATTTGGATCAATGCACTTGTATTCAATTAAGAACAGATTACAAATCTAGAGAGAGAATCTCTCAAAGATTACAAAAGCTGAATACAAAGATATGCGGAAAGTTATGCCAAAGATTAGTTAGCTTACAGTTGCTAACTCCTATATATACTGTAAGGAAAAGCTAAAGCTACAGTACATGTGAGAAACAGACTAATAGAACAATTACACGTGTCCTAATTAGTAACTGGATATAACTGAAAATATCCTAAGACATAAGTTCTGAACAATGATGAAAGGTTTCATAACTCACACGCAAGCGACAATGATGAGAGATATGTCTAGTATAATAGTCCCTAGTGAGACCGACATGATTCATGAGAGTGAGAGAGACCATATGATGGTTGTCAAGGTAATAGATGAGGAGAATCTTATAGAAAACTCTATCTTGGAGGACCTACTGATTTTTCTTGAAAACCAAATTGAGACAGAGGTTGTAGCAACATTTGCAGTTGCTACAGTAACAGACCTTGTTGTTGTTAGTTTACCAACTCAACTAGTAGGAAAGAGTGATATAGAGGTTACAACACCCATGCCTAAAAGATCTGACTTTCCATTGCTATTCCCAGATGAAGTCAAAAGGGCATTTATACAGAATCATGCTGCAACAGGTCTATTATGCTTTAATCTTAACGCTGCAGCACCAACAGAAGCATGTAAACCAAAACCAACGCCATTCACTCATCCTTCTGTCAACACCTAGAAAAGAAATGGTGTGAGTCGTGTTCCAGATCTTCCATTCTATGAACTCCACCTTCTAAGGCTGAATAATCAAAAAGATGAGTTACCGTTCAAAGCGTGTCTCGATATGCATGATGAAGAGGTCACCCTCAATATGTTTCATGCGATTAGATGCCCTGATAATACTGAAGAATGTTCCCACGCTTGTTCTATTAAAACCATTTGTTCTGATGATAAAGGACAAGAAGTGAAGAGAAAAGTGTGGAAATATAAGTGGAAAGAAAAACATCCGCCCAACCAAAGAGAAGAGCTACATAAACACTTACTATTCACGAGTAGGGCCGGTCCAATTTTTCTTTACTTCAGCTTCATAGTGTGCACTTTCTTGTCTTCTTTTTTCTTTTAGGATCCATGAGTATGGGAATTTTTTTATATACATTCTTGAGAGTATGAGTGGTAGTCATTGATATTTTCCTTTCGCAAACCATAGCCCGAATAATTTTTTTGCTTCTTAATCCATCCTAAGTCTTACACTTGAACCAAACAATAACTTCTTGTGCAGCAACTTGGCATCCGTTTTTTAAAAGCTTAGAAGATGATTTAGGCCATCTTTGCAAAACAAAAGCCATACATTTTTCCCTTGGCAACTTTAAACATAAGCTTATTGTGATCCTCAATGAGGACATTGTGAAGTTCAAGTGTGGAGGAGGGAATACATCACTCGTAAGCAGAAAAAATCAATGATATATATATATATATATATATATATATATATATGCTAAAGAGGAATGAGTGAAAATAACAAAAGTAAAAAGTAGAAAATATGAAAAATCCCACAAAAAGTCAGTTGAAGGAAGTTTGAGGAAGAGATCTGAAGCCAAAAATTTGAAAAATCCCACAAAAACTCCTAATGATTCTTGGTTTATGGTACTTAAACTTTCGGTTGTGATGAATTTATAATTATGATAGGCTATGGTCTTTTTTGAGTTTATTGACCTATATAACTCAACTTTGTTTTTTTTCTTTTCTTTTCCTTTTTCATATATTGAGTCTTTTTATTTGTCATTTTCGTTGCTTTTCATATTTTGATCACTTCGTATTTCTATATTTACCTTTATTTTTGTTTCCCAATCACCATAATTGAGTCTTTTACTTTGTTTTTACCATTTTTTAGTTTGGAGCTAAGTAAAAGGAATATATTCTATTTTGCGCCACTTAAGAAGAATTTATAACAGGTTGGTAAGCTACAGAAGATGGTATAGCATGGATCGCAGTTCGTAACCTTTTTGTTGGGGAATCTTTTGGCCACCACCTCAGCTCTTTTGCAAGCTGGTAGAGAGGGCATCTTCAGAGAATATCATTATGGTGGAGGTCACATTAAGAGGGCATCTAGCAAAGGTATTTTCCATTGTGTAATAACCAATGGATAAGGAATCTTTTGTACTTTGATGTTTGATATTAGATGCTTTCCCCTTTGTATAAATAGGAGCATTAACTCCAGTTTTTATTTACCCCATTCCTTGCCTTGTGCAAGTGATATTTAGTTACTAAGTTTCTTTACTATTGTACTTTCAGTTTCTTTTGACAAGGAAACTAAGTAGTTCTTTTGGCTACTTAGGAGCTATTGTCATCTTTGTTAGCTTTATTTAAAAACCTTTGGTTCATCTTTGTTCTTGTATTTACATTTCTGCTTGATCAACATGTCTTGTATTTATTTTAGAGCGATGATGGGCAAATACCCCTAGCTTGGGTGTAAGTAAAGGTTGGGAGATAAAGGCCCTTGTGTAGTGGAAAATTGTTTTCGCTATTGGCTATAACCCGTGATATTCACCCCTTGTTTATTAGTTTCATCTAAGTGTTTCTTGATAAGGTGACGTATGTTGTTCTAGTTAGATGAGTTGGACTTCAATTCAAGCAAACGTAAACTTTAGGGCTCTGAAGTGTTATAGTGGTTGTCTTGGACCGTATAAATCTTTATATGTGGTACTGCCGGTACATAATCTCATCTGAACCTTGAAAAAGGACTGATCGATTCAGTAGTAAGGTTGAGAACTAATGTTGCACCATAGGCTGTAGCAATCTACCTAAACACATCGTTGCTAAACTTTGGCCTAAACATACACCCTTGCATTTATTTTACTGTTACAAACCAATTTCAAAGTTGTTACTCACATGAAGATTATTCCTTCGAATTCACCGTCAGAAATCTTACTTTAACTTTGACTTGTTAGAAATCCTTACTTTCCTGTCCCTGTGGATCGATATCCGGTACTTTATACCACTTTATTACTCGTTTCAAACGATCATGGTTTGGCATGTATACTTCCATGTTATTCCATTTGTGATTTTCGGGTTACATAATCCACGAACCAGCAGCCATTGTCTTCTAGCGAAGATCTTGTTAGTGTTGGCAGACTTGGAAGGGGGGGGGGTTGTTAGGTCATTGACTAGAATCTTTCTAAATCAAAACGTGGTACTAGGCTGCTAGGGTATATGCAAATAAGTTTCACATTCTCCATCAGCAATTGATTTTGGCGCGGTGGTAAGCGCTTGGATACTAACAACACAGATAACATAGTCAGAGTAACAGAAGACCGCAAAATCAAGAAGGTCTTTCCCACACCAATTCTAGTCGAGTAGCCACACTCACTACCGACGTGCATTCGTTATCGTCTAGTATTGAAAAAGACGTAGTGGACCCAACTACGCATCACATCCCCTCCTAGCCACTCAGTCACTTCTCAGCATGTTATTGTTTCATTTTCTCATGGACACATAGCACATACACTATCCACACCTCACTTAGAGGCTCCTGATATCCAACCAGACAAGCACCAGCTTCAGCCATCGACTTCTTTCTTGAACACATTGAGTCTAAAGCCTATACACTTTAGGACACAAGTTGGTACTTCAACTATTGAAAGCCTTAGTGGCCCAACGAGAACATCCGTAGTGATACCTCATGCAAGTTCATCACGAGGGTTGGATGGAAATCCTGACATTGCTAACATTACGCCAGCTTTGAACACATGCGTTGTTGGTGACGAAGGGTTATCCAAGTTTGTAGAGGGGGGGGGGGGTTCAATACAAACACATATTTTTATCTTTAAAATTGTTTATTGATGAATATCAAACAATTTATAGTTTGTTGCGGAATAAGATTAAGTTCAAAACCTAATCTAAACAAACTAAGAGAATCACATAGATTTCTTGCACTAAGAAAAGAAAGAAGATAAGAAATCTGGAGAGAGTATTCTTGCACAAAGTATTTCAGCGAAGGAAGCAGCACTTCAAATGAAGTAGGGTTTTCTATTTATACTGCATGCATTTAATGAAAGTCAGTATAACTTTACACGTGGCAGCGTCTGGTTGGATGCATGGATTTGACTTTATAAAACATCCGTTTTGGCCGCATGAAGAATACTGTAGTTGGCAGAGTGGTTTATACGATCCTGGACAAGAGATGTCCTTCTGACAAATCGTCAAAAAGCGTGCAAGGAGATAAGACAAAAGTTACTTGTAGAACATGCTTCATGATCAGCGATCGCTGAGTTGATCTTTATCAGCGAATGATAAAGTTCAGCTCTCGCTGAAGTCTTTTATTTGAAACTTTGCGTGAAATGGACAAGTCTTGTCTTCGCTGATATCCGCATCAAGTCATTAGTAGACTTAGTCCCTCGTTCTTTAGCTTCGTCTTTGATTTCAGCTTTGAACTCAGTTGTCGCGAATCTTGTCTTCAGGGATCATAAGCAAACAATTATAGATGAAGCTTTCAGCGATTATCAGTGAGACTGAACAGGCTCAGGGCTCACTGATGTACATGTATCGCTGAAGCATAAATTAAAGAACATAGTTTTCCATCACCGATACTAAACAGACTTAGTATATTTTCTTTGATGGTGAAACTCTAATAAATATTGTTTACTTACAATTTTCACTAAGTAATTCTCAGGGTCATTATCAAATCACTGAAGGGTTTGGATCAAAAATCTCCCCCTATTTGATGACGACTAAGCAATAAAGGAAAATTGCTAAGTTAAAAACATAAGGATAAAAATGACTCATAAATTACGTGTCACATTTATTGTTTTCAGGGATCTTTTCTAGTACTGATGGATTAAAGTACTTTCATTTAAAATTTTCATTAACTTCGTAAAAGATTAAAAGGGAAGTGGAAATATTACAAGTACAATGAAAAATAATCACAAGTACTAAAAGATACAAGCTGACAAAATAGAAGAATACAAGGAGATCCTATCAAGTATTCAGGTTCTTTCTTGACAAGAAGTTCATCAAGAGCGCCAGTTTCAGGAATCATCCACCAGGGACTGTTGCTCCCTTATCCCGTCTGAGTTTTGCTTCGCGGTAAATGCGGGGATTTATGAAGGTTGCAAGAAAATCATGCTTATAGTCGCATTAATATAGTAAGTCTTTGGGTTGTTCGATGGAGGCGATGGGTAACTCTGAGACACGTTGAAAGCACTTGCGACCAATGTATTCAAAAAATAAAATGCCAAAGGGTTCGTTAATTACTTTACCAAGTTTGAATTCTTCAGCAGGGGGTAAGGAGATGTCAAATCCTGAGAGATCAGGGTTTGGACCAAGGAAAGCTCCACGAGATAAAATGATACCAGTCTCATTCCTTATTGCAGGGCCTGAGGATGATGAAGTCTTCTCCTTTGCAGTAGTTCATTTTTGCTGGATGGCTGGAGGAGGAGGTAAATCAACAGCTGAAGAGACTTGGTCGATTAGCTTGTTTATTTCAATTTCGACACAAGGCTTAAAGCTTGATCTGGATCGCTGAATAGCTACCCGAATTTCCAATCATTCACTGAGCCTGAGTTTTTCCAAAGCTGAAATGTAGCAGGTTCTTCCGACGCCGTTCTCCCTGATCATCTGAACATCACCAGAGATACTCCTCTGACACTTCTCCCTTTCATGTTTACATATTTTATTCTTGAGGGTAAACTTCTGAAATGGATTTTCTTTTTACACCAGGCCAGTGTGGTTTCACTGACCTGAGTCTTTTGTTGTTTCTTCTTCGTTGTTTCTTCTTCGTTGATTGCCAGGGGAAACTTCTTTAGATGTGGATCCTTCACTGAACATTGGGCTAGTTCCAGAGCAAAGTTTTTGTCACTAAGCTCAGCCTTATGTTGTTAAGCGAAGATCTTTTCAGCTTTTCGAGCTTCAGCAATCTCCCTGGAAGTCAAGCAGCTGAGGTGAGGAGGGATCAATCGCTGACTTTCTATTCTTCTGATCATCGATGCTTTCTTTCTTTGTTCATCTTCACTTGACCTTTGAGGAGGCAATGAAGGTCTTCTGGGATGAGAAAACAGCTCTTCTTCTTCAAATTGTTCTTCAGTCTCATTCAAAATTAAGACTGAGATTATTTGATCATCAGCGATCGCTGGGATTATTTGTTGTGATGTTGGTGGAGGAACTTCAGCTGCAACCTCAAGCAGGGGAGAGGACTAGCTGAAACAAAATGATCAATGGAGTTAGATCATTTGAAGGTGTAAGAAAAGATAGAAAAAGGAAAGGCTTAAGTGTTTAGAGGTTTAATGAGGAGAAGGGTAGAAATTGAGAAGGGGTAGAGGAGAGATGCAGTATACGGGAAACAGAGATAGTAACATACATGACAAGTTGGATTTTTGAGGAAGATAGACAAGTTGTCTTCAGTAAGGCCATTATTTTTGCCATGTTGCGTCTTCTTTGAGGGAGACTTTGCAGCGGTCCCCTCCCCTGGTTCATTAATAGAGACCCCTTTCAGAACCAGGGCCTTGATCACTTCAGGATGAAAGAAGAAAGGTGGTACACCATCTTCATCTTTGTCATCTGGAGAAAACTTGGATGACGGTTCATCATCATTAATGTCGACTTCTTCTTCGTCTTCTTCTTCATCCTCATCCTCAGAGGGAATTTCCACAGTGTTGTCAACTGGGGACTGAGGAGGGTCTTCGCCTCGCTCCCCCTCAGAAAGAGAGGGAGTTTCAGCGGTTCCCTCAGGATTATCACCTTCTTGAGGGTCTTTCTCTTGGTTCTCTTCCTCCCCCTTAACATTTAGAAGGAGGTCTTGATTATTCTCCCCCTCTCCATCTGAATGGGGGGAGACATTGGCAGTAGCAGCAGCAGTGACCTCAGGGTCCCTGTACTCTCGGCCAGGGATCCCTGTAATTTGTTCAACCACTGCAACTCTATCTTCCAAACCAGAGACTGCAGTGGTGGTTTCGATGATGAAATACACCGCCATCTCTAACTTTTCCCGGTCTGCCTGAGAAAAGTGAGATAGAGGGACGGTGGGAGTTTCTAGCCGCTCAAGGATTTTGGTGAGCATGTTATTTGATTCGACAACCTGTTGAGTGAGACTGCTCACCTCACCTTTGAGACTAGCGTAATCGGTCTTCAGCGTTCCAACCTCGCTGCTGAGGCTGGAGAAATTATTGGAGAGATCGGTGATGATGTTTTGTTGGTTGGTGGTGACAGCGGTCTCCAATGCAGCCACTCCCCCTTGCAGAGAGGAAATGTCAGCTGATGTTGCTTTGGCTGCAAGGGAGGTGGAGATATCCTTCAGCGTATCCGAGCGATAGTAATCGTTGAGGTGTTGTTGTTGATGTTGTTGGAGAGATTTTTCACCTTACCAGCGATATCCGTGAAGGAAGTGCTGATAGTGCCCAAGTTTGGACCTGTAAAAGAAGAGAACTTGTGAGCAAAGGAAAGCTCAGAAGTTGGGTTTTCAGAGATGGTTAGGAATGGTGTTAGGGTACCTGTAGGAGGTGGGTTGTAGAAGGTGTTGAAGTCACGAGTTCCTCCAAAATGTTCCATATCGTTCTCAAAGGAACGACTAGGAATTTGTTAGATCTGAAGTTTTGTCAAAAGTTACAAGTGTTGGATCTGAACTGAAGACTCAGAGTTCTGAGTTATAAGACTCAGAAGTTCTGATCTGAGAAGTCTCGAAAAGATTACAAGTATGGAATCTGAACAAAAGAGTCAGAGTTCTGAGTAGGAGACTCAGAACTTCTGATGATAAAGATGAAGATGAAAATATCACAAGTGCTTAAAGGAATTTCTGAAGTTCTTGATCAGAAGGATGTTCAGAAGTTCTGAACATGTTGTTCAGAACTTATGTCTTATGATATTTTCAGTTATATTATGTTACTAATTAGGACACGTGTAATTGTTCTATTAGTCTGTTTCTCATATGTACTGTAGCTTTAGCTTTTCTTTATAGTATATATATAGGAGTTAGCAACTGTAAGCTAACAAATCTTTGGCATAACTTTCTGCATATCTTTGTATTCAGCTTTTGTAATCTTTGACAGAATCTTCTCTCTAGATCTGTAATCTGTTCTTATTTGAATACAAGTGTGTTGATCCAAATCTCTATCGTTTACTGTTTGATTGATCTTAATTGATTGTAAGATTGAATCTTGGTTTATACAATTGGTATCAGAGCTTATCAACAAACAAATTCATTCAAGATCGTGTTCGTGAGGGTTTCTTGATCGAGTTCTTGAAGATTTCTTGATCAATTCGTCAATTAATTCCGCTGCTACTCACAATTCTTGAATTCTTTGTAATTCTTGAATTTGTTTTACGTTTGTTCAAGAAATTCGATTTGTCTTTCTGTTGATTCGATTTTAGTCATCTTACAATCATGTCTTCAAAAGAATTTCTCTCAATAGGATCTGAGACGAAACCCCCTGTTCTTATTCATAATGAATATCAACAATGGAAAATTCGTATAATACAATTCTTGGATAATATCGATGAGAATTTGATGATCTCAATACGAGAAGGTCTAATTGAAGTTTATGTCGATGTTCAAGCTACACCTGCAACTTATACAACTCCAGAAGTTCTTGCTACTAGGGTGAAGAATAATTTTTCACAGTACTCAGAAGCACAGAAAATCAGACATGCAATTGACAAAAGAGCTGTTACGCTGTTGACTTTGGCAGTTCCAAATGAGGGTTTTAATAGAATTGATAGTGGAACATCAGCAAAAGAAATGTGGGATGAACTTGAAAAGCAAATGCTTGGTACTACAAAATCAATTCAAGCAAAGTTAAACCAATGCATCAATGCTTATGAAAGATTCAAAGCAAAAGAGTGTGAAAGTTTAAATCAAACTTATGAAAAGTTTTGCACTATTCTGAATGACCTCAGGAGGAATGGGTTGAAAAAGACAAAGTCTGAGATTAATTACAAATTTCTGAATTCTCTTAATTCAGAATGGTCACCGTTTGCAATTAGTCTTCAAATGAATAAAGACATGTGTGAAGAAGATTTAAATGATCTATTATGTGTTCTAAATCAACATGAGGATTCGGTTAAGCAGGTAGTGGAGGAGAAGAAAAGTGTTTCTGATCAATTAGCCTTACTTTCAGAAAGAAAATCTAAGACGATCAAAACTGCAAAGAAATCTGTGTATTTGTCTGAAATACCCAAGTTAGAGGAAGAATCTGATGAGAAGGAAGGATCAGAAGAAGATGATGATATCAAGCTGATTGCTGAAAAATTGGCCTTGTCGACTAACACTTTCAACCAGAGATATGGAAAGAACAAGTTTCAGGGTAAATTCAGAAGGGAACAGGGGAGTTCAGAAGAGAAATATAAGAAGAAAAAAGATAGAGAAGAAAGTAAATTTGAGAAAAAAGAAGAGAAGGAACAAAGAAAAGAGAAGGATTTGTGTTTTAAGTGTGGAAAACCTGGTCACTTTGCCAGAGACTGCAGAGTAAAAGTAGTAAAAGATTATGAATACTACACAAAGAAGGCTCAGCTGGCTAAGAAAAGAGATAATGAGATTGCAATGTTGGCAGAACAGGAGAACTGGTTGTATTATACTTCAGATGAAGAGGATTGCATTCACTTTTCTCAAATGCTAAGTTATATGGTGTGACAACCGTCAAATTTATACCTCAGGTTAGAACTACACTGGATATATCATTTTTATCATGACATAGTTCACACAGTGCAAGTTTAGCAGTAAACGCGGTACGATAGGAAAATTCGAGAAATTTTGCCAAAGAAACCATTGAATTAGGAAATTATCCATAAATCTCATAAAATGCCAACTTGACCTACATTTATACTACAAGTATTTATATAATTAATAATTTATGTATTTCAATAATAGTATATATATATATACTTTATTTTATGTATAATTACTTTGTATTTCATTTATTAAGAAAATACTTGTATTTTAATTTTTAATCAAAAGGACAAGATTTGACAAATTATTTCTATCACTCACCACCCCCCCCCCCCAACCTTGAGAGCCCCCCCCCCCCCCCCCTCTCTCTCTACTCCATAAGAATGCAACAAGTCTTCACAATCCATTTCATTATCTCATGTCACTCTCTCTCTAAAAGAATACTTGCAATTCTTTCTCTCTCCATCTTCAAATCTTCAAATCATCATCTTCATCTTCACCTTCAAATCTTCATCCATCTTCATCCCAAATTCCAGCCCCTAAATCACTTTTCTTCAAAGGATAAAAATAGTCCAAGGTAAATACAAGTGTGTTGGGTGAAATCCACACACACTCTTTTAAGTTATTTTCACTTTCTTGCATTTGATGAATGTTATTCATCCCTTCTACACTTTCTTTAAATTTTTAAAAATCTTCTTTACAATGTCTTAATGTTTATAGATTTACCACCATAACATCTTCTTGTGAATCCAAAATCAAACCTATGTTAAGACCAAAGATGAACATTTTAAACACATGCATGTAGTTTTCTTGAGAAATCCATCTTCTTTGGTTCAAGAGTTTCATGAGTGTATCTTTGTAATCCACTAAAAACACTACTTAAACAAACATGCATGAGCTCAAAATACACAATTTTAAGTTGCATGTTGATGTTTTTGGCAAGAACATCAACATTCTTCAAAATGAGTCTTTTACAAAAGTTTAGAAGAGATGAGTTGATAGGTAACTTGCATGTAATTTAAATGGTTAAAAAATGTGTTTTGGAACTGAAAATAAGTGTATGGAAAAGGGTAAAATCGGATTTTGCATGCAAAGGAATAAGAATTTTGGTTAAGAAGTCAATATAGGAGCACATGCACAAGGTGTAGTTTTGACAGCTTGCTGTCAGATTCCACACCTCTCTTCAAATGGTCATATCTCACTCAATAAAACTCTAAATTGAGTGATTCTTTGTCTGGAAATTATTTTTATGTGTTAGGATTCAAACCCAAGTGGTTTCACTCAAAAACTCAAAGAGTTCGTCTACCAAACAGTTTTCACAGAAGCAGAGCGCAAGCAGCAACATCTTCTGTCAAGTTTTACGTCAAGTATTATTTCATGTATTTAAACACTTCTAAAAATTATGAAACTTATGCCAAATGTTTTCTAACTAATTAAACCCTTTGGACATAAAATATCTTGACCTAACTATACCTGGAAGTTAGCCAAAGATGGACACAAAGTGACACCAAAATCTGGACAGCAAAAGACAAATTTCTTATTATTATTAAGAACTAACTTCTAATCCCATTTCATCATTTTATGATGAAATAGTGGAATATATATGTATATCTTATATTAATATACATTTATGCATCTTACTTACTTATGCAATTTATTTATTCTTCATCCCTTTTCATCATTTTATGTTGAAATTGTGGAATATACATATATATAATATATTTATATATATTTATGCAATTTATATATTGTTGATCCCATTTCATCATTTTATGATGAGATTGTGGAATATACATATATATTATACATTTATATTTATGCACTTTAAATACTTGTCTTTACATTTAAAACCCTTAATTTTATCGTTTTTACGATAAAATTTCGGTTTATATATATATATATGTACTATATATATATACGTTCTTTAAACCCTCTTCGTTACTTATTGTGACGAAATTGCGGAAACTTTAATCCAACGAGAACAAAGTATATATATATTTGTTACGTTTATAATATTAAAACACAACAAGGCATTTTATGACGATTTGGATAATTAGTACCGAACCCTCGAGGCAAAAACTTACTAGTGACCTTGCGTTCATAGGTTCGAAGAAGGATCATCTCGAGGTACTTGTGGGAGATTCCCGGACACTACTGCTTATCAAGTGAGTTATCACAGCCCCTTTTTCAATGTTTTACATATTTTGGGGTGAAAAATATGTCGTTACTACAATTACTTTTACACACCGGTTTACTTGTTTTATAGAAAACGTAAACTTTGCTATACTCATTTATGCTCTATAGTATGTATGGGTTATGCGTGTTGTAAGTTTGAGCTTTCTCTCTATCATACGTAAGTCCCCGTTTAACTTACGTTACCCGTTTAACTCACGAGTGTGAGCCGTTGGTAATTATGAATAACGTTATTTGGTTGACAACCCACTCACAAGTCGCGCTTGCTTGAGTGCATAATTATTGTTTTCCGTACGCATTGTTGGTGATAGAACATGCGCTGGGGCTGCCGTCATATAGGTCGGGTAACGGGCTCACAACTTAAACATAATACATACTATTACCATGAGCAAGTTTTTCATAACCGGTTGGTTTATCCACTTGTATGGATTCAACTACTTTGACTTATCCACTTGTGCGGATTTAAACTATTTTGCTATTATAAACAATGTTATACTCATTAAACCTGTGATCTCACCAACTAGTGCATTAGTTGACCTTTTTATTGACATGCTTTTCAGGAGAACGTCTTTAAGGTTGGGATTTAGGAAGGCTACACGTGATGAAGCTTTCTTTTCTATCTTTTATTTATGTTCATTACCCCTTTCGTAAAAACGATTGTAAAAGACAAGGTTTTAACCTTTTGAATGTATTTTGATGGTTGATGTGATCTTGTAACTTTTGCTATGAAACTTGAGCTGCATATCCCGTGTTTCCGCTTTAGCGGGGTGTGACAGATTTGGTATCAGAGCTAAAGGTTATAGAGAATACCGGTTTTCCTTTGGAAAACTGCAACTATAACCAAAAACGGGAAAGAACACTTAAATTACTAAACATGTTGCTAGTATAACTAATTCGGGTATTGCATCATCGGTCTTTAATTAAACAAAGCCTGATCACCTATGTTTAATTAAAGAAAGAGTAATGCGAGACCGGAAATGGATATACTAGGAATATGTTTGTTTTTCGCACATGATGCTTCACGTTGTATGCCTAGTATGAGCGTAGTTATTGCCTATAGTATGCAATAGTATAGTACGTTTAGCCTTTACGCGACAAGTAATGTTATGTACTCTTACTTCAGTATCACTATGTCATCGTCATCATCACACTCTTACTTCAGCACCACTATGACATCGTCATCGTCGTCATCAAGCTCACGACCCTCCTACACGCCATCAAGCGAACGTACCTCTGGAGGAGAACAAGACCCGTACGATGGGCCAAGGATACCACCGACTGTGGTTCCACAATAACCCACCCCGATAGTGGTACAACCTAGTCCTAGAGGGCCACGCACGAAACTAACCGCTAGGAAGAGCGTCCCTATACCTAGACGAGTGTGTTTTAGGTTCGACCAGCGAGAGGCACCGGAACCCGCGTGTGTGATCGAGGGAGTGCCGATAAGTCATGCGCCTGGCATGACCTGGGCCAAGGAACAGCATCTCAGGGCTATGACAGCAGATTTGCACGGATGTCAGATGAGGGTCAGTCGTCAGAGTCAAGTCACGACAGAGCTAGTAGAGTTAAGTCACCTTTTGACCAACATGTCGTCTGACGCCCTAAACGGAGCGAGAATAGCTCGGATGATAGCTTTACGGGCCGAGATAGTGTGCATAGTAGTAGTGATGCTACTGCCGTTGTTGGTGTTGTGGGTTTTGATCGAGGTGTATCGGGGACGATCGCACGGGAGAAAATCCTGATGATCAAAACCCCGATATTGCCCAAATCATAGCTCAACGTATCCAAGAGGCGATACCCGACATCGTAACCCAATTCACCGCAGGCATCAATGAGCATCATAGGAATGTCAATGTGGGAGGATGAACTCCCAATGATGTTCATGACAGTAGTGGATGCAGCTACAAGACATTCATAACTTGTAAGCCCAAATAATTTAATGGAACAGAGGGTGCTATAGGATTACTTTCATGGTTTGATAGCATGGAGTCGGTACTCCATATCAGTAAGTGCTCAGAGGATCGCATGGTAGAGTAGGCGGCCTGTCAGTTGCAAAAGCGAGCTCTAACCTGGTGGAACATTCGTGGAAGGGAGGATGCATACAAGCTGTCCTGGACTGAGTTCAAGTAATTACTCATTGAGGAATACTGTCCCAAGAGCGAAATTCAGAAATTGGAGGCCGAACTTTGGGATCTTACCATGGTTGGTTCGGGGATAGATCGATACACCGCTCGTTTTCACGAACTTGCAAAGTTAGTGCCCCACATGGTTACCCCAGAGAGCAAACGGATTGACCAATATTTGTATGGATTGGCTTCGGAGATCCGAGGGATGGTTAAGTCAGCAAGTCCGACCACGATCCAAGCCGTAGTGGCATTAGCAACTAGTTTGACCCACAATGCGGTCAGAGCAGGAACTCTAACTCAGAAAGGTGTCGGTAGTAAGAGAAGGCCAGAGAGTCAGTCAGGAAAGGCGATTGGAGGTAGTTCAAGTAGGAACAAGAAGGTAGTGGGAAACTTTGGAATGAACGCTAAGGAAGTAGGGCATTACCATTGACCCCTCCCGAAATGCAATCAGTGCAATTTGCATCATGAGGGAACCTGTCCCACCTGTGAACTTTGTAAGCAAAAGGGTCATTTCACCCGGTACTGTAAGAAGGGAAAGAGTGTGAAGGAGGAAGGAAGGGTATGCTATGAGTGCGGAAGTCCGGATCACTTCCGGAATGTGTGCCCAAGGTTGAAAAGGGGACCAATTGTGAAATCCCAAATCTTGCAAGAAATCAAGAATGATGTAGAGAGAGAATCTAGAGAGAACTTGTCATCCATATATTGAACTCTAAAGTGTAAATGACAAAATGATCAAGAGGTTCACAAAAGGTTCTAGATTCTCTTCTAACAAAGAACTAGACATGCCTATTTATACCCATAACATACAAGGTATAAAGGCACTAGCAACTAATACAGTACATTGACTTTACAGTAAATCTTGAATACAACAATGCTCTAACAATCTCCCCCTTTGGATTCAAGATTTAAAAAATATGACAGCAGTCTTCAACTCTTTGTAAAGTCAATCTTCTCAAACAGGCACTCTATCAAACCATCTTCAAATAGCTTTATCTCCACTAGTTCACGGCGAACTATATGCTTTGACACTCTTTAAGAACTCAGCTTTGAAGAATCTTCAGACAAACATGAAAAGTCATTGTCTTTTTCTTTAAATAATCAACCTTCTTCAATACAATCTTCAACACATTGTCTTCAAGTCTTGAACATGGAACAAGATAAATCAGAAACGATTAGAGTTTGGATCAGAAAGATGTGAAACCATCCACATTGTTGAACTTTTAGGTGTAAGCGCATTCCGAGAACCACTCAGAACTAAGATAACCAAATTCGGTGTTAGCGCATTCCGAGAACCACTCAGAACTAAGATAACCAAATTCAGAAACATTTGGACTTCACATGATCCTTCTCCCCCTAATCTTCAGTCTTTGTTCACGAATCTTTGACTTGAAATATCTTTGACATGAAATATCTTTCACTTGAAAACTCTTTGACATGAAATTGAAATTAAACTTTTCTCCCCCTTTTTCGATGATGGTGAGCATCATAATCATCGAAAACCATTTTCAATTTCAGTCGTGTCTTTGAGTATTGCTAACAATCTCCTCCTTAGAGAATAACCTTGCTCCCCCTCAAATTAAGAATTCTGGAGCAATTTGTTTTCTCCCCCTGAAAGTATCCATATATATCATTAAAGAATTATTCATTTCAAATACAGTATTTGAAATCGTAGCACAAATTTTAAAACAAATTTACACAAGGAAAATAAAATTCATTGAATTTCATTTTATAACTACAAACATTTGATCATTTGAAAACTTTACAAAAGAAATTCAACTTTATGAAATTTAATAGATTTTTCAATCAAATGAAATCAAATGCATGTGTTTGGATTCAAGAACAAGTCATCATTGTTTATCAAGTTAAAAATGTTCAGTTTCAACCCCTTTATTAAATCTATTTGGTGTGCTAGCATGGGAAATATGATTAGCTTCAAGCATATGCAATTCTAAAACATGTAAGAATACTTTGCTCAAGTCACACTATTTGTCCAAAATCAGAATTTCACAAATTTACGGGTTTATCGCGACTTTGTATTTTCCCAAGTTTCAAGAGATGTGTGCTCATTGGCATCTTTTCTTTTGTGCTCATTGGCATCTTTTGATTTGTGCACATTGGCATCTTTTGATTTTGTGCTCATTGGCATCTTTTGATCAAAAAGTTTAGTAAGAATAAGATACACCGTTAAACATGACTTTCTATCTGGTTCTATAGCAGGATTTGGGTTAGCAGATCCCAGACCAGTTGGCCTTAGGTGCTAGGTGTCGAGCACCCCTTAGAACTTAATTTCCCAAACCAGAAAGGCCACATCGATATATCTTAAACCCATTTGTACCGGTAGAACATGGCTTTCTATCTGGTTTTATTGCAAGATTTGGGTCAGCCGATCCCAGACCAGTTGATCTTAGGGACTAGGTGTCGAGCACCCCTTAGGACTTACTCTCCCAAACCAGAAAGGCCACAGGCACAAACTTTCAAACTAAATGATATTCTATATAAGTTCGGATTTCCATCACAAAATATGAATGATATCTCAATCACTTGGTTCTTAAACATAGTGCTTCCCCCATATTTTCGTTTCCATTCATCATTCTGATAAATAGGCTTTTTGAGCATTATATTCTATATAAGTCCAGATTCACATAACTTTGAGCATTCAGCATAATTTCAATCATGTTTTGCTGACCTTTCGATTTATTTCAGAGGTGAAAGTTGAAACAAATCTAACTTAGATAATACAAAAATACTTGTAGAATCATCTTTTAGCACACATTTAATTCATTGAATGAAAATTGAAAATTTTATCTCATTGAATTAAATTTGTAAAGATTCAAGTTTTCAAAGTGGTAGAAACAAAATATAATCCAATGTTACCTTTTACCACGTTCCTTGAAACAGAAAGATGTAACAGTTAAAGATATCACCTGAGAAGTGTGAGTTCTAAACTGATTTGTTTAGAAGTCTTAGTCTTTGAAGTACGGGTTTTGAACTGATATGTTCAAAAGCCAATAACATTGAAGCACGGGTCCTGAATTGATGTATTTAGAAACCAAAGTCTCTTTTAAGTGCGGATCCTAAACTGATATGTTTAGAAACCATTGTCGTTGAAGCACGGGTTTTGAACTGATATGTTCAAAAGCCAATGTTCTTTGTCTCCCCCTTAATGGTACAAATATTCTTCAAAAAAATCCACCGCTTCTCTTCTGTTTTCAGTCATGTGTGTAGTATGAATTTACAAGTCAGTACAACACATGATAAACCTGCAAAACAGATTAAGCAGATTTTGGTACCCAACGGGACTTGGGTCCTAGTGTGTTAGGTGTAGATTTCTTAGAAGGAATACTATAAGTACCGTACCAAAAAGAAGTATAATTTTTATGCACAAAATCATTTGTTCCACAGTAAGAACAACAAATTTTGTTTTGAGCTAACCTGATTAATTGATTTACAGAATAAACCAAATCAGGTTTGACAAAAGATTTACCTTGAAATGTATTTCTCTTCTTGGCATTTGATGTGGAAGCCGATGATTTTGGTACTTCTTTCTTCGGAATTGTTGTGCCTTTGACTCTCCATTCCATCTTCACCCTCTTGAAGATTGGAACTTCTTCAGATTTGGAAGTATTAACTTTAGGCACTTTTCTTTTGTTATCTGATTTATCAAACAGAGGATTATAGAAGAGATTTGTTGAACGAATCTGATCTTTTGAGAAACCAGTTGATCTATTAATATGTTTAGAAGGAATGTTTTTAAAACTCGAACTTGAAGCTGTTTTAAAAGAGCATTAAGAATCATTTGAATTAACAAATGGAGTCTGAAAGATACTTTCAGGACTTACCTGCTTTGAGACATCAAATTTAAAAATGATGTTTTCAAGTTCCTTGACTTTGTTTATTAAAACATTTTTCTCTTTAGAAATTAGATCAAATTTCTTTTGGAGATCAGATTTGATCAACTGATCCTTCATAATATCAGCTGATAAACCAGATAATCTTTTGGTAAGATTAAGAATCACATCTTCAAAATATTCGCGTTCCGATTCAAAATCTTTTTCCAAAAACTTTCTTTTATCAGTAATCTCTTTGAAAATTTCCATATTTTTCTTTTTAAGTGTTTTACTTTCCTTTTCAAAGAGATTTTTCTTTTCCGTGAAATCTTTTCTTTCCTTTTCCAAAAGATTTTCTAATTCAGAGATTTTCACGGAAATATCAGAACTTTTAATTTCAAAAGATTTGCATTCAGTTTTAAATTCATTTCTTTCTTTCTCTTGCTTCTCTTTTTCAAGATATAAAACTTTCTCAAAATCGGAGATTTGTTTCAAAAGTTTTATATATTTTAGTTCAATTATTTCCTTTTCTTTAAGAACTTTATTTGAAGAAGGTGACACTCCTTCACGTTCAGAAAGCTTCTTCTTCAATTCAACGTTTTCACTTTCCAACGTTGTTGTCTTTTCTTGAACTCTTTTTATTTGATTTCGTAAATATGAGTTCCCCTTTTCACTCTTGTCTTTCTCACTCTTCATATCAGCATTTTCTCTTTGAAGAGTTGTTACTTTCTCTTGAAGTTTCTCGATTTGATCGTACAGACTTGAGTTGTCTTTGTCTTTCTTTGTTTCAAGACCTGCAATATATACTTCAAGATCAGTAATTCTTTTAGTAAGTAAAACATTTTGTTCTTTAAAAATAAAATTTTCATTTGAAGAAGAAATGTCTAAAATATGTCTCTTCAAATCAGCATATTCTTCCTCCATTGTCTTTATACTCCCTTGAAGATCCTTCATGTTATCTTGATGAGTTGAAATCTCAAATGTCTTATTTTTCTCTTGAGTAACTTCAAGCACTACAATCTTGTCATTCAAATCTTTCAGTTCGGACTCAAGAGAAGAGACTTTGTCTTCTAATAAAGCTTTCTCAGACTTGAGCTTTGTAATTTTTCTTGCATCTTCATTAGTATGTGTTATGTATCTATCAATAAAACCTTCAAGACGCTTGATCTCATTTTTAGCTTCAGAAAGAGTCAATTTTCTCTCTTTTCCTAACTGATACCATATTCTCCCACTTAAATCTCGTATGTCAGACATCTTTTCAAATAAGTAGAATAATTGATCGTTCAGAAGATCAAGCAGAAAAAATTTTATATAAAAATTTTTCTTGAAAAGCTCTTAAAGTGTATGAAATACACTATAGAAAAAATTTCGGAATAAAAAATTTCGGAATTTTTTTTTTTATTCACAAGAATTCGGATGAATAAGGATTCGAAATCAATGAATTCGAATGAATAAGGGTTCGAATTCAATGAATTCGGATGCTGAAGGGTTCGAATTGAATGAATTCGGATGCTGAAGAGTTCGAATTCAATGAATTCGGATGAAGAAGGATTCGAATTCACCCAATTCGGACTTAACTGGGTTCGAATTCACTCAATTCGGACTTAACTTGGTTCGAATTCTTTACTTGAAAAATTAAACCAACTCAGATGAATCCTCAACTTCTCAATTCGAATCTAACAGGGTTCGAATTCAACTCAATTCGAATCCATAAGGGTTCGAATTCAACTCAATTCGAATGTTTCTTGAGTCGAATTCTATACTTGTGATGCCAAGAACACTCCGAATTCCTTTTGAATGATCCGAATTGTGTATGAATGATCCGAATTCACCAAGAATGATCCGAATTCTGCACTTCGAACTTAAAAAACACTAAATCAGCCATAACGTTTTCAATTCTTGATCAATTGTTATGAAATTTGCACAGATTTGTTCGAAATTTGATTCCACACACTTTCTTAGTTAATCACAAATCCTAATTCGATCAATTTAATCGAATTATGATCCAAAATAGTAAGAAAATGTTTTCGAACAAAAACATATATAAAATGATCAGATCTGCAAATTCTGTGCAGATTTTGGTATAGATCCTTGAATTAAAGATGTCCAGGGATGAAAATCGAGTGCAATGATGTCAAGAATCAATCCAAAAGATCAAAAAATGAAAAAGATGATGATTCTAGATGAACAGTAAATGATGAAGGGTAAGAAATCATCATAAACAGTAATGAATGAAGGATCCGAAATCTTCAAGAACAGTGTAAAAAATCTTCAATTTGCTCTTTGATCTGCTTGAATCTTCTGTTTAGCTCTGATACCAAATGTGAAATCCCAAATCTAGCAAGAAATCAAGAATGATGTAGAGAGAGAATCTAGAGAGAACTTGTCATCCATATATTGAACTCTAAAGTGTAAATGACAAAATGATCAAGAGGTTCACAAAAGGTTCTAGATTCTCTTCTAACAAAGAACTAGACATGCCTATTTATACCCATAACATACAAGGTATAAAGGCACTAGCAACTAATACAGTACATTGACTTTACAGTAAATCTTGAATACAACAATGCTCTAACACCAATCAATAACAGTGTTGGGTATCAAGCAAGGCAAGCCAATCAGGGAAACCAAGGAGGACAAGCTCGAGGACGGGCATTTGTTTTAGGAGCAGAAGAAGCACGTTGAGACCCCAATGTAGTGACAGGTACATTCCTCCTAAACGATTATTATGCATCCGTATTATTCGACACTGGTGCCGATAAAAGCTTTGTTTCGTTAGAATTTAGGCCTTTGATCAATCTAGAATCTAAGAAAATGCCGAATGCTTATATTGTTGAGGTTGCTAATGGATGTGAGTTAGAAGCTAAGGATGTAATCTTAGGCTGTACTTTGAACTTAGCTGATAAGCTATTTAGTGTTGATCTTATTCCAATTGAATTGGGGAGTTTCGATGTAGTGATAGGCATGGATTGGTTATCTAAGAACCGAGCAGAGGTTAGTTGTTTTAAAAAGACTCTCAAGTTACCATTACAAGGCGGAGAAACCCTTGTTGTCCAAGGAGATAGAGCTGGAAGGAGCCTAAGGATAGTGTCATGTATGAAGGTCCATAAGTATTTAAGAAAGAAGTGTGTTGTATTCTTGGCGCAAGTAATCGAGAAGAAGTCTGAGGAGAGGCGAGTCCAAGATATTCCTGTAGTAAAGGATCACCCAGAAGTGTTTCCAGACGATTTGCCTGGACTTCCACCGCTTAGACAAGTCGAATTTCAGATTGACCTTATACTTGGAGCGGCGCCTGTAGCCAAGGCCCCATATCGTTTAGCACCTGCCGAAATGCAGGAGTTGTCGAATCAACTTCAGGAACTTCTGGATAAAGGTTTCATTCGACCAAGTTCATCACCCTGGGGAGCCCCGATTCTCTTCGTCAAGAAGAAGGATGGATCGTTTCGAATGTGCATCGATTATAGGGAGCTAAATAAGATAACAATCAAGAACCGATATCCTCTCCCTCGAATAGAGGATTTGTTCGACCAGTTGCAGGGTGCAACTTACTTCTCGAAGATTGACCTCCGATTGGGATATCATCAGTTAAGAGTCCTAGAGGAAGACATTCCTAAAACAGCTTTTAGAACTCGCTATGGACACTACGAGTTTTTAGTCATGCCATTCGGGTTGACGAATGCGCCAGCTGTGTTTATGGATCTAATGAATAGAGTATGTAGACCATACCTTGATAAGTTCGTGATTGTATTCATTGATGATATACTGGTCTATTCTCAGAGTAAGAAAGATCACGAACAACATCTAAGAGTGATTTTAGAACTTCTCAAGGAGCATAAGTTATATGCCAAATTCTCTAAGTGCGAATTTTGGATTTCGGAAGTACATTTCTTAGGTCACGTGATCGGGGAGAAAGGGATTCACGTAGACCCGGCTAAGGTAGAAGCCGTTAGGAAATGGGAAGCCCCAAGGACTCCAACGGAAATTCGCCAATTTCTAGGCTTGGCAGGATATTACCGGCGTTTCAACGAGAATTTCTCTAGGATTGCTAAACCCTCACCACGTTAACCCAAAAGGATAAGGAATTTGTTTGGGGAGTTTCACAAGAAGAAGCGTTTCAACTTCTGAAGAAGAAGTTGTGCAATGCACCGATTTTAGTCTTACCGGAAGGAACGGAAAATTTTGTGGTATATTGTGACGCGTCGCATTAAGGATTAGGTTGCGTATTGATGCAAAATGATAAGGTGATAGTATACGCCTCGAGACAATTAAAAGTTCATGAGATGAACTATACCACGCATGATTTGGAGCTCGAAGCTGTAGTATTCGCTCTGAAGATATGGAGACATTAACTATACGGTACCAAGTGCACAATTTTCACTGATCACAAGAGTCTTCAGCATATTTTTGATCAAAAGATGCTTAATATGAGGCAAAGAAGATGGGTAGAACTACTCAGCGACTACGATTGTGAGATACGTTACCACCCAGGAAAGGCCAATGTGGTAGCCGATGCCCTGAGTAAGAAAGAAAGGGTAAAACCTTCACGAGTCTGAGCGATAGGAGCACTGGTTCAAACAAGTTTGACAACTCGGATTTTCGAAGCTCAAAATGTTAGGTCCATGATCTTCATACAATCCAAGTATTGTGTAACAAGATGATGAAGAACTTTATTGAAAAGGAAATCTAACCTAGAGAGAACACAAAGTGATTAGAGATCTACATCTTGTATTAATGAATTCACTTCTTACAAACTACAAGTAAAGACCTATTTATAGTCTTCATCACTTGCTACAACAATTAAGCATAAGCCCTTTAACACAGCTATTGCTTTACAAAACTTTCTATTATAAAGGACAACTTCAGTGTCCTAACATTCTCCCCCTAAAGTTTTGGAAAGCAAATCATCTTCAAATCATTAGCTCCTCTCCCCCTTGATTTCCTTGTAAAAACTTTAGCGGTGCATTCTACAAATGTAGGCTTGGCTCCCCCTTGAATGTTGCTCTTAGCCTCGACTAAATGCACTAAAATCATCTTCAAAGTGTATGCATTTAGTGAAAAACAAAGAATCCGTCTTGCTTGAAGGAGGAACGGTAATAAGCACGCACTACTAGGTAGGGATGAGACGACCCAAGCAAATAACATTGTTCAGCAACTGTGGAGAAATACTCGTCTTCAAAATATTTCAAGCCACTGAATGAAGAGAATCCAGAACTTCAATCTTCAAGAAATAGCTGGATGATTATAAGCACTCAAAAGTCTGAATCACAACCAAAGCACCAGAACAATGATTGCAAGCACTCACAATTCTGATTGATCAGGTCAGAAGAATGATTAAGAGCATTCAACGGTCTAGCATCGTCAACAAAACTTCAGAATAATGATTGCAAATATTCAAGCGTCTCTTCCAATCCAATCAAAGACTAAACTCCAACAATCAACTTCTGAATATCTTGAAAGACTTGAGCTCTTTTAAACTTTGACAGTTGCTAAATGTATGTGGCACACTGAATATAAGAATGATGTCACACACGCCTTATGCTAACTTTCATGAACAATGTCCCCCTCCTGAGACTTAGCACGGGGGTTCCGCTACCCGGTTAGCATCAGAATTCGGACCACGAAGCATCCGAAACCAATGAATCCGGATTAAGTAGGGTGCGAATTCACTCAATTCGGATCATGTTGAGTGCGAATTCACTCAATTCGGATTAAGTAGGGTGCGAATTCACTCAATTCGGATCATGTTGAGTGCGAATTCACTCAATTCGGATTAAGTAGGGTGCGAATTCACTCAATTCGGATCATGCTGGGTGCGAATTCACTCAATTCGGATCATGCTGGGTGCGAATTCACTCAATTCGGATCATGCTGGGTGCGAATTCACTCAATTCGGATCATGCTGGGTGCGAATTCACTCAATTCGGATCATGAAGGGTTCGAAATCATGGCAATTTCGTGTCATGTTGGATGCGAAACCATGCCTATCTTGAATAAATGGAATTCGAAACTATTAGAATGAGGATTAGAAAGATGCGAAGCCATCCATACCTTTGAACCTTTAGGTGTAAGCACATTCCGAAATTCAGAACTAAGATGACCAAATTCAGCAATATTTCGGACTTCACAAGATCCGAAACCAACAACTCTGAACAGTTCGAAACCATCTAAGCCATCCAAACAATAGTAGCATCCGAAACCATGAACAGTAAAGCATGAAGGATCCGAAATCATCAATGAACAGTAAACGATGAAGGATCCGAATTCATCAATGAACAGTAAAGCATGAAGGATCCGAATTCATCAATGAACAGTAAACGATGAAGGATCCGAATTCATCAAGAATAATCCGAATTCATCAAGAATAATCCGAATTCAAGTAACAGCATCCGAAAATCACTAAAATCATCATAACTTCTTCAATTCTTGACCAATTTCAGTGATTCTTTCGCAGACTTATTCGAAAAATGAAGATGAACAGATTTCTAGTTGATCAAAACATGTAATTCGATCGATTTGGCATACTTTTGATCCAAAAAGTGAGTTCGACTTTTTCTTGAACAAACACCATAAGAATCCGAAATCTGAGCAAAATAGGGCTAAAAACACTTGAATTGTGAAGATCCGATGATCGTATCGATGAAAAATTCTTCGATTTGGCTCTGAATTCACAAGAATTCGGATGTATAAGGATTCGAAATCACTCAATTCGGACTTAACTTGGTTCGAATTCAATGAATTCGGATGCTTAAGGGTTCGAATTCTATGAATTCGGATGCTTAAGGGTTCGAATTCAATGAATTCGGATGCTTAAGGGTTCGAATTATATGAATTCGGATGCTTAAGGGTTCGAATTCAATGAATTCGGATGCTTAAGGGTTCGAATTCAATGAATTCGGATGCTTAAGGGTTCGAATTCTATGAATTCGGATGCTTAAGGGTTCGAATTCTATGAATTCGGATGCTTAAGGGTTCGAATTCAACACTTGTAAAAAAATCAAGAACACTCCGAATTCTTCTTTGAATGATCCGAATTCACCAAGAATGATCCGAATTCACCACTTCGAACTTCAGAATCACTTAATTTGCCATATCTCTTTCAATTCTTGATCAATTTTGATGAATCTTATATCAAAATGCTCGTAATTCAAATCCGCACACTTTTCCTGTTAATCACGATTCACAATTCGGACAATTTAACCAGATTAAGATCCAAACAGTGATTTTGAACTTTTTGAAAAAACTTCAAAAATTGATCAGATCTGTCGATTCTGTGCAGTTTTTGATGTTGATTCAAGAATTAAAGATGATCAGTGATCAATTCCGAGTTCAGTGATGCAAGAAATCGAATCAAAAGATCAAAATTTAAGAAAAATTTATGTCTTAATGATAAGACTTCAGATGAACAGTAAAGAATGAGTGGTCCGAATTCTTGAGCACTTAGTGTAAAATTTCTTCAATTTGCTCTTCAATCTGCTTGAATCTTCTGTTTAGCTCTGATACCAATTGTGAAAACCCAAATCTCTAGCAATAAGATATGAATGTAGTGAGAGAGAATCTAGAGAGCAAATATGTCATCCATGTATTAAGCTCAAAGGATTACAAAAGGTTTCTAAAAGATTACAAAAGCTTTCTAAAGTGTTTTGAAGTGTTACTTACAAATGAACTAGACAAGCCTATTTATACCCATGACATACAAGGTATAAAGGCATTCACAATACTGTATAGACTCATACAGTACATTGACTTTACAGTAAATCTTGAATACAACAATGCTCTAACACAAAATGAAGCAATAAAGTCTGAAAACCTGAAGGACGAGACCCTTCATGGTTTAGAATCGAGTTTTAAAACTAAAATTGATGGAGTACGTTACTTTAAAGGCAGGGTATGGATCCCAAAGGCTGACAACCTACGGGAAATGATTTTGGAAGAGGCTCATAAATCTAAGTACTCAATTTACCCAGGAGCAGATAAGATGTACAAAGATTTAAGGGAGTACTATTGGTGGCCAGGAATGAAGAAGGATATTGCCACATATATAGGAAAATGCATAACTTGTTCCAAAGTCAAGGCTGTTTATCAAAAGCCATCAGGACTGTTGCAGCAACCAGAGATTCCCTAGTGGAAATGGGAACAAATCACTATGGATTTCATAACCAAACTTCCAAGAACTGCCAAAGGACACGACTCGATTTGGGTTATAGTGGATCGATTTACAAAGTCTGCACATTTCTTGCCCATTCGGGAAGACTTTAAGATGGAGAAGCTTGCTCAAATCTACATCAAGGAAGTTGTCACTCGTCATGGAGTCCCAGTTTCCATCATATCAGATAGAGATAGTCGCTTCACATCTCGATTCTGGCAGTCACTTCAAAGAGCGTTAGGTACGCAATTAAACTTGAGCACGACCTATTATCCTCAAACGGATGGTCAGAGTGAGTGAACCATTCAGACATTGGAGGACATGCTTCGGGCGTGTGTGATAGACTTTGGAGGAAGCTGGGATAACCAGTTGCCGTTAGTTGAGTTTTCTTACAATAATAGCTATCACACCAGTATTCAGTGTGCACCATTGGAAGCCCTGTATGGACGCAAGTGTCGGTCGCCACTTTGTTGGTTGGAAATTGGAGATAAACAACTATCTAGTCCGGACATTGTCCAAGAAACCACCGACAAGATTGCAATCATCAGAGATAGGCTTAAAGCAGCTCAAGATCGTCAAAAGAGCTATGCTGACAATCGTAGGAAGTCTTTAGAATTTCAAGTTGATGACAAAGTCTTTTTGAAGGTATCCCCTTGGAAGGGAACATTCCAATTTGGGAAAATAGGAAAGCTGAGTCCACGATATGTTGGACCATTCAAGATCACAGAAAGAATCGGACCAGTGGCTTTCAAGCTGGATTTGCCAATAGAGTTAAGTGCGATTCACAACACATTTCACGTGTCAAACTTAAAGAAATGTTTAGCCAATGAAGCAGTAACCGTGCCCTTGGAAGAAATCCAAATCAACGATAAGATGCATATCGTAGAGGAACCAATGGAAATACTCGATAGGGAAGTTAAGCGTCTTAAGCGAAGCAAAGTCCCGATAGTAAAGGTTCATTGGAACACAAGGAGTGGGTCTAAGTACACTTGGGAACGGGAGGATTACATGTTCCAAAAGTATCCTCATCTCTTTACTAGCAAGCCTATTAACGCTAGCAACACTTGAATTTCGGGACGAAATTCTTCTAACCGGGGGAGACTGTGACAACCATCAAATTTATACCTCAGGTTAGAACTACACTGAATATATCATTTTTCTCATGACATAGTTCACACAGTGCAAGTTTAGCAGTAAACGCGGTACGATAGGAAAATTCGAGAAATTTTGCCTAAGAAACCCTTGAATTAGGAAATTATCCATAAATCTCATAAAATGTCAACTTGACCTACCTTTATACTACAAGTATTTATATAATTGATAATTTATGTATTTCAATAATAGTATATATATGTACTTTATTTTATATATAATTACTTTGTATTTCATTTATTAAGAAAATACTTGTATTTTAATTTTTAATCAAAAAGACAATATTTGACAAATTATTTCTATCACTCACCACCCCCCCCCCTTCTCTCTCTACTCCATAAGAATGCAACAAGTCTTCATAATCCATTTCATTATCTCATCTCACTCTCTCTCTCTCTAAAAGAATACTTTCAATTCTTTCTCTCTCCATCTTCAAATCTTCATCTTCATCTTCACCTTCAAATCTTCATCCATCTTCATCCCAAATTCCAGCCCCTCAATCACTTTTCTTCAAAGGATAAAATAATCCAAGGTAAATACAAGTGTGTTGGGTGAAATCCACACACACTCTTTTAAGTTATTTTCACTTTCTTGCATTTGATGAATGTTCTTCATCCCTTCTACACTTTCTTTAACTTTTTAAAAATCTTCTTTACAATGTCTTAATGTTTGTAGATTTACCACCATAACATCTTCTTGTTATTAAAAAGGTGGTGAATCCAAAATCAAACCTATGTTAAGACCAAAGATGAACATTTTAAACACATGCATGTAGTTTTCTTGAGAAATCCATCTTCTTTTGTTCAAGAGTTTCATGAGTGTATCTTTGTAATCCACTAAAAGCATACTTAAACAAACATGCATGAGCTCAAAATACACAATTTTAAGTTGCATGTTGATGTTCTTGGCAAGAACATCAACATTATTCAAAATGAGTCTTTTACAAAAGTTTATAAGAGATGAGTTGATAGGTAACTTGCATGTAATTTAAATGGTTCAAAAATGTGTTTTGGAACTGAAAATAAGTGTATGGAAAAGGGTCAAATCGGATTTTGCATGCAAAGGAATAAGAATTTTGGTTAAGAAGTCAATATAGGAGCACATGCACAAGGTGTAGTTTTGACAGCTTGCTGTCAGATTCCACACCTCTCTTCAAATGGTCATATCTCACTCAATAAAACTCTAAATTGAGTGATTCATTTTCTGGAAATTATGTTTATGTGTTAGGATTCAAAACCAAGTGGTTTCACTAAAAAACTCAAAGAGTTCGTCTACCAAACAGTTTTCACAGAAACAGTGCGCAAGCAGCAACGTCTTCTGTCGAGTTTTACGTCAAGTATTATTTCATGTATTTAACCACTTCTAAAAATTATGAAACTTATGCCAAAAGTTTTATAACTCATTAAAACCTTTGGACATAAAATATCATGACCTAACTATACCTGGAATTTACCCAAAGATGGACACAAAGTGACACCAAAATCTGGACAGCAAAGGACAAATTTCTTATTATTATTAAGGACTAACTTCTAATCCCATTTCATCATTTTATGATGAAATAGTGGAATATATATGTATATCTTATACTTATATACATTTATGCATCTTACTTACTTATGAAATTTATTTATTCTTCATCCCTTTTCATCATTTTATGATGAAATTGTGGAATATACATATATATAATATATTTATGCAATTTATATATTGTTGATCCCATTTCATCATTTTATGATGAAATTGTGGAATATACATATATATTATACATTTATATTTATGCACTTTAAATACTTGTCTTTACATTTAAAACCCTTAATTTTATCTTTTTTACGATAAACTTTCGGTTTATAGAAGATTGGCCCATGTTCCTCATTTGATCTTCTTGGAATGTTTTTGTCTTGATCCATTACATGCCAAATTACCAACTGCCAATACCTCTGATATGGTATGTATGTGAGTACCTTATCCCTGGTTCTCTTTTCTTTTGCTTTCTGATTCCTCTCAAAAGTGTTCTTCATATCTTCCCATAGAATAGAAGCGTAGTCATAATGTCTGTTTTTCACTAATCCATGAAATATCTGCAAAATCTGCTTTGAACCTTGATCAAGAGAGCTATTCTTCCCAGAAAGACATTTGTTGACAATATTGAAAAAACATGCCCATATTGGTGGCAATTTGTTCCTTCTGAACAAGCTTAGAGTTTTCAACTCTTCATTATACCCCAATCTTCTAATTTCAGCCAATAATTCCTCTGTTAATGGAGAATCTTCAAAATCTAACCTCCTCTCTAAATCATCTTTCTCTGGCAACCTTAACATTGTTCTCATGAATTGCACATTTAGAGTTACAGTAACTCCCCCTATTTCAGACACAAAATTATTACCTTGTAGCTCCAAATGTTTCCACCATTGTTGAATATATTGAACTGGAACAGATTTCTTCATTGTAAACCACTTTTTGAATGGGTGATACTTCAGTAATTCAATGATTATTCGATGTTCCTCCTTGAACCTAGTTTCATAAAGTAATAACACACAATTATTCTCGATTTATTGTACATATTCACTTTCAGGTACAACTCTTTCCAAAGAATTAGGTCTTCCAGAAGCAATAGACCTAGCCGCACTTTGCTCATGTGGTATATCCTCATTTAGATCATCTGCGTTTCCCTCATTATTTCCCTCTGTGAAACCCAGAATCTAGCAGAGATATTTAGAGAGAAAATCTAGAGTGCACAAGTCATCCATGTATTGATCTTTAGAGTAAAAATGACAAAATGCTAAAAAGTGTTATGGATTGTTTTTTGCTAACGAACTAGACAAGCCTATTTATACCCATAACATACAAGGTAGAAAGGCATTCACAATACTGCATAGACTCATACAGTACATTGACTTTACAGTAAATCTTGAGTACAACAATGCTCTAACAATCTCCCCCTTTAGATTCAAGATTTAAAAAAATATGACAGCAGTCTTCAGCTCTTTGCAAAGTCAATCTTCTCCAACAGACACTTTGTCAAACCATCTTCAAGTCTTGTATATGAAAAACAGATCTTTGCAACTTTATCAGCCTTTGACAAATTTGGAACAAGAAGGGTACAAAACCATCAGATCTCGGACCAAGAAGGATGCGAAATCATCTATATTGTTGAACTTTTAGGTGTAAGCGCATTCCGAGAACCACTCAGAACTAAGATAACCAAATTCAGCAAAATTTGGACTTCACATGATCCTTCTCCCCCTGATCTTCAGTCTTTGTTCACGAATCTTTGACTTGAAAGCTCTTTGACATGAAATTGAATTAAACATTTATCCCCCTTTTTCGATGAAAGTGAGCATCATTATCATCGAAAACCTTCTTCAATTTCAGTCGCGTCTCTTAGTATTACTAACAATCTCCTCCTTAGTGGATAACCTTGCTCCCCCTCAAAATAAGAATTCTGGAGCAATTTGTTTTCTCCCCCTGAAAGTATGCATATGTTTCATTGAAAAAAATTCATTTCAAATGCAGAGCTTTAATGAAAACATTTATACAAGGAAAAATAAAATTCATTGAACTACATTTTATAACAACTAACATTTGATCATTTGAAAGCTTTACAAAAGAAATCCAACTTAATGAAATTTAACAGATATTTCAATCAAATGAAATCAAATGCATATTTTTGGATTCAAAAACAAGACATCATTGCATATCAAGTTACAAACGTTCAGTTTCAACCCCTTTCTTACATCTATTTGGTGTGCTAACATGCGAAATATGATCAGCTTCAAGCATATGCAGTTCTGAAACATATAAGAATACTTTGTTCTTATTCACACTATTTGTCCAAAATCAGGATTTTCACAAATTTACGGGTTTATCGCCACTTTGTATTTTCCCCAAGTTTCAAGAGATGTGTGCTCATTGGCATCTTTTGATTTTGTGCACATTGGCATCTTTTGATTTTGTGCACATTGCCATCTTTTGATTTCTGCACATTGGCATCTTTTGATTTTGTGCACATTGGCATCTTTTAATCAAAAAGTTTAGTAAGAATAAGATATACCGTTAAACATGACTTTCTATCTGGTTCTATAGCAGGATTTGGGTTAGCAAATCCCAGACCAGTTGGCCTTAGGTGCTAGGTGTCGAGCACCCCTTAGAACTTAATTTCCCAAACCAGAAAGGCCACGTCGATATATCTTAAACCCATTTGTACCAGTAGAACATGGCTTTCTATCTGGTTCTATAGCAGGATTTGGGTCAGCCGATCCCAGACCAGTTGATCTTAGGGACTAGGTGTCGAGCACCCCTTAGGACTTACTCTCCCAAACCAGAAAGGCCACAGGCACACACTTTCAAACTAAATGATTTGTATTTGTTTATTTGATGCATCGCAATCACTTGGTTCTAAAAACATAGTGCTTCTCCCGTATTTTCATTTCCATCCATCATTCTAACAAATAGGCTTTTTGAGCATTATATTCTATATAAGTCCGAATTTACATAACTTTGAGCATTCAGCATAATTTCATTCATGTTTTGCTGACCTTTCGATTTATGTCAGGAGTGAAAGATGAAACAAATGTAACTTATATTATACAAAATTGCTTGAAAAATCATCCTTGACACACAAAGAGCTTGAAAAATCATTCTGACAAATAGGTTTTGAACTGTTTAATTCAATTTCATGTCAAAGAGCTTTCAAGTCAAAGATTCGTGAACAAAGACTGAAGATCAAGGGGAGAAGGATCATGTGAAGTCCAAATTTTGCTGAATTTGGTTATCTTAGTTCTGAGTGGTTCTCGGGATGCGCTTACACCTAAAAGTTCAACAATATAGATGATTTCGCATCCTTCTTGGTCTGAGATCTGATGGTTTTGTATCCTTGTTGTTCCAAATTTGTCAAAGGCTGATAAAGTTGCAAAGATCTATTTTTCATATACAAGACTTGAAGATGGTTTGACAAAGTGTCTGTTGGAGAAGATTGACTTTGCAAAGAGCTGAAGACTGCTATCATATTTTTTTAAATCTTGAATCCAAAGGGGGAGATTGTTAGAGCATTGTTGTATTCAAGATTTACTGTAAAGTCAATGTACTGTACGAGTCTATGCAGTATTGTGAATGCCTTTATACCTTGTATGTTATGGGTATAAATAGGCTTGTCTAGTTCATTAGCAAAAAACAATCCATAACACTTTTTAGCATTTTGTCATTTTTACTCTAAAAGATCAATACATGGATGACTTGTGCACTCTGAAAAAAAAAATTATCTTCTGTTTTCAATCATGTGTTTGGTATATATTTCCAAATCTGCATAACACATGATGATCCTGCAAAACAGATTAAGCAGATTTTGGTACCCAACGGGACTTGGGTCCTAGTGTGTTAGGTGTAGATTTCTTAAAAGGAATACTGTAAGTACCGTACCAATAAGAAGTATGATTTTTATGCACAAAATCATTTGAACCACAGTAGGAACAACAAATTTTCTTATGTGCCAACCTAATTAGATGATTTACAGAATGAATAGGATTAGGTTGAACAAAAGATTTACCTTTCGGCGCATTGTTATTTTTGGCATTTGTTGTGGAGACAAATGATTTTGGCACATATTTCTTTGGAACTGTTGTGCCTTTGAATCTCCATTCCATCTTCCCCTTCTTGAAGACTGGAAGTTTCTCAGGATTGGAAGTATTAACTTTAGGCACATTTATTTTATTATCTGATTTATCAAACGTAGAATTATAGAAGAGATTTGTTGAACGAATCGGATCTTTTGGGAAATCAGTTGATCTATTAAATTGTTTAGAAGGAATGTTTTTAAAACTTGAACTTGAAGCGGTTTTAAAAGAACATTCAGTGTCATTTGTATTAACAAATGGAGTCTGAAAGATAGTATCAAGACTATCCTGCTTTGAGACATCAAATTTAAAAATGACGTCTTCAAGTTCCTTAACTTTGTTTATCAAAACATTCTTCTCTTTAAAAGTTAGATCAAATTTCTTTTGGAGATCAGATTTGATCAATTGATCCTTCATAATATCAGCTGATAAACCAGATAATCTTTTGGTAAGATTAAGAATCGCATTTTCAAAATATTCGCGTTCTGATTCAAAATCTTTTTCCAAGAATTTTCTTTTATCAGTTATCTCTTTGAAAATTTCCATATTTTTCTTTTTAAGGACTTTAGTTTCCTTTTCAAAGAGATTTTTCTTTTCCGCAAAATCTTTTCTTTCCTTTTCCAAAAGATTTTCTAAATCAGATATTTTCACGGAAAGTTCAGAACTTTTGATCTCAAATGATTTTCGTTCAGTGTCAAAATAGCTCTTTCTTTTTCGAGCTTCTCTTTTTCAAAAAATAAAACTTTCTCAAAGTCAGAAACTTGTTTTGAAAGTTTTATACAATTAAGTTCAATTACTTCCTTTTCTTTAGGAATTTTCTCTCTCTTGTCTTCAATGTTCTTCAGATCAGCATTTTCTTTTTTAAGAGTGGTTACTTTCTCTTAAAGTTTCTCGATTTGATCGTGCAGACTTGAGTTGTCTTTGTCTTTCTTTGTTTCAAGACCTGCAATATATACTTCATGATCAGTAATTCTTTTAGTAAGTTTAGCATTTGAAGAAGAAAAGTCTAAAATCTGTCTCTTTAGATCAACATTTTCTTCCTCCAATGCTTTATTTAAATCAGAAAATGAAGGACTTGAAGCAACATCTTTAGCAATATATTGTTTCAAACTTTCATTATTTGAGTTAACAAAAATTTGAGGAGTTGGAGGAATCTCCTCTATAATCCTTTGCTTCAAACTCATCTTTAAAATTGCTAGAAATTGATCGTTCAGAAGATCAAGCAAATAGTGTTGAAATACACTGTACAAAAAAAAATTATATAAAACTTTTTCTTGAAAAACTCTTACAGTGTATAAAATACACTATAGAAAAAATTTCGGGATAAAACATTTTCTCAAATGTATAAGGATTCGAAACCAATGAATTCGGACGCTGGAGGATTCGAAACCCTTGGTTTCGAACGCTGAAGGATTCGAAACCCTTGGTTTCGGACGTAGAAGGATTCGAAACCCCTTGATTTCGGACGAAGAATGATTCGAAACCCTTGGTTTCGAACGGTGAAGGATTCGAAACCCTTGGTTTCGGACGTAGAAGGATTCGAAACCCCTTGGTTCGGACGAAGAAGGATTCGAAACCCTTGGTTTCGAATGAAGAAGGGTTCGAAATCCTTGGATTCGAACTTTACTTGGTGCGAAATCTCCCTGAATTCGAATCTAACAAGGGTGCGAAACCTCAGAATTCTGACTTAACAAGATTCAAAACCAACACTTGTATTCTTCCAAGAACTTGAAGGATTCGAAATCACTATGAATGGTGCGAAATCCTCAAGAACAATCCGACTTCTTCACTTCGAACACGAAAACACAGATTCAGCCATAACTTTCTCAATTCTTGATCAATTAACACGAAATTTGTACTGGTTTGCTCGAAATCAAAATCCACACACTTTCTTAGTTAATCACAAGTTCTAATTCGATCAGTTTAATCGAATTAAAGTCCAAAACAGTGAATTAGGGTTTTCTAACAAAGTTTCAAATAAATGATCAAATCTGATGATTCTTTGCAGTATTTGATGATAATGTTTTTCAGATTTCAATTCCGAGTTCAGTGATGCCAAGAATTGATCCAAGAAGTCAAAAATCAAAGTCTGAATAAAAAGTGATCAGATGAACAGTAAAGCATGCATATTTAGATGTAAAAATTCTTCAATTTGGATGTTGATCTACTTGAATCTCCTATTTGAGCTCTGATACCAAATGTGAAACCCAGAATCCAGCAGAGATATTTAGAGAGAAAATCTAGAGTGCACAAGTCATCCATGTATTGATCTTTAGAGTAAAAATGACAAAATGCTAAAAAGTGTTATGGATTGTTTTTTGCTAATGAACTAGACAAGCCTATTTATACCATAACATACAAGGTATAAAGGCATTCACAATACTGCATAGACTCATACAGTACATTGACTTTACAGTAAATCTTGAATACAACAATGCTCTAACACCCTCATTATTTCCCTCGGATTCTGCCATTTCCTCATCCCCTGTATTTTCCTCTAAAACAATATTTTCACCTAAAGCCCCTTCTTCTACGGCTTGATTTACAGGCATTTGAACTTCATCGTTTTCTGATTCTGAAGAGGATTCCAATGAGGTTTTCGATGATTGTAATGATATGGCCTTACTTCTTCTTGAACCCGACATGATCGAAATTTGGAATATTGAAAGAAAACAGAATCAATGAACTCTGGATTTATGCGTTTCTCACTGTTTACTCTTGGATTTCAAATAAAATTTGAAAGAGGGATTTTAAGAACTATTTAAAATCCGCGAAGCCAAAGGGTTTAACGGTGAAAAAGATGCTTTTTGTCAAAGTTATAACGGAGTTAAACACTTTGAAATACCACAAAAAATATTAAATGACACGTGGTAATTTCAATTGAATAAGAAGCTGACACGTGTTACTTGATAGAAATTAACACAAGTTAAAAGTTCTGAGTAACACGCTCAGAAGTCTGATAAAATATAATCAGAAGTTCTGAGTACACAGTTCAGAAGAAATTTCCTTGTATTCCAAAATTTCATTTAAAATCAAACTTCTGATTAAGATAAATCATTTAATAATCAAGAAGTAGTTTGAACAGATAGAAAATTATTTTATCATCAAGTTTCTGTCCTTACATAGATGATTTGAAATTTCAGGAAAATCATTTAAAATCTAACATCTAGACATGAAATCTTTTGAGAATTCAGACGTAGTTTGAACAAGTAGAAAATTGTTTTATCATTAAAAGCTTGTTCTTCGTAGAATGATTTGTAAGAAAAAAAAATACAAACCTTATTAGCATCTTTGATTGATTTTTGAATGATATTATTGCTCCCCCTTGACTTAAGCATACACTCAAGCACATATTATATATAAACGTATGGAAAAAATATAATATAGAACATGTGTAATCAAAAAAATTGAAATATTTGTATTGCTCATAAATGATTTCTGAAAGGTATTCAGAAGTTCTGAATAACCTATTCAGAAGTTCTGAACTTAAGACTCAGAAGTTCTGAACTTAGGAGTCAGAATTCTGAATAAGAGAGTCAGAGTTCTGGGTGAACTACTTAGAAAAAAATTTATTTCTGAAAAATAGCAAATATAATCAATTTGTTAGATTAAGCATTCCTATTTTGCAAATGAGAAAGGTAAACCTTTTGTGATCAAGTGGCTTTGTGAACAAATCAGCCAATTGATACTTTGTATGCACAAAGTGCATCTCTATAGTTCCCTTTTCAACATAGTCTTTAATAAAATGATACCTTACATCAATATGCTTGGTCTTTGAGTGCTGAACAGGATTCTGAGTTATTGCAATAGCACTTTCTGAGTCACAATATATGGGAATTTTGTTGAGTTGATATCCATAGTCCATGAGTTGTGTTCTCATCCACAAAGTTTGAGAGCAGCAGGCAGCAGCAGCAGCAATCTCTGCTTCAGCAGTGGATGTGGATACACAGTTTTGCTTCTTTGAAGCCCAACTCACAATCTTATCTCCCAAAAAGTGACAAGCACCAGATGTACTTTTTCTGTCCAATCTGCTTCCTGCATGATTAGAATCAGTAAAACCAGTTAATTTGAAATCAGTCTCTTTTGGATACCAAAGGACCAAATTTGGTAAACCTTTCAGATATCTTAAGATCCTCTTAACAGCTAGCAAATGAGATTCTTTTGGATTTGATTGAAATCTAGCACAAAAACAAGTAGGAAACATAATATCTGGTCTACTAGCAGTTAAGTAAAGAAGAGATCCTATCATGCCTCTATAAATCTTGTTATCTGCTGAAACTCCTTTGAGATCAGCATCTAACTTGACATTTGTTGCCATTGGTGTTCTCATAGAAGCACAAACAGACATCTTAAACTTCTTTAAAATATCTTTAACATATTTTCCTTGGTTTATAAAAATACCATTTGGTAACTGTTTTACTTGTAAACCAAGAAAGAAGTTCAATTCTCCCATCATGCTCATTTCAAATTCTGATTCCATGACTTTTGAGAATTCAGTACACAACTTTGCACTTGTAGAACAAAATATTATGTCATCTACATATATTTGAATCATAATTAAATCATCACCCTTTTTCTTCAGGAATAAAGTAGTGCCAATCTTACCTTTCTTGAAACCAGATTTTAATAAGTGTTGAGTAAGAGTGTCATACCAGGCTCTTGGTGCTTGTTTTAGACCATATAATTCCTTATCTAAAACATAAACATGACCTGGAAACACAGGATCAACAAAACCTTCTTGTTGATAGACATAAACCTCTTCATTTAGTATACCATTCAGAAAAGCTGATTTGACATCCATTTGGTATACTTTGAAGTTCTTATGTGCAGCATAGGCCATGAATATTCTGATTGCTTCTATTCTTGCCACAGGTGCAAATGTCTCATCATAGTCTATTCCTTCTTGTTGAGAATATCCCTTTGCAACCAATCTTGCCTTGTTTCTGACTACAACACCTGACTCATCTTTCTTGTTTCTGAATACCCATTTAGTTCCAATAACAGATTTTCCTTCAATTTTTGGAACTAGTCTCCAGACTTTGTTTCTTTCAAACTGTATCAATTCATCTTGCATTGCTAAAATCCAATTTGGATCCTCTAGGGCTTCATTTTCTTTCTTAGGTTCAATCACACTCAAAAATCCTGCAAACATTGCTTCATTTGCTGTTGCTGATCTGGTCTTAACTCCTACTGATGGATCTCCTATTACTTGATGAATAGGATGGTCTTTAGTCCATTTGTTTGAACTAGGAAGCACATCAATTTCTGAAAAATTGTTGTTTGTATCATTCTTATCAATGATTGCTTGTAATTCTGAATTGTCCCCTTGTTCTGATACTTGTTGAGTTGTTTCATCCAAGTTTGGATTCTGAGTAGTAGAGTCAGAATTCTGAATGACTTGTTCAGAGTTCTGAAGCACTTGTTCAGAAATCTGAGTAACTTGATCAGAATCCTGATTAACTTGTCCATAATTCTGAGTACTAGGATCAGAAGTTCCATTACTTGTATTGATCAAAGTTGGACATTCCTCAGATGGACCTGTATCAGAAATTACAGTTATTTGATGTACTTCTGAAGTTCTCTTTTTCATTTCCTGAATCATTTTTGTATTTTCAAAATCTGCATAAGATTCAGAAGTTAGTTCTAGAAATGCATCCTTAAACAATATATTGAGTTCTGAATAGTTAGGATTAGAAGCTGTTTCAGAAGTCATATTTTTCTTATTCTGTCCGAGTTCAGAAGTCTTCATTCTTGACTCATCAAAGGTGACATTGATGCTTTCCATAATTCTCTTGGTTCTTCTATTGTAGATTCTGAATGCTTTGGAAGTAAGTGAATACCCAACAAAGTATCCTTCATCTGCCTTTTTATCAAATTTACCAAGATTTTCTCTATCTTTAAGAACATAGCATCTGCATCCAAAAACATGAAAAAATTTAATCAGGGGTTTTCTTTTGTTAATCAGCTCATAAGCAGTTTTATCCAATCTTTTATTGATTAAAGTTACGTTCTGTGTAAAACAAGCAGTGGCTATTGCTTCAGCCCATAGGAAGGTTGTAAGATTTGAATATGCCAACATTGTTCTTGCAGCTTCAACTAAGGTTCTGTTCTTCCTTCGAACAACACCATTTTGTTGAGGAGTTTTAACAGCTGAAAAGTTATGAGAAATCCCCAGGCTTTGCAAAAAGTTCTGAAGAATCTCATTTCTGAACTCTGTCCCATTGTCACTTCTGATTTTCTGGGTTGGAAGTTGCAAAAAGACTTAAATTCTTTTGATGAAATTAATCAGTGTTTCAGCAGCCTCTGACTTAGCTCTTAAGAATTCAACCTGTTAGATTAAATTAGCTCCTAATTTAATTAAATGTTTTATAAAGAAAAAGTGTATGGGCTTGTTAGTTTGCTTCTTAGTTAGCTTTATGGGCTTGAGCCTTTTATTGTAAATGGACCCTTTAAAAAGGAGTTTAGGGTTTCATTTATCATTTAGGTCATTATTGAAGATACACACAAAAACACACACTGACTAATCTCATGAGAGTCATCTAAAATGTAAAGTGTGGTGTTCTTCATTTTCCTCTCCATATAATTCATCAATGAATATGAGATGAGTTATTTTTATCATTATTCTTATTGTTCATCTTATCTCTATTTATATATGAACTGTTCTTCTATTGTTTGCTTGTCCTAAATGGGACCTACAATTGGTATCAGAGCTGGATTGAAGAAACTCTTCTTCAATCGGTCATCTATGCAACAATAGAAGATTTGATGATTTATTTGTTGTTTTGGTGCTTAGATTGATTCAATCACATGAGCCTAAACACAAATATCATATCTGATACTTATTTTCTGTTTTGTGCTTATTGGAATTCCAATCTTTGATTTCAATAAGATTTGGATAAGTTTTGACAGAAAATTAGTGTTTCTCTTCACAAAATCTGATTCTGCACACCACATGTTTGATAAAATGCCTAAGTGAAGATTTGGTTCTGTTTGGATCAAATCTGATCAGATTTAATACATGTGTGTGTTTTGATTCTTTCTCATTCATTGGTCTTATTTGATAAGCACTAAATAGATGGTTGATCTATGATCTCATCCTTGTGTGTGCTTGAGTCCATAGCATTTTTTTTGGCATCTTGGTAGTAAGGTTGTTGATCTTTGATCTGACATTTATTTAAATCCAAGATTGGACTCTCTTTGATCCAGATTTTGTTTATATTCCGCTGCTCATAATCATTTAAATGAAAACAAAATCATTTGGGTCTTGAAAAAAAGTTGATTGAGAAAGATTTGGTGTTGTGCTATGTATTCAAAGTCTGATCTGAAAAGTTTTTATAACTATGAGTGTTTCTAATTAGTTTTCTGACCTGATCAATTAGAGATCTAATTATTTGCACTCACGGTTCTAAAAGTTATATGGAGATCGTCTTATTTTCTACATCAAATCAGATTTAATGACAGCATGCTGACAGATTTGCGATGCTGTAGTAAAGTGATCATATCTCACTGATCAGGACACCAATTGATGCGATTCAAAAGGCCCTGGATTCAAAGCACATTGATGAACAGCTTTTGTGTTTTGAGATTTCAGATATTCGAAATTTATAAGGGTCATATGCATCGTTGAAGTAGACAACAGTGTGCTGATACAAAGCTGTTGGACAGATCTGCGCGACTATGGTAAATCAACCGTATCTTATTCGTCCGAGCTCCAAAAGAGTTGATTCCAGATGAGCTGAAAATATAACAAACCAATGCACACTCTTTATGTTTTGAGTTTTTGCAAACTCCAGAGCTATCATGGTGTAAAGTAGTGTCGAAGTTGGTGTAAAACATCTGGCAGAAGACTTAGAAGAAATCAGCAAGAGCTCACCAGAGCTCTGTTAGACCTCATCAGAGCTCTGTCAGAAACTTCTGTTCCACCAGAGATAACCAACAGAGCAGAGGTACACCAACAGAACAGAGGTACACCAACAGAACAGAGGTACACCAACAGAGCAGAGGTACAACAGAGTAGAGGTACTTGCTGTCAGCTTTGCGCACCTGTCGTATTTTCAACAGAACTCCCTCCTTGAAACTCCAAATTTGATGAGTCCAGATGCGTTGGATTCCTAAGACAACGATGAAAAACTTTCGTGCTTTGATCTTGGTCTTAATCAGTGTTCGTCGTGGTCAGAATCACGGTTAAAGTCAGTACATCTGCTGGACAGAGTCGTTTTTCTGAACTCATCTACCAGAGCTCTGTTGATTTTTACAGATACTCAAAAAAATCAGAGGCAATTGACAGAGCTATCTCTGTTGACTTTTAACAGAGCTATCTCTATTGACTTTTAACAGAGACATCTACCAGAGCTCTGATCATCGACAGAAGTTGTCCAGAGCTCTGTTGATTTTTTTTGGGACACCAGAGCTCTGTTGATTCGTCAGAGGCTATATGGATCAATTTTTTTTCAGAAATAAGAGGAATGACCAGAAGGGACCAGAAGCAGACTCAAGCATGTTTATTAGAGTTCGTTGGTCCAGAAATCAAATCAAGCCAAAAGCCCGGAGCCCGAAATTTTTCAGTTTGTTTGACAGCTTTGCGCTGCTTCAGAAATATGCACACCACTTTTTACTCGGTGCTCCAATTAACACGAGTCCAGTTGCATTGAAAAAATAATTCACAGACGCACGACTTTGATGTTCTGAGTTTTCTCAAAATATGTGAGCTGATATGCCGAAAACAGCCTCAAAGTCTGCTGTAAGGTGCTGGACCGAAAGCATTGCATTTAATTCATGCTCTTTCCGCTTTCAAGAACAGTGTTCTCTCGACGTTTCTTCACGGTTTCATATAGCTATTGTGACATATTGATTGTCACTCACTCCTCTGTTATTCATGTTTAATGCTCGGTACTGAATGCTTACTCAACAGTGAAGTTGAATCATGAAAACTAGACAAAATGGGGTTAATTGTCTCGGTTTTTCAAGAAGATGAGCCTACATTTGAGGGGGAGCTCGTGATGCTTTGAAGACTCGAAGAATGGAACGCCAAAGTTTCTAAAGAAAGCAAGGGGGAGACTACAAGATGATGCTTTCTTTATAAAACATTAGGGGGAGATTGTTAGATTAAATTAGCTCCTAATTTAATTAAATGTTTTATAAAGAAAAAGTGTATGGGCTTTTTAGTTAGCTTCTTAGTTAGCTTTATGGGCTTGAGCCTTTTATTGTAAATGGACCCTTTAAAAAGGAGTTTAGGGTTTCATTTATCATTTAGGTCATTATTGAAGATACACACAAAAACACACACTGACTAATCTCATGAGAGTCATCTAAAATGTAAAGTGTGGTGTTCTTCATTTTCCTCTCCATATAATTCATCAATGAATATGAGATGAGTTATTTTTATCATTATTCTTATTGTTCATCTTATCTCTATTTATATATGAACTGTTCTTCTATTGTTTGCTTGTCCTAAATGGGACCTACACAACCCATGTGTATCTTGAATATTCATCCACAATAACTAACATATACTTCTTTCCTCCCATAGATTGAACTGAAATAGGACCACAAAGATCTATATGTAGCATCTCTAATGGTGATTTGCAAGATGAGTCCATTTTTATCTTATGAGAACTCCTCTTCATCTTGGCCATTTCACATGCTGAACATAAAGATTCTTTTTCAAACTTGATCTTTGGTAATCCTTTGACTAGATGCTTGCTAACCAGATTGTTCAGATCTCTGAAATTTAAGTGAGAACATCTTCTGTGCCAAAGCCAACATTCATTAGCTACTGCATTTGATAATAGACAAACATGGGTTAAAGCTTGAATTTTTGAAAAGTTAACCACAAATAAGTCCATATGTCTTTTGGCCCAGAAGACTTTTATGTCATTCTCAGTTAAAATCATGCAACCTGTTATGCTGAACTTAGTCTGACAGAAACTGTCCAAAATCTGACTTATGCTGAACATTAAAAGTTGTAATCCTTCAACATAGAAAACCTTCTGAATAGTCAGATCCCCTTTTGTTAAATCTCCAAAACCTTTGACTTGTCCTTTGATGTTATTTCCAAAATTTACTGCTCCTCCAGCCTTTTCTGTGAAATTAGTCAGAGAAGACTTATGACCTGTCATGTGTCTTGAGGCTCCAGAATCTAAAAACCACACATGACAACCCTGCAAAAACAGTCAGTTAGATTTAGGTACCCATTTTGGAATGGGTCCATCTTTGTTAGCATTGACATCTGATTTAACAAAAGTTCCTTTTACTTTCCATTCAAAATCCTTTTTAAGGCACCATTTTCCTTGTACTTTGATGAAGTCAGAACATTTTCTGTTTACAAAGCTGTGTCTTTTACTTTTGAAAACTTTTGGTTGAGACTGAGAAATATTTTCAGTCTTCTTTTCTTTATTTTGAAACATATTTTCATTCTTCTTTTCTTTTGGTTTAGATTGAGAAATATTTTCAATCTTCTTTTCTTTTATCTGAGTTTGAGAAAACAACTTAGTCTTCTTTTCTGAGTTCTGATTTGCTTTGTTTATATAAGAAACAGAAGTTATTAAAATCAGATTTTTCTGAGGGGATTGGAATGAATGACTACCACACTGAACACATTCAAGATTTTTTCTTGCAAGTGACAGTAAATATGAAACATAAGTCTTTTCATTTTTATTGATATTGTTCAGAGTACAATTGCACTTATTACAAGAATTTCTAGCTTTGGATTCAGAAGTAGTATTCAACCCAATTTTCACAGAATTCTTTTTTAGACCATCTTTCCTTTTGCTTTCCTCATTTTCTGAAACATTGAATTTCACAGAATTAGCAGATGATTTTGATGATTCACCATTTTCAAATGTACTTGATTCATCAAAGAATTTCTTATCTTCTTTTAAGGCATTAATTTTGAAAAGATCATATTTAGCCTTTAACTTCTCAAGCTCTGTTATTTTTTGGACATAAGTGTTGTTTTCCTTTAAAACTTGATCCAGTTTAAAATCTACATCACAATAATCATTTTCAAGATCATCAAAAGTTTTTCTTAAATCCTCAAGTTCTTTACTAACAAGTTTGAATCTCTTTTCAAGTTCTGAAAAGTCTTCTGAAGTGACTTGAGAATTATCAGTTGAATCAGAATTTTGACCAACAGTTTCAGAATTCTGACCTTCAGACTCAGAGTTCTGACTTGTGCAGTCAGAATTCTGACTAAAAGATTCAGACTTCTGACAAACTGTTTCAGAAACCTTACTTGCATCAAATATACTTTCAATGTCAGAATATGAAAAACTTGGTTGTTTATTTTTGTAACTGACATTCAAAGAATCATATTTGAATTTAGCATCATTATATTTTGGTTTCTCTCCTGTTAGTTCATAAATCTGTTTCTTAACCTTGTTTTCTGAAACATTTGACTTCTCAGTTTCAGGTTCAGAAATTGTTTCCTTTGCTTTTACAGGACTTGATTTTTGTAAATTGTCTGAACTTGTTATAGAACTAGCAGGTCTTACAAAAACTTCAACAATTTCTGGGATTTTTGGTTTAGGAACTTGTAGTTTATCAAAATCATACAGATTTATTGGAGCTCTTTTCAAAACAACATTTTCTTCCAAACCTAATCCCATTTTAGGATTATAAAATCTTGTATCCTTAACATTACTAGTGAGAAGATTAAAGGTTTGTTGAGTTTGACCTCTTTTCAAATTAAGGTCTTCCAACTCTTTGATTTTTGTGTACAACTTCTTTCTTTCCTCAAGTAACATATCATATTTAATTTGTAAATCAACCTTTTCATCTTTTATTTCTGTAAATTGAATTTTTTATTCAGAAATCTTCTTTAACAAATAAGAATTCTCATTTTTGACTTTTTGTTTCTCAACTTCAGATTCGTCAAACTGTTCTTTAATTATCTCTTTTTCTGTTGTGAACTTGTTTACTAGAATTCTTTCACCTTTTATTTGTTTTATGAGTTTAGCAAATTCAGAATTCATATTACCAATTTGAGTCATTAGATCAATTTCAAGTGCAGAATGTACCTCAGTAGAAGATTCAGAATCAGAATCTTCATAATCAGAATCATCCCATTCTTCATCTTGGCCATATATCTTTGCATTTGAGAAAAGTGAATGCAATACTCTTCATCTGAAGTATAATATAGCCAATTCTCTTGTTCTTCCAACATTGCAGCCTCATTATCTCTTTTCTTAGCCAACTGAGCCTTCTTTGTGTAATATTCATAATCTTTTACTACTTTTACTCTGCAGTCTCTGGCAAAGTGACCAGGTTTTCCACACTTAAAACACAAATCTTTCTCTTTCCTCTCTTCCTTCTCTTCTTTCTTCTCAAACTTACTTTGTTCTCTATCTTCATTCTTCTTATATTTCTCTTCTGAACTCCCCTGTTCCATTCTGTACTTACCCTGAAACTTGTTCTTTCCATATCTCTTGTTGAAAGTGTTAGTCAACAAGGCCAATTTTTCTGCAATCAGCTTGATATCATCATCTTCTTCTGATCGTTCCACCTCATCAGATTCTTCCTCTAACTTGGGTATTTCAGACAAATACACAGATTTCTTTGCAGTTTTGATCACCTTAGATTTTCTTTCTGAAAGTAAGGCTAATTGATCAGAAACACTTTTCTTCTCTTCCACTACTTGCTTAACCGAATCCTCATGTTGATTTAGAACACAGAATAGATCATTTAAATCTTCTTCACACATGTCTTTATTCATTTCAAGACTAATTGCAAAAGATGACCATTCTGAATTAAGAGAATTCAGAAATTTGTAGTTAATCTCAGACTTTGTCTTTTTCAACCCATTCCTCCTGAGGTCATTCAAAATAATACAAAACTTTTCATAAGTCTGATTTAAACTTTCACACTCTTTTGCTTTGAATCTTTCATAAGCATTGATGCATTGGTTTAACTTTGCTTGAATTGATTTTGCAGTACCAAGCATTTGCTTTTCAAGTTCATCCCACATTTCTTTTGTTGATGTTCCACTATCAATTCTATTAAAAACCTCACTGGGAACAGCCAAAGTCAACAGCGTAACAGCTCTTTTGTCAATTGCATGTCTGATTTTCTGTGCTTCTGAGTACTGTGAAAAATTCTTCTTCACCCTAGTAGCAGGAATTTCTGGAGTTGTATCAGTTGCAGTTGTAGCTTGAACATCGACATAAACTTCAATTGGACCTTCTCGTATTGAAATCATCAAATTCTCATCGATATTGTCCAAGAATTGTATCATACAAATTTTCCATTGCTGATATTCGTTAGGAATAAGAACAGGAGGTTTCGTCTTAGATCCCATTGAGAGAAAATCTTTCGAAGACATGATTGTAAGATGAATAAAATCGAATCAACAGAAAGACAAATTGAATTTCTTGAACAAACGTACAACAAATTCAAGAATTACAAAGAATTCAAGAATTGTGAATAGCAGCGGAATCAATTGACGAATTAATCAAGAAATCTTCAAGAACACTATCTCACGAACACGATCTTGAACGAATTTGTTTGTTGAGTTGCTCTGATACCAATTGTAGAAACCAGTATTCAATCTTACAATCAATTAAGATCAATTAAACAATAAATGATAGAGATTTGGATCAACACACTTGTATTCAATCAAGAACATATTACAGATCTAGGGAGAGAATCTCTCAAAGATTACAAAAGCTGAATACAATGATATGCGTGAATGTTATGCAAAGATTAGTTAGTTTACAGTTGCTAACTCCTATATATACTGTAAAGGAAATACTAAAGCTACAGTACATATACATCAAAGACTAATAAGAACATTACACGTATCCTAATTACATAACATAATATAAAGGAAAATATCCTGTCATAAGTTCTGAACATGTTGTTCAGAACTTCTGAACATTCTTCTGATAAAGCTCCTCAGAACTTCCTTCAAGTACTTGTGCTATTTTCATCTTCATCATCAGAAGTTCTGAGTCTCCTACTCAGAACTCTGACCCTTCTGTTCAGATTCCACACTTGTAATCTTTTCGAATCTTCTCAGATCAGAACTTCTGAGTCTTCTAACTCAGAACTCTGAGTCTTCTATTCAGATCCCAACACTTGGTAATTTGACAAAACTCCAGATCTAACAAGCATCATATTCATTTTTGCATGAGAACTAAAGCATTTCATTCAAAGATTGTTTATATAGTTGTTCATATAAACAAATTTCAATTCTTTGATACCTTATCCTTTTATGATCATCATTCATGATATTTGATCTAATTGATACATTGTCAAATTCTCAAACAAGTCCTTCGAATTCATTTCATTCATTCATTATTCTTGTTTTGAGAATTCTTCATCGTTCAAATGCTCAAATATTAATGATTATTATTGAGGAGCATACATTCTGATGACAATGTCATTCAAATGCTGAAGTTCATATTTGTTCAAGCTAAACTGTTGAACAACACAAATCATTTTAGGACAATTTCACGCGATCAGTGTGTGACCATACAGAACTTCTATGGATCCACGTTAACCAGTGTTTCCTACCCAAGAAGTTATCCTTGAGTGATTGAGGGGTGAGGGGTCTACATCAAAGAGTGGGGGAGATTACTCATCCGGTTGAGTATCTCATTGTGCTGAGGTAAAATGTAAATGAGAGTTTGGGTAGAAGTGAGCGGATTAAAAACAGAAAGAGGGTGTGAGAACAGAGTTAAAAGAATAAGAGAACTCTGTACCATCCATTTTCTGAGCCGAGAAGCCACATTTCTGATAGGTTCACATTCTTTGGTGACCATCATTGAAACAGGAAGTTAGCCCATGCCAACTCTGGCTTTAACCCCACCAGCTACTCATTTCTTTCTTAACAAAGGAATGTTTCATTTTTCTTGGGGACGCAGCATATAGTCTATCTGATCTTCACTCGGAAGGTCTAGATATTGAAAAAAAGGAAGTTTGCCCCACCTTCGCTCTTCATTCATGCACATTGAGTCCGTGGAAAATTGTTGTTGTCTCAACAGTTTACACGCTTTGAGCCTATTATTCAAGCATATGTTGCTTTATTCGTTCTACACAAGCACGTACACACAAGGAATATGTTTTCTTGTCATAACGTTCATAGAATTTCCTTTGTGATTTTCGATGATTGAATGGAAGCCCTGGGGGAGTGAACATCAAAAAATCTCCTTTACAAAGTACATCCGTTGTACTAAGTGGCTCCGTGCTACTTACAGGCATTTTAACTGATTCATCCGGTGTTTCAAGGTTACCACATTCTTTTGTCTGAATTTGAAAAGATTCGGATAAATTCTTTTGGAATTGCAGGTTTATCAAATCAAGAAGGAGAAGAATGTTACATGTGGTGAACAAAGTGCTGAAATTGATGAAGGTTTTGATGATCATGGTGCTCACAATCATCAAAAGGGGGGAGAAATAGTATACTAAAGAATAGGGGGATAAATAATACCCTGAAGAAAAGAGAGATTTGTCAATGAATGATTAAGGGGGAGAAATGATGTGATGTGCTAAAGTCAAGAAGACATTCCGAGATAATTCTGAGGTGTTTCGAGAAAGTTCGTTGTTCGAAGACAGTTCACGGTCAAAATAAGATGAAGATACTAAGTTCAAGAAATCATTCAAAGTTTGAGTTCAAAGCTTCAAAGCCTCAAAGTTTCCAAAGCTTCAAAGTTCAAAACTACAAAGTTCAAAGCTGCAAAGATCTGAAATTTGCGTTCAAGACTTGAAGAAAAATTGTTGAAGATTACATTTCAAGATGAGTGACTTTTCAATGTGAAAGACGAAGACTTTTCAATTTTTACTGAAGACTGATCAAAGATGAGAGTTTAAAGACTATCAAAGCATCAAAGTTCAACGTGAACTTGTGAAGATTCAACTGTTTGAAGAGCTGAAGACTGCTGTCATATTTTTAAATCTTGAATCCAAAGGGGGAGAATGTTAGAGCATTATTGTATTCAAGATTTATTGTAAAGTCTTGTAATGGTCAAACATTGTAAAGTCAAAGTCAAAGTTGTTTAGTTGGAAAGTCAATGTAATTAGAAATACTTGTGTTGTAATTCATAGGTATAAATAGGATTAGTTAGCTTAGTTGTTAAGCAAGTCAAGTAAGTCATTAGGAGAGTTCATAATTGTAAAATCTAGAGAGAGATTCTAGAGAGAGAATCTAGAGAGAGAAAGTGATTAATTCCTATGTAATTCTCTAGATTCTTGAAGATCAATGGATGAATTCTTGTTTACCTAATATATCTGGAGTTTACAATTGGTTCTGCTGATATTGGTGGAGCTGGTAGACCTCTGTTTGCAGCTCTTTCTCTTATTTTCTCCCCCTCAAGATGACCTAATGATCTATCAGAATCATCATCAGAGTCATCCTGACCCTTTTCCTTTGTACCTTCTGTTCTGCAGGTAGTATCTGGCTTTTTGGGTTGTGTGGCACCTGCGGCTATCATCTTAGCACACAAATCATCGCAGATGCCCAGAAGGTAAGCTACTTCTGCCTCTGAGTTGAACCTGAGTCTACCCACACTTGCCTGGAATTCTCTGACGTAGTTTGCATTGGCCATGGTGAAGGCAGTGATAAATTCTGTCATCTGGTTGAGTACCCCTTATCCAAGTTCTATAAGATGTGCTCTAGTCATGTAGTCAGAGGGCTTGATGGCCTGAGTTTCTTTTGTATTGTGCTCCTGGAGTTGCTCTAGGGCCTTCTTTAAGTATTATAGTGTGAGGCTCGGGGAAGCAGGGGTTTGCTCTTTCTTCAGTTGCTCAAGGAGATCTCTGACAGAGGCCTGGAAGGCAGAGCTTGTTGTTTTCTCGAATTCAGATGCTGAGTGGCAGCAGAGGTTGTTGCAGCTATTTTCAGTTAGGCGCAAGCATTTCTCACCTCTGTGGATAAGTTGTCCATTTTGGTGTTTAGATCAGTAATGGCCCGTGTAGTGGTATCTGCAAAAGAGTCAAAAGAGATTTTCAACTCTTTCAACGTGTTGCCCACAGAGGTGACAAGGGTTTGGAACTCATCCCTTGAGACATGTGGACTTGGTTTAACCTCTGGGGGAACACATGCATCCCCAGAGTGAGTCCCTGTTCCTGGGACACCTTCTGTCACCACTATATTGATGTTGAGGGTGGAAGGATTTCCATCAAATCCTTGAGTAGAGGCTTTTTGAGCCTCAGACTCTATAGAGGTTCTGTCAAGAACATTGTCCTGATCCACTCTAGAGATGGGTACATGAATATTCTGAGGGTGACTTGGGGACTTATCTAGAGTCCCTTCGTCTTTGTGCGCACTAAGCTCCTCTGAAGAGCCTTGGGGTCCTAATTGTGTGCGTGTAGCAGAGGAAACAAATTCCTCTGCGGGGATTTCTGTTGTGATCTGGGGCGAAGGATCACAAACTAAAGGCAAGTCCTTTGGAGAGGACTCCCTTGGAATGGTTTCTCCGGATTCTAATGGCACAGAGGTGGAAATAAGTTCCTCTGTCCGGTTTGCAGGGGTTGGGCTCGAGCTGTGCTGCTCTGTTTCAATAACACCTTCTGCCACTAGACTGGCGGTGTCAGAAATGAGGGCTGCACTCGGAGGTGGTAGGGGTTGTGTGCCTCTTCCATCTACGACATCTTTTTGGGCTTCACCCTCTGTTGCTACTTCTACCCTAATGCCTTCGGCTTCTGTTATATTACTTGCATCTTGTATGAGTGAGGCGTACAGGTGATGGAAAGTAGGCAAGTGTCGTAGATCTGGGTGCAGAGGTCCGTCTTTTATTTTGTCGCATTCCTCTGTATCAGAATCCATCTCTGAGATTGTAAAGGTTGGGTTTGAGGTGTCCAAATCTGTGATGGCTTCTGCGGTCCATCCTGAGGTATCTAATGAGTCTGCAATGTCAGGGCGTTGGAGGAATGCAGAGAAGTCACCATGATCTGCATAGTTGATAGGAGTTGGGGATTGCAGAGGTTGTTGACGGGTTTCTTCTGCTGTTTCTTCTTCCTCTGAGATTGTCTGCAGAGGTATGAGGGGCTTCTTTGTCTTCTTCTTGCTTTTCTTGCTTTTTGGTTTGGGGGAACCCTCCTCTGAAGACTTGTGTTTTCTTTTCTTCTTCTTTTCTTTTGGAGGTGGAGGTGCAGAAGATCCGACCACTGTTTCTGCTGGAGGCGATTGTTGGGTCTGTTGGGGTGGTGCGACACTTGTAGAAGCACCCTCTGTGGTTTTCTTTGATTTGTGGGCCTTCTTCTTTTTCTTGGGTGGAGTAACAGAGGGTTTTGTCTTGGAAGTAGAGGTTTCTAGCTGGCTTATCTGAATATGGAAGTTTTCCTGAACTTGTAGGTGTTTAGCTAAGGCCACTGCCCACTCTTCATCAGTAATTCTCTCTACTACCTGGGCTTCTATAGAGGCTCCTAGATGCGGGGGTGTCACTAGACTCGGTTCAGGAGTCCGGTGATCGCGTATATATGCTAACTTAAGCTCCTCATCACTTGCATATGCCAGAAGTTTGGTTGGCAGAGGTCTACAGAAATTGTAACCTTCTAAGTGCTCTGTTTGGGTGTTCTTTCCCATAGGGGATGTTTTCACAACGGGTCCCTCCATTGGCCATTTCTCTATGCGCAGCAGAGGTTCTAGAAGAACACCTAGAATCCTCTGATATTGTAGTGGGGGGAGAGCTTGGCTTGAGGGTCCTTTTGCCCTATGTGAGGATATTCCGTGGTCGATCGTGTTCACTATCTCTTGTAACATAAGAGTGGCATAGTCCAGAGGCAAATCATAGTACACCCCGTACATGATTGCCATGATTTGATGAGAAGTTTGGTCTGGACTACCCACTTTTCCAGTTAGGCACCTGTTCAGGATGGAAAATAGTGTATTCCACAGAGGGGGAACCTATTCCTTCTGAAATCGTTCCTTTTCTTCAATTCGGTGTTGTAGCCCAACATTTCTGCGAATCTACAGAGTTCTACATCTGAGGGTTCCTCTGCGTACTTCTTGATTCCCAGAAGTCCTCTTGTTGGTAGACCAAATTCAAGGGAGAACTTAGTTATGTTGAACTTTATTTCTAGATATTCTGTTTGGCCAGGTTTGGAAATGTATCCCTTGATTTTCCTATTGTCTTGGTCATAAAAACATCTCTACCATAACTGGTTGAGGTATCTGGCAGGGATCTTTTTAACGTTCTTTGTTAGCAGAGGGGAAAGGTAATGGTTTTCCAGGATGTTCAGTAATATTGCATGTTCTTCCCCAAATGCTGTTCTTGAGGGAACAAGGAAGTGATTATTGGGTTTCAAGGGAAGAACATGTTCAAAATGTTCATCTTCCAGAAAATTTTGAAGGTGGGTTGTCGGAGTAAAAGCCACTGATTCTCCTGAGTTGTCTTGTTCTATATTTCCGGCCATGGTAGGGTTCTGTGAGTGCTCAGAATGGGCTGGGGAGTTCGCCGGAGTGTTTGAGGTGGAAGCCATTGATGATTTCTTCGAAGAATGGAGTAGAAATGGAGAAGTTGCAGGTTTTGCAAGGTTAGCCGGAGAGGAAGGAAGGTGTAAATTCGTAAAAGAAAGAGGAAGAGGGTAAACGGTGTTATATAGTGGGGTAGAAAACGGATAGAATTCCATGGTTAAAAGTGAATTCAATGTTTGCTTTGGTTCACATTTCAGAAGAACGTGTGGCATGCACGTCCAATGATGTAATACCCCGGGTAAGTCCGTTAGATATTTTACCTATCCGTCAACTTAATTTAACCATAAGATATAATGATTTGGTTAAGTTTGAGATAAGTTATAAGGTTTGTGAAATCCCAAATCTAGCAATATGTAAAGAACAAATGTAGAGAGAATCTAGATAGCAAACTTGTCATCCATATATTGATCTCTGAAGTACAAATGACAAAATGCTAAAGCGGTTTCTAAAGGGTCTCTAAAAGGTTTCTAGCTAATGATCTAGGCAAGCCTATTTATACCCATAACATACAAGGTATAAAGGCAATTACAATACAGTATAGACTAATACAGAACATTGACTTTATAGTAAATCTTGAATACAATAATGCTCTAACAATCTCCCCCTTTGGATTCAAGATTTTAAAAAAATATGACATCAGTCTTCAGCTCTTTGTAAAGTCAATCTTCTCCAACATACACTTTGTCAAACCATTTTCAAGTCTTGTATATGAAAAACAGATCTTTGCAACTTTATCAGCCTTTGATAAACTTGGAACAAGAAGGATGCGAAACCATCAGATCTCGGACCAAGAAGGATGTGAAATCATCTATATTGTTGAACTTTTAGGTGTAAGGATATTCCGAAACGCTCAGAACTAAGATGACCAAATTCAGCAAGATTTCAGACTTCACATGATCCTTCTCCCCCTGATCTTCAGTCTTTGTTCACGAATCTTTGACTTGAAAGCTCTTTGACATGAAATATCTTTGACTTGAAATATATTTGACTTGAAAGCACTTTGACATGAAATTGAATTAAACATTTCTCCCCCTTTTTCGATGAAAGTGAGCATCATTATCATCGAAAACCTTCTTCAATTTCAGTCACGTCTCTTAGTATTACTAACAATCTCCTTCTTAGTGGATAACCTTGCTCCCCCTCAAAATAAGAATTTTGGAGCAATTTGTTTTCTCCCCCTGAAAGTATTCATATATATCAATAACGCACAGTATTTGAAATTGTAGCACAAATTTTAAAAAAAATTACACAAGGAAAATAAAATTCATTGAACTTCATTTTATAACTACTAACATTTGATCATTTGAAAGCTTTACAAAAGAAATTCAACTTAATGAAATTTAACAATATTTCAATCAAATGAAATCAAATGCATGTGTTTGGATTCAAAAACAAGACATCATTGCATATCAAGTTACAAACGTTCAGTTTCAACCCCTTTATTAAATCTATTTGGTATGCTAGCATGCGAAATATGATTAGCATCAAGCGTATGCAATTCTAAAACATATAAGAATACTTTGCTCTACTCACACTATTTGTCCAAAATCAGAATTTCATAAATTTACGGGTTTATCGCGACTTTGTATTTTCCCAAGTTTCAAGAGATGTGTGCTCATTGGCATCTTTTGATTTTGTGCTCATTGGCATCCTTTGATTTTGTTCTCATTGGCATCCTTTGATTTTGTGCTCATTGGCATCTTTTGATCAAAAAGTTTAGTAAGAATAAGATACACCGTTAAACATGACTTTCTATCTGGTTCTATAGCAGGATATGGGTTAGCAGATCCCAGACCAGTTGGCCTTAGGTGCTAGGTGACGAGCACCCCTTAGAACTTAATTTCCCAAACCAGAAAGGCCACATCGATATATCTTAAACCCATTTGTACCAGTAGAACATGGCTTTCTATCTGGTTTTATTGCAGGATTTGGGTCAGCCGATCCCAAACCAGTTGATCTTAGGGACTAGGTGTCGAGCACCCCTTAGGACTTACTCTCCCAAACCAGAAAGGCCACAGGTACAAACTTTCAAAGTAAATGATTTTTATTTGTTTATTTGATGCATCGCAATCACTTGGTTCTAAAAACATAATGCTTCCCCCATATTTTCGTTTCCATCCATCATTTTGACAAATAGATTTTTTGAGCATTATATTCTATATAAGTCCAGATTCACATAACTTTGAGCATTCAGCATAATTTCATTCTTGTTTTGCTGACCTTTCGATTTATTTCAGAAGTGAAAGTTGAAACAAATGTAACTCAGATAATACAAAAATTGCTTGTAAAATTACCCTTGACACACATTTTATTCGTTGAATGAAAAATTGAAAATTTTCATTTCATTGAATTAAATTTGTGAAGGTTCAAACTTTCAAATTCAATAGAAATAAAACATAATTCAATGTTACCTTTCACCACTTGTTCCTTGAAACAAAAAGATGTAACAGTTAAGGATATCACCTGAGAAGTATGAGTTCTAAACTGATTTGTTTAGAAGTCTTTGTCTTTGAAGTACGGGCCCTGAACTGAATTGTTCAGAAGCCATAGTCGTTGAAGCACGGGTTCTAAACTGAGATGTTTAGAAGCTATAAACGTTGAAGCACGGGTTCTGAACTGATGTATTCAGAAACCAAAGACGTTGAAATCCGGGTTCTAAACTGATGTGTTTAGAAACCATTTCTCTTTGCTCCCCCTTAATGGTACAAATACTCTTCAAGAAATTCACCGCTTCTCTTCTGTTTTCAATCATGTGTGTGGTATATATTTCCAAATCAACATAACACATGATGATCCTGCAAAACAGATTAAGCAGATTTTGGTACCCAACGGGACTTGGGTCCTAGTGTGTTAGGTGTAGATTTCTTTGAAGGAATACTGTAAGTACCGTACCAAAAAGAAGTATAATCTTTATGCACAAAATCATTTGAACCACAGTAAGAACAACATATTTTCTTATGTGCCAACCTAATCAGATGATTTACGGAATGAATAGGATTAGATTTAGCAGAAGATTTACCTTTTGGAGCATTGTTCTTCTTTGCATTTGATGTGGCGAAAGATGATTTTGGCACATCTTTCTTCGGAATTGTTGTGCCTTTGACTCACCATTCCATCTTCACCTTCTTGAAGACTGGAACTTCTTCAGGTTTGGAAGTATTAATTTTAGACACTTTTGGTTTGTTATCTGATTTATCAATCAAAGGATTATAGAAGAGATTTGTGGAACGAATCTGATCTTTTGAGAAATCGGTTGATCTATTAAATTGTTTGGAATGAATGTTTTTAAACCTTGAACTTGAAGCAGTTTTAAAAGAGTATTCAGAATCATTTGATTTAACAAATGGAGTCTGAAAGATAGTATCATGACTGGCCTGCTTTGAGACATCAAATTTAAAAATGACGTCTTCAAGTTCTTTGACTTTGTTTATTAAAACATTTTTCTCTTTAGAAATTAGATCAAATTTCTTTTGGAGATCAGATTTGATCAACTGATCCTTCATAATATCAGCTGATAAACCAGATAATCTTTTGGTAAGATTAAGAATCACATCTTCAAAATATTCGCGTTCCGATTCAAAATCTTTTTCCAAAAACTTTCTTTTATCAGTAATCTCTTTGAAAATTTCCATATTTTTCTTTTTAAGGGTTTTACTTAACTTTTCAAAGAGATTTTTCTTTTCCGTGAAATCTTTTCTTTCCTTTTCCAAAAGATTTTCTAATTCACAGATTTTCACGGAAAGTTCAGAACTTTTAATCTCAAAAAATTTTCGTTCAGTTTCAAATTTAGCTCTTTCTTTTTCGAGCTTGTCTTTTTCTAAAAATAAAACTTTCTCAAAGTCTGAAACTTGTTTTGAAAGTTTTATACATTTCAGCTCAGTCTCTTTCTTTTCTTCAAAAACTTTCTTTTCTTCAAAAGAAAAATTAGACAGTTTTCTCTTTAGATCGACATTTTCACTGTCTAAACTTTTTTCTTTAATTTCTTTTAATTGAGCATGTAACTTTAAGTTCCACTTCACTCTCTTTTCTTCTCTTCTCTTTAAATCGGCATTTTCTTTTTGAAGAATTGTTACTTTCTCTTGAAGATTCTCGATTTGATCGTGCAGACGTGAGTTGTCTTTCTTTGTTTCAAGATCTGCAATATAAACTTCAAGATCAGTTATTCTTTTAGTAAGTTTAGCATTTGAAGAAGAAATGTCTAAAATTTGTCGTTTCAGATCAACATTTTCTTCATCCAATGCTTTATTTAAAATAGGAACTGAAGGATTTGAAATAGGAGTTGAAGAATTTGAAGCATTGTCTTTAACAGGAGTTTGTGATATTGGAGATGTTTCTGTTAAAAGAACTTGTTGCAAAATTCCATTATTTGACTTAACAGGAACATGTGGTTTTGGAGGTGTTTTTGTTATAATAATTTGTTGCAACATTTCATTATTTGGTTTAACAGAAACATGTGGTTTAGGAGGTGTTTCTGTTATAATAACTTGTTGCAACATTTCATTTGTTGATTTAACAAAAACTTTTGCAATTGGAGGAATCTCCTTTATCAAAGTTTGCTTCAAATCTTCACCACTGATTTTAACAATAACTTGTTGTAAAACCATCTTGAATATTGCTATAAATTGATCGTTCAGAAGATCAAGCAGAAAGTGTGTTAGGACACTGAAGTTGTCCTTTATAATAGAAAGTTTTGTAAAGCAATAGCTGTGTTAAAAGGCTTATGCTTAATTGTTGGAGCAAGTGATGAAGACTATAAATAGGTCTTTACTTGTAGTTTGTAAGAAGTGAATTCATTAATACAAGATGTAGATCTCTAATCACTTTGTGTTCTCTCTAGGTTAGATTTCCTTTTCAATAATGTTCTTCATCATCTTGTTACACAATACTTGGATTGTATGAAGATCATGGACCTAACAAAGTGTATGAAAATACACTATACAAAAAAAATTATATAAAATTTTTTTCTTGAAAAGTTCTTACAGTGTATGAAATACACTATAGAAAAAATTTTGGAATAAAAAAATTTCTCAAATTTTTATTTTTTACAAGATTTCGGATGTTTAAGGATTCGAAATCAATGAATTCGAATGTAGAAGGATTTGAATTCAAGGAATTCGAATGCAGAAGGGTTCGAATTCAATCAATTCGGATGCTGAAGGATTCGAATTCAAGGAATTCGAATGCAGAAGGGTTCGAATTCAATCAATTCGAATGCAGAAGGGTTCGAATTCAAGATTTGTAAAAATTAAGAACACTCCGAATTGTCCGAAATCAAGTAGAAAATCCCTTGAATGGTCCGAATTCCGTATGAATGATCCGAATTCACCAAGAACAATCTGAATTCTTCACTTTGAACACGAAAATCACTGATTCTGCCATAACTCTTTCAATTCTTGATCAAATGAGATGAAACTTATATCGATTTGTTCGTAATCAAAATCCGCACACTTTTCTTGTTGATCACGACTCGCAATTCGATCGATTTAAACGAATTATGATCCAAAACAATGAATTTTGAGTTTTCGAACAACAATCCAAAATTTGATCAAATTGTGTGAATATGTGCAGTAAATGATGATAATCCAAGAATTAAAAGTTTTCAGTGATCAATTCCGAGTGCAGTAATGCTAAGAAATGATCCAAGAAATCAAAATCTAGAAAAACTTTATGTCTGAATAATAAGTGTTCAGATGAACAGTGATGAACAAAAGATCCGAATTCTTCAAGGTCAGTGCAAAAAATCTTCAATTTGGTCTTTGATCTGCTTGAATCTCCTGTTAAGCTCTGATAGCAAATGTGAAATCCCAAATCTAGCAATATGTAAAGAACAAATGTAGAGAGAATCTAGATAGCAAACTTGTCATCCATATATTGATCTCTGAAGTACAAATGACAAAATGCTCAAGCGGTTTCTAAAGGGTCTCTAAAAGGTTTCTAGCTAATGATCTAGACAAGCCTATTTATACCCATAACATACAAGGTATAAAGGCAATTACAATACAGTATAGACTAATACAGAACATTGACTTTATAGTAAATCTTGAATACAATAATGCTCTAACAAGGTTAAGGGTGTTTTGGGTCATTTTGGAATAGTTTGAGCCAAGAAGATAATTTTGACCTATATTATCTCTTAAGCCTCGTATACTCATCAGATACCTAAAATAGAAAGAGTGTGTGTGTACGGGAGTTCTGGAGGCAAAAAGAAGCAGTGGACGAAACCTACGGTTAGAGCATCAATCGATTGGGTTAGAGGCGATTTTGAGGTAAGTTTCTTTACAGTATGTATTTGTAATCACGAATAGAAGATATCTATCGGTTTAGAATTTCTAATTTCGCGTCTTGATTAGATTTCAATCGATTTCTAGGTAAGTGAAACCGACTGTGTTCTTGAAGACTCCCGGTGGAGTCCCGGTACTGTCGACTCCCGGTGGAGTCCCGGTACTGTCGAATCCCGGTGGAGTCCCGGTATTGTGAACTCCCGGTGATCGAGACTCCCGGTACCAAGGAGTCCCGGTACTGAGAAGTCCCGGTACTCTGTGTAGTCCCGGTAGTTTGCTAAGTTTAGTGGTACAGTTGAGAACAGGAACTAGTAGGCTTTATATGTTTGGCTAGTAAAGCGGTGTATGTATCTTAAATTGTTTCAGATTCTGTGGAGTCGTGATAAGAGATAAGACCATTTTGAAAGGAGATTGCGAGCTGTGTAATAATCAAAACAGGTGAGTTTTACTTTAAAAACGTTTTTAACTGGAATACATACATGTATGGATTGGGAATGTGATAGTCGATGATTAAGTGTATATATGTAAATTATAATATATTGAGATATTATATTTACATGGGTATTATATTATGTTATAATACGTTGGCCGGGCTTAGGACCGGAGTGTTTGGCTGTAAAGGTCGTACAGCGTCGTTTGGCTGTAAATGTCGTACAACGTTGTTAAATTATTAGTTGGCTTGCTACCAACTAATATGGCCAGGAAGAATGAGCAAGGAAGGTACAAGATATGTGAGCTTAATTGAATATATGTGATTGTGTTGCGTGATTTATATGAATGAAGTTTATATAAATGGTCTTTAACCTAACAGGGATTTTTCTCACTTAGACCCTTAGGTCTAACCCTCATTTTGTTTTAAAAATATGTATTCTAGGTGGTGGATCGAGTAAGGGCAAATGATTAGAGTAATCGATGGATAGCTTTTGTGAAGGAATGCATGATGAAGATTTTAGCATGTTTAGCAGTTCTATTATAATAATTTAAATGTTATGTATGTATTTAGTATAAAGTTTGTAGTAGAATGGCTTTTTCTGATTGTAGAAGACTACGGGACCGTACTTGTAATATGATTTTCGTTTATCATATCAATGTTATGTTACATTATGTGATCTGTTGTGTGTATGGGAATTGGGTTGTTACAAATGGTATCAGAGCCCTAGTTTAAGGGATTTAGGTATTTGTATCTGTACCTAGACTTAAACTGCATGTGAAGTAGGATGTCCCTATTATTGTAGAACCTTGGGATATTAAGTATAAAAGGTAGAAGGAACATCATATAAGGTAATTTCATATTACACCTGGCCAGTGTAATTGTGATCTTACAGGTACATGTTTGAACCGGAATACCTTATTATATGGGGTATGAGCTTATGTGTATATTAACCTTGTTTAAATCTATAGAATGGCAAGCGGTACACAAAATTCGAATCGAGGAGGAGGAAGAAATCCGAATAGTACGAATCCGCCAATAGGAACAGGGGAAAGGGGAGGCAGAACCGAGGGCAGAACTGGAGGTCAAACAGGGGGCAGAGCTCAGCCACGAGGTACAGAGTTAGTTACAAGGGATGACTTGATGGCAGAAATGGGAAGACTGCAAACTAGTATACAAGCAATGTTTGATCAAAGTCGTCACAATGAAGCTGAAATACCGGATCCCGGACCGGAAGATGAAATGCCAATCACACCGACTGTTGTACCAATACAAAGAGGTGCGACTACAAAATGTTTTTAAGCTGTAGACCTCCGACCTACTCAGGAGACAGGGATCCCGTGAAAGCAATGAGATGGATGAAGGAAATAGAAGCTATTTTCAAGACAAGCAAGTGTGCGGATGAAGATAGGGTATTGTACGGGGCAGCAATGTTAAACAAGGATGCTTTGTATTGGTGGGAATCTTTTATTCATTCTAAAGGATCTGATGTTTATTCTACCCTCTCTTGGGAAGAATTTGTGATAGCCTACGGAAAACAATTTTGTCCCCAAGCAGCCGTCAAACTACTGGAAGGGGAATTTATGAACTTACAACAAGGAAACTTATCCGTTCGAGACTACACTGCTAGTTTTCTGGAAAAGTCTCGGTTCGCAGAATACTACGTTGCTACGGAGACGATGAAGACGGAAAGGTTTATCTTTGGGCTGAACTCAGAAGTCAAAAGGCTAGTGACTGCAAAAGGACCCGATACCTTCTCAGCTGCAGTTGATGCCGCGAAGAATGTTGAAATAGATATTAGAAGGGATACTGGCGATACAAGTATCGGGAAGAGAAAGTGGGAAGGACCATAACACGATCCGAAGAAGTCCTGATTTCAGAGGTATGATAGCCGTCCGCTGTTTCGACCGGCGGAAAGACCATGTCAGAAGTGCAACCGTGTCCACCAAGGAAATGGCCAAGGTGATTTACGAGCGTGTTATAAGTGTGGGAAGACCGGACACGTCATTAAAGATTGTAAGGTAACGCGGTTATGTTTCTTATGCAATTCGCCAGATCACCTTCAGTCGGACTGTCCGCGGGGGAGGATACAGCAAGGTGGGTCTTCGGGCAGGCCAGCGATTGTTAAACCAGTAATACCAAGACTGGAACCGACAGTAACCAGAGGTCGTGCATTTCAAATGACTGAGAAAGAAGCGGAGGAAACTCCGGATGTGGTCACAGGTACATTTTTAATAAACTCTACACGTGTTAAGGTGTTATTTGATTCCGGTGCAAACCGATCGTTTGTGTCTCCTGCATCTGCTGCTTGCTTATATTTGAAACCTAAAATGCTAGAACGGGCTCTATTAGTAGATACGACAAATGATAATCAAGTGTCAGTTGTAGAAGTATTTGATGGCTGTGTGATAAATATAGAGGGGTGTAGAGTGCCGATACAATTGTTTCCTATAACTTTAATAGAGTTTGACGTCATAGTGGGAATGGACTGGTTAGCCGAGAATCAGGCTAACATAGTGTGTGATAAGAAGTTAATACATGTGGTATTACCTGAGAAAGGACCAGTAGTGATTTATGGTGATCGTAAGAATCATCAGTCTAGCCTTATATCTATGATAAAAGCCCGTAAGTGTGAATAAGGGTTGTCAGAGTTACTTGGCTTATGTGATAGATATTAAGTCAGAAAAGAATAGGATGGAAGATATTCCTATTGTTAGTGAATTCCATGAAGTATTCCCCGAAGACTTGAATAGTCTTCCGCCCACTAGACAAGTAGAGTTCGGTATAGACCTGATTCCTGGAGCCACTCCTGTAGCCCGTGCACCTTATCGTCTGGCACCTCCAGAGATGAAAGAGATGATGGCACAACTACAAGACCTATCCGATAAAGGCTTCATCAGACCTAGTGCTTCGCCGTGGGGAGCACCAGTGTTATTTGTGAAAAAGAAGGATGGTTCGATGAGGATGTGCATCGACTATCGGGAACTGAATAAGCGCACGATAAAGAACAAGTATCCATTACCCCGAATTGATGACCTCTTCGACCAGTTAGTTGGAGCTTGCTATTTCTCCAAGATTGATCTAAGATCCGGTTATCACCAGTTGAATGTTAAAGAAGAAGACGTTCTAAAGACTGCTTTTCGAACAAGGTATGGACATCACGAATTCTTAGTGATGCCGTTCGGACTGACGAACGCTCCAGCTGCCTTTATGGATTTAATGAATCGGGAATGTAAGCCGTATCTCGATAAATTTGTTACTGTATTTATCGATGATAAACTTACCTACTCCCGATCCAAAGAAGAACATGCGCAACATCTTCGTTTAATTCTGGAGCTATTAAAGAAGGAGAAGTTGTACGCTAAATTCTCGAAATGTGAATTTTGGTTACGAGAAGTTCAGTTTCTGGGGCATGTAGTTTCCGAAGAAGGCATTCAAGTTGATCCAATGAAAGTGGAAGCAATTGAAAAGTGGGAACCTCCGAGGACGCCAACCGAAGTACGTAGTTTTCTGGGTTTAGCCGGCTACTATCGGAAATTCATAAAAGACTTCTCTCGTTTCGCAACGCCTTTGACTAAGCTGACCCGGAAGAACTTGAAATTTGAATGGAAAGAAGAACAAGACGAGGCATTCCGGATATTGAAAGAGAAACTGTGCAGCGCGCCGATTCTATCGCTACCTGAAGGTTCGGAAGACTTTGTTGTTTATAGTGATGCGTCAAAACTGGGATTGGGATGTGTACTTATGCAACGTGGAAAGGTTATTGCTTATGCTTCTTGTCAATTAAAGGATCATGAAAGACAGTATCCTACGCACGACATGGAGATTGCAGCAGTCGTCTTTGCGTTAAAGATTTGGAGACATTATCTGTATGGTTCCAAATGTCAGATTTATACCGATCATAAGAGTCTCCAACATCTCTTTGACCAGAGGGAACTAAATATGAGACAAAGAAGATGGCTAGAATTGCTGAATGATTACGATTGTGAAATCCTTTATCACCCGGGAAAGGCAAATGTGGTAGTTGATGCATTGAGTCGTCAAGAAAGGGGTGGAACAATAATAGTTATTTCGCTACGAACTGAACTCCTACCCAACATATTTGACGAATTGCAGAAGTGTCAAGTGGAGGCTTATCAGGATGAACATCTAAAATCAGAACGATTAGCGGGGATGTCAGCATTGCTAGTAAAAGATGATCGTGGGTTATTGTGTCTGGGAAGTAGAGTGTGGGTACCTCGTTTGGGTGGGTTACGTGATCGTGTTTTACAAGAAGCTCATCAATCCCGTTTCTCTATTCACCCAGGTACAAACAAGATGTATAAAGACCTTAAACAATTCTATTGGTGGCCAGGGATAAAAAGAGGAATTGCTCAGTATGTGGAAAGATGTGATACTTGTAAGAAAGTGAAGATCGAACACCAAAAGCCGTTTGGTCAAATACAACGGCTAAAAATACATATGTGGAAGTGGGAGCAGATTACCACAGATTTCATCACGAAGCTACCAAGAACTCCGAAAGGATTTGATTCTATTTGGGTGATCGTCGACAGATTGACAAAGTCTGCACATTTTCTACCGATAAAGGAAACCGATTCGATGGAACGATTAGCTAAGCTGTACATTGACGAAATAGTAACTCAGCATGGAGTTCCAATCTCGATTATTTCTGATCGTGATAGTCGTTTTACTTCAAGATTCTGGAGAAGTTTTCAAAGGGAAATGGGGACTCAGATAAAGTTAAGTACGGCGTATCATTCCCAAACAGATGGGCAGAGTGAATGAACGATTCAGACCTTAGAAGATATGCTCCGGGCTTGCATTGTTGATTTTGGGGGATCATGGGATAAGCACTTACCGTTGATCGAGTTTGCATATAACAACAGTTATCATTCCAGCATACAAGCAGCATCGTTTGAAGTACTGTATGGTAGGAAATGTCGAACGCCTCTATGTTGGAACGAAGTGGGAGAGAAATACTTGGCGGGGCCGGAAATAGTTCAATTAACTGCCGATAAGGTTACTCAGATTAGAGAAAGATTGCAAGTGGCTCAAGATAGACAGAAGAGCTACGCTGACCGATGTCGAAAGCCATTGGAATTTCAAGTTGGGGATTTCGTAATGTTAAAAGTTTCGCCATGGAAGGGATTCATCCGATTTGGGAGACAAGGTAAACTTAGCCCAAGGTATATCGGACCGTTTGCATTTACAGAAAGGATCGGTGAAGTAGCTTACCGATTAGATTTTCCACCGGAATTGAGCAGGATCCATAATGCATTTCACGTATCGAACTTCCGAAAGTGTTTGGTTACTCCATATCAGTCAGTCTCCCTACCAGAGATACAAGTAGATGAAAGATTGAATTATGTGGAAGAACCAGAAGCAATAGTTGATCATAAAGTCAAAGTGCTGCGAAATAAGGAAATCAAGCAAGTAAAGGTTCAATGGAGGCATCATAGAGGTCAGGATGCTACGTGGGAATCCGAATCGGAAATGAGAGCCAAATACCCTCATCTTTTTACTTAACCGAATTCCGGGACGGAATTCTTTTAAAGGGGAGATGATGTAATACCCCGGGTAAGTCCGTTAGATATTTTACCTATCCGTCAACTTAATTTAACCATAAGATATAATGATTTGGTTAAGTTTGAGATAAGTTATAAGGTTAAGGGTGTTTTGGGTCATTTTGGAATAGTTTGAGCCAAGAAGGTAATTTTGACCTATATTATCTCTTAAGCCTCGTATACTCATCAGATACCTAAAATAGAAAGAGTGTGTGTGTGCGGGAGTTCTGGAGGAAAAAAGAAGAAGTGGACGAAACCTATGGTTAGAGCATCAATCGATTGGGTTAGAGGTGATTTTGAGGAATGTTTCTTTACAGTATGTATTTGTAATCACGAATATAAGATATCTATCGGTTTAGAATTTCTAATTTCGCGTCTTGATTAGATTTCAATCGATTTCTGGGTAAGTGAAATCGACTGTGTTCTTGAAGACTCCCGGTGGAGTCCCGGTACCGTCGACTCCCGGTGGAGTCCCGGTATTGTCGACTCCCGGTGGAGTCCCGGTATTGTGAACTCCCGGTGATCGAGACTCCCGGTACCAAGGAGTCCCGGTACTGAGAAGTCCCGGTACTCTGTGTAGTCCCGGTAGTTTGCTAAGTTTAGTGGTACAGTTGAGAATAGGAACTGGTAGGCTTTATATGTTTGGCTAGTAAAGCGGTGTATGTATCTTAAATTGTTTCAGATTATGTGGAGTCGTGATAAGAGATAAGACCATTTTGAAAGGAGATTGCGAGTTTTGTAATAATCAAAACAGGTGAGTTTTACTTTAAAACGTTTTTAACTGGAATACATACATGTATGGATTGGGAATGTGATAGTCGATGATTAAGTGTTTATATGTAAATTATAATATATTGAGATATTATATTTACATGGGTATTATATTATGTTATAATACGTTGGCCGGGCTTAGGACCGGAGTGTTTGGCTGTAAAGGCCGTACAACGTCGTTTGGCTGTAAATGTCGTACAGCGTTTGTAAGTCCCATAGTTGAAGCAACAATCAAGAAACTCCATAAATGTAGAATAGAAAATAGGCAAGAAGAACAATTTGTTGAATGATCTCTATTCATATGCTTTACAATACAATGGAGGAGAATTGAAAGTATACGACTCTCTCAAAGTATACTGATCTATCAAATAACTCTCAAAGTCTCTTATGACAATGTAAGCCCAAGACACCTATTTATAGTGTCTAATTACATGACATGGGCCCAAGCCCATTTAACTCCCATTAAACTCCCAAAGCCCAAAAGACTAATAAAGCTAATTACAAAACATTTGACTTTCATTGACTTTACATGGACTTTATAAAACTTTCTATATAATTGGGGCTTTCTAGACCCAACAGCGTTGTTAAATTATTAGTTGGCTTGCTACCAACTAATATGGCCAGGAAGAATGAGAAAAGAAGGTACAAGATATGTGAGCTTAATTGAATATATGTGATTGTGTTGCGTGATTTATATGAATGAAGTTTATATAAATGGTTTTTAACCTAACAGGGATTTTTCTCACTTAGACCCTTAGGTCTAACCCTCATTTTGTTTTAAAAATATGTATTCCAGGTGGTGGATCGAGTAAGGGAAAATGATTTGAGTAATCGATGGATAGCTTTTCTGAAGGAATGCATGATGAAGATTTTAGCATGTTTAGCAGTTGTATTATAATAATTTAAATGTTATGTATGTATTTAGTATAAAGTTTGTAGTAGAATGGCTTTTTCTGATTGTAGAAGACTACGGGACCATACTTGTAATATGATGTTTCGTTTATCATATCAATGTTATGTTACATTATGTGATTTGTTGTGTATATGGGAATTGGGTTGTTACAAATGAAAACTTGCCACGTCAGAAGTGTCAGAAAACGATTAGACGTCGTGTGCGTCCCATTAATGCTTGACGCGTGTGTGTTTCTACATCCAGACGTCTGTCACCCTCAGAAATAACCCGCATGTTACAGAATTTCCCTAAAAAGCCAAGTGTCAGAATCAACAGAAGCTCTGTAGTGGAATGAGCTCTGTGGTCTGAAACCTTCCTTTTATCTCCTCTTAGCTTGCACCTTTACCAAAAACGTTTGAAAAAGCATTGGAAATGATCGATAGAACTTTAGTACAGAATTTGCATTCACAAAGGCTTTGAGGCTCTGTTGAAGCCAGCAGAGGCTCTATGAGTGGAAATTTCTAATAACTAAAGATTCATAAAACTTTTTGATCATCCAAAGTTTTCATTGTTTTAAACACTGTTTTTAGGACATATTTGGAAATTGGTGTCCCGGAAAACTATTTTGGAAAAAGGTTTTGTGCGAGACATTCTCCTTTGATTTACCTTTGCTCAGCAAACTTACCTGACTTCTGTGGATTTGGTTGATCACAACTCTTCTTTGGCTCCCCCTTGAATAATCAACCTCTGTGGATCAATTCAAGGTCTCCTTCTGCTCCCCTTGACCTATGCTTGGATCAAATGAGATAAGTAATGCATAGAACATAGGTCAAACTCACTAGAGGCTCTGTGGAGATTGTCAGAGGTTTTGAGAATTCCCACAGAGGCTCTGTTGGGTGCAGAACTTTTGATGATAAGGAATTTACATACAAGAGAGTTTAAATATATACATATTCACAAGAGGATCAAGTATCACTTACAGAGGGTTTCAACTCATGTTTATCATACCCAACTTACTCACCAAGAAAAGAAATTTTTTCTCATCAAGTGCTTTGGTGAATAAGTCAGCAAGCTGGAATTCAGTGGACATAAAGTACATCTCTATTGTGCCTTGTTCAATATGATGCTTCAGAAAGTGGTAACGGATATTGATATGCTTTGTTTTTTAGTGCTGTACTGGGTTGGCAGAGATAGCGATGGCACTTTTTAAATCTCAGAGGATGGGTATCTTGTATTTGTAGTGACCGTAGTCCTTTAGCTGAGTTTTCATCCACAGAACGTGGGAGCAACAGCTAGCAGCAGCAACATATTCAGCTTTTGTTGTAGATGTTGACACACAATTCTGCTTCTTTGAAGTTCAACTGACTAGTTTACCACCCAGGAATTGACAACTCCCAGAGGTACTCTTTCGGTCAAGCTTGCATCCTCCATAATCTGAATCTGTGTATGCCTTTAGATCAAAGCCAGAGTTCTTCGGATACCAGAGCCCATGATTTTTGGTTCCCTTAAGGTATCTGAAGATCCTCTTTACAGCAAGAAGGTGGGATTCTTTTGGGTTAGCTTGATATCTTGCACAGAGGCATGTAGCATACATTATATCAGGTCTACTTGCTATTAAGTATAAAAAAGACCCAATCATGCCTCTTTAGAGCTTGTACTCTACAGATTTACCATCTGGATCTGAGTGTAACTTATTTCCAGTGGACATGGGGGTCTTCATTACAGAGGCATCAGAGGGCTTAAATTTTGAAAAAATGTCAGAGACAATTTAGCTTGATTTATGAAAATTCCCTCTGATGATTGTTTGACTTGGAGTCCTAGGAAGAAGTTTAATTCTCCCATCATACTCATCTCAAACTCACTATGCATGAGTTTCTCAAAATATGTGCATTGTTGTGCATTTGTAGAACCAAAAATAATGCCGTCTACGTAGATCTGTAAAAGCAGAATCTCATCACCTTTTCTTTTATAAAACAAAGTAGTATCGGTTGTACCTCTGTTGAAATCATTATCGACAAGAAAGGTTGAAAGACGTTCGTACCATGCTCTTGGAGCCTGTTTCAGTCCATACAGAGATTTGTCAAGATAGTAAACGTAGTTTGGGTACTTGGCACTTTCAACCCCTGGTGGCTGCTGGACGTATACTTCTTCTTGGAATTGACCATTCAGAAAGGCAGATTTTACATCCATTTGAAAAACTTTGAAACCTCCGTGGGTTGCGAAGGCTAAGAAGATTCTTATTGCTTCGAGTCATGCGACAGGGGCAAAAGTCTCATCGTAATCAATGCCCTCTGCTTGGCAATATCCCTTGCCTACCAATCTCGCTTTATTTCTAATGACCACCCCATCCTCATCCTTCTTGTTTCTGAAGACCCATTTAGTCCCTATTGCTTGTTTCCCTCTTGGTAGAGGAACTAGGGTCCATACCTTATTTCTCTCAAACTGTACAAGCTCTTCTTGCATTGCATCTACCCATTTTGGATCATCTACGGCTTCAGAGACACGTTTTGGCTCGATCACACTGATAAAATTTGTAAAGAAACAAAAGTTAGCAGTGGCTGATCTTGTCTTGATCTTTTCAGAAGGATCACCAATAATTAGGTTATGAGGATGGCTCTTCGTCCACTTTGTCGTTCCTGGAAGACGGTCATTAGCATCATCTAGTTGAACCTCTGTGGTTGCACACTGTGGTTCTGGTGCAACCTCTGTAGTGGAAGGTACTTCTGTGCTTGAGTTTGGTTCTTCAGCTTGTGGGAGTATTGGGATAAGAGTTGGAATTTGTTCCTCCGAGGATGTAGAGACTGAATCCTCGTTTTCCTCTGGTATTGGTGTCACACCCCGTTAAAGCGGAAACACGGGATGTGCAACTCAAGTTTCATAGCAAGAGTTACAGGATTACACCAACCATCAAAATACATTCAAAAGATGAAGACATTGTCTTTTACAATCGTTTTTCAAAAGGGGAAATGACATAATTAAAAGATAATTAAGAAAGCTTCATCACGTGTAGCCTTCCTAGATCCCAACCTTAAAGACGTTCTCCTGAAAAGCATGTCAATGAAAAGGTCAACTAACGCACTAGTTGGTGAGATCACAGGTTTAATGAGTACAACATTGTTTATCATAGCAAAATAGTTTAAATCCGCACAAGTGGATAAGGCAACCGGTTATGAAAACACTTGCTCATGGAAATAGTATGTATTATGTTTAAGTAGTGAGCCCGTTACCCGACCTATATGATAGCTGTAACATCCCTTAATCCCAACATACAAGTTTCATATAATTCACCACAAAATAACATAACATAATCCAATTACGGTCCCTTAAATTCTACAATTAGGTCTTTCAGTACAAACTTTTCGAATAAAGTAAAATACATAACAACTACTAATTATAACTGAAATCTTCATAATCATTCAACATCCACAAAAGCTAACATGATAAATCCTAACATTGTCTCTTGTTTGCTCCATGACCTGGAATACATATTTTAAAACAAAAATGAGGGTTAGACCTTGAGGTCTAGTGAGAAAAATCCCCGTTAGTAAAAGAAAACATTTGCACATAATTCACATAAGAATACCAAATATGACTCATGCATCATGTATCTTTCCATCTCTATCTCTTTTCTTTTCCTTGGCCATATTAATTGGTAGCAAGCCAATTAATTACTTTACACCGCTGTACTAAATACAGCCAACACCACTGTCCCTTTGTACAGCCAACTTTCACCGGTCCTAAGCCCGGCCAACTAGTACTCATACAATTCAATATTCATATAAACGCTATATGCACCATATTACATTTAATCACATATATGTATTCCATTTGAAAAACATTTCAAATAAAAACTCACCTCGTGCGTTATTACAAAAACTCTTTCAAGGTAATTCACGTAAATCGCCCCTTCACCGAATCTGAAATCACAAAATACCAAATATTTCTCTTAACACTAAACTCACGAAATCCTCAACCCAAGTCGCAACCCCAAAAAGACATGAAATCGCAATGAACAGTACAAGTCGCAACCGTGATGAATAGTACTAAGTCGCAACCTCTTACTGCGACTTCACCCCCGAAATCGCAACCCACTATTGCGACTTCACCCTAAGTCGCAATACACCACTGCGATTCCACCCTGGAGTCGCAACTTACTATTGCGATCCCAAACCCGAATCGCAATCAACTACTGCGATTCCAAGCCAAGTCGCAAACGACCATTGCGACTTCATACCCAAGTCGCAACCAACCATTGCGACTCCGATGAATGTCGCAGTCGTCCATTGCGACTTCGATGAATATTAACCTACTGCGACTTCGATGAATACTAGCCTACTGCGACTTCGATGAAAGTCTCAGTCTACTGTTTCATCCTAAAACCCAGATTTTTGCAGTTTTATTCTATGCATGTTTATATAACTTTGCAGATATGTTTTATACTACCATTAGAACACTATTCCAAACCCATAATTCATATACCTTCTAAAAATAACATAACCCACTTCTAAAGTTCATGTAAAACCTATTATACATAAAAAGAAGAATTAGGATGGATTATTACCTTGTTGTTTCAGATGAATTGAATCTTAAACTCAGTTGCAAACAATCAGATACTTCTTCCTCTTCCTTAGTTTCCTTCGACCTCTCTCACTCTCTCTCTAAAATCGAAAACACCACCTAGGCACACACTACACTTTGCTAAAAAATGGTAAAAAGGAGACACCTCATTCCTATAGAATGAAAGTCGGTTTTGGCTAACAGGAGGTGTCACCCAACTTTCCAAATGAACCTCAAACTTGTTCCATTTAACCAAATATACCCCTAAACTTTCATTAAAATTAAAACTTACCCCTTAACTTCTCATTCCTTAAAATACCCATATAAACTTATAAAATTCATATATTTTAAATTAAATAAAATACCTGGTAATTACAACATCTCCCCCTTAAAAGAATTCCGTCCCGGAATTCAGTCAAGTGAACAGATGAGGGTATTTGGCTCTCATCTCCGACTCTGATTCCCATGTCGCATCCTGACCCCTATGATGTTTCCATTGAACCTTTACCTGCCTGATCTCCTTATTCCTCAATACTTTAACCTTGTGATCAACTATCGCTTCCGGTTCCTCCATATAGTTCAACTTTTCATCCACTTGTATATCCGGTAGAGATACTGCCTGATCTGGTGATACCAAACACTTTCGAAAATTCGACACATGAAACGCGTTGTGAATTCTGCTCAACTCCTGCGGAAGATCCAATCTGTATGCTACTTCACCAATTCTTTCTGTAATTTCAAATGGCCCAATATACCGCGGACTGAGTTTACCTTGTTTCCCAAAACGTATGACTCCTTTCCAAGGTGAAACTTTTAACATCACAAATTCCCCAACCTGAAATTCTAACGGTTTCCGGCGTCGATCTGCATAACTTTTCTGTCTGTCTTGTGCCGTTTTCAATCTATCCCGGATCTGAGTAATCTTATCTGCTGTTAACTGTACTATTTCTGGCCCTGCTAACTGCTTTTCCCCCACTTCATTCCAACACAAAGGCGTTCGGCGTTTCCTACCATACAATACTTCAAACGGTGCCGCCTGAATACTAGAATGATAACTGTTGTTGTAAGCGAACTCTATCAAAGGCAAATGTTTATCCCATGATCCTCCAAAATCAACTATACAAGCTCGAAGCATATCTTCTAACGTCTGAATTGTTCTTTCACTTTGTCCATCAGTTTGTGGATGATATGCTGTACTCAACTTGATTTGTGTTCCCATCTCTTTTTGAAAGCTTCTCCAAAATCTAGAAGTAAAATGACTATCTCGATCAGAAATAATCGAAATTGGTACTCCATGTCGAGTTACTATTTCATTAATGTACAGTTTGGCCAAACGTTCCAAAGAATCGGTTTCTTTTATCGGCAAGAAATGAGCAGACTTCGTCAACCTATCCACAATCATAATCATTCACTAACTCTAGCCACCTTCATTGCCTCATATTCAGTTCCTTTTGATCAAAAAGATGTTGAAGACTCTCATGGTCCGTGAAAATTTGACATTTGGAACCATAAAGATAATGCCTCCAAATCTTTAACGCGAAGACAACTGCTGCAAGTTCCATATCATGGGTAGGATATTGCCTTTCATGATCCTTTAATTGTCGAGAAGCATAGGCAATTACTTTTCCACGCTGCATGAGTACACATCCCAAACCTAACTTAGAAGCATCACTATAGACCACAAAATCATCCGAACCTTCTGGCAATGCTAATATCGGTGCGCTGCAGAGTTTCTCCTTTAATATTCTGAATGCCTCGTCCTGTTCTGCCTTCCATTCGAACTTCAGATTCTTCCGAGTCAGCTTCGTCAATGGTGTGGCAATACGAGAGAAATCTTTTATGAACTTTCGGTAGTAGCCGGCCAAACCCAGAAAACTTCGTACTTCTGTTGCTGTCTTTGGCGGTTCCCATTTTTCAACTGCTTCCACTTTCATCGGATCGACTTGTATACCCTTTTCAGAAACTATATGCCCCAAAAACTGAACTTCCCTTAACCAGAATTCACACTTTGAAAATTTCGCATACAACTTTTCTTTCTTCAATAGTTCTAAAATCAAACGAAGGTGTTGCGCGTGCTCTTCCTTGGATCGGGAATAGATAAGTATATCATCAATAAACACAATAACGAATTTATCTAGATACGGCTTACATACCCGATTCATTAAATCCATGAAAGCAGCTGGAGCATTCGTCAATCCAAATGGCATTACTAGAAACTCATAGTGACCGTACCTGGTGCGAAAAGAAGTTTTCAATACGTCTTCTTCTTTGACCTTCAACTGATGATAACCGGATCTTAAATCAATCTTGGAGAAACAACAAGCTCCGACTAATTGATCGAAGAGGTCATCAATTCTAGGTAGAGGATACATGTTTTTGATCGTGCGCTTATTCAATTCTCTGTAGTCGATACACATTCTCATCGAACCATCCTTCTTTTTCACAAATAAGACTGGTGCTCCCCACGGTGAAGAACTTGGTCTGGTGAAACCCTTATCGGATAGATCTTGCAGTTGTGCCATCATTTCTTTCATTTCCGGAGGCGCCAAACGGTACGGTGCACGGGCTACAGGGGTGGCTCCAGGAATTAGATCTATACCGAACTCTAACTGTCTAACGGGCGGAAGACTGTCTAAGTCTTCAGGAAAAACTTCTGGGTATTCATTAACAACTGGGATGTCTTCCAACTTACTCTTTTCTAGCTTAGTGTCTATTACATAAGCTAAGTAACTCCGGCAACCTTTACTAACATACTTACGGGCTTTTATCATATTAATAAGATTATACTGATAATTCCTACGATCGCCATAAATCACTACCGGCCCTTTTTTAGGTAACACAACGTTTATTAACTTCTTATCACAATTTATATTAGCTTGGTTCTCGGCTAACCAGTCCATTCCCACTACCACATCAAATTCAACCAGGGCTATTGGAAATAACTGGATCGGTACTCCGCACCCTTCTATATCTATCACACAACTATCAAATACTTCTTTAACTGATACTTGATTTTCATTTGCCGTATCTACCAATAAAGCATGATCTAACACTTTCGGCTTTAAACGCATGTAAGCAGCAAATGAAGGAGACACAAACGATCGGTTTGCACCAGAATCAAATAACACCTTAGCACGTGTGGAATTTATTAAGAATGTACCTGTAACTACATCCGGAGTTTCCTCCGCTTCCTTTGCTGTCATCTGAAATGAACGGCCTCTTGCTCTTGCTGGCTCTGACCTCGGTACTGTTGGTCTAACACCCGATGCTCTTGTTGACGTGCCACCCGATGGTATTCTTCCCAATGGACAATCTGATTGAAGATGATCTGGCGAATTGCATGAATAACAGAATCTAACCACCCTACAATCTTTAGCAATTTGTCCAAACTTCCCGCACTTATAACAGTTTCTAGGATCTACTTGACAGCTTCCTTGGTGGAAACGGTGGCACTTTGGGCAAGGTCTTTCAGCTGCTCTAAAAGGTGGACGACTATCAAATCGCTGAAATCCAGACTTCTTCACATCGTGTGGTGGTCCTTCCCATTTTCTCTTTCCCGCACTCTTATCCCCAACATCCCTCTTATTGTCTCGCTCCACATTTTCCGCAGCATTGACTGCTTCTGAAAAAGTATTAGGTCTTGCTGCAGTTACCAACTTTCTAATCTCCGAATTCAATCCGAATACATACCTTTCCATCTTCATCTTTTCTGTGGCAACGTAATATTCTCCGAAACGCGACTTTTCCAAGAAATGGGCTGTGTAGTCTCTTACCGATAAATTTCCTTGCTGTAGGCTCAGGAATTCCTCTTCCAACTGTCTAACTGCGGCTTGCGGGCAAAACTGTTCCTTAAATGCTCTCGAGAATTCGCCCCAAGTAAAAGTTGAATATACTTCAGGTCCTTCAGAGTCAATAAGGGCTTCCCACCAATACAAGGCGTCTGCTTTCAACATTGTTGTTCCATATAACACTTTATCTTCTTCCGCGCATTTACTGGTCTTAAATACAGCTTCAACCTCCTTCAGCCATCGCATTGCTTTTACTGGATCTCTGTCCCCTCCATAAGTGGGTGGTTTACAGCTTAAAAACATTTTATAATCACACTTTCTTGGTACTGATGTGACAATAGGTGCGATAGGCACTTCACTTTCAAGGGTAGGGTCTGGTATTGCTGTTTCCGTATGATGAGTCTGGTTAAACATGGCTTGAATATTTGCCTGAAGTCTTCCCATTTCAACCGCTAGATCGTCTCTCGTAACAAACTCCGTGCCTCGCCCCTGTACACTGCCCCCTGTCCTACCTCTGCCTCTTTCTCCCCCTCTTCCCCTTCCTCCGGCTGTTTGTCTCGTTCCACTTGCCATTCTGTTGATTCCAAACAAGGCTAATATACACATAAGCACATACCCCATATAATAAAGTATTCTGGTTCAAACATGTACCTGTAAGATCATAATTACACTGGCCAGGTGTAATCTGAAATTACCTTACATGATGTTCCTTCTACCTTTTTATATTTATCATCCCAAGGTTCTAAAATAACAAGGACATCCTACTTCGCATGCAGTTTAAGTCTAGGTACAAATACTAATACCTAAATCTCTTAAACAAAGGCTCTGATACCATTTGTAACATCCCTTAATCCCAACATACAAGTTTCATATAATTCACCACAAAATAACATAACATAATCCAATTACGGTCCCTTAAATTCTACAATTAGGTCTTTCAGTACAAACTTTTCGAATAAAGTAAAATACATAACAACTACTAATTATAACTGAAATCTTCATAATCATTCAACATCCACAAAAGCTAACATGATAAATCCTAACATTGTCTCTTGTTTGCTCCATGACCTGGAATACATATTTTAAAACCATAATGAGGGTTAGACCTTGAGGTCTAGTGAGAAAAATCCCCGTTAGTAAAAGAAAACATTTGCACATAATTCACATAAGAATACCAAATATGACTCATGCATCATGTATCTTTCCATCTCTATCTCTTTTCTTTTCCTTGGCCATATTAATTGGTAGCAAGCCAATTAATTACTTTACACCGCTGTACTAAATACAGCCAACACCACTGTCCCTTTGTACAGCCAACTTTCACCGGTCCTAAGCCCGGCCAACTAGTACTCATACAATGCAATATTCATATAAACGCTATATGCACCATATTACATTTAATCACATATATGTATTCCATTTGAAAAACATTTCAAATAAAACTCACCTCGTGCGTTATTACAAAAACTCTTTCAAGGTAATTCACGTAAATCGCCCCTTCACCGAATCTGAAATCACAAAGTACCAAATATTTCTCTTAACACTAAACTCACGAAATCCTCAACCCAAGTCGCAACCCCAAAAAGACATGAAATCGCAATGAACAGTACAAGTCGCAACCGTGATGAACAGTACAAAGTCGCAACCTCTTACTGCGACTTCACCCCCGAAATCGCAACCCACTATTGCGACTTCACCCTAAGTCGCAATACACCACTGCGATTCCACCCTGGAGTCGCAGCCTACTATTGCGATCCCAAACCCGAATCACAATCAACTACTGCGATTCCAAGCCAAGTCGCAAACGACCATTGCGACTTCATACACAAGTCGCAACCAACCATTGCGACTCCGATGAATGTCGCAGTCGTCCATTGCGACTTCGATGAATATTAACCTACTGCGACTTCGATGAATACTAGCCTACTGCGACTTCGATGAAAGTCTCAGTCTACTGTTTCATCCTAAAACCCAGATTTTTGCAGTTTTATTCTATGCATGTTTATATAACTTTGCAGATATGTTTTATACTACCATTAGAACACTATTCCAAACCCATAATTCATATACCTTCTAAAAATAACATAACCCACTTCTAAAGTTCATGTAAAACCTATTATACATAAAAAGAAGAATTAGGATGGATTATTACCTTGTTGTTTCAGATGAATTGAATCTTAAACTCAGCTGCAAACAATCAGATACTTCTTCCTCTTCCATAGTTTCCTTCGACCTCTCTCTCTCTCTCTCTAAAATCGAAAACACCACCTAGGCACACACTACACTTTGCTAAAAAAATGGTAAAAAGGAGACACCTCATTCCTATAGAATGAAAGTCGGTTTTGGCTAACAGGAGGTGTCACCCAACTTTCCAAATGAACCTCAAACTTGTTCCATTTAACCAAATATACCCCTAAACTTTCATTAAAATTAAAACTTACCCCTTAACTTCTCATTCCTTAAAATACCCATATAAACTTATAAAATTCTTATATTTTAAATTAAATAAAATACCTGGTTATTACAACAGCCGCCCAACACATGTTCTATCGCCAACAATGCGCACAAACAACAATAATTATGCACTCAAACAAGCGCGACTTGTGAGTGGGGTGTCAACCAAATAGCGCTATCCATAATTACCAACGGCTCACACTCGTGAGTTAAACGGGTAACGTAGAGTCAAATGGGGACTTACGTACGATAGAGAAAAGCTCAAAAACTTACAACATGCGTAACCTATACATACCATAGAGCATAAAAGAGTATAGCAAAGTTTACATTTTCAATAAAATGAGTTAACCGGTGCGTAAAGTAGTTGTAATAACGACATGCTTTTCACCCCAAATATGTAAAACATTGAAAAAGGGGCTGTGATAACTCACTTGATACGCGATAGAAATCTGGGAATCTCCCACAAGATACTTCTGTGTGATCCTACTTCAAACCTATGAACGTAAGGTCACTAGTGAGTTTTAATCTCAAAGGTTCGGTACTAACTATCCAAATCGTCATAAAATGCCTTTGTTGTGATTTAAATATTTTAAATCATAAAGAGTTACTGAAATTAGTAATCGTAACATATGTATACTTCATTCTTGTTAGGTTAACGTTACCGCAATTTCGTCATAATAAGTAACGAAAGGGTCAAAAGAATTTATCTATAATATATGTATATACCGCAATTTCATCATAAGGATGATGAAAAGGGTTCAAAATATAAAGCTGAAGTATATAAATGCATAAATATATAAATATATAGTATATATATATACCACAATTTCATCATAAAAATGATGAAAAGGGTTTAGAGTATATAAAATGCATAAATATATAAATATATAGTATATATATATATATTCCCCAATTTCATCTTAAGAATGATGAAATGGGTTCAAGAGTTAGCTTTTAATCATAATAAGAAAGTTGTCCTTTGATGTCCAGATTTTGGTGTCACTTTATGTCCATTTTTTGATAACTTCCAGGCATATTTAGGTCAAGATGTTTTATGTCCAAGTGGTTTAATGAGTTAGGAAACTTTTGACATAAGTTTCATAATTTTTAGAGGTGGTTAAATACATGAAATAATTCTTGACGTAAAACACTGCAGAAAGTTTTGCTGTTTGCGCACTGTTTTTGTGAAGACTGTTTGGTAGACGAAATCTTTGAGTTTTTAAGTGAAACCACTTGGGTTTGAAACCTAACTCATAAAAATAATTTCCAGAAAATGAATCACTTAATTTGGAGTGTTATTGAGTGAGATATGACATTTTTAAGAGAGGTGCAGAATCTGGCAGCAAGCTGTCAAAAGATAACTTTATGCATGTGCATTTTTCTTTGTCTTTTTATTTGAAATTCTTATTCCTCTTGCATGCAATCCGATTTGACTCATCCCCATACAAATAATTTCAGTTCTAAAACAGGTTTTTAAACCATTTAAACTACATGCATGCTATCCATCATCTCATCTTTTATAAAACTTTGAAAATGGTTCTTTTTGAAGAATGCTTGGTGTTTATGCCAAGAACTTCTTCATGCAACTTAAAATTGTGTATTTTTAGCTCATGCATGTTGGTTTAAACATGTTTTTAGTGGATTCAAAGATCCACTCATGAACTCTTTGTACCAAAGGGGTATGGATTTTTCAAGAAAACTACATGCATGTGTGTTAAAAGTCCATCCTTAATCTTAATATGGGGTTGATTATGGATTCACCACCTTTTTAATAACATGCAAGTGTTATGGTGGTAAGTCTACAAACATTAAGATGTGTAGAGATGATTTTTAACAAGATTAAAGAAATGTAAAAGAAGATGAAGAACATTCATAAGAAAAATGCAAAGAAATGAAAACTAGACAAAAGGGAGTGTGTGGATTTCATCCAACACACTTGTAGTTACCTTGAACACTTTGCTCTCTTGAAGGAGATGTGGTTAGGGGCTGAAGTTTTATGGATTTACTTGGATTAAGATGGATGAAGATGGAGAGAGAAAGAAAGAACTCTAGTGTGAGAGAATTTAGAGAGAGAGTGAGTAGTTGCAAGTGAGTGAAAATGGTTTAATAAAAATACATAAAGAGGGTAGTGAGGGGGGTGATGGTGTGTTGCTAAATTAAAATGTCTAATCTTGTCTTTTTGATTTATTTTAAAACAAGAAGTATTTTCTTTTAAATTTTAAATAACATATTAATTATATAAAGGTAAAGTATTTATATAATTTAGTTGAAATAGATTAGGTTACTAATTATATATATACTTGTGATATAATTTTTGCTTAAGTTGGCATTTTATGAGATTTATGGATAATTTCCTAATTTAAGGGGTTTCTAGGCAAAATTTCTCAAATTTTCCTACTGTACTGAGTTTACTGCTAAAATTGCACTGTGTAAACTATGACGTGAATAACTGAAATATGCAGTGCAGTTCTAACCTGAGGTGTAAATTTGACAGTTGTCACAGTCTCCCCCGGTTAAAAGAATTTCGTCCCGAAATTTAAGAGTTACTAGCTTTAACAGGTTTGCTAGCGAAAAGATGAGGATAGTTATGCATCATGTAATCCTCTCGTTCCCAAGTGTACTCAGGCCCACGCCTTGTGTTCCAATGGACTTTTACTATCGGAATCTTGCTTCGCTTCAGACGCTTGACCTCCCTATCAAGTATCTCAATTGGTTCCTCTATGATGTGCGGCTTATCGTTGATTTGGACTTCTTCCAAAGGCACGGTTACTGCTTCGTCGGCTAAACATTTCTTCAAGTTTGGCACATGAAACGTGTTGTGAATAACACTTAACTCTATTGGCAAATCCATCTTATAAGCTACTGGTCCAATTCTTTCCGTGATCTTAAATGGTCCAACATACCGAGGGCTCAACTTTCCTCTTTTCCCAAACCGGACTGTTCCCTTCCAAGGGGATACTTTTAAAAAGACTCTGTCTCCAATATGAAATTCTAAAGGCTTCCTACGATTGTCCGCATAGCTCTTTTGACGATCTTGAGCTGCTTTAAGCCTATCCCTGATGATTGCAATCTTGTCGGTAGTTTCTTGAACAATATCTGGACTAGATAGTTGTCTATCTCCAATCTCTAACCAACAAAGAGGTGATCGACACTTGCGTCCATACAGAGCTTCATATGGCGCACACTGAATACTAGTGTGATTGCTATTGTTGTAGGAAAACTCTACTAACGGCAAGTTGTTATCCCAACTTCTTCCAAAGTCTATCACACATGCCCGAAGCATGTCCTCCAACGTCTGAATGGTTCGCTCACTCTGACCATCCGTTTGAGGATGATAGGACGTGCTCAAATTCAACTGCGTACCCAACGCTTTTTGAAGTTACTGCAAAAACCGAGATGTAAAGCTGCTATCTCTATCTGATATGATGGAAACTGGGACTCCATGTCGCGTGACGATTTCCTTGATGTAGATCTGAGCAAGTTTCTCCATCTTATAGTCTTCCCGAATAGGCAAGAAATGTGCAGACTTTGAACACTTTGAACGGGTATAGGGCCTTTCACTATCCAATTTTTTTTACCTTTTTAAAAGCTTGATTAACTAATTTGTCCAATCTATGATCATGAAAAAATATCGATGTTGAGGTCTGAATTTTTGAAAACATATTTGGCTTAAAGGATCCTTTTAACAAATTATTCCTTGAATTTGAAGTTGTGTTAAGTGAATAATTTGAGTTTGCAAAATCAAATTTCTTGATCCTTTTAGCAAAAATATTCTTTTTCCTTAAATTTACCTCAAGCATCTTTTGGAGATTAAATTTGCATCTCTTCTCCAACATGATCTCAGTTGATAAATTAGAGTCTTTTTGTTAGTCTGGATATTTCTGTTTTAAAAATCCTTCTCTCTCTTTCAAAGTCATCTTTTTGACTTAAATCTTGAAATCTTTGAACCTTCAACTGTTCAGATTCTTTTCTTTCAAAATCAGATTCTTTCCTTTCTTTTTCAAGGATTTTCTGTAATTCTGAGATTTTACAAGTAAGACTTTGTTTCAAGAACAGTTTTCTTCTCTTCATAATTTCCTTTTTCATTGACCACAATCTTTTCAAAACTGTAAATCAGTTTAGAGAAATTTAAACATTTTAGTTCAAGTCTTTTCTTTTCTTCATCTGACATAGATAAGTTCCTTTTTAGTTCAAGATTTTCACAGTTTAAGATTTTAACAGATTCTTCAAGTTTAGCAATTTTATCAGAAATAATAAAAATGCTTTTGTTCTTTTCATCTAGTTCTTTTTCAAGAGAAGGAAATATTTTGCGAAAATTTGTGCTGAGTTTTGAATAAAAAATTGAATCAGCATCACCATAAAATTTCATTCTAGACATTTTAAATGAGGTTTTTAACGAAAAAAACAGTTTCTATGATGTTACCAGATCGAATAAATCGAAAATGACAGTAAAACAGAATCTGTTTGAAGGAATGAAGAACAGGTTAAAAACAGATAGTTTCTTTCACAAATCTTGTAAAAACGAGGATCACTTGATATTAAAAAATCAAGCTTTGCTCTGATACCAATTGTTGGTTCCCGTTTTGTTTAGACAAGATTAACAGATCTATTAGTTCGAGTTTATGTTTGACGCGGTAGCGTATTTGAAGAACTAACAGATAAGTTTGTATAGAAACAATACAGAATATAAAAAAACAGTGATCAGAATATGATATCTCAAAGTTTACTCAGGCCCACGCCTTGTGTTCCAATGGACTTTTACTATCGGAATCTTGCTTCGCTTCAAACGCTTGACCTCCCTATCAAGTATCTCAATTGGTTCCTCTATGATGTGCAACTTATCTGTTGGTGCAAGTGTACCCAGCTTTAAATATTGTGATATATTTTTGGTACACATAAAATCACATCTCTATATTCATTTTGATGATTACAAAACACACCGCATTATTTGTTATCTAATATTTTATCTGAGTGTGCAGATATTTAATGTTCTCGATAATTTTTATCTGAAGAATCCAAGACTGAAGTTTTACGTCATTTTATTTTAAAATGATAAACACCCTAAAATACTTTATTACTTGGATATTTCGTATCTATATAAATATATTTGAATCAAATATATATATAATACATATTTTTTTATATATATAAATCGTATGATATATATATATATATGTTATTTTATTATAAGTCATCATTACTTTTTTATATATATAATATATATAAATCGTATAAGATATATATATATATATATATATATTATATTATTAAAGTTTGTCATCATTACTCTTTTAATTAAAATTAAAGTTTTGTTAAAATATTTGTTGGTAGGTTCTTTTGTCAGCACAAATCAGATTTCATATCTTGTGTTACTGTTTGCTTTTAATGAAGAAGAGATTTGTTCCAAAAAAATCCCTCGCTGCCATGCTCCCATTGGTCGAACTGTCAGATGTAGCAGGAAGTTGGCATTGCAAGTTCAAGTATAAATACACCTCTCCTGGTAGCATTCAGACACACCCAACCAGCAATTAATTTCTCCCTCAGCATTTGATCACTACTCTGCTGTTTCTTCTCTCAATCAGTTATAATTTATAAAAATATTTTTTGAGCAAGAAATCTTGAGTTGATAGCAGATTAAAATCTCTTGATTAGTTGAATCAGCAAAACAACTCAAGTGATCAAACTCTCTCTAAAAATCCAAGTGATTAATATTTTACAAGAGTGATTATCATATTAAAATTATACCCTCTTGTAAGTGTTTGAATAGAGTGAGTGATCCATATAAATCTCTCATCTGAGTAGAGATATTCGTGACAATATTATTTGTATTAAGGTTTGTGTTTCTACCATAAAGAACACGTTCGTATTGGATCTCCGAGAAGTGTTATTTTCTCGAGGTGGACTAGCCAACTTTGTGTTTGGTGAACCACTTTAAAAATTCCGTTGTCAAGTATTCTCTTTCCCTTATCTCTTTACATTTCCGCTGTGCAAATTTAATTATATCTGTTTATATAATTGTTGTTTATTTATTATTTCTATACTCTGATTTATTTATAATGTTTCTGTACTATATTTATTTATAAAAGATTTTTGAAAGTAAAAGATTTAAAATACAACCTTACCCCCCCCCCCCTTAGGTTGTCTAACATTTGGTATCAGAGCAGGTCTTTCAAAAAATTTCTGCATAAATTTCTTTTATTCCTTTAAATGGCTCAACAAACTAATATTGTGTTTTCAAAACCTCCCTTGATAGATACTGAAAAGTTTGGCATTTGGGCCGAGCTATTTGAATGTCACGTGCGTGGCAAAAATCAAAAGATTTGGAATATTATAGAAAAAGGGAATTTTAAACCCACCGTTGTGAAAGATGATGTTTTTATTGATAAACCTATAGATGAATGGACTACCGCTGAAGAAACTCATTTTTGTTTAAACTTTGAGGCTAAGAATATATTATATGCTGCTTTAACAACTGATGAAATTGAAAGAGTATATACATATAAAACTGCAAATCAAATATGGGAAAGTTTAAATAATACTCATCGTGGAAACACGGAAGTTAAATCTAGTAAAGTGAATATTTTAGTTCACGATTATGAACTATTCGAAATGAAACAAGATGAGTCAATTGACTCAATGTTTAAAAGATTTAACCTTATTGTGACTACTTTGAAAGGTTTGGATCGCACTTATCCTAACGAGGACTATATAAGGAAAATCCTACGAGCCCTTCCTTCGGAGTGGATGCAAAAGATAACATCTTTAGAAGACTCCCGTGACCTTTCCATAATGAAGATAGATGACTTGATCGGTAATCTTAAAGTGCATGAAATTGCACTTAAAAGAAACAAAGATCGGGAGCAAGTCAAGAAGAAGTCAATCGCTCTCAATGCCTCAACACCAAAAGTCGAGAAGAAAAAGGAGAAAGCTAGCTCCTCGAAAGATCCATCCGAAACTCTCGATGAAGTCGCCATGTTGGTAAGAAACTTTTCCAAATTTCTTAATAATAATAATAAATTTTCTAACAATGGCAGATTTCAAAGAAACGGTAACTACCGTCGTGGTGGTGAAAATCGAAGTCGTAAGTTCCATAAACGAGACGAAAAAGTTAAGAAAAATGGCGACTCGAGTGAAGACGATAAAGCTAAGCCAAAGAGAGGCTTTTGCTACTCATGTGGTGACAAAGACCACTACGCCAATGAATGTCCGAAAAAGAACAAGTTCCAAAAGAAGAAGGAGAAAGCCTTCATTGGAGGCGCGTGGAGCGAGAGTGAAGAAGAAGATGACTATCAAGCCATTTGTCTTATGGCCGAAAGCGACGACGAGGTAAAATCTTCTTACTCGGATTACGATAGTGATTATGAAAGTGATAATGAAAATAATCTTGAAGAATTATATGAATCTTTTCATAAAATGGCCGCTCTTGCAAATCGTTACCAAGATGAGAATGCTATGTTAAAAGAAACTGTAAATGCATGTAAAAAGGAAATAAATAATGTTAAACAAAAATCTGAAAATGATATGGATATAATTGCTAAATTAGAAACTAAATTAGGAGAAAAAGATTTTTGTAAATCTTGTGATGCTTTAAATAAAGAAATTGCATGCTTAAATAAAAAATCACATGAAAATATTATTTGTACAAAATGTGATATTCTTGAGAATGAGATTGCATGTTTAAAAGCAAAATGTGATGCGTATGAAAAGGATGATTTATTAGCAAAAGCTTTTCAAAGTAGTAATGAGAAAGTCTTTAACATGCTAAATATGCCTAACCGTATAAAATGTAGAAAAGGCATTGGTTCCAATACTTGTGTTGATAAATGTTCATGTAAACCCATCAAAAGATTTTATGAATCACCTAAAGTAAATACAAGAAATCAATATGTGCAAAAACCTCCGTATGTGCGTAAAATGAATAATGCAAATTATATACCGAGAAAACCGTATGCTCGCATGTATCATGATAAATATTCTAAACCCAATAATAATGCGAATGTAAATGCTTGTTTTTATGTGTATGATAAATATAATCGCAAAATTAAAATGGTAAATAAATGGATTCCAAAAGGAATGTTTAGTAATGATAATCCCGGTGGTATGCGTTTATGGTTTTAAATGTGTTATGTATATATGTTATATATATATAGTTTAAATATAATTTGTTGTATATATTATATATATAAGTAATATATATTGCTATGTACTGTTTGTTTATATACATATACGTATTACATATATATATATATATGGTGTTTGTTTAATATATTATATATATATTTGTGTTTGATGTATTATATATATATATTAATGTTGTGTAATGTATTATATATATTCTGTTTGACTTTATATATATGCATGTTGGTTGACATTGAAACTAATTGTCAAGGACCCACGAGAAATGGGGACCATAAAAGTTACATCTTCATTATTGTAGATTGACCTCGATATGGACTGGATACTCGATAGTGGGTGCACGCGTCACATGACCGGAAACAATAATCTCTTTTCATCATATAAGTCATGTGATGGTGGACAGGTAATTTTTGGAGGAAACTCCAAAGGAAATATAATTGGTAGAGGTACAGTTTCTTGCAATAATGTTCAATTTCTTAATGTTAATCATGTTGATAATTTACATTTTAATTTGTTAAGTGTTCGCCAATTGTGTAAAAATGGTATAACTGTCGTTTTCGAAGAAGACTCGTGCAAAATCTTGAAAAATGGCCAAGTTCTTTTGACTGGTTCTGTGAAAGGAAATTTATATATTTGCAAAACTGTTGTATCTGAAAATGTATGCTTATCTTCTCTTCATGATGTTTCTACTTTATGGCATAGGCGTTTAGGTCACGCTAATCTTAGATTAATTCAAAGTTTAAAAAATAAGGAGCTTGTGAGTGATCTGCCAAAATTAAAGTTTGATAATCATTTTTGTGATGCTTGTCGTGTCGGCAAACAACATCACGTTTCTCATAAATCAAAAAATGTTATTTCTACTCAAAGAGTTTTAGAACTTTTACATATGGATCTTTTTGGCCCGATGGCTATTCAAAGTTTTGGAGGAAATTTTTATACTTTGGTTATTGTGGATGATTATTCCCGTTATTCTTGGACTTTATTTTTGAGACATAAAAATGAGGCTTTCGAAAAGTTTAAAATTTTAGGAAAAAGAATTCAAAACCAACAAGGTTGTACGATTGTTTCCATACGTACGGACCATGGACGAGAATTCGATAATGAAGTACAATTTGGTGCCTTTTGTGATAAACATGGTATAACTCATAACTTTTCTGCTCCTCGAACACCTCAGTCAAACGGGGTTGTTGAAAGGAAAAATCGAACGTTGCAAGAAATGAGTAGAACTATGCTAAACGAACATCAAGTTCCCCAAAAGTTTTGGTGTGATGCCGTTGCTACCGCGACCTATGTGCTTAACCGTGTCCTAATTAGAGGTATCCTAAATAAGACACCCTATGAACTTTACCGAGGTAGAAAACCTTCCCTAGCTCACCTAAAAGTTTTTGGTTGTAAATGTTTCATTTTAAACACCAAATCCTACCTAACCAAATTTGACCCCAAAGCCTATGAGGGAGTGTTCCTAGGTTATTCTTGGAATAGCAAAGCCTATAGAATCCTAAATAAGGAAACCATGGTAGTGGAAGAATCCCTTAATGTTAGTTTTGACGAGAGTCCTCCCAAACCTAGTGCACCCTTAGCAAATGACAATATCCGTGAAGGAGACGTCTTAGCACAACAACTTAGCAACTTGGATTTAAGTACCCAACCTTCCACAAATAATATTGAATCTAGTGATGCCCCTCCGTGCTTTATTCCACAAGGTATAGATGATCCTAACCTTAGAACCGCTCGAGGCCATCCCGTAGATCAAATTATAGGTGACCTAAACCAAAGGACAACTAGATCACAAATCCATACCCATTGTGCTTTCCATGCCTTTATCTCAACCATAGAACCTAAAACCATAGATGAAGCTTTAGGTGATGAGGATTGGATAATGGCCATGCAAGAAGAGTTGAACCAATTTACTAGGAATGATGTGTGGGACTTAGTGCCTAGCCCTAGTAGTCAAACCATTATTGGCACAAGATGGGTCTTCCGAAATAAGGTAGACGAGAACGGTGGAGTCACACGAAACAAGGCACGTTTAGTTGCCAAGGGGTACAGTCAACAAGAAGGTATAGATTATGACGAAACCTTTGCACCGGTTGCAAGGTTGGAGTCTATTCGAATGCTTCTCGCTTTTGCAAATGCTAAAGATTTTAAGTTATTTCAAATGGATGTTAAAAGTGCTTTCTTAAATGGTATTATAAATGAGGAGGTATACGTTTCTCAACCTCCCGGTTTTGAAAATTTTGAAAATCCGACACATGTTTATAAATTAAAAAAGGCGCTTTATGGTTTAAAGCAGGCTCCGCGTGCTTGGTATGATAGATTAAAAACTTTTTTAATTTCTAGTGGTTATATTATGGGTAAAATTGATAATACTTTATTTGTGAAATATGTTCAAAATGATATTGTAGTTGTGCAAGTATATGTTGATGATATTATTTTTGGTTCCACTAATGTAAAACTGTGTAATGAATTTTCTGCGAAAATGACAAGCGAGTTTGAAATGAGCATGATGGGAGAATTAAAATTCTTCTTAGGATTGCAAATAAAACAATGTGAAACTGGTATTTTTATTAGTCAATCTAAATATTGTAAAGATATGTTGAAAAAGTTTAACTTTGAAAATGTCAAACCCGTTGAAACTCCAATGACCACAAATTTGCAATTATCTCGTGACGAGGAGGGAAACGATTTTAATGAAAAGATTTATCGTGGTATGATTGGTAGCTTGTTATATTTAACTGCTAGTAGACCTGATATTATGTTTAGTGTATGTTTATGTGCTCGCTTTCAATCTTCACCTAAACAAACTCACTATGAAGCTGTCAAGCGTATTTTTCGATATTTACGAGGTACTACTAATCTTGGCTTATGGTACGCAAAGAAACCCGAGTTAGAAGTAACGTGTTTCGCCGATTCCGATCTTGGTGGATCTATTGTTGACCGAAAGAGTACTAGTGGGGTATGTGCCTTTATAGGTCTCTCACTTGTATCTTGGTTCTCTAAGAAACAACAATCCGTAGCTTTGTCTACCACCGAAGCGGAATATGTAGCCGCCGCAAGAGCATGTGCTCAAGTTCTTTGGATGAAACACACACTTACCGATTTTGAGGTACATCTAACCAAAATTCCTATTATGTGTGATAACTCAAGTGCCATAAACTTAAGTAAAAATCCCGTTTTACACTCTCGTACAAAACATATTGAATTGAGACATCACTTTTTACGAGATAATGTTCAAAAAGGCCAAATCGTGCTTGAAAAGGTTGATTCGGAAGATAATTTGGCCGATATTTTTACTAAAGCTCTAAACAAGAAAGCGTTCTTTAAATTAAGACTTGGTTTAGGCATGCTTGAGTATAACCCTTGATAAATGCTAACTCTCAAATATTGCATATTTTGAGGGGGAGCATCTTTCGAGGGGGAGCATAAGCGATTTTCTTAAACCCTTTTTGCTTCGACAAAAGGGGGAGAGAAACCGAGTATGCTCTCGTGTTTAGCGTTGTGTTTGTCATCATCAAAAAGGGGGAGATTGTTGGTGCAAGTGTACCCAGCTTTAAATATTGTGATATATTTTTGGTACACATAAAATCACATCTCTATATTCATTTTGATGATTACAAAACACACCGCATTATTTGTTATCTAATATTTTATCTGAGTGTGCAGATATTTAATGTTCTCGATAATTTTTATCTGAAGAATCCAAGACTGAAGTTTTACGTCATTTTATTTTAAAATGATAAACACCCTAAAATACTTTATTACTTGGATATTTCGTATCTATATAAATATATTTGAATCAAATATATATATAATACATATTTTTTTATATATATAAATCGTATGATTTATATATATATATGTTATTTTATTATAAGTCATCATTACTTTTTTATATATATAATATATATAAATCGTATAAGATATATATATATATATATATATATATATATATATATATATATTATATTATTAAAGTTTGTCATCATTACTCTTTTAATTAAAATTAAAGTTTTGTTAAAATATTTGTTGGTAGGTTCTTTTGTCAGCACAAATCAGATTTCATATCTTGTGTTACTGTTTGCTTTTAATGAAGAAGAGATTTGTTCCAAAAAAATCCCTCGCTGCCATGCTCCCATTGGTCGAACTGTCAGATGTAGCAGGAAGTTGGCATTGCAAGTTCAAGTATAAATACACCTCTCCTGGTAGCATTCAGACACACCCAACCAGCAATTAATTTCTCCCTCAGCATTTGATCACTACTCTGTTGTTTCTTCTCTCAATCAGTTATAATTTATAAAAATATTTTTTGAGCAAGAAATCTTGAGTTGATAGCAGATTAAAATCTCTTGATTAGTTGAATCAGCAAAACAACTCAAGTGATCAAACTCTCTCTAAAAATCCAAGTGATTAATATTTTACAAGAGTGATTATCATATTAAAATTATACCCTCTTGTAAGTGTTTGAATAGAGTGAGTGATCCATATAAATCTCTCATCTGAGTAGAGATATTCGTGACAATATTATTTGTATTAAGGTTTGTGTTTCTACCATAAAGAACACGTTCGTATTGGATCTCCGAGAAGTGTTATTTTCTCGAGGTGGACTAGCCAACTTTGTGTTTGGTGAACCACTTTAAAAATTCCGTTGTCAAGTATTCTCTTTCCCTTATCTCTTTACATTTCCGCTGTGCAAATTTAATTATATCTGTTTATATAATTGTTGTTTATTTATTATTTCTATACTCTGATTTATTTATACTGTTTCTGTACTATATTTATTTATAAAAGATTTTTGAAAGTAAAAGATTTAAAATACAACCTTACCCCCCCCCCCCCCCCCCCTTAGGTTGTCTAACATTATCGTTGATTTGGACTTCTTCCAAAGGCACGGTTACTGCTTCGTCGGCTAAACATTTCTTCAAGTTTGACACATGAAACGTGTTGTGAATAACACTTAACTCTATTGGCAAATCCATCTTATAAGCTACTGGTCCAATTATTTCCGTGATCTTAAATGGTCCAACATACCGAGGGCTCAACTTTCTTCTTTTCCCAAACCGGACTGTTCCTTTCCAAGGGGATACTTTTAAAAAGACTCTGTCTCCAATCTGAAATTATAAAGGCTTCCTACGATTGTCCGCATAGCTCTTTTGACGATCTTGAGCTGCTTTAAGCCTATCCCTGATGATTGCAATCTTGTCGGTAGTTTCTTGAACAATATCTGGACTAGATAGCTGTCTATCTCCAATCTCTAACCAACAAAGAGGTGATCGACACTTGCGTCCATACAGAGCTTCATATGGCGCACACTGAATACTAGTGTGATTGCTATTGTTGTAGGAAAACTCTACTAACGGCAAGTGGTTATCCCAACTTCTTCCAAAGTCTATCACACATGCCCGAAGCATGTCCTCCAACGTCTGAATGGTTCGCTCACTCTGACCATCCGTTTGAGGATGATAGGCCGTGCTCAAATTCAACTGCGTACCCAACGCTTTTTGAAGTGACTGCCAAAACCGAGATGTAAAGCTGCTATCTCTATCTGATATGATGGAAACTGGGACTCCATGTCGCGTGACGATTTCTTTGATGTAGATCTGAGCAAGTTTCTCCATCTTATAGTCTTCCCGAATAGGCAAGAAATGTGCAGACTTCGTAAATCGATCTGCTATAACCCAAATGGAGTCGTGTCCTTTGGCAGTTCTCGGGAGTTTGGTTATAAAATCCATGGTGATTTGCTCCCATTTCCACTGTGGAATCTCTGGTTGTTGCAACAATCCTGATGGCTTTTGATCAACAACCTTGACCTTTGAGCAAGTTATGCATTTCCCTACATATATGGCAACATCCTTCTTCATTCCAGGCCACCAATAGTACTCCCTTAAATCCTTGTACATCTTATCTGCTCCTGGATGAATTGAGTACTTAGATTTATGAGCGTCCTCCAAAATCATTTCCCGTAGGTTGTCAGCCTTTGGGATCCATACTCTGCCCTTAAAGTAACGTACTCCATCAATCTTAGTGTTGGTTCCCGTTTTGTTTAGACAAGATTAACAGATCTATTAGTTCGAGTTTATGTTTGATGCGGAAGCGTATTTGAAGAACTAACAGATAAGTTTGTATAAAAACAATACAGAATGTTGATAACGCCACTTTTTGGCGTTATTTTCAGTTCTCAAACCAACGAGATTGGCTTGTATTCAAGTAAAAAGGCGTGTATTTTACGGTTTATCTAGTGTTTGATACAGGTTATCTAAAAGGCAGCATTCCTCGGGAAAAGAAGTTAAAAAGAGCCCAAAACGAGTCCAAACGAAGCCCAACGGAAGCCCAAAAGTCAAACCCAAGACCTGCAACCGAACCAGGACCCGATCCACGAACCAGACGATGACCCACGCTGCAAAAAAGCATACGTGCGAATTGCCACGCGACTTGCAAGTCGCGTGGTAGGTCGCGTAACCCACTGTTTGTCGATTTTTAAGCTGTTAATTTCGGGATTTAGGTCATTCATTCGGGACGCAACTTTCACACGACGGCCAGGGGCGATTTTGGGGCGTATCCTGGAGGCTTTTCGGAGCTTTCGGAGTCACGATCGAGAGCCGATCAAGGAGACGTTCAACTCGCGAAGTAGAGACGAGCACGAGAGAAGGGAGTTCATCATCCTACCTTCACGATTTCATCTTTTACGCTTAATCATGTTTACATACACGTTCGCATCTATTTCTCTTGTGTTTGAATCCACCACCGACATGAACTAACCGGTTCGTGTTGGGGGTTGGAATGAATTCGGTTTATTAAGCATGTAAACAATTGACTTGATATTTTATCAGTTTTTCCGTTATTAATGAAGCATGTGATTTTGTGTTTAATGCCCTTGAGAGTCTAGCTAGCTCTCAATTGATTTATTATTTTCAGTTGAGTTCGAGAGAATTAACTGTTAAAAAGAACTAGGAATTGCATGCCTAAGACGATAAATCGGTGATAGAGATATATCGAATAATTTTTAGTCCCAATTAAACCGTTAGGTTGAAATCGAGAGATGAAATCTAGCCGTTTAATATAAATCTGGTGCTTAATGTGTTTTGGAATCCATAAGTTGACGTCGAGAGATTTAACTTGTCCTTTTCAAAATAAAATCCGTTGTTGCTTGAAAGAGAACAACGGTGATCTTAAAAGATTTGGGAATCATTAAAGGGATAAATTGGTAATTGTTTTGAGTCAAGCGTTTGCATGTGGAAAACCTTAGGATTTCTAACCCCCAACTTTCTCTCTATCGAAGTTTCCTAAGTCATTATTTGGTTCGTTTGTGTTTGAGTTGTAATTTACTGTCTGCAATTAAGTAGTTTAACAATAGCCAACCATCTCTCAATTCGACAGCTCAGTTAATAGCGATTGTAGTAATTGTGATACATAGTTCCTAGTTCCCGTGGATTCGATACTCGTACTTACCGTACGTTATTACTTGATTCGACACCGTACACTTGCGGTTAGATTTAGGGGGGTGTAAACCCGCCCAATCAAGTTTTTGCCGCCGTTACCGGGGAACTAGTTGTAGCTAATAGCACTACCATCTATAAGCGTTATTAGATTGGACATTTTGTTATTTTCGTTATTTTATTTTATTCCCTTCGATTTCTGGACTACTGATTTTGTTTCTTTCTTTTCAGGTACCACTTGGTTTATGCCAAGGACGACCCGAGGAAAAGAGATTGAAGAATTCGATCCGGAGATTGAAAGAACTGCTCGTCGCCTACGTTAAGAGACCAAAGATAAGCGACAGTTACAAATGGGTGACGAGAGACCTGTAGGCGAGAGACCACCGCGCAACGATCCTCCACCTCTTCGCAATAATCCTCCACCACCTCCGGAGAGGGTACCTATGCGGTCATTTGCCAATCCAAATGTGGCAGCCACACGTATAGGGATCCAACCTCCTACCACCGCGGCTAATTACTTCGAGATCAAGCCTAGTGCCATCGTCATGGATCAACAGAACCAATTTGGGGGAGCACCGACTGAAGATCCCCACGCGCACCTACGAGCATTCGAACGAATCTGTAATACGTTCAAGATCAACGGGATGGAGGAGAACGCGATCAAGCTAAGACTCTTCAGTTTTTCCCTAAAGGGTAGAGCTGAAATTTGGATAGAGGGCTTACCATCGGATATTATCACCACATGGGCAGACCTGAAAGCTGCATTCCTCCAGAAATTCTTCCCACCGGGAAGAACCGCTCAACTGATGGCCGACATTACCCACTTCGCGCAATGGGACCAAGAGACACTCTACGAGGCATGGGAGAGATATAAGGACATGTTGAAGAAGTGTCCACATCATGTGTTACATGGTTGGGTCATAATCCAAACGTTCTTTGGAGGCCTCCACCCGCAATTCAAGAATGACATCACTGCTGCAGCGGGTGGGGCGCTCATGGATAAGTCCTATGAAGAAGCGTGTGAACTAATCGAGAATTTGGCGGAGCATAGTTTTTCCACCCCGAGATCAGCCGTGAGACGGGTAGCAAGTGTGCAGGAAAGTAATGAGCTGAATGAACTGAAAGCTCAACTGGCCTTTATCACAAATCAGCTGAATAGAGGTATTCCGGAAGCACCCGAGCAAGTTCAGTATATGCAAAACCGGAACTATCAACCGAGAAACGATCCTTTCTCGAACACCTACAATGAGGGGTGGAAGAAGCATCCCAATCTTTCATGGAATCAGCCCGGTCAACCAACACAAGGTAATCCTCCTAACACTTCAAATTCCTCTAATACTAATAATGTGTACTGTCCTCCAGGTTTCCATCAAAGGAACGAATGACCATCCAGAGAGAAGAAACCGGGGCTGGAAGAGATGATGATGAAGTTTATGACCAAGATGGACAGCACGGTCGGAGAGTTAGCGAACACGGTCAATACTGTCAAGGCGGCGACCGAGCAAAATACTCCATCAAGATTCTCGAGAGGCAAGTGGGGCAGATTAGTGAAGCTCTACAAAACCGACCTCCCGGAACCTTTCCCAGTCAAACCGAAAGGACTAACCGGGAAACATGCAATGCCATTTATCTGAGAAATGGCAAGGAGCTAAATGGAGAGCCATTACGAGAGTCGTCATCAAGGGAGACCGGTCCGAAAGAGAAAGAGATCGAGAGCATTAAAGTGACTGAACTAGAAGCTGATAAAGAGTGTGCAATCAAAGAGAAATCGGAGGGTGAAGAGAGCAAGCAGTGTGAAGAGAACAAGGTAAAGCAACCACCGGTCAAGCCGGGAATTCCGAGAGTGCCATACCCGAATAGACTCAAAAAGAATAAGGATGATGTTAATTTTTCCAAGTTTATTGATGTGTTTAAAAAGTTAACAATTAACATCCCTTTTGCAGATGCGTTGGCACAAATTCCCTCTTACATGAAATTCATGAAAGATATCTTATCCAAAAAGAGGGCGATCGATCACCAGGCCACCGTTGCACTCACTGAAGAGTGCAGCGTGATTTTTCAGAATAAGCTTCCCCCGAAGCTTAAAGATCCAGGGAGTTTTTCGATCCCTATTCAGATTGGGGAGCTTAGTTTTAATAAAGTTTTATGTGATTTAGGGGCAAGTATTAATCTGATGCCTCTTTCTGTTTTTAGGAAACTCGGACTGGGTGAAGTGCAGCCAACGTACATGACGCTAAAGCTCGCCGATCGATCAATCAGATACCCGTACGGAGTCGTAGAAGACGTGCTCATCAAGGTCGGTAAGTTTTACTTTCCAGTCGACTTCGTAGTCATAGATATAGACGAAGATGAAGAGGTCCCGTTAATTTTGGGACGATCAGTCCTGGCCACAAGCCGAGCACTGATTGATGTGGAGGAAGGAGAGGTGACCTTCAGAGTTGGCGGCGAGAAGGTGATGTTCAAAATGTTTGAGAAAGTTCGAGTTGGAAGAGAAGAAGGATCCGGAGCTGGTCATGGAAGACCGAAGATAGAAGAATTCGCGAAGAATCGCAAGTGTGGGCGATTTGACCCCGCAGATACTGAGCCAAGCTGAAAACCGCACAGTCGTGCCACGACTTTAAATAAGGCGATGGGTGGGAGGCAACCCACCAAGGTTTGTTTCCTTTTATTATTTTTAGTTTCAGTGTGTTTTTATTTCCGAAAAAAACCATAAAAATCGAAAAATCAAAAATAGCTGGAACAGGGACATACGCGGCTTATGCCGTGGTTTACATACCGCGTGTCAAGCCGCGGGACTCCTCTGACTATTGTGAAACAGTGGGTTACGCGGGATGTGGCGCGGCCTGCAAGCCGCGCAGCAAACCGCGGGTGTCCCCTGTTCGTTTTTCGTGCAGTTTTTGTTTCCTTTCTTGCTTTGTGGGTTTCATCTTCCTGCATTTTGTCTTATGCTTTGATTTCCTTTGTTTTGCATGTTCTCCCTATCTCCTCCGATTGATGCTCAACCTTTCAAGAATCCTCCTTCATCCGGGCAAAACAGGTACGCTCTCAACTTTGTCTGTTTAACGAGTGGTGTATGATGTATGGTCTTTATTAGTTAAGCGAGATGCCACAAACCTAAGTTTCACTTATGTTTGGGGTACCTCATTTTTCATCATATACACACTCAACTTTTTAACCCTGTGCAAACCTCGGTTTTACCGAGGTTTGGGGTTGGCTTTTATTTGGCAAACCTAGGCCACGGCCTAGGTTTGGGGTGCCCATATTAGAAACTTTGGGATTCCTTTTTGATGTTTTGTAATGCCTTGCCCGTCCTTTTGATAACTGTAATAACTGCACAACGATTCGAGTCGCATCGCCTACGACTTTACTTGCACATTGGGGACAATGTGTGGGTAAGGTTCGGGGTTGCCCAATCGGGCCCAAGTTATGCACGTAGATTTCCTGCACCTCTGAGTGTCTAGATCATAGTAGCTAAAATTTTTGTTTTGAATGATTGAGACCAACCATTGTGGGAAGAATCTTGTGATAGTGACGTGACCGTTAGGGAAGGACCGGGAAAGGACATGACTAGGGACATTAGTGGAGACCACCCGATAGTGAGTTTTGAGCCTAAAGACGTTTTTCATTCTGAGGGATTCATACACGTAAGTCATATACACTTTTTCGAATTCCTTGTCGTGAATGTAGAATGATCTCGCTACATTATTGCATTGAGTAGCAAAGACGAACATCGGGATATTAGGTAAGGGTATAGTAGACCATATCGTGTGGACCTTAAGATATGATTCCATGCATTATGTGTTTTGTTTTTAACCATTTTAGCTATCGTTCCCTTTCACCCTTTTGTGTGTATCCATAGCCCTTTTGCAGCCAAACACGCACCCTATTCGTTTCTAAACCCATCATTAACCCATTAGCCAAAAGCCTTAGCCAACCCTTATCCGAAAGCGTGTAAATCAAAGGCACTGATGAACTACGAAAGATAGAGCAGAAAAGAATAGAACAGGCCAGTCATGAGAATAAAACGGGTCAATGTAACACGAGAAATAGAAAAGATAGAAAAGAGGGCCAATGCTGCCCCAATCAAATAAAGAGGACCAATGAAGTCCCAACAAAAAAAATATATACAGTTAGTCAGATAGTATTTATAGCAGCTGAATAAGAGAGTCAAAGCGACTCCAATAGTGACAAAGAGGGCCAAATGATAGAGGTTGAAGTAGAAAAGTTCAGAACTGCCAATGATTGACACGCCAAGGTCTTTTGATCCTCTTACCCTTCGTTTCATAGCCTTAACCTTAGCCCCATTACAACCCTTGTAAAGACCTGGATGATCTTTTGGAAGATGTGATTACGGTATACGACCACCTTTATCGATAGTCCCTATCTTGCTACTTGATTCCTTCTAAGATCAATCTTTTGGACACTTGTGCGTCTTTCATGTTAGTTGTCATGAAATTATTGTGTATTCTTGTACATAACCTCCATAACATGACAACATGAGCGATAACCTAGGTTCGAGTGTAAAGAGAGTAACCTGTGAGGTAGGGTCGAGGCGAAATGTTTTCCCTAGTATGTTTGGACTTAGTCTAACCCTAATGTAATCGGAATGGTCACGAGTTCAACTCTCAATGGAAAGTCATAGATCGGACGAAATAAGAATGAGGTGAGAGTGAGATAGACATTCACGGGTATGGGAAATCACCGATGCATCACTTGGTACCGATTGGGAATTGTGCAGTTATTATTTCACAGATATATGCTTTTATTCGGTTTTTATCGCTCATTTGCTTGTGGACAAGCAACGCTCGGTTTGGGGTTGTTGATAACGCCACTTTTTGGCGTTATTTTCAGTTCTCAAACCAACGAGATTGGCTTGTATTCAAGTAAAAAGGCGTGTATTTTACGGTTTATCTAGTGTTTGATACAGGTTATCTAAAAGGCAGCATTCCTCGGGAAAAGAAGTTAAAAAGAGCCCAAAACGAGTCCAAACGAAGCCCAACGGAAGCCCAAAAGTCAAGCCCAAGACCCGCAACCGAACCAGAACCCGATCCGCGAACCAGACGACGACCCACGCTGCAAAAAAGAATACGCGCGACTTGCCATGCGACTTGTAAGTCGCGTGGTAGGTCGCGTAACCCACTGTTTGTCGATTTTTAAACTGTTAATTTTGGGATTTAGGTCATTCATTCGGGGCGCAACTTTCACACGACGGCCAGGGGCGATTTTGGGGCGATTCCTGGAGACTTTTCGGAGCTTTCGGAGTCACGATCGAGAGTCGATCAAGGAGACGTTCAACACGCGAAGTAAAGACGAGCACGAGAGAAGGGAGTTCATCATCCTACCTTCACGATTTCATCTTTTACGCTTAATCATGTTTACATACACGTTCGCATCTATTTCTCTTGTGTTTGAATCCACCACCGACATGAACTAACCAGTTCGTGTTGGGGGTTGGAATGAATTCGGTTTATTAAGCATGTAAACAATTGACTTGATATTTTATCAGTTTTTCCGTTATTAATGAAGCATGTGATTTTGTGTTTAATGCCCTTGAGAGTCTAGCTAGCTTTCAATTGATTTATTATTTTCAGTTGAGTTCGAGAGAATTAACTGTTAAAAAGAACTAGGAATTGCATGCCTAAGACGATAAATCGGTGATAGAGATATATCGAATAAGTCTTAGTCCCAATTGAACTGTTAGGTTGAAATCGAGAGATGAAATCTAGCCGTTTAATATAAATCTGGTGCTTAATGTGTTTTGGAATCCATAAGTTGAGGTCGAGAGATTTAACTTGTCCTTTTCAAAATAAAATCCGTTGTTGCTTGAAAGAGAACAACGGTGATCTTAAAAGATTTGGGAATCATTAAAGGGATAAATTGGTAATTGTTTTGAGTCAAGCGTTTGCATGTGGAAAACTTTAGGATTTCTAACCCCCAACTTTCTATCTATCGAAGTTTCCTATGTCGTTATTTGGTTCATTTGTGTTTGAGTTGTAATTTACTGTCTGCAATTAAGTAGTTTAACAATAGCCAACCATCTCTCAATTCGACAGCTCAGTTAATAGCGATTGTAGTAATTGTGATACTTAGTTCCTAGTTCCCGTGGATTCGATACTCGTACTTACCGTACGTTATTACTTGATTCGACACCGTACACTTGCGGTTAGATTTAGGGGGGTGTAAACCCGCCCTATCAAATATAAAGAAACAGTGATCAGAATATGATATTTCAAAGTTTATTGAGTTTCAATATATAGCAAGAACAAATTTAAGAATAGTGAGTATGCAAAGCTTTTAAACAGATATGACTCTAAATGTGCATAAGCTGTGTGTTCTTGATGACTTTTCTGTTTTCTGTTTTTTGTTTTGTTAGGAAGAACTAAACATTAGTCTTCTTTTTATACTACTCCAAGGGGACCATAAAGTATAAGCTACTGTTGATCGGACGGCATGAATATTTGTACGTATGGTATTGCATTAAATGCCGCAGACGTCTATGTTGTACTAAGCCCTATTGAGTCCACTCAGATTTTGACACGTGTTGAAGTTGGACAGGGCATGCTATCATGCAAGTTGATGGACAGGTCCTAGGAACAGTAGCAAGATGTTTCTTCAACAGTGGTAAGATATTATAAATATCTTCCAAGTCTTCAGTCTGAACCGCAGAGGCTCTGTCAAGGGTGACAGAGGTTCTGTGGTTGGTCCTTTGTAGAGTAGTCTTCACTGGGTTCCTTGTCTTCTGATATTGTCTGCAGAGGCTCTGTTATTGGTAACAGAGGTTCTGCGGTCTTGGTCTTCTGAAAGCATCCTTCTGTAGTTTCTTCGGTCTTTGATCACTCTTGATCAAACTTCCTTTGATTCATCTGAGATGCTCGGCAGAGCTTCTGTTGTACTCAGCAGAGCTTCTGTGGAAGTTCTTCTGTACTTGGTCATTTTTCAATACTTCTAATATTTCAGAATATTGGAGCTAACACTTAGTTTCAAATCTAGCCTCTAAACCGTGAAGAGTCTCGTTTTTCAAGTTTTCAGACTTCATTGCTTCAACTTGAGCTTCAAAAATCCGGGTTTTCAAACTTGTTTGAACCAGCGCTCCTAATGCTCGGACTCGTGAAGGTTTTACCCTTTCTTTCCTACTCAGGGCATCAGCTACCACATTGGTCTTACCTGGGTGGTAACGTATCTCACAATCGTAGTCGTTGAGCAGTTCTACCCATCTTCTTTGCCTCATATTAAGCATCTTTTGATCCAAGATGTGTTGAAGACTCATGTGATCTGTGAAAATAGTGCACTTGGTACCATATAGATAGTGCCTCCATATCTTTAGGGCGAATACCACAACTCCGAGTTCCAAATGGTGCGTGGTATAGTTCTTCTCATGAACTTTTAATTGTCTCGAGGCGTATGCTATCACCTTATCATTTTGCATCAATACGCAACCTAATCCCTGATGTGATGCGTCACAATACACCACAAAGTTTTCCGTTCTTTCCGGTAAAGCTAAGATCGGTGCATTGCACAACTTCTTCTTCAAAAGTTGAAACGCTTCTTCTTGTGAAACTCCCCAAACGAATTCCCTATCCTTTTGGGTTAACATGGTGAGAGGTTTAGCAATTCTAGAGAAATTCTCGATGAAACGCCGATAATATCCTGCCAAACGTAGAAATTGGCGAATTTCCGTTGGGGTCCTTGGGGCTTCCCATTTCCGAATGGCTTCCACTTTAGCCGGGTCCACGTGAATCCCTTTTTCTCCAATCATGTGACCTAAGAAATGTACTTCCCGAATCCAAAATTCACACTTAGAGAATTTGGCATACAGTTTCTGCTCCTTGAGAAGTTCTAGAATCACTTTTAGATGCTGCTCGTGATCTTTCTCACTCTGAGAATAGATCAATATATCATCGATGAATACAATCACAAACTTATCAAGGTATGGCCTACATACTCTATTCATTAGATCCATAAACACAGCTGTAACACCCTAAAATTCAGGGCCAATTTAAACCTCAAAATATACACTTTATGATCATCAAAATATCAGACTTTTATAAACCAAAGGGTCATAAGTAGGTTTCTATATATACACAAAGTAGAGTAACTTAAATAATCTGATCAATCTAATTATACATCACAATAAAATCAACTAGATTATCTAAGGCTTGTCCCAAAAGTCAACCGAAAGAATATCCTGATCCTTCATTATCACCAAGTCTGATTTTCTTCAACTGAAGTCTCACTTCCCAACTATATCCCAGAGTTTGTACCTGGTAAGACAATTTAATTTGAAACATTAGGCTTTCGCCTAGTGAGATTATCCAAATCAAATTAAAATTAATCAACAAAATATTAACAGATATATCAAACCTGTTATCAGCCATCTTACCATACCAAGCTCTGGTCAACCAAAGGAATTCACCTATTCCCTTACTCATGACTAATTCATCTAGTCATCATAACATCAACGAGAATCACTATAAATCCCACCGGACTTATAAATAATTCTAATTCCCAGAAATTACAGTTTCCAAACCTGCTTCTTTCTGAATTAAGATTACAACGAGAATTACTATAAATCCCACCGGACTTATAAATAATTCTAACTCCCAGAAATTACAGTTTCCAAACCTGCTTCTTTCTGAATTAGGATGTCAAATCCTCAACAATAATAAAGATATCTCATCTTTCGCTTGAAATGGGAATTACAACTCCAAGTCTGCCATTCCTCATTTCGTTTCCTCCCCATCTTGAATCACTGATCTCCCAAATGAGATTTATTTTATCGCGATTACAACCACCAGAGACCCTCACAGATGATTCAAGATTAACTCCAACAACTAGAAATACATCCTAACGGTCCCCAGCTAGTAAACGGTTCTCATTATACCGTACTATATGCCCACTAGACCAAATGTAGATTTCTAGCCAACGCCACACAATAAATGTGTATTTTCACTCATTCTATTGTATACTAAAGCTATACAATTTCAACATATATTCTATATCTCTATGTACAGAATATTAAACTCAACGGTTATCCCTACTTTGCCATTTAGCATCGGGGATTATCATCTCAATAATTGATCACAGCTCCGGACTCATAAATAAGTCCTTGTAATTTCTCATAGCATGGTTTTTACATCAATAACAAAGTTATAAACATATAACAGATAGCATATACATATCAGATTGTATGCCACATAACAGCTTCAAAATACTACTGGAAGTCAAAAACTTTTCGCAAGCTACTGTAGCGAAAACTACACTTTTCGCAAGCCAAGGCTGCGAAAAGTCCACTTCTCGCAACCCACTATTGCGCAAACCCCCACTATTCGCAACCAACTGTTGCGAAAACTAAACTTCTCGCAACCCTCTATTGCGACAACTTCATTTTTCGCAACCAACTGCTACGAAAAGTATACTTTTCGCAACCAACTGTTGCGAAAAGTTCTACTTTGCGCAACCCTCTATTACGAAAAGCTACTGTTCATCGTCACTTCCATTTTTGATTCACTTCTCTACTGTTCATTAAGCTTACCATTTCTTAATCAAATCATACCAGTGTTATTAAATACAAGTATAGCATATCTATAACACTTTTAATTGCTTAATTTTAACAAGAATTGATAACTCACCTGGGTAATTTCTGAACACAGTGTTCTTCCAAAATCAGTGGCTTAATCAACAGCTTAATCAAATCTGGACAGAATACTTCAACTCAATTCTATGGAGATGAATGATAATACAAGAAAATAAGCTCTTACCACAACAATCACCAAACTGATTTTCTCCTCTTCTTTTCTTTCTTTCGTCAATCTCTCTGTCACGTTCTATCTCTCTCTCTATTTCTGTTTTCTTTTTAGAATATAAAACAAAAATCAGTATTATCAAATACTGATTAAACTTTAATGTGACACCTCATATAGAAACATGAGTCATCAACCCATTTTCCACCATAAACCTCAAACTTCCAATTAATGACGAATCACCCTTCCAAGTAAACTTTCTCAAAACTAAATTGTACCAAAATACAATTTATCTCTTATTAATTCATAATGGAAATTTCGGGGTGTTACAATACTCCCCAACTTGAAAAGGATTTCGTCCCCGAAATCACTCTAAGGCAACCAATCGAGGGTATCGTTTCATCATTTCTTCCTCCGACTCTAAAACCACATTAACAATTCTAAGATATAATACCATCATACCTATAATCAATTTCTTAGATTGTAATTTATCAAAATATTACTCTAAGATCGATTCCCGCTCCTTCACATAACAACTTTTCTCATCAATTATGCTTCAATAACTACGACAATCCATCATTGCATCCATGACTTACACGCTTCTTTGATACACAATGCTATCACCTTCTCACATTATTACCGCACCACACAAACACGCTGCAACCAAGCACTAAGGGGTTGTATATCAAAGGTGATAACTCCATTGAACTTGTAGTATGACTACATTCTTAAGTCCAATCTTTCTATCCTTGCTTCCCCCACATTAGTATGGAATACTATATCTCAAGTAATACTTGTCTCTTTCTCTCAACTTTCCACATACCAATAATGTTTTCTCATTTCGAAACATAACTAAACAGTTTCACCAAGATTTCTAACTTAAAACATTCAACTAAATTATCTTGAAACGACATTACCGTTCGAAATTATTACCATTCTTAAATCTTCAACTATAAATTTCTCGTACATTTCTTTCACACATAAAGAGCAACTTATATTCCTTAACGACCTTACCTCCGCTACATCACATTGGCCGACATACTCATCATTTTTATTAAACTTCCAGAGATTCATAATACAACTTAATTGGCACCTCATACCATCAAAATTTCTTTGGATAAACACTCACCACTGCCCCGACATTCTATTCCGATATAAGCCATATTACCACGCCATCTTACAAACCACATGCTTCATCAACTTTATTGACAAATAGTACCTTCCAACCGGAATTCTTGAAACTTCTATTTGGATACTTCCTCTTTTTAACATCATGTCTCATACTAGATGGCACATGTATCTTGGCAATTAATGCCACTACTCGTTCGTACATTCTCTACCCATAACATTTACCACAGACCATGTCTCTCATAGTCATTCGTACATAATTAATTTTTTTATAATCCTGTTCTCTTGCCCAAATGCCCGAGTCTATATCACTAAATATCTCCTCCCCAACTTTAGTTGAACTACCACTCACGATTTTCTATTTAACTTGAACTTATTCGTTCTTACTAGCTCTTTGTGATTCCAATACGTTGCATAGGTAGGGTACAATTCCTTACAGATCAACACAATCTATACACCCCCTTTGTTCATCACTAGTATTTTATCTTTTATAAATCTTCCACATCGTAAGTAAATACTTATCTAAAAGCAACAATCTTTCACTGTTCTAACAATCCCACAAAGTGATCCTTCACTTTTAAGCTTCTGATTTAAACTTAACATTCATACATGATCCCAAAAGGATAACCAATGCATTCACGTCATATAAACTTAAATTTACAATACCGTCCATGCAAGTTCAACCCCAAGCCTACGTCAAGTTTATCAAATCGGGTCAAAGTTCTTAAGACTTAACTGAGTCCAAAACCGAGTCATCTACTCAAAGGATCTAAAGATTATTGATCAATATCAACTCACGCGTTTTAAATACATCTAACTCACATTATGCAACATACACTCTGAGGCGTGATAATCTTACGACCCTTTTATTGCTACTTTCCCAATGAAGTCAATTCATTTGCAAGTACACGTAAATGCAACTCTTTTCATACTCCCCAATATATAATACGCCCAGGTTCATTAGTTCCGAAGATACTAAGAACAAGTAAAATATCAAACAGTCTTCACACCTAAAACCAACACTTAAACCGCCACTGGTTCAAATACAATGCAGTTAAGCATATAATGCATCCAATACTCCATCTCGAGTCATTAAAACTGACAAACATTCAAAAGACTTCTTTGAATAAAAATCAAGCCTTTAAGGCCAAAATATTCGTTTGGTTAAACATGTGCCACTCATACGATTTCGTAAACCAAAATACATTGTTACTCAAACTCTTTACCTTTTTAATTCCTTTATTGACCATCGGCCCCAAAACAAAAGTTTACACTCAAAACTTTACATGGTCAGATTTGCCAAAATCCCCCAACTCACATGTTCATATTTTAAAACGTAATACATCAAAATATTGCACACTCACAATATATTAAAAGCGTGTTTTGACTACATGTCTTTCACTTGTGTAACAATTAATCAAAACTTCTTTCATTAATAATTTATTCGACAATCATCAAAATCCCCCAATTGTGTCGCACACACTAATAACCACTTTGCGCATACCCTCTGCATAACAGCATACCGGTATCGCTCACGGTTTTGTTTCTACCCGCACAGGCACACGCGGGACGCATCCATACCGCACCCAGTGACAGACCAAAAGGCCTCATACACCTTACACAACTATCGTCTTCAAAGTCAATACTTGACATGTCGACACTTTCTTAACCTTAAGGTCCTTAACTGAACCTAATCTTTCCTCCAGACACGACCGACCCTCGACAACTGTATTATTAGTCACTGAACAAGGGTACAGACCCTCATATTATTGCTACTAAAGTCCACTTTCGACTCTTCCACTGTTCATTTCTCATTTGAATACAATTACCAAAACCACAAACTTTCTCCCAAGGTTTATCCAACACCCCTCCACTCTTGGAGTTCTTTCTTAGCTTATAGCGTAATACTCTACGACCTAGTGAGTTCATAGCCTTCATGCATGACAATATAATAAATAACTCAATCCACTATTTTCTCGTTTAAATAAACAACATTCGGAACAACGTGGGCACACACGACCCCAATCATTTTCATAACTCCCATGTACTACACAACGATCTCAAAAATCGTTTGTATATAAATTTCTGTAAAACTCAATCTTTCTCAACGAAAAGATGTTGTTACAACAGTAATACGAAGATCTTTTTATACGACAAGAGTTTTAAAATTTACTGACACAAAGTAAACTAGTCGTTTCTCACACTCATTTATATGATATCATCAAATCAATATCTTTGTTGGTTATAAAACGTTTACTGATCAACACTTTCTTGACCTATTTGCTATCCTACAACTTTTTTTATGTAAAGTATGAAGTATTTTGCAAGTTGCTAAGCTCCAAAATTTCGTTAGGCAGCGTAATTGAAATGGCCCTTTTTCTTTAAATACATACTTGCTCTACTAATTCATCCTTGAATAAAACTGTTATTTACGCATTTGGTTTGAAATCAAGAAAACTCATGTAACACACACTAAAACACCATGCACAAAACTTACTCGAAATGAAGGCTACTTACTCAAACAAGGTCAATCGTTTTACTTACGTAACTTATCATTGACACTCTACTTCCGACCAGAGATCGCTCTCTCGGCCTTATAATAATTGCTATACATGCAATCCATGGCCCCCATACTCAACCATGTCATAATAATTCCGTCTAAATCAATCATCTCATATTCTATCTCTGCACATATCAAATCACCTATTAAAGGTTGCATTGGCGGAGTTTCATGAGTCCTGCCAATTCCAGGTTGTCCTTCCAACCCCATTCATTTACTGCTCTATCCTCTAAAGGACCTTGATGGCGTATTCACCATCACTCTACTATAACCTAAAGGGATAACGATAAGAAATGATTATGCATCTACCCCTATACAAAATGTACTTACCGATCGTTAGTCACTGTAACAATTTAGAAATAAGTATGCTCGCGTAACAATATATTCATAATCACAGTAGCTAATTGGAATTGTGAATATATCATACAGGAGAATCCTCGTTACCATTGTCACCGTACCAACTTCTCGTATTTCCGTCAATTCTAAGACTATCCCGTCTTAGTTCTTCTACCCATCTCTCATAATCATAACTTAATTTATCTCAGCTTAAGTCTAAGTATCTCATCAGCATACTTAGTTCGCTTAAACTAGAGCTCTGATACCATACTGTAACACCCTAAAATTCAGGGCCAATTTAAACCTCAAAATATACACTTTATGATCATCAAAATATCAGACTTTTATAAACCAAAGGGTCATAAGTAGGTTTCTATATATACACAAAGTAGAGTAACTTAAATAATCTGATCAATCTAATTATACATCACAATAAAATCAACTAGATTATCTAAGGCTTGTCCCAAAAGTCAACCGAAAGAATATCCTGATCCTTCATTATCACCAAGTCTGATTTTCTTCAACTGAAGTCTCACTTCCCAACTATATCCCAGAGTTTGTACCTGGTAAGACAATTTAATTTGAAACATTAGGCTTTCGCCTAGTGAGATTATCCAAATCAAATTAAAATTAATCAACAAAATATTAACAGATATATCAAACCTGTTATCAGCCATCTTACCATACCAAGCTCTGGTCAACCAAAGGAATTCACCTATTCCCTTACTCATGACTAATTCATCTAGTCATCATAACATCAACGAGAATCACTATAAATCCCACCGGACTTATAAATAATTCTAATTCCCATAAATTACAGTTTCCAAACCTGCTTCTTTCTGAATTAAGATTACAACGAGAATTACTATAAATCCCACCGGACTTATAAATAATTCTAACTCCCAGAAATTACAGTTTCCAAACCTGCTTCTTTCTGAATTAGGATGTCAAATCCTCAACAATAATAAAGATATCTCATCTTTCGCTTGAAATGGGAATTACAACTCCAAGTCTGCCATTCCTCATTTCGTTTCCTCCCCATCTTGAATCACTGATCTCCCAAATGAGATTTATTTTATCGCGATTACAACCACCAGAGACCCTCACAGATGATTCAAGATTAACTCCAACAACTAGAAATACATCCTAACGGTCCCCAGCTAGTAAACGGTTCTCATTATACCGTACTATATGCCCACTAGACCAGATGTAGATTTCTAGCCAACGCCACACAATAAATGTGTATTTTCACTCATTCTATTGTATACTAAAGCTATACAATTTCAACATATATTCTATATCTCTATGTACAGAATATTAAACTCAACGATTATCCCTACTTTGCCATTTAGCATCGGGGATTATCATCTCAATAATTGATCACAGCTCCGGACTCATAAATAAGTCCTTATAATTTCTCATAGCATGGTTTTTACATCAATAACAGAGTTATAAACATATAACAGATAGCATATACATATCAGATTGTATGCCACATAACAGCTTCAAAATACTACTGGAAGTCAAAAACTTTTCGCAAGCTACTGTAGCGAAAACTACACTTTTCGCAAGCCAAGGCTGCGAAAAGTCCACTTCTCGCAACCCACTATTGCGCAAACCCCCACTATTCGCAACCAACTGTTGCGAAAACTAAACTTCTCGCAACCCTCTATTGCGACAACTTCATTTTTCGCAACCAACTGCTGCGAAAAGTATACTTTTCGCAACCAACTGTTGCGAAAAGTTCTACTTTGCGCAACCCTCTATTACGAAAAGCTACTGTTCATCGTCACTTCCATTTTTGATTCACTTCTCTACTGTTCATTAAGCTTAACATTTCTTAATCAAATCATACCAGTGTTATTAAATACAAGTATAGCATATCTATAACACTTTTAATTGCTTAATTTTAACAAGAATGAATAACTCACCTGGGTAATTTCTGAACACAGTGTTCTTCCAAAATCAGTGGCTTAATCAACAGCTTAATCAAATCTGGACAGAATACTTCAACTCAATTCTATGGAGATGAATGATAATACAAGAAAATAAGCTCTTACCACAACAATCACCAAACTGATTTTCTCCTCTTCTTTTCTTTCTTTCGTCAATCTCTCTGTCACGTTCTATCTCTCTCTCTATTTCTGTTTTCTTTTTAGAATATAAAACAAAAATCAGTATTATCAAATACTGATTAAACTTTAATGTGACACCTCATATAGAAACATGAGTCATCAACCCATTTTCCACCATAAACCTCAAACTTCCAATTAATGACGAATCACCCTTCCAAGTAAACTTTCTCAAAACTAAATTGTACCAAAATACAATTTATCTCTTATTAATTCATAATGGAAATTTCGGGGTGTTACAACAGCTGGCGCGTTCGTTAATCCAAAAGGCATAACTAAAAACTCGTAGTGTCCATAGCGAGTTCTAAAAGCTGTTTTAGGAATGTCTTCCTCTCGGACTCTTAACTGATGATATCCCGATCGAAGGTCAATCTTCGAGAAGTAAGTTGCACCCTGCAACTGGTCGAACAAATCGTCTATTCGAGGGAGAGGATATCGGTTCTTGATTGTTATCTTATTTATTTCCCTATAATCGATACACATTCGAAACGATCCATCCTTCTTTTTGACGAAAAGAATCGGGGCTCCCCAGGGTGATGAACTTGGTCGAATGAATCCCTTATCCAAAAGTTCTTGGAGTTGATTCGACAACTCTTGCATTTCGGAAGGTGCTAAGCGATATGGGGCATTGGCTACAGGCGCCGCTCTGGGTATAAGGTCAATCTGAAATTCGACTTATCTAAACGGAGGAAGTCCAGGCAAATCGTCTGGAAACACTTCTGGGTGATCTTTCACCATAGGAATATCTTGGACTTGCTTCTCTTCGTACTTCTTCTCAACTACGTGTGCCAAAAATGCAACACACTTCTTTCTCAAATACTTATGGACATTCATGCACGATACTATCCTTAGTTCCTTTCCAGCTCTATCTCCTTGCACAACAAGGGTTTCTCCGCCTTGTAATGGTAACCTGACAGTCCTTTCAAAGCAACTAACTTCTGCTCGGTTCTTGGATAACCAATCCATGCCTATCACTACGTCGAAACTCCCCAATTCAATTGGAATAAGATCAACGCTAAATAGCTTATCAACTAAGTTCAAGGTACAGCCCAAGATTACATCCTTAGCTTCTAATTCATATCCATTAGCAACCTCAACAATATAAGCATTCGGCATTTTCTTAGATTCTAGATTGATCAAAGGCCTAAATTCTAACGAAACTAAGCTCTTATCGGCTCCAGTGTCAAATAATACGGATGTATAAAAATCGTTTAGGAAAAACGTACCTGTCACTACATTGGGGTCTTGGCGTGCTTCTTCTGCTCCTAAAACAAACGCCCGTCCTCGAGCTTGTCCTTCTTGGTTTCCCTGATTGGCTTGCCTTGCCTGGTACCCAGCGTTGTTATTGATTGGTCCTCTATTTAACTTCGGGCACACATTCCAGAAGTGGTCCGGACTCCCGCATTCATAGCCTGCCCTTCCTTCAAACTTTACATTCTTTCCCATCTTGCAGTACCGGGAGGAATGACCCTTTTGTTTACAAACGCCACAGATGGGGCAGGTTCCCTCATGATGCAGATTGCATTGTTACACTTTGTGTGTGGACTGTTATCTTCAATCTTCCTAATCATAGAAGTATTTAGAAGTAGTGAAAAATAGGCTAAGTGAAGAGAGCCTCTTACAGAGTCTCTGCCGAACTTACCGAAAGATCAAGGTCGAGAAGCTACAGAAGCTAAAGAGGCGTCCTACAGAAGCTCTGTCATACGCGCAAAGAAGACCAAAGACTCGGAATTCGGTGAAGACTGCTCTACAAAGGATCAGACCGCAGAACATTTGTAACACTTTACAGAGCCTCTGTGGTCCTCTCTAATGACTTGAAGATATTTATAATATCTTGCTACTGTTACTGGACCTGTTGTAAAGCCCGTGTCCCGATATAATTTTTTTTTGAATTACTTATTTAGTCCAATGTTTTTTTTATAATTGTTTATTAACGGGAATGATCGAAATGTTATGTCGAGGGACTAGTTGGGTTAAGTTTCAAATATTATGCAAGTAATAGAAGTGAGGGGCTGAATGTGTCATTACTGCAAAGTGCATGGGATTGGCTTGTAAGAAACCAACCCCTCTTCTCTCTTCTCTCGTTTTTGGGTCTTCGTCAAGTGCAAGCAAACATCAAAAACAAAAGAAAAACCCTATTTCATCTTCCTTTTGCTCACGGCCGATATCTCCCCTCCCCTCTTTGTTGTTCCTTCGTCACCACCAAGAACCACCGCCACCGCCGCGGTGACTGCTGCCGCCGGAGCATCATCAAATAGCCGGCGCTGCTGTCCGTCGGCGAGAGAGAGAGAGAGAGAGAGAGTGGTGGGAGAGAGAGAGATTAGCGAAGAGAGAGAGAGAGTAGCGAGAAGGAGGAGGAGAAGCGGTGATCGAACCTCCGAGGGGCGGCTGCTGCGGCGTCGTTGTCGTCGTCGAGAGGTAATCATCTTCTTCTTGTTGATGTTTTCTTTTCTTTCTCGTCGTCATCGATCAACCGGAAAACCACCACGATCGCCGTCGCCGCCGGCGACCACCACTGCCGGAGGTGGCAGTGGGCGGTGCACGTGTGAGCCCAGACCCTTGTAACCTAAAACCCTGATCGGGTGAACCCTAGTTGCAAACCCGAATCGTTTAAACCGTTTTTATAAAATCGTCATTTTATGTGGAAGTATGAATCTGTCACTGTTTTGCGACGGCCATAACTTTTCCGTCGTAGCTCGGATTGAGGCGACTCCGGTGCCCACGGTTCACATTCTGTGCCGGGCACACTTTTCGTGTTTTATCGGAAGTCTGGTTCGGCCTCTAACTAGGGGTAAAATGGCTATTTTCACAGCAGGTCTGCACATGACAGCTTCGTGTCCTGATTTTGTAAAATTCATATTAAATTGTAGAAAAATCGTTAGAGCGCGTGCGATATGTCCCTGGAACCCTAAGACATGGGACTTTGTGATTATGGAATAATATTTCTAGATTTATTAGTTTATAAGGGGTTAAACAGGTCTCGAACAGACCTGTGTTTTTAGAGTAAAAGCTGGATTATGTAATTTATAATTTAGTAGTCGTGGTTTTGGGTTGGGGTTTCACTTTGACTTTTGTTAACACGTAATTAGGTGGGAAAAGGTGAGTGAAGTTGGCCGGCTTGTGTTGCGGTTGCGGATACTTGCGTTGCTTTAAGGTGAGTTCTCTCACTGCGTAGACTAGGAGTTACATATGTGTTGCGTTTGCTCTAGCGTGTTATTGTATGCTTACGTGAACTAGTTGTGGTGTGATAGCTAGTTGTAAATTATTTATTATGTGAATGGTGTGTTTTGTGTACACCTCGGTGGGACTGAGGGGCTCGGTGGGACCGAGGGCTCGGTGGGACTGAGCTAGTAAGAATATCATATAATGTGGGCTCGGTGGGACCGAGGGCTCGGTGGGACTGAGCTAGTATGGATATCGTTTAATGTGTACTCGGTGGGACCGAGGGCTCGGTGGGACTGAGCTAGTATGGACATCATATAATGTGTACTCGGTGGGACCGAGGTGTGTGATTACATGTTTAAATCTTGATATGTTATTATACTTGTAATTGTGGTGTTGTTAGCCTACTTGCGAGTAGGGGCGATATATGTGTGATTGCTACCTGCGTAGGTGGTAGAATTCACTAAGCTTCGTTCTTACCCCTTCCCAATATCTTATGTTTTCAGGTGCGAGTAGCAGTCAAGCGTGACGGTACACACTAGCGCAAGGCGAAGGCTGATCGAGTTTCATTTTTAAATGTCGAGATTTAATTTAATAATTTTTCCGCTGCATAAATATTATTTGACGGTTCAAATTAACGACGTTATCTTTATTTGTAATGGGATTTGCTAATTTATGGTTTGTTTATAATGGAAGGCATTATTTTTAAAAATTTAAAATTCCTTATAATTTTTGGGACGTTACAACTTGGTATCAGAGCACAGCTTGAGCGAATCAAATACATTTCGGTGTGTTTGATCTCAAGTTTGCGGCTATAAAATTTTATTTAAAGTTTTTGGAAAATAAGAGAAAGGAAAACCCGTTTGGGAAACGGTGATCGAGGGCGCAATGTGTACAGTCAGCCGACGCTAAGTGGGAAGGTACAGTACTTAGTGTATTTATCGTTTTCTAGATCATAGGGTATGTATGCTAGACTGCTTATGTGGTTTACACTGTACTGTATGATGATTGCTTGCTAGTAGGAATCAATGCTAGTTATAGTAGGTTGTTAAGTGAAGGCCCTATAGGTTGTATGCAGTAAGAATCATATAGCCTTAGAATATTTGATTTAGTTCTATTGCGCAGCTCTTGTTTGAGTCCAACCGTTCTAGGATAGAATCTTGTATTCGAATGTCTATTTGATTCACGCTGCATGCGACTAGGTATTCGCGAGGCAAATCGTTATGGCTAATAGGGATTCCGTTGTAGCAAGGGTAGTGGGATGAGATGAAATTCCTAGTGAGCTGGGAAGAGTGTTTACATATGAGTATGTATGCTAGATTGCTTGGTGCTTATTACACTATACTGCATGATTGTTGCTTGCTAATAGGAGTTTATGCCAACCTTGATATGGTGTTAAGTGAATGCACTATAGGTTGTATGCGGTAGGAACCGAATAGCCTTAGAATGTTGGATTTAGTTCTATTGCGCAGCTCTTGTTTGAGTCCAACCGTTGTAGGATAGAATCTTATATTCGAATGTCTATCTGGTTTCCACTGTATATGACTGTGCGTTTACGAGGCGACTCGTTAGGGTTAGTGGGGGTTCCGCCCTAGCAAGGATAGTGGGGTATTATGATTATTCCTAAGAAGCTAGGAAGAGTGTGTACATGCGTCAGTATAGGCATACGTGTATGGTTTTTGTTTGGTCGAGCAACTACTTGGGTACTCGGGATGGGACTCGGAGCGAACAGTGATAGGTGTAGATGGTAGTAGTAGAGCTCCTACTACCGGAAGCACAGGATCAATGTTCGAGTCGGGGAAAGTCACGAGGAATCCTAGGAGTTGAGCGTGAGCGTTGTTAGTGTGAGTTATTATGTGCTAATAACTCGTTGTAATATCTACCCAGAATAGCCATCTCAAGGAGGAACGACTATAGTAAACCTACTAGTACAGGTGTGTACTTGATTTGCTTTGATGGGATGATCGTTGGGGTAGTGACGAAGGTTATAAATTAGTAGTCGTTGGAATAAAAGGACGATTCTAGTATTAATCACTTGGAGTGACGATGAGGATGATGTTTGTTTCGGGCCAAGATGGATGATTGTGCTAGAATCATAGGCTTATAGAGCCGACTTTGATTTGAGGAAAAATCGTATTGATTATTTGACGTAATTTCCCAACTTGCCTAAGAGGTTTAAATGTCCGGATGACGTTAGTGGACCGGAGAGATTTGGAGGAGTAGGAGTCGAGGCGTAGAATGCCGACAAAGTCATGCACAAAGTTTGATTTTGAAATAGATTGCATTAACAAATTCTTGTGTTTCAAATCATTTTATGGATGGTGTTTTGGAAATTTGGGAAATGTTCAGCACACACACAAGATTTTGAAATATGGTTTTGAAAGTTTATGAAATCGTTTTATCACGGGAGTGCAAACTTTGTTAGAATTTGTCTCATTTCGTTATTTTTCCAACGGTTCTTTCGGGTAAGATGATCATGTTTTGTGGTGTTTAAAATGTTGGGCAAGTGACTACGGCTTGTGACTTTAACATTAGAACTCCTCCACATATGTTAGAGTTGAGACGGAAGTTACATTCCACGATGTATGTATAAAACTATTTGAGTGATTTGGGTAAATGAGTTTTGTTTTACGGCATGTTGAGTCGTGTGGGTTTAATTTCACGAGGTGAATATCTTATTTGTTTATGTGACCATTTGGGGAAATCTTGGAAATCAATTTAAAGAACCCCACCTTTTGAGATTTTATGAGGTTTTAGTCGATATTTGCAAATGATGGAAACGGATTGATTTCTATCTTTAAGTTTGAAACTTGCACGAGACCGTTGTGTTTTATCAAAAATATATTTGTAAACCGTTTCATCGTTTTGTATGACTAGCCGACGCGCGTAAAAATTTGTTGGTGAACCCTGTGCCACGACATTTTATGTTTAAAAAGAGAAATTTTGGGATCAAATATCGTGGGACTGATTTTGAAATTATGTGCACACTTTTGTCGCACCTGGTGTAAGGTCGAGCGGTTACTTTAAGTACATGTCATGAGTCAATCCATACTAGAACCGTGACGGTTCATTTTTTTAAAGAAATTATTTATTTCGCTTTGCGTTTTGTGAGTAAACTAAGCTGCAATGAAATGATTTTCAACATGATTTTCATATGTGGGACGAGCGTGTCCATTTTTGCGTAACTATCGACCTGGTAATAGTAGTTTCATTGCATACGATCTTTTGGAGCATTTTAAGGGTGTGAGTCCTTTTGGAAAACTCTTTTGTTTAACCCGTGTCAAGTTTGGGACTAATGTTGATTTTAGAGTATTGCTTGCTTAAACTTTATTTAAACGCGTTTTTGACCGACTTATGGGTCTAGCAAGCGTGGAGCGTTTTGCTCGGTTTTGACTTTGAGATAGTCATGGGTCAATTGCACGGTTTTTAATGGCTCGATGTGGAGTTTTGTTGATGGGTTGTTTTGTTGCACAGTTTTGCACTTATTGCACGTTGAGTATTTACATGTTGGGTGAGTGAGTCATTCCGGGATAGGCATGTTGTTGGTAGACTGTTTTGCATTGGATCCTTGGTCACGTCAGTCAGTCGTTGGTAATGGTCGGTTGGGTATCTCGGGGTGGGACTCCGGTATTCATGTGTTATGACCTTGACTATCCAGTAGGCACTGGGAGGATATAGTCTTGGGCACTTACCTGGGAGGTAGTCCCGATATGCCGGGCCTTGAGACGTACCTGGGAGGTAGACGTTAAGGTGTATCTTGATACTGGGCTTCGTAGAGCGAGTGTGGAGGATAAGTAGACGGTGGAAGGTTGGGTATTCCACGCGTGTTGGTAATGTAGGCAAAATAGTATCGGTTAAGGGAATGATGCCCTTTGTAATTAAGAGCATAAATGCACAGTAACCTTTTTGAGGTAAGTAGTATATTTAGGTGTCGACTTTCGGGGCCAAACACATTAGTGTAATTAGAGAATTGTAGCCGATTTTAAGGGAATTATGTTGATGGTAGTAGTAACCCTGAGATGTTTGCTTGTGGTGAATGGTTATGGTGGAATGACCTTCGTGAGTGATTTTAAATTTACTGGGGTTGCTGATTCGGGTGAAATTAATTATGGGAGTCTATTAGAACTCGTGAAAGTTAATCGACCGCTAATGGTAGGAATGATCGGATTCGAGTATCCTGTAGGGTATATTGGTGAGCACCTTTAGAATGGTTAGAGCTTGAATTTGAATCGGGATATAGGGAACATCTAAGGTTGGGAGACCACCGAAGTCGTTTGACTAGGAATGTTTCCAGTTGTTGGAGTGTTCTTCCGTTTATAAATACGGTGTACTTGAAGGAATTTTGTGGTAAGATAAGTATTTGGGAATTTTTTTTTTGCGGTGTGAGAAATTTTAGATTCCAGTTAGTGAAGTTCCAATGGAAACACCGAAAGGGTTCCGTGTGAACTTGGGAACCTGAGTTGAGTTAAGGGAGAACCATCTATAGCTATTCACGGGCATAGACTTCGAGGACGAAGTCTAATTCAAGTGGGGGAGAATTGTAAAGCCCGTGTCCCGATATACATTTTTTTTGAATTACTTATTTAGTCCAATATTTTTTTTATAATTGTTTATTAACGGGAATGATCGAAATGTTATGTCGAGGGACTAGTTGGGTTAAGTTTCAAATATTATGCAAGTAATAGAAGTGAGGGGCTGAATGTGTCATTACTGCAAAGTGCATGGGATTGGCTTGTAAGAAACCAACCCCTCTTCTCTCTTCTCTCGTTTTTGGGTCTTCGTCAAGTGCAAGCAAACATCAAAAACAAAAGAAAAACCCTATTTCAACTTCCTTTTGCTCACGGCCGATATCTCCCCTCCCCTCTTTGTCGTTCCTTCGTCACCACCAAGAACCACCGCCACCGCCACGGTGACTGCTGCCGCCGGAGCATCATCAAATAGCCGGCGCTGCTGTCCGTCGGCGAGAGAGAGAGAGCGGCTGGAGAGAGAGAGAGATTAGCGAAGAGAGAGAGAGAGAGTAGCGAGAAGGAGGAGGAGCAGCGGTGATCGGACCTCCGAGGGGCGGCTGCTGCGGCGTCGTTGTCGTCGTCGAGAGGTAATCTTCTTCTTCTTGTTGATGTTTTCTTTTCTTACTCGTCGTCATCGATCAACCGGAAAACCACCACGATCGCCGTCGCCGCCGACGACCACCACTGCCGGAGGTAGCAGTGGGAGGTGAACGTGTGAGCCCAGACCCTTGTAACCTAAAACCCTGATCGGGTGAACCCTAGTTGCAAACCTGAATCGTTTAAACCGTTTTTATAAAATCGCCATTTTATGTGGAAGTATGAATCTGTCACTGTTTTGCGACGGCCATAACTTTTCCGTCGTAGCTCGGATTGAGGCGACTCCGGTGCCCACGGTTCACATTCTGTGCCGGACACACTTTTCGTGTTTTAGCGGAAGTCTGGTTCGGCCTCTAACTAGGCGTAAAATGGATGTTTTCACAGCAGGTCTGCACATGACAGCTTCGTGTCCTGATTTTGTAAAATCCATATTAAATTGTAGAAAAATCGTTACAGCGCGTGCGATATGTCCCTGGAACCCTAAGACATGGGACTTTGTGATTATGGAATAATATTTCGGGATTTATTAGTTTATAAGGGGTTAAACAGGTCTCGAACAGACCTGTGTTTTTAGAGTAAAAGCTGGATTATGTAATTTATAATTTAGTAGTCGTGGTTTTGGGTTGGGGTTTCACTTTGACTTTTGTTAACACGTAATTAGGTGGGAAAAGGTGAGTGAAGTTGGCCGGCTTGTGTTGCGGTTGCGGATACTTGCATTGCTTTAAGGTGAGTTCTCTCACTACGTAGACTAGGAGTTACATATGTGTTGCGTTTGCTCTAGCGTGTTATTGTATGCTTACGTGAACTAGTTGTGGTCTGATAGCTAGTTGTAAATTATTTATTATGTGAATGGTGTGTTTTGTGTACACCTCGGTGGGACTGAGGGGCTCGGTGGGACCGAGGGCTCGGTGGGACTGAGCTAGTAAGAATATCATATAATGTGGGCTCGGTGGGACCGAGGGCTCGGTGGGACTGAGCTAGTAAGAATATCATATAATGTGGGCTCGGTGGGACCGAGGGCTCGGTGGGACTGAGCTAGTATGGATATCGTTTAATGTGTACTCGGTGGGACCGAGGGCTCGGTGGGACTGAGCTAGTATGGACATCATATAATGTGTACTCGGTGTGACCGAGGGCTCGGTGGGACCGAGGTGTGTGATTACATGTTTAAATCTTGATATGTTATTATACATGTAATTGTGGTGTTGTTTGCCTACTTGCGAGTAGGGGCGATATATGTGTGATTGCTACCTGCGTAGGTGGTAGAATTCACTAAGCTTCGTGCTTACCCTTCCCAATATCTTATGTTTTCAGGTGCGAGTAGCAGTCGAGCGTGACGGTACACACTAGCGCAAGGCGAAGGCTGATCGAGTTTCATTTTTAAATGTCGAGATTTAATTTAATAATTTTTCCGCTGCATAAATATTATTTGACGGTTCAAATTAACGACGTTATCTTTATTTGTAATGGGATTTGCTAATTTATGGTTTGTTTATAATGGAAGGCATTATTTTTAAAATTTTAAAATTCCTTGTAATTTTTGGGATGTTACACATGTTCATCAACTTGCATGGTAGCATGCCCTGTCCATCTTCAACGTGTCAAACTCTGATTGGATTCAATAGGACTTAGTACATAATAGACGTCTGCTGCATTAAATGCAATACAACACGTCCAACTGTTCATGCCATCCGTCCAACTATTCATACCGTCCATTCTGAATAGTACCTTATGCTTTATGGTCCCCTTAGAGTAGTATATAAGGAAGACTCACGTTGAGTTCTTCAATATCGAGAATCAAGAGATAAAAACATCAAGAACACATAGCTTATATACTTTGAGAGTCATATCTGTTTTAAAGCTTTGCTTACTCACTGTTCTTAAATCTGTTCTTGATATATATATATTCAGTAAACTTTGAGATATTATTTCCAGTTCACTGTTTATTTATATTGTGTTCTAAATCTATCAAACATATCTGTTAGTTCTTCAATTACGCTTCCGCCTTAAACATAAACTCGAACTAGTAGATCTGACAATCTTGTATAAGCAAAACAGGAACCAACAATTGGTATCAGAGCCTACCTTGATTTTCAATATCAAGTGATCCTCTTTGTTACAAGATTGGTGATAGACATCATTCCTTTTTAACCTATTCCTCATTTTTAGGTTAAACCTCCATTAAAGTGTACTCTGGGAACTGTTCAAACCCAGAAAAACTTTCCAGATCATCAGACTCATACTCTTTAGTCATACTATCTTTTCAGAACCTTTACAATGACAAATACAAATAGCTTCTTCACTGCTGGTTCACTCACCAAGCCTCCAACTCTCCTTCGAGATGAGTATCCTCAATGGAAAATAAGAATGGTCCATTTCTTTGAGGGTACTGAAAAAAATCTAGTACAATATCTTTACAACCTTCCTCTTGTTCCCATGATAGTAGTACCACGAGTACCAGCTACTGCTGAATCTCCTGAAATCCCTGAACATCAAAACCGAAGCCAAAAGAAGAATGGTCAAATGAAGATAAGGCAGAAGATGAAGTTGCACAGAAAACAAAAAGAATCTTGATAATGGCTATCCTCAACGAACTTTTTCAATCCTTAGATGCATGCGAAACTGCGCACGATCTTTGGAAAGAATTAGAAAGACAATTGGAAGGGGGTGCTAAAACAAAGAAGAACCGAAGGGCACAGTACATAAATGAATATCATGCATTCAGAGCCTCTGCAACAGAATATCTGCAAACGACGTACGACAGGTTCAACTCTCTCATTAACAAATGTAAAAAGTCTGGCATTCACAGAACCTCAGAAGAAAATAATGTCATGTTTCTAAAAAGACTGAATGATGAATGGCTCCAGCTGTCTATGTCCTTGCAAACAAACCAAGATCTAGACTCCTGGACTCTCTCTGATCTCTATGGAACACTAGCCGCACAAGAACCTCAAATAGCACATGCTAAAACACTAACCATTGCACCATATGCATTGGTTAGTAAATCTACAGAGGCTACAGAGAGACCAAGAAATGAGAAAGCAACAGAGGAAAAGAAAAAGGAAAAGAAGAAGATAGTGATGATTGATAGCGAAGAAGACGAGCTGATAGAAGAAGAAATAACTCTTGTGTCATTAGCTAAATCCTTAGCTCTATTGACAAGAGAGTTCAGAGGAAACCAAAGAGGTTCAAGAAATGATCGATATGGCAGACACAATCAAAGTGACAGAAGAGATAACGGAAGAAGAGAAGAATCAAGTGACCGACAGAGGTCAGATGATAGAAGTGACCGACAGAGGTCAAGCGACAGAAACTACAGAAGTAGTGACCGACAGAGGACAGATGACAAGATGAGCCACATACAACAAGAATGCTACAAATGTGGCAAGCCTGGTCATTACGCAAACGAATGCCGATCAGAGAAAAGTGGAGACCGACAAAAGTCCGACGATCATACTGGAAACACTTCCCAAGGCTTTTTCAACTGCGGGAAGCCAGGCCATTTCGCTAATGAGTGCAGAAGCAGATCAAATCGCCCATAGAAGGACTCAGCTTTTTACAAAAAGAAGGCTGAGTACTATGCACAAAAATCCCTAATGGCGAACAAAGGGCATTTTGAGGTGAACAAAGAGGACTTCGAGTCAGACTCTACCTCTGATAAAGAATACACAACCAATGCCCTATTCTGTGGCATGGCAGAAATCGACTCCGACACTGACACTGAGGTATCCACTTCAAACTCTACCTCTTGTACTAATTCTGTAGATGATGATTCACTTAAACTTATTGAACTAATTGAACTAAAAGAATTAAATGAAGGCATTCAGAAAAGACTCACCTATAATGAGAGAGAAGTACGGCTTCTCACTCAAGAAAAAACCAAAATTTTTGAAGAAAAGGAGAGAATAGAAAAGAATTGGAACAAAAATCTAGATCCTTTAAAAAAACAAATTTCTGAATTAACCTCTGAGTTAAAAATCAAAACAAAAGAACTTTCAGTTTCCAGGAGTGAAACTACTGACATAAGAGCTCTCAAGAAATACTTTCAAAGAGAGAGAGAGGTACTTTGGCAAGATCTACTCAGAAGAGAAGTTTTACTCAAAAACTATAAAGATGCACAGCAGGTTTATGAAAAAGTAAACTCACAAATAGGAAGACGAGGTATAGGGTACGATGATATTACCCAAGGTGTTGAAGGAAAAAGAATTAAACCTCTGTCTTCTCTGTTTGTGTTGGGAAAAACAAACAAACCAGATTTTCCAAACTTACTCTCTGTAAGTAAAAGGGCTAAAATCTCTGTGGAACCTCACTTGAGGAAACAGACGAAGATGATCAATGTGTGGTTTGAAAACACAGATTCATCATCTTCAACCTCTGTCAATGGAGGAATCAAACCAAAGAAATATCTGAAAACACAAGATCAGATTGGTATCTTTAAGTTTTGTAAACCAGAGACTCAAACGCATGTTGCTTTTGTCTGTATGATAAATGTTGAAAAAAAATTATCAGCTGAAGCTCCTGAGTTTACACCCACTTTTTCAGAAGAAAAACTTATAGAAACAATTGAAAATGAAATTGTGGAAGTATGGAAAACAAGCATTTTAGAAAACTTCTGTACTTCTTCTGTAGATAAACTTCTCGCTGAAGAGATCTTATCAGAAACCTCTGCCGTCTATGAAAATTATTTTACAGAGGAAGAAAGCTCGTATGATACATGCTCGGAAACTCCATCCTCTATCGAAATAAATGAATCAACCTCTGTATATGAGGACGATTCATCTTCTGACGACTCAGAGACTGATGTTTCATCAAAGATAGTTCACTATGACACAGAGGATGTTAAATTCTCCTCTGAAGTTCTTAACAGAACTATTTCTCCAAAAGAGAAAATTATAGAGATACCTATCTGCCCAGATTTCTGAACATGTATTTAAAAGTCAAAACCTCTGCTGAGCTTGATATGTTAGAGAAGACCTCTGTAGATCCTAAAAGTTCAAAATTTTCAAAACCTTTAAGGCGAATTAACGAAAATTCCACTTGGAAACAAAAGGGAACATGGCCTAAAGTTAACAAATATTTTTCCTCTGTGACAGTGAAGAAAGATGTTCACCACAGAAGAGACTCACAGAAGGCATGAACTAAACAAAGCTTTTGCAATCAACATTCTAGTACTCATAGATCTTCTTGTAATAGGAAATCTTATGTTAAGGAAGAATGTAATGCCTCTGTGGCTCAGTTCAATAAATTCAATGAAAAGTTCAAGCAAATCACGTCTCATGTTCAATACTGTCATTGCTTTGATCTTATGTTCAAATTAAATAATCACTTCTCAAGTCCAGATTGTTTTCTCTTCACTAAAATTAAAATTCCAAAGTCAGAACATAGAAAGAAACAATCTGATTCTTCTACAAAAGATAAAATGTATTTGAAGAATGCTAAGGCAAACTTGAAAATTTATAACAATATTGGATCCATGTGGATATGGGTACCTAAGTCTCTGTTATTATTTTTACAGAAACAGTTTGTGCCAATTTGGTATCTTGACTCCGGATGCTCAAGGCACATGACTGGCGACAGAAGTCTACTATCCACATACAAAGAAACACACGATGGTGGATCTGTAACTTTTGGAGACAACGAGAAGGGACACATCAAAGGCTATGGAGTCATAAAGAATGAAAACATCCCTGTATACAAAGTTGCATATGTGAATGGCCTTAAACACAACCTACTCAGTGTAAATCAACTCTGTGATACAGGATTTGATGTCTTATTCAAAAGAACTTTCTGCTCTCTGCAAAGTGAAGACACAGGAATGGAACTTATGCGAGCTGAAAGAAGAGGTGATCTATATCTAATGAATTTCAGTTCCAAGAACAAGGACAAAGTTTGCCTTGTAGCCTGCAAAAGTGAGGAAGCCTGGTTATGGCATAACAGGTTCTGTCACTTGAATTTTCACACCTTGGATAAACTGGTCAAACTTGATCTAGTTAAAGGTTTGCCTAATGTTAAATTTAATAAGGGTCACTTATGTTCTGCCTGTGAAATGGGAAAACTCAGAAGAGCTTCCCACAGAGGCAAAACAGATGTGTCTTGCACTAGACATCTGTACATGCTTCATGTTGACCTCTGCGGTCCCATTGCCATACAGAGCCTAGGTGGCAAGAAATACATACTTGTCTTAATTGACGAGTATTCGCGTTTCTCATGGGTTGAATTTGTTCGAAAGAAATCAGATGTTCCAATCATCTTGATAAATCTAATGAAAAGAATCTAAGTTCTTTATGAATGCAGAATACAGAAGTTAAGAAGTGACAATGGCACATAATTTAAAAACTCTGTCAGTGAAGCCTATCTTTCTACAGAAGGAATATCACAGAACTTCTTTGCCGCACGCACTCCACAGCAGAACGGCGTAGTCGAAAGAAAAAATCGAATGCTTGTGGAGGCCGCAAGAGCTATGCTATCAGCATGCGGATTGCCAATGAACTTTTGGACAGAAGCGATTTCTACTGCTTGTTATACACAGAATCGTTCAACCATTGTGAAAAGACACCTCAAGACTCCTTACGAATTAATCAACAAAAGGCGGCCAAACATCAAATTTTTCCATGTGTTTGGATGTAAATGCTTTGTTTTAAACGACAGAGATTCCAGAGGAAAGTTTGAGGTAAAAGCTGACGAAGGCAAATTCATTGGATACTCTGCCACTTCCAAAGCCTACAGAGCATTCCTTACGAGGTCTCGCAAAATTGTTGAAAGCATCAATGTTTCTTTTGATGATTCATTCCAAAAGACTTCTGAACAAATCAGTTCAGAACTCGGACTTAAAGGGGAATCCTCTGGCATCTCACAAGCAAAAGAAGACTTAAATCGTCTATTTTTTGAGATGTTCCACGATGACATTGATCCCTCTGGTGGAACCATCAGAGCTTCTGAAGAACCATCTTCCATCGGTCAAAATCCAACAGGTATGACTCTAACTGGACCAAATAATGCTTCATCTTCTTCTGTAAATACTACATATGCAAATGCCGAGGTAGAAATCACAGAAGATGAAACAACAAGGAAAACGACCACAAAAGCTGCTGAAAATCAAACTTCACAATCCACAGAGGAACCAATTACAGAGGATATAGAGGACCAAGTTTATACGTCCTCAGAGGAACAAACTCCACCACCTCTCATACCAATCATTCCACAAGCTATAGGATCAACTACAAAGGCACTCACTACTACAGAGGCTATACAAGAAGAAGAAGAATAAGAAGCCTCAGAAGAAAGATTCGATGACATTGATGACCACCTTCCACGCACAACTAAGTGGACAAAAAGCCATCCTCCAAGCCAAATAATCGGCGAACCTTCTGACACGGTAAAAACCAGGTCTGCCACTGCTAATTTTTGTTTCTTTACAAATTTTATTAGTGTGATAGAACCAAAGAACATTTCTGAAGCCTTAGATGACCCAAACTGGGTAGACGCCATGCAAGAAGAGCTTCTGCAGTTTGAGCATAATAGAGTATGGAATTTAGTACCTCTGCCACGAGGGAAACAGGCCATTGGGACTAAGTGGGTCTACAGAAATAAGAAGGATGAAGATGGAGTAGTCGTCAGAAACAAAGCAAGATTAGTGGCCAAGGGATATAGACAAGAAGAAGGCATAGACTACGTTGAGACTTTTGCCCCTGTCGCACGGCTCGAAGCAATAAGAATATTCTTAGCCTTCGCAGCCCACAGAGGATTTAAAGTTTATCAGATGGACGTAAAATCAGCTTTTCTAAACGGTGAAATCCAAGAAGAGGTTTACGTAAATCAGCCACCAGGGTTTGAAAGCTCAAAGTTCCCAAGGCATGTATACTACCTTGAAAAGGCTCTGTATGGACTGAAACAGGCTCCAAGAGCATGGTACAAACGACTTTATACTTTTCTTCTAGTCAATGGCTATAACAGAGGTACAACAGATACTACCTTATTCTATAAACGCAAAAACAGTGAAATAATGCTTGTACAAATCTATGTGGACGACATAATTTTTGGGTCTACTAATACAGAGGAGTGAAAAAGTTTTGAAAAACTCATGCAGAGTGAATTTGAAATGAGTATGATGGGAGAATTAACATTTTTCCTCGGACTCCAAGTCAAACAATCATCAGAAGGAATTTTTATATATCAGGCAAAATACGTCTCTGACATGCTTTGCAAATATAGCCTTTCTGATACCTCTGCAATGAAAACTCCAATGGCCACTGGAAATAAGTTATCCTTAGATCCAGATGGCATCTCTGTAGAATGCACTCTCTACAGAGGCATGATTGGATATATGTTATACTTAACAGCAAGCAGACCTGACATTATGCATTCCACATGTCTTTGTGCACGTTATCAAGCTAATCCTAAGAAATCACATTATGACGCTGTTAAAAGAATCTTTAGATACCTAAAGGGGACCAAAAATCTTGGTCTCTGGTATCCACAGAACTCTGGCTTTTGTCTTAAAGCTTATACAGATTCAGACTATGGAGGATGCATGCTCGACAGAAAGAGTACCTCTGGGAGTTGTCAATTCCTAGGTGGTAAGCTAGTCAGTTGGACCTCCAAAAAGCAGAACTGTGTATCAACATCTATGGCAGAAGCTGAATACGTTGCTGCTGCTAGCTGTTGTTCTCAGGTTCTATGGATGAAGACTCAGCTAAAAGACTACGGCCACATTCTATTCAAAATACCCATCTTCTGTGATTCCAAAAGTGCCATTGCCATCTCTGCCAATCCTGTGCAACATTCCAAAACTAAGCATATCGATATAAGGTACCACTTCTTGAAACATCATGTTGAAAACGGTACAATCGAGATGCATTTCGTGCCCACAGAATACCAACTTGCAGACTTATTCACCAAAGCCTTAGACGAGAAAAGATTTAATTTCTTGGTGGGTAAGTTAGGAATGATTAATATGATGTGAAAATCCTCTGTAAGTATAGCTTTATCTTCTGTTAATAAGTATATATTTCTATTTTACTTAACTTATTGCTTTGATTGATTTATTTCTGTATGTAAATTCTCAATCTTAAATAATTCTTGATATCACAGAGCTTCTGTAAGTCTGCTCAGAACCTCTGACGACCTCCACAGAACCTCTGGAAAAACAAGACCTATGTTCTATGCAAAACTTATCAGTTTTTGATCCAAGCATAGGTCAAGGGGGAGCAAAAGGAAATTACATGATCTACAGAGGTGATTAGATCAAGGGGGAGCAAAAAGGGACCCTGAAATTATCTACAGAGGTAAAACTTTCAAGGAGAAGCCAAAGAAGAGCGTCGATGAATCTATATCGACAGAAGTCAGACATCACTGCCTAGAAAAGAAGAACCAAAAAGGTATGTCTCTCGTACAAAAGGTTGTTGAAAACAGTTTTCTGGGACACAAATTGTCAAATATGTCCTAAATATACTGTGGATAACATTTCAAAAATCAAAACATCAAAAAGTTTCCTAAAATTTGAGTTATGAGAAATTTGAGGTCATAGAGCCTCTGCTGAGCTCAACAGAGGCTTTGCCAGAAATATGCTCTGTGATCACAAATTTAACCTCTATCGATCTTTTGGAATGTTATCTCGGAAACCAAACACACACACCATGACCTTCTCGAACAAAACTTTTTCCATAACAGTTTTCTCGGACACCAACTTTCAAATATGTCCGAAAAACGTTTCTTAGTACAAATCAAAACTTGGATGATCAAAATCGTTGATAGATTTTTAGTAATAAGAAATTTTCTTTCATAGAGCTTCTGCTGGCCCTGACAGAGCTTCTGCAAGATCCTACAGAGCCTCAAAACCTCTGAACGAAATTTATTCACTAAAATCCTATTAATCCTCTCCAATGTCCTTACAAATGTTTTGGTTAAAGAAGAACCTACAGAGTCATGATAACAATGAGATATATGAGGCATGAACATCAAGATTTCCAAAATCACAGAGCTTTTATAAACCACAAAGGTTCTGTCAATTTGTTACTTGGGCATTTCTGTAAAAATAACGGTTACTTTTACTGAGAGTGAATTTCATATGGCTAAGATCAACCCCACGCGCCTAGCATTAATGGTCCGCGCACGACGTCCTGTCATCCTCTGACATGGCCTACGTGTCTCTTTTTCATTGGGCGTACATGGAACGTTTTCTATGGAAAGTTGAACCCGCCGTTCTAACTTGAGTTTGGATTCTAAATATTTATCCATTGCCATATATTTTTACTCTTTCGAATTCTACCATTTTACACTCATATAAAACCCAAGCTTACCTTCTCATAAAACCTTTACAAACTCTCATTCTTCTCCGGCGAAACCCTGCAAACACTTGCAAGAATCCTATTCTTCTTACCAAATGGCTTCATCTTCTCAAGCTATCTCCCCTGCACACTCTCCGGTGAACTCAGCGGAACATTCACCTGCTCATTCTGAACATTCAGAAAACCCCCACGTCGCCAAAAATTTCGAACAAGATGATTCCGGCGACTCAGCAGACTTTGCTCCGACCACACATCTTCAAAACTTTATAGCAAAGGATCATTTAAAAAAGGTACTACCAATCAAATCCAACAATTGCTATTTGGTCCCATCACCCACTGCTTTCGGCGAAGTCCATGCCCTTCTTCTAAATATCATGGAAAATCATATCCTCTTCCCTCTACTTTCAAGAACCCCAAAGAAAATACCTGCTAGGTATTTGAACCAATTTTGGCAGAGCTGCAGATATGATAAAGATGATTCTCTGATCAAAGGATACATCTCAAAGCCAGACAACTCAGAGCATCTAGAACTCAAATCTAATAGAACAATGTTCTCTCTGGAGTTCAATTTACCAACTAGAGGTCTTCTGGGAATGAAAACATATGCAGAACAGCCTACAGACGACGAGCTCTGTCGTTTTGTAGAAATGCTTGGGTACAACACACACCTGAGAAAAAGAAACGACTTCCGCAGAGGCAGGCTACCACCTCTGTGGAACACCTTGTTTTCAATCCTTAACAGATGCCTGACAGGGAAGATAGGCAGCATTGATCAAATCTCGCATCAGATCTTAACCATCATGTATCGGGTCTACTACGATCTCCCACTCGATTACTCGACCATCATGCTGCAGGAGATCATCAATACAATCGACAGAAAGAACAACACCCTGAAGGCTAAAGAGACTGATCCCACATATCTATCGCCTCTGCAATTCCAAAGAATCTTAGGAGTTCTGTTCGAACCTCTGCTAATGATGCAGAAATGGCCAATAGAAGGACCAATTCCTAAACAGTTCCCGATGAACAAGAACATCCCCACCGATCATGCAGAAGGCTACAACCACTGCATACCTCTTTCAAAAAGTCTTCTAAAATATGCAACGAACAAAACCCTTAAGCAAGAGTATATATGCTATCACAGGACTCCAGAACCGAGCCCTGTGACACCCCCCGCGTTTAGGTGTCCCCTTAGGAACAATAGTTGTAGAACCCCTCTCTACAAAATCAAAGAAAAAGAAAGTGGCAAAACATTTGGAAATCCAACGAAGTTTTATGGCCAAACGTGACGAAGTCATGGGAAAGAGATCTTCTTCTAAAGCCTCTGCCTCTACCCCAAAAACAAAGAAGAGGAAAACTGCAGAAGGCACCTCTACAAACATCGCAGAAGATCAATCTTCACCTCTTCACGCCACATAAGTTGGCTCCTCTGCTCCTCCCTCGTCTCCAAAACAGAAGAAGAAAAGAAAATCGAAAACCACAGAGGAAGGGGCACCAAAACCAAAGAGGAGGAAGACCAAAAAGAATCTTGATAAATTGGTTACCATCGCAGAAGAGGAAACTTCAGAAGAAGGAACTGCAGAAGAAGAGGTCGCAGAAACCAGGGTCGAAGAAACTGCAGAAGAAGAAGTTGCAGAAGAGGGATATCACTCACCTTATCAATCCCCAGATCGATTTGCTCATCAAGAAAACTTAAACGATTTTCTTCAACACCCTGACTTTGCTAACACCCTAAATACAGCTGGGTGGAACGCACCACCACTTGACCACCACACCACAGAAGAACAAGACTTCTCTATCTCTGGCATTGACACAAATCTGCAAGAAAATGATCAAACCCCCAGAGATCAACCATCTGAAACCCCTTACATTCTACAGAATCCCTTCATCCAACAGGGACTAGACGTCCACAGAAGGAGTCCAAGCCAAGCTTCAGAAGAAGGAATAGAAGAAATCGACTTGTTAGATGTTGAAACTAGGGAAAGGCTTAGGCTACATGCAGAAGTTCTGTGGAACAGAGATGAGGTTAAAAAGGCCTTAGATAGAATGGAAGAAAAGGTAAAAGGGACAGAAAAAGATGTCGTAGAAGTAGAAGGCACACATCATCAAAACCCTCCCAGTGCAACCCACACATCTAACTCCGCAGGGCTAGCTGCAGAAGGAGTTATTGAAAAAGAGCAGCACAGCTCGATCCAAACCCAACCCATCCAGCCAGAGGTCACTCTTTCGACTTCTGCGCCCACAGAAACCGGGGAATCCATTCCTAGGGAGTCTCCTCAAAGAGACTCACCTATAGTTCGTGATCAATCGCCCCAGATCACACTAGAACACCCAACAGAGGAATTCGTTTCCTCTGCCACGCACAATATAGGGACAACACTTCTGTTGATTCCATTTTTGAGCAAAAATAGAAGAAATATAAAGTCCATATTTAAATATAGAGATAAGATATACATGAAGAACAGTCATAAAGAAACTTATATCATATTCATTGATGATTAAATATGGAGAGGAGAAATGTTGAAGAACACCACACTAAACATGAAACGACTCTCATAAGAAACTAGTCTATGTGTGTTTTTGTGTGCTTTCCATATCTCTCACTTTGAAATAAGACTATGGACACCTCTTATATAGGGCCATTTACACATTAGATTTTTAAGATATCTAAAATCTAGACAATATATAAAATATCTATATAAAATATCTAAGAAAATATCTAAAACAATAAAATATCTTTATAAAACATTCATTTAATTAGGAGCTAATTAAAGCTAACAATCTCCCCCTAATGTTTTATAAAGAAAGCATCATCTTATAGTCTCCCCTTTGCTTTCTTTAGAACCTTTGATGTTCCGTTCTTCAAGTCTTCAAAGCATCATGTGCTCCCCCTCAAATGTAGGCTCATCCACCGAGCTTTAAACGTGAATAACAGAGGATGGAGTGACATTTAAATTGTGACAAATGTAGCTTGACACCATGAAGAACCGTTGAGAGAACACCGTTCTTGAAAGCGGAAAGAGCATGAGTGAAATGCGATGCTTTCGGTGAAGCAAGAGTCCATTGACTTTGACACAGATTCTGACCATTAATAACACTGATTCAGACCAAAATCAAAACATGAAAAAGTTTCACCTGTGTCTTAGGAATTCAACGCAACTGGACTCATGCGAATCGGAGCACCGAGTAGGAAGTTATGCGCATGTTTCTGAAACAGTGCAAAGCTGACAGCAAGAACTAAGACGTTGCGCTATGGGCTCTGAGGTTCGGTTGCAGAGGTTCAGTCCACAGAGGCTCTGTCGGGTTTCACAGAGGTTCTGTGGTGAACAGTACCACAGAGGTTGGTCGCAAAATTCTGAGCCAAAACTTATGTTGTCGCCAGAAGTTGGTCTGAGTGGTCAACAAAGTGATCGTGGCTTGACAAACGCTTGACAAAGGCTCGAAGGCTCTATCGGATTTCACAGAGGCTCTATGGATTTTTACAGAGGCTCTGTGGTGAACAGTAACACAGAGGTTGGTCGCGTGCGGCAGAGGTTTGGTCGCGTGCGGCAGAGGTTTGGTCGCCGCTCGGCAGAAGCTTAACAGAAGTGTTACACTTACTTTCACACCGATTTAGACCATTTTACCTCTGGAGTTTGCAAAAACCCAAAACACAAACAACTTTCATTGGTTTGTTATCTGTTCAGATCATCTTGAATAACATCTTTTCGAGATCGTACGACAAAGATATGGTTGATTTACCACAGTCGCGCAGATCTGTCCATCAGCTTTCCATCAGCACATTGTTGTCTACTTCAACGATGCATATGACCCTTATAAAATTCGAATCTCTGAATTCTCAAAACACGAAAGTTGTTCATCAATGTGTTTTGAATCCAGGGCCTTTTGAATCGCATCTATCGGTGTTTTTATGAGTGAGATATGATCAGTTTAATACAGAAGCGCAAATCTATCATTAAATCTGATTTCATGTAAAAGATAAGACGATCTTCATATAATTTTTAAAACCGTGAGTGCAAATAATTCGATCTCTAATTGATCAAGTCAGAAAACTAATTAGAGTAACTCAAAGTTTAAAGAAAAATGTTTCAGATCAGACTTTGAACATGTAACAAAACATCAAATCTTTCTCAAACAACTTTCTCAAGACCCAAATGATTTTGTTATCCATATATAAATGTTTATGAGCAGCGGAAGACAAACAAAATCTGGATCAAAGATAGTCCAATCTTGAAAATAAAGGTCAGATTAAACAAAGATCAACAACCTTACTACCAAGATGCAAAAAGAATTGCTATGGACTTAAGCACACACAAGGATGAGATCATAGATCAACCATCTACTTAGTGCTTATCAAATAAAACCAATGAATGAGAAAGAATCAAAACACACACATGAAGTATATCATAAACTAAACCATCTAAAACTTCCATTGTTGCATAGATGATCGATTTTGAAGAAAAGTTTCTTCAATCGGCTCTGATACCAATTGTTGATCCCATTTTTAAGCAACAATAGAAGAAATATAAAGTCCATATTTAAATATAGAGATAAGATATACATGAAGAACAATCATAAAGAAACTTATCTCAAATTCATTGATGATTAAATATGGAGAGGAGAAATGTTGAAGAACACCACACTAAACATGAAACGACTCTCATAAGAAACTAGTGTATGTGTGTTTTTGTGTGCTTTCCATATCTCTCACTTTGAAATAAGACTATGGACACCTCTTATATAGGGCCATTTACACATTAGATTTTTAAGATATCTAAAATCTAGACAATATCTAAAATATCTATATAAAATATCTAAGTAAATATTTATAAGAAAATATCTAAAACATTAAAATATCTTTATAAAACATTCATTTAATTAGGAGCTAATTAAAGCTAACAACTTCTTTCAGAGAGAAGTAGTGAGCACAACGACGAAGAGACTCTAGACAAGTCTCCGAGTCAACAGAAGGATAATCTAGTACCCACCTCTGAAGTGGATCTAGACAATGTCATTCACAGAACTTATGTAGAGTCTGAAGCACTAGATGCTTCTGCTCGAAGATCAGATGGAAATCCTTCCACCCCCATCATACAAACAAGGGTGAACGAAGGTGTCCCAGGATCAGGGACTCACTCTGGAGACGAATGTGTTCCTCCGGAGGTTACACCAGGGGCACAAATATCAAGGGATGAGTTCCAAACCCTTGTCACCTCTGTGAACCAAACCATGAAAGAGTTGCAAAGCTCTTTCACATCTTTTGTAGAGAAAACATCAACGGCCTTGCTGAATCTGAACACCAAAATGGACAATCGGTCCACAGAGGTGAAAACGGCCATCTCAGAGATGAAATCTTCTGCTCAAACAACTGCCACAACTACAGCCACTTCTGCTGCTAAAAAATTTGGAATAGCTACAACATCTGCATTCAAGGAATCAGTCAAACATTTCCTTGAACAAATGAACAAGCAATCTAACAAATCATAGAGCATCACACCTGCGGAACTACAGAAGGCTCTGCAAAACGTTCAAGAAGAGGCAATGCGCAACACTACAATAATGCAACCAAAAGATTACATGACTAGAGCACAGCTGACAGAGCTCGGGCAGAATGTCATAAACAAGGTCACAGAAGTCATTGTCTCCTTCACTACTGCAAATGCCAACTACGTCAAAGAGTTCAGAAAAAGTGTCGGCAGAATGCGCTTCAACACAGAAGCAGAGCTTGCAACTCTAATCGGCCTCTGTGATGATGTATGTGCAAAGTTGATGGCCGCAGGAGCAAAACTACCAAAGAAACCCAAAGCTTCCTGCAAAGCAGAGGGTACTTATGATAAGAGTTAGGATGACTCTGATGATGACCATCCTGGTCCTTCAGATCATCTTGAGGGGGAGAATATAAGGGAGAAAGCTACGACCATAGGACTACAAGCTCCACCAATCGCAGCAGAACCAATCAGCCAAGCCCCTCCAGAACAAACCCAAGATCAAAAGACCACAGAGACAACACCCATCTCTGTGGAATCAACTCCTGAAGAAATCCATGTATCAGAAACAGATCAAAAAACCACAGAGACAACAACCATCCCTGAGGTAATCATCGTGGAAGAAAGTCCAACAAACCAACAACCTGGAGAAAAAGATCAAAAGACCACAGAGAAAACACCCACCTCTCAAACACAAGTGTCAAAACTTACAGAGGCAACTCCCATCATTCCAACAGAAGCACAAACAACCAAACCCACAGAAGCAACAGGTTCTGCACCTCCAAAAGCCAAAGACAAGAGAAAGGCAAAAATGACAGAAGAGCCCAAGAAAAAGAAATCAGTACCCAATCCTACAGAAAAACTGATGAAAAGCTCCTTTGATGCCTTTCAAACTCCAAAGCCTGAAGAAGAGGACTGGGCATATGGATTAAAGCCCCTGTCAGACATTCCACTTACTGGCAGAGCTGCAGAGGTTGTTCAACAGATGGAGAGTCTCAGAAGACAAGTTCCACCACATGGTCCAACATACGAAGAAATGGAAGAAGTGGTGTACAAATATCTCTACAAACAACCCTTTCAGAACCTCCATCCAACAGACCAAATCACAAATCCGAACATCAGAGAAGAATTTGAGAACATCTTCAGCAGAACAAAGCCAAGAACCAAAGCAGAAGTCTTCTCAATTCATAAAATCAAAAAGGTAATCTTCTGCAGATTCTCCTTCACAATAACCTATCCAAGAGTCACGTACAATCTTTACAGAGTCAAAAGGGTAAACAATTCAGAAACCACCTTCGCTGATGCTGACATAAGGAATCTGAATCCCTATGATCTACCTGAACTTCTGCAATGGACAAAAGACAACTACAACACAGAGCCAAACACCAGAGCCTATCAAGTGTTGAGAAAAGCTATGAGGGAAAGGCTTCTAATCTACAGTCTGACAAAGTTTCAGCTGGGAAAGGATCTTGGTCTTAAACATCTGAATCTACGACCACCAGAAGATCGCTGCCCACCTGACGTCGTGCCCAACTCAGTCATTACAGAACCAAGATTCGGGTTAGTATTTCCAAACCCACAAGGCGAAGTCAAACTTTTTGTAAGCATGGATTGTCAGAAGTACGCAACCAGTACTCTGAACAAGTTCAGAGCAAACCTTGTAAAATACAGAGATACCGAGCAAATGGATAGAGATGCTGCAGATACCCTCATCAGAGAGATTGATGCCACAATACGCTTAAGAGAACTCTACATCAGTTTCTACAAAGAGATCGGAGAAGTCGGAAGAGACAACAGAAGCTTCAACGATTTCAAAGACGCCAAAATCTGATTCTCAAACAACCAATCTCTGCAAATCATGTTAAAGTTTATCTTTCATTATACTCAAATGTAAAATGCCTCTGGCATACTTCTAAATGAAAAGAACTTTCGAGGTATTGTTTAACCTCTGTTTTATCTAACTTATCCTAACTTAACTAAAGTTCAAATTTTTATTTTTCACTACTTAGGGGGAGATTGTTAGCTTCAATCTTCCTAATCATAGAAGTATTTAGAGGTAGTGAAAAATAGGCTAAGTGAAGAGAGCAGAGGCTCTGCCGAAGTTACCGAGAGATCAAGGTCGAGAAGCTACAGAAGCTAAAGAGGCGTCCTACAGAGGCTCTGTCATACGCGCAAAGAACACCAAAGACTCGGAATTCGGTGAAGACTGCTCTACAAAGGATCAGACCGCAGAACCTCTGTAACACTTTACAGAGCCTCTGTGGTCCTCTCAAATAACTTGAAGATATTTATAATATCTTGTTACTGTTACTGGACCTGTTCATTAACTTGCATGGTAGCATGCCCTCTCCATCTTCAACGTGTCAAACTCTGATTGGATTCAATAGGGCTTAGTACATAATAGACGTCTGATGCATTAAATGCAATACAGCACGTCCAACTGTTCATGCCATCCGTCCAACTATTCATATCGTCCATTCTGAATAGTACCTTATGCTTTATGGTCCCTTTAGAGTATTATATAAGGAAGACTCATGTTGAGTTCTTCAATATCGAGAATCAAGAGATAAAAACATCAATAACACATAGCTTATATACTTTGAGAGTCATATCTGTTTTAAAGCTTTGCTTACTCACCGTTCTTAAATCTGTTCTTGATATATTTATATTCAGTAAACTTTGAGATATTATTTACAGTTCACTGTTTTTTTATATTGTGTTCTAAATCTATCAAACATATCTGTTAGTTCTTCAAATACGCTTCCGCATCAAACATAAACTCGAACTAATAGATCTGACAATCTTTTATAAGCAAAACAGGAACCAATATGGACTATTGAACTGCCTAGAGTCCTGAGCCTTTACTCCGAAATTTCTCACTACCTTCATATCCGTGCTCCCGATAACATAAAGATAAAAATTCATTCCTATTTTTAGATAATGCCGCTAATATCAAAATTTCGAGGTTAATCCTACATCAATACTAATGTTTTTAGATCTAATACGACCAATCACTTAAAATTACCCAAAATACTAAGTTCATAATAACCACAAGAAAATGTTTTCCTTTGAACCCAAAAGTCTTATCAAAAGCTGCGAAACTATTAATCATCCTAATCAAAACCATCCCAAATACACAACTATCAAGATCATCAACACAAGTATAGCGAGTACTACTCCTCCAATCACTCATGTAAGCTATGCCCTTATCGCGGTCCGCCTAACCGTCCTAACGCTCTCCAAAACCTGGGTCGAAACATTAGACAATAGGTGTGTTAGCTCCACCAGTTCTGTTAAGACATGTCCTTGGTAAGCTACCCTCACTTGACAGCCGTGTAGTTCGGTCATCATTGCCCTTAAGTGCTGCTCTTCCGCCCAAGACATTCCGGACACCCGTCCGATTGGCATGCCGGTGATTATACGCGGCAGCTCCGGCGCCTCCGGACGTTCTGACCTAAGCGTTACTCGTCTCGGGATCGGGATGCTTTTTCTCACCGTTTGCCTAGTATGAGGCCCTCTATGGTTCGGTTGGACAATTATTAGGGCCGGTGGGGGTAGTACCGAGATCGGTGACACTCTCGGTACGTCATAAGGATCTCGCTCGCTTGACACCTCTTGATCCGATTCAGTGTTCCTAGGATCCTCATCTTCCCGGATACTCGGTGGGTTGACTCGCGGTCGACCAGTGATATAACCCGACTCGTCGGCCGAGTAAGAAGAGTGAGAGTGCGACGAAGATAATGACATAGTGATACTGAGGCAAAAGTGTACTTAGTCACTAAGCGTACAAGTGTAATGTCTATCCTACGCAATATCTACACACTATGCGTGCTACTAGAGAGTGCAAGTAAAAATCGACATACTCCTACTATAACCATTTCTAGTCTCGCATTAACCTTCCTTAATCGAACATAGGTGATCAGGCTATGTTTAATTAAAGTCTGTTAATACCATTCTAGACTTAGTTATACTAGTAGTAGGTTCAGTAATTTGAGTGTTATTTCCCGTTTTTGGCTATAGTTGCAGTTTTCCAAAGGAAAACCGGTATTCTCTATAACCTTTAGCTCTGATACCAAATCTGTCACACCCCGCTAAAGCGGAAACACGGGATGTGCAGCTCAAGTTTCATAGCAAGAGTTACAGGATTACACCAACCATCAAAATACATTCAAAAGATGAAGACATTGTCTTTTACAATCGTTTTTCAAAAGGGGAAATGACATAATTAAAAGATAATTAAGAAAGCTTCATCACGTGTAGCCTTCCTAGATCCCAACCTTAAAGACGTTCCCCTGAAAAGCATGTCAATGAAAAGGTCAACTAATGCACTAGTTGGTGAGATCACAGGTTTAATGAGTACAACATTGTTTATCATAGTAAAATAGTTTAAACCCGCACAAGTGGATAAGGCAACCGGTTATGAAAACACTTGCTCATGGAAATAGTATTTATTATGTTTAAGTAGTGAGCCCGTTACCCGACCTATATGACAGCCGCCCCAACGCATGTTCTATCGCCAACAATGCGCACGAACAACAATAATTATGCACTCAAACAAGCGCGACTTGTGAGTGGGGCGTCAACCAAATAGCGCTATCCATAATTACCAACGGCTCACACTCGTGAGTTAAACGGGTAACGTAGAGTCAAATGGGGACTTACGCACGATAGAGAAAAGCTCAAAAACTTACAACATGCGTAACCTATACATACCATAGAGCATAAAAGAGTATAGCAAAGTTTACATTTTCAAGAAAACGAGTTAACCGGTGCGTAAAGTAGTTGTAATAACGACATGCTTTTCACCCCAAATATGTAAAACATTGAAAAAGGGGCTGTGATAACTCACTTGATACGCGATAGAAATCCGGGAATCTCCCACAAGATACTTCGGTGTGATCCTACTTCAAACCTATGAACGTAAGGTCACTAGTGAGTTTTAATCTCAAAGGTTCGGTACTAACTATCCAAATCGTCATAAAATGCCTTTGTTGTGATTTAAATATTATAAATCATAAAGAGTTACTGAAATTAGTAATCGTAACATATGTATACTTCATTCTTGTTAGGTTAACGTTACCGCAATTTCGTCATAATAAGTAACGAAAGGGTCAAAAGAATTTATGTATAATATATGTATATACCGCAATTTCATCATAAGGATGATGAAAAGGGTTCAAAATATAAAGCTGAAGTATATAAATGCATAAATATATAAATATATAGTATATATATACCATAATTTCATCATAAAAATTATGAAAAGGGTTTAGAGTATATAAAATGCATTAATATATAAATATATAGTATATATATAGTATATATATATATATATATATATATATTCCACAATTTCATCTTAAGAATGATGAAATGGGTTCAAGAGTTAGGGCCTGTTTACTAGCTGCTGACCGGGCTGACTCGGTAGCCAATCTGACTCGGTCAGCAGTCAGAGCGTTTACCAAATCTCGATCTGACCGAGAAGCTGACTGAACCCTGACCAAACCAGCTCCTAAAAGATACTGACCCAGGTCAGTTTTGGGTTTTCCATAGGGTGCCCCTGCGATTAGTTCAAAAAAATTCCACGCCGCTTTCCTACTCTCCTCCCTCTCCCTCGTCGCTCCTCTTCCATCCTCCTGCCACCCCGTCGCCGGCGCTCCACGCCCTCGCCGGCACTCCACGTCCTCGTCGGCGCTCCACGTCGTCGTCTCACCAAGCCCTCGTCTCTCCCGAAAGGTAATCTCTCCCGAAATCTCTTTTCACTGCAAATGTGTTCTATTCACTGCGATTTGCTGTTAAAAACGCTCCTCCTTCGTGGGTTTGTTTGGTGGTTCATTTGGTTGAATCTTGGTGGTTCCTATACACATTTATCGGACCCAAGCCAGATACCTCATAACCTCGAGTCGGATAAGTGTGAGGGTTGGGATTGGTATGACTTGGAAAACCTACCTGAACCAGTTTTTGGACCTTTGGGGGCAATGCTGCAAGGTGGCTTCAATCCTTTCCCTACCATTACCAACTCTAAAGAATCCGTTGCTTATGTGGTTATGTAATTGGTTCTTTTAGATTGAACCCTCTCATGTCATAAGTTTTATTTTTGCATAATAACCATGCCATAATATTAATTCCTCTAGGTATTCTGTATCACATATATATATATATATATATCAAGAAAATGTATTGTAGAACTTGTCTTAAAGTTTATGCATATTTCAATCTACAAATACCACAAGATATGTATTTGTGATCATCTTTCTTGTGTCTACAACCAATAGATTTAGACTTTTATATCAAGTTTGTAAAAATATGTAAAAAATCCCATTAGATTACTAAGAGTTGTCCTTGAGTTGTGGCCTCTTAATTATGGTGTTCCTCCTGAATAAATTAAGGTCTGTTTATATAAGTAGGTGTCGAATCATAACATGCTTAATTAATACTGGTTGTTCTTTCATTGTTGTATGAATGTTAGGATATGCTAATTCATTAGTTTTCTTTTGTGTATTTTTGTGTAATTAATGCAAGTCTCTTTGGAAACAAAGATTTTCGTAACTTCAGCCAGCAGCTACCCTGCCCCCCAAAGAAAAAACTATCAATTCTTATGTGTTTGTATCCACATTCTACAAAATGTTGAGATATCTGTGAAGGCTGATGAAAGAGATGTTTATCAGTTTTTCTCAGATATCAATTCTTATGTGTTTGCATTTGATTTCTCTTTTTATTATTGTAATTGCTGCTTTCTATCACTAGTTGAGTGTGTGTGTGTTTCATATATTTATTTAAGCTTTTAATTACCAGGAGATGGGAACATCAGAAATTGTGAGGTGTAACTCTTGTTGCTTGTGCAATGTGCATATAGCATTCTTCAACACCCTTTCTAAGGTCCATTTTTTTTAAAGGCAAGACAATTTTTTGTTACCAAATCAAAACCATACAACCAAGATCACGGTCACAAACACACGACACCCACGTTGTTGGTTTGCAACAAATAAACCAACATTTGAAAAATTATAATTTGTTTTAAATTCTGCATAACATATCCTATATGTGTAAATTCCTATATCATTTATTTGATTCATTTGTCTTGGTGGTTGCTGGTTGTTGAATCTTGCTTCAGTATCCGAGTTTCTTTCTAAATTTATTTGATGTCCAGATTCCTGCGGTGAAGCACACGTTAGTTTTGCTTTTTAATTTCCTTGAAAACTTCATTTTGCAGCCATGCTAGTCAAATATGCTTCTATTATTGTTGTATCTACAAAAAAGTGAGTATAAATGGCTTAGTGGGTTTTGAGAATGATGTATGAATGGCCACTTAACTTTGTAACAGATACAACCTCAAACTCAAAACATCAGCAATTAGCAAAATATACAACAAGCCATGAGTTGAACTACCTGTGATATTTTAGTTGTCTTCTGTCCATTTTCCTAACAGGGTATAATTCTTCTATATGCATTTATGATGGCATTTTAGTCTAATTTTTTTTGTAAGTTGTAATATGGCCCCATAATTCTTTTTTTTTCAATAGAACCCAACCACACACACACACACACACACACATATATATATATATATATCCAATATCTTCTTATCTTTAAAGTTTGCATTCTTATCTTTATGTTGTGTTCTTACTTGAATGCAAATGTGTGTGTTTTCTTTTTGTTTTGGTACTTCGCTTGAAATGTGTTGGGCCTTTTTGACGTAGGTATGGAATCGTATGATGAGTCATCCGAGCCTAAAAAATCAAGGGTTAGTTGGAAAGATAATGTGGTCAAAACTTTTTTGGAGTGTTGTGTACACGAGATGTCCTGTAATGGAATCCAAGGCGGTAGCCTAAAGATGCATTCATGGACTAATATATCAGAAACGTTAAAAAACACTCATAGCTTCATTGTCAACCAAAGGCAAATGAAGAATCACTATGATTATTTGAGAGGGAAGTATGCGGTATGGTCTAGATTAAAGAATAAAACGGGTAATGTCTATAATCCAGTGACCAAAACATTCAATCTAACGGAAGAGGAATGGAACGCAGAAAAGAAGGTCAATTTCGTTTTTGGTTTTCTAATTTAGTTTCCTTATATTTTTCTTTTAGTTATGTCTTTAATTTTTTATAAACAGTTGAGTAAATATGCTGAGAAGTTGAGGAGTGCACCATTACTTTATTTTGAAGTATGAAAATTATATTTTGTTGTCTAATTTGCATGTTAATTATATAAAAATAGAGTATATTGTTGGTAAACAATTATTTAAAGTTTGAAGTTTGTATTTCTCTTCCATTAAATGATTTATAATAGAAATAATTACAATTAATTTAGCATATAATCACATAAGGGTTAAAATGGTAATTTTTTTGTTGGTAAGCACTTACCAAAAGACACTTGGTAAACACTCTTACCCGGACATCACTTACCAGGGACAACACTTACCCGGGACAGCACTCTTACCCGGACAGCACTTACCCGGAAAGAGTTGGTAAACGGCCCCTTAGCTTTTAATCATAATAAGAAAGTTGTCCTTTGTTGTCCAGATTTTGGTGTCACTTTATGTCCATTTTTGGATAACTTCCAGGCATATTTAGGTCAAGATGTTTTATGTCCAAGTGGTTTAATGAGTTAGGAAACTTTTGACATAAGTTTCATAATTTTTAGAGGTGGTTAAATACATGAAATAATTCTTGACGTAAAACACTGCAGAAAGTTTTGTTGTTTGCGCACTGTTTTTGTGAAGATTGTTTGGTAGACGAAATCTTTGAGTTTTTAAGTGAAACCACTTGGGTTTGAAACCTAACTCATAAAAATAATTTCCAGAAAATGGATCACTTAATTTGGAGTGTTATTGAGTGAGATATGACATTTTTAAGAGAGGTGCAGAATCTGGCAGCAAGCTGTCAAAACCAAACTTTATGCATGTGCATTTTTCTTTGTCTTTTTATTTGAAATTCTTATTCCTCTTGCATGCAATCCGATTTGACTCATCCCCATACAAATAATTTCAGTTCTAAAACAGGTTTTTAAACCATTTAAACTACATGCATGCTATCCATCATCTCATCTTTTATAAAACTTTGAAAATGGTTCTTTTTGAAGAATGCTTGGTGTTTATGCCAAGAACTTCTTCATGCAACTTAAAATTGTGTATTTTTAGCTCATGCATGTTGGTTTAAACATGTTTTTAGTGGATTCAAAGATCCACTCATGAACTCTTTGTACCAAAGGGGTATGGATTTTTCAAGAAAACTACATGCATGTGTGTTAAAAGTCCATCCTTGATCTTAATATGGGTTTGATTATGGATTCACCGCCTTTTTAATAACATGCAAGTGTTATGGTGGTAAATCTACAAACATTAAGATGTGTAGAGATGATTTTTAACAAGATTAAAGAAATGTAAAAGAGGATGAAGAACATTCATAAGAAAAATGCAAAGAAATGAAAACTAAACAAAAGGGAGTGTGTGGATTTCATCCAACACACTTGTAGTTACCTTGAACACTTTGATCTCCTGAAGGAGATGTGGTTAGGGGCTGAAGTTTTATGGATTTACTTGGATGAAGATGGATGAAGATGGAGAGAGAAAGAAAGAACTCTAGTGTGAGAGAATTTACAGAGAAAGTGAGTAGTTGCAAGTGAGTGAAAATGGTTTAATAAAAATACATAAAGAGGGTAGTGTGTGTGTGGGGGGGGGAGGGGTGATGGTGTGTTGCTAAATTAAAATGTCTAATCTTGCCTTTTTGATTTATTTTAAAAGAAGAAGTATTTTCTTTTAAATTTTAAATAACATATTAATTATATTAAAGGTAAAGTATTTACATAATTTAGTTGAAATAGATTAGGTTACTAATTATATATATACTTGTGATATAATTTTTGCTTAAGTTGGCATTTTATGAGATTTATGGATAATTTCCTAATTTAAGGGGTTTCTAGGCAAAATTTCTCAAATTTTCCTACTGTACTGAGTTTACTGCTAAAATTGCACTGTGTAAACTATGACGTGAATAATTGAAATATGCAGTGCAGTTCTAACCTGAGGTGTAAATTTGACCGTTGTCACAATTGGTTCCTCTGTTGTAGCAGGAGTAGGTAATTCCAGTGCATCTGTGGTAGAATCTTTGCTTGTATCATCTTCTGTTGGCTCCCCCTCAGCACGTGCATCTGTATGATTCACATAAGAGGATGAAGTATTTAATGGACCAGTTAGAGATATACCTGGCTCAGTCTGGCTTGCAGAAGAAGCTTCTCCAGAGGCTCTGACGGCTCCGGCAGAGGGATCAATATCATCCTGGAACATCTCTTCAAATAGCAGATTTAGTTCTGCTTCTCTTGTAGGTGAGATGCCAGAGGATTCCTTTTTGAGACCGAGTTCTGAACTGATTTGTTCAGAAGTCTTTTGAAAGGAATCGTCAAAAGAGACATTGATGCTTTTGTTGATCCAAACCCTCAGTGATTTGATAATGACTCTCTTTAAACACCTAGTGAAAATTGTAAGTAAACAATATGTATTAGAGTTTCACTATCGCTGATAAGTACTATGTCTCTACAGTACCGCCGATAGAAAACCTACGCTCTTTTAGATAATTGTTCAGCGAACACTGTTCATCAACATAGCTCTGAGCATGTTCAGTCTTGTTGATGATCGCTGATAGTTTAGTTGTTTATTTATGATCTCTGAAGACAAGTTTCACGTCAACATATGTTATACACTGAAATCGAAGATCAAGCCAAGAACCAGCGACAAGTCTACTAATGAACTGACGCGGATATCAGCGAAGCCAAGATTTGTCCACTCAACGTGAAGTTACAAGTATAAGACTTTAGCAATCGATGAGCTTTATCACTCGCTGATAAAGTACTGTTCAACGAACGCTGATCATGAGGTCTACTCAACAAGTTACTTTTGTCTTACCCCCACTTGCACGCCTCCGTACGAAAATGTCAAAAAGGACATCCCCTCTGTCCATTATCGTACAACCAACTCTGATTCTACATTGTACATCATGCGGCTACTAAGGTTGTCTACAAAGGTCAAACCATGCAACCAATCAGCTGCTGCCACGTGTAAAGTTATACTACTTTGCATTAAATGCATGCAGTATATAAGAAGAACCCTACTTCAGAAATGAAGTGTTCGGCCATCTTCTTCTTTCTCTCTTAGTGTTAGAATATTACTCGTAGTATTCTTATCTCCTTTCTGTCTTAATTCTAGGGCAAGAAACTTAGTGTTCTTAACTTGTTTAGATTAGGCTTAGTCCTTAATCTTGTTCCGCAACAAGTTGTAAATTGTTTGATAAATATCAATAAACAATTTAGAAAAGTAAAATCTGGGTGTTTGTAATCAACCCCCCCTTCTACAAACTTGTATAAACCTTTGGGACCAACAAGTGGTATCAGAGCGGATTTGTTTAATCTCATAAACAAGATCTTGCTTATACTAATCTTTTCTCTTCCTTACTATTTCTCTTAATGGCTACTAACACAAACACAAACTATATTGACAATGGTTCTCTTGCAAAACCCCCTAGATTTTCCAGAGATAACTTTAATCTATGGAAAAATAGGATGATACTCTTCTTAGAAGGTGTAGACCCAACTATACCTTATTACATCGAAAATGGTCCATACATTCCTATTAGAATTGATCCTGAAGTTCCAGCCGCTGAGAATAGAGCTGCTATTCCAGAAAGATTCATTCCAAAGGAAATTCATATGTGGACTGATGAAGATAAGAAGAAAGTGGCTCTCGACACTAAAGTCATATCCATCCTCTCCATGGCTCTTCCTGACGAAGTCTACCAATCCGTCATGAACCTGAAAACCTCCAAAGCCATGAGGGACACAATCTGTGTTCAGTATGAAGGTACGTCTGAAGTCCAGGACTCACGTAAGATCAACCTGGTAAGACAGTACGAAAGCTTCATTTGTGGTAAGAATGAAACTCTCTCTGAAGTTCACCAACGTTTTAACTGCTTAATAATTGATCTGAAAACTGTTGGTAAGGAATATTCTAACTTTGAAATTCTGACAAAGTTCTTAGAATGTTTACCTGAAAGCTGGGACAGTTATTCAATATGTCTTAAGCTATCAAAGGATCTAAAATCTATGACTCTCTCTACCTTATATGGCACTATGCTCAATCATGAGCAATCGAGTCATCTTAAGAAGAATCTTGTAAAAGACTCCAAGAGCACACCTGTTGCTTTACTCTCAGAGTTACCTTCCACTCAGTGATCCACTATCACTGTCACTGAGATGGAAACAAGCTCTGAATGCTCATCAGATTCTGACGCTTCAGATCTTGATGAATCTATAGCACTCCTAGCTAATAAGTTCAGGAGATTCGCTAAAAAGAGTAACTTCAGAAGGAATAAACCTCTTGCACTCACTGACAAGCCTAGATCATCAACTCCCGTTGATAAGGCTACTGCTACTTGCTATAACCGTGAAAAGATAGGACATTTTGCTAGCAAGTGCAGGTCAAAGAAAGTCTCTAGACCCTCAGCTTTCCTCAAGAAAACCTCTAACCCCAGGGCTAGAGATGACAAATACAAAAAGCTGAAAGAAAAGTATTCAAAGCTGAAAAGCTTTAAGAAGAAAGGCAAGGGCCTTATGGCTGACTATGATTGGGCTGCCTCTGATGAAGAAGAATCATCTGACTCAGAAGATGATGATGAGGCCAATCTCTGTCTAATGGCCAAACTTGAAGAAGAGGAAGAACAAACTGAAATTCCCCTTGTTTCATCCTCTACCTCTAAGGTATCACCTTCCTTCTTTACCAATATTTCAAATATTGATGAAGCTGATAGTCTTCGAAAGATCGATCTCCTGACTATGAGTTTATATGATGCCATGAATGGCAAAACTGTTATTGAAAATCAAAACCTTGATCTCGCTGAACAGCTTAAAAACTGTCACCTTCAAATAGAAAAGCTTTCTAAAATAGAAGAAGATTTTAAAGATCAAGTTCATATAAATCAGCTAGTCAAAATCGAGCGTGAAGAAGCTATCGATGCATTAAAAGCTGAAAAAGCTACTGTTGATGGATGGTATAAATCCTCAACAACGATCACTGAGATAATTAAGTCTCATATTCCCCTGAGTGACAAACGTGGTCTTGGTTATAAAGCTGACGCTGAACAACCAACCACTGATCATTCCATGCTTAAATTTGGAATGTTTGTCTCCTCTATCCCTGACACTTCATCTTCTCAGTGTTCCTCTTTAAAACCTCCTATCCCTGAAGAACTCTCTACCTTAACTTCTAAAGGTAAAGAGAAATTTGTTTATTCAAAACCTCAGAAGGGTACCTTTGTACCTAAGCTGAATGCTTCTAAAGCTTCAGTGACTTATCCCTCTACTTCTAAGAATAAGATCCCTGGATTTATTCAGCGATCTACTCCTAGAATTAAAGTGGATATTATTGGTAAGAAATCTAAAGAACTTATTGTTCCTCCCATTTCCAATGCCAAAGGTATACTTGGTGCTGGCCCTGCTCATTTAAAACTAACGGCTCAGCATGCAAATAGCCCTAAAGCTACTTTTAGTTATAGGAAATGTTATCACTGTGGACTTACTGATCATATTGCTAGTAAGTGCCCCACAGCCACCAAAGCTGAAAAGTTAGCTAAGGTGAAGATTATTGCCCCCAAGGCAAAGAAGACCACTGAGGTTAAGAAATTAACCAAAGTGAGGAATAGTTCAGAAGCTGAATCTTCAAATGCTGCGAAGATTGCTGAACCTTCCACTTCCTCTACCACCACTGACAAATCTAAGCCCAAAATGAAATGGGTGCCCAAGTCAAACTAATCTTCCTTTGTTTGCAGGTTAAGATGGGTATCTGGTATCTCGATAGCGGATGCTCTAGACACATGACTGGAAAGAACCTGTTCACTGATTATAAGGAAGAGTAAGGTCCCTCTGTGACTTTCGGTGGAAATGGAAAAAGCTATACCCGAGGGTTTGGTGTACATTCAAATGGTACAACAACCTTCAGAAGAGTCGCATATGTTGAAGGACTGAAGCATAATCTTCTAAGCATAAGTCAGCTATGTGACAAGGATAACAAAGTGATCTTCACTAAGGAATCCTGCTTTGTCAATGACAAAAAGGTGAAGATAGCTCTCAGCGGTTATCGTATGGAAAATGTTTACGTTATAAACATGGAATCTACAACCATTGAGAACTCCTGTTTCTTCTCAAAAGCCTCATCTGATGTCAACTGGCTATGGCATAAGAGGCTCTCTCATCTCAACTTCAAGACACTGAATACTCTTTCCTCTAAAGAGTTAGTCACTGGTCTACCTCAACACTCATACGCCAAAGAGTCCTTATGTTCAGCGTGTGAGAAAAGGAAACAGACCAAAGCAAGATTTAAATCTAAGCAAGTTTCCTCAGTGTCATCTCCTCTACAACTTCTCCATATGGATTTGTTTGGCCCTGTTAACAAACAATCCATCGCTGGAAAGAAATATACTTTGGTCATAGTTGATGAATTATCTCGCTATACCTGGGTAATGTTTCTCCGTTCTAAGAGTGACACCCCTGAAGAACTCATCACCTTTGTCAGGAAAATGGAAGTCCTGAACAACATGACCGTTCGCTCAATAAGGAGTGATCATGGGACGGAATTCAAAAAAAATTCCCTTGATTCCTTCTTTGACAGTAAGGGTATTTCTCATAACTTTTCTTCAGTGAGAACACCGCAGCAAAACGGAGTCGCTGAAAGAAGAAATCGAACTATCATTGAAGCTGCACGTTCAATGCTCAGCGATTCTCATTTACCTACTCAGTTTTGGGCAGAAGCTGTCAACACTGCTTGTTTTACTCATAACAGGTCGCTGATAGTCAAAAGATTCAAAAAGACATCCTATGAACTTTTTCATGGGAGAAAGCCTTCAATCAGTTTTTTTTCACATCTTTGGATATCAGTGTTTCATACTGAACAACAGAGATGCCCTTGGAAAGTTTGATCCTAAGGTTGATGATGGAATCTTTCTTGGATATTCTTCAATCTCCAAAGCCTTCAGAGTCTTCAATCGAAGAAGACAGACTGTTGAAGAAACTATTCACGTCACCTTTGACGAATCCCGTTCAGCGAACTCTAGACCTGCTGCTGATACTGAAGAACTGAATCAATGGATGTTTTCTCATCTTGGTGATTTAGAAGATATTCCCACTACTCATACTCAAACCGCTGAAGATGATGGTCCTACTATCATCCCAAACATGCAGACTAGTGAAGCTGAAACATCATGGGTCTCAGCTGTTCCTCTAAACACTATGCCTGCCTCTGAACCTTCTTTCTCAGACATACCATCTACTTCACAGCAATCAGTGAATGAAATGCAATATGCACCTCTTCCTTTCTTGGCTGATATACCAGAAGTTGTTGAAGCCTCATCTTCAGCCCCTCCAGTTCAGGTTGAGCCAGCGACTCATGCTCCAGCTCAGCGATGGACTATTAATCACCATATTGATCAGATTCTTGGTGATCCAAACGTTGGTGTTCAGACTCGTCGAAGTGCAGGTAACATTTGTTTATTTGTTAACTTTATTTCTCTGATTGAACCAAAGAAAATAGATGATGCCCTCAGAGATCCAAACTAGGCCAGTGCTATGCAAGAAGAGCTGACAGAATTTGAAAGAAACAAAGTTTGGAATCTCATTCCAAGACCATCTGACAAGTCAGTGATAGGCACTAAATGGGTCTATCGAAACAAGTTGGATGGACATGGAACTGTAACCCGCAACAAGGCTCGACTTGTTGCTCAGTGATACAGACAAGAGGAAGGTATAGATTACGACGAAACATTCGCCCCAGTGGAAAGACTACAAGCTATTCAGCTCTTCTTAGATTACGCTGTACACAAAGACTTCAACGTTTATCAAATGGATGTCAAGTCAGCGTTTCTCAATGAAAATCTGAATGAAGAATTCTACATGGAACAACCCCCAGGATTCTCAGATCCTAAGCATCCAGGTTATGTCTATAAACTGGATAAGGCACTTTATGTCTTAAAGCAAGCTCCTCGTGCATGGTATGACACTCTCTCTACTTATCTCCATATTGAAAAATTTGAGCGAGGTAAAATCGACAAAACTTTATTTTTCAGGAAAGTAAAAGGTCATATTATTCTTGTTCAAATATATGTCGATGATATTATATTTGGTTCCACTAAACCTGACTTATGTACTCGTTTCTATGAGAGAATGAAAGCTGAATATAAAATGAGTATGATGGGTGAGCTAACATATTTTCTTGGTCTTCAAATCAAACAGAGTGAAAAAGGAACTTTCATTCACCAAGGTAAGTATGTTAAAGATATGGTGAAGAAATTTGTTTTAACTCAGAGTTCAGCTATGAAAACCCCTATGGAACCGCCGCTGACACTAAACAAGTATTCTTCTGGAATACCTGTTAATACCCGCTCACATTTTTTCTCTGTTTACTCTCACTATATAAACACATTCGAGTTTATATTTTCACCTCACGCGAACTTCATCTCCTTCAAGCAAGAAATCTTTGTTGCATTCAAAATATTAACTGTTCATCTTCATCTTCAACTTCACAGGTAATATTTCTTCTCCATTGCAACTCATAAACTTATTTTCGATCTTATTATTGTTTTTAACAGATCGAACAAACGATACTTTCTTAAAATGAAATCATTACTTTTTCATTATTTTATGAACACAATCTTCATGGTTGTTCTTCAAGTTTAAAATAAGAATCTTAAACTTGTATCCTCATAAGTTTTTCCAGAATGTCTTTCTTCAAATAGAAACTGGAAAACAAATGTTCTCTATGTTTTGTATTTTTTTTCAAAACAAGAAAAACTCTAATCTTCATTAAGACATCTTTGGTCTGAATGAAATGTGCAAAACCCAAAACGTCTTATTTGGAAAATCTTTCCACATTAAGACATTTTTGTTCATTTTCTTCATGTTTATATTTGTTAAACAAAAATGGCATATTCTACCACTGACGTTCCTACTCCCGAGTCCAACACTCCTGCTGAGGTTACTAAAATAACAAAGGCTCCTCAGGTCAAGTTCAACATCGAGAAAGTTACCTTTTAGAGCAACAATCCCTATGCTCTGTTCGACTTCCCTGAAAACATGCAAGTCACACACTAGGATGATGCTGTGAATTTTCTGAAAACATGCCCTATCTCCACAGCTCTAACCATCGCTCCTACAGCAAATAAACATCTTCTATCTCAGTTCTGGTATTCTGCCAGAAGTGCTCAGATCACCTCTACCAAGGACCCTATGAAGAAAATCGATGTCATTCTCTTTGACACCGACCATGGTACTTCCAAGATTACACCTGGTAATATCAGGCGTGCCCTCAACCTTCCCACAACCACTCAAGAAAAACGCTTTGTCCCACTACCCAATCCCAAAAACTCAGTTGATAGGGAAACACTGATTGCATTTTTCGATGCAATGAAGTACGTATGGGACACATGGAGAGATGAACCCCCTGATAAGAAGCTAACTGCAATCAAGAAGTTCAAAATGCCGAGCGAGATGAACTTCATCTTTGCTCATCTGATCAGCTGCCTGACGGCCAAAACTAGTTCTTCTGACCAAGCTTCTCAACCTCAACAGGCCATGGGATACTAACTACTGAAGGGTCTCCATATTGATTGGGCACTAATCATTTTTTATGATCTGATGTTCAGGGTGAATGCGACTGACAAACCAACGTGTGTTCCTTATCCCAGGTTTGTCAGTGCCCTCTTCAAACAAGGCCTGAAGAACAAATACCCGAAGGTGGGCGACCTGAGACTTTCAAAGGTCGGCCCTAAAGTTCTTGACTTCAAGCCACTGCCAAACGAGGTACGTCTTTCTAAACTCTTATCTATTCTCAATCCTCCAACTTCTTCTACTTCTGCGGCTACCTCAACGGTAATCCCAACTACTGATACCCAGGTTGCACCCTCCTCGCCTTCTAAGAAAAGGAAACACTCTGCTTCCCAACTTGATTCTAAAAGGATCAAGAAAACAAAGGAGCAACCCCTCAACCCATCAACGGCTGAAGAGTCCATGATTCTTTCAACACAAGAACCGCTGGATAGTTCTGTGGTACGCTCTGCCACAGCTGATATAGCCACCCCTTTCATTCCAACTTCAGGGTCTCTAAACGCTGAGGTTATAGCTTTGGAACATAACCCCTCTCCTTCAGACCCTCTAAGGACTGAAGAAGTATTTCTCAGTAGACCCACCATTGAATCTGGCACCACAACCCTCTTCTCAACTTTCACTCCTCCCTCTACTTCTTTGGTCACTCCATCTATTCCCCCCTTCTCTACAACAAAGGTCATTCATCTGAGTGACTCATTTGCTGAAGAACTACGGCGGATACAGGATTTTATAAAAGGACCTGCGGAAACTTCCCAGCGTACAGGTACACTGGAAGACGACATGGAAACATTTACAGGTCATCAAAACTTCGAGGACTTCGTCAACCATCCCGCAGGTATACACAAAACCATCGATATTCCTCTCTCAAAATCCCCAAATTCTGAGCTTTCCTCTGTTCATAAGTTATTAACTTTTTTAGGTCCTAATTTGGGAGATATCAACACCTCCCTGAAAGCCCTGTAAACAAAGATGGAATCCCTCACCACCAATCTCTCAGCTAACTCTTCAGTGGTTACAAACGCTGGAGAGAATCTCAAGACGCTGACTACTGAGGTTGAAAAGAAAGCCTCCCGTGCTGATTTGGAGAAGGTGGATGGTAGCATTGGACAATTTGCTACCACCCTCGCTGAAAACTCCACGACCAACATCACTCTCTCCACAAACTTCACCTCTTTGTCTAATGAAGTCACATCATTGAAGACAGAGGTTGGTACTCTTAAGGGAGAAGTGACATCGATCAAGACTGAAGTCGGCACTGTCAAAGACCTCCTTCAGCAGATCCTCGACCGCCTGAATGCTGCTATTTGTGCTCCATCGCATTTTACTCAGGTGGATCGAGAGGAACTTCAACGACTCACTCCTACTATATATGGCATGGAAGACAGATTAGGTAGGATTGAACATTGTGTTGGGATCTCTGGCCTGGAAGACAGGGAACCAATGCACACTGATGCTGTTGCTACTGCTGAAACTATCCATTCCTCCCCTAACCATCATGTGGAAGAGGGGAGAAGACTGAAGACCTTCCCCATAATGCTTAGGGGAAGGAGAAATTTCTTGAAGACCTTCCCCGTAACTCTGAGGGGGAGGGTATTGATGTTGTTGCTGCTGCTACAACCGAGAAACCTCAGGGAGTTGAAAACCCTAAGGGAACCGAGAAACCTCCCTCTATATCTGAGGGGGAGCAACTCGATGAGCATCTTGAAACTGATGCTGATGTTACCATTCCCTATTCTGACGAGGAAGAATCTGAAGCTGAGGAAGAAGAAGAAGATTATGAAGACCTCGACCTTGAGGACGACGAACCATCATCATCTCCTAAAATAATGATGATGATGACGATGATGATGATGACTTCTTCTTTGTTCAGCCCAAGAAGGTCCCTGCTCAGAAAGGGATTATAACAAAAGAATCATCAGGGGAGACGACTAAGACAAAGTCTGCAGCGACTGAAGCAGACAAAGGCAAGAACAAAGGCCTCGCTGCAGAAGGCAATCTGTCTATCCTTCAGATAAAGCCAGTATGTCAGGTACAATATCTCTTATTCCTTTACACTGCATCCCTCCTCTATCCCTTCTCAATCTCAGTTCTCCTCTCCATAAAACCTCTATACACTTAAACCCCATTCTTTTCTCTATCTCTTTCTTCCCAAATAATCTCATTTAAACGATCGTTGTGTTTCAGCTAGTCCTCTCCCCTGCTTGAGGATCCCGCTGAAGCTCCTCCAACTGCATCAACAATAATCCCAGCTCCTATCGCTGAAGAAATAATCCCAGTCTTGGACTTCGCTGAGACTGATGATATTTTTGAAGAAGAACAGGAAGAAGAACCGCTCTCCCACAAAAATAGATCTTCCTTGGTACCTCAAATACCAAGTGAAAATGAAACGAAAAAGAGAGCTTATATGGTTCAGAAACTTGAAGCTAAGCGCCTTGTTCCTCATCACCTGAGTCAATTCACAAACAAGGAAATCGTTGAAGCTCTCAAAGCTGAACACCTCTTCTCTGAAAAAAAGAAACCTGAAGAAAAAGACAGGGAATATGCCCTAGAGCTAGCCCAACATTCTTTCGAAGACCCAAACTTAAGATGATTTCATGTTGCTGTCCAAGAAAAACTACTGATAGACGCACAGAAGACTCACCAGAAAAAGACCAAAGTCAGCGACACCACTCTTGAATGGTGTAAGAAGATGTGCCACTTCAGACAACATCCCTCAAGGATAAAAGCTGTAAATGTCAGAGGAAGATATGCTTTTAAAAATAACATAAAGGTACCGATCGTCCATGTCCAAATAGTCAAAGAAAACGGCCACAACATAATTGTCTACATGTCATCTATAAACACATTCGGTGTCACTGAATGGTTGGAGATGAGAATAGCAATTCAAAGATCTCGCTCAACTTTCAGGACCTATGTCGTACAAGAAATAAACAAACAGATCGACTTGGTTTCCTCGGCAGTTGATATTCCTCTTTGTTAGAGCATTATTGTATTCAAGATTTACTGTAAAGTCAATGTGCTGTAATAAGTCCATATTGTATTGCTTTGCCTTTATACCTTGTATATATGGGGTATAAATAGGTGTGTCATGTAATAGTTAGATAGAACTCTTAGAACACTTTTCAATGCTAATGTTATTTTGTACTCAATTCTCAATATATGAATGACACATTTGCTCTCTAGATTCTCTCTATATTCTTGATTGCTAGATCTGGGTTTATCAATTGGTATCAGAGCTAAACAGAAAATTCAAGCAGATCAAAGACCAAATTGAAGATTTTTTACACTGTAGCTGAGGATTTCGGATCATTCATTCATCACTGTTCATGATGATTCCTGGTCATTCTTCGTTCACTATTCATCTTGGATTTATCATTTCTATCATTTTTTGAGTTTTTGGATTGATCCTTGACATTTCTGTACTCGATTTACACCCCTGATCATCTTTAATTCTTGGATTACAACCAAATTCTGCAAGAAAATCATCGAATTTGATCTTTTTTGGCAGTTTGTTCGAAAACCCTAAATCAACTGTTTTTGGATCTTAATTCGATTAAATCGATCGAATTAGGAGTTGTGATTAAAAAGAAAAGTGTGAGGGATTTGTTTTCGAACAATTTGGTGTAAATTTCATTTCAATTGATCAATAATTGAAAAAGTTATGGCTGAATTAATGTTTTTCGAGTTCGAAGTGAAGGTTTCGGATTGTTCTTGAGGGTTTCAGATTGTTCATACGGGTTTCGGACCATTCAAGGGATTTTCTATTTGATTTCGAATCACATAGATAAAGTTTTTTTTTCTACATGTGTGGGTTTCGGATTCCTGAGCGTTCGAAATCTGTTGGTTTCGCATTCCATTGAATACGAAATCTGTTGGTTTCGAATCTTGTGGTGTCCGAATCCATTGGTTTCGAATCCTTATACGTCCGAATCCATTGGTTTCGCACCCTTATTGATCCGGATTCCGTGGTTTCGCACCCTTCTTGATCCGAATTCGTGTTCATTTAAAAAATAAATAAAAAATTTAAGAGCTTTTCAAGAAAAATTTTATTCCGAAATTTTTTCTATAGTGTTTTTAATACACTTTAAGAGCTTTTCAAGAAAAAATTTTATATAATTTTTTTTTCAATAGTGTATTTTATACACTTTCTGCTTGATTTTCTGAAAGATCAACTTCTAGCAATACCATAAAGAGAGATGGGTTTGCAACAAACTCTTATAAAGGAGATTCCTCCAACTCCACAAGTTTTTGTTAAACCAAATAATGCAATTTTGCAACAAGTTCTTATAACAGAAATACCTTCAACACCACAAACTTTTGTTAAATCTAATAATGAAAGTGTGAAGCAAACTATTGTTAAATCCAGTGGTGAAGGTTTGAAGCAAAATTTTGTTAAAACTAATACTTCAAATCCTTCAACTCATCAAGATGACATGAAGGAGCTTCAAGGAAGTATAAAAGCTTTGGAGGAAGAAAATGCTAATCTGAATAGAAAACTTTTAGACATTTCTTCTTCAAATGATAAACTTATTAAAAGACTTACTGATCTTGACGTTTATATTGCAGATCTTGAAGCAAAGAGAGACAACTCAAGTCTGCACGATCAAATCGAGAATCTTCAAGAGAAAGTAACAACTCTTCAAAGAGAAAATGTTGATATGAAGAGTAGGGAAGAAAAGAGAGAGAAGTGGAACTTGCATTTACAAGATAAATTAAAAGAAGTTCAAGATAAAAGAAAAAATTTGGACAGTGAAAATGCTGATCTAAAGAGAAAACTGTCTAATTTTTCTCTTGAAGAAAAGAAAGAAACTGAGCTGAAATGTATAAAACTTTCAAAACAAGTTTCTGACTTTGAGAAAGTTTTATTTTTAGAAAAAGAGAAGCTCGAAAAAGAAAGAGCTGATTTTGAAACTGAACGAAAATCTTTTGAGATAAAAAGTTCTGAACTTTCCGTGAAAATCTCGGATTTAGAAAATATTTTGAAAAAAGAAAGAAAAGATTTTGCGGAAAAGAAAAATCTCTTTGAAAAGGAAAATAAAATCCTTAAAAAGAAAAATATGGAAACTTTCAAAGAGATAACTGATAAAAGAAAATTCTTGGAAAAAGATTTTGAATCGGAACGCAAATATTTTGAAGATGCGATTCTTAATCTTACCAAAAGATTATCCGGTTTATCAAATGATATTATGAAGGATCAATTGATCAAATCTGATCTCCAAAAGAAATTTGATCTAATTTTTAAAGAGAACAATGTTTTGACAAACAAAGTTAAAGAACTTGAAGACATCATTTTTAAATTTGATGTCTCTAAGCAGGCCAGTCATGATACTATCTTTCAGACTCCATTTGTTAAATCAAATGATTCTGAATACTCTTTTAAAACTGCTTCATGTTCAAGTTTTAAAAACATTTTATCTAAACAATTTAATAGATCAACTGATTTCTCAAAAGGTCAGATTCGTTCAACAAATCTCTTATATACTCCTATACTTGATAAATCAGATAACAAACCAAATGTGCCTAAAGTTAATTCTTCCAAAACTGAAGAAGTTCCAGTCTTCAAGAAGGTGAAGATGGAATGGAGAGTCAAAAGCACAACAATTCCGATGAAAGAAGTTCCAAAATCATCTTCATCCACATCAAAAGCAAAGAGGAACAATGCTCCGAAAGGTAAATCTTCTGTTCCACCTAATCTTGTTTATTCTACAAATCATCTGAATAGGTTGGCACATAAGAAAATCTGTTGTTCTTACTGTGGATCAAATGATTTTATGTATAAAGATTATACTTCTTATTGGTACGGTACTTACAGTATTCCTTGTAAGAAATTTACACCTAACACACTAGGTCCCAAGTCCCGTTGGGTACCAAAATCTGCTTAATCTGTTTTGTAGGTTCTTCATGTGTTGTGCTGAATGTTATATATATACCACACACATGACTGAAAACAGAAGAGAAGCGGTGAATTTTTTTTGAAGAATAAATGTGCCATTAAGGGAGAGCAAAGATAATGGTTTCTGAATAAATCAGTTCAGGACCCGTGCTTCAACGACTATGGCTTCTGAACAATTCAGTTCAGGACCCGTACTTCAAAGACTAAGACTTCTAAACAAATTAGTTTAGAACTCATACTTCTCAAGTGATAGCCTTAACTGTCACATATTTCTGTTTCAAGGAACAAGTGGTGAAAGGTAAAATTGCATTATGTTTTATTTCTACTGCTTTGAATGTTTGAACCTTCACAAATTTAATTCAATGAAATGAAATTTTTCAATTTTCATTCAATGAATAAAATGTGTGTCAAGGATGATTTTTCAAGCAATTTTGTATTATCTGAGTTATATTTGTTTCATCTTTCACTCCTGAAATAAATCGAAAGGTCACCAAAACATGAACGAAATTATGCTGAATACTCAAAATTATGGAAATCTGGACTTATATAGAATATAATGCTCAAAAAGCCTATTTGTCAAAATGATGGATGGAAACGAAAATATGGGGGAAGCACTATGTTTTAGAACCAAGTGATTGAGATAAAGTTATGCATTATCATTTAGTTTGAAAGTTTGTACCTGTGGCCTTTCTGGTTTAGGAGAGTAACTCCTAATAGGTGCTAGACACCTAGTCCCTAAGGCCAACTGGTATGGGATCGGCTGACCCAAATCCTGCTATAGAACCAGATAGAAAGCCATGTTCCACTGGTACAAATGGGTTTAAGATATATCGATGTGGCCTTTCTGGTTTGGGAAATTAAGTTCTAAGGGGTGCTCGACACCTAGCACCTAAGGCCAACTGGTCTGGGATCTGCTAACCCAAATCCTGCTATAGAACCAGATATAAATTCATGTTTAACGGTGTATCTTATTCTTACTAAACTTTTTGATTAAAAGATGCCAATGAGCTCAAAATTAAAAGATGCCAATGTGCACAAAATAAAAATGCCAATGAGCACAAAATAATAGATGCCAATGCGCACACATCTCTTGAAACTTTGGGAAAATACAAAGTCGCGATAAACCTGTAAATTTGTGAAAATCCTGATTTTGGACAAATAGTGTGAATAGAGCAAAGTATTCTTATATGTTTTAGAATTGTATATGCTTGGTGCTGATCATATTTCGCATTCTAGCACAACAAATAGATTTAATAAAGGGGTTGAAACTGAACATTTTTAACTTGATATGCAATGATGTCTTGTATTTGAATCTTAACACATGCATTTGATTTCATTTGATTGAAAATCTGTTAAATCTCATTAAGATGGATTTATTTTCTAAAGTTTTTCAAATAATCAAATGTTAGTAGTTATAAAATGTAGTTCAATGAATTTTATTTTCCTTGTATAAATGTTTTCATTAAAGCACTGTATTTGAAATGAATAACTTTTAATGAAATATATGCATACTTTCAGGGGGAGAAAACAAATTGCTCCAGAATTCTTATTTTAAGGGGAAGCAAGGTTATTCATTAAGGAGGAGATTGTTAGTGATACTCAGAGACGCGACTGAAATTGAAAAAGGTTTTTGATGATCATGATGCTCACTTTCATCAAAAAAGGGGGAGAAATGTTTAATTCAATTTCATGTCGAATACAAATTCAAGGTCAAAGAGATGAAGATTGTATTGAAGAAGATTGACTTTACATTGTGAAAGACAAAGATGTTTTCGAATCACTCATATATGGATTCGGATTGCTCAAAGTTGAAGATTTCGGATCATGTGAAGTCTGTAGTGTTTTTGAATATGGTTATCTTAGATCTGAGAGACTCGGATTGTGCTTACACCTAAATGTTCAAAAATGTGAAGGCTTCGCATCCTTGTGAAGATTCAACTGTTTGAAGAGTGCCAAAGTTTCAACGGTCAAAGTCAAAGTTAAAGTTTTGAAGACAAAGAGCTGAAGACTGCTGTCATATTTTTTAAATCTTGAATCCAAAGGGGGAGATTGTTAGAGCATTATTGTATTTAAGATTTACTGTAAAGTCAATGTGCCGTAATAAGTCCATACTGTATTGCTTTGCCTTTATACCTTGTATGTATGGGGTATAAATAGGTGTGTCATGTAATAGTTAGATAGAATTCTTAGAACACTTTTCAATGCTAATGTCATTTTGTACTCAATTATCAATATATGAATGACACATTTGCTCTCTAGATTCTCTCTATATTCTTGATTGTTAGATCTGGGTTTATCACTCTTCCTCAATAACCTCAGAAGAAGCGAGCTGCTCCAACGAAGAAGACTCCTTCTTCTCCAGGCCCATTGATAAGAAACGAAACAGGAATTGAATTCTCCCGTGAAGCAGTTCTTGGCCCTGCCCCTGACCTTTCTGGACTTGACGTATCCCTACCTCCTGCTGAAACCATCTTCCCTGGCAGAGTACTCAGTGATCCTTATGGCATCTTCTTTTATGACTTTAGTGGTCGACCGTGCTTTCAACGCATCTCAAAGTTAAATAAAACTCCTATCGATCAACTCAGATATTTACTATACTGGTGCGAGTACAAATAAAGTCTCCTCGGACAACTCCTGAAATCCCACATCTTTCGTAAAGCAAAGAAAAGAAGGGAACAGGGAGTTACAGTCCCTGACTGGATGATTCCAGAGACTGATACTCTTGATGAACTCGTCAAGAAAGAACCTGGTTAGCTGATAGGATTTCCTTGTAATTCTTCTATCCTTTATCAGCTTATATCTTTTATACTTGTAAATTTATTTGTTGTACTTGTAATTTTTCCACTTCCCTTTGTAATCTTATACGAAGTTAAAAGAAAATATTCAGTGAATGTACTTTACTCCATCAGTACTCAAAAGATCCCAGAAAACAGTAAAAGGGACAAATATTTTATGAGTTCTTTTTATCCCTATGTTTTCATACTTAGCAATTTCCTTTTGTTGCTATGTCATAATCAAATAGGGGGAAATTGTTGATCCAAACCCTCAGTGATTTGATAATGACTCTCTTTAAACACTTAGTGAAAATTGTAAGTAAATAATATGTATTAGAGTTTCACTATCGCTGATAAGTACTATGTCTCTACAGTACCGCTGATAGAAAACCTACGCTCTTTTAGATAATTGTTCAGCGAACACTGTTCATCAACTTAGCTCTGAGCCTGTTCAGTCTTGTTGATGATCGCTGATAGTTTAGTTGTTTATTTATGATCTCTGAAGACAAGTTTCATGTTAACATATGTTCTACGCTGAAATCGAAGATCCAGCCAGGAACCAGCGACAAGTCTACTAGTGAACTGATGCGGATATCAGCGAAGCCAAGATTTATCCACTCAACGTGAAGTTACAAATCAATCGCTGAGCTTTATCACTCGCTGATAAAGTACTGTTCAACGAACGCTGATCATGAGGTCTACTCTACAAGTTACTTTTGTCTTACCCCCACTTGCACGCCTCCGTACGAAAATGTCAGAAAGGACATCCCCTCTGTCTATTATCGTACAACCAACTCTGATTCTACATTTTACATCATGCAGCTACTAAGGTTGTCTACAAAGGTCAAACCATGCAACCAATCAGCTGCTGCCACGTGTAAAGTTATACTGTTTTGCATTAAATGCATGCATTATACAAGAAGAACCCTACTTCAGAAATGAAGTGCTCGACCATCTTCTTCTTTCTCTCTTAGTGTTAGAATATTACTCGTAGTATTCTTATCTCCTTTCTGTCTTAATTCTAGTGCAAGAAACTTATTGTTCTTAACTTGTTTAGATTAGGCTTAGTCCTTAATCTTGTTCCGCAACAAGTTGTAAATTGTTTGATAAATATCAATAAACAATTTAGAAAAGTAAAATCTGGGTGTTTGTATTCAACCCCCCCCTTCTACAAACTTGTATAACCCTTCGGGACCAACAGCTTTCCACAATGGTTCGTGTAACGACCCGACTTTTCCATACATGGTTCATATAGCATACATAGCATAACGTCGTTAAAACAAAAGTTACATTGGATAACAAATACGGTCCACTAGTCTTTTACAAACATTTAGTACATCATTACAAACGTTTACATAGTAGATTACATCATTACTAACAACAGGCTATCTACTAAACACATCATAGTCTTCAACTACATAGTCCTCCAAAAGCTATTCGCAATTAACCTTCTTACTTGCTCTTACTCGATCAGCGACCTGGAATACATATTTTTAAAACAGAAATGAGGGTTAGACCTAATGGTCTAGTGAGGAAATCCCTGTCAGTTTAGTAAGCCTTTGTATCAAAACCATTTATATAAAACTTTTCATATACATCCATATATTACACGTATATCAATATCATTCAAGACTCATACATCTCATCCCACCTTATTCCCCCACAACTGGCCATACTAATTGGTAGCAAGCCAACTAATAAATATCAATGTTACCGGTCTGCACCCCCAGAACCCGGCTACTCACCGGTCCGCACACCGGAACCCGGATACTCATCAGTCCGCACACCGGAACCCGACTACTCATCGGTCCGCACATCGGAACCCGACTACCCATCGGTCCGCACACCGGAACCCGACTAATGTGCACCTGTGTAGTGTAATGCACATAGGAATATAATATCTTACTATATTATAAACACAAAATATTCACACCTTAATCATATATCCATTCCACACATATATGTATTCCAGTTAAAAATATTTTGAAGTAAAACTCACCTCGATCGCTTATCCAAAAAGACTTCCAAGCCTTTCTCCAAAAGATTCAGTCTTTCAATCCAAATCCACAGAATCTGAAATAGATTAAATACAAATATCCCCTTACCAATTGAACACATGAACTCTAGATAAATATACCTAACTCTCGCCATCAAAACAACCAAACAGCTATAGTTTCCGGACAGCCCAAAGCAACCCGGACAACTCGACTTTTCCAGACAGCATAACTAACCCGGATAACATGAATTATCCGGACAACACAGACCAATCCGGACAACTCGACTTTTTCGGACAGCTCAAGGAATCCGGACACCAAAGTAATCCGGACACCAAAGTAATCCGGTATCTAATTCATCCGGAAATCATCAAACAAATCATCCGGACACTATCAATAAACTACCCGGATACCACCCAAGAAACTACCAGGATACCTTCATATCATCCGGATACCTTCAATGTAGTGCGCTGAAATCTGCAAAGGCTGTAACCCATCCGAGGATGACACGTGGAATGTGCAGGGCACGCCTTGTACGAATGATCTTCAGGATCTTCGTACAGAAGAAAACGTGAGAGGCACGATCATCTTTGTGTTGATCTTCAGATAATCTTCTAAGTCTTCAGTCTTTATAATACAGAGGCTCTGTCAAGTATGACAGACGCTCTGTGGCCTAGTTTTTTGTGAATGTCTTCAGTTGAGTCTGTGAGTTCCAGATTCGTGCAACGAACAATAAGAAATCAATAGATGAATAAAAACGATATGATTTCAACTGGTCATCCAATTAGCTTTCCATATTGAGAGAGTGTTTACAATAAGTTTAGGAAAGCAAAAATAGACAACTAGCTTAATTCTAAGCTAAACAAAGCATTTAAATACTATAGGCCCGTGGCAACAATCCCACGGCCCGTTCACTAATAAGGCTCAAATATAAACAATAACAAACAAGCCCTTGAACTTCTATTCAACACATTAATTGACCCTAACAATCTCCCCCTTTGAATTGAAATTCGAGTTGGCGCCAGTTATAGACATATCTCTTTCGGAGCGCAAAGTGTACCTCGAACATTCGGATGGGTCGGCGATAGTCGATGCGGTCTTCAATCACTTCTAATGCTTCCCGAGCAGTTGTTTCATTCGGATTGGGAACATACGAATACCTTTTGTTTTCGGACTCGTGAGTGATGATGTTGCGAAGAGCATCTTGAACTTTGAAGAGCGTGCCATCGCAAAATCTGTTGACCTGGCTGAAGCGAAGAAATCTCTTTTCGTTCTGATCGTTGTTGTAGACTATCCCAAATTCTGGTTCCAGAAGCAGTGCGTTCTCGGGATACATCTTCAGTTCAGGCGCTTTCAGATTCGGCTTTATCAGGTTTACCTTCTTTACTATGTTCTCGACTGCCATTTGGAAGTCTGTAAGATAGGACATCATAATTGTACGGACTAGGAATCGACAAACAGTTTCGAGCGCTTTGGTTACATGGAGCGGTCGGATGGTTCTGGTTCGGAGGTCTTTCAGTATAGCATAGAAGTCGAACGGTCGAAGATTCTTAAAGTCAGCTTCAGAAATTTTGCATTCATTACCGTCTTCGCGGCGAATAGTGAAAACTGGAAACAAGACTCTAAGGATTCGGTTGGTTTGGATGTTGAGCACTTCAGTGATCTTGTGCTTGGTTCGGACATGGCTAACTGGCAGACACCGCTTCATGGATTTTATGTACTGATATTGGTATTCTTTGTCAAGATGAGTAATCCCAAGACAGAAAGACGGCTCCATAGGGCGTAACCTGTGAACATATAGCTTCTTCAGAGATTCCTCCAGGTGAGGAATATGTATCATGATCTTCTCCCATCGGATTTGTTGCTGAGGAGGAGGAGGAAGATCAGAAGCTGTCGGTTGTTGAGAAGATGTCGGATTTTTAGCAGTTGAAGTTTCGGGTCTTGTAGAAGTCTCGGGAGCATGAGCAGAGTGAACGGGAGTACCATAAAGGTTTTGCAGCAAAAACTGCTCGTAGTCAACATTATCGTCTTCATCAGTAGGGAATATCAGGTTTACCTGGAGATTTACAGCACTAGCGGCTTTTTCGTACCATGCGTTTTCGGTCTCCGGGTCGATCTCGGTGTCTGGATCTATCATATTGAGAGCATGCCTATCTGATGTATCAAAGGTGACCAATTCCTGTGTTGTTCCCTCAGGCTTTTCAACCGTCGGGTCTTCGTCATCGGAGATGTCCATATCAATTTCCATCTCGGCTAAACTCAACTCGGCTTCAGGTTGTTCTTCAGTTGTAGTTGCCGCAGTTGACGGTTCCGGTTGAACCACAGCAGTTTCAGGGATGATTGGAGCGGACTCGGACAAGCGTAGTCTCTTGTTCTCCCCCTCACGATGATCAGGATCGTCCTGGTCATCGTGCCGTGGCTTGAGTTCGCCAGCTTGACTCTTGCAAGTAGTTTCGAGTGTCGCGACTCTCTCGGACAGTGTTGTGAGCGCTTGATTAACGTCCTTAAGAGTCGTGTCAAGCTGTTCCAATCTTGTAGTAATGGACGACGAAGGAGCAGTGACCTGGGATCGTAGAACTGAAATCAGGTCTGCTTTGGTAGAGGCATCGGTATCTTAGTATTGGAGCAACTGAGCTAGGAGCATGGTCTTCAAAGTATCCACCGAATAGATAGGCTGAATGGGAGCCGGTGGTGGTGTCGGTGCAGTTTCAGGTTCAACCATCTTCTCTTTACCTTTGATCAGAGTCTTCAGTTTGTCGAGCTCATTGGTGAATCGATGCTCCATAGGCTCGCGGACAGCCTTTAGGGCGTTGTCCAGATATCCCTTTGACACAAAGTCGGGAAAAATAACTTCGGGGTCACTTAGAGCACCCGTTGAGGAATCTACCTTAGAGGCAGAGCCACCTACGTTCACGGTGGGCACAGGGGTAGCCGTGGTAGGATTTCCCTCCGATCCTCGCGTTCCGCTTAAATGCAGAGACACTACGGAGGTTCCGATCGGGTCACCAAGAGCACCGATGTTCGTTTCCTCATCTTGTGTCCTAGCCGAAGAAGTAATATTAGCAAATGGCTCTAGACTCAAGAGTGCATCCAAAGAAGTCAAGACCAGGGGCTGTTGGTCTCTTATTTCAATACCAGAACTCTCCGAGTGAGAGACCGGTAGAAGTTGTGCTATATCCCCGTGCAGAAATGAAACATACGTCTTTTGAGAGACGGATGAGTGGCTTTGGAGGTTGTGCAATTACGCCGCTGGGTCCACGGTGGCTTCTTCGATACCCCGTCCCAACGGATGAGACGGGATAGCAGATGTGGCTACCCGGGCGACACTGGTTTGGGGTCGCTCAGAAGCCTATTTATCTTTACAGCTTAATCTTTCTTGGTTCGCTTTCGACCTCAATTCCCTCCGTCTCACATGTTCTAATTGTTCAACTAATTCTCCCTCAGGTATCCTTGTATCTCCCGTAGTAGGAATAAGTGGGAGTAGTGGGTTTGTTAGTGAGTCAGAAGGGATTCCTTCGGTAAAATCTGGGTTGGGTCCGATACTGTTAGCTTCAATCTTCCTAATCATAGAAATACTTAGAAGTAGTGAAAAATAGGCTAAGTATAGAAAAGCCTCTCACAGAGGCTCTGCCACTTCTTCCAGAAGATCAAGTCCAGAAAGCCACAGAAGCTACAGAGGTAATCACAGAACCTCTGTTGTGCGCAAGAAGAAGATCAACTCGGAAACAAGTGGACTGCTCCACAGAAGGTCAGACCATAGAACTTTCTGTAATGCCTTACAGAGCCTCTGTGGTCTGCTATGAAGACTTGGAAGATATTACTGGATACGTTCATCAACTTGCATGGAAAAGTACTGTCAAAACACGTGTCAAGCTCTGAGTGGACTCAATAGGGCATGGTACCAAATAGACGTCTGTGCCATTTAATGCATTTACCAATAGTACATCTGCTCCATTAAATGCGCATGGCTCAAACAACTGCTCACACCATCCAGTCCACTGTTCACACCATCCAGTTTACTATTCATGCCGTAAAAGGAACAGTGACCAACTTCATAGTCTTCTAAGAGTAGTATAAAAGGAAGTCTCATGTTGAGATCTTCCTAACGAAAAATAGACAAGGAATCACTAATACTCTCAAACTTTATTGTCAAATATCTGAGTGTTATATTCTCACACACCAACAGTTCTTAATCTGTTCTTCGTGTTGTTATTATATATTGAATAACAGTAACTGTTCAAGAAATCCTTTTCATTCTTTACTGTTTTCTTTATATATGTGCGTTCTAATATCTATCAAACATATCTGTTAGTTTAATACGCTTCCGCATCAAACTCTAAACTCAACTAATAGACTGTTAATCTTGATGAAGCGTATCTGGGTTCCAACAATTGGTATCAGAGCCTTCCTTGATTTTCAATATCAAGTGATCCACTTATCAAGACTCTTGATAGATATTACTGAGATTTAAAATTGTGTCTGGAAACTGCTTAAACCCAGAAAATCTTCAAGCTCATCGAAGTAACTCTTTAGTCATACTTTCTTTCTAAAATCTTCAAATGACAAATACAAATAATTTCTTTACTACTGGTTCTCTCACTAAACCTCCTACTCTCCTTCGAGATGAGTATCCTCAGTGGAAAATAAGAATGGTCCATTTTTTCGAGGGTACTGAAAAAAATCAAGTACAATATCTGTATAATCCTCCTCCTATTCCCATGACAGTAGTACCTCGTATACCTGCTACTGCTGAATCTGCCGAAATCCCCGAACATCAAAAACCAAAGCCAAAAGGGGAGTGGTCAACCGAAGATAAAGCAGAAGAAGAAGTTGCTCAGAAAACCAAGAGGACATTAATTATGGCAATACCCAACGAACTCTTTCAATCCTTGGATTCATGTGAAACAGCGCATGATCTGTGGAAAGAACTGGAAAGACAGTTGGAAGGAGGTGCTAAAACACAAAAAAACCGAAGAGCACAGTACATCAATGAGTATCATGCATTCAAAGCCTCTGCAACAGAATCTCTGTAAACAACATACGACAGATTCAACTCTCTAATCAACCAGTGCAGAAAATCAGGCATTGACAGAACTTCTGAAGAAAACAATGTCATGTTTTTAAAAAGTCTAAATGAAGAATGGCTCCAGCTGTCTATGTCCCTACAGACAAATCAGGATCTAGACACCTGGACTCTCTCTGATCTTTACGGAACATTAGCCGCACAAGAACCTCAGATAGCACAGGCTAAAACACTAACCATTGCACCATATGCATTGGTTAGTAAAACTAAAGAGGATGCACAGAGACCAAGAAATGATAAAGCCACAGAGGAGAAGAAGAAGGAGAAGAAGAAGATGGTGATAATTAACAGTGAAGAAGAAGAAGAGCAAGCAGAAAAGGAAATAACTCTTGAGTCACTAGCTAAATCTTTAGCTCTATTGACAAAAGAGTTCAGAGGAAACAGAAGAGGTTCCGGAAATGAAAGATATGATAGAGAAAACCAGGATGACAGAAGAGACAACAGAAGAGATGACAGAAGAGGAGAAGAATCAAGTGACCGACAGAGGTCAAGCGATAGAAATTACAGAGGGAATGACCGACAGAGGTCAAATGACTCGGTAAGCCACACGCAGCAAGAATGCTACAAGTGCGGCAAACCTGGTCACTATGCAAATGAATGTAGATCAGAGAAAGGCGGAGACCTACAGAAGTCCAATGATCGAACAGGAAACACTCCTCAAGGGTGTTTTAACTGCGGAAAACTAGGCCATTTTGCGAATGAATGCAGAAGCAGATCAAATCGCCCACAGAGGGACTCTGCTTTCTACAAAAAGAAAGCCGAATATTATGCTCAAAATCCTTAATGGCAAAAGGACATTCTGAGGAGAACACCGAAGACTTCCAGTCAGACTCTACTTCTGACGATGAACATACCGCTAATGCCCTCTTATGTGGCATGGCAGAAGTCGACTCCTGCACTGACTCTGAGGTATCCACTTCAAATTCCAACTCTTGTATTACCTCTGTAGATGATAATGCACTTAGAATTAACATTGAATTAATTGAACTGAAAGAGATAAATCAAAGTATTCAGAAAAGACTCACTTTCAATGAGAGAGAAGTACGGCTTCTCACTCCAGAAAAAGCAAAGATTTTTTAGGACAAAGAGAGAATAGAAAAGAATTGGAACAAAACTCTAGATCCTTTAAAAAACAAATTTCTGAATTAACCAATACTTTAAAAGATAAAACAAAAGAACTTTCAGTTTCAAGGAGTGAAACTACTGACATAAGAGCTCTTAAAGAATACTTTCAAAGAGAAAGAGAGGTATTATGGCAAGATTTACTCAGAAGAGAAGTTTTGCTTAAAAACTATAAAGATGCACATAAAGTTTATGAAAAAATAAACTCACAAATAGGGAGACGAGGTATAGGGTATGATGATATCACCCTAGGTGTTGAAGGCAAAAGAAACAAACCTCTGTCCTCGTTATTTGTGATTGGAAAAACAAACAAACCAGATTTTCCAAATCTAATCTCTGTAAGCAAACGGGCGAAAATCTCTGTGGATCCTTACTTGAAGAAACATAAGAAGATGATTAACGTGTGGTTTGAAAACACAGACTCATCATCTTCAACCTCTGTCAATAGAGGTATCAAACCAAAGAAATATCTGAAAACACAAGATCAGATTGGTATCTTCAAGTTTGGTAAACCAGAGACCCAAACACAGGTTGCTTTTGTCTGTTTGATAAACGTTGAAAAGAAATTATCAGCAGAAGCTCCTGAGTTTAAACCCATTTTTTCAGAAGAAAACTTTAAAAATTTAATTGAAAAAGAAATTTTGGAAATATGGAAATCAAGCGTTTTAGAAAATTTCTGTACATCTTCTATAGATAAAACTCTCACTGAAGAAATCTTATTATAAACCTCTGCAATCTATGAAAACTATTCTACAGAGGAAGAAAGCTCGTACGATACATGCTAAGAAAATCCAGCCTCTATTGAAAGAATTGACTCAACCTCTGCATACGAGGACGATTCATCCTCTGACAACTCAGAGACTGATTTCAAATCAGGGATAATTCACTGTGACACAGAGGATGTCAAATTCTCCTCTGAAGTTCCTCACAGAACTATTTCTCCAAAAGAGAAACTCACAGAGATTCCAATCTGCCAAGATTTTCTAAAATTGAATCTACATATCAAAACCTCTGCTGAGCTTAAAATGTTACAGAAGACCTCTATTGATCCTATAAGTTCTAGATTTTCAAAACCCAAGGTTAATAAATCTTTTTCTTCTGTGACAGTGATGAAAGAAGTTCACCACAGAAGCAACCCACAGAAGGCAGGTCCTAAACAGAGCTTTTGCAAACAACATTCGAGTATTCATAGATCTTCTAGTAATAGGAAATCAAATGTAAAGAAAGAATGTAATGCCTCTGTGGCTGAGTTTAAAAAGTTCAATGAAAAGTTCAAGCAAATTACATCTCATATTCAATACTGTCATTATTGCTTTGATCTTATGTCTAAACTTAATAATCATTTTTCAAGTCAAGTCTGTTTACTCTCTACGACAATTCAAAAGTCAAATCCCACAAAGAAACAATCTGACTCTTCTGCAGAGAACAAAATGTATTTCAAGAATGCCAAGGCAAACTTGAAAAACTCTAACAATATTGGACCCATATGGATATGGGTACCTAAATCTCTGTGATTGTCCTGCAGAAGAAGTATGTGCCAATCTGGTATCTAGACTCCGGATGCTCAAGGCACATGACTGGTGACAGAAGTGCACTATCCACGTACAAAGAAACACAAGATGGTGGATCTGTGACTTTTGGAGACAACAAGAAAGGACACATAAAAGGCTATGGAGTCATAAGGAAAGAAGACGTTTCTGTATACAAAGTTGCATATGTGGATGGCCTTAAGCACAACCTACTCAGTGTAAGTCAACTTTGTGATACAGGATTCAATGTGTTGTTCAAAAGAACTTTCTGCTCTCTACAAAGTGAAGAAACAAGTATGGAACTTCTGCGAGCTGAAAGAATAGGTGATCTATATCTAATGAACTTCAACTCAAAGAACAAAGACAAAGTTTGCCTTGTTGCCTGCAAAAGTGAAGAAGCCTGGTTATGGCACAACAGGTTCTGTCACTTAAATTTTCACAAATTGAAAAAACTGGTCAAACTTGATCTAGTTAAAGGTTTGCCAAATGTTAAATTCAATAAGGATAATTTATGTTCTGCCTGTGAGATGGGAAAACTCAAAAGAGCTTCCCACAAAGGCAAAACAGATGTATCTTGCACTAAACCTCTGTACATGCTTCATGTCGACCTCTGCGGTCCCATTGCCATACAGAGCCTAGGTGGCAAGAAATACATACTTGTCCTAATTGATGAGTATTCGCGTTTCACATGGGTTGAATTCGTTAGAAAGAAATCAGATGTTCCAAATATATTGATAAATCTAATGAAAAGAATCCAAGTTCTTTATAATTGCAGAATACAGAAGTTAAGAAGTGACAATGGCACAAAATTTAAAAATTATGTCATTGAAGCCTATCTTTCAACAGAAGGAATATCACAGAACTTCTCTGCAGCTCGCACTCCACAACAGAACGGTGTTGTCGAAAGAAAAAATCGAACACTTGTGGAAGCCGCAAGAACTATGATGTCAGCATGCGGATTATCAATGAACTTTTGGGCAGAAGCAATTTCTACTGCGTGTTATACTCAAAATCGATCAACCATTGTGAAAAGACACCTCAAGACGCCTTACGAATTGATTAACAAACGGCGGCCAAACATCAAATTTTTCCATGTATTCGGATGCAAATGCTTCGTCTTAAACGACAGAGATTCAAGAGGAAAGTTTGATGTAAAAGCAGATGAAGGCAAATTCATTGGATACTCTGCCACTTCCAAAGCCTACAGAACATTCCTTACAAAATCTCACAAGATTGTAGAAAGCATCAATGTTTCTTTTGATGATTCATTCCAAATGACTTCTGAACAAATCAGTTCAGAACTCGGAATTAAAGGGAAATCCTCTGTCATCTCACGAGCAAAAGAAGACTTGGATCTTCTATTTTTAGAGATACTCAACGAAAACATTGATCCTTCTGTTGGAACAATCAGAGTTTCTGAAGAACCATCCTCTGTCGGACAAAATCCTACAGGTTTGTCTCTAACTGGTCCTAAATATGCTTCATCTTCTTCTGTACATACTACAGATGCAATTGCCGAAGCAGAAGAAAGTGCAGAAGATGAAACATCAAGGAAAACGACCACAAAAGCTGCACAAACCACAGAAGAACCAATTACAGAGGAAATCGAGGACCAAGACTATACGTCCTCAGAGGAACAAACTCCACCACCACTCATACAAATCATTCCACAAACGGTAGAATCAACTACCAAGGCACGAAGAACAACAGAGGCTACACAAGAAGAAACACAAGAAGTCTCTAAAGAAAGTCTGAATGACATTGATGATCATCTTCCACGCACAACTCAATGGACAAAAAGCCATCCTCCAAGCCAAATAATCGGAGAACCTTCTGACACAGTAAAAACAAGGTCTGCCACTGCTAACTTTTGTTTCTTTTCAAATTTTATTAGTGTGATAGAACCAAAGAAGATTTCTGAAGCCCTAGATGACCCAAACTGGGTAGATGCCATGCAAGAAGAACTTTTGCAATTTGAGCGAAACAGAGTATGGACTCTAGTACCTCTGCCAAGAGGAAAACAGGCCATTGGGACTAAATGGGTCTATAGAAATAAGAAGGATGAAGATGGAGTGCTCATCAGAAACAAAGCAAGATTAGTAGCAAAGGGATATAGACAAGAAGAAGGCATAGACTACGATGAAACTTTTGCCCCTGTCGCACGGCTCGAAGCAATAAGAATATTCTTAGCCTTCGCAGCCCACAGAGGTTTTAAAGTCTATCAGATGGACGTAAAATCAGCTTTTCTCAACGGTGAAATCCAAGAAGAGGTCTACGTTAATCAGCCACCAGGATTTGAAAGCTCAAAGTTTCCAAGGCATGTATACTACCTTGAAAAAGCTTTATATGGACTGAAACAGGCTCCACGAGCATGGTATGAACGACTTTCTACCTTTCTTCTAGTCAATGGTTACAACAGAGGTACAACAGATACTACCTTATTCTATAAACGCAAAAGTAGTGAGATAATGCTTGTACAAATATACGTAGATGACATAATTTTTGGGTCTACTAATTCAGAAGAGTGTAAAAGATTTGAAAAACTCATGCAGAGTGAGTTTGAAATGAGTATGATGGGAGAATTAACTTTCTTCCTCGGACTCCAAGTCAAACAATCATCAGAGGGAATTTTTATAAATCAAGCTAAATATGTCTCTGACATTCTTTCCAAGTATAGCTTCTCTTATGCCTCTGCAATGAAAACTCCAATGGCCACTGGAAACAAGTTATTCTTAGATTCAGATGGCATCTCTGTAGAATGCACTCTCTACAGAGGCATGATTGGATCTCTGTTATACTTAACAGCAAGCAGACCTGACATTATGCATGCCACATGTCTCTGTGCACGCTATCAAGCTAATCCAAAGAAATCACATTATGATGCTGTAAAGAGAATCTTTAGATACCTAAAAGGGACCAAAAATCTTGGTCTCTGGTATCCACAGAACTCTAGTTTTGGTCTTAAAGCTTATACAGATTCAGACTATGGAGGATGCATGCTCGACAGAAAGAGTACCTCTGGGAGTTGTCAATTCCTAGGTGGTAAACTAGTCAGTTGGACCTCCAAGAAGCAGAATTGTGTTTCCACATCCACTGCAGAAGCTGAATATGTTGCTGCCGCTAGCTGTTGTTCTCAGGTTCTATGGATGAAGACTCAGCTAAAAGACTACGGCCACATTCTGTTCAAAATACCCATCTTCTGCGATTCCAAAAGTGCTATTGCTATCTCTGCCAACCCTGTGCAACACTCAAAAACCAAGCATATCGATATAAGGTATCACTTCTTGAAACATCATGTTGAATACGGTACAATCGAAATGCATTTTGTGCCCACAGAATATCAACTCGCTGACTTATTCACCAAAGCACTAGACGAGAAAAGATTCAACTTCTTGGTGGGTAAGATAGGAATGATTAACATGGTGTGAAAATCCTCAGTAAGTATAGTTTTATATTCTGTAAATAATAAGTAAATACATTGCTTAATTTATTGCTTTGATTGATTCTACTTCTGTATGTAAATTCTTAAAACCTTAAATAGTTCTTAAAATCACAGAGCTTCTGTAAGTCAACTCAGAACCTCTGACGACCCCTACAGAACCTCCAAAAAAAAAAAAAAAAAAAAAAAAAAACATGACCTATGCTCTATGCAAAACTTATCATTCTTTGATCCAAGCATAGGTCAAGGGGGAGCAAAAGGAAATTCTTGATCTACAGAGGTGATTAGGTCAAGGGGGAGCAAAAGGAAATTCTTGATCTACAGAAGTGATTAGATCAAGGGGGAGCAAAAGGGGCCCTGAGATGATCTACAGAGGTAAAATCTCTCAAAGGAAAGCCGAAGAAGAATGTCGATAATTCTCCATCGACAGAAGAAAGACAAAACTGCCGAGAACAGAAGAACCAAAAGGTATGTCTCTCGCATGAAAGGTTTTTAGAAAACAGTTTTCTAGGACAAGAATTGTCAAATATGTCCTAAATATACTGTGAATAACATTTCAAAAATCAAAAATTCAAAAGATTTAACAAAATTCGAAATAGGAGAAATTTAAGGTCATAGAGCTTCTGCTGAGCTCAACAGAGCTTCTGCAGGAAATATGCTCTGTGATCACAAATTAACCCTCTGTCGATCCTTTGAAATGTTATCTCGAAAACCGACAACACACACCATGACCTTCTCGAACAAAACGTTTATCAAAATAGTTTTATCGGACACCAACCTTCAAAAATGTGCGAAAAACATCTCTTAACACAGATCAAAAATTGGATGATCAGAAAATTAATAGAATTCAAGTTATAAGATTTTTTCTATCATAGAGCTTCTGCTGGCTCTCACAGAGCTTCTGCAAGTTCCATCAGAGCTACAAAACCTCTGTGAGTAAAATTTCTTGACAAAATCCTATTAATCCTCTCCAATATTTTTACAAACGTTTTCGTTCAAAGAGGAATCTTCAAAGTCATGATAACAATGAGATATATGAGAAGGTTAAAACTCTAAGATTTTCAAAATCACAGAGCTTCTGTAAAACACAAAAGTTCTGCCATTTTGTTATCTGTGGTAATAACGGTTACTTTTACTGAGAGTGAAACTAATATGGCTAAGAACAACTCCACGCGCCTAGCATTAATGGGCCGCGCACGACGTCCTGTCATCTTCTGACATGGCCTACGTGTCCCATTTTCATTGAGCAAACATGGAACGTTTTTTTTTGGTAAGTTGAACCCGCCGCTCAAACTCGAGTGCGGATTCCAAACTTTAATCCATTGCCATATATTTTACCCTTTCGAAGTCTACCGTTTTACCATCCTATAAAAACAAACCTTACCCTCTCATAAAACTTTTTACAAACTCTCATCTTCTTCTCCGGCGATACCCTGCAAAACACTTGCAAATGGCTTCATCTTCTCGAGCTACATCCTCTGAACTTTCTCCGGCGAACTCAACGGAAAACTCCCCTGCTCATTCAGAACATTCTGAAAACCCCAGCCTTGCAAGAGATATTGAACAACAAGATTCCGGGGACTCCGCAGACTTTGCTCCGACGACACACTTGCAAAACTTAATAGCTAAGGATCATTTCGAAGCCACTCTTCCTATCAAATCCAACAACTGCTATTTGGTCCCCTCACCCACTACTTTCGGCGAAGCCCATGCCATACTTCTGAACATCATGGAAAACCATATCCTCTTCCCTCTACTATCAAGAACCCCTAACAGAATTCCAGTCCGTTATTTGAACCAATTTTGGCAAAGCTGTCGATTTGATAAAGACGATTCTCTTATCAAAGGGTACATTTCAAGACCTGATAAATCTGAGCATCTTGAAATCAAGTTTAACAGAACAATGTTCTCACTTGAATTCAACCTACCAACAAGGGGTCTTCTGGGATTGAAAAGTTATGCAGAGCAACCAACAGATGAAGAGCTCTGTCGATTCGTGGAAATGCTTGGGTACAACACCCAACTACGGAAGAGAAATGACTTCCGCAGAGGCCGATTACCACCTCTGTGGAACACTTTGTTGTCTATTCTTAACAGATGTCTGACAGGAAAGATAGGGAGTATTGACCAGAGCTCACATCAAATCTTGAGCATCATGTATGGGGTATACTATGATCTTCCACTAGATTATGCGACCATAATGATGCAAGAGATCATAAACACCATCGACAGAAAGAACAACTCGAAAAGGGTCAAAGAGAACGATCCCAACTTTCTACCACCTCTGCAATTCCAAAGAATATTGGGAGTACTGTTCGAACCTCTGCTGCTAATCCAAAATTGGCCAATGGAAGGGCCAACTCCCAAACAGTTCCCGATGAACAAAAATACCCCCACTGATCATACTGATGGCTACTCACACTGCAGACCTCTGTCAAAGAAACTTCTGCGCTACGCATCGAACATATCCCTTAAGAAAGAGTATATACGCGATCATAGAACTCCAAAACCGAGTCCTATGACACCCCCGCGTTTAGGTGTCCCCCTAGGAACAATGATAGCAAAACCTCTTTCCACTCAAGCAGAAAAGGATCAAAAGTTAGCAAAACACATGGCTATTCAGCTCAGCTTCATAGCCAAACGCGCAGAAATAATGGGAAAGAAGTCTTCATCAAGAACCTCTGCATCTACTCCAAAAGCAAAGAAGAGAAAAACTGCAGAAGGCACCTCAACAAGCAATACAGAAGATCGACCTTCACCTCCCCATGCCACAGAGATTGGCTCCTCTGCTCCTCCCCTTTTCACAAAACAGAAAAAGAAGAGATCCAAATCAACAGAGGAAGGGGCACCAAAACCAAAGAGGAGGAAAACCAAAAAGAAGCATGGTAAAACACTTAAAAAGTTGTTTACCATTGCAGAAGAGGAAATCATAGAGGGAGAAACTGCAGAAGAAGAAGATGCAGAAGTAGGAATGACAGAAGAATGATATCAATCACCCTATCAATCTCCAGATAGATTTGCTCACCAAGGAGACCTGAAAGATTTCCTACAGAACCCCGAAATTGCAAACACCCTTAATACAGCAGGGTGGACGGCACAACCTCTCGACCACCACACTCCAGAAGAACAAGATTTCTTCATTTCTAGCATTGACACACATCTACACGAAGATGACACAACACCCAAAAATCAACCAGCCGAAACCCCTGTGATTTTACAAAACCCTTTCATTCAAGGATTGGACGTCAACAGAAGAAGTCCAAACCAAGCTTCAGAAGAAACAGAACAAATCGAAGCTGAGTGGAATACAACTAAAGTTACAGAGGCAACGGTTGTAGAAGAAACCACAGAAACAGGGATAGAAATCTCAGAGGGAGATTCAGATGAAGAAGAGGCTATCTGGATACGAAAAGGTCTCTATCATCCTCATGTCATGAGATTATACGGATCTCATCACATGTATGACTCCTTGCGCACAGAGCAAGGAACTTCCACAGAACCAGAAGAAGAAATAAGAAAAGATGCCGAAGTTGAAGAAGGCACACATCAATCACCCCCTCCCAGTGCAACCCACATTTCTAACTCCGCAGGTCTAGCTGCAGAAGGAGTTATTGAAAAAGAGCAGCACAGCTCGAACCCAACCCAACCCATCCAGCCAGAGGTTACTCTTTCAACCTCTGTGCCCACAGGAACCGGGGAATCCATTCCTAGGGAGTCTCCTCAAAGAGACTCACCTAATGTTCGTGATCAATCGCCCCAGATCACACAAGAACACCCTACAGAGGAATTTGTTTCCTCTGACACGCACTTATTAAGACCCACACTTCTTTCAGAGAGAAGTAGAGAGCACAAAGACAAAGAGACACTAGACAAGTCTCCTAGTCAACAGAAGGATATTCCAATACCCACCTCTGGAGTGGATTTGGACAATGTTCTTCTCAGAACTTCTGTAGGGATTGAAACTCATGTTTCTTCTCAAGGATCAGAAGGAAATCCTTCCATTCTCAACATACAAACAGGAATGAAAGAAGGTATCCCAGGAACAGGGATTCACTCTGGAGACGAATGTGTTCCTCCAGAGGTTACCACCGGAACACAAGTCACAAGGGATGAGTTCCAAACCCTTGAGACCTCTGTGAACCAAACCTTGAAAGAGTTGCAAAGCTCTTTCAAATCTTTTGCAGAGACAACATCACTGGCACTGCTAAACATGAACACCAAAATGGACAACCTGTCCACAGAGGTGAAAACTGCCATCTCACAGATGAAGTCTGCTGCTACCGCATCCACCACTTCTGCCGCAACAACTACTCCTTCGATTGAGAACTCCATCAACAAGTTCCTTGATCAATTGAACAAACAGACTTCAGTGTCAACGGGCATCACTCCTGCAGATCTACAGAAGGCCCTACAAAAAGTTCAAGAAGAAGCCATGCGAAATACCATGCTGATGCAACCCAAAGACTACATGACAAGAGCACAGCTGACAGAACTTGGGCAGAACGTGATTAATCAAGTGACAGAAGTCATCCTTTCCTTCACCACTGCCAATGCTAACTTCGTCAAAGATTTCAGAGAAAGTGTAGGAAGGATGAGATTCAAAACAGAGGCAGAGCTAGCAACTCTTCTTGGCCTCTGTGATGATGTATGCGCGAAACTGATCGCTGCTGGAGCCACAATGCCAAAGAAACCCGATGCTTCCTGCAGAGCAGAGGGTACATCAGACAAGGGTCAGGATGACTCTGATGATGATGACCATCCTGGTCCATCAGATCATCCTGAGGGGGAGAAAACTACAGAGAAAACTGCAAGCAGAGAACTTACAGGTCCACCAATAGTCGCAGAACCTCTGAGTCAAGCACCTCCAGAACAGACCCGACAACAACAAACTCAACAAACCACAGAGAATACACCCATCTCTGTGGATTCAACCTCTGAAGAACCCAACACTACAGAAGCAGATAAGCAAACCTCAGAGGCAACAACCGCCCCTGAGGTAATCATTTTGGAAGAAACAGATGAACCAACCACAGAGAAAACACCCACCTCTGTGGAAACACCCCAAACCATACCCAGAAGAAAGTCGATTGCCACCAAACCAAAAAGAGCAACGACCTCTGCTTCTGACATTCTGAAAAGGATGCACACAACAATAAGTGATCGTATGGTGAAGAGAGAAGAAGAAAGGCACAGGTTCACTTTATCCTTCAGAATGGCAAGAAGATTCAATGAAAACACTTCATCAACAGAAACTGAGCTCACAGAAGAAGTCACCAAACAACCTCCAACAGAGGTTACAGAGCAAGTCAAGCCAACAGAACCATCGCCACAAAAGTCCTCTAAATCACAATCGTCAAAACCCACAGAGGCAACCTCCATCTGTAACGTCCCAAAAATTACAAGGAGATTTAAAATTTTTAAAACCTACAATTCATTATAAAACATACATGATTTAAATATTCACGTCTTAAATAAAATTAACATCGTTACTTCAAACCATCAACAAAGTTTATGCAGCGGAAAATTTCATAACTAAATTCAAGGGTTCGAAAGTGAAAGTTTAATAATATTTGACACTCCGCGCTCCATGTGTGTACTGTCACGCCCGACTGCCGCCCGCACCTGAAATAACAACACATTGGGAAAGGGTAAGCTAAACGCTTAGTGAATTCAATCACGCACGTAGGTAGCAACCCCACGCATATCGCCCCTACTCGCAAGTAGGCAACATCACCATCATCACGAATATCAAACCACATAATGATTATTATATAAGCACGAACCTCGGTCCCACCGAGTACACAAAATACATTAATACAAGCTCAGTCCCACCGAGCCCTCGGTCCCACCGAGTAATTAATACAAGCTCAGTCCCACCGAGCCCTCGGTCCCACCGAGTAAAAATTGTTGTACTAGCTTAGTCCCACCAAGCCCTCGGTCCCACCGAGCCCCTCAGTCCCACCGAGGTGTACACATGCATAAATATTCCACATAACAATCCAACAATATGCAACCAATAAATACATCCCAAATACTTCATGTAAGCACATAATCACACGTAACATCACGTAACACAAAAGAGCAATGTACATGAAGTTTCTAACTACGCGGTGAGAGAACTCACCTCAAAGCTAAACGACGTGCTCACGAATCGCAACACCAACCCAGCAACTTCCTTCACGTTTTCCCACCTAAATACGTATGAAAAATATCAAAGGAAAGTCCCGACCCCTAACACATTACTAGATCTAAATATTCCATCTTTTGCTTAAAAATACGGGTCTGTTCGGGACCTGTTTTTCCCCCTTAAAACTGATAAGTACAGAAATCAAAATTCATAATTACAAAGTTCTATGTCTTACGATTTCAGAGACGTATCGCACGCGTCTTAACGATTTTTCTATAATTTAATATGGATTTTACAAAAGTGGTTCACAGAACAGCGAAACACCGGACCTTTCGGTACAACATGGCAATTTCGCCCAAGTTACGGTCCGAACTGGTCTTTCCGCAAAACAGAGGAAACTTAATAGACTCCGAAACGGAACTTTCGGCACCAGTTCCAACCCAACCCGACATTCCTAACAGAAGTTATGCGCCATACAAAACAGTGACAGAAAGCTGGAAGTTTTTCGGACCAGGCTGTATAAACAGCCCCATATGGCCTAGCTACGGGCTAAATTAGATTTTCGACAAGACACGAAAAACCTTCCCAACTCAGTTTGGAAATTTTGGGCACCAATTTCACGGCAAAACGAATTACGAGTCAAAAGTTATGGCCTTCGCAAAAACAGGGCAGATTCCAGAATTTTACATAAAATGACGAATCACCAAACTTGCGGCCACTGTTTCACCTAGCTAGAGGCCAAACTAGTTTTCCGCTAAAACACGGAAAACGTGCCCGACCCCGTACTGGAACCGTGGATACCAATTTCGGCTCAATCGGAACTACGAGCAGAAAGTTATGAACTACGCGAAACAGAGGCAGATTACACTAATTCACATGAAATGATAAAACGGTTCGAGATTAGGATTAACGGCTTAAGGTTTAAGGTTACGGTCAGGGTGGTTTTAGGGTTACGCCACGGGCACCACCCACTGCCACCTCCGGCAGTGGGGCACGGCGGCGGCGGCGGCGTTCCGGCGACACCCACACCCACACACACATACCATCCCATTCTCGCACCACCTCCCTCTTACTTTCGATTGCTAAAACCATACAGCCCCAAACACACGTATACCCATCAGCACACAGCCACCGCCGTCCACCCACGGCCACCGTAGCGGCGGCGGGCGGCGGTGGTTGCCTCGCCGGAAAAACGAACAAGAAGAGAAAAAAAACGAGACGGAACATAGGAACGGCTTACTTTTCGATGTTTGCTCCTCCTCCCTCGACTTCTCAGGCGAACGGTGTGGTGGCGATCTCCGGCGACTGGAAAACAAACCTCCGGCGACCCACACTCTCTCTCTTCTCCGGTCCTCTCTAACTCACGAACTCTTCTCTCTCACTTTCTATCTCTCTCGGCTCTCACACTCACGATCCTTGTTCGGCAATTGAAAACAAAAGAAAACCACAAACAAAGAACCAAAGGGCTGTTGTTTGCTGCGTGAAACTGCCGAGAAGAAGGAGAGAGGGGGGGGGGGGTCGGTCCCCATTTCCTTAACCGATCCACATGCACAAAAAAATCCCCATTGGCCACCTTTGACCCCTAGACACTAACACTTTGACACTTTTGGTCCCTAGGTTTCCATAACATTGTAAACAAAAGAGTAAGGTTTGCCATACCTAACATTCGAGGTCCCTTTGACAACTTCCGTTAAAGAGACTCGCTTTTAAAAAAAATACATTAAGGATTTTAAAAACCATACCGGGACACGGGCTTTACAACTCTCCCCCGCTTGAATTAGACTTCGTCCCCGAAGTCTACTCCTGCAAACAGCTCCGGATAGTTCTCTCGCATCTCCGCTTCAGGTTCCCAAGTCCACTCGGAACCCTTTCGGAGTCTCCATTGAACCTCCACCAATCCAACAACCTTGTTCCGCGAGGTTCTTCTGCCGACTCTGTGCAGTAACCAAACGATCCCGAACCATCCGAATTGTCTCGGTCGTCTTCAGCACGATGTCAGTACTCCCTAACACCCGATGCCCAAGCTCGCCCCAACAAACGGGCGTCCTACATTTCCTACCGTACAACAACTCGTATGGCGGCATGCCAATACTAGAGTGGTAGCTGTTGTAGTAGGAAAATTCTGCCAAGGGTAAGTACCGATCCCAACTACCTCCAAAATCAATGACACAAGCTCGAAGCATATCCTCGAGGGTCTGAATGGTTCGCTCGCTCTGTCCGTCCGTCTATGGATGAAAGGCCGTGCTAAAGTGCAATCGTGTACCCATCTCCGACTGGAACTTCTCCCAAAACCGAGAGGTAAAACGAGTATCCCTATCAGAGACAATCGAAACTGGCACCCCGTGCCTGGCCACGATCTCACGCACAAACACCTCCGCAAGTTTCTTCGCCGAGAAGCTCTCCCTGATGGCCAAGAAGTGTGCACTCTTGGTCAGACGGTCAACGATCACCCAAATGGCATCGTTCCCACAGGGAGTCCTCGGGAGTTTCGTTATGAAGTCCATGGTAATCTCTTCCCATTTCCAAACCGAGACCTCCAACGGTTGCAATTTCCTATGTGGTCGTTGATGTTCCGCCTTGACCTTCCGACAGGTCATACATACCTCCACACATCTAGCAACATCCCGCTTCATACCGGGCCACCAGTAACCTTCGCGCAAGTCCCTGTACATTTTTGTAGCCCCCGGATGAATCGAGAACTTGGACTTATGCGCCTCATCCATTAGTACCTGCCGGTTCCCCCCGATGAATGGAACCCACACCCGACCATGTCGAGTTAACAACCCCCGACTATCACGGACCAAATTCGAGATTTCCCCCGACACTCTTTCCCGCTTTGCATTTTCCTCCAAGACAGCCACCTCTTGGGCGCTTCCTATCGACTCCAGGATAGGTGTAATCACTGTCAATCGCTGACAATAACTCCTCAATGGCTCACCGACCGGATGTCGGCTGAGTGCGTCCGCGACCACGTTCGCCTTACCCGGGTGGTAAAGTATCTCGCAGTCATAATCCTTAACCACATCGAGCCACCTTCGCTGGCGCATATTAAGGTTCTGCTGGTCCATCAAGTACTTGAGGCTCTTATGGTCAGTGTAGATTGTACACTTGACACCATAGAGATAGTGCCTCCAAATTTTAAGGGCAAACACTACCGCTCCTAACTCCAGGTCATGCGTCGGGTAATTTGCTTCGTGAGGCTTCAGCTGTCTAGAAGCGTAGGCTATGACCTTGCCGTGCTGCATAAGCACGTCACCCAAACCCTGATGAGAGGCGTCACAATATACTACCAAATCCTCCATGCCCTCAGGTAAGGTTAACACGGGAGCCTCACACAACCGCCTGCGTAGCTCCTCGAACGCCTTCTGTTGTTCCTCACCCCAACTGAAAGCCGCAGATTTCTTTGTCAATCGCGTCATGGGTAACGCGATCTTAGAGAAATCCTGAATAAACCTTCGATAATACCCCGCTAATCCCAGAAAGCTTCTCACCTCAGTAGGAGTCTTCGGCACCTCCCACCGGATCACAGCTGCAATCTTAGCTGGGTCGACCATAATACCGTCCTGATTCACGACATGTCCTAGGAACTGGACCTCTCGTAACCAGAATTCGCACTTGGAAAACTTAGCGTATAACTTTTCTCGCCTCAATACTTCCAACACTTCTCGAAGATGCATCTCGTGCTCCTCCTTGGTCTTCGAATACACCAGAATGTCATCGATGAACACAATCACCGAACGGTCCAACATCGTACTACACACTCGGTTCATGAGGTCCATGAAGTCCATGAACGCTGCAGGTGCATTGGTGAGTCCAAAAGGCATCACCACCAACTCGTAATGACCGTATCGCGTACGGAAAGCCGTCTTTTCCGTGTCCTCACTCCTGACCCGCATCTGGTGGTACCCCGATCGTAGATCAATCTTGGAGAACCATGAGGCCCCCTGAAGCTGGTCGAACAAATCGTCAATCCTTGGCAAAGGATAACGATTCTTTACCATAAGCTTATTCAGCTCTCGGTAGTCTATGCACATCCGCTGTGATCCATCCTTCTTCTTCACGTATAAGATAGGTGCTCCCCACGGCGAACAGCTCGGTCTAATGAACTCCTTTTCGAGTAGTTCTTGCAGCTGGGCGTACAGCTCTTTCATTTCCGGTGGAGCCAGGCGGTAGGGTGCCTTGGCCACCGGAGCCGCACCCGGGATCAGATCGATCCGAAACTCTACCTGTCGTTCGGGAGGTATCCCCGGCAACTCCTCGGGAAACACGTCGATGAACTCCCGTACCACAGGTACGTCTTCCGCAGACATCTTTGCTTCCCCAACCCTCGTGTCTAACACGTATGCTAAAAATCCTTGCCCACTATGCTGAAGGTACCTCTGAGCTCTCGCAGCCAAACCTATGTCCGTAGTCTGCCTAGACGAATTTCCCTGAACTAACAGTTCTCCCCCGCTTGGGGTTCGAACTCGCACTTGTTTGTGACGACAAACAATCTCCGCGTCAAACTTATCCATCCAGTCCATGCCCACAATCACACAAAGTTCCCGCATAGCAATCGGGACCAGGTCTATGGGAAACCGCACTCCTGAGATCCCTAGGGTACACCCGCGAAACACATCCGTGACCGTCAAGGTCCTAACATAAGCCACCTCGACAACAAGAGGATGACTCAAGCGTCCTACAACTCGGCCTAAGCCCTCGCTAAATGTGCGAGACACAAAGGAGTGAGTAGCCCCGCTATCAAACATCACAACTGCAGGCACCGAGTTAACTAGGAATGTACCTAACATATAGTAATCCCCGTCTCGGCTCGCGACTCCGCCGCGTTGTTCCTTCTAGTATTGACCCTTCTAGAAAGAGAATTTTCAGAGAGCTATTAGCACAAATAACTCACCCTACTGCGCTCACGTTCCACCCCTTGGTTGCCTCGTGACTCTCCCCGACTCGAGCATGGATCCTGTGCTTCAGATAGTAGGAGCTCTACTACTACCCTTCACACCTATCCTTACTCGTTTCGAGTCCTGTCCCGGGACGTCCAAGTAGTTGGTCACCACAAATAAACACATATAGCCAATCCAGCACATACAAACACCTTTCCTAGCACACTAGAAACGTCATATCACCCACTACCCCTTGCTAAGATGGAAACCCCACTAACCCTGACGAGTTGCCTCGTGAATGCACGGTCGTATACAGTGTAAAACCAGATAGACGTTCGAATAAGAGATTCTATCCTAGAACGGTTGGACTCAAACAAGAGCTGCGCAATAGAACTAAATCTAATATTCTAAGGCTATTCAGTTCCTACTGCATACAACCTAGAGTGCATTCGCTTAACAACCTATCAAAGCTAGCATGAGTTCCTATAAGCGATAAAACCAGCATACGGTACCATACAGTTCACATAAGCAATCTAGCATGCATACACTATTCCTGAAAAGCGATAGATACACTAAGTTCCTTACCTTCCCAGCTGGCGTCGGCTGACTGTACACACTGCGCCCACGATCACCGTTCCCAAACGGGTTTTCTCTTTTCATTTAAAACAAAGATTTGATAAAAGAATTTAAAGATCTCTTAGCCGCAACTTGAGACCAAACACACCGAGATGTGTTTGATTCACTCAAGCTGTGCTCTGATACCAAGTTGTAACGTCCCAAAAATTACAAGGAGATTTAAAATTTTTAAAACCTACAATTCATTATAAAACAACCATGATTTAAATATTCACGTCTTAAATAAAATTAACGTCGTTACTTCAAACCATCAACAAAGTTTATGCAGCGGAAAATTTCATAACTAAATTCAAGGGGTCGAAAGTGAAAGTTTAATAATATTTGACACTCCGCGCTCCATGTGTGTACTGTCACGCCCGACTGCCGCCCGCACCTGAAATAACAACACATTGGGAAAGGGTAAGCTAAACGCTTAGTGAATTCAATCACGCACGTAGGTAGCAACCCCACGCATATCGCCCCTACTCGCAAGTAGGCAACATCACCATCGTCACGAATATCAAACCACATAATGATTATTATATAAGCACGAACCTCGGTCCCACCGAGTACACAAAATACATTAATACAAGCTCAGTCCCACCGAGCCCTCGGTCCCACCGAGTAATTAATACAAGCTCAGTCCCACCGAGCCCTCGGTCCCACCGAGTAAAAATTGTTGTACTAGCTTAGTCCCACCAAGCCCTCGGTCCCACCGAGCCCCTCAGTCCCACCGAGGTGTACACATGCATAAATATTCCACATAACAATCCAACAATATGCAACCAATAAATACATCCCAAATACTTCATGTAAGCACATAATCACACGTAACATCACGTAACACAAAAGAGCAATGTACATGAAGTTTCTAACTACGCGGTGAGAGAACTCACCTCAAAGCTAAACGACGTGCTCACGAATCGCAACACCAACCCAGCAACTTCCTTCACTTTTTCCCACCTAAATACGTATGAAAAATATCAAAGGAAAGTCCCGACCCCTAACACATTACTAGATCTAAATATTCCAGCTTTTGCTTAAAAATACGGGTCTGTTCGGGACCTGTTTTACCCCCTTAAAACTGATAAGTACAGAAATCAAAATTCATAATTACAAAGTTCTATGTCTTACGATTTCAGAGACGTATCGCACGCGTCTTAACGATTTTTCTATAATTTAATATGGATTTTACAAAAGTGGTTCACAGAACAGCGAAACACCGGACCTTTCGGTACAACATGGCAATTTCGCCCAAGTTACGGTCCGAACTGGTCTTTCCGCAAAACAGAGGAAACTTAATAGACTCCGAAACGGAACATTCGGCACCAGTTCCAACCTAACCCGACATTCCTAACAGAAGTTATGCGCCATACAAAACAGTGACAGAAAGCTGGAAGTTTTTCGGACCAGGCTGTATAAACAGCCCCATATGGCCTAGCTACGGGCTAAATTAGATTTTCGACAAGACACGAAAAACCTTCCCAACTCAGTTTGGAAATTTTGGGCACCAATTTCACGGCAAAACGAATTACGAGTCAAAAGTTATGGCCTTCGCAAAAACAGGGCAGATTCCAGAATTTTACATAAAATGACGAATCACCAAACTTGCGGCCACTGTTTCACCTAGCTAGAGGCCAAACTAGTTTTCCGCTAAAACACGGAAAACGTGCCCGACCCCGTACTGGAACCGTGGATACCAATTTCGGCTCAATCGGAGCTACGAGCAGAAAGTTATGAACTACGCGAAACAGAGGCAGATTACACTAATTCACATGAAATGATAAAACGGTTCGAGATTAGGATTAACGGCTTAAGGTTTAAGGTTACGGTCAGGGTGGTTTTAGGGTTACGCCACGGGCACCACCCACTGCCACCTCCGGCAGTGGGGCACGGCGGCGGCGGCGGCGTTCCGGCGACACCCACACCCACACACACATACCATCCCATTCTCGCACCACCTCCCTCTTACTTTCGATTGCTAAAACCATACAGCCCCAAACACACGTATACCCATCAGCACACAGCCACCGCCGTCCACCCACGGCCACCGTAGCGGCGGCGGGCGGCGGTGGTTGCCTCGCCGGAAAAACGAACAAGAAGAGAAAAAAAACGAGACGGAACATAGGAACGGCTTACTTTTCGATGTTTGCTCCTCCTCCCTCGACTTCTCCGGCGAACGGTGTGGTGGCGATCTCCGGCGACTGGAAAACAAACCTCCGGCGACCCACTCTCTCTCTCTTCTCCGGTCCTCTCTAACTCACGAACTCTTCTCTCTCACTTTCTATCTCTCTCGGCTCTCACACTCACGATCCTTGTTCGGCAATTGAAAACAAAAGAAAACCACAAACAAAGAACCAAAGGGCTGTTGTTTGCTGCGTGAAACTGCCGAGAAGAAGGAGAGAGGGGGGGGGGGGGTCGGTCCCCCTTTCCTTAACCGATCCACATGCACAAAAAAAATCCCCATTGGCCACCTTTGACCCGTAGACACTAACACTTTGACACTTTTGGTCCCTAGGTTTCCATAACATTGTAAACAAAAGAGTAAGGTTTGCCATACCTAACATTCGAGGTCCCTTTGACAACTTCCGTTAAAGAGACTCGCTTTTAAAAAAAATACATTAAGGATTTTAAAAACCATACCGGGACACGGGCTTTACACCATCAAACCTACAGAAGTACAAACCTCAAATCCCACAGAAGCAACAGGTTCTGCCACGACAACAAAAGATAAAGGCAAAGGGATACTGACAGAGGAACCTAAGAAGAAGAAAACATTGTCAAAGCCAACAGAGAAACTGATGAAAAGTGCGTTTGACGCCTTTCAAACCCCAAAACCCGAAGAAGTTGACTGGGCACATGGATTGAAGCCTCTGTCAGAAACTCCTTTAACTGGTAGAGCATCAGAAGTTGTTCAACATATGGAGAGTCTCAGAAGACAAATTCCACGACCTGGTCCAACACATGAAGAAATGGAAGAAGTGGTATACAAATACCTCTACAAACAATCCTTTCAGACAAACTATCCAATAGATCATGTGACAGATCCAAGGATCAGAGAAGAATTTGAGAACATCTTCACAAGAACAAAGCCAAGAGCCAAAGCAGATGTCTTCTCAATTCACAAAATCAAAAAACTGATCTTCTGCAGATTCTCCTTCACAAGAACCTATCCAAGGGTCAGGTACAATCTTTACAAAGTCAGAAGAGAGAACAATTCAGAGTCTACCTTCGCTGATGCTGACTTAAGAAACATCAATCCATACGATCTACCTGACCTTCTGCAATGGACAAAGGACAACTACAACACAGAGGCAAACACCAGAGCCTATCAAGTACTGAGAAAAGCGATGAGGGAAAAGCTTCTGCTATACAGCATGATAGATTTTCAGCTGGGAAAAGATCTTGGTCTCAAACATCTAGATCTACGACCACCAGAAGATCGCTGCCCACCAGACGCTGTGCCCAAATCAATCATCAGAGAACCAAGATTTGGGTTAGTATTTCAAAACCCACAACACCAGGTTAAACTTTTTGTACTCATGGATTGTCAGAAGTGCGCAACCAGTACACTGAGCAAATTCAGAGCAAGCCTTGTAAAATACAGAGGTACAGAGAAAATGGATAGAGATGATGCAGATACTTTCATCAGAGAAATAGACTCAACAATCCGCCTAAGAGAACTCTGCATCAGATTCTACAAAGAGATCAGAAAAGTCGGCAGAGACAACAGAAGCTACAACGATTTCAAAGATGCCAAAATCTGATTCTCAGACCTCCAATCTCTGCAAACAAAAGTTTATCTTTCATTGTACTCAAATGTAAAATGCCTCTGGCATATTTCTAAATGAGAAATTTCAAGGTATTGTTTAACCTTTGTCTTATCAAACTTAGCCTAACTAAACACAAAGTCAAATTTTTATTTTTCACTACTTAGGGGGAGATTGTTAGCTTCAATCTTCCTAATCATAGAAATACTTAGAAGTAGTGAAAAATAGGCTAAGTATAGAAAAGCCTCTCACAGAGGCTCTGCCACTTCTTCCAGAAGATCAAGTCCAGAAAGCCACAGAAGCTACAGAGGTAATCACAGAACCTCTGTTGTGCGCAAGAAGAAGATCAACTCGGAAACAAGTGGACTGCTCCACAGAAGGTCAGACCATAGAACCTCTGTAATGCCTTACAGAGCCTCTGTGGTCTGCTATGAAGACTTGGAAGATATTACTGGATACGTTCATCAACTTGCATGGAAAAGTACTGTCAAAACACGTGTCAAGCTCTGATTGGACTCAATAGGGCATGGTACAAAATAGACGTCTGCGCCATTTAATGCATTTACCAATAGTACATCTGCTCCATTAAATACGCATGGCTCAAACAACTGCTCACACCATCCAGTCCACTGTTCACACCATCCAGTTTACTATTCATGCCGTAAAAGGAACAGTGACCAACTTCATAGTCTTCTAAGAGTAGTATAAAAGGAAGTCTCATGTTGAGATCTTCCTAACGAAAAATAGACAAGGAATCACTAATACTCTCAAACTTTATTGTCAAATATCTGAGTGTTATATTCTCACACACCAACAGTTCTTAATCTGTTCTTCGTGTTGTTATTATATATTGAATAACAGTAACTGTTCAAGAAATCCTTTTCATTCTTTACTGTTTTCTTTATATATGTGTGTTCTAATATCTATCAAACATATCTGTTAGTTTAATACGCTTCCGCATCAAACTCTAAACTCAACTAATAGACTGTTAATCTTGATTAAGCGTATATGGGTTCCAACAGATACGGGTAGGGATTAATGTTGCCCGGATAGTGCGATCCGTATCGGATTCAGTGGAGTCAGATTCCACATCCTCAACATGTCTGGTCGGTGAGGGAGGATCAGATATGTAAGCCTCGGAGTCATGGGGAAGCATCGGTCTAGACGATGTACCAGTCTCGGGTGTCGTTCGGGTGATGGGAATGGGTTGTTGGCTTGGTCCGGCTTGGGTAGTACTGGCTCGCGGATCCAATGCACTGCCCGCGCCTGTTCCCCTCCCACGTACTCTCAGCACACCCTGCCCGGGAGCCCCTGCTGCCCGGGCCCTTCCTCCTCTTGTCCTAGGACCCTCACGTCCCTCGGTTCTATGTCCCGGGGGAGGTCCCTCTGGCTCTGGCTAGACCATGGGAGCAGCTAACTCTATCCTATATTCTATCACACCTGGTGCATTGGGGGTCGTGTGTGCCAGTACGGCTTCAAGTATAGGCATGGCTATGGCGTTGGACGAGTTCCGAATCAACATGTATTGTAAATGGAAAGGAGGACATACCGGATGGTTAATGCATCGCGGTATCCCTGGATTCGCGTCCATATGTTGCCTGATGTCAAATGAGAGGAATCGAGGATAAGGTAGGAATTTCTTTTGCTTCGTACCTCCGATATTCCGAATATCTTGAACCAACTCACGCCAGATAATCATTGCGAAATCGATGTGTCTGTTGTAGCATACGACATGAAATAGACGTAGAAAATCAGTTGTGCATTGGTCTATTACCTTCCATCTGGATGAAAGACACCTATTCAGAATGGTGAACAGTGTGTACCAGATGGGCGCCAGATACTTCTGGTTGAATGCTGAAGGACGGTTGAGGTCGTGGTTGTATCCGAGTGCGCGTACTTGAGCACACAGAGTCATGGCGTTGACGGCGGGGTCGTAGCCTTGGTGTCCGACGGCGGGGTCGTAGCCTTGGTAGTGATAGCAAGCGGCGGAACGTGTCAGGTGTGAGCGTGAAGGGATGGTTGTCGATCCACGCCGTGATAGTCTGAGAATTAGCAGTTGTGACGACTTGTGCGGTAAACCATACTTGATAAACATAGAGAGTAGGGACGTCGATTGTTGCAGTGAGGGCCTCACAGAGAGGGTGACCTAGTAGTATGTCCACGACCACACGGTGTTGCTCTTGTGGTAAGAACTCAGCAACGTCCAACTGGTGATTGTTGGCTTCCAACTCGATGCCATCGTCAGGATTGACCAAAGCATTATCAGCTGCTTCGTCGATAAATTCCTCTTGAGGAGGAATTTGTTCTTCGGGATGCTGTTGTTGTTCTTGATCTGCCATGGAATCTGAAAAAGAACCAAAGTTAGTAATCAAGGCGGATGAACAAGTGCAGACGCGTACCTTTGCTGTAATGGGCTCAATCTGAGACAGATTGAGGATTGGCAGTGAGATAACTAGGTACTGGACTGATAAACACAGGGGTGTCCGGACAAACTCATTTGATACAAAGGTTTCCGGACAAACCATGGTATCCGGACAAAATGTATTCGGACATCAAAGGTTTCCGGATGTGAAGAGAGTTTCCGGACAACCACGGATTCCGTATAAGTGAGAGTTTCCGGACAAATCAGTCATTCCGGACAAGGATGGTTTCCGGGTATAATATGGGTTTCAGGATGCCGTAGGTTACCGGACACTTCATCTTTCCAGATAGTTGAACTTACCGGAAACCCTTAGGTTTCCGGACAACTAGGGTTACCGGATGATGGTAGTATCCGGATAAAATGTATAGACGATGAGTCTTTCCGGATGATTTTGAATGTGTCCGGATACTAAGGAAGTATCCGGACGACCTACGGGTACTCAAATCAGACCCAAATTGCGAGCAAATCACAAGGATAAGTATGTATATCGAATCTAAGACGTATGATAAGCATGACAACGCTAGGTTTTGGGCCTATGTGCGTAGATTGAGGCTGAATCTGAGATGACACAATCATCGGGTTTTTTGTAAACCCTGTGGATCTCCAGATTGATCTATCAGACGGTGGAAACTCGATACAACATGCACAATAAGAATCGACATTGGTTAAGGAACACATACCTTGGAGTGACATTCGAACGCGATGAGTATGAGTAAGCTGTGAGGGTTTCCGAAGGAGAGAACTCGAGAGGTTATTGAAAAAGGGTTTTGTGGTTTCCGGACAATAAGAGAAATATGAGTGTCCGGATCTTCAATATAGAGTCAACCAATCCGGATGGGTCAACCCGGATACCTATCCGGTCCGGATAGAGTCCGGTCCGGAAACCTATCCGGACAGATGGTTATCCAGAAACCTATCTGGACAAATTGAGATTTCAGATAAAATTTCCTTTCCCCTTTCCAGTTTCAAGAAAAATGGTACTATTTGGATTTGGAAAGAACCTTCTCTCTCTCCCCCTCAAACTGAGCATGGGGAATTTTCTGCTCCCCCTCGGATTGTGCCAGAGTGTGCAACGGGGAGACCGCCACCAAAAAAAAACTTTTACACAGTGAAAGAAAAAAGATGTTGTGTCGCTCCCCCTGAAATGATGAACATAAAGTGATATGCTCCCCCTCAGAATGTGCGCGTAGTGTGAAATGCATACGGGAGTATCCACACACACAAAAAAAAACTTTATGGCAGTTTTGAAAAAATTGTGTGTGACACTCCCCCTCAACAATAGAGTAAACTTACCAGATACCGGTTCGTGCTCCCCCTGAACACATGAACACTCGTGAAAGAACATATATAAGCAAATAAATTAAACGACAGTATGAAATAAAAGAAACACACGTGGAAATAAAGGAAACAAACGAAATCTACCTAATAAATACAGAGACTCAATCTAACTGTGTAACTGATACAAGTAGAATACAAGTGCGAGAAAGTGTATGCTCAATCATCAGTAGTGGAAACAACGGATGATGAGTAGACAGTTTCTCGTAGATGTATGGAACTTGTATCGAGCACAAAAACAGATCCAGTCTTCAGATTTAGCATGCCTAACTTGGACACTAGAGTATTAAAACGTTTTTCGTCCAAGGGTTTTGTAAAAAGGTCTGCTAACTGATGCTCAGTGTTTACAAAGTAGAGTTCGACTGTACCTCTTTCAACGTGATCCTTGATGAAATGATACCGAACGTCTATGTGCTTTGTCTTCGTATGTTAAACCGGATTGCTGGATATGGCAATTGCACTCTTCGAGTCACAGTAGATGGGCACCTTTACGTAAGTGAAGCCGTAGTCTTTGAGTTGCGTGCGCATCCATATGACTTGTTAACAGCAGCTTGCTGCGGCCACGTATTCCGCCTCGGCAGTCGACGTAGAGACGCACTGCTGCTTCTTGGATGCCCAACTCACCAGGCTATCTCCCAAGAACTACACATGCCCCGATGTGCTCTTCCAGTCCATCATGCTGCCCGCCGCGTGGTCCGCATCAGAATAAGTAGATAGTTCAAAACCTGTCTCTTTCGGGTACCACAAGCCAAGATCAGTAGTACCACGTAAATAACAAAAAATTCGTTTGACGGCTATTAAATGAGACTCTTTTGGTTTTGATTGAAATCGGGCGCATAGAAAAGTTGAAAACATGATATCCGGTCTACTTGCAGTTAGATACATCAAAGAACCGATCATTCCCCGATACAGTTTAGTGTTCACATCCTTTCTGTTAGGATCGGCGTGAAGCTTTGTACCGGGTGCCATGGGAGTTTTCATTGGTGAGGACTGTTCCATCTGGAGTTTCCTAAGAATATCCCGGATGTACTTAGCCTGGTTTATAAATATCTCGGTCGACAGTTGTTTAACTTGAAGACCAATGAAGAAATTCATCTCACAAAGCATACTCATTTTAAAAAGTTGTCCCATAAGTTTGGCAAAGTTCTTTGCATACCGAGGATTAGTAGAACCGAAAATTATGTCATCGACATACACTTGAACTAAGACAATATGACCTTTTTCGTTGTTGATAAACAGAGTTGAATCTATCTTACCTCGTGTGAATTCTGATTTTAGCAAGAACTCGGACAGAGTGTTATACCAGGCTCGTGGAGCTTGCTTTAGACCATAAAGCGTCTGGTCTAGAACGTACATGATTAGGCTTCGAATCATCCACGAAACCTTCCGGTTGCGATACGTATACTTGTTCCTTGATATCACCATAGAGGAATGCGGTCTTCATATCTATTTGGAAGACCGTGAAGTTCTTGTGTGCGGCGTATGCAAGGAACATACGTATAGCTTCTATCCTTGCCACCAGAGCGTAGGTCTCATCATAGTCGATCCCTTCTTGCTGACGGTATCCCTTGGCCACAAGATGCGCCTTATTACGTACGACGATGCCGTCTTCGTCCTTCTTGTTCTTGAAGATCCATTTAGTGTCGATCACCTTTTTGTGAGTTAGACGTGGAATAAGTCGCCATACCTTGAGAGCCTCGAATTGGTTGAGCTCCTCTTGCATGGCTATGATCCAGTCCGGATCTTCGAGTGCTTCGCGGACGTTGGTAGGCTCGATCTTGCTTAAGAATCCGGAGAAGAGGCAGAAATTGGCCGATGCGCCTCGTGTTTGGACCGGAGTGGAGGGATCACCGATGATTTGGTGCAGGGGATGAGCTTTCGTCCATTTGGTGGTATGCGGAAGCGGCTGCTGAGTTGAATGTGAGGCGTCCGGATCCACATAGTTACCAGATGGAAGGTCTTGTACCGCTTCAAGTGTGGCCGGCTGGTTTCTCGGAGGAGATGGGGGAGGATTCGTCGATGGTTGAGCAACTTCTAGTTCCGAGGAATGCAAAGGCTGGTCATCGATTGTAGCAGATGACGAATCATTAGGAGCAATCTGCGCGTTTATTACTGGTTCCTCCGGGGGGTTAGTAGTATCAGATGAAGTTGATGATGACGGTTGAGAAGTCTTCACAGTGATGGAAGGCGTGCTGGTCGAAGGCAGCGGACCGGATAGATTCGCCGAATCCTTGATGCGAGCAGCTTCAAGTTGTGGTTGTACTGAGACATGAGGGGTAGAAACGTTAAATATGCCATCATAAAAATATTTGAACAGTAAATCTAAATCTGAAAGATCAGCATTCGATGAAGATGCATGATTCGGATTTACTGTCGCTTATGCTGATCCCGAACGTGGAAGTTCGGAAGCTAGCACGCCAGTTAAACCGGGTTCTGAACTGATGTGTTCAGAAGCCAAATCTGCGGCTTCGTCGAAAGTCACGTTTACAATTTCGGTAATGGTTTTAGTCCGTTTGTTGTAAACGCGAAACACCTTAGCCTGCATGGAGTATCCGATGAAAACTCCTTCGTCCGCCTTTGGGCTGAATTTGTCGAGATCGTCTTTGTCATTTAGGACGTAGCACGTGCATCCGAATGCATGGAAGTACTTGATGTTCGGAATGAGTTTGTTGATGATCTCGTAAGGCGTCTTGTTAAACCGCTTGTTGATGATGGAGCGGTTTTGCGTGTAACAAGCAGTAGACACCGCTTCGGCCCACAGAAATAGCGGCAGTTTGGATTGAGAAAGCATCGTGCGAGCCGCTTCGACCAGGGTACGGTTGCGCCTCTCTACCACTCCGTTTTGTTGAGGAGTGCGAGCAGCCGAGAAGGTTTGCGAGATACCGACAGAAGTCAGATAGTCGTTCAACATTTGATTCTTGAATTCTGTCCCGTTGTCGGTCCTGATAGTCTGAACTTGACTCTGAAGATTCAGCTGGATGGTCTTCAAATGATTGATGATCAGCTCCGGAGTTTCGTCTTTCGAGCGAAGGAACTTGACCCATGTGTAGCGTGAGAAGTCATCCACCATCACCAGGACATACTTGCGTTTGTTGATGCTCTGAACGCGCATTGGTCCACACAAATCCATATGGATAAGTTTGAGGGACCGGGACGTGCTCGGAGCGGCCTTCGGCTTATGCGTCTCTCGCTTCATCTTTCCCATCTCATATGCCCCGCAGAGTCGATCTTTCACGAATTGAAGATCGGGCATGCCTTTCACGTGTCCGCCCAACACCAGTTTGTTGATACTCTTGAAGTTCAGGTGCAAAAGACGTCGATGTCAAATCCATGCTTGTTCGGAATTAGCCTTTGACATGAGGCAGACAGGGTTATCGGACTTCAGGGTTGCGAGGACGATGGTGTAGAGGTTGGTCTTGCACTTTCCAACCAGTAGTTCCACCCCGTCGTCATTGAGTATTCTACACCTTTTGGCTTTGAATCGGACCTCGAGATCTTTGTCGCAGAATTGGCCGATACTGAACAGATTGTGTCCCAATCCCGCGACGTGTGATACCTTCTTGATAGTGATCTTGTGTTAGACAATGTCGTCGTAGCCCATAATCGGCGCCTTGTCATTGTTCCTGAATCTCACGTCTCCGCCATATTCCTCTTTGTAGTTCATGAGAAGCTCCCTCCTTCCGGTCATGTGCTTGGAGCATCTAGAGTCTAAGTACCACACATGACCATCCTGCAAAAACAAGTTTAGCGGACTTTAGGTACCCATATTTGCATGGGTCCTGGACGGTTAGGTTTGACACCTCTTCGAGGAACTTGCTTTGACACAGGTTGCCTCTTAGGAGTACGTTTTACACCTTTTGGAGGAACTGGTTTGGTAGCAGGTTGGATTTTGGGTGCCGGTTTAACCTCAGTAGGAGAAACCCGTTTTGGAATGGGTTTTCTCTCCTGTTGTGGTTTAACCTCTGATTGGGAACCCCGTTGATTATGGTGTTTCTTTTTGTTATCACGGGGTTTTGTTGATCCAAATCCTCAGTGATTTGATAACGACCCTCTCTTTAACACTTAGTGAAAATTGTAAGTAAACAATATGTATTAGAGTTTCACTATCGCTGATAAGTACTAAGACTTTACAGTACCGCTGATAGGAACTCCCGCTCTTTAGATTAGACATTCAGCAAACACTGTTCATCCAGTAGCTCTGAGCCTGTTCAGTCTCTGTGATGATAGCTGGTAGTTTAGTTGTTTACTTATGATTCCTGAAGACAAGTTTCACGTCAACAAAGGTTCTACGCTGAAGTCGAAGATTAAGCCCAAGAACCAGCGACAACTCTACTAATGAACTGATGTGGATATCAGCGAAGTCACAGAATTTTCCATTCAACGTGAAGTATCAAGTAGAAGACTTCAGCAATCGCTGAGCTTTATCATTCGCTGATAAAGTACTGATTCAATGAAAGATGATCATGAAGTCTCCTTACAAAGTACTATTGTCTCACCTCCCTTGCACGTCTCCGTACGAAATGTCAGAACGGACCTCCCTTCTGTCTAGAATCGTACAATAAACTCTGATTCTACACTGTGCACCATACGGCTACTAAGGTTGTCTACAAAGGTCAAAACATGCAACCACTCAGCTGCTGCCACGTGTAAAGTAACACTGCTATGCATTAAATGCATGCAGTATATAAGAAGAACCCTACTTTAGAAATGAAGTGCTCGGGGCCATCTTCTTCTTCCTTACTACTGTGTGTTAGGTTATTATTCGTAATTTCCTTATCTCCTTTCTGTCTTTATTCTAGTGCAAGAAACTTAGTGTTCTTAACTTGTTTAGATTAGGTTAATCCTTAATCTTGTTCCGCAACAGGTTGTAAATTGTTTTGATTTATCAATAAACAATTTAGAAAGTAAAAATCGTGTGTTTGTATTCACCCCCCCCCCCCCCCCCCCTTCTACAAACTTGTATAACCCTTCGGGACCAACAAGTGGTATCAGAGCGGATTTGTTTAATCTCATAAACAAGATCTTATCTATACTAATCTCTTCTTCCTTGTTATTTCTTAAAATGGCTACCAACACAAACACAAACTATATTGACAACGGTTCTCTTGCAAAAACCCCTATATTCTCCAGAGATAACTTTAATCTGTGGAAAAATAGGATGATTCTCTTCTTAGAAGGTGTAGACCCAACTATACCTTATTACATCGAAAATGGTCCATATATTCCTATAAGAATTGATCCTGATGTTCCAGCCGCTGACAATAGAGCTGCTATTCCATAAAGGTTGGTTCCCAAGGAAATTCATATGTGGACTGATGAATATAAGAAGAAAGTGGCTCTCAACACTAAAGCCAGATCCATTCTTTCCATGGCTCTTCCTGACGAAGTCTACCATTCCGTCATGAACCTGAAGACCTCCAAAGCCATGTGGGACACAATTTGTGTTCAGTATGAAGGTACTTCCGAAGTCCAGGACTCACGTAAGATCAACCTGGTAAGACAGTACGAAAGCTTCATTTGTGGTAAGAATGAATCTCTCTCTGAAGTACACCAACGTTTTAACTGCTTAATAATAGATCTAAAAACCGTTGGTAAGGAATATTCTAACTTTGAAGTACTGACAAAGTTCTTAGAATGTTTACCTGAAAGCTGGGACAGTTATTCAATGTGTCTCAAGCTATCAAATGATCTAAAATCCATGACTCTTTCTACCTTATATGGCATGAAGCTTAATCATGAGCAATCGAGTCATCTTAAGAAGAATCTTGTAAAAGATTCCAAAAGCACCCCTGTTGCTTTACTCTCAGAGTTACCTTCCACTCAACGATCTACTATCACTGTCACTGAGTTGGAAACTAACTCTGAACGTTCATCAGATTCTGACGCTTCAAATGATGATGAAACTCTGGCATTCCTGCCTAATAAGTTCAGGAGATTTGCTAGAAAGAGTAATTTCAGAAAGAACAAACCTCTTTCTATTACTGACAAGCCAAGATCATCAACCCCTGTTGATAAGGCTACTGCTACTTGCTATAAGTGTGAAAAGATAGGACATTTTGCTAGCGAGTGCAGGTCAAAGAAAGTGTCTAGATCCTCAGCTTTTCCCAAGAAAAACTTTACTCCCAAGACTAGAGATGAAAAATACAAAAAGCTGAAAGAAAGGTATTCAAAGTTGAAAACCTTTAAGAAGAAAGGCAAAGGCCTGATGGTTGACTATGATTGGGCTGCCTCTGACGAAGAAGAATCATCTGACTCTGAAGATGATGATGAAGCCAATCTATGTCTCATGGCCAAACTTGAAGATGAGGAAGAAAATTCTGACATTCTCTCTACTTCAACCTCTGCTACTAAGGTATCACCTTCCTTCTTTACCAATATTTTAAATATTGATGAAGCTGATAGTCTTCGAAAGATCGATCTCTTGACTAGAAGTTTATATGAAGCCATGAATGGAAAAACTGTTATTGAAAATCAAAATCTTAACCTCGCTGAACAGCTTAAAAACTGTCACCTTCAAATAGAAAAGCTTTCTAAAATTGAAGAAGATTTTAAAGATCAAGTTCATTTAAATCAGCTAGTCAAAATCGAACGCGAAGAAGCTATCGCTGCATTAAAAGCTGAAAAAGCTACTGTTGATGGATGGTATAACTCCTCAACAAAGATCACTGAGATAATTAAGTCTCAGATTCCCCTGAATGATAAACGTGGTCTTGATTACAAAGCTGATACTCTAGAACAAACCACTGACCGTTCCATGCTTAAGTTTGGAATTTTCGTATCCTCAATCCCTGACACTTTCTCATCTCAGTGTTCCTCTTCAAAACCTCCCATCCCTAAGGAAATCTTTACCTTAACTTCGAAAGGTAAAGAGAAAATTATTTATCCAAAACCTACCTCAGTCTCTAAAGACAAAGGTAAAGGAATTGCTTTTAACCAAAAACCTCAGAAGGGTACTTGTGTACCTAAGCTGAATGCATCTAAAGCATCAGTGACTTATCCCTCTACTTCTAAGAACAAGATCCCTGGATTTATTCAGCGATATACTCCTAGACTTAAAGTGGATATAACTGGTAGGAAATCTGAAGAACTGAAAGTTCCTCTCATTTCCAATGCCAAAGGTATACTTTGTGGTAGCCCTGCTCATTTAAAACTAACGGCTAAGCATGCAAATGGTCCTAGAACTACTTTTAGTTATAGGAAATGTTATCACTGTGGACGTACAAATCATATTGCTAGTAAGTGCCCTATAGCCACCAAAGCTGAAAAAATAGCTAAGGTGAAGATTATTGCTCCCAAGGCAAAGAAGACCACTAAGGTTAAGAAATTAACCAAAGTGAAGACTGATAAAGTTGAATCTTCAAATGCTGCGAAGAATGTTGAACCTTCCATTCCATCTACCTCCACTGACAAGTGTGTACACATGATGAAATGGGTGCCCAAGTCAAACTAATCTTCCTTTGTTTGCAGGTTAAGAAGGGTATATGGTATCTCGATAGCGGATGCTCTAGACACATGACTGGTAAGAAGAACTTGCTCACTGAGTATAAGGAAGAGAAGGGTCCCTCTGTAACTTTCGGTGGAAACGGAAAAGGACATACCCGAGGGTTTGGTGTACTCTCTAATGGTAAAACAACCTTCAGAAGAGTCGCATATGTTGAAGGGCTGAAGCATAATCTTCTAAGCATCAGTCAGCTTTGCGACATGGATAACAAAGTAATCTTTACTAAGGAATCCTGCTTTGTCTCTGACAAAAAGGAGAAGATAGCTCTCAGCTGTTATCGCTTGGAAAATGTTTACGTTATAAACATGGACTCAACAACCACTGAGAACTCTTGTTTCTTCTCAAAAGCCTCATCTGATGCCAACTGGTTATGGCATAAGAGGCTCTCCCATCTCAACTTCAAGACACTGAACACACTTTTCTTCTAAAGAGTTAGTCACTGGTCTACCTCAACACTCATACGCCAAGGAGTCCTTATGTTCAGCGTGTGAGAAAGGGAAGCAGACCAAAGCAATCTTTCAATCAAAGCAAGTCTCCTCAGTGTCATCTCCTCTACAACTTCTCCATATGGATTTGTTTGGCCCTGTTAACAAACAATCCATCGCTGGAAAGAAATATACACTGGTCATAGTTGATGAATTCTCTCGCTATACCTGGGTAATGTTTCTCCGTTCTAAGAGTGACACCCCTGAAGAACTCATCACCTTTGTCAGGAAAATGGAAGTCCTGAACAACTTGACCGTTCGCTCAGTAAGGAGTGATCATGGGACTGAATTTAAAAATAGTTCTCTTGATTCCTTCTTTGAGAGTAAGGGTATTTCTCACAACTTTTCGTCAGTGAGAACACCGCAACAAAACGGAGTCGCTGAAAGACGAAATAGAACTATCATTGAAGCTGAAACTTAATGGAAAGCTGAAACATGTAGACTAGTGAAGCTGAAACTTCATGGGTCTCCGCTATTCCTTTAAACACTATGCCTGCTTCTACCTCAGACATTCCATCTACTTCTCAGCAATCAGTAAATGTAATGACATCTGCACCTACTCCTCTCTTGGCTGATATACCAGAAGTTGTTGAAGCCTCATCTTCAGCCCCTCCAGTTCAGGTTGAGTCAGCGACTCATGCTCCGGATCAGCGATGGACTATTAATCACCCAATTGATCAAATACTTGGTGATCCAAATGCTGGTGTTCAGACTCGTCGAAGTGCAGGTAACATTTATTTATTTGGTAACTTTATTTCTCTGATTGAACCAAAGAAAACAGATGATGCCCTCCAAGATCCAAACTGGGTCAGCACTATGCAAGAAGAGCTGACAGAATTTGAAAGAAACAAAATTTGGAAACTTATTCGAAGACCAACTGACAAGACAGTGATAGGCACTAAATGGGTCTATCGAAACAAGTTGGACGAACATAGAACTGTAACCCGCAACAAGGCTCGTCTTGTTGCTCAGGGATACAGACAAGAGGAAGGTATAGACTACGACGAAACATTTTCTCCAGTAGCAAAACTAGAATCTATTCGTCTATTCTTAGCCTACGATGTACACAAAGACTTCAAAGTTTATCAAATGGATGTTAAGTCAGCGTTTCTTAATGGAAAGCTGAATGAAGAAGTCTATGTGGAATAACCTCTAGGATTCTCCGATCCTAAGCATCCAGGTTATGTTTATAAACTGGATAATGCACTTTACGGCTTAAAGCAAGCTCCTCGTGCATGGTATGACACTCTCTCTACTTATCTCCATATTGAACAATTTGAGCGTGGTAAAATCGATAAGACTCTATTCTTCAGGAAAGTAAAAGGTCATATTATTCTTGTTCAGATATATGTTGATGACATTATATTTGGTTCTACTAACCCTGACCTTTGTACTCGTTTCGCTGATAGAATGAAAGCAGAGTATAAAATGAGTATGATGGGCGAGCTAACATATTTCCTTGGTCTTCAGATAAAACAAAATGAAAAGGGAACTTTCATTAATCAGGGAAAGTATGTTAAAGATATGCTGAAGAAATTTGATTTAACTCAGAGTTCAGCTATGAAAACCCCTATGGCACCGCCGCTGACACTAAACAAGGATTCTTCTGGAATACCTATTAATGTCACGACATACCGTGGGATGATCGGCTCTCTTTTGTATCTTACAGCTAGCCGACCTGATATTATGTACGCAACCTGTGTATGTGCACGATATCAAGCTGAACCTAAGGAATCTCATATGATCGCTGTAAAGCGAATCTTTCGTTACCTTAAGAGTACTCCGAACCTAGGTCTTTGGTATCCCAAAGATTCAGCTTTTGATCTAATCGCCTATTCAGATAGTGATTTTGCAGGTTGCAAATTGGATAGGAAAAGCACCACAGGAGGCTGTCAGCTCCAGGGTGGAAAGCTGCTGAGTTGGACAAGTAAAAAGCAAAACTCAGTGTCTACCTCCATTGCTGAAGCTGAGTATGTAGCCGCTGGAAGCTGTTGTTCTCGGGTCTTGTGGATGAGAAATCAACTACTGGACTATGACCTTCAGCTCTCGAAAATTCCAATCTATTGCGACAGCACTAGTGCCATCGCTATAGCCAACAATCCAGTACTACACTCAAAGACCAAACATATCGAAATCAGGTATCATTTTATCAGAGATCATGTGATGAATGGTGATATAGAACTTCATTTTATCCCAACTGATTTTTAGTTAGCTGATCGTTTCACCAAACCTCTTGATGAGACAAGATTCAACTTTCTCATCAGCGAGCTTGGAATGCTGATCTTTGAAGAGTAAAATCTTCAGCGGTTCACATTTGATCAGCGACCGGATAAAACCAACTTATATAACCCATTCTATCATATTCTCTCTGAACAAAGTTGATTCGCTGATATCAAGGTATGTTCTCTCTTTACTCGCTGTCGTTCGCAAATAAATGCAAGATTTCAAAAACAAATTGCATCGTTGAATATTTCTTCCTTAACAGCGATACTTTGAAATTTCTAAAACTAACACTGATATTTCTATTCAGTGCTTCATGTTTTCAAAATGTCCCTGAGCTTTCAAAACCTCAGAGACATCTTAAAATATGAAAGGACGTTTGTGACATCATCACAACGGATAAACCCTGGCACGTTCTTTTTCTGACACACGTTTGCACGTTTCGTTTACCATCCAATCAAATGCAACACGTGTCCGTGTCATGATGAAAATCTTTTCCCGCTCAAGATTTTCTCTTTCTACTCTCACTATATAAACCCTTTCGAGTTTATATTTTTCCTTTACGCGAACATCTTCTTCTCCAAGCAAGAAATTACTGTTGCATTTTGAACTCGAGTTTTCCAGAAAACTGTTCATCTTCTTTTTTGACGACAAGAAATGGCATCCTCTACTGCTGCTCCTACCGCTGAGAAATCGCCTACTGCTGAGAAACTGACTCTTCCCAAAGCTCCTCAAGTCAAGTTCATGCTTGAGGAAGTAAATTTTTCAAAATCAAACAATCTCTATGCTCTTTTTTATTTTCCTCCACGAAAGCAAGTCAGGCATCTGGATGATGCTGTAAATTTTCTCCAAACCTGCTGCTTATTCAAAGCCTTAACCTTCGTACCCCCTGCCCATAAATTCGTTCTATCTCAGTTCTGGTATACTGCCAGACGAGCTCAGGTTCCTTCAACCAAAGACCCTAAGAAACTCCTTGATGTCATTCTCTGTGATACCAAATTTGGCACCACCAAAATCAATCCTGCCATCATCCGACGCGCTCTGAGCCTCCCCGTCGCTACCAAAGAAAAACCCTTTGTCCCTCTCCCAAACTACAAAAACCATGCTGATAGGGAAGCCATCACTGCATTCTTTGATGCAATGGGTTATGCATGGGACATAGGGAGGGACAAGCAGATTGAGAAGAAACTGACCCTGATCAAGAAGTCCAAAATGCCCAGCGAAATGAACTTCATCTTCGCTCACTTGATAAGCTGCATGACAGTGAAGTCCGGCTCCTCTGATCAAGCTGCTCAACCTCAGCAAGCAATGGGATATGCATTGCTGAAAGGTCTCCATGTTGACTGGGCCTCAGTCATCTATGATGACCTTGCATTCAGAGTTGATATGGCTGATAGACCGTCATGGGTTCCATATCCCCGATTCATCAGTGCCATCTTTAAACTTGACCTTGGGGACAAATACCCAAAAGAGGGTGATCGGAGACTCTCTCAGGTTGGCCCTAAGGTGCTCGACTTCAAGCCTCTGCCAAATGAGGTACGTCTTACTACTCTCTTATCTCTTCTTAATCCTCATTCCTCTACTTCTGCGGCTACTTCAGTGGAAATCCCCATCGCTGATACCCAAGCTGCACCCTCCACTCCTTCTCGAAAAAGGAAACAATCATCTTCCCAACTTGATTCCAAAAGGATCAAGAAAACCAAGGAGCAACCCTCCAAGCATTCACATGCTGAAGACTCCATAGCTCACTTTGAAGAGCTGATGGATAGTTCTGTGGTACGCTCTGCCACAGCTGATCAATCCACCCCTTCAATTCCGACCTCAGCGTCTCTAAACACTGAGGTTATAAACTTGGAACTGAACCCACCTCCTTCAGCCTCTCTACAGACTGAAGTGATTGTCAGCGGATCCAACGCTGAACCTCGCACCCAACCAATCTTCTCATCCTTCAATCCCCCCACTCTTTCTTTGGACACTCCACCAATTTTCCCAACATTCTCAAGGACACCCGTCATTGTTCATGATTCAGCTGCTGATACTCTACATGCGATGATGGAGACAAACATAGGATCTGCATGCACCTCCATGCGCCAAGGCACTCTCGACGATGACATGGAACACTTCTCAGGTTTACGAGGTTTCGACAACTTCGCAAACCCACCTGCAGGTATACACATAACTCAACCAACTCTTCTCTCAAAACCCCAAACTTCTGAGCTTTCCTCTGTTCATAAGTTAATAAATGTTTCAGGTCCTAATTTGGGGGATATCAACACCTCCCTGAAGGCCCTAGAAACAAAGGTTGAATCTTACAATACCACTCTCTCCACAAACTCTTCAGCGGTTACAGACGCTGGAGAGAACCTTAAAAAGTTGACCGAGGTCGTTGATGAAAAATCCTCCAAAGCTGATATGGAGAAGGTGGATGGCAGCATAGGAACTTTTGCTACCACTCTCGCTAAAACTTCCACAAACATCAACAATCTCAACCTCACCAACACCACCCTGGCAACAAACTTCACCACTTTGTCCAATAAAGTCACATCATTGAAGACAGAGGTTGGTACTCTTAAGGGTGAGGTCACCACGGTCAAAGATCTCCTTCAGCAGATACTCAATCGCCTGGATGCCCCAAAGTCTCACTTTACTCAGGCCGATCGAGATGATCTCCAAAAGATCAGTCCTACTATTTCTGGCCTAGAAGCAAGAATAGTTGTGATTGAAACCTTCATGGGACTTACTGGCCTGGAAGACAGTAATCCTATGACTGCTGCTGCTGATCAATCCGTCTCTTCCCCCACTCGTAATGTGGAAGAGGGGGAGAAGAAAGCTGAAGATCTTCCCTATAATTCGGAGGGGGAGAAAAATGAAAAAGCTGCTGCTACTTCTGTTTCACAACCTCAGGGAGTTGAAAACCCTGAGGGAATCGAGAAACCTCCCTCTGTATCTGAGGGGAGCAACTCGAAGAACAACACAAGGAAGTTGTTGCTGATGTGACTGAACCTTACGCTGATGAGGTCGAGTCTGAAGAAGAAGAAGAAGCTGAAGATGAAGAACCCATCGATATCGATGATGAAGAACCATCATCATCCCCTAAAGATGATGATGATGATGATGATGATGATGATGACTTTATCTTCGTTGAGCCCAAGAAGGTCCCTGAGAAATGGATTTCGATAAATGAACCTTCAGGGGAGACGACCAAGACAAAGCCTGCAGCGTCTGAAGCTGACAAAGGCAAAAACAAAGGCCTCACTGCAGAAGGAAATCTGGCCATCCTTCGGATAAAGCCAGTTTGTCAGGTACAATATCTTCTCTTCCCTTACACTGCATCCCTTCTCTATCCCTTCTCAATCTCAGTTCTCCTCTCCATAAAACCTCTATACACTTAAACCCCATTCTTTTCTCTATCTTTTTCTTCCCATGTTCTTACTTAAACAATCACTGTGTTTCAGCTAGTCCTCTCCCCTGTTTGAGGATCCCGTTGAAGCTCCTACAACTTCACCAACAATAATCCCAGCCACAAGAGCTGAAGAAATAATCCCAGCCTTGGATTTAACCACTGAGACTGATGAACCTGAAGAACAACTGCTCTCTCACAAAAACAGACCTTCCTTGGCTCCTCAAAAGATAAGTGAATAGGATCAAGAAAAGAGAGATGCAATGATCAAACAGCTTGAAGATCAGCGAATCATTCTTCCTCGTGACAAAATTCCTATGCCTACAAAGTTCAGACTTACGAAGAAAGAATTCACTGGTCACCTCAGAGCTGTAAGATTACCCACTGAAAAGAAGGAAGCTGAAGAAAAAGATAAGGCTCTTGCCATCTAGCTTGCCCAACAATCGGTGAAAGACCCAGCACTGAAAAGAACTACCATCGAAGTCCAACGTCAGTTATGGGAAGACGCCCAGAAGATCGTTGAAGAAAAGACCAAGGTATCTGATTCTACTTTGGAATGGTGCAAAGAAAGACTGAACTATCGATCTCGACCATCCAGAATCAACAAGGTAAATATCAGAGGAAAAACGTTCGCAAACGTTCCTGTCGTTGAAGTTGACGTATTCAGAGAAGACGAAACCAAGCAAACCTTCTATGCTTCTTCATTAAAGAAATTTGGTTTCTCTGAATGGTTGGAGATGCGAATAGCCATTCAGCGATCATGCTCAAAATTCAAGAGCCATGTCGAGAAGATTATAAACTCTCAGATCGACTTGGTTTCTTCTGCTGTGGATATTCCTCCTCCCACTCCTCTTCCAACTCAACAAAGAAGGGCCTCTGCAAAGAAAAATCTAAAACCTTCAGGCTCAGGTCCTCCTATACGGAACGAAACAGGTATTGGTTTCCCTCGTGCTGACGCACTTGGTCCTGACGCTGACCTCTCAGCGCTTGACACCTCTCTGCCTCCTGGTGAAACTTTCATCCCTGGAAAAGTCTTAAACGAACCCTATGGTATCTTCTTTTTAGACTATGATGGAAGACAACACTTTCAACACATCTCTGAGCTTCCCATCACTCCCATCGAACAGCTCAGAGACCTCATCTACGGGTGTGAATTTTGACGCGACATACAGGCACGTTACCTCAAGCCCTTGATTTTTGAATAAGCAAAGAACAAAAAGGATCAAGGAGTAACGGTCCCTGACTGGATGATTCCTACATCAAAGACCCTTGATGAACTTCTTGTCAAGGAAGAACCTTATGACGGATAGGATCTCCTTTGTAATTCTTCTATCTCTATATGTCTACATCTTTTGTACTTGTAATTTTATTTGCTGTACTTGTAATTTTTCCACTTCCCTTTGTAATACTTTACGAAGTTTAAAGAAAAATTTCAGCGAATGTACTTTACTCCATCAGTACTGAAAATATCCCAGAAAACAGTAAAAGGGACAAATATTTTATGAGTTCTTTTTATCCTTATGTTTTCATACTTAGCAATTTTTTGTTGCTATGTCATAATCAAATAGGGGGAGATTGTTGATCCAAACCCTTAGTGATTTGATAATGACCCTCTCTATAGATTAGACATTCAGCGAACACTGTTCATCCAGTAGCTCTGAGCCTGTTCAGTCTCTGTGATGATCGCTGATATTTTAGTTGTTTACTTATGATTCCTGAAGACAAGTTTAACGTCAACAAAGGTTCTACGCTGAAGTCGAAGATTAAGCCCAAGAACCAGCGACAAGTCTACTAATGAACTGATGCGGATATCAACGAAGTCACAGAATTGTCCATTCAACGTGAAGTATCAAGTAGAAGACTTCAGCAATCGCTAAGCTTTATCATTCGCTGATAAAGTACTGATTCAACGAAAGCTGATCATGAAGTCTCCTTACAAAGTACTATTGTCTTACCTCCCTTGCACGTCTCCGTACGAAATGTCAGAACGAACCTCCCTTCTGTCTAGAATCGTACAACAAACTCTGATTCTACACTATGCACCATGCGGTTACTAAGGTTGTCTACAAAGGTCAAAACATGCAACCACTCAGTTGCTGCCACGTGTAAAGTAACACTGCTATGCATTAAATGCATGCAGTATATAAGAAGAACCCTACTTCAGAAATGAAGTGCTCGGGGCCATCTTCTTCTTCCTTACTACTGTGTGTTAGGTTATTATTCGTAATTTCCTTATCTCTTTTATGTCTTTATTCTAGTGCAAGAAACTTAGTGTTCTTAACTTGTTTAGATTAGGTTAATCCTTAATCTTGTTCCGCAACAAGTTGTAAATTGTTTTGATTTATCAACAAACAATTTAGAAAGTAAAAATCGTGTGTTTGTATTCAACCCCCCCCCCCCCCCCCCCCCCCTCCCTTCTACAAACTTGTATAACCCTTCGGGACCAACAGGTTTGCTTTTGGGTGTATGATTATATATATGATATGACCAAAACCAATCATTATTATTTATATCATCAAAGTCATTCCAACCACAACTAGAACAACACAAACAATCATGCGATAACTGAATCAATTGCTGAATGGAACAAAGCTTAATTGGAAAAGTAACATCACGTTTAACAAAAACATTCCTATGATTCCATGCACAATCGTTTTTGTTCATTCTAGGATAAAAAACTGTATTAAATGACTTTGATGCAGCATTATCGATAGATTCCTTAGCTAGCCACTTTGGTTTGTCTTGTTTAGCGCGACCGTTTTTATCTGAAACAACAGGGACAGCACGGTCAGTGACTTTTAAGGAAGCAGTATTTTTGGTAGGCAATCGCTCGGTCTTTTGCCTCGGCTGTGATTGTGTTTGAGAAACAGGTTTAGATTTAGAAATCTTAATCACAGTTGGGGTCTTTGTTTTGGAACAATCACCCTTTAGAAAATTGACCGGTCGATTGACTACTGGTGACAAAAAATCAGTATGACTCGGAAGAGGTTTGTCGAAGGGGAACGACTCAAACTCTTCATCAGAATTGCCTTCGGAGTTCATGTATTCAAAAAAATCGACATCCAGAATTACAGGACTTGGATCGGTCGAGGAAGGCGAGGAACACTTTGTGCTCGTGTGTTTCAGGGAATTTGGTGCGGAAACTAGGAAAAAATCAGAGTTTAAATTCCTTGAAACACTCTTATATTGAGATTCTAGACTGCCTTGTGTTGAAAAGATTTTGATAATAAAAGCTTTACACGAAGACGTGTCCGATGAGCTTGAGGAAGGTTCGGGTGAAATCTACTTTTCAGTTTGCAGTTGGTCAATCTGCTATTGGAGTTGACCATTTCTCGTATGCTCCTTCATCGCATCTGTTGCCAAGGTAGCCAGTTTTGATGTGAGCATATTGATTTCATACCGAAGGATTTCCTGTCCTTCATCAGACACAGTTTCGGTTTTGACCGATTTTAGATTCTCAAGTTCCTTGATTAGCGCTTGCTTTTCCTTTTGAAATTTCGACCATTCTTTCTCGAGTGACACCTCCAATTCAACTATCTTTGCTTCCAAGATGAGAGGGGGAACATAGAGCTTGAACTCATCCGTCTCAGTCTTGGTTTCGGTTACTTGAACCTCATCCTTCTTGGAGGAATCCTTGGGCGTGACAACCTTGTAGCAATCGAAGTAGTCATTCGAGAGGTACTTCTTTTTATTTTTCTCATAGTAGTAATTCAAAGGCTCATAACAAAAAGGAAGTTGCATTTTAGAAGTGTGTGTGCGCTTGTATTCCTCAGTTTCCTCTTCCTTTTCAGGTTCAAGGGGACCAGTCCATTTTATAGCATATTCCGGATATATTTTCTCTATTCCAAAACAACCAAAATCATACAGTGTAGGTCTTTTGGATATACCCTTTTTCAAATAGTGAGGGTTATCATATCCGATTCCCCATTCCTTATTAAAATAAGTGAACTCCTTGGGTTTGTTCATATGGATGGTCTGATCAGTTTGACCTCTTTTGTGGAGTTTTGTTTCAAGATCAAGTATTTTTGCGACAAATTGTTGGTCCCGAAGGGCTATACAAGTTTGTAGAAGGGGGGGGGGGGGGGGGTTGAATATAAACACACAAATTTTAATTTTCTAAATTGTTTATTGATAAATCATTAACAATTTACAGCTTGTTGCGGAAACAAGATTAAGGATAAACCTAAATCTAAACAAGTTGGAACACTCAGTTTCTTGCACTAAGAAGGAGAAGGAAATTACTAATAATAACCTATCTCAAGATAAGAAGGATGAACTTGTCCAGAGTTAGCAAGTTTTTTTCAAAATGAAGTGGGTTCTTCTTCTTATATACTGCATGCATTTAATGCATTGCAGTTTACACTTTACACGTGGCAACAGCTGAATGGTTGCATGTCATTGACCTTTGTTGACAACCTTAGTAGCCGCATGTTTGAACAGTGTAGTATCAGAGTGGTTGTACGAATTCAGACAATAAGGAGTTTCTTTTATGACATATCGTACGGAGTCGTGCTAGGGTGGTTAAGACAAAAATACTTTGTACGGAGACTTCATAATCAGCTTTTCGTTGATTCAGCGATCTATCATTCTTCATCAGCGAATGATAGAGTTCAGCGATAGCTGAAGTCTTGTACTTGATACTTCACGTTGATTGGACAAATCTGAGTCTTCGCTGATCCGCATCAGTTCATTAGGATACTTGTCGCTGGTTCTTGAGCTTGATCTTCGACTTCAGCGTAGAACCTATGTTGACGTGAAACTTGTCTTCAGGGATCATAAGTAAACAACTAACTTATCAGCGATCACCATAAGTACTGAACAGACTCAGAGTATTATGGTGAACAGTTTCGCTGAATGTTTAATCTAAAGAACGAGAGTTCCTATCAGTGGTACTAGAAGATCTTAGTACTTATCAGCGATAGTGAAACTCTGATACATATTGTTTACTTACAATTTTCACTAAGTATATAAGAGAGGGTCATTATCAAATAACTGAGGGTTTGGATCAACAATCTCCCCCTATTTGATTATGACATAGCAACAGAGAAAATTGCTATTTAATGAAAACATAAGGATAAAAAGAACTCATAAAATATTTGTCCCTTTTACTGTTTTCTGGGATCTTTTCTGTACTGATGGAGTAAATTACATTCGCTGAAATTTTTCTTTAAACTCTGTAAAGATTACAGAGGGAAGTGGAAAAATTACAAGTACAACGAATAAAATTACAAGTACAAAAGATGTAGACAGATAAGGATAGAAAATATTACAAGGCGATCCTATCCGTCAAAAGGTTCTTCCTTAATGAGTTGTTCATCAAGGGTCATTGATGTGCCAATCATCCAATCAGGGACATATACTCCTTGATTCTTTTTCTTCAGAGCTTCTTCAAAAATCAAGGGCTTCAGGTGTCTAGCTTTGATGTCGCGTCTAACTTCACACCAGTATAAGAGATCTCTGAGTTGTTCGATGGGAGCGATGTGGAGCTCAGAGATACGTTGAAAGTGATGGTTTCCATCGTAGTCTAGAAAGAATATACCATATGGATCACTTACAACTATGCCAGGAATGAAAGTTTCTCCAGGTGGTAGGGAGGTGTCAAGCGCTGAGAGATCAGCATCAGGGCCAAGAACTTCAGCACGAGAGAAACCAATACCTGTTTCATTCCGTATAGGAGGACCTGAATCAGAGACTTTCTTTTTCTTAGCAGAGACTTTTCTTTGTTGAGGAGGAAGAGGAGGTATATCCACAGCAGAGGAAAGCAGGTCGATCTGTTTGTTTAAGATCTTCTCGACATGGCTTTTGAACTTTGAGCGCGATCCCTGAATGGCTAATTTCGTTTCTAACCATTCAGAGAGACCAAACTTTTCTAAGGTAGCAGCATAGAAAGTTTGCTTGGTTTTGTCTTCTATGCAGACATCCACTTCAACAACAGGAACGTCGGCGTACAGTCTTCCTCTGATGTTTACTTTGATGATTTTGGATGGTCTAGAACGATAGGTCAGCATTTGTTTAGCCCATTCCAAAGTCGTGTCAGAGACCTTAGTCTTTTCTCTAACGATCTTTTGAGCATCATCCCATAGCTGACGTTGAACATCAATGGGAACTATTTTCAGCTTGGGGTCTTTTATTGATCGTTGAGTAAGCTTGATGGCGTATTCTCTATCTTTTTCTTCAGCTTCCTTTCTTTCAGCGATTAAGCGTTCAGCTCTGAGGTGTTCCTTGTATTCCTTTTGGGAAACTCTGAACTTTGGAGGAACGGAAGGAAGTTGATCACGCTTCAGAATGATTCGCTGATCTTCGAGTCTCTTGATCATTGCATCTCTCTTTTCTTGATCCTCTTCACTTAGCTTTTGAGGAGCCAAGGAAGGTCTGTTTTTGTGAGAGAGCATCTGTTCTTCAGGTTCATCAGTCTCAGAGATTAAATCTAAGACTGGGATTATTTCTTCAGCGATGGGAGCTGGGATTATTGTTGATGAAGTTGCAGCTGTAGGAACCTCAGCGATATCCTCAAACAGGGGAGAGGACTAGCTGAAACGCAGCGATCTTACAAGTAAGAACATGGGTAGAACAGAGATGGAAAGAATGGGATTGTGTATAGAGGTTTTCGGAGGTAGAGAACTGATAAAGTGTATAGAGGAGGGATTTTGTGTAAGATTAATGTACCTGACAAACTGGCTTGTTAAGCAAGATCATCAGATTTTCATCTTCAGCGACACCTTTTCCTTTGCCTTTGTCAGCTTCAGATGCTGATGGCTTTGTCTTTGTCCGGTCCCCTAAAGGTTAATTTATCAGAATCCTTTTAAGAGCTTTAGTTTTCTGAGCAGGCTTGACGATAAAAGAATCGTCATCATCGTCATCTTCGTCATCATCGTTCTTTGGAGAAGAGGATGGTTCAGCGTCAGACAAGTCGATGGATTCTTCATCTTCAGCTTCAGACTCAGATTCTTCAGCTTCTTCTTCGAGTTGCTCCCCCTCTGAAACAGAGGTAAGCTTCTCGGTTCCCTCAGGGTTTTCATCTCCCTGAGGTCCAGTAGCTGCTTCAGTTTCAATAGTCTTCTCACCCTCTTCAGTAAACGTGAGGTCTTCATTCTTCTCCCCCCTGATAGATTCATCATGGGAAAGGTCTTCAGCGCTCTTGGAAGGGTCTTCAGCGCTCTTCTCCCCCTCTTTTTCATGATGACTGGGGAGGAATGAGAAGATTCAGCAGCTCGTGTGGTTTCCCTGTCTTCTTGGCCAGGGATCCCTATATATATTTCAATCGCTGATAATCTGTTTTCTATGTCAGAAATACCAGGATTGATCTTCACAAGTTCAGCACGATCCGCCATAGTAAAAGAAGGAGGTGCAGGGGCGGTCGTGTTGGTCAGAATCTGCTGCAACAAGTTCTGAATAGAAAAGATGTCATTCTTCATCGTTTTGACATCAGTCTTCACAAAACTCATTTCAGTTTTTACTGAACTGACATCAGCCTTTACAGCAGACATATCACCTTCGAGTGTGCCAACCGATGTCTTCAGCGTTGTGACTTCGCTGGACATGGTGTCAACTGATTTCTTGATGTCGAGGTAGTCTGTGTAGATGTCAGCTAGAACTTTGGCAAAATCACTGAGTGATTTATCAACCTTCTCCACATCAGCTTTGGAGGCATTCTTTTCGACAACAGTTGTAAGCTTTGTAAGATTTTCTCCAGCGATTTTTACCGCTGAAGAGTTGCCGGAAAGAGTAGACGTGAGACCTGTCAGCTTTGTCTCTACAATCTTCAGAGATGCGTTGATGTCTCCCAAATTAGGACCTGTAACATATAAAAACTTGTGAACAGAGGAAAGCTCAGAAGTTTGGGGTTTAGTAACAGTGTATAGGGGTTGGTAAGTACCTGCAGGAGGATTGGTGAATTCATCAAAATCACGGGTTCCTGAGTAAAGTTGCATATCGTCAGCGAGAGTACGTGGACGTATGGTCAGCTCTGCAGGTCCTATGCCCATCACTCCTTGAAGAGTATTTTCTTTAGCTTCTAGAGGAATGATAGGTTCTTCAGTGATAACTGGAGTTGTGTCCAAATGAGTGGAGGGAGAAGCGAAGGTTAAGAATGGAGGTTGGTTACTGAGTTCAGCGTTGGATTCGCTGAGAATCACTTCATCAGTCTTTTGAGAGACCGTGGGAGGTTGGGTAGTTTTCAAATTTGTAACCTCAGCGTTTAGAGACGCTGAAGTTTGGATAGAAGGGGTGGCTTTTTCAGCTGTGGCAGAGCGTACCACTGAACTTTCCTTCAGCTCAACCGGAGGAGCTGAGGAGTCTTTAGCAGGAGATTGCTTGGGTTGCTCCTTGGTTTTCTTAGTTCTTTTGGAACCAAGTTGGGTGTCAGTATGTTTCCTTTTAAGAGGAATGGAGGTTGCAGCTGGGGTATCAGCGGTGGGTTTGTCCGCTGAAGGAGCTGCAGAAGTAGAAGAAGTAGAAGGATTTAGAAGAGTTAAGAGTGTAGAAAGACGTACCTCATTCGCCACTGGTTTGAAGTCGAGTATCTTAGGGCCAACCTGAGAAAGCTTCAGGTCACCCTCTTGAGGATAGTTGTCCTTCAGACCCTTTTGGAATATGGCGCTGATGAATCGAGGATACGGAACCCATGGAGGTCTGTCAGCGACGGTGTCCACTCTAAGTACCAGGTCATCATCGATGATCGATGCCCAGTCTATATGTAGACCTTTCAGCAATGCATATCCCATTGCTTGCTGAGGTTTAGCGGCTTGGTCAGAGGAGCCCCTCTTGGCAGTCATGCAGCTGATCAGATGAGCGAAGATGAAATTCATCTCGCTAGGCATTTTCGATTTCTTTATAATGGTCAGCTTCTTCTCGGGCTTCATATCCCTTCCAGTTTCCCATACATAGCCCATTGCATCAAATAATGCAATGATGGCTTCCCTGTCTGAGTTTTTCTTGGGGTCAGGGAGGGGAACGAAGGGTTTTTCTTTGGTTGCGATGGGAAAGCTGAGGGCTTTGCGAATGATGGCATGGGTGATCTTCATGGTGCCATATTCGATATCGCAGAGGATGCAGTCAATTGTTTTGGAGGGGTCTTTGGCTGATGGTAACTGAGAGTGTCTGGCAGAGTACCAGAATTGTGATAACAAAAGCTGATGTGCGGGAGGGGTTATGGTCAGGGCTGTAGAGATGCAGAAATTCTTGAGGAATTTCACAGCATCATCTAGATGTGTGACTTGCTTTCGAGGAGGAAACTCGAGAAGCGCATAAAGATTGTTTACCTTAGTCCAATCCAGTTTGTCAAGAGAGAACTTGACCTGAGGAGCCTTGAGGATTTCCATTTCCTCAGCAGTATCATCAGCAGTAGTATTTTCAGCGTTGGTGTTCTTGGGAATGTCAGAAGCTGCCATTTTCTGTATTATCAGTTCAACCAAAGATTAACAAATAAGAATAATCTTAATGAAGAAAGGGTTTTTCAATAAGATGGTTCAAATTTTGTCCATTTCATTCAGACAAAAATTATCCTAATGAAGATTAGGATTTTTCTTGTTTTTGAAAGCAAACCCAATAAAAATCTTGTTTTCCAGTTTCCTTTGAAGATAGGGATTCTGGAAAAACGAATGAAGAACAAGTTTAAGATTTTTGCATTTAAACTTGAAGAACAACCATGAAATGGTTGTGTTCATAAAATCATGAAAGAAAATGATTTCATTTTTAAGAACTTCTTTTGTTTGATCTTGTTAAAACAATGAGAAGATCAGAAACAAGTTATTTGCATTTGGAAAAAAAAATAAGAACATATTAACCTTTGATGTTTGAAGAAGATGAACAGATGTTCTTGAAAAATTGAGAGCAAAATGCAACAGTGAATCCTTTCTTTGCTTGGAGAAGAAGTTCGCGTAAAAGGAAAATATAAACGAAGAATTTGTTTATATAGAGATTTTAGAAAGAGAAAATCTTGAGCGGGAAGAGATTTTCATCATGACACGGACACGTGTTTGCATTTGATTGGCGAGTAAACGAAACGACCAAACGTGTGTCAGAAAGAAGAACGTGCCAGGGCTTATCCGTTGTAATGACGTCACAACTGTCCTTTCATATTCTTGGTTGTCTCTGAGGTTTTGAAAACTCAGGGACACTTTTGAAAACATGAAGCACTGATTTTAGAAATATCAGTGAAGGTTTTTAGAAATTTCAAAGTATCGCTGATAAGGAAGAGATAATCAGCGATGAAAATTATTTTGATCTTGCATTTACATGCGATTGTCAGAGAGAGAAAAACATACCTTGATATCAGTGAATCAAGTTTATTCAGAGAGAAGATGATAGAATAGGTTATACAAGTTGATTTTATCCAGAAGGCTATACAAGTTTGTATAATCGTATCGCTGATCAAATGTGAACCGCTGAAGATTTTATTCTTCAAAGTTCAGCATTCCAAGCTCGCTGATGAGAAAGTTGAATCTTGTCTCATCAAGAGGTTTGGTGAACAGATCAACTAACTGATAATCAGTTGGGATAAAGTGAAGTTCTATATCACCATACATCACATGATCTCTGATAAATTGATACCTGATTTCGATGTGTTTTGTCTTTGAGTGTAGCACTGGATTATTGGCTATAGCGATGGCACTTGTGCTGTCGTAATAGATTGGAATATTTGAGAGCTGAAGGTCATAGCCCAGTAGTTGATTTCTCATTCACAAGACCTGAGAACAGCAGCTTCCAGCGGCTACATACTCAGCTTCAGCTGTAGATATGGACACTGAGTTTTGCTTTTTACTTGTCCAACTTACCAGCTTTCCACCCAGGAGCTGACATCCTCCTGTGGTGCTTTTCCTATCCATTCTGCAACCTGCAAAATCACTATCTGAATAGGCGATTAGATCGAATCCTGAGTCTTTGGGATACCAAAGACCTAGATTCGCTGTACCCTTAAGATATCGAAAAATTCGCTTTACAGCTTTCATATGAGATATCTTAGGTTCAGCTTGATATCGTGCACAAAAGCAGGTTGCAAACATAATATCGGGTCGGCTAGCTGTAAGATACAAAAGAGAGCCGATCATCCCACGGTACAAAGTGACATTAACAGGAATACCCTTAGTATCCTTATCAAGTGTCAGCGGTGGTGCCATAGGGGTTTTCATAGCTGAACTTTCAGTTAAGTCGAATTTCTTCAGCATATCCTTAACATACTTTCCCTGATTAATGAAAGTTCCTTTTTCATTTTGTTTTATCTGAAGACTAAGGAAATATGTTAGTTCACCCATCATGCTCATCTTATACTCATCTTTCATTCTATCAGCGAAACGAGTACAAAGATCAGGGTTAGTAGAGCCAAATATAATATCATCAACATATATTTGAACAAGAATGATATGACCTTTTACTTTCCTGAAAAATAGAGTTTTGTCGATTTTACCTCGCTCAAATTTTTCAATATGGAGATAAGTAGAAAGAGTGTCATACCATGCACGTGGAGCTTGCTTTAAGCCATAAAGTGCCTTATCCAGTTTATAAACATAACTTGGATGCTTAGGATCTGAGAATCCTGGAGGTTGTTCCACATAGACTTCTTCATTTAGCTTTCCATTTAGAAACGCTGACTTAACATCCATCTGATATACTGTGAAGTTTTTGTGTACAGCGTATGCTAAGAATAGACGAATAGATTCTAATCTTGCTACTGGAGCAAATGTTTCGTCATAATCTATGCCTTCCTATTGTCTGTATCCCTGAGCAACAAGACGAGCCTTGTTGCGGGTTACAGTTCCATGTTCGTCCAACTTGTTTCGATAGACCCATTTAGTGCCTATCACTGTTTTATCAGTTGGTTTTCGAACAAGTTTCCAAACTTTGTTTCTTTTGAATTCAGTCAGCTCTTCTTGCATGGCGCTGACCCAGTTTGGATCTTTGAGGGCATCATCTACTTTCTTTGGTTCAGTTAGTGAAATAAAGTTAACAAATAAACAAATATTACCTGCACTTCATCGAGTCTGAATACAGCGTTTGGATCACCAAGAATTTGAACAATTGGGTGATTTATAGTCCATCGCTGAGCCGGAGCGTGAGACGCTTACTCAACCTGAACTGGAGGATCTGAAGATGAGGCTTCAGCGGCGTCTGGAGTATCAGCCAAGAGAGGAATGGATGCAGTTGTCATTATATTCACTGATTGCTGAGAAGTAGATGGAATGTCTGAGACATTTGGTTCAGAAGCAGGTATAGTGTTTATAGGAACAGCTGAGACCCATGATGTTTCAGCTTCACTATTCTGCATATCTGGAATGATAGTAGGACCATCATCTTCAACAGTGTGAGCACGAGGAGTGGGAATATCTTCTGAATCACCAAGATGAGAAAACATCCATTGATTCAGTTCTTCAGTGTCAGCGTTCGGTTTAGAGTTCGCTGAACGGGATTCGTCAAACGTGACGTGAATTGTTTCTTCAATAGTTTGTCTTCTTCGATTGAAGACTCTGAAGGCTTTGGAAACTGAGGAGTGTCCAAGAAAGATTCCATCATCAGCCTTAGGATCAAACTTGCCAAGGGCATCTATGTTGTTCAGTATGAAACACTGACATCCAAAGATGTGAAGAAAGCTGATTGAAGGGTTTCTCCCATGAAAAAGTTCATAGGCTGTTTTATTGAATCTTTTGACTATCAGTGACCTGTTTTGCGTAAAACAAGCGGTATTGACAGCTTCTGCCCAAAACTGAGTAGGCAGGTGAGAATCGCTGAGCATTGAACGTGCAGCTTCAATAATTGTTCTATTTCTTCTTTCAGCGACTCCATTTTGTTGCGGTGTTCTCACTGAAGAAAAGTTGTGAGAGATACCCTTACTCTCAAAGAAGGAATCAAGAGAACTGTTTTTGAATTCAGTCCCATGATCACTCCTTATTGAGCGAACGGTCAAATTGTTCAGGGTTTCCATCTTCCGAACAAAGGTGATGAGTTCTTCAAGGGTGTCACTCTTGGAACGGAGAAACATAACCCATGTATAACGAGAGAATTCATCAACTACGACCAGTGTATATTTCTTTCCAGCGATGGATTGTTTGTTAACAGGGCCAAACAAATCCATATGGAGTAGTTGTAGAGGAGATGACATTGAGGAAACTTGCGTTGACTTAAAGCTTGATTTGGTCTGCTTCCCTTTTTCACACGCTGAACATATAGACTCTTTGGCGTATGAGTGTTGAGGTAGACCAGTAACCAACTCTTTTGAAGAAAGAGTGTTCAGTGTCTTAAAATTCAGATGAGAGAGCCTCTTATGCCATAGCCAGTTGACATCAGAGGAGGCTTTTGAGAAGAAACAGGAGTTCTCAGTGGTTGTTGAGTCCATGTTTATTACATAAACATTTTCCAAACGATAACCGCTGAGAGCTATCTTCTCCTTTTTGTCAGTGACAAAGCAGGATTCCTTAGTAAAGATTACTTTGTTATCCTTGTCGCAAAGCTGACTGATGCTTAGAAGATTATGCTTCAGCCCTTCAACATATGCGACTCTTCTGAAGGTGGTTGTACCATTAGAGAGTACACCAAACCCTCGGGTATGTCCTTTTCCATTTCCACCAAAGGTCACAGAGGGACCCTTCTCTTCCTTATATTCAGCGAGCAGGCTTTTCTTTCCAGTCATGTGTCTAGAGCATCCGCTATCGAGATACCAGATACCCTTCTGAACCTGCATCACAAAGGAAGATTAGTTTTTCTTGGGAACCCACTTAACCATGTGTACGCGTTTGTCAGTGGAAGTAGTTGGAATGGAAGGTTCAGCAATCTTCGCAGCATTTGAAGATTCAGCTTTGTTAGTCTTCACTTTGGTTAATTTCTTAACCTCAGTGGTCTTCTTTGCCTTGGGGGCAATTTTCACCTTAGTTATCTTATCAGCTTTGGTGGCTGTGGGGCACTTACTAGCAATATGATCAGTGAGTCCACAGTGATAACATTTCCTATAACTAAAAGTAGTTCTAGGACCATTTGAATGCTGAGCTTTTGATTTTGAATTAGAAGGACCAGCACCAAATAAGCTTTTGGCTTTCAAAATGGGAGGAATATTTAGTTCTTCAGATTTCTTACCAAGGACATCCACTCTGAGTCTAGGAGTAGATCGCTGAATAGACCCACGCTGAGTAGATCCAGAGATCTGATTCCTTGATCCAGAGGAATAAATCACTAAAGCTTTGGAAGCATTCAGCTTTGGTACTAAAGTACCCTTCTGAGGATTTTGGTTCAATGCAATTCCTTTACCTTTATCTTTAAAGACAGAGGTAGGTTTTGGATAAACCATTTTCTCTTTACCTTTTGAAGGGGCAGAGATTTCCTCAGGGATAGGCGGTCTAGAGGACGAACACTGAGAAGATGAAGTGTCAGCAACTGAGGATACGAAAGTTCCAAATAAGAGCATGGAACGATCAGTGGTTGGTTCTTTAGTTTCATATTTGTAACCAAGACCACGTTTATCACTCAGGGGTATCTGAGACTTAATTATCTCAGTGATCTTTGTTGAAGAGTTACACCATCCTTCAACAGTAGCTTTTTCAGCTTTCAAAGCAGCAATAGCTTCTGCTCGTTCGATCTTGACTAGATGATTTAAATGCACTTGATCTTTAAAATCTTCTTCAATTTTAGAAAGCTTTTCTATTTGAAGGTGACAGTTTTTAAGTTGTTCAGCGAGATCAAGGTTTTGGTTTTCAACGATTGTTTTGCCATTCATGGCTTCATATAAACTTCTAGTCAAGAGATCGATTTTGCGGAGACTATCAGCTTCATCAATGATTGCAATATTTGTGAAGAAGGAAGGTGATACCTGAAATGCAGATGTTGAAGTAGAGGGAATGTCTGAACTTTCTTCCTCATCTTCAATCTTTCCCATAAGACAGAGATTGGCTTCATCATCCTCATAATCAGATGATGATTCTTCTTCTTCAGAAGCAGCCCAATCGTAAACCATCAGGCCTTTGCCTTTCTTCTTGAAGCTTTTCAGCTTTGCATATTTTTCTTTCAGCTTAGAATATTTGTCATCTTTATTCCTGGGAATAAAGGATTTCTTGGGAAACGCTGAGTTTCTCGATACTTTCTTAGACCTGCACTCGTTAGCGAAATGTCCAATCTTTTCGCAGTTAAAACAAGTAGCAGTAGCCTTATCAACAGTAGCTGATGATCTTGGCTTATCAGTTATATAAAGAGGTTTGTTCTTTCTAATCATTTTCTTTTTAGCGAATCTCCTGAACTTTTTAGTTAGGAGAGCCAAAGATTTATCATCATCTGAAGAGTCAGAATCTGACGACCTTTCAGAGTTACTCTCTAACTCAGTGATAGTGACCGAGGGTCGCTGAGTAGAGGGTTCCTCTGAGATTAAAGCAACAGGGGTGCTTTTGGAATCTTTTACAAGATTCTTCTTAAGATGGCTTGATTGCTCATGATTCATCATCGTGCCATATAAGGTAACAAGGGTCATTGATCTTAGATCTTTTGACAGCTTGAGACATATAGAATAACTGTCCCAGCTTTCAGGTAAACATTCTAGAAACTTTTCCAGCACTTCAAAGTTAGAATATTCCTTACCAACAGTTTTCAGATCTATTATTAAGCAATTAAAACGTTGGTGAACTTCAGAGAGAGTCTCATTCTTACCATAAATGAAACTTTCATACTGTATTACCAGGTTGATCTTTCGAGAGTCCTGGACTTCAGCAGTACCTTCATACTGAACACATATTGTGTCCCACATGGCTTTTGAGGATTTCAGGTTCATGACGGAATGGTAGACTTCGTCAGGAAGAGCCATGGATAGTATGGATCTGGCTTTTGTATCGATAGCCACTTTCTTCTTATCTTCGTCAGTCCACGTATGAACATCTTTAGGTACCAGCCTTTCTGGAATAGCAGGTCTATTCTCAGCGGCAGGTACTGCGGCGTCAATTCTTACAGGAATAAATGGGTCGTTTTCAAGATAATAAGGCATAGTAGGGTCTACACCTTCTAAGAAGAGAGTCGTCCTATTTTTCCATAGATTAAAATTATCTCTGTAGAATCTAGGGGGTTTTGCAAGAGAACCATTGTCGATATAATTTGTGTTTGTGTTAGTAGCCATTTTTCAGAAATAGCAAGGAAGAGAAATCTTAGTATATATTAGATCTTGTTTATGAGATTAAACAAATCTGCTCTGATACCACTTGTTGGTCCCGAAGGGCTATACAAGTTTGTAGAAGGGGGGTTGAATACAAACACACAGATTTTACTTTTCTAAATTGTTTATTGATAAATCATTAACAATTTACAGCTTGTTGCGGAAACAAGATTAAGGATAAACCTAAATCTAAACAAGTTGGAACACTAAGTTTCTTGCACTAAGAAGGAGAAGGAAATTACTAATAATAACCTATCTCAAGATAAGAAGGATGAACTTGTCCAGAGTTAGCAAGTTTTTTCAAAATGAAGTGGGTTCTTCTTCTTATATACTGCATGCATTTAATGCATTGCAGTTTACACTTTACACGTGGCAGCAGCTGAATGGTTGCATGTCATTGACCTTTGTTGACAACCTTAGTAGCCGCATGTTTGAACAGTGTAGTATCAGAGTGGTTGTACGAATTCAGACAATAAGGAGGTCCTTTTCTGACATATCGTACGGAGTCGTGCAAGGGTGGTTAAGACAAAAATACTTTGTACGGAGGACTTCATGATCAGCTTTTCGTTAATTCAGCGATCTATCATTCTTCATCAGCAAATGATAGAGTTCAACGATAGCTGAAGTCTTGTACTTGATACTTCACGTTGATTGGACAAATCTGAGTCTTCGCTGATCCGCATCAGTTCATTAGGAGACTTGTCGCTGGTTCTTGAGCTTGATCTTCGACTTCAGCGTAGAACCTATGTTGACGTGAAACTTGTCTTCAGGGATCATAAGTAAACAACTAACTTATCAGCGATCACCATAAGTACTGAACAGACTCAGAGTATTATGGTGAACAGTTTCGCTGAATGTTTAATCTAAAGAACGAGAGTTGCTATCAGCGGTACTGGAAGATCTTAGTACTTATCAGCGATAGTGAAACTCTGATACATATTGTTTACTTACAATTTTCACTAAGTATATAAGAGAGGGTCATTATCAAATCACTGAGGGTTTGGATCAACACAAACTCCTTGTGCTGAATTTGAAGAGCAGATAAACAACTTCTGCTTTCTCATTCACATACTGATCAAACTGTGATTGAAGTTCAGATAATTTGGCCCTTAAGTCCTTAGGTGTTATTGAAAGATTTTTGCATTTTTCTTTTAAGTTAGTATTTTCGGACTTATATTTCTCAGTTATTCACGTTTGAACATCTAGCTTTTCAGATAGTGATCTGACTTCAAGCAGTTGTTCGTTAGAGGTGGCCTTATGGGAATCTATCCGTTCAGCAAGAGATTGTATTTGATCAAAGAAATCTTGAGCAGTAGATTCACATACCTGACTTGACTTTGCCTTTTCTTCATCAGAGGGAGAGTGGTAGCCCATGAAAGCATCAGCACCATCAGACTCGTTTTCATCATCGGAACGACCCAACCAGTAGTCGTCTTCAACAAGTAAAGCTTCTCCAGCTTCCTTATGTTCTATCAATGCAAGTTTCGCCTTATAATAGTTGGAATTCTTTACAAAAGGACTCCGACAATCCTTCACAAAATGACCAAGCTTCCCGCAGTGATAACAAGTCACGGGTCCGTCCTTCTTCTTGCGGTCATCTTTCTATGTCTTCTCTTTCTTGTCAGACTGGTCGGGCTCATCAGCTTTCTTCTTTCCTTCATATTTGTCGTTATAATCATGGCGCTTGTTGGAGGAGGTGGAGTAGCGCTGATTATTAGACGTTGGTTGCTTGTAGAATTTCTGTTGGAAGGATTTAGAGAGCAGGGCCATTGCTTTCTTGATGGCAGCTATTTCAGAATCAGAATCACTGTCTTCTTTTTCCTCAGGTTCTGACTCAGATTCTTTTTGCTTTTGAGTATGTTTGAAGTGTCGGCCAGAAGATTTGCCTCGTTTGGAAGACATAAGTGACAGTGGATCAGCAGGTGGCTTTGATGCAGTCTTCTTCTCGCTCAGAATTTCATTCACTTCATCTTCGTCTTGAAGAAGCGTCTCATAGAGTTCATGGATGCCAACTTTCTCTATCAAGTGGTTGTGCTTGACATGAGATGCAAATATCTTCCATTCAGGAAACAGGTTATTGAGAAACTTGAGCACGTTTTCCATGTTGGAGCGAGTGATTTGATTCTTGTTAAGCTCGTTAAGAAGGAGACAGAGAGATTCTCCGGTACGCTGCTTAAACCTATCGAACTTGGTTATGGTGCTGTTGATCTTCAGTTGATTCCTGACATCGCTCCCGCGCATCATTTTCGCCACTTGATCCCACATACCTTTTGTTGTCCCTTTGTAGCTGTCGATGGCAGTGTAGATCGTGTTGGGTAGAGCTTGAACAAGAAACCTCTTACCATGCTTTTCCCCTTCGAGCATACCTCTCTCGTCGTCAGTCATATCGGTGAGTGTCTTTCTCACGATGCGAGGATCACCACCTTCTGCAGCTGGTGGAACGGTCTTCATTGGTTCAGGAATTGGCCCGTCTCGAAGAGCTTGCCAGATATACTCGTAGTTGTCCTTGGACTCTATGAAGATTATAAATTTGTCCCGCCACTGGCTGTATTCACCTTGGTAGAGGCAAGGTGGTTTGGAATCGGTGCCGATAGCAAGAGCATCGCGTGAAGTCATCTTCAGTTGCACTAGAGTGATCGTTAGACGATTTGTTGGATTCAAAGTGATAACCTAACGTAAGGCACTAAGAGTGATATCCTAACGCAGGTTCTAAGAGTGGATTATACTAGAAACAGGTAAGAAATCAACATAACTGAACTTACCGGATAGGAATCCGGATATGATGTCTGATCTGGAAGTCTCCGGATCAGATTGAGTGTGACTGTGATCACTTAGCAAAAGTATCCGGATAAAGTAAGAGTGTCCGGATAACTAAGGTTTCCGGATAACAGAGGGCTTCCGGATGTGAATAGTTTCCGAATGAAAGTATCAAATACAAGACTTATCGGATGAATAAAGTATCCGGATGATATGCTTTCCGGATGAAATGGGTATCCGGGAAGAATCAGTTTTACCGGAAACTTTGGGTTTTCGGAACAATTTTATCCGGAAAGGTTTAGAATTAGCAAACTTACCCGGAAAGCTGAGTGGTGTCCGGAAAGAACTAGCGATTTTACGGAAAGCTGAATGGTGTCCGGAAAGAACTAGCGATTTTACGGAAAGCTGAATGGTGTCCGGAAACTGCGGCAAGGTATCCGGAAACAGCGGCCGGAGTTTCCAATTCGATTGGGAATCGACTAGGGTTGCTCAAAATTGTTCCTGAAAGGTTAGGAACTCGACCAAACACAAAAATAACAGTACCCAAATCGATTTTGAAACAAAAACAACAACTTTTGATGGAAAAAAATCGATTTTTAGCAAGAACACAACCAAAAACTTTTAAACTTAATTTTGCTTAAAAACCACTAAGATGATCGAATTAGATTGCGAAAAAATGCAGAATCACTAATGAGAATGATGCTAAAAATATCCAATAAACGAAAACGATCAATTTCAACAGAATCAAAATACGGATTTTCAATTAAGAACACAGCCGTATGTTCAGAAAACTTACCAGAAATCAAAAAGAACACTTTGAATCGATTTGTCCGTCTGCTCTGATACCAACTGTGAGTTCCAGATTCGTGCAACGAACAATAAGAAATCAATAGATGAATAACAAACGATATGATTTCAACTGGTCATCTAATTAGCTTTCAATATTGAGGGAGTGTTTACAAAAAGTTTAGGAAAGAAAAAATAGACAACTAGCTTAATTCTAAGCTAAACAAAGCATTTAAATACTATGGGCCCATGGCAACAAGCCCAAGGACCATTCACTAATAAGGCTCCAATATAAACAATAACAAACAAGCCCTTGAACTTCTATTCAACACATTAATTGACCCTAACAGAGTCTTCACTTGGATCTTCTATCGGTGTCTTGGCAGAGGTTCTGTCGATGGTTTCTATACTTAGCCTATTTTTCAATACTTCTTTACATAGAAGTTGGAGCTAACAATCGTATCAACATCCACCCAGTGGTGAAAGAAGTGCTTCAAAATCACCCGTTAGCATACTCATTGTCTCATACAGTCAATGTGCCTATGCTGTACCTACAACAAGCGTGGAAGACAATCACTACATCCATGGAGAACGGAAGACCTCATTTTATTCCAGATTGATGAGTTCGTAACAAAGCTGGATTTTCACAGACTGAGACTCGTATTGAGGCTACCTGAGCCAAATTCAAGGGAAGGAAAGACAGAATTTGATCCATATCCGTCTGAGGAAGAGGTTTTTCAAGGCATAACGGCAATGGGATATACCGGACAACTGACACAAGTGAAGGAATTTCATAAAGCCAATCTACCACCGATTTACTACGCGAACTTCTCAATAATTAATCGGTGCTTAACTGCTAAACATTCAGGAACTGACAGTGCAAGTATCGGGTTTCTGAAACTATTTCATGCGGTGGTGTATGATCTTCATGTAGATTATGCAGCCATCTTCTGGCATGAGTTGAGCGACAAGATTGAGCTTCGAAGGCAAAACAAGGGAAAGCCATACGTCCCTTACATAAGATTTCTTCAGATCATCATTCACAGTATGCTTCGGTCAAACAGAGGTATCCCAAGAAGAATTCATTATCCATCTGTGCGTGAAAAAGCTATGCAATATCTTCAACTACCACAAAGGCAATATGATTATGAGATGCCGCTACCGGAAGAGTTCCTTAGATACGCGGATCAGGACGCCGAATGTATTACTGATTATAGAGAGTCTATGGTCCGGCCAGCACCGGAGGGACCTACCCAGGACTCAACCCCTAGGCGAGAGGAGTCAGTGAGGGTTCAGGATGCACGGGCTACTGAACGGGGAGAGTCGAGGGAAAATTCCGAGAGGGGAACCGGTGGGGGTCAGTCACCTGTACTTGAAGATACACGGCCATCGTCTAAGGACACACTACTAGATGATCGTGTACGGCAAAACACCGATGAGCGTATTCCCAAACATATTGGAAGAGCTCCTTTGGTTGAGTCCTCTAATGATGGTACAGGGTCTGACAATGCGTCTGATCACGTGAAGGAACAAGCTGATGACGATTCTGATAATGATGGTAATGATGATGGAAATGATGATGTCGTACAGCTAATATGTTTGGTAATGTTGCTGATATTCTTGAATTTCCACAAATGCATATGTCAGCTAACATTAATGTGGAAGAGTTTAATTTTGATGATATGCCTTTGATGACTCCTCATACTATTGAGGAAATGAGAGGTATAAGGAGACTCGAGGGAGATATAGTCGAAGATGTCAGTAAGCCTGTGAGAGAAACTGAAGAAAAAAATATGGAGAGTGTGAGAGCTACCACAACCTTGTATACCAGACGGGCAGCCACATCCACCACCAGATCTTATGTGTTGGGATCAGGTGTTGAAAAAGTCATTAGTCGCCCACTAACGCAATTGCACACCTCAACCATCCATTCGGCTTCTTCTCAACAAGAAGTCGTCTCACTTTCTCCAGGTATTGAAATAGAGCGACTCCCTCCCCGGTCCTCGACCTTCATTCCTGCATAAGTTGAGAGTCTAGTGCCTATTGCTAACATTTTGTCTTCTTTGATTAGGACACTTATGGGAACATCTGATGAGAGTCTTTGTGACCCATCCGGAACACTCGGAGTAGATCCTTCTTTAGGACTACGAGGACTGAGTGGAAATCCTACCAGTGCTAACACTATGCCAACACTGAGCGTAGGTCACACAGTTGGTTCAACTGCTGTGTCAACGGATCACCTAAGTGGTATCGGTGTTAGATTACCCGTCTTTGTGACAAGGGAAGATCTCGATGGCGCCCTAAAGGCTGTTGAGGAAACTTTTATTCGGGAGATACAAGGAGTAAAATCTTTATTGAAAGGCAAAGGGCCGATTATTGAAGTGCCTGAAGTGCCTGAACCTCCTCTAGTTCAGCAAAATCTGATGGATCAAACCGTTGAAGACTTAAGAGATTTGTTCTATGCTAAACTGATGTCCATAAGCCCTGAAGATTAGCAAAGTAAAACTCTATTGTCATTGCTGGAGAACTTCCCATCCAATCCACAACCACCTCTACCTCCACCTACACCTACACCGACAGTTACAATCACGGAGTTCAATGCATTCAAGTCAGAAGTTGTACAGTCTCTGAGCGATATGAAGCAGTCTATGGATGAGTTAGCCAAGCAAGTAGCTGCTCTGAATCAGACTTGTAAGACTCAAGCCCAAGGTTATAAAAGAAAGCATGATCAGGATCCCGATGATCATGATCATGAGGGGGAGAAGAGTAAAAAGAGAAGGGCTGAGTCTGAAAGTTCCAAAGGCGAAAAGAAAAATCCATCTGTTTCTGAAATATCTGACATGTTTGAATCTGGTGCAATGGGAGAGGAAAGTGGGAAACAGATTATATAGTATATTGATCCAAACGTGGAACCGATGGTTGAAAAGTCGGAGGTAGATGAGGAGGAAATAAGGAAAGCAAATGAGAGTGAATGTTTCTTGGATGTTATCGATGTTAGTTCGGACGAAGAAGATGATGAAAGAGGTAAAAAGTATGATAGCTTTTGGAAGGTTAAAGAGAAAGAGGAAGAGATTAGTTTGATGGTTGATGAAGGCATGGCGGATATTGAGGTTGACTTTGATGATGATGAGTTGATTTTCTTACTGAGATTTATGGTCCAAAAACACCGGTGGACATTTCTGTTAGCCCCATTCAGTCACCTGAACCCATATCTTCTACATTATTCCCAATCCATCCTGAAACCATAAACCTTAACCAACCAAACCCTGTTCAAACAAATATACCATCTTCTAAACCAATTCACCCAAGACCTGATTCACCTATCTTACATGATCCTTTCTTTGAAGAAGACAAAACCAAAATACCCGAACCTCCAGTAATACCAACTTCTAACCCTTCAGCTGGTCAAGCTGGACCCTCAAACCCTTCTACATCAAACCAGCCTGGCCCTTCTAGTATAGTTCAAGAGGCTGAGGAAAGAATAAGATTGTCAATATTGAGAACACCATTCATGGAGGATACTGAAAGAAGATTGTTTGTGCACAGAATAAGAAGACTTGATGCGTATGCAGTTTTGGGGATCAACGATCAATCAGATTCGTTCAAGTTCGAATATGTTTACTTCTTAAGGGGAAATTGCCAAAAAGAGAGGTTTGTTAATAGCAAGAAGTTAATTGTGCAAATAAAGGAGGTCTATGTCAAGAGATTCTACAAGTTGTTCTTTCCTTACTTCGTGGTTCAAAGACAGGATTGTCGAGACTATACCTTTAGTGAAGCTGATTTTTGCCATCTCACAATGGACGATTTCGAGTTCATGTATAACTTCTTCCGAGACTTACAGATCAGAAAAGAAAATGTTTTTATAGCTTTGAACGCCATCAAAAGGTTTTTGCGGAGACACATCTTGTATACTCAAAGTCATGATTTCCAAATGGCATTGGAAAGTAATCAACCGATGGTGAATCTTATACGTCCGAATCAAGAATTGGGAGGTCTAATGAGAATGCCTTTATACACAGTTATTGATGACCTGGAGTTTGGAATCACGTTCAGAAATGATAGGGGGCACAAGATCTTCATTCGGATTGCTGAGTTGGCCAAGTATTCTGATGGAACACTGAAGGTGGTATTGCTACAGTTGCAAGAAAGATTGAAAAGACATGACGGAGAAAGGAAAATCACTTGGATGTCGTCTTGCCCAATAATTCTGCTGATTAATGCAATTAATGAGATCAATGATAGAATCTCATTTCGTGCGGCCATGCGAAGAATAGAATCATATTTGGGCTTCAGACCAAGACGACCGGAGCTTCCTGGATAGCTAAGGGGGAGATTGTTAGAGCACTTTAGTAGCTATCAAGACAGTAATACTTTTGTACTGTATCTTCTAAGTAGAGGCATGGACTTGTCATGGCCCTACTATATAAAGAAGATCTCTTTGTTAATTCATTAACCCTTGATGTCATTTGTACTTACACTTTTGAATACATGAATGACATATGCTCTCGTTACTTTCTCTCTCTAGATTGCATTGTGTTTGATTGCGAGATTTGGGACTTATCACCATGATCACTCCTTATTGAGCGAACAGTAAGATTATTCAGGACTTCCATTTTCCTGACAAAAGACATAAGTTCTTCTGAGGTGTCGCTCTTAGCACAGAGAAACATTACCCAGGTGTAGAGAGAGAATTCGTCCATAATGACTAGTGTGTATTTCTTTCCAGCGATGGATTGAATGTTGACAGGGCCAAACAAATCCATGTGGAGAAGTTGAAGAGGAGATGTCATTGAATAAACTTGCTTTGACTTGAAGCTTTCTTTAGCTTTTTTCCTTTCTCACACGCTGTACAAAGAGATTCCTTAGCGTATGAGTGTTGAGGAAGACCAGTGACTAACTCTTTTGAAGAAAGAGTATTCAGTGTCTTGAAGTTGAGATGTGAGAGCCTTTTATGCCATAGCCAGTTGACATCAGAAGAAGCTTTGGAGAGAAAACACACGTTCTCAGTGGTTGTTGAGTCCATGTTTATTACATAAACATTTTCTAAACGATATCCACTGAGAGCAACTTTCTCCTTCTTGTCAGTGCGAAACATGCTTCCTTAGTGAAGCAAACCTTGAAGTTCTTGTCACATAGCTGACTGATGCTAAGAAGATTGTGCTTCAGCCCTTCAACGTATGCGACTCTTCTGAAGGTTGTTGTACCATTAGAGAGTACACCAAACCCTCGGGTATAGCCTTTTCCATTTCCATCAAAGGTCACTGACGGACCTTTCTCTTCCTTGTATTCTGTGAGCAGGTTTTTCTCTTCAGCCATATGTCGAGAGCATCCACTATCAAGATACCAGATACCCTTCGAGACCTGCAAACAAAGGAAGAGTAGTTTGGAATGGGTACCCATTTTATGATGGGTCCACACTTGCCAGTAGTGGTTGAAGAAGTGGAAGGTTCAACGATCTTTCCAGCATCTGATGATTCAGCTTCAGTGGTAATCTTCACCTTGGTTAATTTCTTATCCTTGGTGGCATTTTTCACCTTGGCCTGATTTGCATCAGGGATGGTTTTCTTTGCCTTGGGGGCATTGATCTTCACCTTAGCTAATTTCTCAGCTTTGGTGGCTGTAGGGCACTTACTAGCAATGTGATCGGTAAGTCCACAGTGATAACATTTTTATAGCTAAAAGTAGCTTTAGAACCATAGGCGTATTTATTTGAAATTTGCAAATGGGCAGGGCCTATACCAAGAATACCTTTGGCATTAGATATCGGAGGAACCTTTGGTTCTTCATATTTCTTGCCAATTACATTCACTCTGATCTTTGGAGTAGATCGCTGAATGAATTCAGGGATCTTATCCTTTAAGGCAGAGGGATGATTAGCTGAAGGTTTAGAAATTTTCAGCTTTGGTATTTTGGTACCCTTCTGAGGGTTTTGAACAATAATTTTTTTTACCTTTAAGTTTAGCACTAGGTAGGTTTGTCCTCAAGGATGGAAGTTTTAGAAAATGAGAGCTTTGAGATGAAGAGGTGTCAGGGATAGATGACACGAACATTCCAAATTTTAGCATGGAACGGTCAGTGGTTGGTTCTTCAACATCAGCTTTGTAACCAAGACCACTTTTGTCACTAAGAGGGATCTGAGCACCGATTATTTCATTGATCTTTGTTGAGGATTTATACCATCCTTCAACAGTAGCCTTTTCATCTTTCAGTTCAGCGATAGCTTGTTCTCGCTCGATACTGATGACTTGATTTACGTAGACCTGGTCTTTCAAATTTTCTTCTATTTTTGAAAGCTCTTGTATTTTTAAATGACAGTTTTTAAGTTGTTTAGTTAAATATAAGTTTTGTTGTTCAGCTTTGGTCTTGCCATTCATAGGATCGTATAAATCAACAGTCAGCATATCGATAGCTCGGAGTCTATCAGCTTCAGTGATAGCTGAAGTAGATGTAGAAGAGATTGATACCTGAGAGGTAGAAGTAGAGGGAATTTCAGCTTTTTCTTCCTCTTCTTCTATGTTGGCCATGAAGTAGAGATTGGCCTCATCTTCTTCATCTGAATCTGATTCTTCATCAGACTCAGCCCAGTCTTGTTCTTCAGCGAACAGACCTTTTCCCTTCTTTTTGTATGCTTTCAGCTTAGCGTACTTTTCTTTAAGTTTTTGGTACTTATCATCTCTAGCCCTTGGGTTAGAGGATTCTTTGAAGGATGAAGAAGGTTTGAAAACTTTCTTTGACTTGCATTCACTTGCAAAGTGTCCTACTTTTTCACAGTTAAAGCAGGTAGCAGTAGCCTTATCAACATGAGTACATTTAGGCTTGTCAGTGATAGTGAGAGGTTTATTTCTTCTGAAGTTACTCTTTCTAGCAAACCTCTTGAAGATATTTGTTAGGAGTGCCAAAGACTCATCAAGTTCTGAAGGATCAGCGTCTGATGAATCATCAGAGTTAGATGTTGGTTCTATATGCTCAAGAATGATTATAAAATAATATTACCGGTAATATATAATCCTATAGGGTCACACCAAACAACAAGTAGACACCGAATTGATATTTATAAGAATTCGATTCTTGATAAATATTAATTGTTTCTTGAAAATATTATTGAATATGATTCATAATATTAGATGCAAATAAAAGATTCTAGTTTATTAATAAATATGATGGGCTCATATGTAACTAGAATTAAAAGAAGGGACTTTAATGATAAAGTTTAAAATAGTTAAAATTGTGATTTTAACCATTTTAAACTAGGAGGGTTAAAATGAAATATTGCATGGCTACCTCTTTTCTTATTGGCCTTCTTGGGTGGCAAGATGATGGTGGCTTGTGTTTATATTTCATACTTGGTCATACAAACAAAGTAAGTAACAAAACAACTATCTATCACTCTTCTATCTCCCTCCTCTCTCCTCTCGGCCGAAACCACCAAAGTGGTGGTGGTTTTGGTTCTTTTCTATTCAAATCTATTGTAGATTTGAACAAAGAGCTCTCTTTTGCATCATTGAAGAAGAAGGAACTAGCATTCAAGGTGTTAATACTTGTGGTGGATACCAATAGATAAGCTCTACCTTGGGTTAGTGTTTTCATCAACATCCATGTCTTCACCAAGACAAAGGACTTCAAAGGTTGTTGTTTCTTCATCCCTCTTTTGTTAAATGATTTTATGATCTTACATGTTGCATGCAAAGTGATCCTTGTGGGATTAAATGTGGTTTTACATGATCAAAAATTTTAAAGCTTCCGTTGCGGTTTTATTTTTATTATACTTGGTTAAAAACCCCCTTTTTTGATCTAGAAATCCCATCAAGTGGTATCAGAGCCATCTTTGCATGCATGTTTAGATCTTTCATCTTGTTGTGAAATTTTGGTTTTTGGAAGCCATGGATGAATTTCATATTGCATGAAAAGTTCATATATTTTTTTTGGGCAACTTGTGTTATTGTTAAAATTTATGATTTTATGTGACCAAAATTTTGCATGCATTTTGGTCATAAAAGTTGATTTTAAAATAAAAATACAAAGAGATGTTTGTGTTTTTGTGAATGTTTGTGCATAAACAAGCCATGGACCCTTTAGTTGTTGGTTGTATTGTTTATTTAAAAATATGTAGTATTTATTATTCATAAAGTATGTAATAGTAAATAGGTATTTTTCATTTTGTAAATATTTTTTTATGTAAAAGTTAATGTTAGATTAGTATTTTTTTACATAAAATAAGATTGAAGAATGGAAGCCCTTCATGGTGCATTGGAGGCTACGGTGTTGGTGAAGTTCACCACCATCTCTCAATATCGATGAGGAGCAACACAACACTTCATGGAGTCTTGAAGATTTTGCATGCATTGGATGTTTTTGCAAGTGGGAGCATGAAGACTCTTGTTTGGTCCCTTGTCCCTTAGGAATGGACTTGATGATTCATGCATATGGCTTGCATGAATTGTCATTAGTCATATGGCTTGTTTATTGCACTTTTACATTATGTTTGTTGATTGTTTGCATTGTTATTATCTTGCGTAATTGAAATAGGATTTTAATTGTTAGATAATAATTAGTACGCCATTGGAAATCAACATATGGAGTTTGTTTTTTCAAAAGGTAAAATTTTAAAGGTAAAATGGTTAAAATGGGTTTTATAATTAAAATGAGTTTTATCCTAAGACCCGTAAATTTTGAAATATCAAAATGAGTTAAAATGGTGATTTTAAATCTCATACAAACTCCAAGTGTCATGTATTATTAGTTGCATGCAATATATACATGACATAATATGTTTATAAAACTGGAATTATAATACATCTAAAATCCCTTTTATGAATGCAAGTCTATGCCGTCCCTTTTGAAAACACTCGCACGTCACTTGTATGATCCTTGTAGGATAAAGGTCACCTAACTGCTTGGATTGTCTTTTGATGGCCGAGGTGGTTTCGCGATTTCTAGTGGGATAAAGGTCACCTAACCACTAGTTATGCGTCGATTCCACATTTTGTTCAAGTTGGATGACTTGATCGGGAATCTTTTGTGATAAAGGTCACCTAAGCATTAGAAACCCGAGGCATAGATGGGATCAAACATGCCAATTAACAAACGTTGTTAAGGATCCCATATTACTAGGAATTACATTTGGATGTAATTGGTAAACGTCACCTACCTTGTTGAATTAAATAGATGGGATAAAGGTCACCTAACCATTTATTTATTTTGCAACGTTGGATCCTAGACTTTATATTATTAAAGTACATGAAGGGTATTAATAAATAAAGTTTAAAATCGAAAATGCTAAATAGAACTTTGTTAAATTTTTGTAGATGACCCAAAGTGCGAACCATCACACCAATTACCTTTGATCCATCCTTGAAAAGGAAAAACTTAACCACACCAACTTCTTGAACTGGCGCCGAAACCTGAGAATTGTTTTCAAGCCAGAAAAGAAGTTGTATGTGTTGGATACCCCAATTCCCGATGAACCTCATGTTACTCCAAGGGCTCCTCACGCTGATTGGTCGAAACATATGGATGATTCGGTCGAAGTATCGAGTCTCATGCCGGCATCAATGATCTCCGAACTTCAAGATATTTTTGAGAATCACACGGCATATGATATGATCATTCAGCTGAAGGAAATGTTCCAACAACAAGCCCGACCAGAACGCTTCGAAACCGTTCGATCGTTGCACGCATGTAAGATGGAGGAGGGAGGAAATGTGAGCAATCACGTCCTCATGATGAAAGGTCATTTGGATCATTTGGAGCGTCTTGGCTCTAAATATCCAACGGATTTGGCAACGGATATAATTCTGAACTCTTTACCCAAATCCTATGACCCCTTCATCATGAACTACAACATGAATGGTTGGGAGAAACCTATCTCAGAACTGCATCAGATGCTCAAAACTGCTGACAAAAATCTCCCCAAGAAAACCCCTCATGTGCTCATGATTCGGGAGGGTGGAACCAAGAAACCCAAAACCCCTAACTCCAAGACTAAAACCAAGTTTTTTAAGGGCAAAGGCAAAAAGGTTGCCCGAACCCCACAAACGAAAAAGAAGGAGAAAGTGGCCAAAGAAGACGCATGTTTTGAATGTGGCGCGATTGGTCACTGGAAAAGGAACTGTCCTACTTACCTGGCAGAGTTGAAGAAAAAGAAGGCCGAGGCAGGGTCTTCAGGTATCTATGTGATAGAGTTAGATCTATTTACTTTTTCACCTAACACTTGGGTATTTGATACTGGGTGTGGAACTCACATATGTAACATGTTACAGGGGTTCAGAAAAAGTAAGCAACTGAAGACAGGCGAAATCGTACTCCACGTGGGAAATGGAGCAAGAGTTGAAGCTCAATCTTTAGGAGATTACGATTTTCATTTACCAAATGGCCTGTATTTAACATTAAATAATGTGTGCTATGTACCTGGTTTGACCAGGAATATTATTTCAGTTTCTCGTTTAAAACAATCTGGTTTTACTTATCGTTTTAATGACGATTTTATTCATGCTTATAAGAATGACGTATTCTATTACTAGGCTAGACCTCTTAATGGAATATATGAAGTAATACTGGATAGTTCAATGAACAATAGTTCTATATACCACACTGACACCAAAAGACTCAAGAATGGTTTGAGCGATTCTTATCTATGGCATTGTCGTCTTGGCCATATAAACAAGAAACGCATATCCCAACTTCAAAAGAGTGGTATTTTGAAGGCAAATGAGGATGATTCATTTGATATATGTGAATCTTGTCTGTGTGGGAAGATGACTAAAGCTCCTTTCTCTGGTTCTAGTGAAAGAGCAAAAGATCTGTTAGGAATCATACATACTAATGTATGCGGTCCTTTCAGAACCATGTCTAGAGATGGTGCTAGATTCTTCATCACCTTCACTGACGACTTCAGTCGTTATGGTTATGTTTATTTGATAAAACATAAAAATGAAGCATTTGAAATGTTCAAACTATTTCAAAGTGAAGTTGAAAATCAACTCAATAAAACCATTAAAATCCTTCGCTACGATAGAGGAGGTGAGTATCTAAGTGATGCATTCCTAAATCATCTAGAGAATCGTGGGATTGTCTCACAACCTACTCCACCTAGAACACCACAACATAATGGTGTGTCTGAGAGGAGGAACCAAACCTTACTAGATATGGTTCGCTCTATGATGAGTAGAAGTACTCTCCCTTTGTCATTTTGGAGTTATGCCTTAATTACCGTTGCCCGTATTTTAAATATGGCTCCAACCAAAAGGGTAGATAAAACCCCTTATGAGATTTGGCATGGAAAGATTCCATCCTTATCCTATTTAAGGGTATGGGGATGTGAGGCTTATGTAAGACAAGAGGCTTCAAACAAATTAGATCACAGATCTACTAAATGCATTTTTGTAGGATATCCTAAAGACTGTATAGGATATTATTTCTACAAACCCGCTGAGAATAAAGTATTTATAGCTCGGAAGGCTGAATTCCTGGAAACCAAGTTTCTAATGGCGGAAGCTAGTGGGAAGCAAGTGGTACTTGAAGAAGAACCATTAGCTGATGCATCTGAGGTTGGCACTAGTACTCAATAACAGGATGTTGAACCTGAACAAATGGTTGGTCAGGAGGCAAATGTAACACAAAGTATTCGCAGATCTGGTAGAATTCGACAGGAACCAGAAAGATATGGTTTTTCCATTTCTTATGACGAATGTTGTTTCATGGTGGATTCTGATGAACCCGCCAACTACCAAAATGTTGTGATAGGTTCTGAATCTGATCATTGGCTCGAAGCCATGAATACAGAGATTCAATCCATGTATGATAATCAAGTATGGGACTTGGTTGATCTTCCTCCCAACGGCAAGTCTGTAGGGAGTAAATGGGTTTTCAAGAAGAAAACCGATATGGATGGAAATCTGCACACATATAAAGCAAGACTTGTGGCGAAAGGTTTCACTCAAACTCATGGTATTGACTATGATGAGACCTTCTCTCCTGTGGCTATGATCAAGTCTATTAGAATATTGTTTGCCATTGCTGCATATTATGACTATGAGATATGGCAAATGGACGTCAAAACGGCTTTTTTGAATGGACACTTAACTGAATATGTCTATATGGTTCAGCCTGAAGGTTTTGTCGATCCAAAGTATCCTAATAAAGTGTGTAAGCTTAAGAGATCCATTTATGGACTAAAACAAGCATCTCGAAGTTGGAATCTTGTTTAAATGAGAAAATTAAAGAGTTTGGTTTCCTAAGAAATAAAGATGAGCCATGTGTTTACAAGAAAACTAGTGGGAGCATTGTAACGTTCCTAGTGTTGTATGTGGATGACATACTGCTCTTTGGAAATTATATTCCTTTTATGAAAAAGGTTAAGGCTTGGCTTGAGAAATGTTTCTCAATGAAAGATTTAGGTGAAGCAGCCTATATTCTTGGTATAAAGATCTATAGAGATAGATCAAGAAGACTTATAGGTTTAAGTCAAAATGCCTACATTGACAAAATCTTGAAAAGGTTCAAGATGCAAGACTCTAAGAGAAGGTCATTGCCAATGCCATCTGGTACCATATTGAGCAAATCTCAATGTCCTAGCACAAAGGCTGAGCGAGACAAAATGGGTGGCATTCCATAAGCTTCTGCAATTGGATCCATCATGTATGTTATGATATGCACGAGACTGGATGTATCGTATGCTTTGAGCATGGCGAGTAGATACCAACAAGATCCGGGAGAAGGTCATTGGATTGTTGTAAAGAACATTCTAAAGTACTTACGAAGAACTAAAGAAATGTTCCTTATCTATGGAGGTCGGGAAGAAAGTCTTAGTGTAAAGTGTTATACTGATGCTAGCTTCCAGACGGATAGAGATGATTGTAAATCACAATCTGGTTTTGTCTTTATTATGAATGGAGGCGTCGTCTCTTGGATGAGTTCCAAGCAGAGCGTGGTTGCACAATCCACTACAGAGTCAGAGTACATCGCTGCTTCACAGACTGCACAAGAAGCTGCTTGGATGAAGAAGTTCATTGAAGATCTAGGGGTGGTCCCTACCATTCAGGATCCCCTAGAAATCCTTTGTGATAATGAAGGTGCCATAGCCATAGCTAATGATGCCATATCACAGAAAAGGACCAGGCACATTCGCCAGAAATTCAACTATATACGTGATGAAGTTGAAAGCGGTGAAATAAGTATCGCAAAGTTCATACAGATCAAAATTTAGTGGACCCAATCACGAAGTCTCTTCCACCAGCTAAGCATGAGGATCACGCTAGAGCTATAGGACTTCGTTATTCTAGTGAATGGATTTGATTTGGTTTAGTATTTGGATTTTGGAACAATGAAAAACAACAACTATTGAAATGAATCATTTTGTGCAGATGTTTTCATTAAATACTTGTTGAGTTCCGTATTAGCATGTTTAATCCTTGAATAAATCAGTTATTCTGAATGTCCATAGTGTAAAACCAGTTTCTATTAGGCAATCATCAAATCATCCATTGATCTTGAACATAATAGAGATTACATATGATTGATGCACTTTCTCTCTCTAGAATGCTCTCACTTCTCTCTCTAGAAATACTCTCTTGATATTACAATTATGATCATTCACTTAATGACTTCCTTGAGACTTGCTTAACAACTAAGCAAACTAAACCTATTTATATCTCCTAATTACAAAGCTTTAAACACTAAAGCTAGTTTGACTTTACATGACTTTGACTATTTTGACTAATACTTTGACTTTACAATATTTGACATTATACAAGACTTTACAATAAATCTTTAATACAATAATGCTCTAACATTCTCCCCCTTTGGATTCAAGATTTAAAAAATATAGCAGCAGTCTTCAGCTCTTGATCTTCAAAACTTTAACTTTGACCGCTTTGAACGTTGAAACTTTGGCACTCTTCAAACAGTTGAATCTTCACAAGGATGCGAAGCCTTCACATTTTTTAACATTTAAGTGTAAGCACAATCCGAGTCTCTCAGATCTAAGATAACCATATTCAAAAACACTTCAGACTTCACATGATCCGAAAACTTCAACTTTGAGCAATCCGAATCCATATATGAGTGATTCGAAAACATCTTTGTCTTTCACAATGTAAAGTCAATCTTCTTCAATACAATCTTCATCTCTTTGACCTTGAATTGTCTTCGACATGAAATTGAATTAAACATTTCTCCCCCTTTTTTGATGAAAGTAAGCATCATGATCATCAAAAACTTTTTTCAATTTCAGTCGCGTCTCTGAGTATCACTAACAATCTCCTCCTTAATGAATAACCTTGCTCCCCCTCAAAATAAGAATTCTGGAGCAATTTGTTTTCTCCCCCTGAAAGTATGCATATATTTCATTAAATAATTATTCATTTCAAATACAGTGCTTTAATGAAAACATTTATACAAGGAAAAAAAATTCATTGAACTACATTTTATAACTACTAACATTTGATCATTTGAAAGCTTTACAAAAGAAATCCAACTTAATGAAATTCAACAGATTTTTCAATCAAATGAAATCAAATGCATGTGTTTGGATTCAAAAAAAAGACATCATTGCATATCAAGTTAAAAAATTGTTCAGTTTCAACCCCTTTATTAAATCTATTGGTGTGCTAGCATGCGAAATATGATCAGCAACAAGCATATTCAATTCTAAAACATATAAGAATACTTTGCTCTACTCACACTATTTGTCCAAAATCAGGATTTTCACAAATTTACGGGTTTATCGCGACTTTGTATTTTCCCCAAGTTTCAAGAGATGTGTGCTCATTGGCATCTTTTGATTTTGTGCACATTGGCATCTTTTGATTTTGTGCACATTGGCATCTTTTGATTTTGTGCTCATTGGCATCTTTTGATTTTGTGCTCATTGGCATCTTTTAATCAAAAAGTTTAATAAGAATAAGATACACCGTTAAACATGACTTTCTATCTGGTTCTATAGCAGGATTTGGGTCAGCATATCCCAGACCAGTTGGCCTTAGGTGCTAGGTGTCGAGCACCCCTTAGAACTTAATTTTCCAAACCAGAAAGGCCACATCGATATATCTTAAACCCATTTGTACCAGTAGAACATGGATTTCTATCTGGTTCTATAGCATGATTTGGGTCAGCCGATCCCAGACCAGTTGATCTTAGGGACTAGGTATCGAGCACCCCTTAGGACTTACTCTCCCAAACCAGAAAGGCCACATGTACAAACTTTCAAACTAAATGATTTTTATTTGTTTATTTGATGCATCGCAATCACTTGGTTCTAAAAACATAGTGCTTCCCCCATATTTTCGTTTCCATCCATCATTTTGACAAATAGGCTTTTTGAGCATTATATTCTATATAAGTCCAGATTCACATAACTTTGAGCATTCAGCATAATTTCATTCATGTTTTGCTGACCTTTCGATTTATTTCAGAAGTGAAAGTTGAAACAAATGTAACTCAGATAAAACAAAAACACTTGTAAAATCACCCTTGACACACATTTCATTCATTGAATGAAAATTGAAAATTTTCATCTCAATGAATTAAATTTGTGAAGGTTCAAACTTTCAAATTCAATAGAAATAAAACATAATGCAATGTTACCTTTCACCACTTGTTCCTTGAAACAAAAAGATGTGACAGTTAAGGATATCACCTGAGAAGTATGAGTTCTAAACTGATTTGTTTAGAAATCTTAGTCTTTGAAGTACGGGTCCGGGACTGAATTGTTCAGAAGCCAAAGTCGTTGAAGCACGTGTTTTGAACTGATATGTTCAAAAGCCAATAATTTTGCTCTCCATTAATGGCACAAGTACTCTTCTTAAAAAAAATTCACCGCTTCTCTTCTGTTTTCAGTCATGTGTGTGGTATATATATAACATTCAGCACAACATATGAAGAACCTACAAAACAGATTAAGCAGATTTTGGTACCCAACGGGACTTGGGTCCTAGTGTGTTCGGTTTAGATTTCTTAAAAGGAATACTGTAAGTACCGTACCAATAAGAAGTATAATCTGTATGTACAAAATCATTTGATCCACAGTAAGAACAACAGATTTTCTTATGTGCCAACCTAATCAGATGATTTGCGGAATGAATAGGATTAGGTTTAGCAGAAGATTTACCTTTCGGCGCATTGTTCTTTTTGGCCTTTGATGTGGAAGCAGATGATTTTGGCACATCTTTCTTTGGAACTGTTGTGCCTTTGACTCTCCATTCCATCTTCACCTTCTTGAAGACTGGAACTTCTTCAGGTTTGGAAGTATTAATTTTAGGCACTTTTGAATCCTTATCCGATTTATCAAGCAAATGATTATAGAAGAGATTTGTTGAACGAATCTGATCTTTTGAGAAATCAGTTGATCTATTAAATTGTTTAGAAGGTATGTTTTTAAGACTTGAACTTGAAGTAGTTTTAAAAGAGTATTCAGAATCATTTGATTTAACATGTGGAGTCTGAAAGATAGTATCATGACTGGCCTGCTTTGAGACATCAAATTTAAAAATGACGTCTTCAAGTTCTTTGACTTTGTTTATCAAAACATTTTTCTCTTTAAAAACTAGATCAAATTTCTTTTGGAGATCAAATTTGTTCAATTGATCCTTTATAATATCAGCTGATAAACCAGATAATCTTTTGGTAAGATTAAGAATCGCATCTTCAAAATATTCGCGTTTCGATTCAAAATCTTTTTCCAGAAACTTTCTTTTATCAGTAATCTCTTTAAAAATTTCCATATTTTTCTTTTTAAGGGTTTTACTTTCCTTTTCAAAGATATTTTTCTTTTCCGCAAAATCTTTTCTTTCCTTTTCCAAAACATTTTCCAATTTAGAGTTTTCACGGAAAGCTCAGAACTTTTAATCTCAAAAGATTTTCGTTCAGTTTCAAATTTAGCTCTTTCTTTTTCAAGCTTGTCTTTTTCTAAAAATAAAACTTTCTCAAAGTCCGAAACTTGTTTTGAAAGTTTTATACATTTCAGCTCAGTTAGTTCCTTTTCTTTAAGAACTTTCTTTGAAGAAAGAGACTCTCTTTCACGTTCAGAAATCTTTTTCTTCAAATCAACATTTTCATCTTCCAATGTTATTCTTTGCTCTTGAACTCTTTTTAATTGAACTTGTAGATATAAGTTCCCTTTCTCTCTCTTGTCTTCAATGCTCTTCAGATCAGCATTTTCTTTTTGAAAGATTGTTACTTTCTCTTGAAGTTTCTTGATTTGATCGTGCAGACTCGAGTTGTCTCTCTTTACTTCAAGATCTGCAAAATAAACGTCAAGATCAGTAACTCTTTTAATAAGTCTATCATTTGAAGAAGAATGTCTAAAATTTGTCTCTTCAATTTAGCTTTTTCTTCCTCTTTATTTAAAACAGGAGCTGAAGGATTTGAAGTATTAGATATAAGAGTTTGCTTCAAACTTCCATTATTAGTTTTAACAAAAGTTTGTGGAGTTGGAGGTATTTCTGTTATAAGAACTGGTTGCAATCTTAAAACCCCATCTTCTGTATAAGTAGACATCTTGAAGAAAACAAAAATTAAATCCGAAAAATTTACGCGGAAATGTTGGACTTTAATTGGCAAACCTGCAAAACAAGAGAAAAATATGTCAGTTACGTATAAAAGAAGGTTAAAATGAAAAAAATTGACACTAAAATGACTAAAAAATGTCAAAAATACAAAATATAGGAACTAAAGTGAAAAATACTAAGACTCAACAAAAACAAGGACTAAAAATGACAAAAACTGAAAAATAATACTCAAGGACCAAAAGTGTAAAATTCTAAAACTAATAAAAAATGTAAAATTCTAAAACTAAACTACAAGGACTAAAAATGAAAAGACCTAAAACTTAACTGCAAGGATCAAACTTGACATACTATAAAACTACAACTACGGGGATTAAAAATGCTAATACCTAAAACTTAACTAACGGAATAGGACCAAAATTGAAAAGAAACTAACGGACAACTAACTGAACAGTTACAACACTGTTCATAATCATCTCAAAATGAATTACGATGATCTGATGCTTTCTTCTTCAGATTTCTCCTTCGTTTCTCGACCAAAACGAATAAAATTTGTTGCGTTGTGTTCCTTTTTCAACGACAAATCGAATGATACCAAAATTCTGTGATCATGCAAACAAAATCGTCGACCCACGAAATTTCCGACAGAACACGTTTTTCCGGCGAGTTAATTTCAGACGACTATATCTTCTTTGTTTCTCAACCAAATCTGATAATTCTGGTTGCAATGTGATCCTAAAACAGATACCAATCGATTCCAATCAATAAAAGTCGATCAAACGCTGATTTTCGAAGACCCACTAGATTTTCCGGCGAGCCTGTTTTCCGACAAAAGAAGAATTCGAACTGATATGAGGATGGTTTCGGATGAAGAAGGGTCCGAATTGAGTAAGGTTACGTATCAAGAAGGATATGAAATGTTGATGGTTTCGGATGCTTGATGATATGGTTTCGGTTCAAGAGTGATGCGAAACCCTGGTTTTGTATGCTTGGTTTCGGTTCAAGAGTGGTGCGAAACCCTGGTTTCGTAAGCTTACACACAAGTAGGTGAAACACACACACTCACACTCACACCTCACATTTCACACAGATCCGAAACCATTTTGAGCTCACATACAAACAACTTAAGCATACAAACACACACCACACTTAATGTTATTTGAAACCATTTTTGGAGAAGGATCCGAAATCCTTTAACCAATTTGGTTGACTTTTCTGTTGACCTTTCTTTGTATCTCCTGTTTGCTTATTTCACAACCTGCAAACAACAAAAACTCATAACAAAAATTAAAATTTGATTTTAAAGATCAAACCACATCACAAACAACATTTAACATCAACTAAAGAAAAAATTGAATCAAAATTCAAGATCTAGAAATTTTCATCAAGAACACTTTGAAGATCACCAAGAACATGATGAACATCAAAATTTTCAAAAATGGTTTTTTTATGGATTAATCCTTGAAATTTTTGATCAAATCATGTCTAAAAACTGTTTTTGGACACGAATTTGCACAAAAACCAATCAATTCAACACCAAATTGCAAAATCAATGTTCAAAAATTTTCACAGCTCACTTTTTGTCAAGAACACAAAATTTTCAAAAATCTTCAAATTGATCAATTCTTGATGTGTTTTTGCAAAATTGATGATGCAAAACAGATTTAGAATGATGGAGAAACACTTTGCAATCAAAATCAAACACAAAAACAAACAAGAAATGCATAACCCATTTGTGTTCTTCAAGTTCTTCAACAATGGTGGATTTCTTCAAAAATCTTCAAATTTTCTTCAAATCTTCATCAAATTGGACGAATTTTGCACACAATTCGATCTCCCAAAGCTCTGATACCAATTGTAAACTCCAGATCTATTAGGTAAACAAGACTTCATCCATTGATCTTCAAGAATCTAGATATTACATAAGAATTCCAAGCTTTCTCTCTCTAGATTCTCTCACTAAAACTCTCTAACAAGATATTACAATTATGAACTCTCTAGATGACTTCCTTACAAACTAAGCTTTACAAAACCTATTTATACCTAGACATTACAAGGTATTGAATCTAATTACATTGACTTTCTAACTAAAGATACTTTGACTTTGACTATCTTTGACTTTTACAATGTTTGACATCATACAAGACTTTACAATAAATCTTGAATACAATAATGCTCTAACATTCTCCCCCTTTGGATTCAAGATTTTAAAAAAATATGGTAGCAGTCTTCAGCTCTTGATCTTCAAAACTTTAACTTTGACCGCTTTGAACGTTGACACTTTGGCACTCTTCAAACAGTTGAATCTTCACAAGGATGCGAAGCCTTCACATTTTTTAATATTTAGGTGTAAGCACAATCCGAGTCTCTCAGATCTAAGATAACCATATTCAAAAACACTTCAGACTTCACTCCAGATCGATTTGGCTCTGATACCAATTGTAAAACCAGTTTCTATTAGATCTTACAATAAATCTTGAATCCAATAATGCTCTAACACATAGTCGATCATAGTTGTGGGAGCAACTATGAAGTAAGACTAATATGAATTGGATTGGTTGACTTTTAAGAGTAAAAGTGGCAAAGTGTTGCAACCAAGTTCATAGGTACTTGCTAGGGAACAAGTACTGGACATGACCCTTTTCAATATCACTTCATGGATCGTCGTCATAAGGGACACTTGAATAAAGGTTTTTATCTTTGTATCCTTAGACCTGAGATGCATATTTGGGACTCAAGTGTAGGGAGTGTTAGGCTTTGATATGGTTAACCGTTGTTCTTGAAAAAGGCAGCTATAAAGGCCATCATTGGACATGGCATGAACTGCATGAGAGGCGTATGTAGTCAAGATGGGATTTGTTTCTCTAAATGTGTTAAGAGTGAGACATCTAAGGCGCCTTACCAAAAGTTGAACAATAGATGAGAATGATAGTGATCCATGTCTCATGTTCAACATGATGTCCAAACAAATGGATAACTGATACCACACCTTATACATCAATTGAAGCTATGAGCTTGTGGGAATTGGATGTTGTTGAATGGCATTTACAGTCATATGTTGCTGGGGGCAGTGAGATGTTGCTAGACGTCCACCACTGTCTATATCATTCTATAATACAATCTTGAGCAAGTAGGAGATTATTGGTTCTAAATGCTCAAGAATGAATATAAAATAATATTACCGATAATATATGATCCTATAGGGTCACACCAAACAACAAGTAGACACCGAATTGATATTTATAAGAATTCGATTCTTGATAAATATTAATTGTTTCTTGAAAAAATTATTGAATATGATTCATAATATTAGATGCAAATAAAAGATTCTAGTTTATTAATAAATATGATGGGCTCATATGTAACTAGAATTAAAAGGAGGGACTTTAATGATAAAGTTTAAAATAGTTAAAATTGTGATTTTAACCATTTTAAACTAGGAGGGTTAAAATGAAATATTGCATGGCTACCGCTTTTCTTATTGGCCTTCTTGGGTGGCAAGATGATGGTGGCTTGTGTTTATATTTCATACTTGGTCATACAAACAAAGTAAGTAACAAAACAACTAGTTATCACTCTCCTCTCTCCCTCCTCTCTCCTCTCGGCCGAAACCACCAAAGTGGTGGTGGTTTTGGTTCTTTTCTATTCAAATCTATTGTAGATTTGAACAAAGAGCTATCTTTTGCAGCATTGAAGTAGAAGGAACTAGCATTCAAGGTGTTAATACTTGTGGTGGATACCAATAGAGAAGCTCTACCTTGGGTTAGTGTTTTCATCAACATCCCTATCTTCACCAAGACAAAGGACTTCAAAGGTTGTTGTTTCTTCATCCCTCTTTTGTTAAATGATTTTATGATATTACATGTTGCATCCAAAGTGATCCTTATGGGATTAAATGTGGTTTTACATGATCAAAAATTTTAAAGCTTATGTTGCGGTTTTATTTTTATTATACTTGGTTAAAAACCCCCTTTTTGATCTAGAAATCCCATCATTAGATTCCATTTTAGTGATCGTGACAGTGGATCACTGAGCAGGTACTGACTCTGAGGAGGGTAAAGCAACAGGTGTGCTTTTGAAATCTTTGTCAATATTCTTCTTAAGTTGACACGACTGCTCATGATTGAGCATAGTGCCAAATAAGGTAGAGAGAGTCATAAATTTAGATCCTTAGAGAGCTTAAGAGACATGGTATAGTTGTCCCAGCTTTTAGGAAGACATTCCAAGAATTTTGTCAGGATCTCGAAGTTAGAGTAGATCTTACCAACAGTTTTTAAATCAATAATTAAACAATTGAAACGTTGGTGAACTTCAGAGAGAGTTTCATTCTTACCACAGATGAAACTTTCATATTGCCTTACCAGGTTTATTCTCTTGGATTCTTGTACATCTTCAGTACCTTCATACTGAACGTAGATAGTGTCCCACATGTCTTTGGAACTTTTTAGGTTCATTATGGAATGATAGACTTCATCAGGAAGAGCCATGCAGATGATGGATCTGGCCTTTGTGTCAATGGCCACTTTCTTCTTGTCATCGTCAGTCCACTGAGAAACTGCCTTAACGATTAGTCTTTCAGGGACGGCATGTGTGCTAGAAGTGGCTGGAATAGCAGGATCTATGATGTAAGGAACATATGGTCCATTTTCAACATAGTAAGGTATAGTGGGATCTACACCTTCCAAGAAGAGCATCATTCGATTTTTTCAGAGATTGAAGTTATCTTTGCTAAATCGAGGTGGTTTGGCAAGAGAGCCATTATCTATGTAATTAGTGTTTGTAGTATTTTCCATATTGGAGAAATGGCAAGGAAGAGAGTATAAGCAAGATCTTGTTTATTAGATTAAACAATCTGCTATGATACCACTGGTTGGTCCCGAAGGGTTATGCAAGTTTGTAGAAGGGGGGTTGAATACAAACACAGATTTTTATCTTTAAAATTGTTTATTGATGAATATCAAACAACTTACAGTTTATTGCGGAATAAGATTAAGTTCAAAACCTAATCTAAACAAACTAAGAGAATCACATAGATTTCTTGCACTAAGAAAAGAAAGAAGACAAGAAAACTAGAGAGAGTTTTCTTGTACAAAGTATTTCAGCGAAGGAAGCAACACTTCAAAATGAAGTAGGGTTTCCTATTTATACTGCATGCATTTAAAGCAAGTCAGTATAACTTTACACGTGGCAGTGTCTGGTTGGATGCATGGATTTGACTTTATTAAACATCCCTTTTGGCAGCATGAAGAACAGTGTAGTTGGCATAGTGGTTTGTACGATCCTGGACAAGGGATGTCCTTCTGACAAATCGTACAAAAGCGTGCAAGGAGATAAGACAAAAGTTACTTGTAAAACAGGCTTCATGATCAGCGATCGCTGAGTTGATCTTTATCAGCGAATGATAAAGTTCAGCTCTTGCTGAAGTCTTCTACTTGAAACTTTGCGTGAAATGGACAAGTCTTGTCTTCGCTGATATCCGCATCAGGTCATTAGTAGACTTAGTCACTCGTTCTTTAGCTTCGTCTTCGATTTCAGCTTTGAACTCAGTTGTCGTGAATCTTGTCTTCAGGGATCATAAGCAAACAATTACAGATGAAGCTTTCAGCGATCATCAGTGAGACTGAACAGGCTCAGGGCACACTGATGTACATGTATCGCTGAAGCATAAATTAAAGAACATAGTTTTCCATCAGCGATACTAAACAGACTTAGTATATTTTCTTTGATGGTGATACTCTAATACGTATTGTTTACTTACAATTTTCACTAAGTAATTCTCAGGGTCATTATCAAATCACTGAAGGGTTTGGGTCAATAGGTGCAACGGTTAACTCAATTGTTGTTACAACTGGTATCCTATGTGGAATAGGTGTTAGACCCCAATTTTTCTTAGCAAGAGATATGTTGAAGACGGGGATGGACTTGTTGCTCAATTCATTTGTTAGTGATTCCAAGCAACACAATGACAACATACACGTTTTGGCAAAGGAAACCCATACACTTGTGAAAGGCAAGCATATAGCTATTATTGTTTCCCATATTCTTCTTGTGATTAACAAACTAGAAAAGATTGAGCGAAGGAAAAATAGTTTGCAATCTATGATCACGTTTTGGGAAAAGATTGACTGGAACATCCATAGTGATACCTCGTGTAGGTTCCTCACGAGGGTTAGATGGAAATCCTGACATTGCTAACATTACACCAGCTTTGAACACAGGCGCAACGGTTAACTCAATTGTTGTTACAACTGGTATCCTACGCGGAATAGTTGTTAGACCCCAATTTTTCTTAGCAAGAGATATGTTGAAGACGGTGATGGACTTGTTGCTCAATTCATTTGTTAGTCATTCCAAGCAACACAATGACAACAAACACGTTTTGTCCAAGGAAACCCATACACTTGTTAAAGGCAAGCAGATAGCTACTATTGTTTCCCATATTCTTCTTGTGATTAACAAACTAGAAAAGATTGAGCAGAGGAAAAATAGTTTGCAATCTATGATCAAAACAGTAAATAGGAAAGAGAAAAATCACCAGAAAAATGCAACTCATTTGGAATGGGATTTATAATCTACTACTGAAATATGATGAATATCACGAAATCTGGAATAAACTGGAAATAGAATGAAAGTTGCAAAAAAGAAATTGATCAACAAGCTAGAATTAAGCCGGAAAACAAATTGGATCAATTTGATTAAAACAAATCAATCTACTCTGATACGAATTGTTGGTTGCCAGATTCTTCTTGTGATGAACAAACTATAAAAGATTAAGCGGAAGAAATAAAATAGTTTACAATCTATGATCAAAACAGTAAATAGCAAGGAGAGAAATCACCAGAAAATACAACACAAAATGCCATATGATTATATTGATTTATGGAATGAAGAACACCAAGAACACCTAGTAGTGTGTGTGATCTCCTAGAAACCTTTCTCTCACAAGTTTGTTATGATTACAGTGTGTGAAGGATAGTGGTATGAATCGTACATAGTATTTGCAATCTTATCTCTTATTTATAGCCTAAATAAGGAAAGTCAACATACTGACTAATCTAGGTACACCACATGTAAAGGTGAAATAACTGTCTAGTGCTGACGTGGCAGGCCTTGATAGAAGTTCCACACTTGGAGAGCTTGAGCAAAGTTGAACTCAGAGCTTAGGGTTAGAGGGGTCTTTGTGCTCTGACTTGATTGATCATCATCAAGTTGAGCATCCTCTAATTGTATTATCTCTAAAGGTACTATCTCTGATTCAATGGTCTCTATCTTCGTTATCTCTGGACCGTCGTCTGAACTTCAAGACTTAGCAAACTTTCAATAAGTTTACATTAGAGATACTTGGGGCTTACAATCTCCCTGTAAGTATTGAAAATAAAAAATTACAATTTGTACAAAGATAAACTATGAAAGCAAAGAATAGAAAATCAACCTCTGTTAGAGATAGTTACTTACTAAAAGGATATTACATTACAAGGAAACAAAGGTAAAGTAACTTATCATCTCCACTAGTATAGATTCTATGAAATTTCATCATAATATCTCTAAAAGCAATCTTAGAATCCATCTCTATAAACAGTCTCTAAACAACTTTCACTGGGCACCTTGGATGTCCTACTCTACTCTCAATGATATTCCTCATGGCAAGCAGAGTATGGTTGAGTACTTGGCAGTTTCAGAGGCTCGTATGGATTCATTCGGAGCAGTCACTGCAGTTGATCTAGGCTAAGCTCTAATGCAATCTGAAAGTTTTTCTTGGCTCTGAGCTCTACGTGTTTTTCCATTTCCATCACAACCTCCCTTAGTGCGTCATTGTATATCTTTCCGCTGTCAGCTTTGGTCAAGAAGTTTGCATGTAGATTGACCAGGGATTCAGATTCACCAAATCATTGTCGTTGAACGTCCACAGTTTGTGATTCTCTCTCTCTACAATGTACTCTATGTAGAGAATTTGATTGTAGTAGTACTTCTTGTATCTGACATCATGAATCGTGATGACTCCTTCATCAGAGAACACAACGAAACAATCTTGGGTTATGTCTCTGTTGAATACAGTTGTTAACACCAGATCTATTAGGTAATCAACATAGAATCAAACTCCATATTCATTGATCTTGAGAATTCTAGAAATACATAAGAATGATGTACTTTCTCTCTCTAGAATGCTCTCATCTCTCTCTCTAAGATATTACAATATGAGTTTCTAACCTTGATGCCTAATGCTTATAAACAAAGCTAAACTATTTATACCTATGAATTACAAAGCATTAAACTCTAAAGCTAGTTTGACTTTACATGACTTTGACTACTTTGACTTTTACATTGACATTACAAATACATTGACTTTAACATAAATCTTGAATACAATTTTGTGCGCTAACAAAGGCTTCCTCTACAATTTCCCCAAAAGGAGTTACAACAGCCATTCCAACAAAAGGCGTTATTTCAGCCTATTAACCAAGCCTCAAGTAGTTCAAGTATGTCCTTGAAAGATATTGTTAAATCTCTTGCGACTAACACTCAACAATTTCAGCATGAGACAAAGATGAACATCCAAAACTTGGCGGCCCAAAATAAGAATCTAGCGATCCAACAAAAGAATTTGGAGGCTTAAATAGGGCAAATGGCGATTTTACTTAAACGCGTTGAGAATCAAGGAAAGTTACCGTTCCAAACTGAGTCTAACCCAAAATCTAATGTTAGTGCTATTACTTTGCAAAACAGAACGATACCGGATCTCGAACCCAAGGTGATAAAGAGCGAGAGAAAAAAAAAATGACAGAGGCCGAGATTGTGGGTGCCAAGTTAGATGAGGAAAATATTGAAAGGAAGGTGTGTTCCACTTTGTTCCATGTATAGGGGTGCAACACGCATGTTCCACTCTGTTCTTGAGTGTTCCACTAAAAGTCTTGTCAAACGTGAAACAATGATCCATGTTCTGTTTTGTTTTGTTATGTGTTTGTACCAAATCCACTCTAAAGCAAAGTTTGACAACTATACATTACTCTATTATGTAAACTTAACGAAATTTTTTCGTTTGATAAGTAATAACTGAGGTTTTTACAAAGTTCTTTAAGACACCTTATCAGGGGCGATCTATTAGGAGTTGAGCGAGCTCCCGTACACTCGCTCACTACATAAATAAATTTAAGCGTTTGAAAGGTGCACTACTTGGATGAATGCCCTTAAATACTGTGAATTTATGTAGCAAAAGTTAAACATGGGTGAAATTGTTGGATTATCACTCTACATGCAAGGGATCATGAGTTCAAATCTTATTTCAAATTAAAGTTTAATTTCTTATCTTTTGATTTTAAACTCCAGGCCGACATATAGCCTTAACTTAGCCCTACAGTTGTTAGTTCTTAAAATATTAAGAGGAAAAATACACTTTGAAGAACTAAACACATAACCTCAAGCACAATTATAGGCATATCTGCGATAGACTATGGACTAAACTCCAATCTTGGAGTAAAAACCCCATTTCAACCGTCGGAAAATCCACGCTTATAAAAGCCGTAGCCCAAGCCATCCCGGTCTATTACATGAATGTTTTTCTTATGCCGGGCCCGGTCATCTAAAGTCTCAAAAAATGGATTAATTCCTTTTGGTGGGGTCGTAAGACCGACGAACATTGCTCAAATAATTGGCTCTCTTGGGACAAGCTTTGTACCCCAAAAAAGTTCGATGGTCTCGGTTTCCGTGACTTTACCGCGTTTAATCTCGCTATGCTTGGTAAACAAGGTTGGCGGCTTGTTTCCAAACCGTCCTCACTTGTTGGGCGCCTCCTTAATGCTAAATATTACCCGAATGATGTATTCATGACAGCCAATTTGGGAAACGCCCCTAGTTTCATTTGGAGGAGTATATGGCATTCGCAACTCGTCCTCAAAGCGGGTCTTCATTGGAAAATTGGAAACGGTCACGCTATCAAAGTATAGAAAGACCCATGGATTAAAGACGACTTGGGTTTTAAGATCGATTTCCCTTGTGTAGACGGCCGCCATCAATTGACCGTTTATGATCTCGTAAATCCCATCACCCGTGGGAACACCAATTTACTCGCTCAACTTTTTTGCGACCAGGATTGTCTTAGGGTTCTCAAGCTCTCACCTCCTTCCGACAATCGTGAAGACATCCTCATTTGGCATTGTTCCACGACGGAATTTATTCCATTAAATCTAGCTATCATATCATCACGGAGTTAATTGCCCCGACAAATCATCTCTGTGTTGATGGAGATTGGAAAAACGGTTGATCCAAACCCTCAGTGATTTGATAATGACCCTCTCTTAAACACTTAGTGAAAATTGTAAGTAAACAATGTGTATTAGAGTTTCACTATCGCTGATAAGTACTAAGACTTTACAGTACCGCTGATAGGAACTCTCACTCTTTAGAGTAGATATTCAGCGAACATTGTTCATCATCATATAGCTCTGAGCCTGTTTAGTTCTATTGATGATCACTGATAGTTTAGTTTGTTTACTTATGATCTCTGAAGACAAGTTTCACGTCAACCAAAGTTCTACGTTGAAGTCGAAGATCAAGCTCAAGAACCAGCGACAAGTCTACTCATGAACTGATGTGGATATCAGCGAAGCAAGACCTGTCCATTTAACGTGAAGTATCAAGAAAAAGACTTCAGCAATCGATGAACTATATCATTCGCTGATAAAGATCTGTCTCAACGAAAGCTGATCATGAGATCTCCCTGCATGTTACTATTGTCTTACCTCCCTTGCACGTCTCTGTACGAACTGTCAGAACGAACATCCCTTTTGTCTGTAATCGTACAACAACTCTGATTCTACATTGTGCACCATGCGGCTACTAAGGTTGTCTACAAAGGTCAATGACATGCAACCACTCAGCTGCTGCCACGTGTAAAGCCATACTGCCATGCATTAAATGCATGCAGTATATAAGAAGAACCTTACTTCAGTTTTGAAGTGTGCTCGGACCATCTTCTTATTTCTCTCTTATTGTTAACTCTTTCTAGTGCAAGAAACTTAGTGTTTCTCAAGACTTGTTTAGATTAGGTTTATCCTTAATCTTGTTCCGCAACAAGTTGTAAATTGTCTTGATTTATCAATAAACAATTTAGAAAAGTAAAAACGTGTGTTTGTATTCAACCCCCTCCCCCCTTCTACAAACTTGTATAGCCCTTCGGGACCAACAAGTGGTATCAGAGAAGATTTGTTTAATCTAATAAACAAGATCTGATCTATACTAAGATTTCTCTTCCTTGCTATTTCTGAAAATGGCTACCAACACAAACACCAACTATATTGACAACGGTTCTCTTGCAAAACCCCCTAGATTCTCAGGAGATAATTTTAATCTATGGAAAAATAGGATGATTCTCTTCTTAGAAGGTGTAGACCCTACTATGCCTTACTATCTTGTAAACGGCCCATATATTCCTATAAGAATTGATCCTGCAGTTCCAGCCGCTGAGAATAGACCTGCTATTCCAGAAAGGTTGATTCCCAAGGAAATTCATATGTGGACTGATGAAGAAAAGAAGAAAGTGGCTATCGACACCAAAACCAGATCCATACTCTCCATGGCTCTTCCTGACGAAGTCTACCATTCCGTCATGAACCTGAAAACCTCAAAAACTATGTGGGACACAATTTGTGTTCAGTATGAAGGTACTTCTGAAGTCCAGGACTCTCGAAAGATCAACCTGGTAAGACAGTATGAAAGCTTCATTTGTGGTAAGAATGAAACTCTCTCTGAAGTACACCAACGTTTTAACTGCTTAATAATAGATCTGAAAACTGTTGGTAAGGAATATTCTAACTTTGAAGTACTGACAAAGTTCTTAGAATGTTTACCTGAAAGCTGGGACAGTTATTCTATGTGTCTCAAGCTGTCAAAGGATCTAAAATCAATGACCCTTTATACCTTATATGGCATGATGCTCAATCATGAGCAATCGAGTCATCTTAAGAAGAATCTTGTAAAAGATTCCAAAAGCACCCCTGTTGCTTTAATCTCAGAGTCACCTTCCACTCAACGATCGACTATCACTGTCACTGAGTTGGAAACTAACTCTGAAAGATCATTAGACTCTGACATTTCAGATAATGATGAAACTCTGGCATTCCTGGCTAATAAGTTCAGGAGATTTGCTAGAAAGAGTAATTTCAAGAAGAATAAACCTCTTGCTATTACTGACAAGCCAAGATCATCAACCCCTGTTGATAAGGCTACTGCTACTTGCTATAACTGTGAAAAGATAGGACATTTTGCTAGCGAGTGCAGATCAAAGAGAGTCTCTAGACCCCCAGCTTTTCCCAAGAAAAACATTACTCACAGGACTAGAGATGAAAAATACAAAAAGCTGAAAGAAAGGTATTCAAAGCTGAAAACCTTTAAGAAGAAAAACAAAGGCCTTATGGCTGACTATGATTGGGCTGCCTCTGACGAAGAAGAATCATCTGACTCTGAAGATGATGATGAAGCCAATCTATGTCCCATGGCCAAACTTGAAGATGAGGAAGAAAATTCTGACATTCCCTCTACTTCAACCTCTGCTACTAAGGTATCACCTTCCTTCTTTACCAATATTTTAAATATTGATGAAGATGATAGTCTTCGAAAGATCGATCTCTTGACTAGAAGTTTATATGAGGCCATGAATGGCAAAACTATTGTTGAAAATCAAAACCTTTATCTCGCTGAACAGCTTAAAAACTGTCACCTTCAAATAGAAAATCTTTCTAAAATTGAAGAAGATTTTAAAGATCAAGTTCACTTAAATCAGCTAGTCAAAATCGAGCGCGAAGAAGCTATCGCTGCATTAAAAGCTGAAAAAGCTACTGTTGATGGATGGTATAATTCCTCAACAAAGATCACTGAGATAATTAAGTCTCAGATTCCCCTGAGTGATAAACGTGGTCTTGGTTACAAAGCTGATACTCTAGAACCAACCACTAACCGTTCCATGCTTAAGTTTGGAATATTCGTATCCTCTATCCCTGACACTTTCTCATCTCAGTGTTCTTCTTCTAAACCGACTATCCCTGAGGAAATCTCTACCTTAACTTCTAAAGGTAAAGAAAAAGTTGTTTATCCAAAACCTACCTCAGTCTTTAAAAACAAAGGTAAATGAATTGCTTTTAACCAAAATCCTCAGAAGGGTACCTCTGTACCAAAGCTGAATGCTTCTAAAGCTTCAGTGACTTATCCCTCTGGTTCAAAGAATAAGATCCCTGGATTTATTCAGCGTGGATCTATTCAGCGATCTACTCCTAGAATCAAAGTGGAAATTATTGGTAAGAAATCCGAAGAACTGAATGTTCCTCCCATTTCAAAAGCCAATAGCTTACTTGGTGCTGGTCCTTCTAATTCTAAATCAAAAGCTCATCATGCAAATGGTCCTAGAACTACTTTTAGTTATAGGAAATGTTATCATTGTGGACTTATCAATCATATTGCTAGTAAGTGCCCCACAGCCACCCAAGCTGAAAAGATAGCTAAGGTGAAGATCATTGCCCCCAAGGCAAAGAAGACCACTGAGGTTAAGAAATTAACCGAAGTGAAGACTGACAAAGTTGAATCTTCAAATGCTGCGAAGACTGCTGAACCTTCCACTTCCTCTTCTACACCCACTGACAAGTGTATACACATGGTTAAGTGGGTACCCAAGAAAAACTAATCTTCCTTTGTAATGCAGGTTAAGAAGGGTATCTGGTATCTCGATAGCGGATGCTCTAGACACATGACTGGTATGAAGAACCTGCTCTCTGAGTACAAAGAAGAGAAGGGTCCCCCTGTAACTTTTGGTGGAAATGGAAAAGGACATACCCGAGGGTTTGGTGTACTCTCTAATGGTACAACAACCTTCAGAAGAGTCGCATATGTTGAAGGGCTGAAACATAATCTTCTAAGCATCAGTCAGCTTTGTGACAAGGATAACAAAGTAATCTTTACTAAGGAATCCTGCTTTGTCGCTGACAAAAAGGAGAAGATAGCTCTCAGCGGTTATCGTTTGGAAAATGTTTATGTAATAAACATGGACTCAACAACCACTGAGAACTCATGTTTCTTCTCAAAAGCCTCATCTGATGTCAAATGGCTATGGCATAAGAGGCTCTCTCATCTCAACTTTAAGACACTGAACACTCTTTCTTCAAAAGAGTTAGTCACTGGTCTACCTCAGCACTCATACGCCAAAGAATCCTTATGTTCAGCGTGTGAGAAAGGCAAGAAGACCAAAGCAAGCTTTAAGTCAAAGCAACTTTCCTCAGTGTCATCTCCTCTACAACTTCTCCATATGGATTTGTTTGGCCCTGTTAACAAACAATCCATCGCTGGAAAGAAATATACACTGGTCATAGTTGATGAATTCTCTCTCTATACATGGGTAATGTTTCTCCGTTCTAAGAGTGACACACCTGAAGAACTCATCACCTTTGTCAGAAAAATGGAAACCCTAAACAACTTGACCGTTCGCTCAATAAGGAGTGATCATGGGACTAAATTCAAAAACAGTTCTCTTGATTCCTTCTTTGAGAGTAAGGGTATTTCTCACAACTTTTCTTCAGTGAGAACACCGCAACAAAACGGAGTCGCTGAAAGAAGAAATAGAACTATTATTGAAGCTGCACGTTCAATGCTCAGCGATTCTCACCTGCCTACTCAGTTTTGGGCAGAAGCTGTCAACACTGGTTGTTTTACGCAAAACAGGTCGCTGATAGTCAAAAGATTTAATAAAACAGCCTATGAACTTTTTCATGGGAGAAAGCCTTCAATTAGCTTTCTTCACATCTTTGGATGTCAGTGTTTCATACTGAACAACAGAGATGCCCTTGGAAAGTTTGATCCTAAGGCTGATGATGGAATCTTTCTTGGATACTCCTCAGTCTCCAAAGCCTTCAGAGTCTTCAATCGAAGAAGACAAACTGTTGAAGAAACTATTCACGTCACTTTTGATGAATCCCGTTCAGCGAATTCTCGACCTTCTGCTGATACTGAAGAACGAAATCAATGGATGTTTTCACATCTTGGTGATTCAGAAGATATTACCACTCCTCATACTCATACCGTTGAAGATGATGGTCCTACTATCATCCCAAACATGCAGAATAGTGAAGTTGAAACTTCATGGGTCTCAGCTGTTCCTTTAAACACTATGCCTGCTTCTGAACCAAATGTCTCAGACATTCCATATACTTCTCAGCAATCAGTAAATGAGATAACATCTGCACCTACTCCTCTCTTGGCTGATATTCCAGAAGTTGCTGAAGCCTCATCTTCAGCTCCTCCAGTTCAATTTGAGTCAGCGACTTATGCTCCGGCTCAGCGATGGACTATAAATCACCCAATTGATCAAATTCTTGGTGATCCAAACGCTGGTGTTCAGACTCGATGAAGTGCAGGTAATATTTGTTTATTTGTTAACTTTATTTCTCTGATTGAACCAAAGAAAATAGATGATGCCCTCAAAGATCCAAATTGGGTCAGAGCCATGCAAGAAGAGCTGACTGAATTTGAAAGAAACAAAGTTTGGAATCTTGTTCGAAGACCAACTGACAAGACAGTGATAGGCACTAAATGGGTCTATCGAAACAAGTTGGACGAACATGGAACTGTAACCCGCAACAAGGCTCGTCTTGTTGCTCAGGGATACAGACAAGAGGAAGGCATAGATTACGACGAAACACTTGCTCCAGTAGCAAGACTAGAATCTATTCGTCTATTCTTAGCATACGCTGTACACAAAGACTTCAAAGTATATCAAGTGGATGTTAAGTCAACATTTCTCAATGGAAAGCTGAATGAAGAACTCTATGTGGAACAACCTCCAGGATTCTCAGATCCTAAGCATCCACATTATGTTTATAAACTGGATAAGGCACTTTATGGCTTAAAGCAAGCTCCACGTGCATGGTATGACACTCTATCCTCTTATCTCCTAATTGAAAATTTTGAGTGAGGTAAAATCGACAAAACTCTATTTTTCAGAATAGTAAAAGGTCATATCATTCTTGTTCAGATATACGTTGATGACATTATATTTGGTTCTACTAACCCTGATCTTTGTACTCGTTTCTCTGAAAGGATGAAAGAAGAGTATAAAATGAGCATGATGGGTGAGCTAACATATTTCCTTGGTCTTCAGATAAAACAAAATGAAAAGGGAACTTTCATTAATCAGGGAAACTATGTTAAAGATATGATGAAGAAATTCGATTTAACTCAGAGTTCAGCTATGAAAACCCCTATGGCACCTCCGCTGACACTAAACAAGGATTCAAATGGAATACCTGTTAATGTCACGTTGTATCGTGGGATGATCGGCTCTCTCTTGTATCTTACAGCTAGCCGACCCGATATTATGTACGCAACCTGTTTGTGTGCACGATATCAAGCTGATCCTAAGGAATCTCATATGATCGCTGTAAAGCGAATCTTTCGTTACATTAAGGGTACTATGAACCTAGGTCTTTGGTATCCCAAAGACTCAGGGTTTGATCTAATCGCCTATTCAGATAGTGATTTTGCAGGTTGCAAATTGAATAGGAAAAGCACCACAGGAGGCTGTCAGCTCCTGGGTGGAAAGCTGGTGAGTTGGACAAGTAAAAAGAAAAACTCAGTGTCCACCTCAACTGCTGAAGCTGAGTATGTAGCCGCTGGAAGCTGTTGTTCTCAGGTCTTGTGGATGAGAAATCAACTACTAGACTATGACCTTCAGCTCTCGAAAATTCCAATCTATTGCGACAGCACAAGTGCCATCGCTATAGCCAACAATCCGGTGCTACACTCAAAGACCAAACATATCGAAATCAGGTATCATTTTATCAGAGATCATGTGATGAATGGTGATATAGAACTTCATTTTATTCCAACTGACTATCAGTTAGCTGATCTGTTCACCAAACCTCTTGATGAGACAAGATTCAACTTTCTCATCAGCGAGCTTGGAATGCTGAACTTTGAAGAGTAAAATCTTCAGTGGTTCACATTTGATCAGCGATAGGATAAAACAATTATATAACCCATTCTATCATTCTCTCTGAACATAATTGATTCGCTGATATCAAGGTATGTTTTCTCTCTTGCTCGCTGACGTTCGCATGTGAATGTAAGATTTCAAAACAAATTGCATCGCTGAATATCTCTTCCTTAACAGCGATACTTTGAAATTTCTTAAACTAACACTAATATTTATATTCAGTGCTTCATTTTTTTTTAAATAGTCCCTGAGCTTTCAAAACCTCAGAGACATCCTAAAATATGAAAGGACGTTTGTGACATCATCACAACGGATAAACCCTGGCACGTTCTTTTTCTGACACACGTTTGTACGTTTCGTTTACCATCCAATCAAATGCAAACACGTGTCCGTGTCATGATGAAAAACTTTCCCGCTCGAGTTTTTCTCTCTCTCAAATCTCACTATATAAACTATTTCGAGTTTATATTTTTCCTTTACGCGAACTTCTTCTCCAAGCAAGAAAATATTTACTGTTGCTTATTTCCAGAAAACTGTTCATCTCCTTCTTCGATTACCAGGTTAATATTCTTATTATTCACCTGCATAACTTGTTTCTGATCTTCTTATTGCTTTTAACAGATCAAACAATAGAAACCTTTTCTAAAATGAAATCATTTCTTTCATGGTTTTATGAACACAACTTTTTCATGGTTGTTCTTCAAGTTTAAAACTCAAAATCTTAAACTTGTTCTTCATTCGTTTTTCCAGAATCCTTATCTAAAGGAAAATGGAAAACAAGACTTTTACTGGGTTTGTTTTTCTTTTTCAAAACAAGAAAACCCTAATCTTCATTAAGACATTTCTGTCTGAATGAAATGGACAAAAATCGGAAAACATCTTATTGGAAAATCTTTCACATTAAGACTATTCTTTATCTATGTTCATGGTTGATATGTTGAACAGAAATGGCATCTTCTACTCCTGCTCCTACCGCTGAGAAGTCCACGGCTGCAAAGAAACTGACTCTCGTCAAAGCTCCTCAGGTCAAGTTCAAGCTTGAGGAAATCGATTTTTCAAAATCGAACAACCTTCATGCGCTTTTCGAGTTTCCTCCTCGAAAGCAAGTCACACATCTGGATGATGCTGTGAACTACCTTAAAACATGTTGCTTATCTACAGCACTAACTATTACACCCCCTGCTCATCAATTCTTACTATATCAGTTCTGGTATACTGCCAGAAGAGCTCAGGTACCCCATGCCAAAGACCCAACGAAGATCGTTGACTCTATTCTGTGTGACACAAAATTTGGCACCACCAAAATCAACCATGCCATTATTAGGAAAGCACTGAGTCTTCCTACCTCTACCAAATAAAACCGCTTTGCCCCTCTCCCAAACCACAAAAACCATGCTGATAGGGAAGCCATCACTGCATTCTTCGATGCAATGGGTTACGCATGGGACACTGGAAGGGACAAGAAGCCTGAGAAGAAACTGACCTTGATCAAGAAGTCCAAAATGCCCAGCAAGATGAACTTCATCTTCGCACATCTGATAAGCTGCATGACAGCGAATAGTGGCTCCTCTGATCAAGCTGCTCAACCTCAGCAAGCAATGGGCTATGCATTGCTGAAAGGTCTAAATGTTGACTGGGCCTCAATCATCTACGACGACCTTGCGTTCAGAGTGGATATGGCTGAAAGACCTTCATGGGTTCCTTATTCCAGATTCATCAACGTCGTCTTTCAACAAGGACTTGGCGAGAGGTACCCAACAGAGGGTGATATGAGACTCTCTCAGGTTGGCCCTAAGGTACTCGACTTCAAGCCGCTGGAAAACGAGGTACGTCTTTCTACTCTCTTATCTCTTCTCAATCCTCCTTCTTCTACTTCTGCAGCTCATTCAGTGGAAATCCCCACCGCTGATACCCACACTGCACCCTCCACTCCTTCTCGAAAAAGGAAACACTCATCTTCCCAACTTGGATCCAAAAGAATCAAGAAAACCAAGGAGCAACCCCCCCCCCAGCATTTACACCCTGAAGACTCCACAGCTCATCTTGAAGAGCTGATGGAAAGTTTCGTGGTACGCTCTGCCACAGCTGATCAAGCCACCCCTTCCATCCCGGCTTCAGCGTCTCTAAACGCTGAAGTTATAAACTTGGAAATGAACCCACCTCCTTCAGCCTCTCTACAGACTGAAGTGATTGACAGCGGATCCAACGCTGAACCCCGCACCCAACCATCATTCTCATCCCTCATTCCTCCTACTCAATCTTTGGTCTCTCCACAAATTTTCCCAACTTTCTCAGGGACACCCTTCATCGTACATGACTCAGCTGCAGACACTCTAAATATGATGATGGATGCAAACTTAGGATCTGCAGGCACCTCCATGCGCCAAGGTACTCTTGAAGGCGACATGGAATATCATTCAGGACACAAAGGGTTCGACAACTTCGCCAACCCTCCTGCAGGTGTAAACACAATCCAAAACACTCCTCTCTCTACCCAAAACTTCTGAGCTTTCCTCTGTTCATAAGTTAATAACTGTTTCAGGTCCTAATTTGGGGGATATCAACACCTCCCTGAAGGCCCTGGAAATAAAGGTGGAAAATTACAACACCATTCTCTCCACGAACTCTTCAGCGGTTACAGACGCTGGAGAGAAACTCAAAAAGTTGACCGAGATCGTTGATACAAAAGCCTCTAAAATTGATCTGGAGAATGTGGATGGTAGCATTGCTCAATTTGCTACCACCCTCGCTGACAATTCAACCGCAACCACCTCTCTTTCAACAAACTTCACCACTCTGTCCAATGAAGTCACATCATTGAAGACAGAGGTTGGTTCTCTAAAGGGTGATGTCTCCATGATCAAGGCTGAGGTCTCCACCGTCAAAGAAATTGTTCAGAAAGTAATCGATCGCCTGAACGCCCCAACTTCTCATTTTACTCAGGTCGATCGAGAAGCTCTGCAAAAGATCAATCCTGCTATAATTGGCCTGGAAGTCAGATTAGCAAAGATTGAGAACTGTGTTGGGGTCTATGGCCTAGAATACAGGGACCAAATACACACTGCTGTTGCTGAACAATCTGTTACCTCCCCCAACCATAATGTGGAAGAGGGGGAGAAGACTAAAGAAGACCTTCCCCATAATGCTGAGGGGAAGGGTATTGAAACTGCTGCTGCTACTTCTACTTCACAACCTCAGGGAGCTGAAAACCCTGAGGAAACCGAGAAACCTTCCTCTGTATCTGAGGGGGAGAAACTCGATGAGCAACTTAAGGAAGTTGATGCTGACGTGACCGAACCTTATGCTGAAGAGGTCGAGTCTGAAGAAGAAGCTGAAGATGATGAACCTATCGACATCTCTGATGAAGAACCATCATCATCCCCCAAAGATGATGATGATGACGACGATGATGACGATTTCTTCTACGTCCAGCCTGTTGCAAAAGCCCCAGCTCAAAAAGGGATCGAGATAAAAGAACCTTCAGGGGAGCGGACCAAGACAAAGCCTGCAGCGTCTGAAGCTGACAAAGGCAAAAACAAAGGCCTCGCTGAAGAAGACACCTTGACGATCTTGCTTCAAAAGCCAGTTTGTCAGGTACATTACCTTCTATTCCCTTACACTGCATCCCTCCTCTATCCCTTCTCAATCTCAATACTTCTATCCTTAAAACCTCTATACACTTAACCACATTCTTTTCTCTATCTCTTTCTTCCCATATTCTTACTTAAACAATCGTTGTGTTTCAGCTAGTCCTCTCCCCTGTTTGAGGATCCCGCTGAAGCTCCTTCGACTACACCAAAAATAATCCCAGCCACAAGAGCTGAAGAAATAATCCCAGTCTTGGATTTAACCACTGAGACTGATGAACCTGAAGAACAGCTGCTCTCTCACAAAAACAGACCTTCCTTGGCTCCTCAAAAGCTAAGTGAAGAGGATCAAGAAAAGAGAGATGCAATGATCAAACAGCTTGAAGATCAGCGAATCAAGGAAAGAATACGAGGATATCAAGGAAAGAATACGAGGATCATTTAAGAGCTGAAAGATTACTCGCCGAAAAGAAGGAAGCTGAAGAAAAAGATAAGGCTCTCGCCATCCAGCTTGTCCAACAATCGGTGAAAGACCCCACGCTGAAAAGAACTCCCATTGATGTCCAACGTCAGTTATGGGATGATGTCCAAAGGATCGTTGAAGAAAAGACTAAAGTATCTGATTCGACTTTGGAATGGTGTAAAGAAATGCTGAACTATCGATCTCGACCATCCAAAATCATCAAGGTAAATATCAGAGGAAGACTGTTTGTAGACGTTCCTGTTGTTGAAGTTGATGTATTCAGAGAAGACAAAACCAAGCAAACCTTCTATGCTGCTACTTTAGAGAAATTTGGTTTCTCTTAATGGTTAGAAGTGAAATTAGCCATTCAGCGATCTCGCTCAAAGTTCAAGAGCCATGTCGAGAAAATTTTAAATTCTCAGATCGACTTGGTTTCTTCTGCTATGGATATTCCTCCTTCTACTCTTCTTCCTCCTCAACAAAGAAGAGCCTCTGCAAAGGAAAAGAAAACCTTAGACTCAGGTCCTCCTATACGGAATGAAACAGGTATTGGTTTCTCTCGTGCTGAAGTTCTTGGTCCTGATGCTGACCTCTCAGCGCTTGACACCTCCCTACCACCTGATGAAACTTTAATCCCTGGCAAAGTCGTAAGTGATCCCTATGGTATATTCTTTCTAGACTGCCATGGAAATCAACACTTTCAACGCATCTCTGAGCTTCCAATCACTCCCATCGAACAGCTCAGAGACCTCATATACTGGTGTGAAGTCAGACACGACATTCAAGCACGTCACCTCAAGCCCCTGATCTTTGAAGAAGCAAAGAACAAAAAGGATCAAGGTGTAATTGTCCCTGACTGGATGATTCCCACATCAAAGACCCTCGATGAACTTCTCATCAAGGAAGAACCTTTTGACGGATAGGATCGCCTTGTAATTCTTTCTATCCTTATTTGTCTACATCTTCTGTACTTGTAATTTTATTTGCTGTACTTGTAATTTTTCCACTTCCCTTTGTAATCTTTACGAAGTTTAAAGAAAAATTTCAGCGACTGTACTTTACTCTATTAGTACTGAAAAGATCCCAGAAAACAGTAAAAGGGACAAATATTTTATGAGTTCTTTTTATCCTTATGTTTTCATTAAATGGCAATTTTCTCTGTTGCTATGTCATAATCAAATAGGGGGAGATTGTTGATCCAAACCCTCAGTGATTTGATAATGACCCTCTCTTAAACACTTAGTGAAAATTGTAAGTAAACAATATGTATTAGACTTTCACTATCGCTGATAAGTACTAAGACTTTACAGTACCGCTGATAGGAACTCTCACTCTTTAGAGTAGATATTCAGTGAACATTGTTCATCATCATATAGCTCTGAGCCTGTTCAGTTCTATTGATGATCGTTGATAGTTTAGTATGTTTACTTATGATCTCTGAAGACAAGTTTCACGTCAACCAAAGTTCTACGCTGAAGTCGAAGATCAAGCTCAAGAACCAGCGACAAGTCTACTCATGAACTGATGCGGATATCAGCGAAGCAAGACCTGTCCATTTAACGTGAAGTATCAAGAAGAAGACTTCAGCAATCGCTGAACTTTATCATTCACTGATAAAGATCTGACTCAACGAAAGCTGATCATGAAGTCTCCCTGCATGTTACTATTGTCTTACCTCCCTTGCACGTCTTCGTACGAACTGTCAGAACGGACATCCCTTTTGTCTGTAATCGTACAACAACTCTGATTCTACACTGTGCACCATGCGGCTACTAAGGTTGTCTACAAAGGTCAATGACATGCAACCACTCACCTGCTTCCACGTGTAAAGCCATACTGCCATGCATTAAATACTTCAGTTTTGAAGTGTGCTCGTACCATCTTCTTATTTCTCTCTTATTGTTAAGTTATTATTCGTAATTTCTTTAACTCTTTCTAGTGCAAGAAACTTAGTATTTCTCAAGACATGTTTAGATTAGGTTTATCCTTAATCTTGTTCCGCAACAAGTTGTAAATTGTCTTGATTTATTAATAAACAATTTAGAAAAGTAAAAACGTGTGTTTGTATTCAACCCCCCCCCCCCCCTTCTACAAACTTGTATAGCCCTTCGGGACCAACAAAAACCTTTGGAACGCCAACATCCCATGCAAGGTAAAAAAATTTGTTTGGCGCGCTATTAGAGATGTGCTACCCACTCAATATGCCTTTCAAGCGAGCAGAATTAGAATCTCGACCAATTGTCCTCTTTGCAACCGCAACGAGGAAAATGTTTGGCATGCTTTTGTGGGTTGCCCTTTGGTTCGACAAATTTGGCAAGAAGCGGGTCTTGGGAATATCGTTGAGGAATTAACTTTCTTGACCAATTCCTTCCGCGAGCTTACTTTTAAATTCATCCTCGACAACTTCGACCAATCTTGGGACTTTTTCCTCATGCTTTTATGGAGTATTTGGTACCACCGTAACGATGTGATTTGGAAATATGGACCCCATGACCCTTCTAAGGTGGTTCATCGCGCTAGACATTTTTTATCGGACTGGATCGGCTAAAAAACCCCACCTCTTCGACTGCCTAGCCCTTCCGTCCTAACGTTCTCCTCCGTTTGGCACCCGCAACGTCATGGGTTTCTTAAGTGAAATGTGGATGCCGCGATCTTTGAATCGGAGTCTAAAGCGGGTGTTGGTGTCATCCTCCATGACAACTCGGGTGCCTTTGTTTCGGCTCTTGCCTCCCCATGCAACTTTCTCCCATCCACTAGAGAAGGAGAAGCCATCACTATTCGTGACGCCAAGATAGTTGTGGAATCGATTTATGTCACGTGCGTTGACAACTCGGAGTTTGGAGATATCATCAAGGATACTAGGCACATTCTAAACTCGAAAGAATATATATCCGTTCATTGGATCAACCGCCTTGCAAACGGCCCAGCTCACTTAATGGCTAAGCATGCGTGTACTTTAGATTATAATGTATCTTTTGAAAGCATGCCCCAGTTTCTCATGTCTTCTATTAACAATGATTGTAACAACTTTGGCGTTAATGATATGAACGTGATCCGACCGGGTAATGGCAATGCCGAAGCCTGGTAGTGATCCCTTCCCCTTTGCATTCAAAAACAAATTATAGGCATTACCTAATGCCCAAGCATTAGCTCCACTAAGAGAATTTTTTATCAAATTTTCTCCCATTCATTTGGTTTTATTATTATATTTTATCTCATTTTCAAATAAACATAAATTTAATTTAAAAATCAAGATCAAATTTATTTTTAAGAATGTACTTTATTTTCTAGAACGACATAATTGATTTTTTATCAGGGCAAACCCCGTTGACTATCTCCCAAGATCAAACAACGATTGTTCGGATCTTTAATACACCTTAAAAGTATTCTCACTCATATTATATTTTGATCTGTCACTATACTTTCAGGGGCGGAGCTTCATGAAGGCCAGAAGCCACCCATGTGCCCCCTGGAATCTCAATATTTTTTGTTAAAATTTTGACCCAACTTAAATAAGTTAAAATAAGCCCATTTAATATTAAAGTGGGCCTTCTCTAAAACCAAATCTGATATCATTGCATCAGACCTCAGTCCTCACATAGTCACATACTCACGTTCTAAGTTTCTATCGTCGTCAAACTTGAATCGAAGTGAGAACTCACGAATCACGAAGACAGATTAACAAATCAGATTTACATCTACATCATCTATTGTCGGCGACCAAGTCTGCAGGCTGCAGTCCGCCGGCGACCACAGACCACTCATGTCCTCATCGTCGGCGACCACATAAAACTCCTTCTCCATCTCGGTTGTTCATTTCTGAAATTCCCAATTTTACAAATTATAGGTTAGCTGCTTAGGGTTTCAAACTTTCAGTGTTTTGTTTTGCTTAATAATAATTTCTTTGTTGAACCAATGATATTGGTTTCTTTTCATCAATTCAATTGTCGGCCCCCACTTGTTTATTTCTTCTTCTCTTCCCAATTCCCAACTTTTTATTTGTGGGGTTTAATTTTGGAGTTCATTATTTTTCATATTCATGTAAACAAAAGGGTATGCTTTAAGTTTAATAAACAATTTGTGGGGACTGATCTGATATGCCCTGGTTAAATTTGATTTTTAGGCAAATAGGCTTTTTAACATTTTAAATCTCTGTTTGTGCCTTTGAATCTTGGTTACCTTTTGGGTTGCCACTGGAAGAAGAACAACACAAGTGTTGGTCGATATAGTTGAATCATTTGAAGGTCCCTTATGGACTTATGGTACTGGGTTGTTAATAAGATAGTAGGGTCTTCAATTATTATTATTGTTCTTATTATTATTATTATTATCAGTTTCATTGTGAATTATTTGACATGATTTCCAATTATATGAATCATAGGTATGTAGGTATTACAATTCACAAACTTATGTCTTTGGTAATGAATTGATTTTTCTTTATTGTTTCTTCTATATTGGTAATTTGTGATATTGAATGCTTGATGGTTCTAAATAGATAACATTTGAATTCATGATTACTACTTTACTAGAGTCATATAGGCTATAGCAGTGGCTTATAGCATTGTTACATACTTTGGCTATAGCAGAAGCACCAATTTGGGTCTCGGTCATTCAGACATTGTGGTAGAGACTCTAAATAGATTTGTATTGATCATTCAACAGCCTTCTAGTTTAACCTTACTATTTGTATTGATCATTCACACCTCTGTTTGTATTGATCATTCAACAGCCTTCCAATTTGCAAATACATTTGTAATAGTTCTATACGACTATACTAATTTTAAGTAACTTTTAACAGTCATGGATAAATACTTAATTAAAAGAAAAACAATTGGGGATTCATCATCGATGCCGAAAAAGAATGATGCTGATAAAAGTAAGCAAAGCCGTGTGGACACCAACTTAACTGATCTTCCTGCGGATCCTGGTTTACACAAAAGGATTTTAGACTACCATCCTAATAATCGTGACGAAGTTCGTAGAGCATATCTTTTAAATGGTCCTTGTCAACCGCGAAGCCATGATTTTCCTTACACATTATTTGGGAAAAAAACACGAAGATTCAACCCTGCTTGGTTTGATCAATTTTCTACTTGGCTTGAGTATAGTGTCACTGAAAATGCATCTTACTGTTTATGCTGTTATCTTTTTAAACCAAGTGTTGGAGATCAAGGAGGCGGTGAGTCTGTTAGGGCATTTTTGTAGCTATCAAGACAGTATTAATATCTTGTACTGTTCTTCTTAGTAGAGGCATGGACATGTCGTGGCCCTACTATATAAAGAAGACTCCTTTGTATCTTGGAAATAACTTGATCATTTTTGTCATTTACACTTTGAAGATCAATATATGGATGACTTGTGTACTCTAGATTTTCTCTCTACATCATTCTTGGTTTCTTGCTAGATTTGGGATTTCACATTTGGTATCAGAGCTAAACAGAAGATTCAAGCAGATCAAAGACCAAATTGAAGATTTTTTACACTAAACTTGAAGAATTCGGATCTGGTGTTCATCACTGTTCATCTGAACACTTATCATTCAGACATAGACTTTTTCTGGATTTTGATTTCTTGGATCAATTCTTGGCATTACTGAACTCGGAATTGATATCTGAACAACATTAATTCTTGGATCATCATCATTTTCTAAACAGAATCATTAGATTTGTTCATTTCTTTGAATTTTCGTTCGAAAACCCTAATTCACTGTTTTGGACTTTAATTCGATTAAATTGATCGAATTAGATCTTGTGATTAACCAAGAAAGTGTGTGAATTTTGATTTCGAGCAAACCAGTACAAAGTTCGTGTTAATTGATCAAGAATTGAGGAAGATTTGACAGATTTAGTGATTTTGATGGTCGAAGTGCAGAATTCGGATTATTCAAAGTGAATTCGGATTATTCATAGTGAATTTGGATCATTCAAGATTTTCGAAGTGCTCAAGTATTGGTTTCGGATCCAGTTAAGCCCGAAATCCGTGGTGTCGCACCCTGTTAAGTTCGAATTCTTGAGGTTTCGAACATAGTTAAGTCCGAATTCCGGTGATTTCGAATTGGTGTACAAGTGTTGAATTCGTATCTGTTAAGTTCGAATTCCGTGATTCCGCACTCATCTACATCCGAATTCTGAGTTGAAGAGTATAATTGGTTTTGATTTTGGCTAAGTATTGATTTCGCATCAAGCTAAATTCGAATTCAAGGATTTCGCATCAAGCTAAATTCGAATTCAAGGATTTCACATTTTGGCCAAGTATTGATTTCGCATTCAGTTGCATTCGAATTCAAGGAATTCGTACTCAGTTGCATTCGAATTCAGGGAATTCGCACCATACTACATCCGAAATCTGAAGGTTTCGAATTCTAAAGCATCCGAAATCTGAAGGTTTCGCACCACTCAGAATTTGTCTAAGTGTTGGTTTCGGACCCAAGTGTTGATTTCTTTCTTGAACAGTTGATTCTAAGTGTAATCTCTGTTACACTTACTGCTTGATCTTCTGAACGATCAATTATCCTAGCTATTTGAAAAGATGTCGAGAGATTTAATGAGTATGGGATCAAAGAATAAGCCTCCAGTTCTTCTAGTGGAAGAATATGCCCAATGGAAGAAGAGAATGACTCAGTTTCTAAATTATCAGAACAGAGATTTAATGGTTTCAATCAAAGAAGGTCCTCACACACCAAAAATGGATATTGGTGGTCAAGCTGAAACTGCTACAAGTCAGTATGTTGCTCCTAGAAGCATTGATAAAGAACCCAGATTTTTTAATCAATATGACAAAGATAGGATTGCAACTGATGAACTGGCTTTGACTTATTTGACTATGGCAATTCCAAATGATATCTACAATCGAGTAGATAGTCGTGACTCAGCAAAAGAGATATGGGATGAGTTAGAAAGGCAGTTTGAGGGATCATCAAAGTCTAAGAAGACCAAAAGGAATCAAAGCATCAATGCTTATGAAGGGTTTAAAGCAAGAGAAGGCGAACCTTTGAAAGAGACCTACAATCGATACAATATCATCCTTAATAATTTGAGAAGAAATGGAGTCGACAAATCAGAATCAGAAATAAATTACAAATTTGTCAAGAATCTTCTACCAGAATGGGATTCCTACTCCATTCAGCTCCAAATGTCAAGGGATATGGATGATGAAAAGTTGACCGACATTTTCAGTATTCTAGGTCAACACGAAGAAAAAGTAAAAGCTGTTAAGGAAAAGGATAAAAAGGTCGAAGAATCTTTAGCCCTTCTGAGTAAACATAAGAAGAGTGAAGCTATGAAAACAAAAGCTTTGATTTCTGGGATGAGCAAGAAGAAGATAAGTTCTGATGATGATGATAGTGGCAGTTCTGGAGATGAAATGACTGATATAGCTGAGAAGTTGGCTTTATTAACAAACAGATTTCAAAACAAGTTTGGCAAAAAGAAGTTTTATTCAAAGACCAAACCTGAGTACAACAAAGCTAACAAGTATAAAAGATTTGAGAAGAAAGAGGAGAAAGAGGAAAGAGTTGAGAAAAAGGAAAAAGAGGAATCGAATGATAGAGATGACCGAAACTGTTTTAACTGTGGAAAGCCAGGTCATTATGCCAGAGACTGTAAGCTTAAGAAGGTGAAGGATTCTGACTATTATCAGCGAAAGGCACATCTGGCAAAAGCAAAAGAAAGTGGAAAGCCAGTCAATGCTGAGGAAGAAATTTGGCTTATGGATTCATCTGATGATGAAGAAGCTCACTTTACTCAAGTAAAGCATAGCTTAATGGCTAAACTAGATGAAGATGACCAGGAATCCGAGGTATCATCTCTTTATTCTTCTGATAATTCTAATAATTCTGATAATGAGTCTGAAACTGAAGATGACAGATATGAAGAAATGCAACTCGTGATAATTGAACTTAATAAGAAATTTGAAAAAGTTCAAAAGGAACTTGAAAATAAGAAAAGTTCAATGATGAAATATCACGATGAGGCACTTCTTTACAAATGTCTTGCTGAAGATAGAGAAAATGAAAAGGAAGTTATTAGAACAAAAGTTAAAACACTTGAACCTGAAATTTCTGAATTGAAGAAGAAAATGATTGATATAAGTGATGAGAATATAGACTGTCAATTTAAAATTAAGATTCTCACTGAAGAAAGAATAGAAGCTCTTGCAAAGATCAAAGAACTTGAAGAGTTAAACTATAAAAGAGGTCAGACTGAGCAAACTCTAAGATTATTAACCAATAATCCAAAAGATAAACGATTTTTTAATCCTAAAATGGGACTTGGTTTATCTGATGTAGAGGTATCAAAGAAAGCGCCTGAAAATTTTTATACAATTGCAAAATTGGATGAAGATTTAAAGGAACCCATTAAAAAGGAAATACCTCTTATATCCAAAATTTTTGTTAAATCTGCATGTTCAACTCCGGATTCTAATAAAGATAAGGATAAGACGGATAAAGGTTCGGAAGAAAAGCCTAGATTCAATACGACAAACTTTAAATATGATGAACTAAATTCCAGTTACAAAACCAAAAAGGTTGAACTAACTGAATTTAGTTTATTATTCTCAAATGAATCTATGGCTAAAACATTTGATTCCAATATCAATGAACCTGAACCTGTTAAATCTGAATCTAATGTTGAAATGGAGTCAAATACAAATTCAGATTCTGACAAAAAGGAGTTTGCTCAAGAAACCTCTTCTGAATTTCCTGATTTGGATTCTGCTTTACGAAAAATTGTTGATTTAGAAAATCAAATTTCTAAATTACAATTAAATTTTGAAATATTAGAGGATGATCATGATAATATTGGGATAAATTTTGATCATAGTCAAAAAGTCAATCTTGAACTTCAAGTTGAGATTCGACGACTTGAATCCCGAATATTAGAATTATCAAAATCTAAAGATTCAATTACTTGTGAAAAGTGTTCAAATCAAAGTGAAACAACAGATCAATCTAATTCTTCAAGTTCGGTCAAAGTAAAAGAAAAATGTTCTTTCGAAGGTAATGAGAAAGGAGAATCATCCGAAACCAAATCTAATTCTTGTTCGAATGATTCTTCTAACTCTAAAAGCTCTAACATTTTTTCTTCAAGTAAAATTGATTCTGGTGTAAAAGTATCTTTAGAAAAAGATAAGCTTTTTGAAGAAAACAAAGCACTTGTTTTGAGATGTGCAAAACTTTCAAATCAGATTTTAGATTTTGAAAAAGTGCTTTTTCTTGAGAAAGAGAAGCATAAAAAGGAAAGAACTGAACTTGAAATTGAACTGAAATATTGTGAAGTATACCATACAAAGTTTTCATCAAATATATCTAATGTCAAAAAGGAACAAGAACTGAAAAGAAAAGAAAAAGAAAAATTATTCGAAACAAAATCAAATGTGTTTCCAAATAATGCTTCTAGTTCTAAGACTTCTAACAATGTTTCTCATTCTTTCTCAGAAATGGATGAAGAAAAGTGCGTGGATCTGAAAGAGAATATTTCAGATAGCGAGAATAGGAATACTGATACTGAGAAATGTATTTCTTCAAATAAAAATTGTACTCATTCATGTAATGTTTACAAAGTTTGTGAAAATAAAAATTCCGCAATTTCAAATTCTATCTTGTTGTCACAAGCAAAAAGAAGAATACATTGTGCTCATTGTTGGGATAACTATTTCAAGCTAAATAGAAATGATCCAAAGAACAAAAAATCTAATACTTCATCCTTTTCTCTAAAATCTTCAGCGAACAAATTTGCTAAAATGTTCGGTTTCAGATCAAAGAAACAGAATAAGAAGAAAGAAACAAAAACAGTTGATGTGAATATGGTTTGGATTCCAAAAGATCAACTTAACAAACCAAATTCACAAAATAACCTTACCTTTAAAGGCAAAATTCAAGGTTCATCAACTGTAATAAACAAACTGATCCGTACTAACAAGAAAGGACCCATACGAATATGGGTACCTAAGATCAGGTAATTATCTTTTTACAGGATCGTCATGTGTGGGTCATTGATTCGGGAGCTTCTAGACACATGACGGGGTACAAGCACTTATTGAACGATTTTACTGTACATCCTGGCGGATCGGTAGGTTTTGGTAACGATTCTAAAGGTCACGTTCGAGGCTACGGAACGTTGAAGAATGACTCAATGCAAATAGAAAAGATCTTGTATGTTGAAGGATTAGGGCATAACCTTTTCAGTATTAGTCAGTTTTGTGACAAGGATTGTAAGGTAATTTTTGACAAAAAGTTTTGTTATGTTGTGGATGAGAATTGGTCAGAGATTTTCAGAGCAAAACGATGCGGCGATCTATATATGATGGATTTCTCGACTCTTGTTGCTTCTAATCAAGTTTGTCTTGTTTCAAAAGCCTCTCAAGATGAATGTTGGTTGTGGCATAGGAGACTCTCACATCAAAATTTTCGAAGCATCAACAAGCTCAGAATAGATGGATTAGTTTCCGGGCTTCCTGAACTGAAGTTTGACAAAGTTTCTATCTGTTCGGCGTGTGAAATGGGAAAGATGAAACACGTCACGCACAAATCCAAAACTTTGTCTAACTGCAACAACGTCTTGGAATTAATTCATATGGATCTCTGTGGCCCTATGAGAACTCAATCAATGGGAGGAAAGAAATATATCTTGGTTATGATTGATGAGTATTCACGCTACACTTGGTTGGATTTTCTTTGACTCAAATCTGAAGCACCTGAGCAAATAATTAAGTTCATAAAAAGGATTCAAATTCTTCTACAACGTCCAGTTCAAAAGATAAGGAGCGACAATGGAACTGAATTCAAGAATGCAACTCTTCAATCGTTTCTTGAATCCGTTGGCATCTCTCATAATTTTTCTGCACCAATTACTCCACAACAAAATGGAGTGGTTGAAAGAAAAAATAGGACGCTTGTGGAAGCAGCTCGGACTATGCTTGCTTATTCGGGTCTTCCACCAAGTTTATGGGCTGAAGCAGTGTCAACCGCATGCTTCACTCAAAACAGGACAATTATTATTAAACATCTTAATAAAACCGCATATGAAATAATCAATAATCGCAAACCTAACATCAAATTTTTGCGTGTTTTTGGATGCAGATGTTTTGTCCTAAAAGATAGAGAACACCTTGCAAAATTCCAAGTCAAGGCTGATGAAGGGATTTTTATTGGATATTCCTTGAATTCTAAAGCATATCGGATCTACAATAATCGTACAAAATCAGTCATCGAGAGCATCAACGTTACGTTTGACGAGAGTGTGACTTTGACTTCTGGACAACACAGTTCAGAACTCGGACAAAAATCTGAAGTTTCTACTCAAAAAGGAGTAGAACATGTGGCGAAAATGTTTTCTAATTCTGTATTAAATAATAATAGTACTAAGGATTTAGATTTGTTATTTCATGATGCATTTGTGGATTATTGTGCAGATATGGAACAACCCATCACATCTGTAAATGCATCTCCACAACAGACGAGTGTGAATGTCTCTGGTCCATCTGACGATGTCGGTGCTAGTACTTCTGGGACAACCAACGAAACTCCAAGTGAACCTACAACTATTCCAGTTTCTGAATCTAAAATTCAGCCTGAAGTTCCGGTTTCAGTAAACACATCATCGGAGGTTCCTATACATGAAATACAACAACCAGAAGTTAATGTACCAGAACCAACACATGTATCTTCAGCTGAATCTACTGAAGAGATTCTTGCAGTTATGGATGAGAATGATTCATCGAACACTCGTGTAGAGATTTCAACTCTTCCCAGTGTACATAAGTGGACAAAAGCACACCCCCCAGCAGATATTATTGGTGATATCAATGATGGAGTGAAAACACGATCTGCGACTACCAACGAATGTTTGTATGTCAACTTTCTAAGCACGTTAGAACCCAAGAAAGCATCTGAAGCTTTACAAGATCCAGATTGGATAAACGCCATGCAAGAGGAGTTAAATGAGTTTAAGCGTAACGAAGTTTGGCATTTGTTGAAGCGTCCTAAAGACAAGACCATTGTTGGAACTAAATGGGTCTTTAGGAACAAGAAAGACGAAGCAGGAATTATAGTCAGAAACAAAGCAAGACTGGTTGCAAAAGGGTATAATCAACAAGAAGGAATAGATTATGATGAAACCTATGCACCAGTAGCAAGGATTGAAGCCATCAGAATTTTTCTTGCATACGCCGCACATAAAAGCATGAAGGTATTTCAAATGGACGTCAAATCTGCGTTTCTGAACGGAATACTTCATGAAGAGGTTTATGTAAGTCAACCTGAGGGTTTTATAGATCCAAAATATCCCAACCATGTCTATGTTTTGGACAAAGCACTCTACGGTTTGAAACAAGCTCCGAGGGCATGGTATGAGACTCTGACTATCCATCTGCTTAAAAATGGATACACCAAAGGTACAATAGATACAACTCTTTTTCTCAAAAGAGAAGGTAAAGATTTAATGTTAGTACAAATATATGTTGACGACATTATATTTGGATCTACAAATCCCGATATGTGTAAAGATTTTGAAGAGGTGATGAAAAGCCGCTTTCAAATGAGTATGATGGGAGAGTTAAAAAAATTTCTTGGTCTCCAAGTGACACAGTCAAAAGAAGGCATTTTCATTAATCAATCAAAATATATAAATGATATGCTTAAGAAATTTGACTTAAATTCCTCTTCCACCATGAAAACTCCCATGGCTACCGGTAAGCTTTTGAACGCTGATTCATCTGGTATATCAGTTGATCAAAAGTTATACCGAGGCATGATTGGATCTTTACTGTATCTAACGGCAAGTAGACCGGATATTTTGTTTGCAACATCTTTTTGTGCACGTTTCCAAGCAAACCCGAAGGAATCTCACATTGTGGCTGTAAAGCGAATCTTTAGATATCTCAAAGGCACAAAAAATTTGGGTCTTTGGTATCCTAAGAATTATAGGTTTGAACTAACTGCTTACACAGATGCAGATCATGCGGGAAATATGATGGACAGGAAAAGCACATCTGGTGCTTGTCAATTCTTGGGAGATAAACTTGTAAGCTGGTCATCAAAGAAGCAAACTTGTGTATCAACATCTACGGCTGAAGCAGAGTATGTGGCCGCCGCTAGTTGCTGTTCACAAGTAATTTGGATGAAAACTCAGCTAAAGGATTATGGATATATCTTCAACAAGATCCCCATTTATTGTGATTCAAAAAGCGCAATTGCAATAACTGAAAATCCTGTTCAGCATTCCAAAACGAAACACATAGATGTCAGGTACCATTTTATCAAAGACCATGTTGAGAAGGGAACGATAGAAATGCACTTTGTACCAACAGAACTAGAACTTGCTGATCTTTTCACAAAACCTTTAGATGAAAAGAGGCTCAATTTTCTAATCAGCAAACTAGGAATGTTGAATCCTTAAGACATTGAGGGGGAGTTCGTGTTCTTGTTTATTTAAATCTATGATCATATCCTAACACACTAGGACCCAAGTGCCATTGGGTACCAAAATCTGCTTAATCTGTTTTGCAGGTTTATCATGTGTTGTACTTACTTGTAAATTCATACTACACACATGACTGAAAACAGAAGAGAAGCGGTGGATTTTTTTTTGAGGAATATTTGTACCATTAAGGGGGAGACAAAGAACTATGGCTTCTAAACATCTCAGTTTAGAACCCGTGCTTCAACGACTATGGCTTCTGAACAATTCAGTTCAGGACCCGTACTTCAAAGACTAAAACTTCTAAACAAATCAGTTTAGAACTCACAATTCTCAGGTAATATCCTTAACTGTTATATCTTTTTAATTCAAGGAACAAGTAGTGAAAGGTAACATTGGATTATATTTTGTTTCTACTACTTTGAAAACTTGAAACTTTACAAATTTAATTCAATGACATGATATTTTCAATCTTCACTCAATGAATTAAATGTGTGCTAAAAGACGCTTTTACAAGAAACTTTGTATTATCTGAGTTGGATCTGCTTCAATTTTCACCTCTGAAATAATCGAAAGGTCAGCAAAACATGAATGAAATTATGCTGAATGCTCAAAGTTATGTGAATCTGGATATATATAGAATATAATGCTCAAAAAAAGCCTATATGTCAGAATGATGGATGGTAATGAAAATATGGAAGAAGCACTATGTTTTAGAACCAAGTGATTGAGATATCATTCATATTTTGTGATGGAAATCCAAGCTTATATAGAATATCATTTAGTTTGAAAGTTTGTATCTGTGGCCTTTCTGGTTTGGGAGAGTAAGTCCTAAGGGGTGCTCGACACCTAGTCCCTAAGATCAACTGGTCTGGGATCGGCTGACCCAAATCCTGCTATAGAACCAGATAGAAAGCCATGTTCTACTGGTACAAATGGGTTTAAGATATATCGATGTGGCCTTTCTGGTTTGGGAAATTAAGTTCTAAGGGGTGCTCGACACCTAGTACCTAGGCCAACTGGTCTGGGATATGCTAACCCAAATCCTGCTATAGAACCAGATAGAAAGTCATGTTTAACGATGTATCTTATTCTTACTAAACTCTTTGATTAAAAGATGCCAATATGCACAAATCAAAAGATGCCAATGTGCACAAAATCAAAAGATGCAAATGAGCACAAACGAAAAGATGCCAATGAGCACACATCTCTTGAAACTTGGGAAAATACAAAGTCGCGATAAACCCGTAAATTTGTGAAAATCCTGATTTTGTACAAATAGTGTGAGTAGAGCAGAGTATTCTTATATGTTTTAGAAATGCATACGCTTTATGCTAATCATATTTCACATGCCAGCACACCAAATAGATTTAATAAAGGGGTTGACACTGAACGTTTATAACTTGATATACAATGATGACTTGTTCTTGAATCCAAACACATGCGTTTGATTTTCAGTTGATTGAAAAATCTGTTAAATTTCTTTAAGCTGAATTTTTTGTGTAAAGCTTTCAAATGATCAGATGTTAGTAGTCATAAAATAAAATTCAATGAATGTTACTTTCCTTGTAAAATGCATTCTTGCTACAATGTCAAATACTGAGCGTTATTGAAATATATGCATACTCTCAGAGGAAGAAAACAAGATACTCCAGAATTCATGTTTTGAGGGGGAGTTAGTTTAATACACAAAGTGATAAGTCTAACAGTTTGGACTCATGTTCAATGAGTACCAAGTTTTCATCTGTCTGTGCAGATTCCTCTGAAGAAAAGACAGCAACTTATGCAATTGTTTAGGGGGAGCAATTTGGCATAAGTCTGTAAGTTAGGGGTTTTTGTATTTGAGGGCTTACAAAGTTTTATCTGATGTGAGATTTGTGGAACAGGTGTTAAATTTTCTGAAAAAGTTGTAATTTTTCATGAATTTATTTGAAGAATTCGATCTCTCAAAGATTCGAATTCAAAGAATTCGAACACTTAAGGAATCGAATTCAAAGAATTCGAACACGTAAGGATTCGAATTCAAAGAATTCGAACACTTAAGGACTCGAATTCAAAGAATTCGAACACTTAAGGATTCGAATTCAAAGAATTCGAACACTTAAGGACTCGAATTCAAAGAATTCGAACACTTAAGGACTCGAATTCAAAGAATTCGAACTCTTAAGGATTCGAATTCAAAGAATTCGAACTCTCAAGGATTCGAATTCAAAGAATTTGAATACTTAAGGATTCGAATTCCATGAATTCGGACTCTTAAGGATTCGAATTCAATGAATTCGGACTCTTAAGGATTCGAATTCAATGAATTCAACATCATCTTTTTCTACTGTTTGCCAAATGGGGTACTCTAAATCGTGCCAAGTGTCCAAATTTTTTAAGTATAAATAGAGTTCAAATGTTCATTTTCCCACTTTTTCACTTCTGGCATTCAATTCGAATTCTCTGAAGAAGAAACTATTCATCATCTTCAATTTCAATCTTCATCTGTTCATATCTTCTTCATCAGGTAACCATTTCGTTTTATTTTAGTATCATTAGATTCGGTTTTTGTATGCCCATCTTTCCATGTAAGTTTTGTCATAAATTTCATTCATCTGTTAGGCTAAAATGTGAAAAATCAGTTCGATTTTCAACTTGTGTTCTTCGTGTTCTTCATGTTCTTCGTGTTTAACTAAGATTTCGAACCCTCCTTTAGAATAGAAATTTTTTTTGGGTTTCGAATCTTATGTTTCATTAAAAAAGAATCGAATTCGACTTAAACTGATGTGTTTAAAAAGGTTCATGTTAGGGTTTCGAACCATTAAGGATTCGAATTCCTTGGTTTCGAACCATTAAGGATTCGAATTCCTTGGTTTCGAACCATTAAGGATTCGAATTCCTTGGTTTCGAACCCTTCAGGATTCGAATTCACTGATTTCGAACTCTTATGGATTCGAATTGCATGATTTCGAACCATTCTAGATTCGAATTGCATGATTTCGAACCATTCTAGATTCGAATTGCATGATTTCGAACCATTCTAGATTCGAATTGCATGATTTCGAACCATTCTAGATTCGAATTCATATGTTCCAATTTGTCTTAGAAGTTAAGTGATGAATTCGCATGCTCCTTGATTCGAATTCCCTGAATTCGGATTCTCTTCAATTCGAATTCATATGCAGATGAATGATTCGAATTCTATACTTGGATATTTTTTTAAATTTTTTTTCAAGTATTTTTTTCTTTCAAAGAGTAATCTTGTCAGAACTGATATCTTTTTTATCAGATGGTTAATCAAGAAGAACAAAGTCACATTCAAGGCTTTGATGATCATATTCCGAGTCTACCCGAACCGACACACGATGTACCTTTACCGTCAACACGATCAGTACATCAATCCCAAGCCGGAATTCATCCAGATCATGCTATCATTCATCCGATCAACTATATTGCAATCATTCCCAACAATCATCACATTGATTTTGATCACATCAACATTCATCCGGTGATAAAGGAAGTGCTCAGGAATCATCCGCTAGCATACGCATTAACGAATACTGTCGTTGTGCCTATGCTATATTTACAGCAAGCATGGAAGACAATAACAACAACTATGGAAGATGGAAGACCAATCTTTGTATTCCAAATAGACAACTTCATCACAAAGCTTGATTTCCAAAGACTAAGAATGATTCTGAGGCTACCTGAACTTGATTCACGAGAAGGAAAGAATGAGTTTGATCCTTTTCCATCTGAAGAAGAAACGTTTGAAGGAATACGAGCTATGGGATACACTGGAAACTTAACTCGGGTGAAGGAATTCCATAAGGCGAACCTACCACCGTTATACTATACAATCTTCTCCATTATTAATCGATGCTTATCTGCTAAACATGCCGGAACAGACAGTGCCAGCGTCGGATTTCTGAAGTTATTTCATGCAGTAGTGTATGATCTTCATGTAGATTATGCAGCTATCTTCTGGCATGAACTGAATGAGAAGATAGATCTTCGCCGACAAAACAAGGGAAAACCTTACATTCCATATATGAGGTTTCTTCAGATTATCATTCATAGAATGCTTCGTTCTAACAGAGAAATTCCAAGACGAGCAAATCATCCTTCTGTGCCCGAGAAAGCTATGCAGTATCTTCAGTTTCGTAAAACTGAATTTGATTATGAGATGCCGTTACCTGAAGGATTTCTTCGATACGCGGATCAGGACGCTGAGTGCATTATCGAGTATAGAGAGTCTATGGTCCAGTCAGAACCGGAGGGACCTACCCCAGACTCAACCCCTAGGCGAGAGGAGTCGGTGAGTGTTCAGGATGCACGGGCTACTGAACGGGGAGAGTCGAGGGAAAACACTGAGAGGGGAACTGGTGGGGATCATACATCTGTACTTGAAAATACAGGGTCATCGTCCGAGGACACACATACAGATGATCTTGTACAACACGATTCTGAGGGAGAAATTCCTAAACACATTGGGAATCCTCCTTTAGTTGAGTACTCTAGTGATAGTACAGAGTCTGATAATGCGTCTGATCCAGCGGAGGAACATCGTGATGATGATGAAGATGACAACGATGATAATGATGATGATCAAGGGAATGCTGGAAATATTGGTGCTGATGCTACTACTGAAGAAAACTGGTTTGGTAACATTTCTGATATCTTTGAATTTCCACAATTGAATATGTCAGATAATATTAATGTGGAAAGCTTAAAATTTGATGACATGCCTTTAATGTCGACTCAAGTTAGTGAAGGAACGGAAGGCATAAGGAGAACCGAGGGAGTATCAGTTGAAAATATATGTGAGTCTGTGAGAGAAACTGAAGAAAAGAATATGGAGAGTGTGAGAGTGTGAGAGATATCCAAACTGTCTATTCCAGAAGGGCAGCCACATCCACCATCAGATCTCATTTGTTGGGATCAGGTGTTGAACAAGTCGTTACTCGCCCAGTAACGCAATTGCACACCTCTGCCAGCTATTCAGCTTCTTCTTCACAAGAAACATCTGATGCGCGTCTTCGTGACCCATCCGGAACACTCAGAGTAGATTCTTTTACAGGACTACAAGGACAGAGTGGAAATCCTACCAGTGCTAACACTATGCCAACACTGAGCGTAGGTCACACAGTTGCAACAACTGTTGTGTCAACGGCAAACCTAAGTGGTGCCGATGTTACTTTACCCGTCTTTGTTACAAGGGAAAACTTCGATGGCGCCCTAAAGGATATTGAAACTATGTTCATCCGGGAGTTACAAGGTGTGAAGAATCAGTTGAAGGGAAAAGAACCGATGACTTATGAGCCAGCTGTACGTCCTCGTCCAGAAATCTATTTGGCTCCGCCTCGAGTACCTCAGTCTTCTCCTATGCAACAACCACCAGTGGATCAAAGTGTTGATGAATTAAGGGATTTATTCTATGCCAAACTGATGTCTATGAGTCCTGAAGATCAGCAAAGTAAAACCTTGTTATCTCTACTTCAGAATTTCCAATCTACTCCAAATCCACCTCCACCTACACCTTCAGTTACACCCACACAGTTTCAAGCATTATCCAAAGAGTTATCCACTTTCAAGTCTGAAGTTGTGAAATCATTAAGTGATATGAAGCAGTCAATTGTTGAGTTGAAAGCATTAATGGAACAGTCGTGTAAGACTCAAGCTCAGGGTAATAAAAGAAGACATGATCAGGATCCCGATGATCATGATCATGAGGGGGAGATGAGTAAGAAGAGAAGAGCTGAGTCAGAAAGCTCTCAAGGTCAGAAGAAGAATCCGACTGTTGCTGAAATATCTGAGATGTTTGAATCAGGTGCTATGGGTGATCAAAGCGGAAAACATATCGTATTATATGTTGATCCGAATATAGAACCAACGGTTGAAAAGCCTGAGGTAAATGAGAAGGAGATAAGAGAAGTGGTTGATCGATTCGTGCAATCTGTGGAATTGATTGAAATTAGTTCTGATGATGAAGAAGCTGATGAAAATGCAAAAGATTATGATCGGTATTGGAAGGTTAAGGAAGAAGACGAACCACTTCTGATACTTACTTATGAGCCAGAAGATCAAGGTGTTGGATTTACTGAAGAAGAGGTTGATATTTTGTCAGAGATATATGGGCCACAAACTCCTGAAGAAATTATCTTTAGCCCTGTTCACTCACCCGAACATATCTCAATCACTTTGATTTCAGATCAACCTTCTATTACTCCTATAAACATTAACCTTAACCAATCTACTTCAACTCATACCACTACACCAATATCTGAATCAATTCTAACTTCTAAATCCATTCCTATTCAACCTGAATCACAACCTTCCTATAATCCATTCTTTAAAGAACCTAAACTTGAAGATTCTGAACCTCCATCTTCTGCACATCCTATACCACCTGTTAATCCTATCCATGACGAAACTGGTCCTTCCAATACAACTGATCAACCTGGTCCATCATCCTCACGAAGCAGAAAATTGACTGAACTCGAACAGCGTGAAAGAACTTTGTATTTGAGAACACCATTCTTAGAAGAGTCTGAAAGAAGACTGTTTGTGCACAGAATCAGAAGTCTAAATCCCTACGCCGTGTTGGGAATTACTGATCAGACAGCCGAATACAAGTTCGAGTATATGTATTTTCTGAGAGACAAGTGCCAAAAAAGGAGAGAGGTGAGGAGCAAGAAGTTGATTGTGTCTATAAAGGAGGTAACAACTAGATTGTATTACAAATTGTGGTATCCAGAGTTTTTAGTTCAGAGACAGGATTGCAGAGATTACAGGTTCACTGAAGCTGATTTCTGTCATTTAACCATGGAAGATTTTGAGTTCATGTATCATCATTTCAGAGATCTTCAGATCAGAAGGGAAAATGTAACTCTTGCACTGAATGCCATCAAAAGATTTTTGAGAAGACACGTCTTGTTCACACAGTGTCATGATCTACAAATGGCCGTGGAGAGTTATCAGCCAAGAGTCAATTTGTTGAGGCCTAATCAAAGTCTGCCTGGATTGATGAAGATGACTCTATTTGCTGTGATTGGAGAACCAGAGTTTGGTGTTGTGTTCAGTAATGGTGCAAACAAGATATTCATTCGGTTTAATGAGTTGGAAAAATATTCTGATGGTACGCTTAAAATTGTAAGACTTCAGTTAGTCGAAAAGCTTAAAAGACATGATGCTGAACGAAAAGTTAATTGGATGTCTTCAAGACCTAGAAGAGTTTTGTCAAGAGCCATTGAAGAGATAGATGAAAAATTGAGTTTCAGAATGGCTATGCGAAGGATTGAAACGCATCTTGGATTTCGAAGTAGAAGAAGACCCTTTCTGCCTTGATAGCTAAGGGGGAGATTGTTAGGGCATTTTTGTAGCTATCAAGACAGTATTAATATCTTGTACTGTTCTTCTTAGTAGAGGCATGGACATGTCATGGCCCTACTATATAAAGAAGACTCCTTTGTATCTTGGAAATAACTTGATCATTTTTGTCATTTACACTTTGAAGATCAATATATGGATGACTTGTGTACTCTAGATTTTCTCTCTACATCATTCTTGGTTTCTTGCTAGATTTGGGATTTCACAGAGTCTTTTGTTGGTTTAGGCTTCACAAATTGGTCGAAGAAAGAAAAGCTTACAATCCATGTTGGAGGCGTTAATAGTTCTCACAACCAAGCTTGGGGCAAGTGTGAAGCTTTGTTGAACAAAAAGCAACACACTGAATCTGTTATCATCAAACACTCAGACCAAGCTAAGAGGGATTATAAGTTACGATTGATTGCATCGATTGACTGCATCCGGCTTCTTTTGAAACAAGGTCTTGCATTTCGAGGCCATGATGAATGTGAAGATTCAAGTAATAGAGGGAACTTTCTTGAACTATTACAGTTTCTGAGTGATCATAATGAAAGCATCAAAGAAGTTACTCTTAATAATGCTCCTGAGAATTTGAAGCTGACTTCACCGGATATCCAAAAGGACATTATTAATACTATTGCAACAGAAACAACGACACTTATTGTACAAGATCTTGGTAATGATTTTTTCGCGGTGCTCGTCGATGAATCTCGCGATGTTTCAACCAAAGAACAAATGAGTGTCGTGTTGCGCTATGTGGATAGAAAAGGATGTATAATTGAGCGCTTTTTAAGTATCGAGCATGTTCCAAACACTACATCTCTCTCGCTCAAGGTGACACTTGAAAATTTGTTTTCAAGACATGGATTAAGCATCTCTAAACTGCGTGGGCAAGGTTATGATGGGGCAAGTAATATGCAAGGTGACATTGGCGGGCTCAAGACACTAATTTTGAACGAAAATACAAGTGCACATTATGTTCACTGTTTTGCTCATCAACTTCAACTTACTCTTGTTGCGGTAGCGAAAAAGCACTCAAAGATCTCCGATTTCTTTTTCTTAGTAAACAATATTTGCGTTTCCGGAGACTAGCACTGAGTTGCTTATTTCCAGGGCGTGTCTAAATCCAAGCGACGTTTTTTCTGCTTTAGATAAGAGGAAATTGATCCATCTTGCTCGTTTCTATACGGATGATTTCTCTGACATGGACCTTTTGATACTTGATGATCAGCTTGAGGCTTATATCGTTGATATGCGGACTACATAAAAGTTTTCTAACCTAAAAGGGATCAGTGAACTTGCACAGAAAATGGTTGAAACAAAAAGGGATAAGGTGTTCACTCTCGTGTATTTGCTTATAAAACTAGCAATGATATTACCTGTTGCAACTGCGACTGTTGAGAGAACATTTTCTGCTATGAACATCGTAAAGAATAGATTGCGCAATAGAATGGGGGATCAGTGGATGAAAGATTGCTTGGTTACTTATACTGAAAAGAATGTTTTTTGCTGAAATTGATAACGAATATATCATTGATAGGTTCCAAAAAATGAAGACTCGTCGAGGTCACTGTTAAATCTGTAAAGGTCAAATGTAAAGGTCAAATATTATCAATATTATATGACATCGATGTTTTTGCTATTTTCATATTGTTGACTTTTCTTTATATGAGGCTCCCCCGATACAAATTCCTGGCTCCGCCCCTGTATACTTTATTAGGGTTTTTTGTAAAACTTTTGTAATTGCCCTATTTATATTTTACATAAATATTTCTTTTTTTAAATGTTATTTGATTATCAAACTAGTTTTTTCAACATAATTTGAACGAAGTTCTCTATGATCACCTAAAAGCAAATTTAGTTCCATACTTTGATTCTAAATATAATTTATCCTATTTGTTAATTTCATTCCGTTTAAATAATTATATTCAAGGTTCTAAATGGCGTGAGACGTGGTGTGGCGGCGAGGCCAAGCCTCAAGCCTTAGGAGCCACGGCGAAGCCATGACGTTTTCAAGGCGTGACTTATGGCGTCAAATTTCTAATTTATATATAATATTATATATTAAAACATATTTTTTTCAGTGTTACTCAATGAGTCAATAGTAATAAGCAAGTTAAAGTAGGTTATATATTAAAAACTTGCAAATATAACATTAAAAACGTAAAGAAAAATCAAATATAGCATTACGAAAACTGCGCATTAGACCATGGCGTGCCACGGGCTTAACGTGGCGTGAGACACAAGCCTTGGTGTCATGGCGCGCCATGACAGCTGTGCGACGAGTTATTTAGAACAGTTATTATATTCAATTATATTTCTATAGCAACCAATCGTGAATTAGTTGGGAAGAATACAGCACGTGAGATGCATGTACCCCATGTTTGTAATAAATAAACAGAAAAGGAGATACAAACAAACACTTGACTGTTGACGCAAGGGAATGGGAATTGAAAATTACACGTGCTCAGAATAACCAACGACAAAAAAGAATGAAATATGATTAAATTAAAAATATATATATATATATACTAAACGTTGTGTATTATTAACCAACATATTTGATAAAGCTAAAAAAAACTTATTAGAATGTTTGATTGCATTGTTTGATATTTTTTTTTATCATAGTTGATTTGTTAATTTAATTAGATGAGATTAAATAAAAATTAATTAAACTATTAATTAGTTTCATCAACATCAGCACCAACAACAACAGTAATAATATTACTAATCTATGCTAATAATACAAACAACTAGCAATTTACTTAAGTGTTGTGTGGGCCTGATTTTTTACAAGTAATATAAAAATGATATATTTATCTATAATATATGTGGTATTTGTTATTGTTATCTTCGGTTTAATTTGAAACTTAATTTCGTATAGCTATTTAATTATTATCAAATATCTAAAATGTTTTTTTAGATAAATCGAGTAAAAAAAACTTACAGTGTTAACTGTTACATGTACTTCTGATTTCTTCTACTATGATCGATGTATAAGAGGACACCATGTTTTAATATAAAAGAAAAGAGATATAGTTGTGACTTGTAAGAAAGTTGATGTGTTTTAAGACACTATTAGATGTTTGACAATATAATAAAAAAATGTGATGAAGTTGATCAAACTCAGAATAATTTGTATTCTTTTGTGGGAACCAGAAGGCAGAAGGCAAAACTAATAGAGATGAAATAATTTAGAGGCTGTTTGTTTTTTGATTTTCAGCACTTATTACCTCTTATCACTTAATCGGTCAGACGTTTTTGAAATAAGTGTGTTTGTTTTTCTTTTGAATTTAGACCCACTTAACACTTAAAATGATCTGTAAAAAAAGTGGCAACCTAACCACTTATTTCTATGATTAACCCTTCAGACCTCCGGTCCTCTCGCCTCTTTTATCTGTAGATATCTCAACCCCAAATCTGCAAAGCAAGTCGATCAATCTCCAAATCTTCTCGATTTAGCATTTGTTTGGTATGTGTTATTTGGTAATGTGTTTGATAATTCCTTTTCTTTCTTTGCTGCTGATTTTTGCTATTTTTCTGTTGTTTTGTTGTTGTTCAATGTTGTTTGATGTTGTTTCATGCTGTTTTTGCTGTGTAGTTGTTGTTTTTGCTGTTGTGTAGTTGCTGTTTTTTATCTTCAATGTTGATTGATGTTGTTTATGCCTCATTTTTTGTAGGATAATAGTATTGAGTTTTGGAGATAATTTGGATTGTTGAAAGTGGGTTTTATTGAGTTTTTGGAGATAATTTGGACTATTGAAGGTAATTCAGACATTTGTCAACTTACAAAAACAAACGGTCTTTTTTTTTCAAATTTCAGACTTCATCAACATCTCTTAAAAATCAGAAGTGAAATCAGATTTCAGACTTCAACACCTCTTAAAAAACAAACGCCACCTTAGTAATAAAGAGATGGATAGACGAAGAGGGGGTGAAGGTAAAAAAATTGCGATAAACAATGACTTTAATACCTACAAGGTAATTGAAAAGTTTGAAATTAAGTCTAAAAATTAATTATTGTTTATAAAATTATCAAATTGAAAATTTGCAAAACAAAATTAAAAATAGATATTGAGGAGGAAAAAGTAAAGATACAAAATTACAAAACCAAAAATAGATATTCAGGAGAAAAAAAGTTGAGTAAAAGAGAAAATGTATACAAAATTACAAAATTAAAGAGGTTTTAAGCTTATAAAAATATCAGATTATGGCTATGTTTGACAAACTAGGCCATAAATTAGCAAGTAGCTGATAATAATGTATGTATATATGTTTATTTCGATTATTAAAAGAATAAAATAATTCTAGCTAAGCAAAAGATGGCTGGAACGGTAATATAAAAATAAATTACCGACTCACATAGTCACGTGACCTGATGTGTGGGAAATATACATATACGGATGGCAGAATGGAGGTTAAGGTTGCAATGATTTTAACAATGGGATGGGACCACCTATATATATATATATATATATATATATATATATATATATATATATACTACATATATAAGCATATACACCTAAAGTCTTAAAGACAACATTTTATGCACATGGTACAATCATTTTAAGCATGATTTTCAAAAAACTCTTAATTACTACTTTTAAATCACAATGTACAAGTTCTTTGTGCAAGATTTTTAAAATCGGCCTAATGAAGAGAGGTGAAGGTACAGCAGCCCAACCCATGATTTCTAACCTCGACACGCAAGCCAATGAGCCATACCTTTTTATCATAACCATATTTCAAGCCCATGCTTTCTAACCTCAACACGCAAGCCATACCTTTTTATGATAACCATGTCTCAAGCCCATGCTTTCTAATCTCAACTCTCCTTCAGTCAAGAACGCTCTAAACTGGCTGGAATCTACCATATTGTCACCACCGTTCAAGAACAGAAGAATTCTCTGAGGATCGTTAACCTATTGTAAGTTTCTATCCTCTTCAAACCCGTTGATTTCTATTCACTAAAATCTAACCTCTTGATTTTTCCATCTGTACCCACTTCGTTAAAACCCTAGATACCGACCAATACAAAGAATTGAAAATGCGTTTGTTTCTTGGTGTTGCTGCTGCTTCCACAGATCCTCCTAAATTTATTCATTTATGTTATAAACCAAACTACCTATAGAGGGAAAGGGGTTGACTCTTGACAAGTAATAAATCAATTTTTTTTGTAAAAAAATTTAGGGGTTTCTGCGTTGCTTATTGTATTCGATGACTGGTTTTTGAGTTTTCATTTTTTATTTGGTTATTTTGTATTCAATAGTGAAAATGGCGGACACCAAGGCAATGACTATCCTTAAAAAGAAGTTCATGATAGAGAGGCTTCTTTCCAGGAAGCAATTCGTGAGTTATTTGCACAACTGCAACTTTTGATATGTAATAATGCTAATCGTTTCTTTGAAGTTAACTTCTTTTCACACACATTGTGTTTTTTGGTGCACGTATTTCTGTAAGGACTGTGGGAAGCAAGTTTATCTCGATAAGCAATTATGAGCACCGAATTGCATTAGATTCTCTTGGTTTTGCTAATTCAGCTTGAGTATGATTCTGTTCTTTGGCCAATTATTGGGCTGTTGGTTTTTGTTTGATATGTGTATGTGCTTGATTTTGTAAAGAAGATACGTTGCTAATTACTGTATTAAGTAGCTTTTTACACCGGTATAGTTAGGCATACTGATAACTCTATTTTTAGAGTTATTATTTCCATTTATTTTCCACTTTATTTTGTCAATTTTAGCCATTTCACTTCTAAAAACCCCCATTCTTGGTATGATTTACGAAAACGAGCAAAAGGAGTGAACCATGGTCTTTAATAAATTATTTGGGGAAGTTTTGGGTGTTTTCTCGCTTTTTCATCCGCAGTGACGTATACAGTGCCCACTCCGGTTCCCCACTCTTCGAGCTGATCAAAAAGAAATCAAAAAGAAACTTTTAGTTGGGATCTAATTTTCTGGAGGAGGAAGGTTCATATGGCAGAGAAATGGCTGGAGAAGTACAAGGTAGTTCTCATTGAAGATAGCATCAAGTACACCTCTTTGTACTTGGAGATTGACTTGGAGAAGGGACCATTGGATAAAAGAATTGCACAAGGAGCTGAATTCTGCCACAACTCAGCAGTCTTTACCCATTGGAAGACCCACCTCTTTTGTGTAATACCCAACTCCTTCTCCTAGTATATAAAGGAGCACTTGGGTGCCATTAAATGGATGCTTGGTTTTCATCCTTGAATACTTTTAGTCTCAAATTCTCTCAACTACCACATTAGCTTTAGTCTTTTATTTACTGCAGTAACTAGCTTTAATTTTCAGTAATTTACTTTCTTAGTTTAAATTGTAGTTCGTATTACACAGTGCAGGGACGACTTCTCGTTCCCCACTGTGAGCAGTTAACTCAAGTCACTTTCAGTTTTATTATGTGCAAATCTTCATCTTTTGTTTTCTTTACTTCGGAAATGTTAGGCTAAACATCCTTTGGGATGTAGGAAGGAGAAGTACCTGGATTTTATCAAAAATGCTTGAGTAATCTTTATACTTAGAATATTTGTTGTTTTGGTCTTTCATTCTCGATATTTACCCAAGGATGCGAACAAGCTGATCACTTGCAAGGATCTAAAGTCTAGTTCTTAACTTAGAAATAAGTAGAGCGCAGTGACACGAGCTTGAATGATGCTAGGGGATTCGAAAGAATTCTTTTGACACTTACGAAAGTGAGGTCGGCACAGTGAGCTAATCTCTGCCCACTGGAGTAGTAGGCAAGCTAATTTGTGTATTAAAAACACTTAGAGTATTTGTCTCTACACATTCCATCGAGGCCTGAAAAGGTCCATTTAGAGATTACCATTGACAAAACAACAAGTACTAAGAGTATGGGATTTTTATCTAACGGTGTGAGTATTTTGTAACCGGGCTTTTCTAGCGAAAATGTCCACCACGAATACGAGGATCACTCTAAGGACCGAGTATTTGAGATAAAATTTAGGGAAAATCCAACCTACATTCCTCCTTTTTAGCATTTAGTAAATCGTTTCAAGTAGCTATTTTACCAAACCAAACCAAAGTATTATTTTCCTCTCTAGTTGAAACTTGTAAAAGGAGCTCATGAGAACCGTATTGTCTTGATTGTCCAGTCTCTGTGGATTCGATTCTGGTATTTTACCAACTATTACTTGCTGTGACGATCATAGTGGACAGTGTACACTTGCACTTCCCATTGTGGATAGTTTGCAACCCACTGCGATTAAAACACACATTTCGCACGTAACAAGTTTTTGGCGCCGTTGCCGGGGACTGGCGTGATTTTAAATCTCAAGACATTAGTTTTTGTTCGAGCCCGAGTCACTAGTTTTTCTAAGCTGTTCGTATTGTATGCCACGGCGACAACTCGAACATTTGGTTCCAATAGATCTCGAAATAGAAAAAACGTTGCGAAAAACACGAAGAAGCAAGAAAACAAATCGACAACCTCCTGTGATCCCCACTGTGAACATGGCTGCAGTACCGCCACCTATAGTGGAGACCACAATCACGATTGCCGATAACAAAGATCGAAAAATACGGGACTATGCTACTTCCGGAGTTGGTGATTTAAGCTCCGGAATTTTGAGACCCAATATTGTTGCAACGCATTTTGAACTCAAACCGGTGATGTTTCAAATGATCCAAGCCATGGGTCAATTTGGAGGATCGCCATCTGAGGATCCGCACTCGCACTTAAAATCTTTTTTAGAAATGACCGATTCCTTTCAATTGCAAGGTGTTAGTGATGAGGCATTAAGACTAAGGCTTTTCCCTTTTTCATTAAGGGACAAAGCAAAATCTTGGCTGAACGCACATGCACCTCACTCGATAACCACTTGGCAAGAACTTGCCGATAGATTTTTGCAAAAATACTTTCCTCCAACAAGGAATGTTAGATTTCGAAATGATATAATTTTATTTAGACAAGAGGAAGATGAGGCTGTTTCGGATGCATGGGAACGATTTAAAGATTTACTTCGAAAGTGCCCACATCATGGCATCCCACATTGCATCCAATTGGAGACCTTTTACAATGGTCTTTCCAATGCAGCCAAAATCATCTTAGATGCAACAGCCGGTGGAACATTTACGAGTATGACTTACAACGAAGGATATCAAATCTTAGAAAAAGTGTCCAACAACAATACCGAATGGTCAAATCCGAGAGCACCCATGTCTAAGACCAACACCATAGATTCCGAAGCACTCAAAACCATGAATGCACAATTAGTGGCCTTGACAAAAATCGTTTTAAATCAAAATCGAGGCCAAGTCAATTCCGCAACCCATCTCGCTGATAACTGCTCCCTTTGTGGAGAGGAGCGTGTTTTCGACTTTTGTCCAGCAAACCCCGAATCTGTTAATGTCATAGGGACCAACCAAAGGAACAACCCTTATTCGCAGACTTATAATCCAGGTTGGAGAAATCATCCGAATTTCTCTTGGTCCGGTAATCAAGGACTCCAACCCCAAGGACCGAGTCACATCCAGCAAAGACCATACAATCCCCCGGGATTTCAGCAACATCACAGTGGGCAATCCCCACATCACAGTGGGCAATCCCCACATCACAGTGGGCAGTCCCCACAACCATACCAACCACGATCCAACCAACCAGCTGAGGCTCAACAATCGATCGAGTCGATTCTCAAAGGTTTTATGAATCAAACCCAAGCAGCCATTAGGAATATAGAGACCCAAGTAGGACAGCTAGCCGTTGAAGTTAAGAATAGACCACCAGGAACGTTACCGAGTGATACCGAGCAAGCTAGAGTGATAGGAAAAGGACCAGAACATGTCAAGTCCATAACTTTAAGGAGTGGAAAGGATCTGAAAAATATCATTTTTGAATCTGATGATTCGCCTCAAAAACCCACTGTGAGCACCTCAGTGGGCACTCCTCAAGTCACTGTGATCCCCACAGTGGGGACCGACATCCCTGACCTTCCCACTTTTGGACCTGTCCCAAAGACTACTGTTCCAAAGCCAATACCACAGCAAACTCAGATTGACCCACGAAACATTCCATTTCCTCAAAGAATGAAGCCTAAAAATGTCGATGTTCAGTTTAAAAAATTCTTAGACATTTTTAAGCAACTTCACATTAACATACCCTTGGTAGAAGCTCTCGAGCAGATGCCAAGCTATGTTAAATTCTTAAAAGATATTTTGAACAAAAAGAGGAAGTTGGGTGAATTTGAAACTGTGGCTTTGACCGAAGAATGTAGTGCCCTCCTAACAAGCAAGATTCCACCTAAGTTGAAAGACCCGGGTAGTTTCACCATTCCATGCATTATAGGAGGACAAGAAGTAGGCCAAGCACTCTGTGATTTAGGAGCTAGTGTCAACTTGATGCCTTTGTCCATTTTTAACAAGTTAGGGATTGGAGAGGCTAGACCCACAACCGTGACATTACAACTAGCCGACCGATCCATTGCCTACCCCAAGGGAAAAATAGAAGACGTTTTGGTCCAAGTGGATAAATTTATCTTCCCCGCCGATTTTCTTGTTTTAGATTATGAGGCCGATAAAGAAATCCCAATCATCTTAGGACGTCCGTTTCTTGCAACCGGACGTACTTTGATCGATGTGCACAAAGGAGAACTCACGATGCGAGTTAATGACCAAGAGGTAACTTTTAATGTTTTCAAATCTCTCAAATATATAGACACCGAAGATTGTTTTGCCTTAAGTTCGATTTATGAAACCCACAATTTTGGCAATTTGCCCACAGTGGGGAGTACAGTTCCCACAGTGGGGATTGACAGTGAGCACTCTGAATCAGAGAGTAATGACACTTTTAAGGATGAGTGTAATAAAATGGTTGCAGCTTTTGAACCTCTGGACTTCAAGGATAGAGATGTTCAATCCCCTTCAATAGAACAACCTCCCGAGTTAGAGCTTAAACCATTGCCTTCCCATTTAAAGTATGCTTATCTCGCTAAGGATAATAAACTTCCCGTCATTATCTCTTCCAAACTTAGTGAGAAACAAGAACAACTTCTGATTGATTTGTTGATAAAGCATAAGGGAGCAATTGGTTGGACCATAGCGGACATTCGAGGGATTAGCCCCTCTTTATGTCAACATAAGATTAACTTGGAGAGTGACCACCCGGGGAAAGTCCAACCCCAAAGAAGGTTGAACCCCATCATGATGGAGGTAGTTAAGAAAGAAGTCTTGAAATGGTTAGATGCCGGTATTATCTATCCCATTGCCAGTAGTAGTTGGGTGAGCCCCGTTCAATGTGTCCCTAAAAAGGGAGGAACAACAGTGGTCAGAAATGAAAAGAACGAACTCATTCCAACTAGGACTGTTACGGGATGGAGAATATGCATGGATTATAGGCAACTGAATCTAGCAACAAAGAAAGACCATTTCCCGTTACCTTTTATTGATCAAATGCTTGATAGATTAGCGGGAAAGGAATTTTATTGTTTTCTAGATGGATACTCCGGATATAACCAAATCCACATCGCACCCGAAGACCAAGAAAAGACCACCTTTACTTGTCCATATGGTACTTTTGCATTCCGGAGAATGCCTTTTGGTTTATGTAATGCTCCCGCTACTTTTCAACGCTGTATGATGGCCATTTTTACTGATATGATAGAAGATACCATAGAAGTTTTTATGGACGATTTTTCTGTGATTGGCACATCATTTGATAACTGTTTGAGGAATCTAGAAAAAAGTTTGGTGAGATGTGAAACCCACGACCTTATTCTAAATTGGGAAAAATGTCATTTCATGGTCGAAGAGGGCATCGTTTTGGGTCATCTTGTGTCGAAAAAGGGTTTGGAAGTTGATGAAGCAAAACTAGAAGTAATCTCCCAACTTCCCGAGCCCACAACGGTAAAAGGCATTCGCAGTTTTTTAGGTCACGCAGGTTTCTATAGGAGGTTCATAAAAGATTTTTCCAAAATAACTAAACCCCTATGTAACCTGCTGCAACATGAAAGAGAGTTTGTTTTTACCAAAGAATGTAGAAACGCATTTGAAATAATCAAAAATGCCTTAGTTACTGCACCCATAGTGACCACTCCTGACTGGTCACTCCCATTTGAAGTCATGTGTGACGCCAGCGATTGGGCTATAGGTGCAGTACTAGGCCAACGAAAAGATAAGATTTTTCATCCAATATACTATGCAAGCAAGACTTTGATCGAGGCTCAAATCAACTACACTGTAACCGAAAAAGAACTACTTGCAGTAGTTTTTGCTTTTGATCGTTTCAGGTCTTACTTAATTGGAGCAAAGGTCATAGTACACACCGATCACGCAGCCATCAAATATTTGATCAACAAGGCTGACTCTAAACCGAGGTTGATCAGATGGGTGCTGTTGCTGCAGGAATTTGACCTCCAGATCGTCGACAGAAAAGGAACAAGCAATCAGGTTGCTGATCATCTGTCCAGGCTCGAGAAGACAGTGGGCACTGTTGACCCCACTCCTGACCCCACTCCGGTAAAAGAAACTTTTCCCGATGAACAATTATTATCTGCGCAACATCATAATGAAACTCCTTGGTATGCTGATATTGCAAACTTTTTAGCAAGTGGATTTAAGCCCCACGGGATGAGTGGACAACCATTCAAGAAATTTTTACACGACACACGACAATACGTTTGGGACGATCCCTTCTTGTACAAGATAGGGGCGGACCAAATATTAAGGCGTTGTGTCCATGGGAGTGAACAACATCAAATACTCCATGGTTGTCACACATCCCACTACGGTGGCCACTTCGGTGGAAACCGTACCGCAGCAAAAATTTTGCAAAGTGGATTCTTTTGGCCCACTGTTTTTAAAGACTCATTTGAATTCGTGAAAAATTGTGAGCAATGTCAACGTACGGGGAATATATCGCAAAGAAATGAAATGCCTCTTAACAACATTCTAGAGGTCGAACTTTTTGATGTATGGGGGATAGATTTTATGGGACCTTTTCCAAATTCCAACAATAACTTTTACATCTTGGTTGCGGTAGATTATGTTTCAAAATGGGTAGAAGCCATTGCTTGTCACTCCAATGATGCTAACACTGTGGTGAAGTTCTTACACAAAAATATATTCACTCGCTTCGGAACACCACGAGCATTAATTAGTGACGAAGGCACCCATTTTGTAAACAAAGTCATGGCCTCGGTTCTTGCTAAATATGATATTCATCATAGAGTGGCCACCGCATACCACCCACAAACCAATGGGTTGGCCGAGCTTTCAAATCGTGAGATCAAGGGAATTTTGGAAAAAGTTGTTAAGCCACACCGTAAAGATTGGTCAATCAAACTCGATGATGCTCTTTGGGCCTATCGAACAGCCTATAAAACTCCTCTGGGAATGTCTCCATTCAAATTAGTTTTTGGCAAAGCTTGCCATTTACCGATTGAATTAGAGCACAAGGCGTTCTGGGCCCTTAAAGAGCTTAACATGAGTGAGGATGCCGCGGGAATCAAAAGGAGTCTGCAAATACATGAGCTAGAGGAGTTGCGATATCACTCCTATGAGAATGCAAAGTTGTACAAGGAAAAGACCAAGATGTGGCACGATCGTCGAATCAACCATAGGGAGTTCATGGAAGGACAACAGGTACTATTGTTCAATTCTCGTCTCAAACTCTTTCCAGGTAAACTTAAATCAAGATGGACGGGACCATACACCATTGTCAAGGTGAGTCCTTTCGGAACAGTGGAGTTGAAATCCCCACAATCGGGTCAAACCTTTAAAGTCAATGGGCAAAGGGTAAAGCATTTTTTGCATGAAAGTGCCCACATCCCTGCCCACTCTCCACCTCGCTATGGTTAAGCAATGTCACAACCGTTTGTAAATATTTTATTTCAGTTATTTGCTGTCTTTTTATTATTTTTGGTCTTTTTAATTCTGCATGGTAGTTTGTTTTAATGTGTGTAGGAGAAATTGCCGCTTTTTGGAGGAAAAATCAAGAAAAAGCTTCGCAGTGGGGAGATGCATGTCCCTGCGTTCCTCACTCTCGGTCTGGCATAGGAAAAGACGGTTTGGGAGGGACCCACGGCTGACGCACATCATGCTTTTTCTTACAAACATCAACTTTTCCTGCCACTTGTCAAAAGCCCACCTATTCCCAAGATAAACCATCATTATCTTTTTCTCTCTCTACTAACCGTCCCCAATCAACTCAAAAACCATCACCCTCAAATCAGATTTTTACTTTAATTTCCCTAAACACACCAAGTTTCTTCATCTTCTCCATTTCTCTCTCAAAGAAAACCCACAAACCTAAAACCCTTCCTAAAACCCTTGAAAAAAAAAATGGCGAGAAGCAAAAGATTGAACATCCGGCACGATGCACCCACACGAGCAGCCGTACGCCGTCGTCTCGCAGAAGAAAACCCGCCGGAAACTGTCACCGGCGATCTAAATGAATCACCACCTATTTCCAGTGACAACCCCATATTTTCCGACGATAACCCCATAACATCCGGCGTACCTGATGCGGATTCTTCTCAAATCTCCGACACTAGTGTCACCCAATTCGAAACCGAGGCATTGCTGGCCGAAGAAGAAGAGAAGCGATTGGCAGAGGAGTTTGAGAGGCGAATGTCGGTCATTCGAAAGCGAAAGGAAGAGGTTGAGAGGAGACGACGAGAAGAAGAAGAAAAGCGCAGAAAAGAAGAAGCAAGATTGAAGGCTGAACAAGCAAAGATCTTAGAGGAAGAAAGGAAAAAGGCGGAGGGAGAGATTTTTACTGAGGAACAAGAACTGCTGAGGAAAGTAAATTCTGATTATGAAGAGGAATACAGAAAGCTTGGGGATAGTATTGAGCAGAGCAGAGTGGGGAAGACTGCCCACAGTGGGGAGAGTCCTGTTCTACGAGCATTAAAGAAGAGGAGAGTGGTCACCAGGTCTACGGTGACCACGACACCGAGGAAATCAGCAAAAAGATCATCAAAAAAAGACGCAGGTGTACCCTCCGCTGTGGAGGATCAGTGGTTCGACTCAACAAGCAACATTAGTGTGCAGACCATTCGCAAGATGGGAAGGCATATCAACACTCCTCCACATGAACATGAAGAAGAGATTCCCACAGTGGGGACTGTCCGGCCCACTGTGATCATCGCTGAGGAGCATGATGTGCGGACTGCGGATACATCGAGGCGTCAGACTGAGGCAGGTTCGTCCAGCAACCAAATGGGAGAGATTTTGGCAGCTTTAAAGAAGCTCACATACAGGATCGAGTTGCTGGAAAGTGAGCAGCGATACCAGAACCGGGCCACGCAGAAATTTTGGATGTATACAAGAGAACGAGATGAGGTGACGGGCCTGATGATGAAAGAGGCCAACCCAATGCTAGCTGCTCAGCTACCAGAATTCCCGAAAGATATCTGCCCGGTTAATGACAGTGAGGATGAGTTCGATGATGATGATGCGGATCTGTCACCGCAAGCCACCCAAACCCCGTGAATGGTTTGTTTTTTTTAAAACAATGGTTTCGCTCTTTTGCTCACCAAAAACAATTTTATTTTGTTTGGTTGATCTTTTTGTGCCTATGGCTAGGCATTGACACTATTTGCTGTTTTAACTTTTTAAATATCGATGCATGAAAATCCTACCGGTAGGTAGGTACTTTTGGGTACTAACATATTGATTGTTTGAATGCTTGTTTGACCTCGTTTCCATTTCAAGGTACAACTTTCGGCTTCCGACTTAAAAGGTCACTTTTGTAAGTACAAATCTCAACTTGTCCCGTGAAATGATATAGGCCATTTTTCGCATCCAAACCACCACCTTTGTTCATTAATTAAATGTCACAGTGGGGACACTGTGAGATTTTAAGTTTGAGGTGGGAACTTCCAGAGTGACCTCCAGTTTGCTCACAGTGAGGACACTGTGAAGTCCAAGTTTGAGGTGGGTAAGCCGTACCCCCCTCCAAAAAAAAAAAGAGAAAACACAAAAATACAAAAACAGAAGAAAATAGGAGTAGCACTAACAAAATTGATGGTGTGCCTTTTCTGGACCATCAAAGTGCTCACTCCCAGAAAACGATGGTGTGCCTATTCTGGACCATCAGAATACCCACCCTCACAAAAAAATAGCCATACTCATTATACCCAAATAAAGCCTGAAAGTGTACGTTCTTATCATAGCAAAATACTAAACACCCACTTCTTGAAATAAAAATCTCAAAGCGAGATCTTCGGTCCATGTTTGGAAATTTTTGCCAAAACCCTTGGGAAAAGATTCAAAGCCATAAACCCTTCAAACCCAAGAAAGCCCTATTGATCAAAAGGTAAACAAGGGAAAGGTTTCGTCAAACACAAAAGTGAAATTTTCAAGTTTGGAACCGAAGGAAGTATCGAAGGAAGGAGATCAACGCCCATTCAAGTCAAGAAATATGTAAGTCCATCAGAGACCTTTTATGCATTGTGTTTCATTTTATTTCTTTCTTTTTATTACTTGGGGACAAGTAATGATTTAAGTTTGAGGTTGTGATAACTCTATTTTTAGAGTTATTATTTCCATTTATTTTCCACTTTATTTTGTCAATTTTAGCCATTTCACTTCTAAAAACCCCCATTCTTGGTATGATTTACGAAAACGAGCAAAAGGAGTGAACCATGGTCTTTAATAAATTATTTGGGGAAGTTTTGGGTGTTTTCTCGCTTTTTCATCCGCAGTGACGTATACAGTGCCCACTCCGGTTCCCCACTCTTCGAGCTGATCAAAAAGAAATCAAAAAGAAACTTTTAGTTGGGATCTAATTTTCTGGAGGAGGAAGGTTCATATGGCAGAGAAATGGCTGGAGAAGTACAAGGTAGTTCTCATTGAAGATAGCATCAAGTACACCTCTTTGTACTTGGAGATTGACTTGGAGAAGGGACCATTGGATAAAAGAATTGCACAAGGAGCTGAATTCTGCCACAACTCAGCAGTCTTTACCCATTGGAAGACCCACCTCTTTTGTGTAATACCCAACTCCTTCTCCTAGTATATAAAGGAGCACTTGGGTGCCATTAAATGGATGCTTGGTTTTCATCCTTGAATACTTTTAGTCTCAAATTCTCTCAACTACCACATTAGCTTTAGTCTTTTATTTACTGCAGTAACTAGCTTTAATTTTCAGTAATTTACTTTCTTAGTTTAAATTGTAGTTCGTATTACACAGTGCAGGGACGACTTCTCGTTCCCCACTGTGAGCAGTTAACTCAAGTCACTTTCAGTTTTATTATGTGCAAATCTTCATCTTTTGTTTTCTTTACTTCGGAAATGTTAGGCTAAACATCCTTTGGGATGTAGGAAGGAGAAGTACCTGGATTTTATCAAAAATGCTTGAGTAATCTTTATACTTAGAATATTTGTTGTTTTGGTCTTTCATTCTCGATATTTACCCAAGGATGCGAACAAGCTGATCACTTGCAAGGATCTAAAGTCTAGTTCTTAACTTAGAAATAAGTAGAGCGCAGTGACACGAGCTTGAATGATGCTAGGGGATTCGAAAGAATTCTTTTGACACTTACGAAAGTGAGGTCGGCACAGTGAGCTAATCTCTGCCCACTGGAGTAGTAGGCAAGCTAATTTGTGTATTAAAAACACTTAGAGTATTTGTCTCTACACATTCCATCGAGGCCTGAAAAGGTCCATTTAGAGATTACCATTGACAAAACAACAAGTACTAAGAGTATGGGATTTTTATCTAACGGTGTGAGTATTTTGTAACCGGGCTTTTCTAGCGAAAATGTCCACCACGAATACGAGGATCACTCTAAGGACCGAGTATTTGAGATAAAATTTAGGGAAAATCCAACCTACATTCCTCCTTTTTAGCATTTAGTAAATCGTTTCAAGTAGCTATTTTACCAAACCAAACCAAAGTATTATTTTCCTCTCTAGTTGAAACTTGTAAAAGGAGCTCATGAGAACCGTATTGTCTTGATTGTCCAGTCTCTGTGGATTCGATTCTGGTATTTTACCAACTATTACTTGCTGTGACGATCATAGTGGACAGTGTACACTTGCACTTCCCACTGTGGATAGTTTGCAACCCACTGCGATTAAAACACACATTTCGCACGTAACACATACAAAAATGCAATTGGATGTGTAAAGGTCTCTTTGTTGGTGTTCTTCCCAAAAATGAATATATGGGAGGGTATATCCATCTTTTTTTCGTAATTAGATCTGTTTGATGTTTAATAAATTTTACCTGGATTTTGTTCCTTTTACCGAATATTCTTTTCTGCAGGTAGTTCACTAGCTTGCACTTGATTGTATTGTTCAGGAAAGTTGGAAACATGAACAAGCCTAAAATTGGCTTCAAAGACTTGTGTACATGGAAGTGTGTCAGGGAACAAGGTAAAAGTTTATGTGAATCCATTATTTGGTTTGGACCGATCATAAATAAGTTTCCGTTTACGAGAAGCTTATTGGGTGTCATTTACCTTACCTGATGAGGATGATAAGAATTAAGAAGGAAGCGCTTGCCGGGTAAGATTTTTGTCCACCAAAACAGAACGATTTTCCTGGTAAGCGACCCTAAGTGAGGGCGAAGACTCTTATCCGGTTAGCGTTTTCCGGGTAAGAGGCATTTACCAATAACCATTTTGATGGCCGAGAATGTTATCCTAATAGTTAAGTGATGGTGGTGATTATTATCAGTAAACACATACCCCATAAGCTTTTGGTAAAAACTGCCCCTAAGATAGCGGCCCTGTCTCTCACAATTTTTTTTGTTTTATTACAAGACTTGCTACAACTAAGATTCTTGGATAAACTTTTATTATTTTGTTTGATTGGACTTTTAAAACAAAATAAGTAATGGCCTTGGATGATATGCAAGTATGCAAATATATTCTTGTATATATTGTGGATAAATATGGCATATCATTGATAGCATCTCCAACAGGTGGCATGTGGTGGCATACAATGACATGCTCATCCCTTACACAGCCACAGATTTTTGAGAGACATCATGATACAAGTGTCATGATTTATGTTTATGGTTAGAAGCGTGACAAGTGGTTATAACCGTTGGATGAGAGATGAACGAACATTAGGATGAGATGCACCGAGATAAGATGCACCGAGATGTATAAGATCAATTCCCTTCTAAGCCGCAATTCATGGGAGGGTATTTGATTAAAAGTGATCAATGGTTTAAAAGTACTTCTCACCAAAAATGGCACTTCTCACATGATCCCATGTCTATATATACATATATCTATCCATGTGTGTGTATTTATACGTGTCTGCATGTTATAGCTACAATTTCTATAGTTGTATGGTTGGCTTGGATTCTTTTTCTGTTTTATGACTATCATGACATGATTTTTTATTCTAAAATGCAATTCATCATGCCACTGTTAGCGTAGACGCCATGCATGAAGCATTGCAGCGCTCAGCTCAGATACAGGGATGCTGAAGCAGTCCATAGTTCTTATCTATAGCCACATGTTTATGTTTTTTATTTTTTTAACTATTTTTTACTATTTTCTGAATGTTTATTTATGTTGTTTATGGATCTATTGGCTTGTAGGAGGACAAGCTTGAAGAAGAAGATGAAGCCCATATAAAATCCATCTTCCAAGTTATAGTATATGCTATGTATGTTGGCTTGTAGTTCGATGTCATTATCTATTTTGAATTTTTTATAAGAATGAGTACGCAATTGAAGTAATTCTTGAACTTTAGTCAATATACATAGTTCCTTGGAAGCAAATTGTCTGCATATGTATCGGATGGCATTGGTGGCTTCAATTACCATTGATCTTCCTGGTGTCTAACCGGAAACGCTCAATGTTGTTACTTATTGACAATTCTCTTACCAGTTAATTACCTTACCGGGCGAACATAACAAGGACCGAGCATCTAACCTGGTAAGAGGGAAGACAAGAATCGAGAGTCTTACTTACCCAATAGGCGAGGGTGATAACTCTTAAACGGGTCGTTCACCAAACGCTTACCTGGTAAGCATTTACAAGGTAGCATAATAACACGTAGTTTATTTTTATTTCACGTTGTTGTATGTTCTTAACACAAACAAACATCAGAAACACTAACAACAACATTTATTCTTCGAGATAATTAGAAGGAATATAGGACAGTATTGATGCTCACTCATATATATATATATATAGGGCTGTAAACGAACCGAACGTTCAGCGAACCGTTCATGAACTGTTCGGCGGGAAGTTCGTTTATTTAATAAATGAACGAACATGAACACGTTTTTTTGTTCGTTTAGTTAAATGAACGAACATGAACAATGATCTCGTTCGTTCATTTATGTTCGTGAACGTTCGTTCATTTATATTCGTTAATGTTCGTTTACGTTCGTTTATGTTCATTTATGTTTGTTTATGTTTGTTTATACATAAACATATTTATATAATATGAAATTAATGTGTAAAATCATCAAGTAAATTGATCTTTTAGAATTTATTTTTCATACCTTGTAAGTTAACCCGGTTTTTCATTTTGTTAAAGTATTTTTTACGAACGAAATGATGAGTATGGTGGGTTTTTTTTGTTCATTTGGGTTCGTTCGTTTATGTTCATTTAAGTTCGTTCGTTTACGTTCGTTTAACTCTTAATGAACGAACATAAACGAACACGAACAAACAAAAATTCTTAACGAACGAACATGAACACAAAAAATCTCGTTCGTTTACCGTTCGTGTTCGTTCGTTTGTTTGGTTAAGTTAAACGAACGAACATGAACAAATCTCCGTTCGTGTTCGTTCGGTTCGTTTACAGCCCTATATATAGGGTCAGGTTTAGGGGAAAACCTCAAATAAACGGAAAACTAAAGAACACTCTGGTAGCCCTTCATCTTGGCGGTATGCATTTGTGCATACAGGTTATTTGTAACATGCATTTGTGCATATGCACAAATGCATAATGCACTTGTGCATAAAAACAAAAAAAAATAATATAATTTACCTATATGCACAAGTGCATACCGTCCAGATGGAGGGCCACCAGGGTGTTCTTTAGTTTTTCGTTTTTTTGAGGTTTTCCCTTGAACTTCTCTCTCTCTATCTCTCTCTCTCTCTCTCTCTCTCTATGTGTGTGTGTATATATATATATATAGGGTTTTATGGAAGATGGACGGGAAATAGTTGTGAAGTGGCTATCTGAAACTTCTGCACAATGACTTGAGTTTAAGAATGAGGTTAGATGAATTCAGTCTTCATTATTGTGTAGTTATTTTGACGTATAGAAATTTTTTGGGATAAAAATGTAATAAGTCGACTCTAGCTAATTCGGTGCACATGAGACCCGAGATTCAATGCTTCGTTGGGTGGACTGGCGAGGGATGGCGAGGGGGAGCGATGTCGTTAGGTGTAAGGGGTTTTGAATGACTAATGATTTGGGAACGACAAAATTAATTTAGATTTTCCCCTTTAAACGCCTCCTACCCGGTTATACAGTGTTGTTTGGGGGTTAAAATGAAATAGGTACCCAATTTTTAAGGTTCTATGACTTCTTTATTAAAAAAATATTCAGGAATTTAATTATTGAAAATTTAAATCATTTATCTATTAAAAAAAAATTCAAGAAATTAATCATTTAAAATAAAAAGTTTGCTATGCATTTTGTTAACTTCTTGTATTAAAATAGATATTTAATAAAACCGATACCTTATAAATTTGATGACAACTTGAGATTTTTTTACTCTTTCAATTCAAAAGCACACAAAAATATAAAAATGAAAAATCTAAGTGTGACAAAAGTAAAACAAAGCAAGATTAAGGGTTCCAATTTTCAGATATAGAACCCAATGCATTGCTCCCTGCATTGTGCGGGTACATACAATTGTAATTTATGTATTGTTCAATCATACTTTCAAATTTCTAGACATCTTTTTAATAAACCATATATTATTTTAGTAATTGATTGTCAAGTTAACCGCACAAACTTATAAAAATTATACTGAGAGGGTAGAAGAATAGAACGAAACAGGAAAAATGATTGACGGATCGGTTATTATTTTATAATTGTCATTTACCCCGCTGCATCGCACGGGTACACAACTATATATATATATATATATATATATATATATATATAATACATGCTTACACCAACACAATATAGAGTCCTAGTAGTACCCACAAGAACTCCGGCGAACAAAGAAGAACACCTCCATATCTCTGATGGCATTTCCGACAGTTTCCGGCCATCAAGGTAATCCACTCTGCGACCCGGATTGGGTCGACCAAAGTGATCCCCACTTACCGGAGAATCTCCTCCAAGATATCGATCAAATTTTAAACAGTTTTCCACCGGAAAGTACCACCGATGGTTATTTCTCGCCGGAAAATGATTCAAAAGATGCTGTCCCAACAACCGGGGTGCAATCAAAATGTATCAAAACATCAAAGAAAAAAACATCTGCGCGTGGAAAGAACGCGCCGGTGGACTGGACGCGCTACAGAGGAATAAGAAGGCGGCCGTGGGGGAAGTTTGCGGCGGAGGTGACAAATCCGATGAAAAAGAGAACGAGGATGTGGCTGGGAACGTTTGACACGCCGGAGGAAGCCGCATTGGCTTATGATAGAGCCGCCTTTGAGCTCCATGGCTCACGAGCCAAGCTTAATTTCCCTCTCTTGATCGGCTGCGATGATCGGCTTCCAACGGTGGCTTCTAAGCTGCTACAATCACAAGACCCTTCCACTTCCTCTTCGATATCCACCGGAAAAAAACATCGGAAAAAGCAAAAGAAAAATGAGGTGGATCAACCATCAACTGCCACCACTGCCACGGCGGAGAACGGTGGCAAGGATTGCGGCTCTTTGTGGAATTTTGAACTGGACACGTTCTTACCGGAGAGCTTTTTGGCTACGGCAGAGCAACCTCCAATTGCGGCGGCGGCTGAGGTGGTCGATTTTAATTTAAACTGGGAATTTCAAACGCAAACATCAATTTTTGAGCACCTTTTAGATGCAAACACGGTGGAGCCACCGCATGCTGCGGAGATGGTGGCCGGTGACTTATCATGGGAAGTTCTGTTGCAAAATTTGGGTGAGCCACCAACGACCACCGGTAAAGCAGCTGACGTGGGTAATACTTGTGATACATCGATATTTGAGGGTATTTTTGGGAAAAGTGTATTTGAGCAGCCGCATATGACCAATGTCATGGAGGAGGAGGTGGCGGCGGTTGGTGGTGATGTTCACTCACTATGGAATTGCCAAAAGGATATGGTAACACAGCCGTTAACTAGCTACGCCACCGCAATCACGGAGGAGGTTGTTTGGTGACGGATTATAAAATTAGTTAAGATAAAATTTAGACTTTTATTTTAATTGTATGTGTAGGAAATAATGTGTTTTGGCTTTGCCATAAAATACTACTTGGTTAGTATGATCCATGTATTTTGGGATAAGAATCATCCATGTATTTGCGTTTCACCAATGAAACTAGGTGTTTGGGATTGCTTCTTAAAAACAACTTATGCTTGTGCTTATCATCTTATACGATAACAAAAAGTAGTTGGGGTAAAAATATAATTTAGACAAATAAACTGATAAAGAGTTTTAAATAAATTAGAATGGAGTAATTTATGAAAAACAACTTATTTGTGCTATAGACAGGTTATAAGCACTTTTTTTTTCAATCCAAACACTCAAAATAGCTTATTTGCGGTGTGAAAAAGTCATAAGCAAATAAGTCAAAAAAATAAGCAATCCCAAACACCCCTCTACTTTGGCTATGTTTGCCAAACTAGTTGATAAATTATTTAAAAACTACTTTAAATAATGTTTAAAAAAGTTAACTTATAAACTAAGTTATAAGTTACCTTATATCATCCAAACATGTATTTAAAATATAAGCTATTTTTTTTCTTTGCTACATGATGCTTTTATGTTTATATTTTAAAATTACATGCATATTACACCTATTAAAATAGGGAATTTAATTAAAATACCCAAAGTTTGACTTTGACTTGCCAAAATACTCATTTTCTCGACCAATTTGCCGAAATACCCATTTTTTCCGCGACGGATCCCGCGATCGCGGGATAGGGCACACGTGGCCCGCTATTATGGCCGAAAAGTCCCGCGGCACCCCCCAACTTTCCCCGCGTTTACAGTTTCGGTCCCTCCCCGCGACTGACCCCGTGACCATCCCACGATCGGCCAAAAAAATGTCATTTTTGGTCCTTTTTGCACGAATCTTTGCATGCTTTTTACTGTTTTTTTCCACAATTATTGTACTTTGAAGACCAATTTGTGGTTCAAATTCACTGGCATGTTTGAGATTTCATCCATAAATATCAGTAAAATGCAATTCATAATTCACACCATTTCATCCTTCTTTCTTGCTTTCTTTCACTTGCTTTCTTTCTTGCTTTCTTTCTTCAGTAAACAAATGGCATCGTCATCTAACCCATCGTCTACACCTGAAAGAATGCCACCTAAACTCCAGAAGGCGATAGCAGCAAAGGAAAAGGATATAGACCAACTGACAGAAGAGTGGAAACAGATGATCGCCAGGAAGAATGTCCACTTGACAAGGATCGAAGTGGAAGAAAAGGAGATCAAAAGGATGAAAGGGGATATTAAAGATAGGGAGGCTCGTATTTGTCGAGAAAAAGAAGACATTCACCACATTAGGCAAGACTTCGCAATTCTTCAAGCGAAGGTAAGCGAGAAGCAAAGTTGGATTGATCAAACTAAAGCAATTTTTCAGTAGGTGGTGGTACGGGTGTTGCTTTAGTACTTTGTTGTTTATGTGTTGTTGTTTTGTACTTTTGTTCGACACTGTTGTTTCGTTCCTTTCCTGTTTGTATGTTGTTGTTTAATTTGTCATGAATAAAGGTCTTTAATTTGTCTGAAAAGTAGTGTTTAAGTAGTCTGAAATTTGTCTGAAAAGTGGTTCATATTAAAAATACAACTCATAGATGTTATACAAGATTATTTCATAACAAACACATACTAATCAATACAATACAAAATTATCCAAATTTGAGGCTACGGATAGACGATGGTTTGGTTTTTGACAATCCGGGTCGACTTCTTACATGCTCTGGCGAGACGAGTCTCAAAGTGTTAAGCTCCACTTTCTCGATGTACACTTCAATCACAGTATGGCAGTCAACATACTGGAGAATGTTGGCTACATCTTCGTCGGTACTCAATTCTACCAGTGCAGTCAAGAAGTCTGCATTCGGCCTCTTAAAATACAACCTATTATATTTTGGTTCTTCATAGTCCAGCTCTTTCATGATCTGTTCAAGCAGTTGCATAGAAAGATCCTCCACATCTAACATGTCAACATAAACTTCTAGACCACAGAAATAATGTCTTTTGGGTGGTTCCGTGAAGTACCCACCATGGTGGACTTTCATGGTGAACAACTGTGGATATGCATCTGTTGATGAACATTAATTAATATAGTTAGTTCGTAGAACAACGGTAGTAACAAGAAAAACTCAATGAAACATGCACACTAACCATATAACTCTTTGCCAGTGTCTGAAAGCGATTCAGATAAAAGCCTAAAGCACCAAACATGAAGGTTTGGGGATGCCATGTAAGAATACGTTAACGAATAATATGTTCTCGTATATGTGTTTTACGACTAATCTAGTGTGGGTTATTTATAAGCAAATGTGGATGCTTTTACTTCACTTAGGTCTCTGTCTTTGCTCTAACACAAATTAGGTCCCTGTCTTTGCTCTAACACAACTTAGGTCCCTGTCTTTCAATATAACCATTACTATTCTCTCCATTTAGACTACTACCATTACTATTCTCTCCATTTAGACTACTACCATTATGATCATCATCCCATGTTCTGTTTGAAGTACCTTTCAAAAGATAATTGGTCCCAATCAAGGGAAATCAATGTTCAGATCAACGTACATAAGTTATGTTTGATAAATTACAACGGGCCGATAAAGTAGATAAAATCATTTTATATATCAAAACAAGCGCACTAAACATACAATATTTATCGTCCCAATCAAGGGAAATCAACGTTCAGATCAACGGTATCATATGATATAGTTTCATGTGGCTCAAGCTCCGATGGGCCCTGCGTGTTACTTACTTGGCTGACTGAACATGTTAGATTAAATTAGCTCATAATTTAATTAAATGTTTTATAAAGAAAAAGTGTATGGGCTTTTTAGTTAGCTTTTTAGTTAGCTTTATGGGCTTGAGCCTTTTATTGTAAATGGACCCTTTAAAAAGGAGTTTAGGGTTTCATTTATCATTTAGGTCATTTTTGGAGTAACACACACAAAAACACACACTGACTAATCTCATGAGAGTCATCTAAAATGTAAAGTGTGGTGTTCTTCATTTTCCTCTCCATATTATCTAAAATGAATATGAGATGAGTTTATTTATGATTGTTCTTATTGTTCATCTTATCTCTATTTATATATGGATTTTATTTCTTCTATTGTCTGCTTATCCTAAATGGGATCAACAATTGGTATCAGAGCTGGATTGAAGAAACTCTTCTTCAATCGGTCATCTATGCAACAATAGAAGATTTGATGATTTATTTGTTGTTTTGGTGCTTAGATTGATTCAATCACATGAGCCTAAACACAAATATCATATCTGATACTTATTTTCTGTTTTGTGCTTATTGGAAATCCAATCTTTGATTTCAATAAGATTTGGATAAGTTTTGACAGAAAATTAGTGTTTCTCTTCACAAAATCTGATTCTGCACACCACATGTTTGATAAAATGCCTAAGTGAAGATTTGGTTCTGTTTGGATCAAATCTGATCAGATTTAATACATGTGTGTGTTTTGATTCTTTCTCATTCATTGGTCTTATTTGATAAGCACTAAATAGATGGTTGATCTATGATCTCATCCTTGTGTGTGCTTGAGTCCATAGCATTTTTTTGGCATCTTGGTAGTAAGGTTGTTGATCTTTGATCTGACATTTATTTAAATCCAAGATTGGACTCTCTTTGATCCAGATTTTGTTTATATTCCGCTGCTCATAATCATTTAAATGAAAACAAAATCATTTGGGTCTTGAAAAAAAGTTGATTGAGAAAGATTTGGTGTTGTGCTATGTATTCAAAGTCTGATCTGAAAAGTTTTTATAACTATGAGTGTTTCTAATTAGTTTTCTGACCTGATCAATTAGAGATCTAATTATTTGCACTCACGGTTCTAAAAGTTATATGGAGATCGTCTTATTTTCTACATCAAATCAGATTTAATGACAGCATGCTGACAGATTTGCGATGCTGTAGTAAAGTGATCATATCTCACTGATCGGGACACCAATTGATGCGATTCAAAAGGCCCTGGATTCAAAGCACATTTATGAACAGCTTTTGTGTTTTGAGATTTCAGAGATTCGAAATTTATAAGGGTCATATGCATCGTTGAAGTAGACAACAGTGTGCTGATACAAAGCTGTTGGACAGATCTGCGCGACTATGGTAAATCAACCGTATCTTATTCGTCCGAGCTCCAAAAGAGGTGATTCCAGATGATCTGAAAATATAACAAACCAATGCACACTCTTTATGTTTTGAGTTTTTGCAAACTCCAGAGCTATCATGGTGTAAAGTAGTGTCGAAGTTGGTGTAAAACTTCTGGCAGAAGACTTAGAAGAAATCAGCAAGAGCTCACCAGAGCTCTGTTAGACCTCATCAGAGCTTTGTCAGAAACTTCTGTTCCACCAGAGATAACCAACAGAGCAGAGGTACACCAACAGAGCAGAGGTACACCAACAGAGCAGATGTACACCAACAGAGCAGAGGTACAACAGAGCAGAGGTACAACAGAGCAGAGGTACTTGCTGTCAGCTTTGCGCACCTGTCGTATTTTCAATAGAACTCCCTCATCGAAGCTCTAAATTTGATGAGTCCAGATGCGTTGGATTCCTAAGACAACGAAGAACAATTTTGATGTTTTGAGCTTGGTCTGAATCAGTGTTCGTCTTGGTCAGAATCTCTGCTAAAGTCATTATACATCTGCTTGACAGAAAGTTTCTCTCATCAGAGCTCTGTTGATTTTTTCAGACATCAGAGCTTACCAGAGCTCTGTTGAGCTTACCAGAGCTCTGTTGATTTATCAGATGTTATTCAAAAGATCAGAGGCAATTGATAGAGTTTACTAGAGCTCTGATCATCGACAGAAGTTGTCTAGAGCTCTGTTGATTTTTTTTGGACACCAGAACTCTGTTGATTCGTCAGAGGCTATATGGATCAATTTTTTTTTTCAGAAATAAGAGGAATGACCAGAAGGGACCAGAAGCAGACTCAAGCATGTTTATTAGAGTTCGTTGGTCCAGAAATCAAATCAAGCCAAAAGCCCGGAGCCCGAAAATTTTCAGTTTGTTTGACAGCTTTGCGCTGCTTCAGAAATATACGCACAACTTTTTATTCGGTGCTCCAATTGACACGAGTCCAGTTGCATTAGAAAGATAATTCACATACGCACGACTTTGATGTTCTGAGTTTTCTCAAATTATGTGAGCTAATATGCCGAAACCAGCCTCGAAGTCTGCTGTAAGGTGCTGGACCGAAAGCATTGCATTTAATTCATGCTCTTTCCGCTTTCAAGAACGGTGTTCTCTTGACGTTTCTTCACGGTTTCATACAGCTATTGTGACATATTGATTGTCACTTACTCCTCTGTTATTCATGTTTAATGCTCGGTACTGAATTCTCACTCAACAGTGAAGTTGAATCATGAAAACTAGACAAAATGGGGTTAATTATCTCGGTTTTTCAAGAAGATGAGCCTACATTTGAGGGGGAGCTCGTGATGCTTTGAAGACTCGAAGAATGGAACGCCAAAGTTTCTAAATAAATCAAGGGGGAGACTACAAGATGATGCTTTCTTTATAAAACATTAGGGGGAGATTGTTAGATTAAATTAGCTCCTAATTTAATTAAATGTTTTATAAAGAAAAAGTGTATGGGCTTTTTAGTTAGCTTTATGGGCTTGAGCCTTTATTGTAAATGAACCCTTTAAAAAGGAGTTTAGGGTTTCATTTATCATTTAGGTCATTTTTGGAGTAACACACACTAAAACACACACTGACTAATCTCATGAGAGTCATCTAAAATGTAAAGTGTGGTGTTCTTCATTTTCCTCTCCATATTATCTAAAATGAATATGAGATGAGTTTATTTATGATTGTTCTTATTGTTCATCTTATCTCTATTTATATATGGATTTTATTTCTTCTATTGTCTGCTTATCCTAAATGGGATCAACAGAACGTCTACTCCTTGGCACGGTTGAAGGGGCGGGATTTGGACACTCTCCACGAGTATGTCCTACGCATTGGCACTGAGTACATTTTCGCTGTATCGAACCTTCACCACGTGATGGACGTCGGTTGTTCTTTCTCGGTCTCCCGGCTCTGTTCTTATCCTTTAAAGGTGGATAGCATGGCGGAAGGGGGTCGGGTGGATACACCCATGCTTCAGGGGGTCCAGCTGGATTTATTACCTCTGCGTATGTTCTCCGGTAAGTTTCGGACGTGAAGAAAGTTACAGCCAAGTCGCTGCAATCTCTCCGGTAAATGATTTATTACTAGGGGTATATTCTTCGTGATCATCACTATCGGTATCTGATCTGTCTATATCAGCATTACCCGTTTTGAAAACATAGGTTTCGTCATCAGCAACTCCAGCACAGCGTCCTTCTTGTGGTTGTTGTTGTTGCATCTCCGGAACATAATCAGGAATACAGTACTGAAATTGAGAACCAGGCTTCTCCATTTGGAGGTCTTCGTCATCAGCGTTGTCATCACCTTCGTCGTCATCACCGTTGTCGGCACCTTCGTCATCGTCTTTGTTGCACACCGAGGATTCAGCATACACATAAAGTAATTGAGGTCTTTCTGATTCGGCTGCAAAGTGCATAAAACCAGAGATATCCCCATCGTTGCATAACTCCACAAATGACCCATCACCATTCTTGAACGCTAACTTGCAAATAGCAGAAGGGTCGATTTCACATTTTTGCATGGCGTATGTAACAAACTTCTGACAAGAAAAGTTTACTGGCAATTTTACACCATGCTTAGATTTATAAGCAAAATTCCACTCATTGTTTTCTTTCACCCATTCACCATCGTAACAGAAATATAGCCTAGCTTTTGCAACAGATGAACTCATTTTTTCAATGGTATCTCAAAAACAAAATACTGAAGAAAGAAAGCAAGAAAGCAACAAATAAGGATGGAATGGGTGTGAGTTATGGATTGCATTCTACTGATATTTATGGATGAAATCTCATTGAGGAAGATGAATTGCAACCACAAATTGGTCTTCCAAGTACAATAATTCAACATTGATGAAACATGCCAGTGAATTTGAACCACAAATTGGTCTTCAAAGTACAATAATTGTGAAAAAAACAGTAAAAATCATGCAAAGATTCGTGCAAAAAGGACCAAAAATGACATTTTTTGGCCGATCGCGGGATGGTCGCGGGGTCAGTCGCTGGGAGGGACCGAAACTGTAAACGCGGGGAAAGTTGGGGGGTGCCGCGGGACTTTTTGGCCATAATAGCGGGCCACGTGTGCCCTATCCCGCGATCGCGGGATCCGTCGTGGAAAAAATGGGTATTTCAGCAAATTGGACGAGAAAATAGGTATTTTGGTAAGTCAAAGTCAAACTTTGGGTATTTTAATTAAATTCCCATTAAAATAAACCAAAAAAAATGACACCATTACTTTATCATTCTAAAATATAGATTATTAGGGATGAACATGGTACGGTATCATGTTTTTTTTCTCATATACCATGTACCAACCAATTATAATTGGTACGTAAAATTTTATACCATGTACCAACCAACTATATTGGTACCAACTAAATTAGTACCAACTTTTTTCGTTTGGTACACGTGTAACACCTTCGAATTGGGAAAGAGCAACTAATTAAAATTTTCGATAATACAACCAAAATAATAGGATTTCTCCCTATAAATCAATACGGAAAATACCACAATCAATACATATGACCCAAGTCTTAAATACAAAGGCTAAGTTCACATCGGGTATTACTTAACTCAAGTACATTTGCTATTCCCAAAACTCAATGCGGAAGACTTCACTACCGATTCACCTCTCGAGCACACTATTAGCACTCGGCCTTTTGTAGTGTCACTAGAACTACTCTCAACCTGAACCTGTTGCACATGCCGACAAATAAAAAGGTTAGGCTAACGCCTAGTGAGTTCAAGAGTTTATAACATGATTTATATAATTCATTGAATGAGAGCTTGTGACATAAATCCTGATTTCCAAAATGGGTTTATGAAGGAATGCAAACGACTCATTTTCCAACGCACACAAAATCTATAAGGAACGTTCCCAAAATCTATAAAGCGTTTTCTAAAATGAATTCCAATCCCAACTCACTCAAAGCGTGCTTTGACGTTAAATGTCCCAAGTAATTATAAACATGAATAAAACCCAATATTCAAAACATCCAATAAGGACGAGGCGTAGAACTCCGCCAATAAGCCATGGAAACATTTCATATGAATAAATTGTGTCACCGAAAATATGGATAAAAATAAATACCCAAAAACAACACCTTTCGGTGACGGGGGAGACCCGATTCCATCTGAAGTGACGGGCACACAAAGTTAGGTCACTTATGATGTTACTGGATTACACCTCAAGTCCCGGTCCTAGTTCCCAAGCCATAAAGACATCACAACCTCAATCCTTTCCATTTATCATGCCTCTAGTGCCTACACCGTCGAGTTACTCCTCAAGGACTTATGGGACCACATTGTCTATCCAGTCTAGACGAGTTACACCTCAAGGACTCCAATGTCCCCCATTGCCTACTCGCTAGTGGCCCCCAAAGGCCTACCACATATAACCATGTGTTCCAATAGTCCACTCCTCGTGCACAAGGAGATAGACCATCCAACAAAGACTGACTTACGTGCCTATGGATCCAATGCAACACAGTCAACAATAACATGCCCATCCCGAAATGACTAAAACACCCGAACATGTAAATATCAATAATGTGCAATAATGTGCAATAATATGCAATATGTTGCAATAAATATAGACCATAAATAAGACTCCACATTGAGCCATCAAAACCGGACAAAATGCCCCAAGACTTCCTTAAAGTCAAAACCGAGCAAAATGCTCAAAACTCATTAGACCCATAAATAACGGTCATCATAGCCTAAATTGCATATAAATATTGTTTAGGTAAACATGTACCACAAAATCATCATCAACCCAAAACTCGACACGGGTTAAAACAAAGGGTTTCCCCAAATGGACATATACCCTTAATAATCCTCAAAATGACTCATGACACTAAGATGTGCCTTTTTCCAAATGGTTTATAAAATTAATTACCCAACATGAAAGAAACCCGTTGGATGAACTCTTTTTGAGCAATAAATCATTTGAAGACATATTCATAATTTCTACACATTAAAATATTCAAAAATCCTAAGTATGGGTGTTTTACAAACTTTATAAATTTAAACACTTCAAAATGGTCAAATTTACCAAATAACTCAACAATTGATTATTTTAAATAAACACACAAATACTTGGAAAAATACATTTTTGGCATGTACAACGTTTTCACAAATCAACTTGAACTCAACTTGCTAGATTTAGGCTAAATCTAGATTTTACCCCAATAAGAGCTCCTTGTAGAAACTTGAATCCACAAGCAATTCTTTCAAACCCTAGATTCAAAAGTTTTCCAAACATAAATATACATGTCCAAGCACTTAGAATCATTCCCCAAACATCTTATATCAAAATCTTCATTTTGAACAAAACTTCAATTTGACCTAACTTCCCCAAAATCATCCAAACCAAAATTTGAGAAATATAAACACTAGGAAGACATCAATGGAGCATTTTAAACTCATATGAAAGTTTAGAAGCTAGGAGGATGAACTCACTGTTAGCTTCAATCTTCCTAATCATAGAAGTATTTAGAAGTAGTTAAAAATAGGCTAAGTGAAGAGAGCCTCTTACAGAGGCTCTGCCGAACTTACCGAGAGATCAAGGTCGAGAAGCTACAGAAGCTAAAGAGGCGTCCTACAGAAGCTCTGTCATACGCGCAAAGAAGACCAAAGACTCGGAATTCGGTGAAGACTGCTCTACAAAGGATCAGACCGCAGAACCTCTGTAACACTTTACAGAGCCTCTGTGGTCCTCTCTAATGACTTGAAGATATTTATAATATCTTGCTACTGTTACTGGACCTGTTCATCAACTTGCATGGTAGCATGCCCTGTCCATCTTCAACGTGTCAAACTCTGATTGGATTCAATAGGGCTTAGTACATAATAGACGTCTGCTGCATTAAATGCAATACAGTACGTCCAACTGTTCATGCCATCCGTCCAACTATTCATACCGTCCGTTCTGAATAGTACCTTATGCTTTATGGTCCCCTTAGAGTAGTATATAAGGAAGACTCATGTTGAGTTCTTCAATATCGAGAATCAAGAGATAAAAACATCAAGAACACATAGCTTATATACTTTGAGAGTCATATCTATTTTAAAGCTTTGCTTACTCACTGTTCTTAAATCTGTTCTTGATATATATATATATTAAGTAAACTTTGAGATATTATTTCCAGTTCACTGTTTATTTATATTGTGTTCTAAATCTATCAAACATATCTGTTAGTTCTTCAAATACGCTTCCGCATCAAACATAAACTCGAACTAATAGATCTAACAATCTTGTATAAGCAAAACAGGAACCAACAATTGGTATCAGAGCCTACCTTGATTTTCAATATCAAGTGATCCTCTTTGTTACAAGATTGGTGATAGACATCATTCCTTTTTAACCTATTCCTCATTTCCAGGTTAAACCTCCATTAAAGTGTACTCTGGAACTGTTCAAACCCAGAAAAACTTTCCAGATCGTCAGACTCATACTCTTTAGTCATACTATCTTTTCAGAACCTTTACAATGACAAATACAAATAGCTTCTTCACTGCTGGTTCACTCACCAAGCCTCCAACTCTTCTTCGAGATGAGTATCCTCAATGGAAAATAAGAATGGTCCATTTCTTTGAGGGTACTGAAAAAAATCTAGTACAATATCTTTACAACCTTCCTCCTGTTCCCATGATAGTAGTACCACGAGTACCAGCTACTGCTGAATCTCCTGAAATCCCTGAACATCAAAAACCGAAGCCAAAAGAAGAATGGTCAAATGAAGATAACGCAGAAGATGAAGTTGCACAGAAAACAAAAAGAATCTTGATAATGGCTATCCCCAACGAACTTTTTCAATCCTTAGATGCATGCGAAACTGCGCACGATCTTTGGAAATAATTAGAAAGACAGTTGGAAGGGGGTGCTAAAACACAGAAGAACCGAAGGGCACAGTACATAAATGAATATCATGCATTCAGAGCCTCTGCAACAGAATCTCTGCAAACGACTTACGACAGGTTCAACTCTCTCATAAACAAATGTAAAAAGATCTAGACTCTTGGACTCTCTCTGATCTCTATGGAACACTAGCCGCACAAGAACCTCAAATAGCACAGGCTAAAACACTAACCATTGCACCATATGCATTGGTTAGTAAATCTACAGAGGCTACAGAGAGACCAAGAAATGAGAAAGCAACAGAGGAAAAGAAAAAGGAAAAGAAGAAGATAGTGATGATCGATAGCGAAGAAGACAAGCTGATAGAAGAAGAAATAACTCTTGTGTCAATAGCTAAATCCTTAGCTCTATTGACAAGAGAGTTCAGAGGAAACCAAAGAGGTTCAAGAAATGATCGATATGGCAGAGACAATCAAAGTGACAGAAGAGATAACGGAAGAAGAGAAGAATCAAGTGACCGACAGAGGTCAGATGATAGAAGTGACCGACAGAGGTCAAGCGACAGAAACTACAGAAGTAGTGACCGACAGAGGACAGATGACAAGATGAGCCACATACAACAAGAATGCTACAAATGTGGCAAGCCTGGTCATTACGCAAACGAATGCCGATCGGAGAAAAGTGGAGACCGACCAAAGTCCGACGATCATACTGGAAACACTTCCCAAGGCTGTTTCAACTGCGGGAAGCCAGGCCATTTCGCTAATGAGTGCAGAAGCAGATCAAATCGCCCACAGAAGGACTCAGCTTTTTACAAAAAGAAGGCTGAGTACTATGCACAAAAATCCCTAATGGCGAACAAAGGGCATTCTGAGGTGAACAAAGAGGACTTCGAGTCAGACTCTACCTCTGATGAAGAATACACAACCAAAGCCCTATTCTGTGGCATGGCAGAAATCGACTTCGGCACTGACACTGAGGTATCCACTTCAAACTCTACCTCTTGTACTAATTCTGTAGATGATGATTCACTTAAACTTATTGAACTAATTGAACTAAAAGAATTAAATGAAGGCATTCAGAAAAGACTCACCTTTAATGAGAGAGAAGTACGGCTTCTCACTCAAGAAAAAGCCAAAAATTTTGAAGAAAAGGAGAGAATAGAAAAGAACTGGAACAAAAATCTAGATCCTTTAAAAAAACAAATTTCTGAATTAACCTCTGAGTTAAAAATCAAAACAAAAGAACTTTCAGTTTCCAGGAGTGAAACTACTGACATAAGAGCTCTCAAGGAATACTTTCAAAGAGAGAGGTACTTTGGCAAGATCTACTCAGAAGAGAAGTTTTACTCAAAAACTATAAAGATGCACAGAAGGTTTATGAAAAAGTAAACTCACAAATAGGAAGACGAGGTATAGGGTACGATGATATTACCCTAGGTGTTGAAGGCAAAAGAATTAAACCTCTGTCTTCTCTGTTTGTGTTGGGAAAAACAAACAAACAAACCAGATTTTCCAAACTTACTCTCTGTAAGTAAAAGGGCTAAAATCTCTGTGGAACCTCACTTGAGGAAACAGACGAAGATGATCAATGTGTGGTTTGAAAACACAGATTCATCATCTTCAACCTCTGTCAATAGAGGAATCAAACCAAAGAAATATCTTAAAACACAAGATCAGATTGGTATCTTTAAGTTTGGTAAACCAGAGACTCAAACGCAGGTTGCTTTTGTCTGTATGATAAATGTTGAAAAAAAATTATCAGCAGAAGCTCCTGAGTTTACACCCACTTTTTCAGAAGAAAAACTTATAGAAACAATTGAAAAGGAAATTGTGGAAGTATGGAAAACAAGCATTTTAGAAAACTTTTGTACTTCTTTTGTAGATAAACTTCTCGCTGAAGAGATCTTATCAGAAACCTCTGCCGTCTATGAAAATTATTTTACAGAGGAAGAAAGCTCGTATGATACATGCTCGGAAACTCCATCCTCTATCGAAGGAAATGAATCAACCTCTGTATATGAGGACGATTCATCTTCTGACGACTCAGAGACTGATGTTTCATCAAAGATAGTTCACTATGACACAGAGGATGTTAAATTCTCCTCTGAAGTTCTTAACAGAACTATTTCTCCAAAAGAGAAAATCACAGAGATACCTATCTGCCCATATTTTCTGAACATGTATTTAAAAGTCAAAACCTCTGCTGAGCTTGATATGTTAGAGAAGACCTCTGTAGATCCTAAAAGTTCAAAATTTTCAAAACCTTTAAGGCGAATTAACAAAAATTCCACTTGGAAACAAAAGGGAACATGGCCTAAAGTTAACAAATCTTTTTCCTCTGTGACAGTGAAGAAAGATGTTCACCACATAAGAGACTCACAGAAGGCAAGAACTAAACAAAGCTTTTGCAATCAACATTCTAGTACTCATAGATCTTCTTGTAATAGGAAATCTTATGTTAAGGAAGAATGTAATGCCTCTGTGGCTCAGTTCAATAAATTCAATGAAAAGTTCAAGCAAATCACGTCTCATATTCAATACTGTCATTGCTTTGATCTTATGTTCAAATTAAATAATCACTTTTCAAGTCCAGATTGCTTTCTCTTCACTAAAATTAAAATTCCAAAGTCAGAACCTAGAAAGAAACAATCTGATTCTTCTACAAAAGATAAAATGTATTTCAAGAATGCTAAGGCAAACTTGAAAAATTCTAACAATATTGGACCCATGTGGATATGGGTACCTAAGTCTCTGTAATTAATTTTACAGAAACAGTTTGTGCCAATTTGGTATCTTGACTCCGGATGCTCAAGGCACATGACTGGCGACAGAAGTCTACTATCCACATACAAAGAAACACACGATGGTGGATCTGTAACTTTTGGAGACAACAAGAAGGGACACATCAAAGGCTATGGAGTCATAAAGAAGGAAAACGTCTTTGTATACAAAGTTGCATATGTGAATGGCCTTAAACACAAACCTACTCAGTGTAAGTCAACTCTGTGATACAGGATTTGATGTCTTATTCAAAAGAACTTTATGCTCTCTGCAAAGTGAAGACACAGGAATGGAACTTCTGCGAGCTGAAAGAAGAGGTGATCTATATCTAATGAATTTCAGTTCCAAGAACAAGGACAAAGTTTGCCTTGTAGCCTGCAAAAGTGAGGAAGCCTGGTTATGGCATAACAGGTTCTGTCACTTGAATTTTCACACCTTGGATAAACTGGTCAAACTTGATCTAGTTAAAGGTTTGCCTAATGTTAAATTTAATAAGGATCACTTATGTTCTGCCTGTGAAATGGGAAAACTCAGAAGAGCTTCCCACAGAGGCAAAACAGATGTGTCTTGCACTAGACCTCTGTACATGCTTCATGTTGACCTCTGCGGTCCCATTGCCATACAGAGCCTAGGTGGCAAGAAATACATGCTTGTCTTAATTGATGAGTATTCGCGTTTCTCATGGGTTGAATTTGTTCGAAAGAAATCAGATGTTCCAATCATCTTGATAAATCTAATGAAAAGAATCCAAGTTCTTTATGAATGCAGAATACAGAAGTTAAGAAGTGACAATGGCACAGAATTTAAAAACTCTGTCATTGAAGCCTATCTTTCTACAGAAGAAATATCACATAACTTCTCTGGCGCACGCACTCCACAGCAGAACGGCGTAGTCGAAAGAAAGAATCGAACGCTTGTGGAGGCCGCAAGAGCTATGCTATCAGCATGCGGATTGCCAATGAACTTTTGGGCAGAAGCGATTTCTACTGCTTGTTATACACAGAATCGTTCAACCATTGTGAAAAGACGCCTCAAGACTCCTTACGAATTAATCAACAAAAGGCGGCCAAACATCAAATTTTTCCATGTGTTTGGATGTAAATGCTTTGTTTTAAACGACAGAGATTCCAGAGGAAAGTTTGAGGTAAAAGCTGACGAAGGCAAATTCATTGGATACTCTGCCACTTCCAAAGCCTACAGAGCATTCCTTACGAGGTCTCGCAAAATTGTTGAAAGCATCAATGTTTCTTTTGATGATTCATTCCAAAAGACTTCTGAACAAATCAGTTCAGAACTCGGACTTAAAGGGGAATCCTCTGGCATCTCACAAGCAAAAGAAGACTTAAATCGTCTATTTTTTTAGATGTTCCACAATGACATTGATCCCTCTGGTGGAACCATCAGAGCTTCTGAAGAACCATCTTCCATCGGTCAAAATCCAACAGGTATGACTCTAACTGGACCAAATAATGCTTCATCTTCTTCTGTAAATACTACATATGCAAATGCCGAGGTAGAAATCACAGAAGATGAAACAACAAGGAAAACGACCACAGAAGCTGCTGAAAATCAAACTTCACAATCCACAGAGGAACCAATTACAGAGGATATAGAGGACCAAGTCTATACGTCCTCAGAGGAACAAACTCCACCACCTCTCATACCAATCATTCCACAAGCTGTAGGATCAACTACAAAGGCACGCACTACTACAGAGGCTATACAAGAAGAAGAAGAACAAGAATCCTCTGAAGAAAGATTCGATGACATTGATGACCACCTTCCACGCACAACTAAGTGGACAAAAAGCCATCCTCCAAGCCAAATAATCGGCGAACCTTCTGACACGGTAAAAACCAGGTCTGCCACTGCTAATTTTTGTTTCTTTACAAATTTTATTAGTGTGATAGAACCAAAGAAGATTTCTGAAGCCTTAGATGACCCAAACTGGGTAGACGCCATGCAAGAAGAGCTTCTGCAGTTTGAGCATAACAGAGTATGGACTTTAGTACCTCTGCCACGAGGGGAACAGGCCATTGGAACTAAGTGGGTCTACAGAAATAAGAAGGATGAAGATGGAGTAGTCGTCAGAAACAAAGCAAGATTAGTGGCCAAGGGATATAGACAAGAAGAAGGCATAGACTACGATGAGACTTTTGCCCCTGTCGCAAGGCTCGAAGCAATAAGAATATTCTTAGCCTTCGCAGCCCACAGAGGATTTAAAGTTTATCAGATGGACGTAAAATCAGCTTTTCTCAACGGTGAAATCCAAGAAGAGGTTCACGTAAATCAGCCACCAGGGTTTGAAAGCTCAAAGTTCCCAAGGCATGTATACTACCTTGAAAAGGCTCTGTACGGACTGAAACAGGCTCCAAGAGCATGGTACGAATGACTTTCTACTTTTCTTCTAGTCAATGGCTACAACAGAGGTACAACAGATACTACCTTATTCTATAAACGCAAAAACAGTGAAATAATGCTTGTACAAATCTATGTGGACGACATAATTTTTGGGTCTACTAATACAGAGGAGTGCAAAGGTTTTGAAAAACTCATGCAGAGTGAATTTGAAATGAGTATGATGGGAGAATTAACATTTTTCCTCGGACTCCAAAGCAAACAATCATCAGAAGGAATTTTTATAAATCAGGCAAAATACGTCTCTGACATGCTTTGCAAATATAGCCTTTCTGATACCTCTGCAATGAAAACTCCAATAGCCACTGGAAATAAGTTATCCTTAGATCCAGATGGCATCTCTGTAGAATGCACTCTCTACAGAGGCGTGATTGGATATCTGTTATACTTAACAGCAAGCAGACCTGACATTATGCATTCCACATGTCTTTGTGCACGTTATCAAGCTAATCCTAAGAAATCACATTATGATGCTGTTAAAAGAATCTTTAGATACCTAAAGGGGACCAAAAATTTTGGTCTCTGGTATCCACAGAACTCTGGCTTTTGTCTTAAAGCTTATACAGATTCAGACTATAGAGGATGCATGCTCGACAGAAAGAGTACCTCTGGGAGTTGTCAATTCCTAGGTGGTAAGCTAGTCAGTTGGACCTCCAAAAAGCAGAACTGTGTATCAACATCTACGGCGGAAGCTGAATACGTTGCTGCTGCTAGCTGTTGTTCTCAGGTTCTATGGATGAAGACTCAGCTAAAAGACTACGGCCACATTCTATTCAAAATACCCATCTTCTGTGATTCCAAAAGTGCCATTGCCATCTCTGCCAATCCTGTGCAACATTCCAAAACTAAGCATATCGATATAAGGTACCACTTCTTGAAACATCATGTTGAAAACGGTACAATCGAGATGCATTTCGTGCCCACAGAATACCAACTTGCAGACTTACTCACCAAAGCCTTAGACGAGAAAAGATTTAATTTCTTGGTGGGTAAGTTAGGAATGATTAATATGATGTGAAAATCCTCTGTAAGTATAGCGTTATCTTCTGTTAATAAGTATATATTTCTATTTTACTTAACTTATTGCTTTGATTGATTTATTTATGTATGTAAATTCTCAATCTTAAATAAATCTTGATATCACAGAGCTTCTGTAAGTCTGCTCAGAACCTCTGACGACCTCCACAGAACCTCTGGAAAAACAAGACCTATGTTCTATGCAAAACTTATCAGTTTTTTATCCAAGCATAGGTCAAGGGGGAGCAAAAGGAAATTACTTGATCTACAGAGGTGATTAGATCAAGGGGGAACAAAAAAGGGACCCTGAAATTATCTACAGAGGTAAAACTTTCAAGGAGAACCCAAAGAAGAGCGTCGATGAATCTATATCGACAGAAGTCAGACATCACTGCCGATAAAAGAAGAACCAAAAAGGTATGTATCTCGTACAAAAGGTTGTTGAAAACAGTTTTCTGGGACACAAATTGTCAAATATGTTCTAAATATACTGTGGATAACATTTCAAAAATCAAAAGATCAAAAAGTTTCATAAAATTTGAGTTATGAAAAATTTGAGGTCATAGAGCCTCTGCTGAGCTCAACAGAGGCTCTGCCAGAAATATGCTCTGTGATCACAAATTTAACCTCTATCGATCTTTTGGAATATTATCTCGGAAACCAAACACACACACCATGACCTTCTCGAACAAAACTTTTTCCATAATAGTTTTCTCGGACACCAACTTTCAAATATGTCCGAAAAACGTTTCTTAGTACAAATCAAAACTTGGATGATCAAAATCGTTGATAGATTTTTAGTAATAAGAAATTATCTTTCATAGAGCTTCTGCTGGCCCTGGCAGAGCTTCTGCAAGATCCTACAGAGTCTCAAAACCTCTGAACGAAATTTCTTCACTAAAATCCTATTAATCCTCCCCAATGTCCTTACAAATGTTTTGGTTAAAGAAGAACCTACAGAGTCATGATAACAATGAGATATATGAGGCATGAACATCAAGATTTTCAAAATCACAGAGCTTCTGTAAACCACAAAGGTTCTGTCAATTTGTTACTTGGGCATTTCTGTAAAAATAACGGTTACTTTTACTGAGAGTGAATTTCATATGGCTAAGATCAACCCCACGCGCCTAGCATTAATGGGCCGCGCACGACGTCCTGTCATCCTCTGACATGGCCTACGTGTCTCTTTTTCATTGGGCGTACATGGAACGTTTTCTATGGAAAGTTGAACCCGCCGTTCTAACTTGAGTTCGGATTCCAAATATTTATCCATTGCCATATATTTTTACTCTTTCGAATTCTACCATTTTACACTCATATAAAACCCAAGCTTACCTTCTCATAAAACCTTTACAAACTCTCATTCTTCTCCGGCGAAACCCTGCAAACACTTGCAAGAATCCTATTCTTCTTACCAAATGGCTTCATCTTCTCAAGCTATCTCCCTGCACACTCTCCGGCGAACTCATCGGAACATTCACCTGCTCATTCTGAACATTCAGAAAACCCCCACCACGCCAAAAATTTCGAACAAGATGATTCCGGCGACTCAGCAGACTTTGCTCCGACCACACATCTTCAAAACTTTATAGCAAAGGATCATTTCGAAAAGGTACTACCAATCAAATCCAACAATTGCTATTTGGTCCCCTCACCCACTGCTTTCGGCGAAGTCCATGCCCTTCTTCTAAATATCATGGAAAATCATATCCTCTTCCCTCTACTTTCAAGAACCCCAAAGAAAATACCTGCTAGGTATTTGAACCAATTTTGGCAGAGCTGCAGATATGATAAAGATGATTCTCTGATCAAAGGATACATATCAAAGCCAGACAACTCAGAGCATCTAGAACTCAAATTTAATAGAACAATGTTCTCTCTGGAGTTCAATTTACCAACTAGAGGTCTTCTGGGATTGAAAACATATGCAGAACAGCCTACAGACGACGAGCTCTGTCGTTTTGTAGAAATGCTTGGGTACAACACACACCTGAGAAAAAGAAATGACTTCCGCAGAGGCAGACTACCACCTCTGTGGAACACCTTGTTTTCAATCCTTAACAGATGCCTGACAGGGAAGATAGGCAGCATTGATCAAAGCTCGCATCAAATCTTAACCATCATGTATGGGGTTTACTACGATCTCCCACTCGATTACTCGACCATCATGCTGCAGGAGATCATCAATACAATCGACAGAAAGAACAACACCCTGAAGGCTAAAGAGACTGATCCCACATATCTACCGCCTCTGCAATTCCAAAGAATCTTAGGAGTTCTGTTCGAACCTCTGCTAATGATGCAGAAATGGCCAATGGAAGGACCAATTCCTAAACAATTCCCGATGAACAAGAACATCCCCACCGATCATGCAGAAGGCTACAACCACTGCAGACCTCTTTCAAAAAGTCTTCTAAAATATGCAACGAACAAAACCCTTAAGCAAGAGTATATACGCGATCACAGGACTCCAGAACCGAGCCCTGTGACACCCCCGCGTTTAGGTGTCCCCTTAGGAACAATAGTTGTAGAACCCCTCTCTACAAAATCAAAGAAGGAGAAACTGGCAAAACATTTGGAAATCCAACGAAGTTTTATGGCCAAACGTGACGAACTCATGGGAAAGAGATCTTCTTCTAAAGCCTCTGCCTCTACCCCAAAAACAAAGAAGAGGAAAACTGCAGAAGGCACCTCTACAAACATCGCAGAAGATCAATCTTCACCTCCTCACGCCACAGAAGTTGGCTCCTCTGCTCCTCCATCGTCTCCAAAACAGAAGAAGAAAAGAAAATCGAAAACCACAGAGGAAGGGGCACCAAAACCAAAGAGGAGGAAGACCAAAAAGAAGCTTGATAAATTGGTTACCATCGCAGAAGAGGAAACTGCAGAAGAAGGAACTGCAGAAGAAGAGGTTGCAGAAACCAGGGTCGAAGAAACTGCAGAAGAAGAAGTTGCAGAAGAGGGATATCACTCACCTTATCAATCCCCAGATCGATTTGCTCATCAAGGAAACTTAAACTATTTTCTTCAACACCCTGACTATGCTAACACCCTAAATACAGCTGGGTGGAACGCACCACCACTTGACCACCACACCACAGAAGAACAAGACTTCTCTATCTCTGGCATTGACACAAATCTGCAAGAAAATGATCAAACCCCCAGAGATCAACCATCTGAAACCCCTTACATTCTACAGAATCCCTTCATCCAACAGGGACTAGACGTCCACAGAAGGAGTCCAAGCCAAGCTTCAGAAGAAGGAATAGAAGAAATCGACTTGTCAGATGTTGAAACTAGGGAAAGGCTTAGGCTACATGCAGAAGTTCCGTGGAACGGAGATGAGGTTCAAAAGGCCTTAGATAGAATGGAAGAAAAGGTAAAAGGGACAGAAAAAGATGTCGTAGAAGTAGAAGGCGCACATCATCAAACCCCTCCCAGTGCAACCCACACATCTAACTCCGCAGGTCTAGCTGCAGAAGGAGTTATTGAAAAAGAGCAGCACAGCTAGATCCAAACCCAACCCATCCAGCCAGAGGTCACTCTTTCGACTTCTGCGCCCACAGAAACCGGGGAATCCATTCCTAGGGAGTCTCCTCAAAGAGACTCACCTATAGTTCGTGATCAATCGCCCCAGATCACACTAGAACACCCAACAGAGGAATTCGTTTCCTCTGCCACGCACAATATAGGGCCAACACTTCTTTCAGAGAGAAGTAGTGAGCACAACGACGAAGAGACTCTAGACAAGTCTCCGAGTCAACAGAAGGATAATCTAGTACCCACCTCTGAAGTGGATCTAGACAATGTCATTCACAGAACTTCTGTAGAGTCTGAAGCACTAGATGCTTCTGCTCGAAGATCAGATGGAAATCCTTCCACCCCCATCGTACAAACAAGGGTGAACGAAGGTGTCCCAGGAGCAGGGACTCACTCTGGAGACGAATGTGTTCCTCCAGAGGTTACACCAGGGACACAAGTATCAAGGGATGAGTTCCAAACCCTTGTCACCTCTGTGAACCAAACCATGAAAGAGTTGCAAAGCTCTTTCACATCTTTTGCAGAGAAAACATCAACGGCCTTGCTGAATCTGAACACCAAAATGGACAATCTATCCACAGAGGTGAAAACGGCCATCTCAGAGATGAAATCTTCTGCTCAAACAACTGCCACAACTACAGCCACTTCTGCTGCTAAAAATTTTGGAATAGCTGCAACATCTGCATTCAAGGAATCAGTCAAACATTTCCTTGAACAAATGAACAAGCAATCTAACAAATCACAGAGCATCACACCTGTAGAACTACAGAAGGCTCTGCAAAACGTTCAAGAAGAGGCAATGCGCAACACTACAATGATGCAGCCAAAAGATTACTTGACCAGAGCACAGCTGACAGAGCTCGGGCAGAATGTCATAAACCAGGTCATAGAAGTCATTGTCTCCTTCACTACTGCAAATGCCAACTACGTCAAAGAGTTCAGAAAAAGTGTCGGCAGAATGCGCTTCAACACAGAAGCAGAGCTTGCAACTCTAATCGGCCTCTGTGATGATGTATGTGCAAAGTTGATGGCCGCAGGAGCAGAACTACCAAAGAAACCCAAAGCTTCCTGCAGAGCAGAGGGTACTTCTGATAAGAGTCAGGATGACTCTGATGATGACCATCCTGGTCCATCAGATCATCCTGAGGGGGAGAATATAAGGGAGAAAGCTACGACCAGAGGACTACAAGCTCCACCAATCGCAGCAGAACCAATCAGCCAAGCCCCTCCAGAACAAACCCAAGATCAAAAGACCACAGAGACAACACCCATCTCTGTGGAATCAACTCCTGAAGAAATCCATGTATCAGAAACAGATCAAAAAACCACAGAGACAACAACCATCCCTGAGGTAATCATCGTGGAAGAAAGTCCAACAAACCAACAACCTGGAGAAAAAGATCAAAAGACCACAGAGAAAACACCCACCTCTGTGGAAATTCCTACAATGTTTGAAGAAGATGCTCAACATCTGTCATCCTCTTCAGAAGAAAATCTTCACTCTCCAACTACAAAATCAACAGAAAAACCCCAAACCAAACCAAGAAGAAAGTCTATTGCCCACAAACCAAAAAGAGCAACGACCTCTGCTTCTTCTGTTCTAAGAAAAATGCACAAAACAATGTCTGATCGAATGTCGCAGAGAGAAGAAGAAAGGCACAGGTTCACTTTAGCTTTCCGAATGGCAAGAAGATTCGACATACCTCAATCCACAGAAACCAATCTCACAGAAGAAGTCACAAAAGAACCTCCCACAGAGGTTACAGAGCAAAACAAGCCAACAGAACCAACGCCACATAAGTCCTCTCAAACACAAGTGTCAAAACTTACAGAGGCAACTCCCATCATTCCAACAGAAGCACAAACAACCAAACCCACAGAAGCAACAGGTTCTGCACCTCCAAAAGCCAAAGACAAGGGAAAGGCAAAAATGACAGAAGAGCCCAAGAAAAAGAAATCAGTACCCAATCCTACAGAAAAACTGATGAAAAGCTCCTTTGATGCCTTTCAAACTCCAAAGCCTGAAGAAGAGGACTGGGCATATGGATTAAAGCCCCTGTCTGACATTCCACTTACTGGCAGAGCTGCAGAAGTTGTTCAACAGATGGAGAGTCTCAGAAGACAAGTTCCACCACATGGTCCAGCATACGAAGAAATAGAAGAAGTGGTGTACAAATATCTCTACAAACAACCCTTTCAGAACCTCCATCCAACAGACCAAATCACAAATCCGAACATCAGAGAAGAATTTGAGAACATCTTCAGCAGAACAAAGCCAAGAACCAAAGCAGAAGTCTTCTCAATTCATAAAATCAAAAAGGTAATCTTCTGCAGATTCTCCTTCACAAGAACTTATCCAAGAGTCAGGTACAATCTTTACAGAGTCAAAAGGGTAAACAATTTAGAAACCACCTTCGCTGATGCTGACATAAGGAATCTGAATCCCTATGATCTACCTGAACTTCTGCAATGGACAAAAGACAACTACAACACAGAGCCAAACACCAGAGCCTATCAAGTGTTGAGAAAAGCTATGAGGGAAAGGCTTCTAATCTACAGTCTGACAGACTTTCAGCTGGGAAAGGATCTTGGTCTTAAACATCTGAATCTACGACCACCAGAAGATCGCTGCCCACCTGACGTCGTGCCCAACTCAATCATTACAGAACCAAGATTCGGGTTAGTATTTCAAAACCCACAAGGCGAAGTCAAACTTTTTGTAAGCATGGATTGTCAGAAGTACGCAACTAGTACTCTGAACAAGTTCAGAGCAAACCTTGTAAAATACAGAGATACCGAGCAAATGGATAGAGACGCTGCAGATACCCTCATCAGAGAGATTGATGCCACAATACGCTTAAGAGAACTCTGCATCAGTTTCTACAAAGAGATCAGAGAAGTCGGAAGAGACAACAGAAGCTTCAACGATTTCAAAGACGCCAAAATCTGATTCTCAAACAACCAATCTCTGCAAATCATGTTAAAGTTTATCTTTCATTGTACTCAAATGTAAAATGCCTCCGGCATACTTCTAAATGAAAATAACTTTCGAGGTATTGTTTAACCTCTGTTTTATCTAACTTAGCCTAACTTAACTAAAGTTCAAATTTTTATTTTTCAATACTTAGGGGGAGATTGTTAGCTTCAATCTTCCTAATCATAGAAGTATTTAGAAGTAGTTAAAAATAGGCTAAGTGAAGAGAGCCTCTTACAGAGGCTCTGCCGAACTTACCGAGAGATCAAGGTCGAGAAGCTACAGAAGCTAAAGAGGCGTCCTACAGAAGCTCTGTCATACGCGCAAAGAAGACCAAAGACTCGGAATTCGGTGAAGACTGCTCTATAAAGGATCAGACCGCAGAACCTCTGTAACACTTTACAGAGCCTCTGTGGTCCTCTCTAATGACTTGAAGATATTTATAATATCTTGCTACTGTTACTGGACCTGTTCATCAACTTGCATGGTAGCATGCCCTGTCCATCTTCAACGTGTCAAACTCTGATTGGATTCAATAGGGCTTAGTACATAATAGACGTCTGCTGCATTAAATGCAATACAGTACGTCCAACTGTTCATGCCATCCGTCCAACTATTCATACCGTCCGTTCTGAATAGTACCTTATGCTTTATGGTCCCCTTAGAGTAGTATATAAGGAAGACTCATGTTGAGTTCTTCAATATCGAGAATCAAGAGATAAAAACATCAAGAACACATAGCTTATATACTTTGAGAGTCATATCTGTTTTAAACACCATATTGATAACCTTGGTTTTGGGTCTTGGTCAACTTTCACATAAAGGACGTGTAGGACCCTATAGACACCATATTGATAACCTTGGTTTTGTGGGAATGCTCGACGAATGAAACTCGTGTGTTGAGTTTTGTTGTGGTTCGAAGCTTAGTGGTATGACTAGGTGTCAACTTGTTGGTTTCGAGGTCAAGAACCATTAGTGTATTTGGAGGGTTGTGGCCTAATTTTAAAAGAATATTGATAATGGTTGTAGTGATCTTAAGGAGTCCAATTGTGATAAGTGGATTTAGTAGGATGACTTTCCTTGAGTGGTAAAGGAATTTGCAGATTTGGTGATTGGTAATGGGATGTATCTTTGGAGTTGTATAATCTTTGGGTCAAGGATGACCGGCTGTTCTGGAGCCTAATTGTACTCGTTAAAGCTAAGTGACAACCCAATAGCGAGAACGGTCGAATTTGGAGATTTTATCGATTTCGGTGGTGATCGTACCTTGGATTGGTTGGAGAGAGGATTTAAAGGCGTGTAGATCAGGACTGACTGGGAGTCGGGGTTTTCTGCTGGAGAAGTATGGATCACTTAAGGTTGGGAGACAATCGAAGTCGTCTGGTTGGGAGTTACCCCAGTAGATGGAGCGTCCACCCGGACTTAAGTATAATGTACCTAAGTGGACATTGTTGGCAAGGGGTCGCATGAAGGTTGTCATAGCAGTTTGCGTGGAGGAATTTGGATTTCAGTTCGAAGCTAGTGGAACTTGGGAGGTGTTGAATTAGTTAGCCTTTGGTTGTAAGGGATCTAGATTTCGAGGACGAAATCATTCTAAGGTTGGGAGGATTGTAACATCCCGAAATTTTGGAATTTTGACTTTTGGGCCTGCGGACGTCCGTGTCCAGCAGGAAGTCCGTGGGTCGTCCGCGGAAGCAGCAGAGGAAAGTTGGGGGTGTCGGTCAGTTCAAGGTCGGACGTCCGCGTGATGCACCAGTCGGACGTCCGCATGGCGTCTGATGAGATATTTTGTTTGTTTTTAAGACCTTTCCCTCTCTCTTCCCTCACTTCATTTCCAAACCACAACTCAGCTCTCTCTCTCTCTCTCTCTCTCTCTCTCTCTCTCTAAACCGATTTCTTCCCCAAGAAAACCTCAAACCCTTCCTCCTCTTCTTCACTCAAACTAAACCCATTTCCATCTCTATTGATCCAACAACTCATATTAAATAGAGTTTTTAATAAAAATTATTAATTAAGGTGATTAGGGTAAAAAAGGAAGACAATTTAAACTCACGCCTAACATATTTGACTTTTTATTTTTTTTAATTAAAAAATGTTACCCTCTTAAAGTTTAAAATAAATTATCTTAAAAATTACTAATATTTTAATCAAACAAACTGCATCAAAAACGAGAATTTCGTGCTTTTCGATATGACATTCATCTCAATATAGTTTTTGGTTGTTTTAACTGTTTTTTACGTGAAATTTTATATATGTGTTATATTCATTATGAATATTTATGTACGTTCAAATGTGTTATGTGTACAACACCTCGACACCGTAAGTCTGTAACTCGACATCAACTTCCTCAACACTTTCTTCAATGTCGTAACGCATCACGTTCTTCATCGTTGTTACCCAAAACCAATCGAGACAAATCAAGAACCTATCGCGTTTCGATTGTTAACCGGAGAACAAAAAAGAATGTGCCACGTCTCGACACCTTCACGGGTCCTTCATGTATTATTCATCATGAATAATGTATCATTCAGGATAAATAATACAGTATTCAGAGTGAATAATACACGATTCATGAATTTGTGTATTATTCATCCTAAAGGTGTATAATTAATTCTGAATACTATATTATTCATCATTAACAGTGAATGAACGTTCACCTTTGTTATTCATACTGAATGTGGACACCCGGGGATGTGCATACATATTCATAAAGAATAAAACCAAGTTTTGGGAACAAAAGAGAGTGCGCGATGTCTCCACACCTTCACGGGTCATTCATATATTATTTATCATGAATAATATATCATTCAGTGATAACCACCCTCCAAACGAATCTAACCGTCTGATCCAGTAACTTGGTATAATAGGTCCTGTTGTATTTTAAAGCATCGATTTCTTAAAATCGTTGAATGTTTATATGTGAGGGTTTGGTGCCCTTTTATTTCTAAAGTCAAGCCAAGGTATTAATTTTAATCTCTATTTTCAGATTTACCGGGTACATACTCAAAGTTTTTCGTAAAATTGAAAACTAGCCGAATGAAGAACTTTGAAGCAGTTCAGAATTTAACTATCCGATATCAAAACCAGTTGTGAATAAGTTGTTGTTTAAAGAGAAGACGTATCACTCAAGTCTCCATTTGACCAACCCTCACAAACCGTTTTACATTCATTATGACATTCCTTGATCTTGTAAAAAAATTGTCTTTATATATTTCTTTACTATTCATAATATAAACCAAGGTTCTAAATGACATGAGGCGTGGCATGACGGCCAGGCCAAGCCTCAAGCGTTAGGGGTCATGGCGAAGCCATGACGTTTTCAAGACGTGACTTATGACGTCAAATTTCTAATTTATATATAATATTATATATAAAAACATATGTTTTGTAGTGTTACTCAATGAGTCAATAGTAATAAGCATGTTAAATTAGGTTATATGTTAAAAACTTGCAAATAAGACAAAAACATACAGAAAAAATCAAATATCGTATTACGAAAACTGCACATTAGGCCATGATGTGCCACGAGCTAAACGTGACGTGAAACACAAGTCTTGAGCCATGACAACTGTACGACGAGTTAATTTCGACGAAATGTCGAGGAAATATCGGAAATAGCGAAAATAGCGATCCAAATGGAAATTTTGATCCAAAACTTCGGTCCAAAATAGCGGAACCGAAAATAGCGTCGAAATTGACCGAATTTTGAAAACGAAATTTCAGTCGCTATACCGAATTTTTTTTTGGAGATTTTTCACTTTTTTTGGGCTTCCTTCATTCTTTTGGACTTTTTTTGGGTTTTTTTAATCAAGTTTTGGCCTTTTTTTAATCAAGTTTTTTTGGGTTTTTTATCCAACCCTTTTGACCTAATCTTTCAAGTTTCAACCTGACTCCCATGACCATCGACTTACAATCTGCTTGCTTCCAGCCTTCCATCAACTTCTCATTTCTCAATCAGGTTCCATCTACTGATCGACTTCTTCTGTAAGTTATGTTCTTCTCTACTGATCGATTTCTTCAAGAATTTGTGGATGCAAGTGAGAATTTGTGGATGCAAGTGATGGTCTTTTATGGTCGGATGTGCGAGAAGCAATGGGAGGCAATGTGGATGTCGGTCCAACTACTAGGAGTAAGAGAGAGCGTTACAGGGATGATGATGATGATCAACTTGGGGAGGAAGAAGGTGGAGATAGGAATGAGATAAATGAAACAATCGATGTACTAAATGATGTCGATTCAGATGCCAAGCCGGTGGATTGCAATTAGTTCTCATCTACGAGCTTTATATGTTTTGAAGTTTTTTTACTTGTGGGGTTTAAAACTATTACTCTATTACTATGTTACTTGTGTGGTTTGAAACTTTTTTTAATCCATTATTCTATTAAGTTATATGTTATATATATATATTATATATATATATATATATTCATATTTAATTTAATTTTTATCGCTTTTTCACTGCAATAACTGCTATTTCAAATCAAGGTCCTAATCGAAATTTCCGCAAATCGGTCGTGTTAACCGCTTAGAATACACCTAAAGACTTGTGATGGCTCTACATTAATAAGGAATGTACGCTAAAAGGACTTATCAATGAAGATCAAATCCGCTTAAAAAAAATGAAGATCAAATCAAATGTCACTTTATTTTGTATGAAGATGACAAGTGTCCTCTACATTAGAGCTAATACACATTTATTGCATCGAGTTGGTATAAAAGGTGGGGTGCATCTTCTACACAAGCTACGCCTTCCAAAAGGAATTTAGTGCATTCAACAGGAAAATAGGCAACCTTCTTTTTACAGAAGAAACATTGTGTTGTGTTCTCTTTTGCAAGAATTAAAATAGGAGATGAAATAAAAGGGTAAATATTAAAAAAGTAGAAGGCACAATTGGAAGGAAATTGGTAAATTTTAAAATGATATCAAGGAGCGTTTATTGATAATAGTTGAGGCAAAAATTACTAAATTTTTTTTTGCTAAATATTAAATCTGTTTGGAGTAAATGAATAATTATTAAAATATTTAAACTCCACTTTTATTTGTAAATAGCTAAATATGACTTGAGATATAAATAAATAAATAAATAAAAAACTTAAGTTATGACCATTTAAGATACAATAAATAAATAAATAAACTTGCTTATAATTGTTATATATTATTACTTTAATGGAATCAGTTTATTGAAAACCGGTCCTACTTCATACATGGTTTGGGGACCGATACACAAACATGTCTCAAGATTACCGTTGTGGATGCTCTAACCAAATTATCACCTCTAAAGTACCAAAACAAGATTTTATATCTATATATCTATATATATATATATATATATACTGCATTTTCAATTAGTTTACCCAGTGAAAAATAACCCCATATTAGAGAAGCATATGTTAGCACCAAACACAATTACACAAACGCCGAATGGGCATACACAACAAATAAACAAGAATGAGAATTTAATCAAATACAATTTGACACCAAAACTATGCCAAAAAGAATCAGTCAAACATAAGAATCCATAGTCGTTTCAAGTCAATGTTCACAAATTCAAAGATGTTCATCTCTCGCTCTTGGAAACCAGGTGGATCGTCTTTTGTAATGCTGTTGAGAAAACTAGCTAGTGCCGCATTCCATATTGATCGATCACACACCAGCCCTCCTCAACCCAACGGTTGTCGTCGCCTATAAAAAAAAGTTAAGTGTTATACTGTGATTAGGTTTTCCTAACCAATGAACGAATAAAAATCATTTGTCCCCAAACTTGATATCCCTTCCTACACATCAATCAAATGTGCAAGACACATCATAACATTATTGAATAGAATAAATAAAGAATTTAATGTATATATATATATATATATTCAATAAGGTAATGATGTGTCTTCACATGATTGGTGGGACTAGGATAGGACACGGAGTTTAAGACATGTAACTTTTATTCCCAACAAACTTTATCTTAAAGGCCATTGGTCTAGCGATATTTGCGTTACCCGTAGATCCTAGCCTCCATGAGGTCAAGGGTTCAAACCTCACCAAAGGTAAGGAGGATGTGTGAGTATTTGCAGTATATATTATATATACTTCGGAAAAAACTTTATTTTATGGGTCTCACCTTTCTTTCCTGTACATCAATTAAATGTTAAAATGGAATTTCACCGTCACGTATTCAGTTCTTTTCACACCATTAAATGGTGATCTATGCGGTCCTAAAACCAAACAAAACCAAACCAAACACGGTATATCTCACTGGAAAGCAGGGTCCGGGAGGGGTGGAATGCAGACCTGGAATGAGGATACAAAATGGTGCCTGCACAGCATAAAAGATGGTGGAACATATACCTCTTAGGTCGGGTTCGGTCTTCGTCGTAGTCCATCACTCCACCAAGTTCAGAGAACATCTCCTCGTGCCCTCGGAAGTCAATGTCGGCCTGCTCACAGGTTGTAACTTCTGCCACGACGTAAGTAAGATGCATCGACAAACATATCCGGAGTACATAATCGACACATTTCTCACAAAATGAATACTAATAACTCCAAATTTCATATGCAATATTTCAAGATGTGGTCAACATAGTTTATTTGATGTCCAACTGTTATGTTTTCTATAGAATAAGATAAACCCGTCTCTGCAGTCAATGGTCTTTTTATTTGGAAAAATAAAAATAAAAGACCATTAAAATGAACCCAGTATATCCCACACGGAGGTGGGGTCAAAGAGGAGGGTCAGATGTACTCGAAACTGACCTTTACGGGTCCAATCTCAGTTCTCTTTGCATCAAATAAATCGGATGATAAGTCATGAAACCAAAAGGTGAAATGAACACATGCAAATATGACCGTAAAAGATGAAAGGCACATGTTACACACATGAAATGAACTCAACTGACCTTGAGGGAGAGTGCCTTTTTCACTTCTTCCGTTCTTTCATCAGCTTCTTTTTTATGCTTCTTCTCCAGATCACTCATGGTGTCGGCCCATTTTATCTTGTCTTGAATCGAGATAAGTAAATTATCTGATGTACTTAACCTATGGAATCCGCAAAACATGTAAAACCAATGTCTCAAGTCACTGCTAAGGTGTATGTGTCTAACAGGAAGCCCTGCTAGTGTACTGTGCCGAGAAAAGAAAAAAAAAACTACAAGCTTTGTAATCATACGAATAAACGGCAATAGCTAATATACAAGTAACTGGTCTATGATCTTGCCCCATGTCCAGCATCATCACAAACAATGGAATCTAATAACAGAACAAACACAAGTAAAATTCCAACATTTAAGCATTCATATATATGGGCTGGGTTCCATTGAGAAGTGCCAAATTTGGTGAGAAGCGTGAGAAGTGGTTATCAACCGTTGGATGAGAAATGGACGAACATTAGGATGAGATGCACCGAGATAAGATGCACCCGATCAATTCTCTTTTAAGCCACAATTCATGGGAGGGTATTTGATTAAAAGTGATCAATGGTTTAAAAGTACTTCTAACCAAAAATGGCACTTCTCACATGATCCCATGCCTCATATTATATATATGTATATATATATACATATACCAGTTTATGGTAATACAGCATCTCAAATTCAGGTAAGAGTCTATGGTTCACAACCTCTATAGATTCTTCTTAGTTTAAAAGAGTAACTAGATGCTCTGCTCTTGAAGTAAATTTATCCCAATGAACAAGTTTTCAGCCCAAATAAAAGGGCAGGGTGAAGTAAGTACCAAATGCAAAAAGAAAGCAATTGTAGGATTACCAGTTTGATAATGTGTGTATCATGCTCCCCAATTGTCCAGGCCTTAGATCCCTCCCTGCCGCAAATTGCACCTACAACAACCCCGAGGATTAGGCTGTAAGGTAATGAACTGATGATTATGATAATGACGAGTAAAATACATTTTTGGTCCTGTACTATTTCGATTTTCCCAGTTTTGGTCCTTACAGTTTTTTACTACAGATTTGTCATCATGGTATGCAATTTCGCACAGATTTGGTCCCTCCCACTAAAGTGTGGGGCGTTATTGTCTTTTTACCCATTCCCTAATTTTCTTTTAAAACATTAAAAGAAATAATATTATACAATATCATTTTTTATATAATATATATTTTTATACTATATTTCTTATATATACATATGTATCATATATGCACACTTCATAGTACGTATGTTCATCATCGTTGTGTTCAACGAGAACAACTTCATGAAAATGTTCAGCGAGATCAACTCCGGCCACGCCTTTCTTCACAACTCCAGCCACGCCCTTCTTCACAACTCCGTCTGCAACTCTGGTGACCCACAAAAGTACCCCGGTGAAGACAGTTGTTCACAGTTTATGGTGGTTACCTTCTGAGCACCCCAATGAAAACAAGTTCATGGTGGTCACCTTGTTCATCTCCTTCCTCCATCGCTAAATCGAAACCCCCCACCCACTCATCTGTCTTTGCAAATTGAATGATACAAGAGAAATTGAGGAGTGTTGTGTTCACGTATTTGAGGTCGTTTTATTAGTGGGTAATAAGAGGCACGTGTGGGTTGGACCATGACTTCTTTTATTCGGTTATATACATCTGTTGCTAATATCCATGATGGGTTGGGTTCCGGTGAGAAGTGCCAAATTTGGTGAGAAGCGTGAGAAGTGGTTATCGACCGTTGGATGAGAAATGGACTTACATTAGGATGAGATGCACTGATATTAAGATGCGAGATGCGAGATGCACGGGATCAATTCCCTTTTAAGCTGCAATTCATGGGAGGGTATTTGATTAAAAGTGATCAACGGTTTAAAAGTAATTCTCACAAATAGCTCTTATATACGTCTGTAGCTAATATCCCTGATGGGTTGAGTTCCCGTGAGAAGTGCCAAATTTGGTGAGAAGCGTGAGAAGTGGTTATCGACCGTTGGATGACAAATGGACTTACATTAGGATGAGATGCACTGAGATTAAGATGCGAGATGCACGGAATCAATTCCCTTTTAAGCTGCAATTCATGGGAGGGTATTTGATTAAAAGTGAACGGTTTAAAAGTACTTCTCACACTTCTCACCAAAAATGGCTCTTCTCACATAATCCCATGCCTACCGAAGTATTGATATGGTGAATGAAATATTATCTCCACGAGAAAACTCCTCCTTTCTCTGTGATTCTTCTTCTCCTTCATTTTTTGTGATTTCTTACTTCTTATAGGTATCATTTGGTATCAAAGAAATCAATCATTCGATACGCTTATGTGGGGTTGAAGGAAGACGTTAGTTTTGTGAACACGAGGGCAGAAGAAATGAAGAAATTCGAAGAATAAAACAAAAACTATGGTGAAAAACATGTTTCGCAAAAATAGCCAAAAACAGGAGCATACATTGATGGAGATGATGACCACTCAACAAAATGAAATGCTCATACATTGAGCGGAAGGAATTCAAAGCCGTGGTTATTTCTCAACAATCGGGTAACCGGATGCCTCTAGCAAATGCACCATTCTTTCCTCTCATCCATCAGGTAACCAAACACCTCTAATAGTTTCTCCATTAGTGGACTTAAGCCGACTTCATGGAACCAGGCCCACTAGCCTCACGATTCATTAAAACTGAATTACCCAAGTTTGATGGTGATGACCTTGAACGTTGGCTATTTCGTTGTGAACGATTTTTCCTAATCAATTTCACACCGCATTGCTTTAATTCATATGGAAGGCAGAGCCTTCAAATAGCATGCATCTTTTCGCAAGAAGATGAACCTTCATGGGAAGATTACACTGAGGCAATCAAGGAGAGGTTTGAAGAGAGTTTATGAAGACCCTATGGAAGACCTCAAAGGGCTCATTCTATATGGATCCTTACAAGATTACCTTAAAGAAATTGATGTGCTATCACATAAGGTAACATAATCCGACAAGTATGCATTAAGTTGTTTTTTTTTTGAAGTGGTAAAAATGACAACAGAATTCCTTTGTGCATGTTTTGGCTCAAAATCGTTGCATGAATCTTACCTTAATGCCACCAAAACTTCAAAAAACAACTATAACAAACCCATGAATTATATTAAAAACCTATTGGGGTGATGCATATTCATCATATTGATATGGAAATCAAATGATTAAACTCTCTACAGATGACTTACAATCGATCATCTGTCTTTCGAGAGGCCAGGTCTCTCCCGGGTTCTCACCTCACTGAATACAAAACAGAATACCCTTCGCTCTAACCGCCTTCGCTCTAACCGCCTTCCCTATTTATACTACCTCTTGTATCGACTTATTGACCACACTTATAAACTTGTTGACCTCAGGATGTAACAATACCCGTCCTCCAAACTCACACCTTGTCCTCAAGGCGGAAAGAAAAAGAAAAAGAACGGATACACTATTGCGATTGAAAACGGGATACTTGCAGCTTTTGTTCCAAGGGATCTCTTAACTTCATCCATGTACCAGCCTATTAAGTCCTTGAGCCCTTGTTTAACCAACAGAACACTTTTTTCTAATGGAAGATCCTAAAAGAAGTAGAAAATGGATCGTTTAGTCCCCGTAACACAATATTCCCAATTAGCTTCAAGAACAGACAAATCCATCCTATCCAGCTTCATGCCCCACTTGAAAAAAAACCGTGTCCTCCCACTGTGATCCAGCTTCAATTTCGATTGTGATAGTAACCCATTTCTCAACCAACAAACTTCTCTTTCGGACCAAAATTTGCTTTCGGGTGATGTCGGTCTGGATGCCTCCTTTTGGAATTACATGGAAATCCATTGTGGACTTATTGCTCTTGTTTTTCGAATCTTTAATTAAAGTAGGATCCCCGAAGAAACGGCAGTTGGGAGCGTATTCCAATATTGATTTTGCTACAAGATGTTCATTAATATCCTCAGCAGACGTCACCGGTTCCGGGTCCACGGTTGTGAAAACTTTGACAGTCGTAATTGTGGCATTATAGTGAATAAGAGTGCCGATTTTATCCATAGTCTCAAATCATCTCTTGTGAGCCCTCTCCGCGGCATCTCTCTTTTTTATCATAACATCGTAGACTCCAACCCTAGTTGTACCCATGCCAGTAGTAAGGGTGACTAGATGTAACACCCAAAAATCAGGGCCAATTTAAACCTTAAGTTTATCAAGGCTAACTATAGAATCATCCATCTTTCATATATATTTAAAGAATTAACTATGAGGTTTAATACATACAATTCAAATTCTCCAAAACAACTTATTAATCCAATCTTGTTCACTATGAAAAGATTAAACGGATTGTCTAAGTCATTCATCAAAACATTCTCATATCAGCCAACTTCTCTTCTTAATATCAACAAGTTGAATCCTCATAAGCACCTGTCCCTCTTCCCTTTACTTTCTCTGAGCTAGTACCTGGTAAGAAAAGTTGATTTGAAACGATTAGGCTTACGCCTAGTGAGAACATCCAATTTAAATTAACACATTAACAGCATCGGAATCTTAGATAATCAACGCATATATTCAAACTCGCTTTATCACCATTCTTACCATGCTCATACTTGTCTCATGATGACATAACCATACTCAAACCCACGAGTATAACTACCATTCATAAAGTCGTATCACCATGTCCAATAACCTACTACTAATCCTTACGGATTCTAGTTTATCAATCAATCTTACAGAATTACATTCAAACATCATACTTTCTCTTTGAAATGGAATACAGAAATAGCACTTATATATATACATTGCCTATTTCCAATCCGTCAACAACACTTACACTTCATCTAATTCACACTCCCACATCTCAATTATCAATAGCAACTCTCTTTGCCCATTAACTCATTCAACCTGAATAGCAATTATACTATGCCTATTCAACATTCCGTATGAATAACAATTCTACTTTGTCTATTCAAACATACATACGAATAACAATTCTACCTTGTCTATTCAATCATACACATGAATAACAATTCTACCTTGTCTATTCAATCATACACATGAATAACAATTCTACCTTGTCTATTCAATCATACACATGAATAACAATTCTACCTTGTCTATTCATCAATCAATGTGAATAGCAATTGTACTTTGCCTATTCAAACATTTCCAAGGATACACGGGAATAACAATTATACCTCGCCTATTCCTCCTTTTCAACAAGAATATCAACTATACTTTGCATATTCTATTATTGTAATATGAATAGTAATTCTACTTTACCTATTCAATCATTTCAACGTGGATAGCAATTCTACTTTGCCTATTCCACCATTTCAACATGAATAGCAATTCTACTTTGCCTATCCATTACATTCCTCTATAAACAGGAATAGCAATTATACTTTGCCTATCCTACGTTATCCAATGTAACTAGTGTTTACAAATCCGTTACACCTTATTAACGTATATACATAACAACATATCATGCCACTCTCGTATCATATTCTCAATTCTAAGAATATTAAATAACCTATCGCGTCCTCATCCTCAATTATTTCCCCTTCGGCAACTTGACACGGGGGTTCCGCTACCCGGTTAGCGGATGGGGTCAAGGGGCAGCGCCCCTAAAAATTATTTTTAGAACTAAGTCGGATAGCACATCCAGAACTGTATCCAGCCATCAGAACCTAGCCTTTCTCAGTTTCTCAAAAGTATCCGGACAACAGGGTTTTCCGGGTAACAGGGGTTTTCCGGGCAACTAAACCATCCGGATACTTTTCTAATCCGGACGCCATCCGGATACTAAAATCATTCGGAAAACTAAAGCAATTCGAACTTACCCGGTATCTTGCTGCATCCGGACACATTCATCATCAGAGGTATCCGGATACGAGGTTTTATCTGGACACCTTCGACCTGCAGCTTAAAATTCGATCTAGATACATATCTGTTCGATTCAGCCCATTCCAGACCATTCCATACAGTTCATAACCAGTTTATACATGTGTCTTTAACATTTAATTTGACAGAAAGCATGTATTTAATCAAAAGTGAATGAACTCACCTTATGAATGAAAAACCCACTTCACTGCACACTTTGATTCCAGATTAAAACAACACCTATATGAATTCAGATTTAAGATATAGGTACCTTCTTACTACTGGAATCAAACTACAAAATTTCTTTGTACACATACCAAGAATTTTTGCTTAATCCCTTCTTTTCTCTTCTTTTCTTCTTTTTCTTTCTTCTTTGTATCTTCCTTTCTCTCTCTTGATTTTTTTGACCGACTCCAGCAAAAGAGAATGAGATATTTCTCATATTCAGCCCTTTATCCATACACACTATTGCTAAATGACCCAATACACCTCCAAGTTTCTAACTTCACATAAAAACATCAAACTTTGGTCACTAACTTTTTAACCCCAAAAGTTTATATAATTACTACGTAGCACAAAACATAAACCCAATTACAAAACAACTTCAATTATATTAAAACATAATTGTAACGAAAATTCGGGATGTTACACTAGACCAAGTGCAAAAGGCCATCCAACCACGACCACTAAAAACACATGTGTAAACTCTAAGTAGTTGCCATCTTGAGTTAGCCAGACTTTCCCCTTCTCGGTCTCACCCAACGTTTTAAAAATAAAATTTTAGAATATTACTACACTAAGCCCCTCAATAGTGCCCACTAGCTTCATCCCTTTTGGATTAAGTAATCCTATTACAGAATTTAAGTGTACCTCAATTTTTGGTCCCAAACCTGTAGCTCCACCACCGTCCAGTGGCTCTAACCTCACCTTTCTTACTGATTTCCCCTTCCAATATCCAATTCAAAGCCTTGACGAATACGATATCCCTTTGTTTTAGGCAAAGGGAGTTGTTATTAGCACCGGTGGTGGAGGTAGCAGAGTTGTTATTAGCACCGATGGTGGTTCAAGATGAACATTGCCCCACCAAATTCTCTGGAAAGTCGTTGAAACTAGAGTTGTAGACAAATAAGCGATGCGCTCTTTTCTGTTCGGTATGGGCTTAGGCTAAATGGTAGATGGAATGGGCTTCGATTCCTTCTTTTCCTTCCTCGATTTTCTCTTCTTCTTCATGGGCCGATTTAGTGTCGTCCCCAATGTTAACCAGAACGCAACCTCTGTTCCCTCTGGATTCGGCTTTGATTTAGGCTTCCATTTCAGATCTCGACTCAGAATTGAATCTGATTTTGGGTTCAAATTCATATTCAGGCTTGGATTTTGATTTGATCTGATTTCGAATTCGGATACGTGTATGTATTTGGATTTGGTTGCGAACTCGTCTCCACCCAATCTGGTGTGTTGTCCATTGAAATTGTTGTCCATTGAAATTGTTGTCGATTCTTTGTCACCGTTGTTGAACAAAGGATCGGACGACCTCTCTCCTATAATTTCTCTATGTAACTCTTTATCATCATCGTTTTCATCATAATCTTCGCACTTCTCCATGATCCGCAATTCCTCTTTTAACAAACTCATATTTGATTTCATTGAACTAAGGGTTTCCAACATCTTTTTGGTTGTTGACAGCATACTCCTCAAGATTTCGTGCTCTGATACCATTTGATGCACATTCATCATATTGATATGGAAATCAAATGATTAAACTATCTATAAGTCTCTATGGGTTTTCACCTCACTGAATACAAAACAGAATACCCTTCACTCTAACCGCCTTCCCTATTTATACTACCTCTTGTATTGACTTATTGACCACACTTATAAACTTGTTGACCTCAGGGTGTAACATGGGGGTTGTAAGATGGTATTAGGCGTTCAATGGCCGGCAACTCTAGAGGACATCGCTTGGAACTTCAAGGAGTTGAGCATGTCGTTTAAACACAAAAATGATTATTACAATTTGCAAGGGATCACCACTTCTATTAAGGTTCTTTTTGAAGGTAAAACGTAGAAGATGATAAACATGAATCCCCTTCATACAAGGCTCGGATTAAACCATTGCCCGAAGAGCTCCCACAACAGACCACAAGTAACACCCTAGAGTTGTTGCAATTACTAGACGAGTTCAAGGATTTGGTTAAAGGAACCAAACCTGTAAATGTTATAACATTCAAGAACTGACCAATGCAGAAAGATGTCATAGAAGGGCATTATGAGTTCACAGTAATGCCTTTGGATTGATCTATAGCAAAGATTGTGTCACATTTACAACATTTGGGAGACGTCTTTGTGAGGTTAAAGGAGAAAAAACTACCTTCAAAGCATAAAGTTGTACTTGGTAGTTCATCTATTAAATGATTGGGTCAGATAATCAAACAGCAATGGGGGTTTCTAATGATCCAAAAAAAATTGAGGTTCTATTAAAGTGTCTAACTCCAATTACAGTAAAAAACTTGAGGGGGTTTCTTAGGTTGGTTGTTTTAGGGTGTTTCTAGGTAGGCCGGTTTATTACAGGTAATTCATCTAGAGATATGGCATCATTAGCAAGAAATTGACATTTACTCAGTAAATGGGTCCATGTAGATTGATCAAGAGCAACAAGCTTTTGGTAGATTAAGGGCCCTTGACATCAGCTCTTGTACTCGTCTTACCATCTCCTGATGTGAAATTCGTAATTGAAGCAATGTGAGCAACACAAGGATAAGCGATTATGGGGCTCAAGCTACTTACTAGAGGTCACAAATAGTTGTTTGTGAAAGGGGATGGAAGATGTTCACAATTATGTAAGGGGTTGTAATGTATGCCAAAAATGCCAAACATGCAAACTCAAGTTGGTTAACTCTCCTGAGGGTTCCAAAATAAGTCGGTAAGGAGGTGATAATGGTTGTGGTGGATCATTTGAGCCAGTATGCACATTTCATTGCACTAAGTACCCTTATTCAGCTACAATGGTAGCACATGTTTTAAACTTCATGGTCTCCCTTCTACCATTGTGAGTGATAAAAGACCAGATTTTTACGAGTGTTGGACCGAAAACGATCATATACGTAGTAGCAAGTTCAAGTAGATATTGAACGACAAGAGTTGGTATAGAGAAGGATTTCCCGCGGCGCAACAGTTTCTCCATACCATGATGGTTCCCGACCTTCTCTGGTTTCCGCAATACCCCCACCCAGAAAGACGTGTTTTCCATTTTTTAAATAAGGCATGCTAGGCCGTTTTCTTGCATGAGTGCTAGCGCGCGCCCTTACGTTTTCTTCACAACCTTTTAAGGTTACTAGGAGTGCAATTTCTTAAGTCTGGTTAATCAAAATTGGGCAACCGCTCCCTTGAAACCTACTTGAGGTGTATGTCAAGTCAAAAGCCCAAGCAATGGCTCATTAGCCGTCTCAAGCCGAATGGTGGTACAACACCAACTCCCATACTTTCAATCAAATTCCTTTGAAATGGTTCATGGAACACCTCCCCCTTCATGTATTCCTTAATTTCCTAGAGATTTTGAAATACGCGATGTAGATGAGTGCCTCAAAGATGGAGATATGGCCCATCTTTGGAATATTCTGAACCATTTATGAAAGTTGTCCTCTAAAAAATAAAATATTGAATGAATTGATCGTAAATTATCGGATTTTACAAATCATGAAGCATCATTTTAATAGAGCTTAAAACCGTATAAAGCAGCATGTTGATTCACACAGAATCGATAGATGGGATCATAAGCGGAAGAGTGTAGTTGCAAGGAGAAACTATCAGCTCTCCATCATACTTTGGTCCTATGTCATACAAAATCGATAGGTAGGATCAATAGCCTATAAGCTCAAATTACCCGTTGATGCCTTGATCCACCTGGTATTCAATGCGTGGTATTCGATGCGTCTCAGCATAAAAACAAAGTTCCTCCTATTCTCAATTCAACACAATGTCGGCCTCCTTCAACACCTCCCACTCAGGTTGCTATACCTTGACAGAAAGCTTGTTAAGAGTGAAAATCATGTTGCAACCAATGTCTTGTTTAATGGTATGATCGAGGTCCTGATGAGGCAACTTGGGAGTTCTATTTTGACATCCAGGTGCATATTACCTTCTTGAACAAGGTTTCTTAAGAGGGATGGACTAATACAAGGGAGTTAAGCGTTGTTTTAGCGTATTTGAGGTCATTTTATTAGTAGGTAAATAGAGGTGTAAAGGAGACGAGACAACTCGCGAGCTACTCGAGATCGACTCGATCAACACTCGACTCGAATACACTCGACCCGAACTCGAGCTCGACATACTAACGAGTCGAGTCGAGCGACCTGATACTCGACTCGATAAGCTCATGAGATACTCGAATATATTTTATAGATAACTAATTTTATACTATAATTTATAAAATATAATGTAAATTTTTTTGATAATTTTTTTTAATATAATACATTAATAATAAGAAAATAATTAAAAATAAAAAATAAAAATTTGAATTTTAAAACAAAAAACCCTTAAAAAGATGGTATTTAACAATTAATTAATTAAAAAGTTAACAATTGATATTGATAAATAATTAATAAATATTAAATAATTTTAATTTTCTTTTTATAAAAATGTGATAGATAACTCACAAGTCACAACATGTGAAATGCCAAACGCGCCTTTGGTTTGAGGTGCTTGTTGAAAGATATTTCCATCCCACATCGCTTATGCAAGACTCTTTTTTCCTTATCTCTTGGTTAATATACAATCCTCATTTCCTTACTCAATTAATTTTCCACTAACCAATGGTATTAGCCGACTGACTTGAGCCCATTGGCTTGAGTTCAGTGTCTTAAGTCTATTTGGGTTCAGTGACCTAACTTCATTGGCTTGGTTGAGTAACTTTTAATAGTGTTATGCATTAAACGAGTTTGAGCTTGATTTGAGTTCGAGTTTGAGCTTGATTCGAGCTCGAGTTCGAGCTTGATTCGACTTCGAGCTTTATTCAGGCTTGGTTCGAGCTTGAAACGAGTTCAAGCTCGAGCTTGGGAATTGGTTATCGAGTTCGAGTCGAGTTTCGATTTTCACTACTCGTGAGTTTTCGAGTCGAGTTTGAGCTTGGGAATTGGCTTTCAGTTCGAGTCGAGTATAATGATACAGTGAATGAAATATTCTCTCCATGAGAGAACTCCTCCTTTCCCTATGATTCGTCTTCTCCTTCCTATATTGTAATTTCTTACTTGTTCTAGTATCATCGAATCTCCCTCCCCTCGATCTCTCTCTATAATCAAAAACCCCTTATTGTTGGGGCACGACATTAGGTGGTGGTTTGGTTCAAAGAATGGTATATGTTGGAATTGGAATTTGTCAAAGGCATTGGAATATGAAGAAATTGGAATGAAATTTGATCAGGTTTGACCATGTGTTTGGTTGGTAACAACCGGAATGGGATATGCTAAAAGGAATTTGAATCTTACATGGTATGTTAATATAATATTGGTGGTGAGGTAGAGGCGGTAGTGGTGTCTATGGTAGTAGCGATGATTGTGGTGGTAGTAGCGGTGGTGATGATTCTGGTGACGGTGGTGGTAACAGTGGCGGTGACAGCAACAGTGGTGGTAGCGGTGAAAACGACAGTAGTAACGGCAGTGTTGGCTGAACGACAATGTTGGTGGTGGCGATGGTGGTGGGGCAACGGCGAGGGGCAGCGGTGGCGACAACGGTAACGGTGACGGTGACAACCATCATGGTATGACAGAATTGAATGGAGTAAATACAAGAGCATAATAGTTTTTTCTTAAAATATGGGATCAAGAAATTGGAATTCCTAGTTAGAACCCAAGGAATTTACATTCCACCATATATGGCATTCAAATTCCTTACTAGAGCTCGATGAATGAACCAAACACATGAATGGAATTTGGGTAATGGAACTGACCATTCCAATTCCTTGAAATTTTATCGGATTCCAACAAATCAAATGCCACCTTAGGGATTGATTTAGATTTTTCAAGTTTTGATTTTTGGGTTTGAGTTTGCATCTTTATTTTGGGCTCTTAATGTTTTATTAATGTTTATTATTGTATTTTAATTTATCTGAAGAATGATTTGGTTGTGTTCGATTTGTTGTTGCTTTAGTTGTGGGTGGTGGGAGATTGGTGGTGGTTGGTTTGTGGATTGTGGTGATCCTATTTTTGGTGGTGGATAGTGATGGGTGGTGGTGGTGAATCGTGGTTGTAATATGTGTGGCAGCCGAAGTAGGCGACTAAAGTGGCTATTAAAGTTGCAGTCGGACTAGCAGCGAAAAGGGAGACTACAGAATATAAAAGGGAGGCAGAAGAATGGACGTGGTGTCTTGTCATTGGTTGCACTTAAATTAGTTTGTAACTTTCTAAAAGAAAATGAGATAGAATGGAAAAGGAATAAAATGCTCGTTACTTCAGGTTAGGATTTCCGAGCGAAAATGCAAACCAGAACGGCAAACCTATAATAGAAAAACTACACGAACTAAAATGGAAAATGAAAAAAGTACATGAACAAAAATGTAATTTACCCTAATGACAGATAATAAAAGGAAAAGAAAAAATAACTTGTTGAAAAATAACCAGCAATGAACTATACAAGATAGATATAATGTCATACCTGAAAACATCTTTGGAATTGGTCCAATTTGCCCCTAACAATACCCTTGTAAAATACAAATTGAACAACGCCCTCATTATAAAATCACATATGAGATAAAACTGCAAGTTATTCACTCAAGTAGACATTAGGACTCGAGACATGTGATTATGGTCATGGAAAGTACCTACCACATACATGCACTCATTGATCAGAAAATCTTCAAGCTCACGGACATTTACAACATCCAACTCTTGCATCAGTACATCATACGGGAGTACCTGAAAAAGACCCATGAACTAGAAAATAAAAAGCCAAGAAAATACGGAGGGAACCTAGCACTAAAAAGAAAAGGATAATAAGTATAGTTTTAATATTATTTATGATTGATTGCGTGAGCACAAAAATAATGTCATCACAAACTAGTTTAGGTACGCCGAAATCATACCCATAAGAAATTTAAGAAATACAAAAGCTAATCAAGGCTCAGAAGCAATAATAACGTCTTTCCAAGTTTCCTACTACATCTCCCTTGACCATTTCCCCCATGTTGGTCTCGATCATCCTTGATCTCATTCTAACACCTTACCAAAGAAACCAGTCTACCATCACCCTTCTTATCAACACATTCAATAATCTATGTTAAATATGACCAAACCATTTAAGAAATGGTTCAATTTTATGACCAAAGTTTACCCAAATCTTCTTTGTAACACTCCATTTTCATAAGAACATCTACAATTTGTTGTGTTGCAGGTACAAATGGAGTGAAACTATCCCCTCCTTAATCTTCTATTAAAGTATCTATCTATCCCAACAAGTGTTGATTAATCATGTTAAATTGATTTGTTATCACCGTACAGTTTCATTGGAAGACTCTCTTGTTGTTTAAGATCCATGAGACTTTTTAGCCAAAGAACTTCACATATACCCTAATCCACTTAATTGAATTCTACCAGATTTGAACTATGCCTTAGCACAGCACTTGACGCAGAGCTTCTTGGAACTACACTTTACTTCTTACTTCTCGAAGTAGCCAAGTTTCCCCAAAGAAAGATGCACACCCAGATGTTGACGTTATTAGTTACTGGACCTCCCTAATCTACATCTATATACATCTAAACCCCTCTTCTCATTTTTCTAGAGGAGAAGAGTGTGCGTTTTAAATATTAAAGAATTCTACACACATCTATAAGGGGTTCTTCTCTTGGGAAGAATTTAAATAGACTTATCATGTTTATGCGAAAAGCAATATGAGGATATGTATGTGATAAATAAATCAACCTTCCAATTAGCCGTTGCTACCAACAGAGTTCGATCTTGTGTTTCCCCAAGCTTAGCATTAGTCTCTATTAGAATGTTTAACGATTTGCAACCACTCATTCCAACTTCTTTTAAGAGATCAAGAATATATTGTCGTTGTTAAACCACAATACACTTTTTTGATATTACCACTTTCATCATAAGAAAGTGCCTTAGTTGGTCGTCTTTAATTTGAAATTCTTTGGCCTACCTCTTCTTCAACTTGTTCATCTCTTCACATCATCTCCGATCACAACAATATCATCCAAGTAGAAAATCAATACAAAGATCCAGCCTTTTGATGACTTTGTAAAGTGAGTATGGTCAAATTGTCATTAGTTATATCTTTGCCTTCTAACAAAGTTTGAGAATTTCTCAGACTTGGCTCTCAAGGATTGTTTAAGCGTAAAGCTTGGTTCTTCAACAATCGACAACCATCTTTACGTTTATTTGCAACCCTTTATCGTCATTGAAAACCCATGAATTTCTTGCTAACCTCATTGCCCCGCATGTCCATTCATGCTTATCATACACGATCACGACATCGTGATTGAAATACTTAATCACAACTGCGTGTGTGATAATCTTTGAATTTATGCAATTCCGTAAATCATAGAAACCTTTGAGGTATCCAAACCTCAAATGTATGAGCTTACATGCGTACCCTAAGTTGTACATATACTTCTGATAAGAACAAGATTTACTAAATAATTAAAATATATATTTTGTATATATTGTATTATATATGTCTAGAACTTTGTGCTATATATATATATATATTTAGTAGTATATATATTGTATTAGATAGTTTGTATAAATTTAGTACATATATACTGTAAAAATAATGTATTATATATATATATATATATATATATATATATATATATATATATTCATGCCTAGGGGCTTACGCCACGAACCGCCTCAAGATTTACACCACGGCAACTGATAACACCTCGAGGCCCGATTCCATTTTTTAAAACCTTGCATGTTTCTAGTGCATGTATTAATGCATTCTAATCTTAAAATGGTAATATAATAATCTCATATCGGTTAAAACGTCATATTTTCTATAATTGCGATTATTCAATAATTATTGCATCGTAATTACATTAACTTCCAAATTACATTAATAATCATAAGATCAGCGTCCGATTCATACTTGCTTTGATATTGAAGCAAAAAAAAACCTAATTTGGATCGTGCCAATAACAATGTAATTATATATTTTCAAACTTGTGTACTCACTGTCGCTACCGGCACCAACAATACTGGTACGAGACTAATTACAAGAAGTAAATACCTTGTTTGTCTCAGCTAGTGTGAGCACAGTGAGTTGTTTTAACTTGAGGACCTGATCAGGCGCAAAGGGTGGAAGATTACTGGCACTACCTACATGTCATACACATAAAAACTTTATTCCATCAGATAACGTATCAAAGTTTCTAAGTTAGTAATCCGGGCGGTACACAAGCAAACATTTAAGGCATCAACAAATTTGTGATAGTCTGACAATGCAGCGGCCATATGAAAAGGGCACCTTAACATGCATTCCACATATCATAAGCAAATATACAATCTTGTTTTGCAAGTGACATATGTTCAAACAATTGAGGTTTTGTCACTAGTTCATGGCTACTCATGAGAAGCTGAAATCTTTTGAAAGATAAACTAAAAGCAAGGAAAAAATAAGATATAATGAAAGGTAAGACTTCCATAAGGTAAGACTTGCAGGATATAACATGAATTTCAGAGAAGAAAGAAAAAAGAAGATATATAATGAAATCCCCAAAAAGCAAAAAGGGAGGTGCTTAATTCAGTAATTTACAAGTGCCTCATGATAACAACACAACAATGCGTAATAGGATAAGAAGTAGGAAGAAAACTACAAGCAAGACCATATACAAAAATGAAAAATGTAATTGCATAAAGAAAGTGTGATACAAGAGATGCAAAAAAGAATACCCCTAAATTGAAATGTAGGTGGATGCAAATGGTTTGATATCAAACTATATTACACGTCATGCCAGCTATAAATACAACAAAACCCAAAATAAATTAAAAGGTGAGAAACCTACTCTTATATTCACTCCATGTTCCATGAGCAAACATCCGAAGCAAATCAAGATAAATAGAATTCTCTGTGCCTTGAAGCTGCATAACATAAGAACATGAGAAACGAAAGAATATCAACATAATTGCATCAGTGATCCTAAAGAACTTGGTGAGAGCATTGACGCAAATAATCCACTTAAATTTATTCAAGGTAAAACATATTCTATAGCGAGGACACCAACATGCACACACCACAAAATTGGAAGGTATAAATCAACTCAGATCATCCAAATTTAAACACCTATTGCACAAAGGGGCTATGGTCGAATAAAGATAGTAAACTTCAGCGTTAGGGTAGATGATATCACATTAGATAAACTATAATCAAACTACAATATATTAAAATAAAGAATACAAGCACAAAGCCAAAGAAGGAATCATGCAATAATGAAAGCATATCATATACAACAAAATTGCAAACATTATAGATGCAATAATTCAAAGTCTTCTTTCTAGTTTGCTGTCTGCTTCATCAATTTGCTTCTTCAAACATTATAGATGGATAAGTTACCTATGATTCTATCAGCTGCCCTTTCACAGTTCGAGGGGTGTACTAGAGACTCCAGCAAAAACTCACTCAATATCATCAAAACATAAATGCTATTTCGTAACCCTAAAACTAAATCACTTTCATGCAATTTATGTACAATTATTCAAAACAAAAGTATTTGTATTTAAACATGATTAATCAAGCAGATAACCAAATTAATATCAAATTGGTAGCAGATCAAGCATATCCGTAATCTTTAAATGAAGCTATTAATCGAACCTCAATAACGTTAGGTACGGAAAGAATCTCGGAGAACGCAAAGAGTGAAGGATGTGAAGTGGCTTCGATGATGACGGTGGCGAGAGATGAACCCTTAAAGGTGGATGCGTGATTGACGAAGTGATCGATGAGTTCTTCTTGCTTTTGTTCAATGTCCATGATGCTGAACTTAAATTGCAGTAACTAATAACTAAATCAACCCAACTTAGATATAGAATAATCAGAAATACTACAACTAGAACTAGGGTTCGAAATCTGAATCAGGGAATTTAAGGGTTGGAGAAAGTATGTTGGAGTTGTCATTGGAGCCCTCTCCCTGTTGTATTTACACTTGTGCAGCAGCATCTACTGGTGCCTAACCTCCATGAACACATGTCGATATTGAAATGAGTCGGCTTGGACAGTTTTGGTTGTAGAACAATAGCGATTATTTTAGCAGTGTATCCTAAAATAGAAAAAAATAGGATAAACAAATTAAAATCTCCAAATTTGTTAAAAAGAGAAGGAAACTCAACCTATTTTAAAATGACTAATGGGGTTGATTTGAAAGTCTTAAAATTTCTTAATTACAAGTTATTAAGTATGAGGTACAACTTAGTGTTGCACACTCTTTTTATTCACCGATTCAATGTTCATCATATGCTTTTCAGTGCTTTTACTGATGAGTCCCTTAATCGAGGTGCCATTTCTGTCTCGATTGAAGGTCTCGAGGTGTCAGCATTCCAATAAGAGTGCCTGCAAACTCTCGATGTGCTTTTCAGTTTAGACTTTTCTTTCTTCTAAATGATATTAACCATGCTTGGTTTGCCATTCAAAATTCAAAACTTTAGGTTTCTCTTTTGATGTTGCCTTTTACATTGTCAATTGTGTTTCTCTTCAAAACCTCTAGGGTTCCTCTTTCAATCTTGCATTTACATCTTCTAATGTGTTTCTCTATAAAGAAATTAGGGTTTCTCTTCAAAAAAACATTCACGTTTTGTACTTCCTCCACTCTTCTTATTCTATATGTTGTTGATTTCCCTTTCTCCACTTATGATTCAGACTGAAGTTCATTTGAATCTTCTTCTTCTTAATAGATGGAAATCCCAAATCCTTCCTAGAATATTCAAGCAATTCCTAAAACGGTCTTTGGATTACAATCTCAACATCGAAGACTCAAACTTGGGTTCATACAATCTCTTATCGAAATTGTTGATTGCATATTGATACGTCGAGATTGAATCTTTGTAATATTGATCGCGACTGATAGTTCCCGCATTGATGGATCATGGATCATAGAGATTCTCTGGTGGTATGTATGGTATCAGAGGTGAGATGACTATGTTGCTTAATAGGGATGTAAGTCTACCTTGTCAAAATCTTAAATTATTAAGTTATACTCTATGTTTATGCATGTGTTCATTCCTAAATTAGTCTAATTTGGCTTTGAGTATGTTCAGATCCACGTGAACATGCCTCTTTTTGATTCAAACCATTGCACTTCCTTTGGCTTTAGGTATGTTGAGATCCACATGAGGCTTTTAAGAACAAAATAATTGTACACCCGTATTTTCTAAAGTTTTGTGAATTTAGACTTTGAACTTAAATGTTAGGCTTAAAAATTGTATTCAAGTTAAAGGGCTTATTGTAAATATCTTGAGGAGTCAACTTGTGACCTCCAATCTTTTTACTAAATAGCTTTTGTCAGTTAGAATCTTTAAAGCACTTTCATAGATTTGAGAGACCTTAACTGTGTATCTTATGGTGTAATATTTTTTCTCTTATGAAATACATATGAAGATTGAAGCCATAAATTTGTTTTTGATCTTTCTACTCTAGATTTCTGTTATAGCTTGAATCTGAAACTATCAATTTGTTGATCCCACATTGACTCAACAATGATAAGTTTAAACCAAAAGTTAATAAAACAGAGTATAAGAGTTTTGAATGCGGAAGCGTTTGAAAACAGATTGGTTTAAACAGTTGGTAGAATCACACACTAGCAATGAAGAAGAACAATAAGAAATAACAGCAAAATGTTCAATAGGTCATCTTCATTAATTTCAAATAAGTTTTACACCAAGAAAACACAGTAGTGCGTGTTTTTCTCTATAGAAAGCTCTCTCTCTCTCTAAACTCAGCGTGTGTGAGAATTGTGTGATGTGTTAGGCATGTTGTGCCCTCTACATATAGTAAAGGTTGTGTGCAGAATAGTACAGGGACAAGGTAGTGGGACGAAGAATAGTACATGTAAAAGGCTGTCACTTCTAAGAAGGTGCAGGAAAGTTGAGAAACGTGGGTGTACTATTGATCTTCAGAATCTTCGTACATGTAGAGGCATGTGAGATGCATGCGATCATTTGTCTTCAGAAATGCACAAGTCTTCATCTACAAGAAGTTAGTCCTCACAGAGGCTCGGTGGAGTTTCACAGAGGCTCTGTGGTCTTGGGATGATCCGTGCTTGGTGTCTTGGTGTACTCGGCAGAAGTCTTTCGCGGTTCTTTGACTTAGCCTATTTTTCAATACTTCTTAGAGTTAATCTATTAAAGCTAACACAATTGGTATCAGAGCAGATTCAGTGATTTAGAGATGATTTGAAACAATATTTTTGAAGATTTTCTTTAAGAACTCGATGAACAAAGAGCTTGGATATGCGATTTTGGTGATTTTATCTTATTTTGGTTAGATTTGGAGTTTCTTTCATTCGAATGTCATCCTAGAATTTATATGAATCAATTTCTTTCCGCACTTTCAAATCGTTTTTATCGAATCCGAGAATTTTGGAGATTTTTTTGTTCGAACTGTTCTTGATGGATTTTGGTGAAATTTGTTAGTTTGATTCGAATTACATATTAAGACGTTCTTTAATTGTGTTTGGGAACAAGAATCGACAAGGATCCAAAATTCGAACATTTGACATCTGAGTGTTATGCGATATATTAGTGTTCTTGAGCTTATCACATCAAGCGATAGTTGGGAAATTTTGGATCTTTATCGCATCTCAGAGGAAGGATATTGCATCTCAAGTGTGCACCAATTTGAGTTTGTCTCATCCAAGGGTGAAACAGTTTGAGTTTGTCTCATCTAAGGGTGAGACCGTTTGATTTGTCGCATCTTAAAGGTGAGACAATTTGGTTTTATTACGTCTAAAGTGTGCGACAGTCTTAGTGTATCCTCAAGCCTGCGATATTGGAAACAATTTGTTTTATAATCTTAGTATGTTTTTTGGTTAGCCCACTCTTGTGCACCGGTAAGACTCAAGGGGATTGTAATGGAAATCTTATTTTTCCCGTGTTCTAATGCAGGCGCTTGCCAAAGCCCTTGTGGCCACGGAGATTCACTTGCAATGACTCCAGGCCATTCATGGTTACCCGAGGGATTAATCGGTGCGCGTAAGTCGTTCGGGAAATCCACGGTTACCCAAAAAAAAAGCTTGTGGGATGTGATACGTTAGTAGTGATACAAGAGCCAGTTCTGTGCTAACCTTCTGAGTTTCAGTTGTGTTAATTTTTATTCATTTTCTTTTAACTACATAAACTAGGATTCATATTGACATTTTATATTTAAGCTTATGTTACTCTACAGTGAAATCAATTACTTGTGTTGTGGAAGCTTGTGTAATATCGACTCATACCATGTTTTGTTAGTTCCTGAAATTTTAATCTCCGTTTTCAATGTAACACTCTTGAAATAAGCAAATTTAGGCATTACTTTGGTCTAAATTATCATATATTGCTACATTAGTCACAAGATGGGAGGGACAACTTTTGCAATGCTTTAGAAGGAATGAGAAATGTCACGTCAAAAGAGGGGGAAATCCTTTCCAAGCCTTTCTTAGATGTCTACAAACAGTTATTACCTGTATTATTGGTATGGTGATACTTTATGGAACATTATTTACAATTATTAGATATGTAGTGTAATTTTGTAGCTACCAGTTTTTAGCTACCTAAATTTGGGGGAGTTACAAGAAAATTATGTAACAATGTTTTGAGCATTTGAGGGGGAAGTATGCAAAACAATGTTTCCATCTTAAAAAAATAGAATATTTGGTGCTTGATGATCCAACAAAATCTACGAGGATAACCAGAGCTCTTTGCCTAATAGATACAGCCAACTATTTTTATGTACATAATATGCCAACTATATATATATCATGTATCGTGCTCTGTTGCACGTGATGCAAATCATCTAAGTAGGTGCAGGCTGTCAGAATGTGAATGTTTAGTAGAATTCCAAATTCCATCTACAATAGTGATAAAAGAAATGTCTCTTGCATTTTGTTTTACTATGATATTTTAATCGATAAGCTATCGTATTGATTAAAGAAATGTTGTTATTGTTCTTGGTATTGATTATATGTCTTTATATTAAAAGAATAAGGCATATGATATTTTGTATTTAGCTGTATACATAATATTTTTGTAGTTTCCATGTCTAAGGCATTTGACGAATAGACAATTGGTAATCCGAACTTATCACATGAGCTTGAGAATTATGGAAAAACGATATACATATATATAAGATACAAATCAAATACAAACCATGTATTTGTTGCACCCCTTACAAACCAATGTGCATATATGCATAATCCGAGATGCATATATGCATTATCTAAAATGTATATATGAATTATCCCATATGAATGTATGTCCATTATATGTATATTGTTGCACGTATGTATATGCATATGTATATGCACATTGTTCACATATGCACACTGTGGTTTGTAAGTGTGCAACAAATGCAAGGTTTGCATTTTACGGAGCCTCTCTCTCTCTCTCTCTCTCTCTCTCTCTCTATATATATATATATATATATATATATTGGGACGATATTTTTGTGTTCAATCGAAACAACGGTACGAGCACATACATATTTTAAAACATGAAAAAGATTTCCTTCCAATTTTTTTGGACCAGTCGACCATATTAATCTTAAATTTTATACATCCGACATGTGATTTAAAACCACATAAAACCATAAAATTAGCATCGTGTGATGGAGAACATAAAACAAGATTATTCTTTCGAGTTCTCGGCTTTAGATTCGAGATGTTTTGCGCTGCATCGCACGCGGGTACGTACCTAGTTACCTTATTAAAATTGTAAAACGGACATCCTCCTGTGGTGCTTTTCCTATCCATTTTGCAACCTGCAAAATCACTGTCTGAATAGGCGGTTAGATCGAATCCTGAGTCTTTGGGATACCAAAGACCTAGATTCGCTGTACCCTTAAGATATCGAAAGATTCGCTTCACAGCTTTCATATGGGATATCTTAGGTTCAGCTTGATATCGTGCGCACAGACATGTTGCAAACATAATATCGGGTCGGCTAGCTGTAAGATACCATAGTGAGCCGATCATCCCACGGTACAGCGTGACATTGACAGGAACACCCTTTGTGTCCTTATCAAGTGTCAGCGGTGGTGCCATAGGGGTTTTCATAGCTGAACTTTCAGTTAAGTCGAATTTCTTCAGCATATCTTTAACATATTTTCCCTGATTTATAAAAGTTCCTTTTTCAGTTTGCTTAATCTGAAGACCAAGGAAATATGTTAGTTCACCCATCATGCTCATTTTATACTCATCTTTCATTCTATCAGCGAAACGAGTACAAAGCTCAGGGTTAGTAGAACCAAATATAATGTCATCAACATATATTTGAACTAAAATGATATGACCTTTCACTTTTCTAAAAAATAGAGTTTTGTCAATCTTACCTCTCTCAAATTGTTCAATATGGAGATAAGTAGAGAGAGTATCATACCATGCACGAGGAGCTTGCTTTAAGCCATAAAGTGCCTTGTCCAGTTTATAAACATAACCTGGACGCTTAGGATCTGAGAATCCTGGAGGTTGTTCCACATACACTTCTTCATTCAGCTTTCCATTCAGAAACGCTGACTTAACATCCATCTGATGTACAGTGAAGTTTTTGTGTACATCATATGCTAAGAAAAGACGAATAGATTCGAGTCTTGCTACTGGAGCAAAAGTTTCGTCATAATCTATGCCTTCCTCTTGTCTGTATCCCTGAGCAACAAGACGAGCTTTGTTGCGAGTTACAGTACCATGTTCGTCCAACTTGTTTCGATAGACCCATTTAGTGCCTATCACCGTTTTGTCAGTTGGTCTACGAACGAGTTTCCAAACTTTGTTTCTTTCGAATTCAGTCAGCTCTTCTTGCATAGCGCTGACCCAGTTTGGATCTCTGAGGGCATCATCTATTTTCTTTGGTTCAGTTAGAGAAATAAAGTTAACAAATAAACAAATATTACCTGCACTTCTACGAGTCTGAATACCAGCGTTGGGATCACCAAGAATTTGATCGATTAGGTGATTTACAGTCCATCGCTGAGCCGGAGCATACGTCGCTGACTCAGTCTGAACTGGAGAAACTGAAGATGAGGCTTCAGCTACTTCTGGATTATCAGCTAAGAGAGGAATGTTTGCATTTGTCACTTCATTCACTGATTGCTGAGAAATAGACGGAACTTCTGAGACATTTGGATCAACTGCAGGTATAGTGTTTATAGGCACAGCTGAGACCCAAGATGTTTCAGCTTCACTATTCTGCATATTTGGAATGATAGTGGGACTATCATCTTCTACTGGATGAGCATGAGGAGTGGGAATATCTTCTGAATCACCAAGATGAGAAAACATCCATTGATTCAGTTCTTTTGTATCAGCGTTCGGTTTAGAGTTCGCTGAACGGGATTCGTCAAACGTGACGTGAATAGTTTCTTCTACAGTTTGTCTTCTACGGTTGAAGACTCTGAAGGCTTTGGAGACTGAGGAGTATCCAAGAAAGATTCCATCATCAGCCTTAGGATCAAACTTTCCAAGGGCATCTCTGTTGTTCAGTATGAAACACTAACATCCAAAGATGTGAAGAAAGCTGATTGAAGGCTTTCTCCCATGAAAGAGTTCATAGGCTGTCTTTTTGAATCTTTTAACTATCAGCGACCTGTTTTGCGTAAAGCAAGCAGTGTTGACAGCTTCTGCCCAAAACTGAGTAGGCAGGTGAGAATCGCTGAGCATTGAACGTGCAGCTTCAATAATTGTTCTATTTCTTCTTTCAGCGACTCCATTTTGTTGCGGTGTTCTTACTGACGAAAAGTTGTGAGAAATACCCTTACTCTCAAGGAAGGAATCAAGAGAACTGTTTTTGAATTCAGTTCCATGATCACTCCTTATTGAGCGAACAGTCATATTGTTCAGAGTTTCCATCTTCCGAACAAAGGTGATGAGTTCTTCAGGGGTGTCACTCTTAGAACGGAGAAACATTACCCATGTGTAACGAGAGAATTCATCAACTATGACCAGCGTATATTTCTTTCCAGCGATGGATTGTTTGTTGACGGGGCCAAACAAATCCATATGGAGTAGTTGTAGAGGAGATGACACTGAGGAGACTTGCTTTGACTTGAAGCTTGCCTTGGTCTGCTTCCCTTTTTCACACGCTGAACATAAAGACTCTTTGGCGTATGAATGCTGAGGTAGACCAGTGACTAACTCTTTGGAGGAAAGAGTATTCAGTGTCTTGAAATTTAGATGTGAGAGCCTCTTGTGCCATAGCCAGTTGACATCAGAAGATGCCTTTGAGAAGAAACAGGAGTTCTCAGTGGTTGTTGAGTCCATGTTTATTACATAAACATTTTCCAAACGATAACCGCTGAGAGCTATCTTCTCCTTTTTGTCAGAGACAAAGCAGGATTCCTTAGTGAAAATCACTTTGTTATCCATGTCGCAAAGCTGACTGATGCTCAGAAGATTATGCTTCAGCCCTTCAACATATGCGACTCTTCTGAAGGAGGTTGTACCATTTGAAAGTACACCATACCCTCGGGTGTGTCCTTTTCCATTTCCACCGAAAGTCACAGAGGGACCCTTCTCTTCCTTGTATTCAGCGAGCAGGTTTTTCTTTCCAGTCATGTGTCTAGAGCATCCGCTATCGAGATACCAGATACCCTTTTTAACCTGCATTTACAAAGGAAGATTAGTTTTGCTTGGGTACCCACTTAACCATGTATACACGTTTGTCAGTGGAAGTAGTTGGAATGGAAGGTTCAGCGGTCTTCGCAGCATTTGAAGATTCAGCTTTGTCTTTCTTCACTTTGGTTAATTTCTTAACCTCAGTGGTAGGAGTCACCTTGACCTGATTTGCACCAGGGTTGGTCTTCTTTGCCTTGGGGGCAATCTTCACCTTAGCTATTTTTTTAGCTTTGGTGGTTGTGGGGCACTTACTAGCAATATGATCGGTAAGTCCACAGTGATAACATTTCCTATAACTAAAAGTAGTTCTAGGACCACTTGTATGCTGAGCTTTTAATTTTGAATTAGAAGTGCCAGCACCAAGTAAACTATTGGCTTTAGAAATGGAACGAACATTCAGTTCTTCAGATTTCTTACCAAGGATATCCACTCTGAGTCTAGGAGTAGATCGCTGAATAGATCCAGAGATCAGCTTTCTAGATCCAGAGGGGTAGGTCACTGAGGCTTTAGAAGCATTCAGCTTTGGTACTAAGGTACCCTTCTGAGGATTTTGATAAATAACAATTCCTTTACCTTTGTCTTTAGAGACAGAGGTAGGTTTTGAATAAACCATTTTCTCCTTACCTTTTGAGGAGGTAGGAGTTTCCTCAGGGATTGGTGTAATGGACGAGAAGCACTGAGATGATGAAGTGTCAGCGACTGAGGATACGAACGTTCCAAATTTAAGCATTGAACGTTCAGTGGTTGGTTTTGGAGTATCATATTTATAACCCAGACCACGTTTATCACTCAGAGGAATCTGAGCCTTAATTATCTCAGTGATCTTTGTTGAAGAATTACACCATCCTTCAACAGTAGCTTGTTCAGCTTTTAATGCAGCGATAGCTTCTGCTCGTTCGATTTTGACTAGCTGATTTAAATAGACTTGATCTTTAAAATCATCTTCAATTTTAGAAAGCTTTTCTATTTGAAGGTGGCAGTTTTTAAGCTTTTCAGCGAGATCAAGATTTTGGTTTTCAACCACAGTTTTGCCGTTCATGGCTTCGTATAAACTTCTAGTCAAGAGATCGATCTTACGGAGACTATCAGCTTCATCAATATTTGCAATATTGGTAAAGAAAGAAGGTGATACCTGAATGGCAGATGTTGAAGTGGAGGGAATGTCTGAACTTTCTTCCTCTTCTTCAATCTTAGCCATGAGACATTGATTTGCTTCATCATCTTCAGAATCAGATGATGATGCTTCTTCATCAGAAGCAGCCCAATCATAGTCAGCCATCAGGCCTTTTCCTTTCTTCTTAAAGCTTTTCAGCTTTGCATACTTCTCCTTCAACTTGAGTATTTGTCATCTTTATTCCTTGGAACAAAGGATTTCTTTGTAAAAGCTGAAGGTCTCATGATTTTCTTTGACCTGCACTCGTTAGCGAAATGACCTGTCTTTTCGCAGTTGAAACAAGTAGCAGTAGCCTTATCAACAAAAGCTGATGATTTAGGCTTGTCAGCTATGGAAAGAGTTTTGTTCTTTCTAAACATTTTCTTCTTGGCGAATCTCCTGAACTTTTTAGTTAGGAGAGCCAAGGATTCATCATCATCTGAAGAATCAGAATCTGATGACCTTTCAGAGTTACTCTCTAACTCAGTGATAGTGACCGAGGGTCGCTGAGTAGAAGGTTCCTCTGAGAATAAAGCAACATGGGTGCTTTTGGAATCTTTTACAAGATTCTTCTTAAGATGGCTAGATTGCTCATGATTCAGCAACGTGCCATATAAGGTAGCAAGGGTCATTGATCTTAGATCCTTTGATAGCTTGAGACACATGGAATAATTGTCCCAGCTTTCAGGTAAACATTCTAGAAACTTTGTCAGCACTTCAAAGTTAGAATATTCCTTACCAACAGTTTTCAGATCTATAATTAAACAATTAAAACGTTGGTGAACTTCAGAGAGAGTTTCATTCTTACCAGAAATGAAGCTTTCGTATTGTCTTACCAGGTTGATCTTTCTTGAGTCATGGACTTCAGACGTTCCTTCATACTGAACACATATTGTGTCCCACATGGCTTTTGATGATTTCAGGTTCATGACGGAATGGTAGACTTCGTCAGGAAGGGCCATGGATAGTATGGATCTGGCTTTTGTATCTATAGCCACTTTCTTCTTATCTTCGTCGGTCCACTGATGGATTTCTTTAGGAATCAGCCTTTCTGGAATAGCAGGTCTATTTGCAGTGGCTGGAACTAAAGGATCAATTGTTACAGGGATGTGTGGGCCGTTCTCAAGATAGTAAGGTATAGTAGGGTCTACACCTTCTAAGAAGAGTGTCATCCTCTTTTTCCACAAGTTGAAGTTGTCTCTGGAAAATCTAGGGGGTTTTGCAAGAGAACCATTGTCTATATAATTTGTGTTTGTGTGGGAGGCCATTTTCAGATAATAGCAAGGAAGAGAAATATCTTAGATTAGATCTTGTTTATGAGATTAAACAAATCCGCTCTAATACCACTTGTTGGTCCCGAAGGCCTATACAAGTTTGTAGAAGGGGGGGGGGGGGGTTGAATACAAACACACAGATTTTACTTTTCTAAATTGTTTATTGATAAATCATTAACAATTTACAGCTTGTTACGGAGACAAGATTAAGGATAAACCTAAATCTAAACAAGTTGGAACACTAAGGTTTCTTGCACTAAGAAAGATAAGGAAATTACTAATAATAACCTATCTTGAGATAAGAGATATGAACTTGTCCAGAGTTAGCAAGTTACTTCAAAATGAAGTGAGTTCATCTCTTTATATACTGCATGCATTTAATGCAAGTCAGTATATACTTTACACGTGTCATCAGCTGGTTGGTTGCATGTCATTGACCTTGGTTGACAACCTTAGTAGCCGTAAGGATGAACAGTGTAGTATCAGAGTGGTTGTACGATTTCAGATATTCGGAGGTTCTTTTCTGACATTTCGTACGGAGGCGTGCAAGGGTGGTTAAGACAAAAGTACTTTGTACGGAGGACTTCATGATCAGCTTTCGTTGATTCAGCGATTATCATTTACTATTCAGCAGATGATAAATTTCAGCGATAGCTGAAGTCTTGTACTTGATACTTCACGTTGAGTGGACAAATCTGAGTCTTCGCTGATCCGCATCAGTTCATTAGGAGACTTGTCGCTGGTTCTTGAGCTTGATCTTCGACTTCAGCGTAGAACCTTTGTTGACGTGAAACTTGTCTTCAGGGATCATAAGTAAACAACTAACTTATCAGCGATCATCATAATGACTGAACAGACTCAGAGCATTTATGGTGAACAGTGTTCGCTGAATGTTTAATCTAAAAAGCGAGAGTTCCTATCAGCGGTACTGTAAGATCTTAGTACTTATCAGCGATAGTCAAACTCTGATACATATTGTTTACTTACAATTTTCACTAAGTATATAAGAAAGGGTCATTATCAAATCACTGAGGGTTTGGATCAACATAAAGTTTTTCACTTTCTCTACAATACGGATTGTAGCAGTACGACAATGTAACATGAAAATTTTGATCGTTGATCGGTGTTATTTTGAAGAATAAAAAATGCAGAAGAAAATCAAAAATTAAATTTGAAAAACAAATCTAAAAATAAATTCGTTTCCAAAAATTAAAAATTGATTATTATCGGAACGAACGAAATCAAACTCGAGAATGAGACCTGCAAGATAAACAAACCAAGTTAGATCAAGAATGACAACTAAAATCACATAAAATGATAATAGTCGCAAATAATAGCAAATAATAGCAAATAATCTCAAGCATCACAAAAAAATGCAATCCGGACGTTAAGAAAAAAAATCGCAACTTTCGTTAAAAATTCTCAATCACGAGACATGCGGTAACTCGGGTACCGTCGAGAACTTACCAATCAAACTTATCAACCAAAGGATACTTACCGGATGGTATCCGGGTAAAGTTGAAGTTGCCGGACAAAAAAATTGACTTACCGGATAAATGCGGTTACCGGATGCGATGCGAACTTACCGGGTGATGTTAGACCTTTCCGGACGACAAGAAAAATTTAACTTACCGGATGACAAATTGTTTTCTGATTGCCGCAATCTTTGACCACTTCCAACAAAATGAATGATTTGTTTGTTGATCACGTGGGCCAAAAGAGAATTGTAGCAAATATGTTATTTAAGGGAATTGTGGATGATGCAGTGGACAATCGAAAGATGAATCAGTGTGAAGCATACACACACACAGAGCAATAATTCACACTCTAATTAGGAGATCATCCGAGAAACCATGAAGCTTATATATGTGTGTGATGTGTTGTATGAATTATGAGACGTGGCAATCAAGATAAACAAATTGGAAGTCAACAAAAGTGGCTAGGCATGACCGACATCCGGAAAGTATAATAAGAAATGATGGTCCGGAAAGTTTGTTTCAACCAGAAAGTTGAGATTTGGCCGGAAAGATGAGGTGTTCGGATATGCTTATCCGGAAAGCATATACATCTGAAATATTTTATCCGGTAACATTGGGGGAAAAAATTATCCGGTAACTAAGTGGGTATCCGGGATGTGTGTGTTATCCGGACAAAATTGATACCCGGAAAGATTGAGGTGTCCGATTAAATTTACCCGGGAACCAAAATCAATCCGGATGATTTGTCCGGATAGTGGTGAGAATTAGGAAACTTACCCGGAAACAATAGGAACTTCCGGACACTGCGGCTGATTGAGAAATACGGATCAGGTTTCGATAGGGTTGCTAGATTTTACTCCTGTAGGTTTCGATAGGGTTGCTAGATTTTAACCACCACAAAGATTTAAGAACACCAAAAACTAGGGATGAGATCGGGACCGGACCGGTACCGAACCGGGACCGAACCGATTGGTACCGAATACCGAAATACCGAATACCGAATTCGGAGATTATATGGAACCGAATACCGGACCGAATACATGGTACCGGTTCGGTCCCGGTTCGGTTCGGGAAATCGGTCCGATTTGCTCATCCCTACCAAAAACTCAAGAATTGATTTTTAAATTGAAGGATTAAAACCTTTGAAAATCGATGTAAACGCAGATAAACAGCAGATAAATGCGAGTACACAATCGAGATCTAACAAACGAATTATTAAATCAACGAAAGAACTTTGCAAACCCGATTGATGAACGATTTAACCCAAGAAAAACTGCACTATTTCTAAAATCAAACAGAAGCCTTCTGGACCTCAAACGATTAATCCAACCGTTCAGAATGTAACACAGAATGTCTTGAAGCTACTGTCTAAAAATCGTGACGATCCAACGGTTCAATCTCCAGGAATAGGCAAAACGGCTTGCTTCGTTTTCCAGAAAATTCAATACGAATTTTATGTTTTTCTCGCTTTCGTTCAATTTCTTTCGTATCTTGATCAGGTAACAACGAAATCAATAAGAAATAACACGAACAATTGATGATTTCAACTTGTCATCCCTCTCATATTAATGATTCAAGATAGTTACAAAGGTTTGAATGAAAATCTCAACTATCTCTCTCTTAAACAATTAAGCTCAGGATTATGAATTGCTCTAATGAATCTCTCTTCAATTGCTCTAACCTAAAACTAAAGGTTAACTAAACCTTATATACTTAGGCCTTAAACAAACAAGGCCTAAGCCCATTAAGCAATTAAGCCCAAATAACACAATTAAGGGCTTTTACAACTAATTAATTAAACTAATTAAGTCTATATAATTCTTTATATATCTTTATAATATGTAGGACATTTATGGTCCTAACAATGGTGCAGTATGATCGCCAAACAGGGACGATGTTCTTTAGTAACAAGCGTCGTGAGTACAACAGATTACAATTTCTATAAATAGACTTAATTCCTCTGTTGGGATTTCTATTGTGATTTGGGGCGACTGATCACGAACTAAGGGTAAATCCTGTTGAGAGGATTCCCCTGGAATAGTTTCCCCGAGTATGATTGGTACAGAGGTAGAAAGAATTACTTCTGCCCGATCGGTTTGGGGTGGGGTCGAGCTGTGCTGCTCTTTTTCAATATTACCCTCTGTCACTAGACTGGCGGTAATAGAAGTGTGGGATGCACTGGGAGTTGGTTGTTGTTGAGAGCCTCTATTATTCCAGGATTCTGTTCTTGTTTCTCCCTCTGTTAGGCATCTAAGCACTACTTCACCATCTATAGTTTCAATCTCTGTCGCTACCCTATGGCTTGGTGCTTCTTCCCTAACTTCTGTTGCAGCTTCTGTCCATACATCTAACCTAATCACTTTCTATGTCTCCTCTTCTTCTGTTACCTCTTCTTCCCTTGGACATAGGGAGTCGTACATAGAATGAGTACCAAAAAGTTGTTGTACATGGGGGTGCATAACCTGTGTACCGTCAGAGGCAGAGATTACTTGCTCTGGGCTTCTTCTGTGCACATCATAGCCAGGGTGAAGGAAAGGGTTCTGCAGTACCTCTGGGGTCTCAGCCGGATTATCCCTTGGAGTTTGATCATCATCATCATTAAGATCAGAATCAACTCCAGAGATTTTGAAATCTGGATCTTCTGTGGCTTCTTTGGTTTCATGTGACAGAGCTTCTGCAGTCCATCCTGCAGTGTCAAGGGTGTTGGCAAATTCAGGGCGTTGGAGGAAGGAAGAGAAATCTCCATGACGAGCATAGTTGAGAGGAGTTGGGGAATGCACAGGTGATTTTTGGGTTTGTTCTTCTGCGACTTCTTCTGTCACCTTTTCTGTCACTTCTTCTGCCACTTCTTCCTCTGCTATTGGTTGCATAGGAGACAGATGTTTCCCTGTTTTCTTGCTCTTCCTTCTCTTTGGTTTGGGTGCCACCTCCTCTGTGGACTTATGTTTTCTTTTCTTTTTGTGCTTTGGAGGAGAGGGAGGTGCATATGATCCAACCTTCGTTGCATGAGGTAGAGATTGTTGAGTTTCGACAGCAGAAGTTGAAGTACCCTCTGTGGTTTTCCTCTTCTTTGTTTTCTTTTTAGGAATTGAGGCAGAGAGTTTTTCTTTCTATGAGGCAGAGAAGATGGATTCTCTCTTAGCACGGAATCTGGCTTGAACATCTTCATGCTTCTGAAAAGCCTCTGCCCATTCTTCATCTGTCAACCTATCTAATATTTCTTTGCCTATGGGGGTTCCTAAACGCGGGGGTGTCGCAGGACTTGGGTCTGGAGTCCTGTGATCGCGTATGTATTCTAGTTCTAGTTCTTTATCCTTGACATATCCCAGAAGTTTCTTTGGCAAAGGTCTGCAGTGTGGGTATCCATCAGTGTGTTCTGTTGGAGAGTTCTTGCTCATGGCATACATTTTGGTTGTTGGCCCCTCCATTGGCCATTTTTCGAGTAGGAGTAGAGGCTCTAACAGAACTCCTAGAATTCTTTAAAACTGCAGAGGAGGTAGAGCTCCTGTCGTTTGTGACTTTTTCTGCTGGAAGGTGATCTTCCTGTCAATGGTGTTAACCATTTCTTGCATCATGAGTGTGGCGAAGTCCATAGGTAGGTCATAGTAGACTCCGTACATGATGTCTAGGATTTGGTGAGAGGATTGATCTGGACTTCCCACTTTCCCTGTTAGACACCTGTTTAGTATGGAAAAGAGTGTATTCCACAGAGGTGGTAATCTGCCTCTGCGGAAGTCATTTCTCTTTCTTAGGGTGGTACTGTACCCTAACATTTCGACAAATCTGCAGAGTTCTTCATCTGTGGGTTCCTCTGCGTATCTCCTTAAGCCAAGAAGACCTCTGGTGGGTAGACTGAACTCAAGAGAGAACATAGTTCTGTTGAACTTGAGTTCAAGATGTGCGGATTTATCGGGTTTGGAGATGTACCCTTTGATCTGTCGGTCTTCTAGATCAAATCTGCAACTTTGCCAGAATTGATTTATATATCTGGCAGGGATTTTGTCCACGGTTTTGGTCAGAAGAGGGTAGAGAATATGTTGTTTCAAAATATGGAGAAATATAGCATGTGCTTTCCCAAAAGCGGTTCTTGAAGGAACAAGGTAGTGATTATTGGGTTTTAAAGGTAGAACATTTGCAAAATGTTCATGTGCTAAGAAGTTTTGAAGGTGGGTAGTCGGAGCAAAATCTGCTTCATCGCTGGAGTTGTCCTGCTCCAGGTTTCTGGCGATTTCAGGGTTTTCAGAGTGTTCAGATTGTGTAGGGGAGTGTTCAGGTGAGTTCGCCGGAGATTGTGAAGTGGAAGCCATTACTTGAATATGAGGAAAGATAAAGATATGAAGATTTGCAGGTTGCAAGTTCGCAGGAGAAGATAGTAAGTTCGTAAAGTTTTAGGAAGGAATGGTAACTTGGGTTTTATAGTGAGAGGTAACGGTAGAATCTGAAGAGGTAAATATATGGAAGTGGATAAAATTTTGGGGTCCGCAATCGAGTACCTACGGTTGGTTCAACTTTCCAGGAGAACGTGCGCCGTGTACGTCCAATGAAAATGTGACACGTCAGCAGTGTCAGAGCACGACTTGACGTCGTGCGCGGCCCATTAATGCTTGGCGCGTGGGTTTCTTTTCCTCCACATAATTTTCACTCGCAGTAAAATAGCCGTTACTGTTACAGAATTTCCCTAAGTTGAATAATGACAGAAGCTCTGTAATGATAGAAGCTCTGTGGTTTGAAATCTTCCTTTTATTTTCCTCTGATGCTTGTACCTTTACCAAAAACGTTTGAAAATTCATTAGAGAGGATCGATAGATTTATAGAGTAGAAATTTCTTTCACAGAGGTTTTGAAGCTCTGTCAGAGCCAACGGAGGCTCTATGAGATGAAATTTCTCATATCAATCTATTAAACTTTTTGATCATCCAAGTTTTTAATTGTTTTTGACAATGTTTTTAGGACCTATTTGGAAGTTGGTGTCCTAGAAAATTGTTTGTTAAAAGGTTTTGTGCGAGAATTTCTTTTAAAAGCCTATGTTGGTCAACAGAGTTTCTTTGGTGGAATGAGCTCTGTGACCAACAACCTTTTAGAATCTCAAAGTGTGCATTTGTGCGAAAGAGGTCTTTTGAGATGACATTCATAACCGATCGAAAGAGTTTAAATTTACGATCATAGAGATTTTCTCTGGCAGAACCTCTGTTGAGCTCAGCAGAGGCTCTATGACCTCAAATTTCTCATAACTCAAAATTTATGCATCTTTTTGATCATTTGAAGTTTGAAATGTTTTTAACATTTGGAAATTTGTGTCCTAGAAAACTGTTTTCAAAAACTGTTTGTACGAGATACTTACATTTTGACTCTTCTGACCTTGGCTTAGTACCTGACTCTTGTAGATAATGTCGATCGCAATTCTTCTTTGGCTCCCCCTTGAACTATCAACTTCTGTAGATCAGTTCAAGGTTTCCTTCTGCTCCCCCTTGACCTATGCTTGGATCAAATAAGATAAGTTGTGTATAGAACATAGGTCAAGATCACTAGAGGTTATGTGAAGTCCGTTAGAGGTTCTGAGCAGACCCACAGAAGCTCTGTGATTTAAAGAACTTTTAAAGATTGAGAATTTACAGACAAAAATAAAATAAACAAAACAATTAAATATATATGTATATAAATATTTACAGAGGATTAAGTTATACTTACAGAGGTTTTAACTCATGTTTATCATTCCCAACTTACCCACCAAGAAAATGAATATTTTCTCGGGTGAATAAGTCTGCAAGCTGGTATTCTGTAGATACGAAGTGCATTTCGATTGTCCCATATTCAACATTATGCTTCAGAAAGTGGTAACGGATGTCGATATGCTTTGTTTTGGAATGTTGTACTGGATTGGCAGAGATTGCTATGGCGTTCTTTGAGTCACAGAAGATAGGTATCTTAAATAAGATGTGACCATAGTCTTTTAGTTGAGTTTTCATCCACAGAACCTGGGAGCAACAGCTAGCAGCAACAACGTATTCAGCTTCTGCCGTAGATGTCGATACACAGTTCTGTTTCTTTGAAGTCCAACTAACTAACTTCCCACCTAGGAATTGACAACTCCCAGAGGTACTCTTTCTGTCGAGTTTGCAGCCTCCATAGTCTGAATCTGTATAAGCTTTAAGACCAAAACCAGAGTTCTGCGGATACCAGAGGCCAAGATTTTTGGTCCCTTTTAGGTATCTGAAGATTCTCTTTACAGCATTGTAATGGGATTTCTTCGGGTTACCTTGATATCTTGCACAGAGGCATGTGGCATGCATTATGTCAGGTCTACTAGCAGTTAAGTATAACAGAGACCCAATCATGCCTTTGTAGAGTGTGCACTCTACAGAGATACCATATGGATCTGAGAATAATTTATTTCCAGTGGCCATTGGGGTTTTCATTACAGAGGCATCAGAGAGACTGTATTTTGAAAGTATGTCAGAGACATATTTAGCTTGATTTATGAAAATTCCCTCTGATGATTGTTTTACTTGGAGTCCGAGGAAGAAAGTTAATTCTCCCATCATACTCATTTCAAACTCACTCTGCATGAGTTTTCAAACCTTTTGCACTCTTCTGTATTTGTAGACCCAAAAATTATGTCGTCCACATATATTTGTACAAGCATAATTTCATCACTTTTTCGTTTATAAAACAAAGTTGTATCCGTTGTACCTCTATCGTAACCATTATCGAGAAGAAAGGTAGAAAGTATTTCGTACCATGCTCTTGGAGCCTGTTTCAGTCCATACAGAGCTTTGTCGAGATAGTACACGTATCTTGGGTACTTGGAGCTTTCAAACCCTGGTGGCTGTCGGACGTATACTTCTTCTTGGATTTCACCGTTTAGAAAAGCGGATTTTACGTCCATTTTAAATACTTTAAAACCTCTGTGCGCTGCGAAGGCTAAGAAGATTCTTATGGCTTTGAGCCGTGCGACAGGGGCAAAAGTTTCATCGTAATCTATGCCTTCTTCTTGTCGATATCCCTTGGCCACCAATCTTGCTTTGTTTCTTATGACCACCCCATCTTCATCCTTCTTATTTCTGAAGACCCATTTAGTTCCTATGGCTTGTTTTCCTCCTGGCAGAGGAACTAAAGTCCAGACTTTGTTTCGTTCAAACTGTAGAAGCTCTTCTTGCATAGCGTCTACCCACTTTGGTTCGTTAAGGGCTTCAGAGATCCTTTTTGGCTCGATCACACTAATAAAGTTTGTAAGGAAACAAAAGTTAGCAGTGGCAGATCTTGTTTTTACATTTTCAGAAGATTCGTCGATTATAAGACTTGGAGGATGGCTTTTTGTCCATTTTGTTGTTCTTGGGAGATGGTCATCGATTTCATTAAGTTGATCTTCAGAGGTTTCTAACTGTGGTTCTTGTGCAGCCTCTGTCGTAGATTTTGCTTTCGTGCTTGATCCTACAGATTGTGGGATGATTGGAATGTGTGGCGGAGTTTGTTCCTCTGAGGAAGCAGAGACTGAGTCTTCTAGTTCCTCTGTTATTGGTTCCTCTGTGGTTTCTGGAGTTGGTTCTTCAGTAGCTTCTGTGGTTGTTTTCCTTGTTGTATCATCTTCTATTGGCTCCCCTCGACATTTGCATCAGTATGATTAACAGAGGAAGATGAATTATTTAAGGGACCAGTTAGAGATATACCTATCGTGTTCTGGCTGGCAGAATATGATTTTCAAGAGGCTCTGACGGCTCCAGCAGAGGGATCAATGTCGTCATGGAACATCTCTTGAAATAGAAGATTTAAGTCTTCTTCTCTTGTTTTTGAGATGCCAGAGGATTTCCCTTTTAGACCGAGTTCTGAACTGATTTGTTCAGAAGTCTTTTGGAAGGTATCGTCAAAAGAAACGTTTATGCTTTCTACAATCGTTCGTGACTGCAGAAGATAATCTCTGTAAGCTTTGGAAGTTGCAGAGTATCCTATGAACTTGCCTTCATCTGCTTTTACTTCAAACTTTCCTCTTGCTTCTCTATCATTTAAGACGAAGCACTTGCATCCAAATACATGGAAGAACTTGATGTTTGTCGTCTTTTGTTGATCGAATGATATTGAGTTTTGATGTGTCTCTTTACAATGGTTGATCGATTTTGGGTATAGCAAGCGGTCGATACTGCTTCTGCCCAAAATGTCATTGGTAATCCACATGCTGTCAGCATAGTTCTGGCGGCCTCCACAAGCGTGCGGTTCTTTCGTTCAACCACGCCATTTTGTTGTGGGGTGCGTGCAACAAAGATGTTCTGTGATATTCCTTCTTCTGTAAGATTGGCTTCGATGACAGAGTTTTTGAATTCTGTGCCATTGTCACTTCTTAGTTTATGAATCCTGCACTCATACAGAACTTGGATTTTCTTCATTAAATTTATCAGAATGTTTGGAACATCTGATTTGTTTCTGATAAACTCAACCCATGTAAATCTAGAGAATTCATCGATCAAAACAAGCAGATATTTCTTGCCACCTAGGCTCTGTGTAGATATTGGACAGCAGAGGTCAACATGAAGCATGTACAGAGGCCTAGTGCATGATACATCAGTTTTGCCTTTCTGGGAAGCTCTTTTGAGTTTTCCCATTTCACAGGCAGAGCATAAATGATCTTTATTAAATTTAACGTTTGGTAGACCTTTAACTAGATCAAGTTTTACAAGTTTATCAAGAGTATGAAAGTTTAAATGGCTGAACCTGTTGTGCCATAACCAGGCTTCTTCGCTTTTGCATGTAACAAGGCAGATTTTGTCTTTCTTGTTCTTTGCATTGAAGTTCATGAGATATAGATCTCCTCTTCTGTTGATCCAAACCCTCAGTGATTTGATAATGACCCTCTCTTATATACTTAGTGAAAATTGTAAGTAAACAATATGTATAAGAGTTTCACTATCGCTGATAAATACTAAGATCTTACAGTACTGCTGATAGGAACTCTCGCTCTTTAAATTAAACATTCAGCGAACACTGTTCACCATAATGCTCTGAGTCTGTTCAGTCCTTATGGTGATCGCTGATAAGTTAGTTGTTTACTTATGATCTCTGAAGACAAGTTTCACGTCAACATAGGTTCTACGTTGAAGTCAAAGATCATGCTCAAGAACCAGCGACAAGTCTCCTAATGAACTGATGCGGATCAGCGAAGACTCAGATTTGTCAACTCAACGTGAAGTATCAAGTACAAGACTTCAGCTATCGCTGAACTTTATCATTTGCTGATAAACAATGGTAAAGCGCTGAATCAACGAAAAGTTGATCATGAAGTCCTCCGTACAAAGTACTTTTGTCTTAACCACCCTTGCACGACTCCGTACGATATGTCAGAAAAGAACCTTCTTATTGTCTGAAATCGTACAACCACTCTGATACTACACTGTTCAAACATGCGGCTACTAAGGTTGTCAACAAAGGTCAATGACATACAACCAATGAGTTGCTGCCACGTGTAAAGTGTAAACTGCCATGCATTAAATGCATGCAGTATATAAAAAGAAGAACTCACTTCGTTTTGAAGTAACTTGCTATCTCTGGACAAGTTCATCCTTCTTATCTTGAAATAGGCTATTATTAGTAATTTCCTTCTCTTTCTTAGTGCAAGAAACTTAGTGTTCCAACTTGTTTAGATTTAGGTTCATCCTTAATCTTGTTCCGCAACAAGCTGTAAATTGTTAATGATTTATCAATAAACAATTTAGAAAAGTAAAATCTGTGTGTTTGTATTCAACCCCCCCCCCCCCCCCCTTCTACAAACTTGAATAGCCCTTCGCGACCAACAAGTGGTATCAGAGCGGATTTGTTTAATCTCATAAACAAGATCTGATCTATACTAAGATTTCTCTTCCTTGCTATTTCTGAAAATGGCTACCAACACCAACACAAACTATATTGACAATGGTTCTCTTGCAAAACCACCTAGATTCTCCAGAGATAATTTTAATCTATGGAAAAATAGGATGATTCTCTTCTTAGAAGGTGTAGACCCTACTATGCCTTATTATCTTGAAAACGGCGTATATATTCCTGTAAGAATTGATGCTGCAGTTCCAGCCGCTGAGAATAGACCTGCTATTCCAGAAAGGCTGATTCCTAAGGAAGTTCATATGTGGACTGACGAAGATAAGAAGAAAGTGGCTATCGACACCAAAGCCAGATCCATACTATCCATGGCTCTTCCTGACGAAGTCTACCATTCCGTCATGAACCTGAAAACCTCAAAAGCTATGTGTGACACAATCTGTGTTCAGTATGAAGGTACTTCTGAAGTCCAGGACTCTCGAAAAATCAACCTGGTAAGACAGTACGAAAGTTTCATTTGTGGTAAGAATGAAACTCTCTCTGAAGTTCACCAACGTTTTAACTGTTTATTAATAGATCTAAAAACTGTTGGTAAGGAATATTCTAACTTTGAAGTGCTGACAAAGTTTTTAGAATGTTTACCTGAAAGATGGGACAGTTATTCTATGTGTCTCAAGCTTTCAAAGGATCTAAGATCAATGACCCTTTCTACCTTATATGGCACGATGCTGAATCATGAGCAATCGAGTCATCTTAAGAAGAATCTTGTAAAAGATTCCAAAAGCACCCCTGTTGCTTTAATCTCAGAGGAACCTTCCACTCAGCGACCCTCGGTCACTATCACTGAGTTGGAAAGTAACTCTGAAAGGTCATCAGATTCTGACTCTTCAGATGATGATGAATCTTTGGCTCTCCTCACTAAAAAGTTCAGGAGATTCGCCAAAAAGAAAATGTTCAGAAAGAATAAACCTCTTTCCATTACTGACAAGCCAAGATCATCAACTCCTGTTGATAAGGCTACTGCTACTTGTTTTAACTGCGAAAAGATAGGACATTTCGCTAACGAGTGCAGGTCTAAGAAAGTTTCGAGAAACTCAGCGTTTCCCAAGAAATCCTTTATTCCTAGGAATAAAGATGACAAATACGCCAAGCTGAAAGAAAAGTATGCGAAGCTGAAAAGCTTTAAGAAGAAAGGCAAAGGCCTGATGGCTAACTATGATTGGGCTGCCTCTGATGAAGAAGAATCATCATCTGACTCTGAAGATGATGAAGCCAATCTCTGTCTTATGGCAAAGATTGAAGATGAGGAAGAAAGTTCAGACATTCCCTCCACTTCAACCTCTGCTATTCAGGTATCACCTTCCTTCTTTACAAATATTGCAAATATTGATGAAGCTGATAGTCTTCGTAAAATCGATCTCTTGACTAGAAGTTTATATGAAGCCATGAATGGCAAAACTGTAGTTGAAAATCAAAACCTTGATCTCACTGAACAGCTTAAAAATTGTCACCTTCAAATAGAAAATCTTTCTAAAATTGAAGAAGATTTTAAAGATCAAGTGCACTTAAATCAGCTAGTCAAAATCGAGCGCGAAGAAGCTGTCGCTGCATTAAGAGCTGAAAAAGCTACTGTTGATGGATGGTATAATTCTTCAACAAAGATTACTGAGATAATTAAGTCTCAGATTCCCCTGAGTGATAAACGTGGTCTTGGTTACAAAGCTGATACTCTAGAACCAACCACTGATCGTTCCATGCTCTTATTTGGAACTTTCGTATCCTCCATCCCTAACACTTTCTCATCTCAGTGTTCTTCTTCTAAACCGACTATCCCTGAGGAAATATCTACCTTAACTTCTAAAGGTAAAGAAAAAGTTGTTTATCCAAAACCTACCCCAGTCTTTAAAAACAAAGGTAAAGGAATTGCTTTTAACCAAAATCCTCAGAAGGGTACCTCTGTACCAAAGCTGAATGCTTCTAAAGCTTCAGTGACTTATCCCTCTGGTTCAAAGAATAAGATCCCTGGATTTATTCAGCGTGGATCTATTCAGCGATCTACTCCTAGAATCAAAGTGGAAATTATTGGTAAGAAATCCGAAGAATTGAATGTTCCTCCCATTTCAAAAGCCAATAGCTTACTTGGTGCTGGTCCTTCTAATTCTAAATCAAAAGCTCATCATGCAAATGGTCCTAGAACTACTTTTAGTTATAGGAAATGTTATCATTGTGGACTTATCAATCATATTGCTAGTAAGTGCCCCACAGCCACCCAAGCTGAAAAGATAGCTAAGGTGAAGATCATTGCCCCCAAGGCAAAGAAGACCACTGAGGTTAAGAAATTAACCGAAGTGAAGACTGACAAAGTTGAATCTTCAAATGCTGCGAAGACTGCTGAACCTTCCACTTCCTCTTCTACACCCACTGACAAGTGTGTACACATGGTTAAGTGGGTACCCAAGAAAAACTAATCTTCCTTTGTAATGCAGGTTAAGAAGGGTATCTGGTATCTCGATAGCGGATGCTCTAGACACATGACTGGTATGAAGAACCTGCTCTCTGAGTACAAAGAAGAGAAGGGTCCCCCTGTAACTTTTGGTGGAAATGGAAAAGGACATACCCGAGGGTTTGGTGTACTCTCTAATGGTACAACAACCTTCAGAAGAGTCGCATATGTTGAAGGGCTGAAACATAATCTTCTAAGCATCAGTCAGCTTTGTGACAAGGATAACAAAGTAATCTTTACTAAGGAATCCTGCTTTGTCGCTGACAAAAAGGAGAAGATAGCTCTCAGCGGTTATCGTTTGGAAAATGTTTATGTAATAAACATGGACTCAACAACCACTGAGAACTCATGTTTCTTCTCAAAAGCCTCATCTGATGTCAACTGGCTATGGCATAAGAGGCTCTCTCATCTCAACTTTAAGACACTGAACACTCTTTCTTCAAAAGAGTTCACTGGTCTACCTCAGCACTCATACGCCAAAGAATCCTTATGTTCAGCGTGTGAGAAAGGCAAGCAGACCAAAGCAAGCTTTAAGTCAAAGCAAGTTTCCTCAGTGTCATCTCCTATACAACTTCTCCATATGGATTTGTTTGGCCCTGTTAACAAACAATCCATCGCTGGAAAGAAATATACACTGGTCATAGTTGATGAATTCTCTCGCTATACATGGGTAATGTTTCTCCGTTCTAAGAGTGACACACCTGAAGAACTCATCACCTTTGTCAGAAAAATGGAAACCCTGAACAACTTGACCGTTCGCTCAATAAGGAGTGATCATGGGACTAAATTCAAAAACAGTTCTCTTGATTCCTTCTTTGAGAGTAAGGGTATTTCTCACAACTTTTCTTCAGTGAGAACACCGCAACAAAACGGAGTCGCTGAAAGAAGAAATAGAACTATTATTGAAGCTGCACGTTCAATGCTCAGCGATTCTCACCTGCCTACTCAGTTTTGGGCAGAAGCTGTCAACACTGCTTGTTTTACGCAAAACAGGTAGCTGATAGTCAAAAGATTCAATAAAACAGCCTATGAACTTTTTCATGGGAGAAAGTCTTCAATCAGCTTTCTTTACATCTTTGGATGTCAGTGTTTCATACTGAACAACAGAGATGCCCTTGGAAAGTTTGAACCTAAGGCTGATGATGGAATCTTTCTTGGATATTCTTCAATCTCCAAAGCCTTCAGAGTTATCAATCGAAGAAGACAAACTGTAGAAGAAACAATTCACGTCACGTTTGACGAATCCCGTTCAGCGAACTCTAAACCGTCCGCTGATACTGAAGAACTGAATCAATGGATGTTTTCTCATCTTGGTGATTCAGAATAGTGAAGCTGAAACATCATGGGTCTCAGCTGTTCCTTTAAACACTAAACCTGCTTCTGAACCAAATGTCTCATACATTCCATCTACTTCTCAGCAATCAGTGAATATAATGACAACTACACCCATTCCTCTCTTGGCTGATACTCCAGAAGCTGCTGAAGCCTCATCTTCAGCTCCTCTAGTTCAGTTTGAGTCAGCGTCACATGCTCCGGCTCAGCGATGGACTGTAAATCACCCAATTGACCAAATACTTGGTGATCCAAAAGCTGGTGTTCAGACTCGACGAAGTGCAGGTAATATTTGTTTATTTGTTAACTTTATTTCTCTGATTGAACCAAAGAAAGTAGATGATGCCCTCAAATATCCAAACTGGGTCAGCGCCATGCAAGAAGAGCTGACTGAATTCGAAAGAAACAAAGTTTGGAAACTTGTTCGAAGACCAACTGACAAGACAGTGATAGGCACTAAATGGGTCTATCGAAACAAGTTGGACGAACATGGAACTGTAACCCGCAACAAGGGTCGTCTTGTTGCTCAGGGATACAGACAAGAGGAAGGCATAGATTACGACGAAACATTTGCTCCAGTAGAAAGACTAGAATCTATTCGTCTATTCTTAGCATACGTTGTACACAAAGACTTCAAAGTATATCAGATGGATGCTAAGTCAGCGTTTCTAAATGGAAAGTTGAATGAAGAAGTCTATGTGGAACAACCTCCAGGATTCTCAGATCCTAAGCGTCCATGTTATGTTTATAAACTGGATAAGGCACTTTATGGCTTAAAGCATCTCCACGTGCATGGTATGACACTCTCTCTACTTATCTCCATATTGAACAATTTGAGCGTGGTAAAATCGACAAGACTCTATTCTTCAGGAAAGTAAAAGGTCATATTATTCTTGTTCAGATATATGTTGATGACATTATATTTGGTTCTACTAACCCTGATCTTTGTACTCATTTTGCTGATAGAATGAAAGATGAGTATAAAATGAGCATGATGGGTGAACTAACATATTTCCTAGGTCTTCAGATAAAGCAAAATGAAAAAGGAACTTTCATTAATCAGGGAAAGTATGTTAAAAATATGCTGAAGAAATTCGATTTAACTCAGAGTTCAGCTATTAAAACCCCTATGGCACCACCGCTGACACTAGATAAGGATACTAATGGTATTCCTGTTAATGTCACGCTGTACCGTGGGATGATCGACTCTCTATTGTATCTTACAGCTAGCCGAACCGACATTATGTACGCAACCTGTTTGTGTGCACGATATCAAGCTGAACCTAAGATATCTCATATGACCGCTGTAAAGCGAATTTTTTGATACCTTAAGGGTACTGCGAATCTAGGTCTTTGGTATCCCAAAGACTCAGGATTCGATCTAATCGCCTATTCAGATAGTGATTTTGCAGGTTGCAAACTGGATAGGAAAAGGAACACAGGAGGCTGTCAGCTCCTGGGTGGAAAGCTAGTGAGTTGGACAAGTAAAAAGCAAAACTCAGTGTCCACCTCCACAGCTGAAGCTGAGTATGTAGCCGCTGGAAGCTGTTGTTCTCAGGTCTTGTGGATGAGAAATCAACTACTGGACTATGACCTACAACTCTCAAATATTCCAATCTATTGCGACAGCACAAGTGCCATCGCTATAGCCAACAATCCAGTGCTTCACTCAAAGACAAAACACATTGAAATCAGGTATCATTTTATCAGAGATCATGTGATGAATGGTGATACAGAACTTCACTTTATCCCAACTGATTATCAGTTAGCTTATCTGTTCACCAAACCTCTTGATGAGACAAGATTCAACTTTCTCATCAGCGAGCTTGGAATGCTGAAATTTGAAGAGTAAAATCTTCAGCGGTTCACATTTGATCAGCGACAGGATAAAATCAACTTGTATAACCCATTATATCATTTTCTCTCTGAATAAACTTGATTCGCTGATATCAAGGTATGTTTTTCTCTCACTGACAATCGCATGTGAATGCAAGATTTCAAAACAAATTGCATCGCTGAATATCTCTTCCTTAATCAGCGATACTTTGAAATTACTAAAACCAACACTAATATATCTATTCAGTACTTCATGTTTTCAAAAGTGTCCCTGAGTTTTCAAAACCTCAGAGACATCCTAGAATATGAAAGGACAGTTGTGACGTCATTGCAACGGATAAGCCCCGACACGTTCTTTTTCTGACACACGTTTGCACGTTTCGTTTACCTTCCAATCAAATGCAAACACGTGTCCGTGTCATGATGAAAATCTTTTCCCGCTCAAGATTTTCTTTCTCTAATCTCACTATATAAACACATTCTGGGTTTATATTTTTCCTTTACGCGAAAAACTTCTCCTCCAAGTAAGAAAGAATTACTGTTGCATTTGTGAACTCAAGTTTTCAAGAACTTCTTCTTCTTCAACGAACAAGGTTAATAATTCTGTTATTTACCTACTTCTTAAACTTGTTAATGATCTTCTCATTGTTTTTACAAGATCAAACAAAAGAACTTTTTCAAATGAAATCATATCTTTCATGGTTTTATGAACACAACCTTTCATGGTTGTTCTTCAAGTTTAAACGCAAAATCTTAAACTTGTTCTTCATACGTTTTTCCAGAATCCTAATTCTCAAAGGAAACTGGAAAACAAGATTTTTATTGGGTTTGCATTTCGTTTTTCAAAAACAAGAAAAACCCTAATCTCCATTAAGACATTTTTGTCTGAATGAAATGGACAAAATTCGAACCATCTTATTGGAAATTCTTTCCATATTAAGATTATTCTTATTTGTTAATCTTTGGTTGAACTGATAATACAGAAATGGCATCTACTGACATTTCCACTGCTAAGAACACCACCGCTGAGAACACTGCTGCTGCTGAGGAATTGGAAATCATCAAGGCTCCTCAGGTCAAGTTCTCTCTTGAAGAACTGGATTGGACAAAAACCAACAACCTCTATGCGCTTCTGGAGTTTCCTCCTCGAAAGCAAGTCACACATCTGAATGTTGCTGTGAATTTCCTGAAAAATTGTTGCCTCTCCATAGCCCTGACCATAACACCTCCTGCACATCAGCTACTGCTATCTCAGTTCTGGTACTCTGCCAGACACTCTCAGCTACCATCAACCAAAGACTCCTCAAAGACAATTGACTGCATCCTCTGTGATACTGATTATGGCACTATAAAAATCACCCCTGCCATTATCCGCAAAGCACTGAGCCTTCCCCTCGCCACAAAAGAAAAACCTTTTGTTCCCCTCCCTGACCACAAGAAACACTCAGATAGGGAAGCCATCACTGCATTCTTCGATGCAATGGGCTATGTTTGGGAAACTGGGAGGGACAAGAAGCCTGAGAAGATGCTGACCCTCATCAAGAAGTCAAAAATGCCCAGCGAGATGAACTTCATATTCGCTCACTTAATAAGCTGCATGACTGCAAAGACCGGCTCCTCTTATCAAGCCGCTCAACCGCAGCAAGCAATGGGATATGCTTTGCAGAAAGGTCTTCATATTGACTGGGCATCGATAATCTACGATGATCTAGTACTCAGAGTTGACTCCGCCGCTGACCGATCTCCATGGGTTCCATATCCTAGATTCATCAGCGCCGTCTTCCAAACAGGCTGAAGGACAACTACCCAAAAGAGGGTGACCTGAAACTCTCTCAGGTTGTCCCTAAGGTACTCGACTTCAAACCAGTGGAAAATGAGGTACGTCTCTCTACACTCTTGACTCTTCTCAACCCTACTTCTTCGACTTCTGCAGCTCCTTTAGCGGACAAACCCACCGCTGATACCCCAGCTGCAACCTCCTCTCCTTCAAGAAAAAGGAAACACTCCTCTACCCAACTTAGTTCCAAAAGAACTAAGAAAACCAAGGAGCAACCCCAGCAATCTCTTGCTGAAGACTCCTCAGTTCATCTCGAAGAGCTGAAGGAACGTTCAGTGGTACTCTCTACCACAGCTAAATAAGCCAACCATTCCATCCCAGCTTCAGCGTCTCTAAACGCTGAGGTTACAAACTTGGAATCTACCCAACCTCCTTCAGTCTCTCCACAGACTGAAGAAGTGATTCTGAGTGGATCCAACGCTGAACCCCGCACCCAACCAACATTCTAAACCTTCGCTCCTCTCTCTACTCTATTGGACTCTCATCCAGTTGTCACCACAAACACTGGAGCACCTGTCATTCCTCCAGAAGCTAAAGCTGATACAGGACCTGTAGTGTCACACCCCGCTAAAGCGGAAACACGGGATGTCACAGCTAAATGTTTCAAAAGCGTAAGGTAGAAGACAACACACAATCATCATATCAAAATAGTACAATTACAACGCGTTTTTAGAAATACAACTTGTCCAAAATAACAAAAATAACTTGACATGATGAAATAAGTTGGACGTTGCTAATGTGATGCCTTCTAGAATGCATCCTTACTTGTTGGTTCCTGAAAAGCATGTAAAGGAGAGTGTCAACTAAAAATAGTTGGTGAGTTCATAGGTTTTTGTACACACTAAAAACGTTAGTGTAAGTTGTAAAGTTTCGTACTTTCAAAATCGTAGTACAACCCTCGGTTGTAAAGTTTCGTTCTTTCAAAGAAAGTAGTACAACACTCGGTTGTAAAGTTTGTCGTTTCGAATTGCATGCTCATGGTATGTATAATGTAGTGCCTCAGAGGTAGCAAGCTAAGCCATTACCCAAACCTCCTGACCTTGTATTAGTTTGCCCCGAGTCATCATGTTCTATCACTAACATGGCGTTGTAACAATTATGCACTTACTTTACCGTAAGTGGGTGGTCAACCAAATAACGTTATCCATAATTATCATGGCTCATACACGTGAGTTAAATAGGTAATGTAAAGAAAAGTTGGGGACTTTTGTATGATAGCGCAAACTTAGAAGCTTTCACATGTGCACACGTACCATAGAGAGCGTTTAACATGCGTAGTATTTCAGTAATAAAACAGTTGATTTCGAATACAGTTTGTAACATGCTTTTCACCCCAAAAATATGTAAAATAGTAAAAGGGGCTATGAAGACTCACGGTGAATAGCGTAGACGTTTCCCAAAAGTGCGTAATGTGTTCCGTGAGGCGATCCTACTCCGATCCTACGAACGTAAGGACACTAGTAAGATTCTAAGTTCTAGACTTTGGTCGATAAAATATCCAGTTCATCATAAAATGCCTTTGTTGATATTTTGTGTGTTGTTATAGGTTCTTTGGTATCAATAGTTCAACTTCAAGATGAAATGTTACATATGATGGTTCGAGATTACCGAAATGTTGTCGTGACATATGACAAAAAAGGGGTCAATAATTTGGAGTCATGTGTATAGTATATAAAGTTAGGAGTTAGGTTATATATGTTACATATATAATAATAATACCACAATCCCATCATAAAATGATGAAAAGGGTTAATAGTTAGGTGTTAGATTGTTAGAGTATAAGTAAAATGCGTAAATAAGTAAAGGTTAGGATACGTAAGTATGTATAAGCAATACATAAATAATATATACCACAATTTCGTCACCAAAGGTGAGGAAAAGGATCAAGAGATAGCATATAGCTATTATACAATATAGTTGTTAGCAGTCAGAATTAGAGGTCACTTGTGGTTACTGTTTGGATAACTTTCAGAGATCATTTGGTTCTGGTATTTTATGGCTAAGTACTTCCATGTGTTAGGAAACTTTTGCCATCAGTCCCATGATTTTTAGAGTAATATAAGTGCATGAAATAAAACATGACGTAAAAAGTGACAGAAAAATGTTGCTGCTGCGCACTGTTTTTGTGTAAACTGTTTGAAGGTCGAAAACTCAATGTTTTTCAAAGATTCCAGTTGGGTTTGATTCTTAACTCATAAAAGAAAATTCTAGAAGAAAAATCATCCCATTTGGAGCATTTTTGAGATGGATATGGGCATGCAAAGTCAGTGTAAAAATCTGACAGCATGCTGTTGGAATTTGCTCCTTTAAAAAAATGCTATTTTTCTATTGGTTCTTTAAGGATCTTGTTCTTTTTGTTTACCCACAATTTTTGACACATAAATCCAGTATTTTCAGATGAAAAACATTACTTTTTGTTTACACAAACCACATGCAATGAACTTTAGACAATCATCTTGTCAAAATACTTTCAAAACTTGTTGTTTTTGAGTTCTTATGAAAACATTCAAGTAAAACTTCCTTTGATCACTAACATTGGTTTGATAATGGATTCATCACACTTTTAATGACATGCAAAGTGTCATGGTGATGGATCTACAAACATTAGGATGCCAAGGATTTGTTTTAGCAAGAACAATGTGTAAAAACTAATGTAAAAGTAGGTGAAACTTAAAGAATATGGAAGAACAATGCAAGAAGAAGTGTAGGCTTTGCTCTACATGAAGTTTTACCTTGTGATGACTTGTGTTCTTGATGTTCTTGAGTGTGAAAGGGCTGGACTTTGAGCCTTAGATGGAGAGAAAATAGGGAGAAAAGAGAGAGAGCTCTAGAGAGAGTTGAGAGAATGAGAAAAGAGATGAAGAAATGAGAGAGTGAGGGGGTTTTAAGGAGAGAGGGGAGGGGGGATGAGTGTGGCCGGTTTTGGGAGAGGGAAAAGAGAGTGTGTGGAGTGTGGTTTTGTATAAAATGATTGTGTTTATGTTTTTATTTTTAATTTATTTTAATTTCTTTTAATTATTTGAATTATTAGACATTTTTAGTTAATTGTTATTAATAATAATACTAGTTGAATTTGCTAGTATTTATCTTGTAAGGTATATATATATAAATATATATATGTAAGTGTATAACATGTTTTTAGTTGGCATTTTATGAGATGTATGGATAATTTCCTAAATTGAGGGATTTTAGACGCAAAATTCTAATTTTTCCCTACTGTGTCGGGTTTACTGCTAAGACTAGACAGTGTGACATAAAATAACTGTATCTGATATGTTTAGTGCAGTTCTAACCTGAACGCAATTTTGACGGTTGTCACAGTCTCCCCCGATTAAAAGAATTTCGTCCCGAAATTCAAGAACTTTCGTCTGTAACCGGTTGTTTAGCAAATAAGTGAGGATACTTATGTTTCATGTAATCCTCTCGTTCCCATGTGTACTCAGGCCCACGCCTTGTGTTCCAGTGAACTTTCACTATTGGAATCTTGCTTTGCCTAAGACGCTTGACCTCTCGGTCAAGTATTTCGATTGGGTTTTCTACGATGCACAGTTTCTCATTGATTTGGACTTCCTCCAAAGGTACGGTTATTTCCTCGTTGACTAGGCATTTCTTCAGATTGGATACGTGAAAGGTGTTGTGAATAGCACTTAGTTCTGTTGGCAATTCCAGCCTGTATGCTACTGGTCCGATTCTCTCGGTGATTTTGAAGGGTCCAATGTATCGAGGGCTCAACTTTCCTCGTTTTCCAAATCGGACGGTTCCCTTCCAAGGGGATACTTTTAGAAAAACTCTATCTCCAATCTGAAACTCTAACGGTTTCCTACGGTTGTCAGCATAGCTCTTTTGACGATCTTGAGCTGCTTTAAGTCTATCCCTGATGATTGCGATTTTGTCGGTGGTTTCTTGTGGTATAGTTCTTCTCATGAACTTTCAGTTGTCGCGAAGCGTATGCTATCACCTTGTCTCTTTGCATCAACACACAACCTAATCCTTGATGCGGCGCGTCACAATATACCACAAAGTTATCGGTTCCTTCCGGTAACGCCAGAATTGGTGCATTGCACAACTTTTTCTTCAATAACTGAAACGCCTTTTCTTGTGATTCTCCCCAAATAAATTTACTATCCTTTTGGGTCAGTGTTGTGAGAGGTTTAGCAATTTTTGAGAAGTTCTCGATAAATCGTCTATAATAACCTGCCAAACCCAGAAATTGACGAATTTCTGTTGGGGTCTTTGGAGCTTCCCATTTCTTAACAGCTTCCACCTTAGCTGGATCTACATGAATTCCTTTTTCTCCAATTACGTGCCCAAGAAAGTGTACTTCTCTAATCCAAAATTCGCACTTAGAGAATTTGGCGTACAATTTCTGTTCCTTAAGAAGTTCTAGAATTACCCTTAAGTGCTGCTCGTGATCTTTCTTATTTCGAGAGTAAATCAGAATGTCATCTATAAATACTATCACAAACTTGTCAAGGTATGGTCGGCATACCCTGTTCATTAAATCCATGAACACCGCTGGTGCATTGGTTAAACCGAAAGGCATAACCAAAAACTCGTAGTGTCCATAACGGGTCCTAAAGGCCGTCTTAGGAATGTCCTCCCCTCGAACTCTTAATTGATGATAACCTGATCGAAGATCAATCTTAGAGAAATACGTTGCACCTTGCAATTGGTCGAATAAATCGTCTATTCGAGGTAGAGGATATCGGTTCTTGATCGTTAACTTGTTCAATTCCCTATAGTCGATGCACATTCGAAACGATCCATCCTTTTTCTTAACGAACAGGACCGGAGCTCCCCAAGGTGAAGAACTTGGCCTAATGAAGTCCTTGTCCAACAGTTTCTGAAGTTGGCTTGACAACTCTTGCATTTCGGCAGGTGCTAAACGATAGGGTGCCTTAGCTACAGGTGTTGCTCCGGGTATAAGGTCAATTTGGAATTCAACTTGTCTAAACGGGGGAAGTCCAGGCAAATACTTGGGAAACACTTCCGGGTGATCCTTTACCACGGGAATGTCTTGAATTCGCCTTTCTTTGGACTTCTTCTCATCTATGAGTGCCAAAAATGCAACACATTTCTTCCTCAAATACTTACGAACCTTAATACTTGACACCATCTCTAAGCTTCTTCCAACTTTGTGTCCTTGTATCACTAGGGTTTCTCCGTCTTGCAAAGGTATTCTAACCGACTTATCAAAACAGCAAATCTCTGCTCGATTCTTAGATAACCAATCCATGCCTATAACTATGTCAAAACTCCCCAATTCGATAGGAATAAGATCAACGCTAAATAATTTATCAGCTAGATTCAAAGTACAATCTAAGATTACATCCTTAGCCTCAAATTTGTGACCATTAGCAACCTCAATAATGTAAGCATCCGACATTCTCCTAGATTCCAAGTTAATTAGTGGTCTAAACTCCAATGAAATAAAACTTCTGTCCGCTCCAGTGTCAAATAATACTGATGCATAGTGGTTGTTTAGGAGAAACGTACCTGTCACCACATTAGGGTCGTGACGTGCTTCGTCAGCTCCAATGACAATGCCCGTCCTCGAGCCTGACCTCCTTGATTTCCCTGATTGGCTTGTCTCGCCCGGTTCCCACTGTTGTTATTGTTCGGTTTCCTTCCAAACTTCGGGCAGGTATTCCGGTAGTGATCCGGACTTCCGCATTCAAAACATGCCCTTCTTCCTTCATGGGGTCCTTTTTCACTTTTACAGAACCTGGTGAAGTGACCTGGCCGCTTACAATTGTCACAAATGACGCAGGCTCCCTCGTGATGATAGTTGCACTTGTTGCACTTAGGGAGTGAACCCTTGTATTGCCCTGGGTCCTGTGTGCTTACTCCGAAGTTTCTTGCAACGCTCCTATCCTTACTTGCACTACCAAAGGGTTTCTTTCCTGACTGATACTCTGGCTTCCTCTTATGGCTAGCACTACCAGATGACAGAGTTCCTGCTCTCACAGCATCGTTCGTTAAAGTAGTTGACATAGCTACAACCTCTTGGATTGTGGTAAGCTTTGCCGAGGTAACCATTCCTCGGATTCCCGGTGCTAGTCCCCATAAGTATCGGTCAATTCTCTTACTCTCGGGAGTGACCATGTGAGGTACCAGTTTCGCAAGTTCGTGGAAATGAGCTGTGTATCGATCTATGTCAGCTCCGATCATAGTATGGTTCCAGAATTCAACCTCTAGCTTCTGGATTTCACTCTTTGGGCAGTACTCCTCAATGAGCAACTCTTTGAACTCCTCCCATGTGAGCTTGTAGGCATCTTCCCTTCCACGGGTTTGAACCTGGATGTTCCACCAAGTTAGTGCCCTACCTTGGAGTTGACATGAAGCATATTCGACCTTGCGGTCCTCCGAACATTTGCTAATATGGAGCACCGACTCCATGCTGTCAATCCATGAAAGCAATCCTACAACACCTTCCTTTCCATGGAACTCTTTGGGCTTACAAGACATGAAGGACTTGTAGTTACATCCGGTACTATTACTACCCGGATCTCCTCCACTACCTCCTTGATTCCTTAGGATCGCATTGATGCCGGCGGTTACTTGTGAGACGATGTTAGGTATGGCTTCTTGGATGCGTTGTGCGATGATTTGTGCTATGTCGGGCGTTTGGTTTTCGGGGGTATCTTCCGTGTGGCGTGTGGATCTTCTTGGAGGCATGATTCTAAAACACATTTTCAAAAATTGTTTTGGTTAAAGTTTGTACAAATGTTTGAACTCATATTTTTCCAAAGGTTTAAGATTAGCAAGTTTTCATTCGATTATTTGAGCAATAAAGTAAAGTATAGAGTAAATAGACAAATTGACTAAAGCTTCCCAAAAGGGTTTTCATTAAATGCCGAGTGTTTACAAAATTTCCGGTGTTTATCGTACACCGGTATCACATAATTTTAATCGGACATACAATGTAAATTAAAGTGACAAGAAATAAAAGAACGGTTTTCCAAAAGGTCCTTCCACACGTTATGATCCATTCATACTACCCCAAATATGCCCCGAGCACAAGCAAGAACATCAACATCAACAACCCCATAACTACTACTAAGCTCGTCGCTTGAGATCTTGAGGCCATTTCCCTAGCCATCTTTGCGCCATCTCTAGCTTGGCTTGATACGATAGCTAGTTGGTGTGTAAGCTCTACAAGTTCCGTTAGAACTTGGGCTTGATGAGTCACTCTCACTTGACATCCGTGTAATTCGGTTGTCATTGCTCTGATGTGTTGATCCCTCGCCATTGCTAGTTCGGTCATGCGCCCTATAGGTACGCCGGGAACTACTCTCGATGGTTCCGGTGCTTCCGAACGAGGAGTTGTTAGCGTGACTCTTCTCGGGATTGGCACACTCTTCCTTGCCGTTTGCCGAGTACGAAGTCCTCCGGATGATGGTTGCACAATTACCGGAGCGGGTCGGGGTAACACCATGGTCGGTGATACTCTAGGTCTTTCGTAAGGGTCTCGTTCGCTAGACACCTCAGTTTCCGAGTCCGTGTTGTTGTAATTCTCCTCTTCTTGGTTGCTAGGCGGGTTTTCTTGGGATCGTCCGGTGGAGTATTCCGGTGCATCGGCCGAGTACGAAGTGGGAGTGTAAGACGGTACTGACGATGACGACATAGTGAAACTGAAGCAAGAGTGTACTTAGTAACTAATCGCATAAGTGGCATGTCTACCCTATGCAATGTCTATACACTAAGCATGCTCCTAAAGAGTGCAAGTGAAAATCGACATACTCCTACTGTTGGTGCAAGTGTACCCAGCTTTAATATTGTGATATATTTTTTTTGGTACACATAAAATAACATCTCCATATTTATTTTGATGATTACAAAACACACCGCATTCTTTGTTATCTAATATTTTATCTGAGTGTGCAGCTATTTAATGATCTCGATAAATTTTATCTGAAGAATCCAAGTCTGAAGATTTGCGTCATTTTATTTTAAAATGATAAACACCCTAAAAATAATATACCACTTGGATTATTTTATTTACTGGTTTTAATTAAAACCCTTAAAAGCTTTATTAAAAATATTTTGCTTTTGGAAGTTTTCGTACAGCTCAAAAATCACATCATATCTTCTTGCTACTATTCATCATTAAATGCAAAAGAGTGTTTCAGCCGAAAGAAGCAATCCAGCGCCACTGCCCTTTGTACGACTGTCAGGCGGTATACCGCCGTGTGCAACGCGGTATACCGCGGGTACCATTACCGTTTGTTCTTTGCAGGGTTGACCTTCTCTCTGACAACTGACAAGTACCTTTTCCTCTGCACGGTATACCGCGAGAGTTAGCCGGTATACCGCGAATGCCAAGGACCAGTTGCTCATCCAGTATAAATACATGCAACCCTCCAGCCTTCAATGCTACCAAATTCACAATAACTTTCCCTGCATTTGATAAAGACTCTGCAGCATCTTCTCTTGATATTTAAACTGTTAAAATTATAAAACTCGTTTTTGAGTAAGAAATCTTGAGTTGATAGCAGATTAAAATCTCTCGATTAGTTGAATCAGCAACACAACTCAAGTGATCAAACTCTCTAAAAATATCCAAGTGATAAACCTTATTCAAGAGTGATTATTCATATTAAAATTATACCCTCTTGTAAGTGTTTGAATAGAGTGAGTGATCCACATAAATCTCTCAAAGTAGAGTGATTCGCGTTTGCTGTACTAAGGTTTGTGTTCTACCGTAAAGAACACGTTTTCGTATTGGATCTCCGAGAAGTGTTATTTTCTCGAGGTGGACTAGCCAACTTTGTGTTTGGTGAACCACTTTAAAAATATCGTTGTCAAGTATTTCCTTTCCCTTATCTATTTACATTTCCGCTGTGCATTTAATTATATCTGTTATATAATTGTTGTATATTTATTCTTTTATACTCTGTTGTATTTGTTCTGTATTTTATTCCGTATTTATTTATAAAAAGATTTTTTTTGAAAGTAAAAGATTTAAATACAACCTTACCCCCCCCCCCCCCCCTTAGGTTGTCCAACATTTGGTATCAGAGCAGGTCTTTCAAAAATTTCTGCATAAATTTCTTCTATTCCTTTAAATGGCTCAACAAACTAATATTGTGTTTTCAAAACCTCCCTTGATAGATACTGAAAAGTTTGGCATTTGGGCCGAGCTATTTGAATGTCACGTGCGTGGCAAAAATCAAAAGATTTGGAATATTATAGAAAAAGGGAATTTTAAACCCACCATTGTGAAAGATGATGTTTATATTGATAAACCTATAGATGAATGGACTACTTCTGATGAAACTCATTTTTGTTTAAACTTTGAAGCTAAGAATATATTATATGCTGCTTTAACAACTGATGAAATTGAAAGAGTATATACATATAAAACTGCAAATCAAATATGGGAAAGTTTAAATAATACTCATCGTGGAAACACGGAAGTTAAATCTAGTAAAGTGAATATTTTAGTTCACGATTATGAACTGTTCGAAATGAAACAAGATGAGTCGATTGACTAAATGTTTAAAAGATTTAACCTTATTGTGACTACGTTGAAAGGTTTGGATCGCACTTATCCTAACGAGGACTATATAAGGAAAATCCTAAGAGCCCTTCCTTCGGAGTGGATGCAAAAGATAACATCTTTAGAAGACTCCCGTGACCTTTCCATAATGAAGATAGATGACTTGATCGGTAATCTTAAAGTGCATGAAATTGCACTTAAAAGAAACAAAGATCGGGAGCAAGTTAAAAAGAAGTCAATCGCTCTCAATGTCTCAACACCAAAAGTCGAGAAGAAAAAGGAGAAAGCTGGCTCTTCAAAAGATCCATCCGAAACTCTCAATGAAGTTGCCATGTTGGTAAGAAACTTTTCCAAGTTTTTTAATAATAATAAATTTTCTAACAATGGCAGATTTCAAAGAAACGGTAACTACCGTCGTGGTGGTGAAAACCGAAGTCGTAAGTTCCATAAACGAGACGAAAAAGTAAAGAAAAATGACGACTCAAGTGGTGACGATAAAGCTAAGCCAAAGAGAGGTTTTTGTTACTCATGTGGCGACAAAGATCATTACGCAAATGAATGTCCTAAAAAGAACAAATTTCAAAATAAGAAGGAGAAAGCCTTCATTGGAGGCGCGTGGAGTGAAAGCGAAGAAGAAGACGAATATCAAGCTATTTGTCTTATGGCCGAAAGCGACGATGAGGTAAAATCTTCTTACTCAGATTATGATAGTGATAATGAAAATAATCTTGAAGAATTATATGAATCATTTCACAAAATGGCTGCTCTTGCAAATCGTTACCAAGACGAAAATTCTAGATTAAAAGAAACGATATCTGCATGTAATAAGGAAATTAATGATGGCAAACAAAAATCTGAAAATGATATGAATATAATTGCTAAATTAGAAACTAAATTAGGAGAAAAAGATTTTTGTAAATCCTGTGATGCTTTAAATAAAGAAATTGCATGCTTAAATAAAAAATCACATGAAAATATTATTTGTACAAAATGTGATATACTTGAGAATGAGATTACATATTTAAAGGCTAAATGTGCTTCATATGAAAAAGATAACATGTTAGCTAAAGCCTTTGAAAGTAGTAATAAAAAAGTTCTTAACATGCTTAATATGCCTAACCGTATAAAATGTAGAAAAGGTATTGGTTCCGATACGTGCAAAGATAAATGTTCTTGTAAACCCATCAAAAGATTTTATGAATCACCTAAAGTTAATACAAGAAATCAATATGTACAAAAACATCCGTATGTGCGTAAAATAAATAATGTAAATTATAATACGAGAAAACCGTATGCTCGCATGTACCATGATAAATATTCTAAACCTAATAATAATGCGAATATAAATACTTGTTTTTATGTGTATAATAAATATAATCGCAAAATTAAAATGGTAAATAAATGGATTCCAAAAGGAATGTTTAGTAATGATAATCCCGGTGGTATGCGTTTATGGTTTTAAATGTGTTATATATTATATATATATATATATATAGTTTAAATATGAATTCTTGTATATATGTTATATATAAATAATATTTTATTGTATGTACTTTTGTTTATATATATATATACATACGTACTACACATATATATATATATATACTTTCTGTTTGATTCTTTATTATATATATATTGTTGTACTGTTTAATATATTATATATATATTTTGTTTGACTTGATATGTGTTATATATATATATTAATATTGTTTGATGTATTATATATATATATTAATATTGTGTAATGTATTATATATATGCATGTTGGTTGACATTGAAACTAATTGTCAAGGACCCACGAGAAATGGGGACCATAAAAATTACATCTTCATTATTGTAGATTGACCTTGATATGGACTGGATACTCGATAGTGGTTGCACACGTCACATGACCGGAAACAATAATCTCTTTTCATCATATAAGTCATGTGATGGTGGACAGGTAATTTTTGGAGGAAACTCCAAAGGAAATATAATTGGTAGAGGTACAGTTTCTTGCAATAATGTTCAATTTCTTAATGTTAACCATGTTGATAATTTACATTTTAATTTGTTAAGTGTTCGCCAATTGTGTAAAAATAATACAACTGTTGTCTTCGAAGAAGATTCTTGTAAAATCATAAAAAATGGCAAAGTTCTTTTAAATGGTTTTGTAAAAGGAAATTTATATATTTGTAAAATTGTTGTATCTGAAAATGTATGCTTATCTTCTATTAATGATGTTTCTACTTTATGGCATAGGCGTTTAGGTCACGCTAATCTAAGATTAATGCAAAACTTAAAAAATAAGGAGCTTGTGAGTGACCTGCCAAAATTAAAGTTTGATAATCATTTTTGTGATGCTTGTCGTGTCGGCAAACAACATCACGTTTCTCATAAATCAAAAAATGTTATTTCTACTCAAAGAGTTTTAGAACTTTTACATATGGATCTTTTTGGCCCGATGGCTATTCAAAGTTTTGGAGGAAATTTTTATACTTTGGTTATTGTGGATGATTATTCCCGTTATACTTGGACTTTATTTTTGAGACATAAAAATGAGGCTTTCGAAAAGTTTAAAATTTTAGGAAAAAGAATTCAAAACCAACAAGGTTGTACGATTGTTTCCATACGTACGGACCATGGACGAGAATTCGATAATGAAGTACAATTTGGTGCCTTTTGTGATAAACATGGTATAACTCATAACTTTTCGGCTCCTCGAACTCCTCAGTCAAACGGGGTTGTTGAAAGGAAAAATCGAACGTTGCAAGAAATGAGTAGAACTATGCTAAACGAACATCAAGTTCCCCAAAAGTTTTGGTGTGATGCCGTTGCTACCGCGACCTATGTGCTTAACCGTGTCCTAATTAGAAGTATCCTAAATAATACACCCTATGAACTTTACCGTGGTAGAAAACCTTCCTTAGCTCACCTGAAAGTTTTTGGTTGTAAATGCTTCATTTTAAACACCAAATCCTATTTAACCAAATTTGATCCTAAAGCCTATGAGGGAGTGTTCCTAGGATATTCTTGGAATAGCAAAGCCTATAGAATCCTAAATAAGGAGACCATGGTTGTAGAAGAATCCCTAAATGTTAGCTTTGACGAGAGTCCTCCCAAACCGAGTGCACCCTTAGCAAATGACAATATCCGTGAGGGAGACGTCTTAGCACAACAACTTAGCAACTTGGATTTAGGTACCCAACCTTCCACAAATAATATTGAATCTAGTGATGCCCCTCCTTGCTTTATTCCACAAGGTATAGATGATCCTAACCTTAGAACCGCTCGAGGCCATCCCGTAGATCAAATTATAGGTGACCTAAACCAAAGGACAACTAGATCACAAATCCATACCCATTGTGCTTTCCATGCCTTTATCTCAACCATAGAACCTAAAACCATAGATGAAGCTTTAGGTGATGAGGATTGGATATTGGCCATGCAAGAAGAGTTAAACCAATTTACTAGGAATGATGTGTGGGACTTAGTTCCTTGCCCTAGTAGTCAAACCATTATTGGCACAAGATGGGTCTTCCGTAACAAGGTAGACGAGAACGGTGGAGTCACACGAAACAAGGCACGTTTAGTTGCCAAGGGGTACAGTCAACAAGAAGGTATAGATTATGACGAAACCTTTGCACCGGTTGCAAGGTTGGAGTCTATTCGAATGCTTCTCGCTTTTGCAAATGCTAAAGATTTTAAATTATTTCAAATGGATGTTAAAAGTGCTTTCTTAAATGGTATTATAAATGAGGAGGTATACGTTTCTCAACCTCCCGGTTTTGAAAGTTTTGAAAACCCGACACATGTTTATAAATTGAAAAAGGCGCTTTACGGTTTAAAGCAAGCTCCGCGTGCGTGGTATGATAGATTAAAAACCTTTCTAATTGTTAGTGGTTATATTATGGGTAAAATAGATAATACTTTATTTGTGAAATATGTTCAAAATGATATTGTAGTTGTGCAAGTATATGTTGATGATATTATTTTTGGTTCCACTAATGAAAAACTGTGTAATGAATTTTCTGCGAAAATGACAAGCGAGTTTGAAATGAGCATGATGGGAGAGTTAAAATACTTCTTAGGATTGCAAATAAAACAATGTGAAACTGGTATTTTTATTAGTCAATCTAAATATTGTAAAGATATGTTGAAAAAGTTTAACTTTGAAAATGTCAAACCCGTTGAAACTCCAATGACCACAAATTTGCATTTATCAAGTGACGAGGAGGGAAACGATTTTAATGAAAAGATTTATCGTGGTATGATTGGTAGCTTATTATATTTAACTGCTAGTAGACCTGATATTATGTTTAGTGTATGTCTATGTGCTCGTTTTCAATCTTCACCTAAACAAACTCATTATGAAGCTGTCAAGCGTATTTTTCGATATTTACGAGGTACTACTAATCTTGGCTTATGGTATGCAAAGCAACCCGAGTTAGAAGTAATGTGTTTCACCGATTCCGATCTTGGTGGATCTATTGTTGACCGAAAAAGTACTAGTGGGGTATGTGCCTTTATAGGCCTCTCACTTGTATCTTGGTTCTCTAAGAAACAACAATCCGTAGCGTTGTCTACTACCGAAGCGGAATATGTAGCCGCCGCAAGAGCATGTGCTCAAGTCCTATGGATGAAACACACACTTACCGACTTTGAGGTACATCTAACCAAAATTCCAATTATGTGTGATAACTCAAGTGCCATAAACTTAAGCAAAAATCCCGTGCTACATTCTCGTACCAAACATATTGAATTGAGACATCATTTTTTACGAGATAATGTTCAAAAAGGCCAAATCGTGCTTGAAAAGGTTGATTCGGAAGATAATTTGGCCGATATTTTTACTAAAGCTCTTAACAAAAAAGCTTTCTTTAAATTAAGGCTTGGTTTAGGCATGCTTGAGTATAACCCTTAAAAATACTAACTCTCAAATATTTCATATTTTGAGGGGGAGCATCTTTCGAGGGGGAGCATAAGCGACTTTCTTAAACCCTTTTTGCTTCGACAAAAGGGGGAGAGAAACCGAGTATGCTCTCGTGTTTAGCGTTGTGTTTGTCATCATCAAAAAGGGGGAGATTGTTGGTGCAAGTGTACCCAGCTTTAATATTGTGATATATTTTTTTGGTACACATAAAATCACATCTCCATATTTATTTTGATGATTACAAAACACACCGCATTCTTTGTTATCTAATATTTTATCTGAGTGTGCAGCTATTTAATGATCTCGATAAATTTTATCTGAAGAATCCAAGTCTGAAGATTTGCGTCATTTTATTTTAAAATGATAAACACCCTAAAAATAATATACCACTTGGATTATTTTATTTACTGGTTTTAATTAAAACCCTTAAAAGCTTTATTAAAAATATTTTGCTTTTGGAAGTTTTCGTACAGCTCAAAAATCACATCATATCTTCTTGCTACTATTCATCATTAAATGCAAAAGAGTGTTTCAGCCGAAAGAAGCAATCCAGCGCCACTGCCCTTTGTACGACTGTCAGGCGGTATACCGCCGTGTGCAACGCGGTATACCGCGGGTACCATTACCGTTTGTTCTTTGCAGGGTTGACCTTCTCTCTGACAACTGACAAGTACCTTTTCCTCTGCACGGTATACCGCGAGAGTTAGCCGGTATACCGCGAATGCCAAGGACCAGTTGCTCATCCAGTATAAATACATGCAACCCTCCAGCCTTCAATGCTACCAAATTCACAATAACTTTCCCTGCATTTGATAAAGACTCTGCAGCATCTTCTCTTGATATTTAAACTGTTAAAATTATAAAACTCGTTTTTGAGTAAGAAATCTTGAGTTGATAGCAGATTAAAATCTCTCGATTAGTTGAATCAGCAACACAACTCAAGTGATCAAACTCTCTAAAAATATCCAAGTGATAAACCTTATTCAAGAGTGATTATTCATATTAAAATTATACCCTCTTGTAAGTGTTTGAATAGAGTGAGTGATCCACATAAATCTCTCAAAGTAGAGTGATTCGCGTTTGCTGTACTAAGGTTTGTGTTCTACCGTAAAGAACACGTTTTCGTATTGGATCTCCGAGAAGTGTTATTTTCTCGAGGTGGACTAGCCAACTTTGTGTTTGGTGAACCACTTTAAAAATATCGTTGTCAAGTATTTCCTTTCCCTTATCTATTTACATTTCCGCTGTGCATTTAATTATATCTGTTATATAATTGTTGTATATTTATACTTTTATACTCTGTTGTATTTGTTCTGTATTTTATTCCGTATTTATTTATAAAAAGATTTTTTTTTGAAAGTAAAAGATTTAAATACAACCTTACCCCCCCCTTAGGTTGTCCAACACCTACTATAACCATTTCTAGTCTCGCATTAACCTTCCTTAATCGAACATAGGTGATCAAGCTATGTTTAATTAAAGTCTGTTATTGCCATTCTAGACTTAGTTATACTAGTAGTAGGTTTAGTTATTTTCATGTCAATTTTGGACTTTTGGTTATAGTTGGGTTTTTCAAATGAAAGACCGATGTTCTCTATAACCTTTAGCTCTGATACCACTTCTGTCACACCCCGCTAAAGCGGAAACACGGGATGTCACAGCTAAATGTTTCAAAAGCATAAGGTAGAAGACAACACACAATCATCATATCAAAATAGTACAATTACAACGCGTTTTTAGAAATACAACTTGTCCAAAATAACAAAAATAACTTGACATGATGAAATAAGTTGGACGTTGCTAATGTGATGCCTTCTAGAATGCATCCTTACTTGTTGGTTCCTGAAAAGCATGTAAAGGAGAGTGTCAACTAAAAATAGTTGGTGAGTTCATAGGTTTTTGTACACACTAAAAACGTTAGTGTAAGTTGTAAAGTTTCGTACTTTCAAAATCGTAGTACAACCCTCGGTTGTAAAGTTTCGTTCTTTCAAAGAAAGTAGTACAACACTCGGTTGTAAAGTTTGTCGTTTCGAATTGCATGCTCATGGTATGTATAATGTAGTGCCTCAGAGGTAGCAAGCTAAGCCATTACCCAAACCTCCTGACCTTGTATTAGTTTGCCCCGAGTCATCATGTTCTATCACTAACATGGCGTTGTAACAATTATGCACTTACTTTACCGTAAGTGGGTGGTCAACCAAATAACGTTATCCATAATTATCATGGCTCATACACGTGAGTTAAATAGGTAATGTAAAGAAAAGTTGGGGACTTTTGTATGATAGCGCAAACTTAGAAGCTTTCACATGTGCACACGTACCATAGAGAGCGTTTAACATGCGTAGTATTTCAGTAATAAAACAGTTGATTTCGAATACAGTTTGTAACATGCTTTTCACCCCAAAAATATGTAAAATAGTAAAAGGGGCTATGAAGACTCACGGTGAATAGCGTAGACGTTTCCCAAAAGTGCGTAATGTGTTCCGTGAGGCGATCCTACTCCGATCCTACGAACGTAAGGACACTAGTAAGATTCTAAGTTCTAGACTTTGGTCGATAAAATATCCAGTTCATCATAAAATGCCTTTGTTGATATTTTGTGTGTTGTTATAGGTTCTTTGGTATCAATAGTTCAACTTCAAGATGAAATGTTACATATGATGGTTCGAGATTACCGAAATGTTGTCGTGACATATGACAAAAAAGGGGTCAATAATTTGGAGTCATGTGTATAGTATATAAAGTTAGGAGTTAGGTTATATATGTTACATATATAATAATAATACCACAATCCCATCATAAAATGATGAAAAGGGTTAATAGTTAGGTGTTAGATTGTTAGAGTATAAGTAAAATGCGTAAATAAGTAAAGGTTAGGATACGTAAGTATGTATAAGCAATACATAAATAATATATACCACAATTTCGTCACCAAAGGTGAGGAAAAGGATCAAGAGATAGCATATAGCTATTATACAATATAGTTGTTAGCAGTCAGAATTAGAGGTCACTTGTGGTTACTGTTTGGATAACTTCCAGAGATCATTTGGTTCTGGTATTTTATGGCTAAGTACTTCCATGTGTTAGGAAACTTTTGCCATCAGTCCCATGATTTTTAGAGTAATATAAGTGCATGAAATAAAACATGACGTAAAAAGTGACAGAAAAATGTTGCTGCTGCGCACTGTTTTTGTGTAAACTGTTTGAAGGTCGAAAACTCAATGTTTTTCAAAGATTCCAGTTGGGTTTGATTCTTAACTCATAAAAGAAAATTCTAGAAGAAAAATCATCCCATTTGGAGCATTTTTGAGATGGATATGGGCATGCAAAGTCAGTGTAAAAATCTGACAGCATGCTGTTGGAATTTGCTCCTTTATAAAAATGCTATTTTTCTATTGGTTCTTTAAGGATCTTGTTCTTTTTGTTTACCCACAATTTTTGACACATAAATCCAGTATTTTCAGATGAAAAACATTACTTTTTGTTTACACAAACCACATGCAATGAACTTTAGACAATCATCTTGTCAAAATACTTTCAAAACTTGTTGTTTTTGAGTTCTTATGAAAACATTCAAGTAAAACTTCCTTTGATCACTAACATTGGTTTGATAATGGATTCATCACACTTTTAATGACATGCAAAGTGTCATGGTGATGGATCTACAAACATTAGGATGCCAAGGATTTGTTTTAGCAAGAACAATGTGTAAAAACTAATGTAAAAGTAGGTGAAACTTAAAGAATATGGAAGAACAATGCAAGAAGAAGTGTAGGCTTTGCTCTACATGAAGTTTTACCTTGTGATGACTTGTGTTCTTGATGTTCTTGAGTGTGAAAGGGCTGGACTTTGAGCCTTAGATGGAGAGAAAATAGGGAGAAAAGAGAGAGAGCTCTAGAGAGAGTTGAGAGAATGAGAAAAGAGATGAAGAAATGAGAGAGTGAGGGGGTTTTAAGGAGAGAGGGGAGGGGGGATGAGTGTGGCCGGTTTTGGGAGAGGGAAAAGAGAGTGTGTGGAGTGTGGTTTTGTATAAAATGATTGTGTTTATGTTTTTATTTTTAATTTATTTTAATTTCTTTTAATTATTTGAATTATTAGACATTTTTAGTTAATTGTTATTAATAATAATACTAGTTGAATTTGCTAGTATTTATCTTGTAAGGTATATATATATAAATATATATATGTAAGTGTATAACATGTTTTTAGTTGGCATTTTATGAGATGTATGGATAATTTCCTAAATTGAGGGATTTTAGACGCAAAATTCTAATTTTTCCCTACTGTGTCGGGTTTACTGCTAAGACTAGACAGTGTGACATAAAATAACTGTATCTGATATGTTTAGTGCAGTTCTAACCTGAACGCAATTTTGACGGTTGTCACAGTCTCCCCCGATTAAAAGAATTTCGTCCCGAAATTCAAGAACTTTCGTCTGTAACCGGTTGTTTAGCAAATAAGTGAGGATACTTATGTTTCATGTAATCCTCTCGTTCCCATGTGTACTCAGGCCCACGCCTTGTGTTCCAGTGAACTTTCACTATTGGAATCTTGCTTTGCCTAAGACGCTTGACCTCTCGGTCAAGTATTTCGATTGGGTTTTCTACGATGCACAGTTTCTCATTGATTTGGACTTCCTCCAAAGGTACGGTTATTTCCTCGTTGACTAGGCATTTCTTCAGATTGGATACGTGAAAGGTGTTGTGAATAGCACTTAGTTCTGTTGGCAATTCCAGCCTGTATGCTACTGGTCCGATTCTCTCGGTGATTTTGAAGGGTCCAATGTATCGAGGGCTCAACTTTCCTCGTTTTCCAAATCGGACGGTTCCCTTCCAAGGGGATACTTTTAGAAAAACTCTATCTCCAATCTGAAACTCTAACGGTTTCCTACGGTTGTCAGCATAGCTCTTTTGACGATCTTGAGCTGCTTTAAGTCTATCCCTGATGATTGCGATTTTGTCGGTGGTTTCTTGTATAATGTCTGGACTAGACAATTGTCTATCTCCAATCTCCAACCAACAAAGAGGTGATCGACACTTGCGTCCATACAGTGCTTCATATGGCGCACACTTGATACTGGTGTGATAGCTATTGTTGTAGGAAAACTCAACTAATGGTAGGTGGTTATCCCAACTTCCTCCGAAGTCTAACACGCATGCTCTGAGCATGTCTTCCAACGTTTGAATGGTTCGCTCGCTTTGGCCGTCTGTTTGGGGATGATAGGCGGTACTTAAATTCAATTGCGTCCCCAATGCTCTTTGAAGTGACTGCCAAAATCGAGATGTGAAACGGCTATCTCTATCTGATATGATAGAAATCGGGACTCCATGTCGTGTAACAATTTCCTTCATATAGATCTGAGCCAGCTTTTCCATCTTGTAATCTTCTCGAATCGGTAGGAAATGTGCAGATTTCGTGAACCGATCTACTATAACCCAAATTGAGTCGTGCCCTCGGGCAGTTCTTGGCAATTTGGTTATAAAATCCATGGTTATTTGTTCCCATTTCCACTGGGGAATCTCTGGTTGTTGAAGCAAACCAGATGGTTTCTGATATACAGCTTTGACTTTTGAGCAAGTTACACATTTTCCTACGTACAAAGCAATATCCTTCTTCATTCCTGGCCACCAATAATATTCTCTTAAACCCTTATACATCTTATCCGTACCAGGATGAATTGAATATCGTGACTTGTGGGCTTCGTGCAGGATTATCTCCCGTATGTCGTTCGCTTTTGGAATCCAAACTCTGTCCTTGAAATAACGTACTCCATCAACCTTGGTTTCAAATCTGCTTTCTATACCGTGAAGGGTTTCGTCCTTCAGATTTTCCGTTTTCATTGCTTCGGTCTGAGCTTCAAGAATTCGAGTCTTTAAGCTTGTTTGTACCAGTGCTCCCATTGCTCGCATACGCGAAGGTTTTGTCCTTTCCTTCCTACTCAAGGCATCAGCCACTACATTGGCTTTACCTGGATGATAACGAATATCACAATCGTAATCACTGAGTAGTTCTACCCATCTTCTTTGTCTCATGTTTAGCATTTTCTGGTCTAGAATATGCTGAATACTTTTATGATCGGTGAATATGGTACACTTAGTGCCGTACAAATAATGTCTCCAAATCTTCAAGGCAAATACTACAGCTCCGAGCTCTAAATCGTGTGTGGTATAGTTCTTCTCATGAACTTTCAGTTGTCGCGAAGCGTATGCTATCACCTTGTCTCTTTGCATCAACACACAACCTAATCCTTGATGCGACGCGTCACAATATACCACAAAGTTATCGGTTCCTTCCGGTAACGCCAGAATTGGTGCATTGCACAACTTTTTCTTCAATAACTGAAACGCCTTTTCTTGTGATTCTCCCCAAATAAATTTACTATCCTTTTGGGTCAGTGTTGTGAGAGGTTTAGCAATTTTTGAGAAGTTCTCGATAAATCGTCTATAATAACCTGCCAAACCCAGAAATTGACGAATTTCTGTTGGGGTCTTTGGAGCTTCCCATTTCTTAACAGCTTCCACCTTAGCTGGATCTACATGAATTCCTTTTTCTCCAATTACGTGCCCAAGAAAGTGTACTTCTCTAATCCAAAATTCGCACTTAGAGAATTTGGCGTACAATTTCTGTTCCTTAAGAAGTTCTAGAATTACCCTTAAGTGCTGCTCGTGATCTTTCTTATTTCGAGAGTAAATCAGAATGTCATCTATAAATACTTTCACAAACTTGTCAAGGTATGGTCGGCATACCCTGTTCATTAAATCCATGAACACCGCTGGTGCATTGGTTAAACCGAAAGGCATAACCAAAAACTCGTAGTGTCCATAACGGGTCCTAAAGGCCGTCTTAAGAATGTCCTCCTCTCGAACTCTTAATTGATGATAACCTGATCGAAGATCAATCTTAGAGAAATACGTTGCACCTTGCAATTGGTCGAATAAATTGTCTATTCGAGGTAGAGGATATCGGTTCTTGATCGTTAACTTGTTCAATTCCCTATAGTCGATGCACATTCGAAACGATCCATCCTTTTTCTTAACGAACAGGACCGGAGCTCCCCAAGGTGAAGAACTTGGCCTAATGAAGTCCTTGTCCAACAGTTCCTGAAGTTGGCTTGACAACTCTTTTATTTCGGCAGGTGCTAAACGATAGGGTGCCTTAGCTACAGGTGTTGCTCCGGGTATAAGGTCAATTTGGAATTCAACTTGTCTAAACGGGGGCAGTCCAGGCAAATCATTGGGAAACACTTCCGGGTGATCCTTTACCACGGGAATGTCTTGAATTCGCCTTTCTTTGGACTTCTTCTCATCTATGAGTGCCAAAAATGCAACACATTTCTTCCTCAAATACTTACGAACCTTAATACTTGACACCATCTCTAAGCTTCTTCCAACTTTGTGTCCTTGTATCACTAGGGTTTCTCCGTCTTGCAAAGGTATTCTAACCGACTTATCAAAACAGCAAATCTCTGCTCGATTCTTAGATAACCAATCCATGCCTATAACTATGTCAAAACTCCCCAATTCGATAGGAATAAGATCAACGCTAAATAATTTATCAGCTAGATTCAAAGTACAATCTAAGATTACATCCTTAGCCTCAAATTTGTGACCATTAGCAACCTCAATAATGTAAGCATCCGACATTCTCCTAGATTCCAAGTTAATTAGTGGTCTAAACTCCAATGAAATAAAACTTCTGTCCGCTCCAGTGTCAAATAATACTGATGCATAGTGGTTGTTTAGGAGAAACGTACCTGTCACCACATTAGGGTCGTGACGTGCTTCGTCAGCTCCAATGACAATGCCCGTCCTCGAGCCTGACCTCCTTGATTTCCCTGATTGGCTTGTCTCGCCCGGTTCCCACTGTTGTTATTGTTCGGTTTCCTTCCAAACTTCGGGCAGGTATTCCGGTAGTGATCCGGACTTCCGCATTCAAAACATGCCCTTCTTCCTTCATGGGGTCCTTTTTCACTTTTACAGAACCTGGTGAAGTGACTTGGCCGCTTACAATTGTCACAAATGACACAGGCTCCCTCGTGATGATAGTTGCACTTGTTGCACTTAGGGAGTGAACCCTTGTATTGCCCTGGGTCCTGTGTGCTTACTCCGAAGTTTCTTGCAACGCTCCTATCCTTACTTACACTACCAAAGGGTTTCTTTCCTGACTGATACTCTGGCTTCCTCTTATGGCTAGCACTACCAGATGACAGAGTTCCTGCTCTCACAGCATCGTTCGTTAAAGTAGTTGACATAGCTACAACCTCTTGGATTGTGGTCAGCTTTGCCGAGGTAACCATTCCTCGGATTCCCGGTGCTAGTCCCCATAAGTATCGGTCAATTCTCTTACTCTCGGGAGTGACCATGTGAGGTACCAGTTTCGCAAGTTCGTGGAAACGAGCTGTGTATCGATCTATGTCAGCTCCGATCATAGTATGGTTCCAGAATTCAACCTCTAGCTTCTGGATTTCACTCTTTGGGCAGTACTCCTCAATGAGCAACTCTTTGAACTCCTCCCATGTGAGCTTGTAGGCATCTTCCCTTCCACAGGTTTGAACCTGGATGTTCCACCAAGTTAGTGCCCTACCTTGGAGTTGACATGAAGCATATTCGACCTTGCGGTCCTCCGAACATTTGCTAATATGGAGCACCGACTCCATGCTGTCAATCCATGAAAGCAATCCTACAACACCTTCCTTTCCATGGAACTCTTTGGGCTTACAAGACATGAAGGACTTGTAGTTACATCCGGTACTATTACTACCCGAATCTCCTCCACTACCTCCTTGATTCCTTGGGATCGCATTGATGCCGGCGGTTACTTGTGAGACGATGTTAGGTATGGCTTCTTGGATGCGTTGTGCGATGATTTGTGCTATGTCGGGTGTTTGGTTTTCGGGGGTATCTTCCGTGTGGCGTGTGGATCTTCTTGGAGGCATGATTCTAAAACACATTTTCAAAAATTGTTTTGGTTAAAGTTTGTACAAATGTTTGAACTCATATTTTTCCAAAGGTTTAAGATTAGCAAGTTTTCATTCGATTATTTGAGCAATAAAGTAAAGTATAGAGTAAATAGACAAATTGACTAAATCTTCCCAAAAGGGTTTTCATTAAATGCCGAGTGTTTACAAAATTTACGGTGTTTATCGTACACCGGTATCACATAATTTTAATCGGAAATACAATGTAAATTAAAGTGACAAGAAATAAAAGAACGGTTTTCCAAAAGGTCCTTCCACACGTTATGATCCATTCATACTACCCCAAATATGCCCCGAGCACAAGCAAGAACATCAACATCAACAACCCCATAACTACTACTAAGCTCGCCGCTTGAGATCTTGAGGCCATTTCCCTAGCCATCTTTGCGCCATCTCTAGCTTGGCTTGATACGATAGCTAGTTGGTGTGTAAGCTCTACAAGTTCCGTTAGAACTTGGGCTTGATGAGTCACTCTCACTTGACACCCGTGTAATTCGGTTGTCATTGCTCTGATGTGTTGATCCCTCGCCATTGCTAGTTCGGTCATGCGCCCTATAGGTACGCCGGGAACTACTCTCGATGGTTCCGGTGCTTCCGAACGAGGAGTTGTTAGCGTGACTCTTCTCGGGATTGGCACACTCTTCCTTGCCATTTGCCGAGTGCGAAGCCCTCCGGATGATGGTTGCACAATTACCGGAGCGGGTCGGGGTAACACCATGGTCGGTGATACTCTAAGTCTTTCGTAAGGGTCTCGTTCGCTAGACACCTCAGTTTCCGAGTCCGTGTTGTTGTAATTCTCCTCTTCTTGGTTGCTAGGCGGGTTTTCTTGGGATCGTCCGGTGGAGTATTCCGGTGCATCGGCCGAGTACGAAGCGGGAGTGTAAGACGGTACTGACGATGACGACATAGTGAAACTGAAGCAAGAGTGTACTTAGTAACTAATCGCATAAGTGGCATGTCTACCCTATGCAATGTCTATACACTAAGCATGCTCCTAAAGAGTGCAAGTGAAAATCGACATACTCCTACTATAACCATTTCTAGTCTCGCATTAACCTTCCTTAATCGAACATAGGTGATCAAGCTATGTTTAATTAAAGTCTGTTAATGCCATTCTAGACTTAGTTATACTAGTAGTAGGTTTAGTTATTTTCATGTCAATTTTGGACTTTTGGTTATAGTTGGGTTTTTCAAATGAAAGACCGATGTTCTCTATAACCTTTAGCTCTGATACCACTTCTGTCACACCCCGCTAAAGCGGAAACACGGGATGTCACAGCTAAATGTTTCAAAAGCGTAAGGTAGAAGACAACACACAATCATCATATCAAAATAGTACAATTACAACGCGTTTTTAGAAATACAACTTGTCCAAAATAACAAAAATAACTTGACATGATGAAATAAGTTGGACGTTGCTAATGTGATGCCTTCTAGAATGCATCCTTACTTGTTGGTTCCTGAAAAGCATGTAAAGGAGAGTGTCAACTAAAAATAGTTGGTGAGTTCATAGGTTTTTGTACACACTAAAAACGTTAGTGTAAGTTGTAAAGTTTCGTACTTTCAAAATCGTAGTACAACCCTCGGTTGTAAAGTTTCGTTCTTTCAAAGAAAGTAGTACAACACTCGGTTGTAAAGTTTGTCGTTTCGAATTGCATGCTCATGGTATGTATAATGTAGTGCCTCAGAGGTAGCAAGCTAAGCCATTACCCAAACCTCCTGACCTTGTATTAGTTTGCCCCGAGTCATCATGTTCTATCACTAACATGGCGTTGTAACAATTATGCACTTACTTTACCGTAAGTGGGTGGTCAACCAAATAACGTTATCCATAATTATCATGGCTCACACACGTGAGTTAAATAGGTAATGTAAAGAAAAGTTGGGGACTTTTGTATGATAGCGCAAACTTAGAAGCTTTCACATGTGCACACGTACCATAGAGAGCGTTTAACATGCGTAGTATTTCAGTAATAAAACAGTTGATTTCGAATACAGTTTGTAACATGCTTTTCACCCCAAAAATATGTAAAATAGTAAAAGGGGCTATGAAGACTCACGGTGAATAGCGTAGACGTTTCCCAAAAGTGCGTAATGTGTTCCGTGAGGCGATCCTACTCCGATCCTACGAACGTAAGGACACTAGTAAGATTCTAAGTTCTAGACTTTGGTCGATAAAATATCCAGTTCATCATAAAATGCCTTTGTTGATATTTTGTGTGTTGTTATAGGTTCTTTGGTATCAATAGTTCAACTTCAAGATGAAATGTTACATATGATGGTTCGAGATTACCGAAATGTTGTCGTGACATATGACAAAAAAGGGGTCAATAATTTGGAGTCATGTGTATAGTACATAAAGTTAGGAGTTAGGTTATATATGTTACATATATAATAATAATACCACAATCCCATCATAAAATGATGAAAAGGGTTAATAGTTAGGTGTTAGATTGTTAGAGTATAAGTAAAATGCGTAAATAAGTAAAGGTTAGGATACGTAAGTATGTATAAGCAATACATAAATAATATATACCACAATTTCGTCACCAAAGGTGAGGAAAAGGATCAAGAGATAGCATATAGCTATTATACAATATAGTTGTTAGCAGTCAGAATTAGAGGTCACTTGTGGTTACTGTTTGGATAACTTCCAGAGATCATTTGGTTCTGGTATTTTATGGCCAAGTACTTCCATGTGTTAGGAAACTTTTGCCATAAGTCCCATGATTTTTAGAGTAATATAAGTGCATGAAATAAAACATGACGTAAAAAGTGACAGAAAAATGTTGCTGCTGCGCACTGTTTTTGTGTAAACTGTTTGAAGGTCGAAAACTCAATGTTTTTCAAAGATTCCTGTTGGGTTTGATTCTTAACTCATAAAAGAAAATTCCAGAAGAAAAATCATCCCATTTGGAGCATTTTTGAGATGGATATGGGCATGCAAAGTCAGTGTAAAAATCTGACAGCATGCTGTTGGAATTTGCTCCTTTATAAAAATGCTATTTTTCTATTGGTTCTTTAAGGATCTTGTTCTTTTTGTTTACCCACGATTTTTGACACATAAATCCAGTATTTTCAGATGAAAAACATTACTTTTTGTTTACACAAACCACATGCAATGAACTTTAGACAATCATCTTGTCAAAATACTTTCAAAACTTGTTGTTTTTGAGTTCTTATGAAAACATTCAAGTAAAACTTCCTTTGATCACTAACATTGGTTTGATAATGGATTCATCACACTTTTAATGACATGCAAAGTGTCATGGTGATGGATCTACAAACATTAGGATGCCAAGGATTTGTTTTAGCAAGAACAATGTGTAAAAACTAATGTAAAAGTAGGTGAAACTTACAGAATATGGAAGAACAATGCAAGAAGAAGTGTAGGCTTTGCTCTACATGAAGTTTTACCTTGTGATGACTTGTGTTCTTGATGTTCTTGAGTGTGAAAGGGCTGGACTTTGAGCCTTAGATGGAGAGAAAATAGGGAGAAAAGAGAGAGAGCTCTAGAGAGAGTTGAGAGAATGAGAAAAGAGATGAAGAAATGAGAGAGTGAAGGGGTTTTAAGGAGAGAGGGGAGGGGGGATGAGTGTGGCCGGTTTTGGGAGAGGGAAAAGAGAGTGTGTGGAGTGTGGTTTTGTATAAAATGATTGTGTTTATGTTTTTATTTTTAATTTATTTTAATTTATTTTAATTATTTGAATTATTAGACATTTTTAGTTAATTGTTATTAATAATAATACTAGTTGAATTTGCTAGTATTTATCTTGTAAGGTATATATATATAAATATATATATGTAAGTGTATAACATGTTTTTAGTTGGCATTTTATGAGATGTATGGATAATTTCCTAAATTGAGGGATTTTAGACGCAAAATTCTAATTTTTCCCTACTGTGTCGGGTTTACTGCTAAGACTAGACAGTGTGACATAAAATAACTGTATCTGATATGTTTAGTGCAGTTCTAACCTGAACGCAATTTTGACGGTTGTCACATGTAGGAACGTCCATGCCTATACGCACTCTCGCTGATGACATGGAACATTTTTTCTGGTCACAAAAGTTTTGATGACTTCGTCGACCCTCCTGCAGGTATACACCAACCCATATACACTGTAACTGAACCCCAAACTTCTGAGCTTTCCTCTGTTCACAAGTACTTATATGTTACAGGTCCTAATTTGGGAGACATCAACGCCTCTCTGAAGAACCTAGAGACGAAGCTGTCAGGTCTCACCACTACTCTCTCAGACAACTCTTCAGCTGTAACAAACACTGGAGAGAATCTCACAAAGCTGACAACAGTGGTGGAAGAGAAAGCCTCCAAAGCTGACTTGAAGAAGGTTGATAAAACTCTTGGTGACTTTGCCAAAGTTCTCGCTGACATCTACACAGACTACCTCTCCATCAAAACATCAGTTCAAACCATGTCCAGCGAGGTCACAACGCTGAAGACATCGGTTGAAAAACTCGAAGGAGATATGTCTGCTGTAAAGACTGAAGTCAGTTCAGTAAAGACTGACATGAGTTCTGTGAAGACTGACGTCAATTCAATGAAGAATGACGTGACTTCAATGAAGACAATGATGCAACAGATCCTGAACAACATGACCGCCCCTGCCCCTGCACCGACGCATTTTAATACTGCGGATCGTGCTGAACTTTTCAAGATCAATCCTGCTATTACTGGCCTAGAAGACAGAGTAGCAGAGATTGAAGATTATATGGGGATCCCTGGCCAAGAAGACAGGGAACCAAAACCAACTGCTGAGTCTTCCCATTCCTCCCCCACTCATCATAAGGAAGGGGGGAGAAGAAATCTGAAGACCTTCTCCATGATGAATCTATCAAGGGGGAGAAGACTGAAGACCTTACCCTCACTGAAGAGGGTGAGAAGACAAATGAAGAAACAACCACTGGACCTCAGAGAGATGAAAACCCTGAGGGAACCGAGAAGCTTACCTCTGTATCTGAAGGGGAGCAACTCGAAGAAGAAGCTGAAGAATCTGAATCTGAAGCTGAAGATGAAGAAGCCATCGACTTATCTGATGATGAACCATCCTCTTCTCCAAAGAATGATGATGATGACGATGATGATGATGATGATGATGAATCCTTTATCGTCAAGCCTGCTCAGAGGACTACAGTTCTTAAAGGGATCGTGATAAATGAACCTTCAGGGGAGCGGACTAAATCAAAGCCTTCAGCGTCTGAAGCTGACAAGGGCAAAGGAAAAGGTGTCGCTGAAGACAATGACAATCTGACGATCTCGCTTCCAAAGTCAGCTTGTCAGGTACACTAAATCTTCCTTACACTCATCCCTCCTCTATCTATACACTTTATCAGCTCTCCTCTCCATAAAACCTCTATACACAACCACATTCTTTCTCAATCTCTGTTCTACCCAAGTTCTTACTCATACGATCGCTGTGTTTCAGCTAGTCCTCTCCCCTGTTTGAGGATATCGCTGAAGTTTCTACAGCTGTGACTTCACCAACAATAATCCCAGCTCCCAACGCTGAAGAAATAATCCCGGTCTTGGATTTGATCTCTGAGACTGATGAACCTGAAGAACAGATGCTCTCTCATACAAACAGACCTTCCTTGGTTCCTCAAAAACCAAGTGAAGAGGATCAGAGAAGAAGAGAAGAGATAATAAAGAAGTTCGATGATCAGCGAATCATTCTGAAGCGTGATCAACTTCCTACTATTCCTTCAAAGTTCAGAATTTCACAAAAGGAATACAAGGATCACCTCAGAGCTGAACGTCTAATCGCTGAAAGAAGGGAAGCTGAAGATAAAGACAGAGAACTCGCCATCCAGATCTCTCAACAATCGGTGAAAGACCCCAAGCTGAAAAGAATTCCAATCGAAGTTCAACGTCAGCTATGGGAAGACGCCAAGAAGATCGTTGAAGAAAAGAGGATTGTGTCTCAATCTACTTTAACCTGGTGCAAAGAAAAGGTAAACTTCAGATATCAATCTGCCAGAATCAACAAGGTACTCATCGCTGGAAGATCAACCCTCAAAGTTTTTATCGCTGAAATCGAGATATTTAGAGAGAATGGACAGTATGAAAAATTCTATGCTGAAGCCATCACAAAGTACGGTCTCTCTGAATGGTTGGAGATCAGATTAGCCATCCAAAAGTCTCAATCTAAGTACAAGGATCATGTTGAAAAGCTGAAAAACAAACAGATCGACTTAGTCTCTTCTTGTGTGGATATTCCTCCTCCCCCTCCTCTAGAAAGTCAGAAAAAGGGCCTCTGCAAAGAAAAAGTCTAAATCTTCAGACTCAGGTCCTCAAATACAGAACAAAACAGGTATTGGTTTTTCTCTAGCTGAAGTCCTTGGTCCAGAACCTGACCTTTCAGCACTTGACACATCTCTTCCTCCTGATGAGACTTTCATCCCTGGGAAAGTCTTAAGCAAACCCTATGGGATATTCTTTATCGACTATGATGGACGAAAACATTTTCAACGTATCTCTGAACTACCCATCACTCCCATCGAACAGCTAAAAGATCTCATCTACTGGTGTGATTTCAAAAACGACATTCAGGCACGACATCTTAAACCCTTGATTTTTGAAGAAGCTCTGAACAAAAGGAATCAAGGAGTAAATGTCCTTGACTGGATGATCCCCACATCAAAGACCCTTGATGAACTTCTCATTAAGGAAGAATCTTTATAAACTGATAGGATCGCCCCATTCTTCTATTGTATCAGTTATTCTTTTGTACTTGTAATTTATTTCGCTTGTACTTGTAATCTTTCCACTTCCTTTTGTAATCTGATTCAAAGTTTAAAGAAAGATTTCAGCGAAAGTACTTTACTCCATCAGTATAGAAAAGATCCCAGAAAACAGTAAAAGGGACAAATATTTCATGAGTTCTTTTTATCCTTATGTTTTCATTAAATAGCAATTTTCTCTGTTGCTATGTCATAATCAAATAGGGGGAGATTGTTGATCCAAACGCTCAGTGATTTGATAATGACCCTCTCTTATATACTTAGTGAAAATTGTAAGTAAACAATATGTATCAGAGTTTCACTGTCGCTGATAAGTACTAAGATCTTACAGTACCGCTGATAGGAACTCTCGCTCTTTAAATTAAACATTCAGCGAATATTGTTCACCATAATGCTCTGAGTCTGTTCAGTCTTTATGGTGATCGCTGATAAGTTAGTTGTTTACTTATGATCTCTGAAGACAAGTTTCACGTCAACATAGGTTCTACGCTGAAGTCGAAGATCAAGCTCAAGAACCAGCGACAAATCTCCTAATGAACTGATGAGGATCAGCGAAGACTCAGATTTGTCAACTCAACGTGAAGTATCAAGTACAAGACTTCAGCTATCGCTGAACTTTATCATTCGCTGATAAACAATGGTAAAGCGCTGAATCAACGAAAAACTGATCATGAAGTCCTCCGTACAAAGTACTTTTGTCTTAACCACCCTTGCACGACTCCGTACGATATGTCAGGAAAGAACCTCCTTATTGTCTGAAATCGTACAACCACTCTGATACTACACTGTTCAAACATGCGGCTATTAAGGTTGTCAACAAAGGTCAATGACATACAACCAATGAGCTGCTGCCACGTGTAAAGTGTAAACTGCCATGCATTAAATGCATGCAGTATATAAGAAGAAGAACTCACTTCGTTTTGAAGTAACTTGCTAACTCTGGACAAGTTCATCCTTCTTATCTTGAGATAGGTTATTATTAGTAATTTCCTTCTCTTTCTTAGTGCAAGAAACTTAGCGTTCCAACTTGTTTAGATTTAGGTTTATCCTTAATCTTATTCCGCAACAAGCTGTAATTGTTAATGATTTATCAATAAACAATTTAGAAAAGTAAAATCTGTGTGTTTGTATTCAACCCCCCCTTCTACAAACTTGTATAGCCCTTCGGGACCAACATCTTCTTTCGGCTCGCAGAAGTTCAATTCCTGTGTCCTCACTCTGTAGAGAGCAGAAGGTTCTTTTGAACATTACGTCGAATCCCGTATCGCAGAGTTGGCTTACACTGAGAAGATTATGTTTAAGGCCATCCACATATGCAACTTCGCATACGGTTATATTCTCCTTCTGTTTGACTCCGTAGCCTTTTATGTACCCCTTTTTATTGTCTTCAAAGGTCACAGATCCACCATCTTGTTTTTCTTTGTATGTGGATAGAAGACCTCTGTCGCCAGTCATGTGCCTCGTGCATCCGGAGTCTAGATACCAGATTGGTACATACTGCTTCTGTAAGATAATCAAAGAATTTTAGGTACCCATATCCAAATGGGTCCAGGTTTATTAGGGGTCTTTGTTTTAGCTTCTGTTGAAGAAGCATTTTGTTTCTTCTTACCCTTGGTTTTATCTTTTGCTTTGGGTACAGAGAGAAGACAGTGTGGACTTTTGAAATGTTGGTTTAATTTAAACATTAGATCAAAGCAGTGACAGTATTGAATGTGCGAAGAGATTTGCTTGAACTTTTCATTAAATACATTAAATGGGGGCACAGAGGCATTACATTATATCCTAACATTAGACTTTCTATTACAAGAAGGTTTATGTAGGTTAGATTGTCGTTTGCAAAATCCTTTTTTGAGTGCGGCATTCTGTGTACCCCTTCTGTGGTGAACTTCTTCTGGTTTTACTGTCACAGAAGAAAAAGCTTTGTTAATTTTAGTCCATTTACCCTTCTGTTGCCATGTTAGTTTTTCTTTAACAGGTTTTAAGGGTTTCAAAATCTTTGAACTTGTTGGAATTTGAGTGGACATTAACTTCTTTTGTTTGAATTTCTCAAGCTCTAGAGAGGTTTTGGCTTGTATGCACATATTTGCGTAGTGGCCTGGCTTTCCATATTTGTAACACTCTTGAATCTGTGGAGTGTTGCTAGCTTTGTCGTCCGATCTCTGTCGGTCATTGCCTCTGTCGATTCTGTCATTTGATCTCTGTCGATCACCACTTCTGTCAGTTTTGTCGTTTGACCCTTCTCTTTCTCGATTATCTCTTTCATATCGTTCATTACCAGACTTCTTCAGATATCCTCTGCTGAATTCTCTTGTCAAGAGAGCTAAAGATTTAGCTATCGAGGCAAGAGTTGTTTCTTCTTCTGCTGCTGTCTCTTCTTCTTCTCCACTTTCCACCATCATGATTTTCTTCTTCTTCTCTTTCCTCTCTTCTACTGCTTTCTCTTTCTTTGTTTTCTCTTTAGTCTCTGTAGTCTTACCAACCAGTGCAAGAGGTGTAATGATTTGAGCCTTTGTCTGTGCTCCCTGAGGTTCTTGTGCTGCTAATGTTCCATAGAGGTCTGATAGAGTCTAGGAATCTAAGTCTTGATTTGTTTGCAGAGACATAGATAACTGGAGCCATTCTTCATTCAGAGACTTCAGGAACATAACATTGTTCTCTTCAGAATTTCTGTGGATTCCTAACTTCTTGCATTTGTTGATTAGAGAGTTGAACCTATCATACATAGTCTGCAGAGATTCTGTTGGCAGAGCTTTAAAAGAATAATATTCATTTATGTATTGGGCTCTGCGGTTCTTCTGGGTTTTGGCTGCTCCTTCTAGTTGTTTTTCCAGTTCTTTCCATAGATCATATGCAGATTCACATGCATCCATGGATTGGAAAAGGTCATTTGGAATGGCCATAATCATAATTCTCTTGGTTTTCTGAGCAACTTCGTATTTTGCCCAATCAGGTTCAGACCATTTATCCTGGGTCTTTGGTTTCGTGTGTTCAGAGATTTCTGGCGTGTCGTCTGTGCCAGGAACACGAGATACAGTTATCATGGGAACGAAAGGAGGGTTACGGATATAATATACTAATTCTTTGTCAGTACCCTCAAAGAAGTGAATCATTCGAATCTTCCATTGGGGGTATTCGTCTCTAAGAAGAGTAGGAGGTTTGGTTAAAGAACCAGCAGTGAAGAAGTTGTTTGTATTCGTCATTTTTAGAGAGATAAATTATCCAGAAAAGGGTATGAACAACAAGCTTTTTAGAGTATGAAGTGGATGCTTCGTATGAAGTTTCTGTGCTTAAAAGGTTTTAAACATTGCACTAAAATGGAGTTTTTAACCAGAATAACAGATTCTATACTTTTACCAGAGTTCGAATGAATCGAAAAATGACAGAAAAACAAAAACTGTTTGTTTAATATGAAGACTAGGTTAAAAATCCAAGTTTCTACCAACGATCATTGTTTAGAGTGGATCCCTTGATATTAAAAATCAAGGTTTGCTCTGATACCAATTGTTGGTTCCTATTTTCTTAACAATGATCTTTAACTTTCAGTTAGTTCAGATTTAGATATGGTGCAGAAGCGTATTTAAGATTTGAAATATAATGTAAAGGTAGAAGAATACACAATATCAAATAAACAGTATGTAAAGAACAGATGAGTATCTCCAAGATTACTATTTGATATTTATCAAGAACACCAAGAACATAACAAGAAATCTGCTGGTGTGTGTGTTTTTGCGTAGCTTAATTACTTGATTCTTGTTAATTGAAGAACTCAACATAAGTCTTCTATTTATACTAATTCTTAAGGGGACATACTTTAGACAAAGAGGACTGATCTACAGTAGACAAGATCGTATGAACAGTAGCAGGTACGATGTTCATTTAATGCGCATGTTCGAATTCTGACAAAGCCCTTTCAGAGTTTGACACGTATAGTTGATGTCAGGGCACACCTAGAACAAGTGGATGAACGGATCTTGAAACAGTAGAAAGATATTTGTTAATCTTCCAAGTCATCAGTATAAACCGCAGAGGCTCTGTCAAAGGTGATAGAGGTTCTGCGGCTCGGTCCTCTGTGAGGAGCACTTCTGTCGATTCTTGCCTTCTGTCTTCTTGGGTTCTTCTGCAGAGCCTCTGTGGGTGACTTCTGTACTTAGACTATTTTCACTACTTCTACAAACAGAAAGATTGGATCTAACAATCTCCCCCTAAGTAGTGAAAATTAAATATTTGAAAGTGCAAGGATTTTCTAAGTACAAGAACATTTTTCTTTTCACATTAGATTATGCCAGAGGCATTTACATTTGATTGTATCGAAAAGAAAAAAATTACAGAGGATTTGTTTGACTGACTCAGACGTTGGCATCTTGGAAGTCATTGAAACTTCTGTTGTCGAGTCCTTGTTGTATTAGCTCATGATAGAAACTGATGCAGAGTTTTCTGAAGTTGATTGTTGCATCGATGATCTCTATCAGTCTGTCGGCTAGGCTTTGATCCATGAGCTCTGTTCCTGTGTTCTCCACTAGGATCGATCTAAACTCTGTCAAAGTACTTGTTGCGTACTTCTGACAGTCCATCTCTACGAACAACTTTGATTTACCAGAAGGATCTAGAAATACTAACCCGACCCTTGGATTTGTGATGATTGAGTTTGGTGTAGCAGAGGGAGGGCAGTAGTCTTCTGGTGGTTGAACGTTTAAGCTTTTTACTCCAAGATCTCGAGCCAATTGGAAATCTACCATGCTGTATAGCAGAAGCTTCTCGCGTATGGCCTTTCTAATCACCCGGTATGCTCTGCGAACTTCATCTGTTGTGAAGTTCTCTTTTGTCCAGTCCAGAAGGTCAGGAAGGTCATAAGGATTTAAGTTTCTTAGATCCGCATCAGAGAATTGGTTCTCGGATTTGTCATCCCTTTTGACCTTGTATATATTGTATGAGACCTTGGGCCAGGTTCTGGTTTTGGAGAACTTACAATAGATGACTTTGATGATCTTGGATGTTGAGAAGACTTCGTATTTAGGCTTGGGTTTTGTTCTGGTGAAGAGGTTTTCGAGGTCAGCACGGAAGTCAGGGTCTTGAATGGTTGGTTCTGATTGATCCATTATGCCCATTCTGCTGTATAAGTACCTGTATACCACTTCTTCCATTTGTGGTGGTGGTGGTTGAGGTAAGGTTCTGCGCAGAGCATCTAACTGGTTCTTGACTTCTGCTACTCGATTCTCTGAAGGTTTTGCCTTTGGATCCAGAACAGGAATATTTGACAGAGGAGTTGTACCAAAAGCCCAGTCTTCTTCTTCTAGCGTTGGTGTCATAATAGCATCGAAAGAGCTCTTCATCAGTTTTTCTGTTTGAGGTTGATGCTTGGGCTTCTTCTTCTGTGGTTCCTATGTCATTATTCCTTTGCCCTTGTCTTTTGCCTTCGGCTGATCTTCTTGTAGAGATGGAGTTGCCTCTGCAGGTTTTGACACTTGAGTTTCAGAGGGCTTGATTGGGGTTGCTTATGTTGGAGAGGCTTCTGGTGTCTTGCTCAGATATTTCCTTTGTTTTTGAGCAATGGTTTTGATTCTTGGGTTGGTTTTGGGTATTGGGGAAGGTAGTTCATCTTCGGAGGATGTCAGGAGTTGGAGCTCTTCTTGGATTTGGACATCTTCTCCAAATACAGAAGGAAATTCCACAGAGGTTGGTATTGCCTCTGTGGTCATCTGTTTTTGAACTTGGGTTGTTTCTGGTATTTGGGTTTCTTCAGGAATGGATTCCACAGAGATGGTTGTTGTCTCTATGGTTTTGTTTCTGCTTTGGGTTTCAGGTGTTTGGGTTGTAGTAGGGGTTTCTTCAGAGACCATTTCCACAGAGGTGGTTGTTGCCTCTATGGACTGTTGTGTTCTTTGTTGGGTTTGAGTTGGGGGTGCAGAGGATATTGGTTCTGCGGATACCGATGAAGCGGGTAGATCTCTGCTTGCAACTATTTCCCTTTGTTTCTCCCCTCGATTCCCCCCCTCAAGATGATCTGATGGACCATGATGGTCATCATCAGAGTCATCCTGACCTTTATCTATCGTACCCTCTGCTCTACATGAAGTTTCAGGTTTCTTTGGTGGAACAGCCCCTGCAGCAATCATCTTTGCGCATAAGTCATCACAGAGGCCGATGAGTGTTTCAACCTCTGCTTCTGTGTTGAAGCGCAATTTGCCGACGCTCTTCTGGAAGTCTTTAACATAATTTGCGTTGGCAGCAGTGAAGGCGACGATTACTTCTGTCACTTGGTTGATTACCCCTTGTCCAAGCTCTGTCAGCTGAGCTCTGGTCATGTAGTCAGAAGGCTGCATGGCCTGAGTGTTTCTGATTGTTTGCTCTTGGACCTCTTCTAAGGTCTTCTTTAGTTCTTCAGGTGTAAGACCCATAGAAGCAGAGGATTGTTGTTTTAGTTGTTGAAGGAAGTGCTTGACAGATTCTTTGAAGGCAGAAGTTGCGGCTTTCCCGAATTCTTGAGCTACAGAGGTAGCAGTGGTAGTAGCAGTATGTGTTGCAGTGGACTTCATCTGGGTTAAGGCATTTTGCACCTCTGTGGACAAGGTGTCCATTTTGGTGTTCAGATCAAGGATTGCCCTTGATGTAGTATCTGCAAAAGAGTTGAAAGAGCTTTGAAACTCCTTTAATGTATTGTCCACAGAGGTGAGAAGGGTTTGGAACTCATCCCTTGATACATGTGAACTAGTTGTAACCTCTGGGGAACACATTCGTCCCCATAGTGAGTCTCTGTTCCTGAGACACCTTCTTTCGCCCTTGTTTTGATGTTGGGGGCGGAAGGATTTCCTTCTGATCCTTGAGCAGAAGCAGCTAGTGCTTCAGACTCTACAAAAGTTATGAGAATGACATTGTCTAGATCCACTCCAGAGATGGGTACTAGATTATCTTTCTGTTGACTTGGAGACTTGTCTAGAGTCTCTTTGTCTTTGTGCACTCTAATCTCCTCTGAAGAGATGTTTGGACCTATTTGTGTGCGTGTGGCAGAGGAATCAAATTCCTCTGTTGGGATTTCTGTTGTGATCTGGGGCGACTGATCACGAACTAAGGGTAAATCCTTTTGAGAGGATTCCCCTGGAATAGTTTCCCCGGGTATGATTGGTACAGAGGTAGAAAGAATTACTTCTGCCCGATCGGTTTGGGGTGGGGTCGAGCTGTGCTGCTCTTTTTCAATATTACCCTCTGCCACTAGACTGGCGGTAATAGAAGTGTGGGTTACACTGGAAGTTGGTTGTTGTTGAGAGCCTTTATTATTCCAGGTTTCTGTTCTTGTTTCTCCCTCTGTTAGGCATCTAAGCACTACTTCACCATATATAGTTTCAATCTCTGTCGCTACCCTATGGCTTGGTGCTTCTTCCCTATCTTCTGTTGCAGCTTCTGTCCATACATCTAACCTAATCACTTTCTCTGTCTCCTCTTCTTCTGTTACCTCTTCTTCCCTTGGACATAGGGAGTCGTACATAGGATGAGTACCAAAAAGTTGTTGTATATGGGGGTGCATAACCTGTGTACCGTCAGAGGCAGAGATTACTTGCTCTGGGCTTCTTCTGTGCACATCATAGCCAGGGTGAAGGAAAGGGTTCTGCAGTACCTCTGGGGTCTCAGCCGGATTATCCCTTGGAGTTTGATCATCATCATTAAGATCAGAATCAACTCCAGAGATTATGAAATCTGGATCTTCTGTGGCTTCTTTGGTTTCATGTGATAGAGCTTCTGCAGTCCATCCTGCAGTGTCAAGGGTGTTGGCAAATTCAGGGCGTTGGAGGAAGGAAGAGAAATCTCAATGATGAGCATAGTTGAGAGGAGTTGGGGAATGCACAGGTGATAAACAGAGGCTCTGTGGTGGAATAAGCTCTGTGATTTGAAACTTTCTTTCGTAACCTCTGAGCTTGCACCTTTACCAAAACGTTTGAAAAGACAGTGGTAACGATCGATAGAGTCTCTGTTTAGAAATTTAAAGTTACAGAGGCTCTGACTTACAGAGGCTCTACTGAGCTCCGCAGAGGCTCTATGACCTTAAATTTCTAATAACGGAAAGCTCATAAGGGTTTTTGATCATCCCAAGTTTTAATTGTTTTAAACTGTGTTTTTAGGACATACTTGGAAATTGGTGTCCTAGAAAACTGTTTTGGAAAAAGGTTTTGTGCGAGACATTCTCCTTTTGATTTACCTAAGCTCGGCAAACTACCTGACTTCTATGGATTTGGCTGACCTCAACTCCTCTTTAGCCCCCCCTTGAATTAACAACTTCTGTAGATTAATTCAAGGTCTCCTTCTGCTCCCCTTGACCTATGCTTGGATCAATTGAGATAAGTAATGTATAGAGCAAAGGTCAAACTCACCAGAGGTTCTGTGGAGATCGTCAAAGGATCTGAGCAATCCCACAGAAGCTCTGTTGGGTACAGAACTTTTGGTGATGAAGAATTTACACACAGAAGAAATTAAATATGTACATATATACAAGAGGATCAAGTCTTACTTACAGAGGGTTCAACTCATGTTTATCATACCCAACTTACTCACCAAGAAAAGGAATCTTTTCTCATCAAGTGCCTTGGTGAATAGGTCTGCAAGCTGAAATTCAGTTGACACAAAGTACATCTCGATTGTGCCTAGTTCAACATGATGCTTCAGAAAGTGGTAACGGATATCGATATGCTTTGTTTTGGAGTGCTGTACAGGATTTGCAGAGATCGCAGAGGATTGGTATCTTGTATATGTTGAAACCATAGTCCTTTAGCTGAGTTCGCATCCACAGAACTTGGGAGCAACAACTAGCAGCAACAACATATTCAGCCTCTGCTGTAGATGTCGACACGCAGTTCTGCTTCTTTGAAGTCCAGCTGACTAGTTTCCCACCCAGGAATTGACAACTCCCAGAGGTACTTTTTCGGTCTAGCTTGCATCCTCCATAATCTGAATCTGTGAAGGCCTTAAGATCAAAGCCAGAGTTCTTCGGATACCAGAGCCCAAGATTTTTGGTCCCCTTAAGGTATCTGAAGATCCTCTTTACAACAAGAAGGTGGGATTCTTTCGGGTTAGCTTGATATCTTGCACAGAGGCATGTGGTATACATTATATCAGGTCTACTTGCTGTTAAGTATAAAGGGGACCCGATCATGCCTCTGTAGAGCTTGCACTCTACATATTTACCACCTGGATCTGAGTGTAACTTATTTCCAGTGGACATGGGGGTCTTCATTACAAAGGCATCAGAGAGCCTGAATTTTGAAAGAATGTCAGAGACATATTTAGCTAGATTTATGAAAATTCCCTCTGACGATTTTTTGACTTGGAGTCTTAGGAAGAAGTTCAATTCTCCCATCATACTCATTTCAAACTCACTCTGCATGAGTTTTTCAAAATCTGTGCACTGTTGTGCATTTGTAGAACCAAAAATAATGTCATCCACATAGATCTGTACAAGCAGAATCTCATCACCTTTTCTTTTATAAAACAAAGTAGTATCGGTTGTACCTCTGTCGAAATCATTATCGAGAAGAAAGGTTGAAAGTCGTTCGTACCATGCTCTTGGAGCCTGTTTCAGTCCATACAGAGCTTTGTCAAGATAATAAACGTAGTTTGGGTACTTGGCGCTTTGAAACCCTGGTGGCTGCTGGACGTATACTTCTTCTTGGATTTGACCATTCAGAAAGGCTGATTTCACATCCATTTGAAAAACATTGAAACCTCTGTGGGATGCGAATGCTAAGAAGATTCTTATTGCTTCGAGCCATGCGACAGGGGCAAAAGTCTCATCGTAATCAATGCCTTCTACTTGGCAATATCCCTTGGCCACCAATCTTGCTTTATTTCTAATGACCACCCCATCCTCATCCTTCTTGTTTCTGAAGACCCATTTAGTCCCTATTGCTTGTTTCCCTTTTGGCAGAGGAACTAGGGTCCATACCTTGTTTCTCAGAAACTGTAGAAGCTCTTCTTGCATTGCGTCTACCCAGTTTGGATCTTCTAGGGCTTCAAAGACACGTTTTGGCTCGATCACACTGATAAAATTTGTAAAGAAACAAAAGTTTGTTGTGGCTGATCTTGTCTTGATCTTTTCAGAGGGATCGCCAATTATTATGCTTGGAGGATGGCTCTTCGTCCACTTTGTTGTTCTTGGAAGATGGTCATTAGCATCATCTAGTTGAACCTCTGTGGTTGCACTTGTTGGTTCTTGTGCAACCTCTGTAGTGGAAGGTACTTCTGTGCTTGAACTTGGTTCTTCAGCTTGTGGATTGATTGGGATAAGAGTTGGAATGGGTTCGTCTAAGGAAGTTGAGACTGAATCCTCGTTTTCCTCTAGTATTGCTTCCTCTGTAGATGCTGGAGTTGGTATTTCTGGTGCCCCTGTAGTAGAGTCCTTTGTTGTATCATCTTCTGTTCGCTCCCCCTCAGCACTTGCATCTGCACGATTTACAGAAGAGGATGAAGTATTTAATGGACCAGTTAGAGATATACCTGACTCAGTCTGGTTGGCAGAAGAAGTTTCTCCAGAGGCACTGACGGCTCCGACAGAGGGATCAATATCATCGTGGAACATCTCTTCAAATAGCAGATTTAGTTCTGCTTCTCTTGTAGGGGAGATGCCAGATGATTCCTTTTTGAGACCGAGTTCTGAACTGATTTGTTCAGAAGTCTGTTGAAAGGAATCGTCAAAAGAGACATTGATGCTCTCTATGATGGTTCGGGACCGCAGAAGGTAAACTCTGTAAGCCTTTGAGGTGGCAGAGTACCCTATGAACTTTCCTTCGTCTGCTTTCACATAAACTTTCCTCTAGCTTCTCTGTCATTCAGGACAAAACACTTGCATCCAAATACATGGAAGAACTTGATGTTTGGTCGCCTTTTGTTGATCAAATGATAAGGTGTTTTGATGTGTCTCTTCACTATGGTTGATCAATTTTGGGTGTAACAAGTGGTTGATACTGCTTCTGCCCAGAAAGAAATTGGCAATCCAGATGCTGTCAGCATAGTTCTTGCAGCCTCCACAAGCGTGCGGTTCTTTCGTTCAACCACGCCATTCTGTTGTGGCGTGCGTGCAGCAGAGAAGTTATGAGATATGCCTTCTTCTGTAAGATAAGCTTCAATGACAGAGTTTTTGAATTATGTGCCATTGTCACTTCTTAACTTTTGAATCCTGCACTCATACAGAACTTGGATTCATTTCATTAGGTTTATCAGAATGTTTGGAACATCTGATTTCTTTCTGACAAATTCTACCCATGTAAATCTCGAGTATTCATCAATCAACACAAGTATATACTTCTTGCCTCCTAGGCTCTGTGTAGCGATTGGACCGCAGAGGTCAACATGAAGCATGTACAGAGGCCTAGGGCAAGACACATCAGTCTTGCGTTTATAGGAAGCTCTTTTGAGTTTACCCATTTCGCAAGCAGAGCACAAATGATCTTTACTGAATTTGACATTTGGCAAACCTTTAACAAGATCAAGTTTAACAAGCTTATCTAAAGTATGAAAGTTTAAGTGGCAGAACCTGTTATGCCATAACCAGGATTCTTCGTTTTTACAAGCAACAAGGCAAAGCTTGTCTTTCTTGTTCTTGGCACTGAAGTTCATGAGGTACAAGTCTCCCTTATGTTCGGCTCGCAGAAGTTCGACTCATGTATCTTCACCTTGTAGAGAGCAGAAGGTTCTTTTGAACATGACGTCAAAACAAGTATCACAAAGTTGGCTAACACTGAGTAGGTTGTGTTTAAGGCCATCCACATATGCAACTTTGCATACGGTTATATTTTCCTTCTTGATGACTCCATAGCCTTTTATGTACCCCTTTTTGTTGTCGCCAAAGGTCACAGATCCACCATCGAGTTTATCTTTATAAGTGGATAGTAGACCTCTGTCGCCAGTCATGTGTCGCGAGCATCTGGAGTCTAGATACCAGATCGTCACATACTTCCTCTGTAACATAATCAGAGGGGTCCCGATTTGTTAGGGGTCTTCAAGGTTGCCTTAGCATCCTTGGATTTGGTTTTAGCTTATGATGAAGAACCATTTTGTTTCTTCTTACCCTTGAATTTAGCATTCTTTTTGGGTAAAGAGAGGAAACAGTGTGGGCTAGAGAAGTGGTTATTCAATAGATGCATAAGTTCAAAACAATGACAATAATGAATATGCGAAGAAATTTGCTTGAGCTTTTCATTAAAAACACTGAAACATGGTACAAAGGTTTTATTACAGTCTATTCTAACATTTGACTTCCTATTACAAGAAGACTTATGTAGACTAGATTGTTTGTTTGAAAAATCTCTGTGGAGAGTAGCCTTCTGTGGACCCCTTCCTCTGTGGTGAACTTCTGCAGGTTTCACTGTTACAGAAGAAAAAAGATTTGTTATTTTCAACCCACTTACCCTTTTGTTGCCAAGTTAATTTTTCTTTAAGAGGCCTTAAGGGTTTTGAAGATTTTGAACTCGTTGGATTTTGAGAAGACATTTCCTTCTGTTGTTTGATTTTCTCAAGTTCAAGAGAGGTTTTGGCTTGTATACACATGTCCAAAATGTCCGGGCAAATAGGAACACTTGTGCTTTTCTCCTTAGGAGGAATGGTTCTGTTAAGAATTCCAAAGGGAAGTTTGATTCATTCTGAAGCACAAGGAATTACTTCTGACTATTTTGAGTCAGTCTCAGATTCGTCATAGGATGAGTCGTCCTCATATATATAGGTTGAGTCACTAAGATCTCTGTCGACAGAGGATGGACTTTCAGAGCATGTGCCATACTCACTTTCTTCCTTTTCTTTGGGACTATCTTCCAAATCAGCAGAAGCATTTATCAAGATTTCCGCAGAGAGATTTTGTTTTTCCGAAGATGTACAGAGGTTCTCATAAAAGTTGTTTTTACCGATTTCCATTAACTCACTTTCAGAAATATAATTAAGTTTTTCTTCTGAAGTGGCAGGCATGAACTCAGGTGCCTCTGCCGATAATTTTTTTTCGGAGTATATCATGCAGACAAAAGCAACTTGTGTTTGATTCTCGGGGTCACCAAACTTGAAGATTCCTATCTGATCTTGAGTTTTCAGATATTTCTTAGGTTTGGATTCTCTTTTGACAGAGGTTGAAGGTGATAAATCTGTGTTTTGATACCACACATTTATCATCTTCAGAGGTTTCCTCTTGTGAGGTTCCCATAGACTTTTTGCCTTTTGCTGACAGAGAGTAAGTTTGGAAATCCAGGTTTTCTTGTATCTCCTATACAAAACAGAGATGACAGAGACTTGTCTCTTTTGGTTCCAGTGTATGGATATATATCACAGAAGCCAATTCCTAGTCTCCCTATTTGTTTATTTATCTTTTCATATACCATCTGTGCATCTTGATATTTTTTCATTAAAAGGTCTCTTCTGAGTAGGTCTTGATGAAGGACTTCTCTTTCCTTTTGAAAATAGTGCTTAAGAGCAAGAATATTCATTCTGTCGCTCTCAACATCCATAAGTTCTTTAGATTTAGCTATTAATGCTGAGTTGAGTTCTAAAATCTTTTCTTTCAAAGGATTTATATGTTTATGCCAATTTGTTTCAATCTCTTCCTTTTCTCTTTCAAAAAATGCAAGCTTTTTAAGTTCAGTGTATTCAATTGTCAGTTTAAGCAAATCAGCTTCTGTTTCATTAGAGGAAGAGTCAGAAGTGGATACCTCACTGTCAGAGTCGGAGGAGCTGACCTCTGCCATCCCGCAGAACAGGGCGTTCTTCTTTTCACCTTCGTCAAAGGATTTGTCTGACTGCCAGTTTTCCTGCTCCACCATGAGCGACTTCTGAGCATAATACTCTGCCTTCTTTTTGTAGAAAGCAGAGTCCCTCTGAGGGCGGTTTGGTTTGCTCTTGCAGTCTACAACATAGTGGCCTGGCTTGCCACAATTGAAACAACCCTGGTTCTGGGGTGCATTCCCAGCTCTGTCGCCTGACCTCTGTTGGTCACCACCTCTGTCGCTTTTGTCATTTGACCTCTGTTGGTCATTCGATCCTTCTCTTCCCTGATTCCTTGAATCACCACGATCATCTCTCCCATTGCGTTCATAACCTGACTTCTTCTGGTACCCTCTGCTGAATTCCCTTGTCAAAAGAGCTAAAGATTTAGCTATTGAGGCCATTGTTGCCTCCTCTTCTTCCACTAATTCCTCTTCATCACTATCAACCACCAATACCTTCTTCTTCTTCTCCTTCTTTTCCTCCACCGCTTTCTCCTTCTTTGGCTTTTCTTTAGCTTCTGTAGCCTTACCAACAAGTGCCAGAGGCCCAGTGGTTTGAGCTTTTGTTTGAGAAATTTGAGGTTCTTGGGCAGCCAGTGTTCCGTAGAGATCTGACAGAGTCCAGGTGTCTAAGTCCTGATTAGTTTGCAGAGACAAAGACACCTGGAGCCATTATTCGTTTAGGCTCTTTAGGAATATGACGTTGTTCTCCTCAGAAGTTCCGTGAATCCCGAACTTCTTACACTTGTTGATAAGTGAGTTGAACCTGTCGTATGTTGCTTGCAGAGATTCTGTCGACAGAGCTTTGAATGCGTAGTATTCGTTGATGCATTGGGCTCTGCGGTTCTTCTGAGTCTTGGCCCCTCCCTCCAATTGTTTCTCCAGTTCCTTCCATAGATCGTATGCAGATTCACATGCATCTAGGGATTGGAAGAGGTCATTGGGTATGGCCATTATCAGAAGTCTCTTGGTCTTCTGAGCGATCTCATATTTCTCCCAGTCAGGTGCAGACATTTGTCCTTGGTCTTAGGTTTCCCGTGCTCAGGAATCTCTGGAGTATCATCTGTGGCAGGTACACGTGGTACGGTGACCATGGGAACGAAAGGAGGATTGTGAATATAATGGACGAGTTCTTTGTCAGTACCCTCGAAAAAGGGAATCATTCGTATCTTTCACTGAGGGTACTCATCTCTGAGCAAAGTGGGCGGTTTTGTTAAGGAACCAGCAGTCAAAACGTTGTTGGCGTTTGCCATTTTTGAAAATACCAGAAAACAGAGTATGAACTGAGATTTTTGGATGATGGGTCAGATCTTTAGAAAAGAGCTTATAAACTTAAGAACCTTGAACAATGCACTAAAATGGATAGTTTTAACCCAAGAAACACGTTATGTAAGTTTACCAAAGTTGAACTAGTCGAGAATGGCAGAAAAACAGAGTCTGTTTGAAATACACGAAAACAGGTTAAAATCAAGCCAAGTTTCTACCAAAAATCATTGTCAGAGAGGATCTCTTGATATAGAAAATCAAGGATGGCTCTGATACCAATTGTTGATCCCGATTTTACTCAACAATGATATTTATATCTATTAGTTCAAACAAGTAATGGTGCGGAAGCGTTTTTAGCGAACTAAAGAGATATTTAAGGTAGAAAAACACACAATCAAATACGTGAAATAGAAATAACACAGATGTTTAACTCAATGATTCACTGTATATTGATTAGCTAAGAACACCATGAACACCGAAGATATAATAAGAATTTTTCTCTAAAGGTGTGTGCATTGTGCAAAAGTTAATTGAAGAGCTCAACATGAGCCTTCTATTTATACTGAACTACAGGGGACAAAGGGGAGACAAAAAGTACTAAGGGTACAAAGACACGATCGTGGGACTGCTACAGGTACAACGTTAATGTAGTGCGCCGTCTTCTGCTAATGTAACCCATCAGAGGTTGACACGTGGAGTTGGCAGGGCACGCCTTGTACGAATGATCTTGAGGATCTTCGTACAGTAGAAAACGTGAGAAGCGCGATCGTCTTCATATTGATCTTCAAATAATCTTCTAAGTCTTCAGTCTTCATACCATAGAGGCTCTGTCAAGGATGACAGAGGCTCTGTGGCCTTGACTTCTAAGAACAGCTTCTGTTGAATCTTGCTCGGTGTCTTGGTAGAAGCTCTGTCGTTGGTTTCTATACTTAGCCTATTTTTCAATACTTCGTTAACTACAGAAGTTGGAGCTAACAAGAAGTGAATACCAGCAGAGGCAAGCAGATTATCCATAGAGGGGTATGCCAAGAGAGGAGCACAGAGCTCAAGAAAAAGATATAGCACCAACTCCACAGAACAATGGGTGCTTCAAGTGCGGCAAACCTGGCCACTATGCCGCAGAATGCCGAAGTTAACCCAACAGAGCCCAACCACAGAGAGATTCTGCCTTCTATAAGAAAAGGGCAGAATACTATGCACAAAAGTCTATCATGGTGGAGCAAGAAAATTAGGTGTCTAATGAGTCCTCTGACGAAGGAGAAAAGAAAAATGCATTGTTCTGTGGAATGGCAAAAGTGAGCGGCTCAGACTCCGATAGTGAGGTATCCACTTCTAACTCAACCTCTGATGATACTGAAGCCAAATTGCTTAAACTTACAGAAGAATTTCATGATCTTGAAAAGACTTGTGGTGATTTAAACAAAAAACTTGGCTTTTATGAAAGAGAAGCTAGACTTCTTACTCAAGAAAAGACAAAAATTGCTTTAGCCAAGGAAATTCTTGAATCAGAATTTTTCAAAGAAACAAATCCATTAAAAGAAAAAATTTCTAATCTTGAGTTGGCCTTAAAAACCAAATCAAAAGAGCTCATGGACAATGAGAGTGACAAAATGAATATTCTTGCTCTTAAATTTTTTTTTTTCAAAAAGAAAGGGAAGGTCTTCACCAAGACTTGCTCAACAGAGATCTCATGATAAAGAAATATCAAGATGCTCAAAAAGTTCATGAAAAAGTGAACACCCAAATAGGCAGAAGAGGAATTGGATTATGTGATTTGGATCCTTATACGGGAAACAAGGGAAACCAATCCTTGTCTCCCCTATTCAGCATTGGGAATGTTCGAAAACCAGGTTTTCCTAACCTAATCTCTGTGCAAAAAAGACGAAAAACCTCTGGAGAACCTCACAAGAGGATCCCTCTGAGGATGATAAATGAGTGGTATCATAACACTGTGTTAGCTCCAACTTCTGTTCTAAGAAGTATTGAAAAATAGGCTAAGAGAAGATCATCGACAGAGCCTCTTGTTGACACCAAGAGAACAGAACCTAGAGCAACCTTCACTTGGAACGTTCACCAGAAGATTTTCAGAGGACAAGGCCACAGAGCCTCTGTCACCCTTGGCAGAGCCTCTGTGGTATGAAGACAGAAACTTAAAGAATACTTGAAGTCCAAGACAAAGACAAGTGTGCCTCTCACGTGCCTCTACTGTACGAAGATTCTGAAGATCAATCGTACAAGGGGTGCCCTGCCACTTTCCACGTGTCATCCTCTGAAGGCCACAACTTTTGCAGATAGGCGGCGCAATACATCAACGTATACCAGGAACTGTCCCTCGATGTTGTCTTTTGTACCTTAGTACTTCTTGTCTACTATTTGTTCCCGGTAAAGTAGTATAAATAGAAGGCCTCACCAGACCTGTTCTGGTAACTCTTGCACTACACACACACCAGATTAGAGCTTATTATCTTGTTTCACACACTTACGGTGTTCTTGGTGTAACTTGAAGAATCAATTGATGATGAACCATTGAGCCAAACTCTTGTCTTATTACTTTTTCATTTATCTGATTCTGTGTGTGTCATCTACCAAATTATTTTCTCTTTAGTTCTATCAAAAACGCTTCCGCATATAATTCTTTTTGGACTATCGAGATTAATATCATTGTTGAGTCTTATTGTGGGATCAACAATTGGTATCAGAGCAAACTTTGATTTTTCAATATCAAAGGATCCATTCTACAATGATTTCGACTCTTTTTGGTAGATATATGGACTGATTTTGACCTACTTTTCACTCGTTACAAAACAGCCCATGTTTTTCTGCTATTTTCGACCTGTTCGACTTTAGTAAACTAATAGGCACTGTTTCTTCGGTTAAATCATTCCATTAAGTGCATTGTTCAAACTTTTGAAGATCTAAACTCATTTCACAAGTCAGTCCCATCATCTGAAGATTTTCTCGTAATACTTTGTTTTCTGTAACTTTCAAACACTGTTCAAAAATGTCGAACGCAGCTAATTTCTTCACTGCAGGTTCATTAACCAAGCCCCCAACTCTACTCAGAGATGAGTATCCTCAGTGGAAAATCCGCATGATCCACTTCTTTGAGGGCACTGACAGAGAACACATCACATACATCTACAATCCTCCTTATGTTCCCATTGTCACAGTACCAAGAGTACCCGCCACAGAAGACACTCCAGAGGTTCCTGAGTATGACAAACCAAAGGCGCTGGACAAATAGTCTGCACCGGACTGGGAGAAATACGAACTTGCACAAAAGGCCAAGCGACTTCTGATAATGGCCATTCCAAATGACCTCTTCCAATCTTTGGACGCATGTGAATCTGCCTACGATCTGTGAAAGGAACTCGAAAAACAGTTAGAAGGCGGAGCTAAGACTCAGAAGAACAGAAGGGCCCAATGTATCAATGAATACTATGCCTTTAAAGCTCTGCCGTCAGAATCACTGCAGACCACCTACGACAGATTCAACTCGCTGATCAACAAGTGTAAGAAGTTCGGGATCCACAGAACATATGAGGAGAACAACGTTATGTTCCTCAAAAGCTTAAACGACGAGTGGCTCCAGCTGTCCATGTCCCTACAAACAAATCAGAATTTGGACACCTGGACTTTGTCGGACCTCTACGGAACCTTGGCCGCACAAGAAACTCAGATTGCTCAGACGAAAACCCAAACGGGTGGACCTCTGGCACTGGTTGGCAAGGCTACAGAGGCGAAGGAAAATCCCAAGAAAGAGAAGGCTCAGGAAGAGAAGAAGAAGAAAAAGAAGAAGGTTTTGGTGGTGGACAGTGAGGAAGAGGAGCTGGTGGATGAAGAGGAGGCAACGATGGCCTCGATAGCTATATCTTTAGCTTTATTGACTAGGGAGTTTGGGAACAGAGGCTACAGGATGAAGACGGGGTATGAGAGAGACAGACGAGATGACCGGGGTGAGAAGTATGAACAGAGGAACCAGGGAAGAGAAGGTTCAAATGACCAACAGATGTCAAATGACAGAAGTGGTGATAATCAGCAGAGACAGGGTGACAGAGTTGGAAATGCACCACATAACCAGGGATGTTTTAACTGTGGCAAACCAGACCACTATGCAGCTGACTGCAGGAGCAAGTCCAACAGGCCACAAAGAGACTCTACCTTTTATAAAAAGAAGGCAGAGTATTACGCTCAAAAGTCACTCATGGTTGAGCAAGAAAACTGGTTGTCCGATGAATCTTCTGACGAAGGAGAGAAAAAGAAGGCCCTGTTCTGTGGGATGGCAGAAGTCAGCTCTTTAGACTCTGATAGTGAGGTATCCACTTCTAACTCTCCCTCTAATGAAACTGAAGCTAATATGCTTAAACTGACAGAAGACTACACTGAACTTAAAAAGACGTGTGCTGATATTCAGAAAACGCTTACCTTCTTTGAGAGAGAAGCCAAAATTCTCACTCAAGAAAAGGCAAAAATATCTTTAGAAAAGGAAGAGCTTGAAACTAATTGGCATAAAACTCTAAACCCTTTAAAAGAAAAGATTTCAGATCTCAACTCTACCTTAAAAGCCAAAACAAAGGAACTTATGGATAATGAGAGTGATAGACTTAATATACATGCTCTTAAAAACTTCTTTCATAGAGAAAGAGAAGTACTTCACCAAGACCTACTTATCAGAGACCTTTTAATCAAAAAGTACCAAGATGCACAGAAGGTGTACGAAAAGATAAATACACAAATAGGAAGAAGGGGAATTGGATTATGTGATATAGATCCCTATACAGGAACCAAAAAAGACAAGTCCCTGTCTTCTCTGTTTTGTGTTGGAGATACACGAAAACCAGGCTTTCCAAATCTACTCTCTGTAAGCAAAATGCAGAAAATATCTGGGGAACCTCACAAGAGGAAACCTCTGAAGATGATAAATGTGTGGTATCAAAACACAGATTTGTGACCCTCAGCCTCTGTAAAAACACAGATTTGTACCAAACCAAAGAAATATCTGAAAACTCAGGATCAGATAGGAATCTGGAAGTTTGGTGACCCTGAGACTCAGACCCAGGTTGCCTTTGTCTGCACTATAGACTCTGAAAAGAAACTATCGGCAGAGGCACCTGAGTTTATGCCTACTTCAGTAGAAGAAAAATTGCAACATATTTCTGAAAACGAGTTGATGGAAATTGGTAAAAACAACTTCTATGAAAACCTTGGTACACCCTCTGTCAAACAAAATCTATGTGAGGAAATCTTGATGAACACTTCTGTTGCTTTAGAAGATATTCCCAAAAGAAAGGAAGAAAGTGAGTATGGCACATGCTCAGAAAGTCCTGCCTCTATCAACAGAGATCTCTGTGACTCAACCTCTGTATACGAGAATGATTCATCCTCTGACGGATCTGAGACTGACTCTAATGAGTCAGAGATAGTTCCTTATGAATAAGAGGGATTTAAAATTCCCTCTGGAATTCTTAACAGAACCATTCCTCTAAAGGGGAAAATCACAAGTGTTCCTATCTGCCCAGACTTTTTGGATATGTGTATACAAGCTAAAACCTCTCTTGAGCTTGAGAAAATCAAACAACAAAAAGCAAAGTCCTCTCAAAGTTCAAAAGCTCCAAAACCTTTTAGGCCATTTTGTAAGTCCCATAATTGAAGCAACAATCAAGAATACTCCATAAAGATTGAATAGAAATAGGTAAGAAGAACAATTTGTTGAATGATCTCTATTCATATGCTTTACAATACAATGGAGGGAGAAATTGAAAGTATATACGACTCTCTCAAAGTATACTGATCTCTTAAATGACTCTCAAAGTCTCAAATGACAATGTAAGCCCAAGACACTTATTTATAGTGTCTAAAATACAAGACATGGGCCCAAGCCCATTTAACTCCCAAAGCCCAAAATACTAACACAGCTAATTACAATACATTTGACTTTCATTGACTTTACTTGGACTTTATAAAACTTTCTATATTAATTGGGGCTTTCTAGACCCAACAATCTCCCCCTAAAGTTTTATAAAGAAAGCATCTTCAAATGATCTCCCCCTTGATTTCTTTGAAAACTTTAGTGTTGCACATCTTCATGCCTTGCAAGTCTATCCAAGCTCCCCCTCAAAATTTGCTCTTCTTCTTCACAAATTACAACTTTAAAATCGAATCCAATGTGCAATAAGCTCTACTAAAACCACCTCAGTTTATAATAAAGAATTCGTCCTTGAAATTCGAGTTGTATGACCATTAAGATCAGAGGAGGGAGTGTCTTAACATACTTCAATAAATCAGCTTGGATCCACAAAAAAATAGAAGATAGAACATCTTTCTGAAAGTTGGGAGAAATATCGTGAAAAACATTGCTTCGGTTCAGCAGCTATACACCGACTTCGACACAGAATCTGACCAATAAGCACATCGATTCAGAACAAACTCAAAACATGAAAAATGTTCATCTGTGTCTTAGGAATCCAGCGCATCTGAAATTGTCAAATTTGGAGTTTCGAGGAGGAAGTTCTGATCAAAATACGACAGGTGCGCAAAGCTGTCGAACAATTCTGAAATTGCACCTTTACTTCGAAATAAACTAAGTAAAAGTTCTGAGAAGACCACTCAGAATTCTGAGTAAGTCAATCAGAATTCTGAACATGAAGAACTTTCTGAAAAAATTCTAACTCCAAAGTTCTGATTCCACACGATAAAGTTCTGACTATTGGAGTTAGAATTCTGATTAAGCTTCGAAGACTTAGTTCTGAACCATCATTTGAGCATTGATTTCTGATTAACTTTTGACATTTCACGATCTAACTTCTGAATTCTGAATAGCCTCAATAAACATGATCAGAATTCTAAACTTGAACACTTCTGAATGGTCTGAGCAAACTCTTCTGAATAACATGATCAGAAGTTCTGAATAGTCGTTGAACAAATTCTGAGTTGTTTTGAACGAATTTCTGATCACAAACAATCTGATTTTAAGCAGCCGAAAGTATGTCTCAACACAACAATCCCTTAATAACTTTGACACTCCATGATCTGACCTGCTGCACATTAAATCTTACACAAACTATGAATTGAATTCGAATTTAGCATAACTCTGATTAATCAGAACTTAAACTCGCACATCAGCAACATTTTTGAACTGAAACGCTGCATCTTTCTGTTTGGACAGCAACAAACAGCAGTGACAACTTCAAATTCTGGACAGCTTAATCAATTCAGATATGTAGACAGCAACATGATTAAGCTATATTGACAGCATAAACATCCATGACAGCTTGCTGTTTGAACATGTGCTGTTTGACAGCAATAAACAGCCCCAAAAGCTTACTAAATTCTGTTTTGGATAGCATCAATTTGACAGCAACAAACAGCCCCAAAAGCTTACTTATTTAATTCAACACTTTTAAATTTCTGCACATCAAACTTCTTTGATTTAGACTTGAATTGGACTGTTGAAACCACAACTTAATCAAATCTGAATTGATTAGTTTAGACATTACTGGACAGCTCAGACTTTGATTTAAACACTCATGTTGCATCAATGAATCTGAACAACATCCCTCTTGAATTAATAAGGCCATTTCGACTACTATGAATCTCTTCAGATTTGCTGTTTATAAAATCAACTTAACATCCATATTTGCATCAACATTAATTCGAATTGAACATGGACAGATCTGCGATCTTGCTGTCTCACAATCATATTATCTTTCCAGAATCCTGATTAATCAAAAATCCTCCAAATCATATCAAATGCTTATCAATTTAATTTGATGTAGAACGATAAGCCGATCTCCATAAATCTTCTTAGAACAAAGATTGCAGAAACTTAAGTTTCTGATTGATCAGTTCAGAAAGTTGAATTTAAGCAATCAAAGATCTAAAACTCGTTTCAGATCTGACTTTGAACAATTAATATTTCATCAAACCTTTCTCAGACAATTCACCGAGCATTTGGCGTGCAGAAACTGATTTACTAGAAGATCTACAGCATCTAATCTCTTTTCTTCACCAAGAACCATCAAGATTGCAAAGATTTTCTTCAAAACTCAAAATCAATCTTCAAGATGAAAGAAATTACAGAAAAATTACCTTGAAATTAAGCACACGATTAAGAACGATCTTGAATCTCCAAATCTTCAAATTAGATCTTGAATTTTTGAATTGTTGCAAAGATAACCGTATCGAATGTAAATTGATTCGATGTGGCTCTGATACCAATTGTAAGTCTCATAATTGAAGCAACAATCAAGAATACTCCATAAAGATTGAATAGAAATAGGTAAGAAGAACAATTTGTTGAATGATCTCTATTCATATGCTTTACAATACAATGGAGGGAGAAATTGAAAGTATATACGACTCTCTCAAAGTATACTGATCTCTTAAATGACTCTCAAAGTCTCAAATGACAATGTAAGCCCAAGACACTTATTTATAGTGTCTAAAATACAAGACATGGACCCAAGCCCATTTAACTCCCATTAAACTCCCAAAGCCCAAAATACTAACAAAGCTAATTACAATACATTTGACTTTCATTGACTTTACTTGGACTTTATAAAACTTTCTATATTAATTGGGGCTTTCTAGACCCAACACATTTCAAGATAAATTAACTTGGCAACAAAAGGGAAAATGGGTGGAAAATAACAAGTCTTTTTCTTCTATGACAGTGAAATTGGCAGAGGTTCACCATAAAGGATGGGCACACCAGAAGGCTACTCCAAAGAGAGAATTTTTAAAAAATCAATCTAGCCTAGATAGGTCCTTTTGTAATAGAAAGTCCATTGCTAGGAAAGATTGTAATAATAAAGCCTATGTGCCCATGTTCAGTAATTTTAATGAAAAGTTTAAGCAAATGTCTTCACATATCAATTATTGTCATTGTTTTGAACTGATGTATCAACTGAACCAACACTTCTCCAGTAATCACTGTTTCCTCTCTAAACCCAAAAAGAATGCAAAATTCAAGGGTAAGAAGAAACAAGATGGTTCTTCGAAAGAAGTTAAAACCAAACCTACGGATGCTAAGGCAACCTTAAAGACCCCTAACAAAACTGGACCCATTTGGAAATGGGTACCTAAAAATCTCTGATTATGTTGCAGAAGCAGTATGTGCCGAAATGGTACCTAGACTCCGGGTGCTCAAGGCACGTGACTGGCGACAGAGGTCTACTATCCTCATATAAAGACAAACTTGGAGGAGGATCAGTTACCTTTGGAGATAACAAGAAGGGGTACATAAAAGGCTATGGAGTCATAAAGAAAGAAAATATAACTGTATGCAAAGTTGCATATGTGGATGGACTTAAGCACAATCTTCTCAGTGTAAGCCAACTTTGCGATACAGGTTTTGATGTAATGTTCAAAAGAACCTTTTGCTCTCTGTTAGGACACTGAAGTTGTCCTTTATAATAGAAAGTTTTGTAAAGCAATAGCTGTGTTAAAGGGCTTATGCTTAATTGTTGTAGCAAGTGATGAAGACTATAAATAGGTCTTTACTTGTAGTTTGTAAGCAGTGAATTCATTAATACAAGATGTAGATCTCTAATCACTTTGTGTTCTCTCTAGGTTAGATTTACTTTTCAATAATGTTCTTCATCATCTTGTTACACAATACTTGGATTGTATGAAGATCATGAACCTAACACTCTCTGCAAGGGGAAGAAACATGAGTAGAGCTTCTGCGAGCCGAAAGAAAAGGTGATATGTACCTTATGAACTTCAGTGTCAAGAACAAAAATGATAAGCTCTGTCTTGTCGCTTGCAAGAATGAAGAAGCTTGGTTATGGCACAACAGGTTCTGCCATCTAAACTTTCATACTCTAGATAAACTTGTTAAGCTTGATCTAGTTAAAGGTTTACCCAATGTCAAATTTAACAAAGATCATTTGTGTTCTGCCTGCGAAATGGGAAAACTCAAGAGAGCTTCCCATAAAGGCAAGTCTGATGTGTCTTGCACTAGGCCTCTGTACATGCTTCATGTTGATCTCTGCGGTTCTATTGCTATACAGAGCCTAGGTGGCAAGAAATATATGCTAGTGTTGATTGATGAGTATTCAAGATATACATGGGTGGAATTTGTCCAAAAGAAATCAGATGTTCCAAACATTCTGATTAATCTAATGAAAAGAATCCAGGTTCTTTATGAGTGCAGGATACAGAAACTAAGAAGCGACAATGGAACAAAATTTAAAAACTCTGTCATTAAAGCTTACCTTCTAGAAGAAGGCATATCGCAGAACTTCTCTACTGCACGCACCCCACAACAGAATGGCGCAGTAGAACTCAATATTCGCACACTTGTGGAGGCTGCAAGAACAATGCTAACAACAGCTGGATTGCCCACATCTTTCTGGGCAGAAGCTGTTTCAACTGCTTGTTTCACCCAGAATCGATCAACAATAGTGAAGAGATACATCAAAACACCATACCATTTGATCAACCAGAGGAGACCTAATATCAAGTTCTTTCACGTTTTTGGATGTAAATGCTTTGTCCTCAACGACAGAGAAACTCGAGGGAAGTTTGATGTGAAGGCAAATGAAGGCAAGTTCATCAGGTACTCTTCCACTTCTAAGGCCTACAGAGTCTATGTTCTGCGGGACCGATCAATTGTAGAGAGTATCAATGTTTCTTTTAACAATCCTTTTCAAAAGACTTCTGAGCAAATCAGTTCAGAACTCGGGCTGAAGAAAGAATCCTCTGGCATTTCCAAGGCAAGAGAAGCAGAACTTAATCTGCTGTTTGAAGAAATGTTCCATGAATCAATTGATCCCTCTGCTGGAGCCCCAGAGCCTCTGGAGAGACATCCTCTGCAGACCAGACAGACTCAGGTATATCTCTAACTGGTCCCTCAAATACTTCACCCTCTTCCATTAATCGTACAGATGCAAGTGTCGAGGGGGAGCAAGCAGAGGATAATGTGAACACGAATACCACTACAGAGGCACTGGAAATACCTACTCCGGTAACAACAGAGGAAGCAATACCAGAAGAGAATGAGGATTCAGTCTCAATATCCTCAGAGGAATCAATACCAACTCTTATTGAAATACCACGACAAGCTGAAACACTATGTTCAAGCACATAAGTATCATCTACAACAGAGGTTGCACCAGAACCATCGTGTGCAACCACAGAAGTTCAACTCAATGATTCAAATGACCATCTTCCAAGGATGACCAAGTGGACAAAGAGCCATCCTCAGAGCAAAATAATTGGCGATCCTTCTGAAAAAGTCAAGACTAGATCAGCCACTGCTAATTTTTGTTTCTTTCCAAACTTTATCAGTGTGATCGAACCCAAAAGAGTTTTTGAATCCCTAGATGATCCAAATTAGGTAGAAGCAATGCAAGAAGAGCTTCTCCAATTTGAGAGAAACAAAGTATGGACCTTAGTTCCTCTGCCAAGAGGGAAAACATCTATAGGGACTAAATGGGTCTTCAGAAATAAGAAGGACGAGGATGGGGTGGTCATCAGAAACAAGGCAAGATTGGTGGCTGTTAGGACCATAAATGTCCTACATATTAGAAAGATATATAAATAATTATATAGAGGTTTATTAGAATTATTTAATTGTTTTGTAAAAGCCATTTGTGCTTAATGGGCTTTGTTTAGGCTTAATGGGACGTGGGCCTCAGGCATTAGGCCTTGGTATATATAGTTTGCTTTGCCTTAGAAATAGGGTTAGTCATTCATTCCATAGAAAAATAGGCTAGTTGTTCATTTGCTTTCCTATTCCATATTGTAAAACACTCTGATTAAAAGCATTATATGGATGACCAATTGAAATCATAAACATCTCTGTTATTATCTATTGATTTCATTGTTTGTTGCACGGATCTGAGACTCTCAATTAGTATCAGAGCAGACGGACAAAATCGATTCAAAGTATTCATATTGATTTCTGGTAAGTTTTCACTTTTTCTCGTCTGTGTTCTTACTTGAATCTCAATTCTTTGATTCTGGTAAAATTGATCGATTTCGTTTATTGGGTATTGTTAGTATCATTGCTAGTAGTGATTCTGCAAGTTTTCATAATCTATTTCGATCGTTTGAGTGGTTATTAAGCAAATTAAAAGTCAAAAGTTTTGAGTGTGTTCTTGAGAAAAATCGAATTTTTAACCATCAAAACTTGTTGTTTTTGCTTCTAAATCGATTTGGGTAGTGTTATTTTTGTGTTTGGTCAAGTTTCTAATCTTTCAGGAACATTTTCGAGCAACCCTAGTCGATTCCCAATCGATTTAAAACTTCCAGCCGCTGTTTCCGGATACTCCAGCCGTAGTTTCCGGACAACTCTCAGCTTTCCGGAAGTTCGCTAAACCTTTCCGGACACGACTCACTTTCCGGGTAAGTTCCTTAAATTCCAATCTTTCCAGGTACATTGTTCCGGAAACCCAAAAGTTTCCGGTAAAACATTTTATCCGGACAACTCGAAGTTTCCGGTTAATTTGATTCTTCCCGGACACCCCATCATCCGAAAAGCGTATCATCCGGAATCTATTCCACCCGAAAAGAATATCATCCGGTAAGTTATGTGTTTAAGTTTTTCATTCGGAAACTAATTTCATCCGGATACCCACTGTAGCGGGACCCCCGTGCTAAGTCGCAGGAGGGGGACATTTAAGTATCCTTGATACTGTTTCACTTTGAATCGAACCATTGTCTGACGATCACCCCAGTGCAACATAAGATGTCTTCCTTGATACTGTTTCACTAAGTGTTCCTCGCCTTCCTCGACCGATCCAAGTCCCGCAATTTCGGAAGTCAATTTTTCTGAATATATGAACTCCGAAGGCAATTCTGAAGAAGAATTTGAGTCGTTCCCTTTCGACAAACCTCTTCCGAGTCAAACTGATTTTCTGTCTCCAGTAGTCAATCGCCCGGTCAATTTTCTAAAGGGTGGATGTTCAAAAACAAAGGCCCCAGCTGTGATTAAGATTTCTAAATCTCAACCTGTTTCTCAAAAACAATCACAGCCGAGGCAAAAGACCAAGCAATTGCCTACCAAAAATACTGCTTCTTCAAAAGCTACTTACCATGCTGTTCATGTTGTTTCAAATAAAAATGGCCGCACGAAAAAGGATAACCAAAAGTTGCTAGCCAAGGAATCTGTCGAGGAAGCAACATCAAAGTCTTTCAATACTGTGTTTTACCCTAGAATGAACTCAAACGATTGTGCTTGGAATCATAGAATGATTTTGTTAAAAGAGAAGTTAATTTTCCGATGAAAATTTACTCCATTAAGCAATTGATAGAGAGTCATCGTGAGCTTAATCGGTTAGAGAGAGATAGTTGAGTTTTTCATTCAAACCTTTGTAACTATCTTGAATCATGAATACGAGAGGGATGGCCAGTTGAAATCATCAATTGTTCGTGTTATTTCTTACTGATTTATTGTTACCTGATCAATCTGGGATTCACAATTGGTATCTGAGCTCAGATCAGAACTCGGACTTCATCTTTTTGACTTCTGAGTAATTCAGTTCAGAACTCAGTCCTAATTGTTATGACTTCTGATCATCTCAGATCAGGACTCAGACTTAAATGTTTCGACTTCTAAACATTTTAGTTTAGAACTCGTACTTCACTGTCTACTAAACTGCAATACTCATTGCATGAAAGGAGTGTTAGGATTAACATCGTTTCTATTGTCTATCCAGAACCGGAAGGACCTACCCAAGAAACACATCCCTTATAGACTACAGTGAGGGGTCTAGATGATAGATGAGTTTGGAGAGAAAAGAATATGGTGAGGATGTGACAGGACTTAAAAGAATTATTGGTCCTTACCAAACCGAGTCAGTTATCCGGGTAACCACACAATCTATTCATTCTCGTTCTTTGGCGATGAATATTGAAACAGACATGGACCCAATATCGATAACTCGTGTCACCCCACCTAGCCACTCAAGTATCTCACAACAGATGCTTGTTTCATATATTCACGGAGAATTAGCACATAATCTATCTATTCCTCACTCCGAGGTCTTAGATATTGAAAAAGGAAGACACCAACTCCAAACTTCATATTCTACTCACTGCGTCAATTGATTTTTAACTTGCGTCCCGAGTTAAATCAATATTTTGAGCCTAATTGATATAATTTATTTCTTTCACACATGCACGAGTCTTTGTGATTCCATTTGCATATCTTTGTGATATTGCCGGAACAGTTTGAGAGGTAATTTTTTTAAATTTTACTTCAGTGATAACTGTAAGTCCTCTCAGAGATTCACCATTGCCAACTCTGAACATAGGCCACACAATTTTTTTAAATTGTTGTGATAACAGTTACTATGTGTTTTGTGTTAGATTTTTACCCCATGTTGGTTACTAAAATGTTTTATCTTGATTTTTTTTGCTACTCGTCACTATTGTCTTTGAACGTGCAAGATGCTCCGGATGCTCCTACTCATCATGAGGGGGCGAAAGGGTACAGTTTCAAAGACACCGAATATCAAGTTGAGGGGGAGTTAGCAAAAGCCGAGGGGGAGTAAAGAAGTCCCCATGCAAAAGCCGAGGGGGAGGAACTGTGCAAAAGCCGAGGGGGAGTAACTGTTGACCGATCGAATTTTAATCGAATGATTGATCTGTTCCGAGATCCAAAGAGCTCAAAGTGCATACAAGTGATCATCTCTTCTCATCGTTTATCAAGTGGTGTTCGCTTCAAATTATTTCCTCCATCAAGCATACTGGTTCTACAAGTTCTTTTAAAGCTGAAAGCAAATTCAAGAGCTTTAATCAAGAGCTTTATTCAAGGGGGAGCGTCAAAAGACATGAAGACAAGCAACATCAATGCGTTTCAAAGATTCAAAAGGAAGAGAAGATCAAGACTAAAGATTCAAAAGGAAGAGAAGATCAAGACTTGAAGATTTCAAGACCGATTTTTATTTATATATCTTTAGGGGGAGATTGTTAGGACCATAAGTGTCCTACATATTAGAAAGATATATAAATACTTATATAGAGGTTTATTAGAGTTATTTAATTGTTTTGTAAAATCTATTTGTGCTTAATGGGCTTTGTTTAGGCTTAATGGGCCGTGGGCCTCATGCATTAGGCCTTGGTATATATAGTTTGATTTGCCTTAGAAATAGGGTTGGTCATTCATTCCATAGAAAAATAGGCTAGTTGTTCATTTGCTTTCCTATTCCATATTGTAAAACACTCTGATTGAAAGCATTATATGGATGACCAGTTGAAATCATAAACATCTCTGTTATTATCTATTGATTTCATTGTTCGTTGCACGGATCGGAGACTCTCAGTGGCTAAGGGATACTGTCAGGCAGAAGGAATAGAATACGATGAGACCTTTCCCCCTGTTGCACGGCTCGAAGCGATAAGAATCTTCTTAGCCTTCACAGCCCACAGAGGTTTTAAGGTTTATCAAATGGATGTCAAATCCGCCTTTCTGAATGGACAGATTCAAGAGGAAGTATACGTCCAACAACCACCGGGGTTCGAAAGTGCTAAGTACCCAAACCACATCTACTATCTTGCAAGGCTCTGTATAGACTACAACAGGCCCCAAGAGCATGGTACGAGCGACTTTCAACCTTTCTCCTTGTAAATGATTTCGAAAGAGGTACTACCGACACAACTTTGTTCTATAAGAGAAAATGTGAAGAGATTTTGCTTGTGCAAATATATGTGGACGACATTATTTTTGGCTCTACCAGTGCACAATACTGCACTGATTTTGAAAAATTCATGCAGAGTGAGTTTGAGATGAGTATGATGGGAGAACTAAACTTCTTCCTAGGACTCCAAGTCAAACAATCATCAGAGGGAATTTGCATAAATCAATCAAAATATGTCTCTGACATACTTTCTAAATTCAAACTCTCTGATGCCTCTGTCATGAAGACCCCCATGGCCACTGGATCTAAGTTACACTCAGATCTAGAGGGAAAGTCTATTGAGTGCAAGCTCTACAGAGGCATGATTGGGTCTCTTTTATACTTAACTGCCAGTAGACCAGATATAATGTATGCCACATGTCTTTGTGCAAGATATCAAGCTAACCCTAAAGAATCCCACCTATTTGCTGTCAAGAGGATCTTCAGATACCTAAAGGGAACCAAGAATCTTGGCCTCTGGTATCCAAAGAACTCTGGCTTTAATCTCATGGATTATACAGATTCAGACTACGGATGATGCAAGCTTGACAGAGAGAGTACCTCTGGGAGTTGCCAATTCCTAGGTGGTAAGTTAGTCAGCTGAACTTCAAAGAAGCAGAACTGTGTGTAAACACCCACAGCAGAAGCCGAATACGTTGCTGCTGCCAACTGTTGCTCCCAGGTTCTGTGGATGAGAACTCAGCTAAAGGACTATGGTCTAGACATCTAGAAGATTCCCATCATCTGTGACTCCAAAAGTGCCATTGCGATCTCTGCCAACCCTGTGCAGCACTCTAAAACAAAGCACATAGATATCCGGTATCACTTCTTGAAGCATCATGTTGAACAGGGCACAATAGAGATGTACTTTGTGTCAACAGAATATCAGCTTGCAGACTTATTCACCAAGGCACTTGATGAGAAAAGATTCCTTTTCTTAGTGGGTAAGTTAGGTATGCTAAACATGAGCCGATCCCTCTGTAAGTGAGACTAAATCTTCCTGTACATATGTATATATTTCAATCTTTCAGTATGTGAATTCTTTACCTCTAAATGTTCTGTACCCGACAGAGCTTCTGTGGAATAGCTCAGAGCCTCTGTCTATTTCCACAGAACCTCTGGTGAGTTTGACTTATGTTCTATGCTCTACTTATCTCATCTGATCCAAGCATAGGTCAAGGGGGAGTCAAAGAAGAATACTGGCCGAACATATCAACAGAAGTTAGGGACTTTGCCGAACGAAGGAGAATCTTAGAGTGAGTTTCTCGCACAAAACCATTTTCCAAACCATTTTTCTAGGACACCAACTTCCAAATATGCACTAGAAACACAATTTAAAACAGTCAAAACTTTGAATGATCAAAAAGTTTTATGAGCTTTCCGTAATTAGAATTTTCTGTCATAGAGCCTCTGCTGAGCTCAACAGAGCCTCTATAACTGCAAATTTCGTACGGAAACTCTATCGATCACTTCAATTTTCTTTTCAAATGTTTTTGGTAAAGGTGCAAGAACAGAGGTAATGAAAGAAGGTTTCAGATCACAGAGCTCATTCCACTACAGAGCTTCTGTCGATTCTGATACTTGTGTATTAAAAGGGGTTCTGTAGGTGCGGGTTATTTACCAAAGTGACAGTCATCTGGGTATAGAGACACCCACGCGCCTAGCATTAATGGGAGCCGCACGACGTCTTATAGTACTCTGACACTTCTGACGTGGCACGATTTCATTGAACGTGCGTGCCATACGTTCTTCTGAAACGTTGAACCCAGCTGTGGCACTCAAGTGCGAACCCCAAATATCATTCATTTTTCACTATTTACCGCTTCAGATTCTCCCTTTTTTAAACCCGTATAAAACCCCCATTTACCCCCTTCTTCATCTTTTACGATTATCTCTCTCTCTAAACTCTCCGGCGAACCGTGCAAGAACCTGCAACTTCTCTATTTGTACTCCATTTCTTCAAGAAATCATCCATGGCGTCCCCAAACAACTCTCCGGCGAACTCCCATGCTCAAGCTGAGCACTCTCAGCATCCATCAATGGCGAGAAACCAAGAACTTGAAAATAGTGGCAGTTCAGTCGATTTTGCTCCGACCACCCATCTACAACACTTTCTGGACCATGACCAGTTTGAAAACATCCTCCTTCTTAAACCCAATAACCACTACGTTGTTCTTTCTAGAACCACATTTGGGGAAGAAAATGATATCCTGATGAACATTCTGGAAAACCATCCCTTGAACACCCTGCTAACCAAGAACGTAACCAAAATCCCAGCCAGATACCTGAACCAGTTCTGGCAGAGCTGCTATTATAATGCTGAGAACAGACAAATAACCGGCTATGTATCCAAACCCGACAAATCAGAGAACCTGGAGCTGAGGTTCAACAGAACTATGCTCTCTATGGAGTTTGACCTACCCACCAGAGGACTTTTGGCTATCAAAGACTATGTAGAAAACCCTTCCGACAGAGTGCTCTGCGACTTTGCAGAAATGTTGGGCTACAACACCCATTTCACCAAGAGAAATGACTTTAGGAGGAACCGCTTCCCTCCTCTGTGGAACACTTTATTCTCCATACTTAACAGATGCCTAACGAGCAAGGTGGGTAGCCCTGACCAGAGCTCTTACCAAATCTTGGCAATCATGTACGGGGTGTACTATGATCTGCCTCTGGATTATGCCTCCCTCATGATGCAGGAACTTGTTGCCACAATCAACCACATAATTTCTACATAGAAGGCAAAGGGCCCCAAAAGCAAAGAACTACCTACTCTACAATTCCAGAGGACCCTAGGAGTCATCTTAGAACCTCTGCTGATCCTGAATGATTGGCCAATGGAAGGGCCAATTGTGAAAACTTACCCTCTGAACATAATGGCCCCTACCAAACATGCAGATGGACACAGATTCTACAGGCCTCTGCCAGCAAAGATGTTCATTTATGTACAGATGAAGCTCTGTTTAGTGTCTTTAAAAAATGAATTTCAATCCTAACCAAAACTCTACAACAGAGAAGCTCTGTTTAGTGTCTTTAAAAAACGAAGATGCTTGGCTTTGGCATAAAAGATTTTCCCATTTGAACTTTTCAAATCTTGACAAGCTCGTGAAATTAAATCTAGTAAAAGGACTTCCTCCACTAAATTTTGACAAAGACCATCTCTGTTCTGCCTGTGAATTGGGAAAGATGAAAAGATCTTCACACAGAACTAAGAGTGATCATAGTTGTCCCAGACCTTTGCATATGCTTCATATGGATCTCTGTGGTCCTATTTCTGTGCAAAGTCTGTCAGGCAAGAAGTATATTCTAGTACTTATTGATGAATTTTCTAGATACACTTGGATTGAGTTCATCAGAGTAAAATCTGATGTCCCAGAAATTCTAATAAGTTTGTTGAGAAGGATACAGGTTCTGTTAGGATTAAAAGTGCAAAAGTTGAGAAGTGACAATGGGACAGAATTCAAGAATACAAGAATAGATGCCTATCTTTCAGAAGAAGGAATCTCCCAGAACTTCTCAGCTGCCAGAACTCCACAACAGAATGGTGTAGTGGAAAGGAAGAAAAGAACTCTGGTAGAAGCCGCCAGAACCATGTTGGCCGACTCTGTCCTTCCCATCAACTTCTGGGCAGAGGCAGTCTCAACAGCATGTTTCACCCAAAACAGAGCTGTCATTGTAAAAAGATTTAAAAAGACTCCCTATGAACTCATCAACAACAGAAGGCCAAACGTAAAGTTCTTTCACGTTTTTGGCTTCAAGTGCTACATCTTAACGACAGAGAGCAGCTGGGTAAATTCGACAAAAAGGCGGACGAAGGAATCTTTATTGGTTATTCCTTAACCTCTAAGGCCTACAGAGTCTACAACACCAGAACTCGTGTCATTCAAGAGAGCGTTAACGTGTCCTTTGATGAAAGTACATCAAGTGCCTCTGATCGCAAATCAACAGAGGGGACACAGACAGAACAGAAGAAGCCAAGTTCTTCAAAGACAAGGGAAGAAGACATCAATCTTGTGTTCGATGATTTCTTCGATGATGATATCTCCTCTGTCAACATCAACAGAGGCGATCAAGCTCAAAATTCAACAGAACAGAATCTGACAGGTACAACTCTTACTGGTCCCTCCAATACTTCACCATCTACTTCTTTGTCTACATGTGTAATTTAGAGAAATGAGGAACCACAATCTAATATAAGAGAACATGAAAATGAGCCATCATCACCTTTGCTGACCAATGTTGGGAGAGATTCCCTATTCGAAAGCTCACCTTCACAGAGCCTGTTGGTAATTCACAGAGCAATGGGGCCACTCTCCAGAGTTGTGTGCCACAGAGCCCTGGTGCCAACCCACAGAGCTCTGATGCTGAAGTTCACCTTTTCTTATTAGAAGCACGAACCCCTCCTATTGTCCATGCTCCCATGACAAGACGGACAAAGGATCATCCCCATCATCAAATTATTGGTGCTGCTGAAGATGGTGTGAAGACAAGATCGACCACAATCAATGAAGCTTTCTTCGTAACCTTTTTAAGCATGATTGAGCCAAAGAAAATTTCTGAAGCGCTTGAAGACCCAAACTGGATCGAAGCTATGCAAGAAGAGCTTCTGGAATTCAAAAGAAACAAAGTTTGGTCCTTGGTTCCACTCCCAAAAGGCAAAGCGGCCATTGGAACCAAGTGGGTGTTTAGAAACAAAAAGGATGAAGATGGGATTATCATCAGAAACAAGGCCCGTCTGGTTGCAAAGGGATACAGACAGGAAGAAGGCATTGATTATGATGAAACCTTTGCACCTGTGGCTAGGCTAGAAGCCATCAGAATCTTCCTAGCCTATGCTGCTCATAAGGGTTTTAAGGTCTACCAAATGGATGTCAAGTCTGCCTTTCTGAATGGCAAACTGCAAGAAGAAGTTTATGTCCAGCAACCACCTGGTTTTGAATGTTCTGAGTTTCCAGACCACGTTTACAAGTTAGACAAAGCTCTGTACGGCCTTAAGCAAGCTCCCAGAGCCTGGTATGAAACTCTGTCCAAATTTCTGTTGGTCAATCACTTCGAGAAAGGTACTGTCGATAAAACTCTATTCTTTAGAAGGTATAGGAATGATATACTTCTGGTACAAATATATGTTGATGACATTATTTTTGGGTCTACACAACAAGAGTACTGTGATAGGTTTGAGGATTTGATGAAAAGCGAATTCAAAATGAGCATGATGGGAGAACTTTCTTTCTTCCTTGGTTTACAAGTTAAACAATCTGACAGAGGGACTTTCATAAGTCAGTCCAAGTACATCTTTGATATGTTGAAAAAATATAAGCTCAATGATTCAAAACCAATGAAAACTCCTATTGCCACTGGAGTTAAGCTTGACTCTGATCTTAATGGTGAACCAAGAGATGTCAAGTACTACAGAGGCATGATAGGGTCACTTCTGTACTTAACTGCCAGCAGACCTGATATAATGTTTGCAACCTGTCTCTGTGCCAGATTTCAAGCAAATCCTACAATAACTCATTTAACAGCTGTCAAGCGTATCTTTAAATATCTGAAAGGGACTCAATTTTTGGGTCTCTGGTATCCTCTTAATTCTGGTTTCGAGCTTGTAGCATATACAGATTCAGACTATGGAGGATGCAAGAATGACAGAAAGAGTACTTCTGGTAGCTGCCAACTGCTGGGAGAAAAGTTGGTGAGTTGGACATCCAAGAAACAGAATTGCGTATCAACTTCTACAGCAGAAGCAGAGTATGTTGCTGCTGCTAGTTGTTGCTCTCAAGTGATATGGATGAAAACCCAGCTCAAAGACTATGGCCTAGAATATGGAAAAATTCCAATTCTGTGCGACTCCAAGAGTGCCATTGCCATAACAGCCAATCCAGTTCAACACTCGAAAACTAAGCACATCGACATAAGGTACCACTTCATAAAGGATCATGTTGAAAAAGGGACTATTGAAATGTATTTTGTTTCAACTGACTTCCAGCTTGCTGACTTGTTTACAAAAGCCCTTGATGAAAGGAGATTTAACTTCTTAATCAGCAAACTGGGTATGTGGAACATGTCCTCCTAACTCTGTTCAAACTCAACAGAGCCTCTGATGTTCCAACAGAGCTCTGTCAAAAAGTTAGGAAAGATAGTTCAACAGAGTCTCTGTCTTTCACCAGAACTCTGTCAAGCATATTTTTTAACATGCTTAGTGAATCTGTTTGTATATACCTTTTCTTGTAAAAAAAATTCTTTTTGTAAAAAGCTTCTCTTTCGCTCATATATCAAGGGGGAGTTTATAAAGTTTTGCGCATGGTTTAAGGGGGAGCGAGTCAATTTTTTTTTTAAAATCAAAATGACTTCGCTTTCTGTTCTGAAAAGAAAAATCTTTTTGAAGAAAGAGGGAAAACCTGTTCTGATGAAAATCCTTTGATAACGTCAGGAACCTACCAGAACTCTGATATTTCACCAGAGCCTCTGTTGCTTTTCACCAGAACTCGGTGAAATTTCTAAAGTCAGTTCTGTTCTTGTTCTTTGGCCATTTCCTCATCAGATACAGAATTTTAAATGATTTTGGGTAAAGGTGAAACACCAAAGGAGTACTTGAAAAGAAAGAAAAAGGGTCACTCGTCAGAGGCAAAACTTGCAAGGCTCCAACAGAGCTCTGTCGGTTTATGCCACATCATCAGAAGTCACGTCATCAGAGGTGCGGGTTATTTCTAAGCGTCAACCACTTGTCACCCACACATCTCAAACCGCGACGGTTTACTTGCACAAAAGTGGTCAGAACAAATCCACGTGGCACTCTCTAATTGAAAGCTAAACCACTAGCTGTCCCCACGATACACAATTCAGGCCACTCCACCTTTTGACACTCGAGTGCCTACAATATCTACGACGATTACCCAGCCACAAGTTCTGACTATAAATATCCATAACCTTGATCCATTTCATTTCTAAACCTCCTAAACCTTTCACCTTTCCCTCTTTTATTCAAATCCTCGGTGTTCTTCAAGAAAACCCCAAACCTGCAACAATGGCGGAACCCCAACACTCTGCTGATTCTAGCCGAATAGAACCTACTGATGATATCATTGTTCTTCCATACGACTTTGCTGACAACAACTACAGATTCGATCCCACTCCAGGACTCTATCTACCCCTGTATCATGTCTTCACTGAGTTCTTTAGAAACTCTGATATCTTTAGAGCCCCAACAGAATTCGATGACCATCTTCCTGCGATCTATGTCCAACAATGATGGACCACATGCCAATATATCGAAGAACAAGACGGGATAGTTGGGAGCGTCAACGCAAATAATGGAGGAGCGGGAACAATCCGCATTAGAGCAAGTACCTTAAGAAGAATCTTCAGAATGAAAACCAAGAGACAGCTAGGAATAGACGCCTATGAGAAACCACCAAAAACAGCTGTCCTTCTTGATTTCATGAAGTTTTTGGGCTACAACAAGGATCTGAATAGAATAGGAGAGTTCAAGCGACAGAATCTACCCACTATGTGGAATTTTATGTTCTCCACCTTAAACAGAACCCTTACCAGCAAATCTGGTAGTCAACACCAAGCCACAACGGAAATCCTACAAATCATGTATGGATTGTTCTTCAATCGAAACTTTGACTACGCCAGCATTCTCTACAACGATCTTCTCACGGCTGTTAACACAAAAACCTAATCCATCGCAAGAGGAGTCGTTGGATCCCACAAGTTCTTGAAAATGATCAAGTTTCCACGCTTCATAAGTCTGGTGATCAGAAGAGCGTTCGACAGACTGGAACTAACTCATCAGGGTCGCTCCACACCTGTTTGGACGATGTCCAAATTCCTCCCCACCACTTCAGGCGAATACCCCTTCATAAGAAGAATTCCAGGTACAATGCTTGCCCTTATCGCCCCTGACCATATCTCTATCCAGAACTATCAGAGTGCTGCTCAACCTCAAGAACCTGAGGTGAGAACCCCAGCATACTTAGGATCTGAGCCTTCCTTCGAGATCTTGAGTGAGGAGATAGGAGAGGAAGTTAACAGACCAGAGGCAAGAGCACCCGCAGTGGGGTCTTCCTCTAGAAGGGAGGAAGTAGAGGACAGAGCATCTCCTAGAGAGGCTGCCCATGAGGAAGTACAGGAAACACCAGAGGTAGAAACAATCTCTTCTGATAGTGGTGAGCGAGAGGAAAACATCAGAGAAAATCCTGAGAGTTCTACAGCCATGGGAGCCGAGGAAAATGTCAGAATAGAAAAAGATGCTCAACAGAGCACATCTGAGGGTATCCTTAACCAAAATCCCAGTGCTTCCACACAATCTAATCCTGGTGATCAAGACCAAAGGATTATTGAAACAGAGGTGCACACCTCGAACCCCAACTAGCCTATACCATCAGAGGCAACTCTTCATGTCTCTGATACGCACGAAGTCGGGGAAGCTATCTTTGGTAGTGATGTTCATTCGTCCCAGAACATCAATAGGTCACCTCCACACGATGATGCCTCTGTGGCTCATATAGACAGGTCACAAAATAGACCAGAGATCTTTGTAATCTCACGTAGCATCTGTCCGACTCAGGGACAATGGGAGACCATAGTAGAATAAGGGAAGACATTGCTTGATCCAAATGATTCTCATCACACCAGATTTCCTTCTTCAGAACCTGAGCTGGAAGAGGAAACTTTGGTCAGAACACCTGTAGTTGTTTCCCCTCAAAGGGAACATCAAGGATCAGGTGGAAGTCCTCCAAGAGCCAACATCAACACAACTCTTGACGGAGGCGCCTCTGAACTCGAGGCAGAATTGGATCCATGTGTTGGAACCAAGGACACCCCCGTTGACACTGTCACAAGAGCAGAGTTCGAAAGCTTCTGTGACAGTATCAACAACTCCTTGAATGAGTATAAACTTATCAATGAACAAAAGGAGGAGCTGATCCGCAAGGAAAATGCTTCTCTCAAGGAAGAACTGCTGAACATCACGAACAAACATGCTGAGATAACTCAAAAATATGCCGAAGCTGAAGTACTCAGAACAGAGTCTGAACGGGTCAGAGGAGAAGAAATTGCAAAGCTGACAACAGAGATAGTCGAGCTAAGAACAGTCAAAACATAGGAAACTACAAAGACTTCGACAGCTCTTGCAGAGCTAAAGCGACTCATAACAGAGAATCACACAGCGCAGATGAACAGAACCCTTCCCATTCCCACAATTATTCTTTCGGAATCTAACGTTAGAACCTTGACAGAGATAATTACCAACTCTGTTAAGGAATCCATAAAAGAAGCAACCACCTCATCTGCTACTCCACTCAACATCTTCAGCCCTAACCCAAATGACCTACCCATGACAGTTGGCCAAATGGGAGACATTAGAAAATCAATTCTTAGCCGAATGATGGCGATCTCATCAAAATTTGTAATGAAAGCTAAGGCGACAGAACAACATGTGAAAGCGTCTCTTGACACTCACAAGGTCAACTTTGAGGCTCAAGTAGATGAGATCAGAGGTGCTGCAACAGAGGTAGAAGATGTAATGACAAAGGCAGCCTCAAACTTTACTAATATTATTTTACAGGCTACCTCTACATCGAAAAGACCTGCAGAAGAAGCACCTACAGATGAACCTTCAAGCAAGAGACACAAAGCTGATATGAGATTTGTTGTTCCGCCCTCACCAAAAGCTCGAATTGACGATTCTGGCGATGATGATGATTTCGAAGATGCTCAAGAAGGTCAATCATACGATCAATTGGGTGAGTCCTCAAAATAACAAAAAGGGGGAGAAGGAAAAGGAGAAGGATAAGGAAAAGGTGTTAGAGCATTGTTGTATTCAAGATTTACTGTAAAGTCAATATACTGTATTAGTTGCTAATGCCTTTATACCTTGTATGTTATGGGTATAAATAGGCATGTCTAGTTCTTAGTTAGAAAGGAATCTAGATCCCTCTTGTAACTTCTTGATCATTTGTCATTTACACTTTAGAGATCAATATATGGATGACAAGTTCTCTCTAGATTCTCTCACAACATCATTCTTGATTTCTTGCTAGATTTGGGATTTCACATTTGGTATCAGAGCTAAACAGAAAATTCAAGCAAATCAAAGAGCAAATTGAAGATTTTTTACACTGTTCTTGAAGATTTCGGATCCTTCATTCATCACTGTTCATGATGATTTCTTACCCTTCATCGATTACTGTTCATCTAGAATCACCATCTTTTCCATTTTTTGATCTTTTGGATTGATTCTTGACATCATTGCACTCGATTTTCATCCCTGAACATCTTTAATTCAAGGATCTATACCAAAATCTGCACAGAATTTGCAGATCTGATCATTTTATATCTGTTTTTGTTGGAAAAATTCTCTTACTATTTTGGATCATAATTCGATTAAATTGATCGAATTAGGATTTGTGTTTAACTAAGAAAGTGTGTAGAATCAAATTTCGAACAAATCTGTGCAAATTTCATAACAATTGATCAAGAATTGAAAAAGTTATGGCTGATTTAGTGATTTTCGTGTTCGAAGTTGTCACACCCCGCTAAAGCAGAAACACGGAATGTGCAGCTCAAGTTTCATAGCAAAAGTTACAAGATCACAACAACCATCGAAATACATTCAAAGGTCAAACCTTGTTTTTTACAATTGTTTTTATGGAAGGGAAATGAACATGAAATTTAAAGATAGTAAAGAAAAGCTTCATCACGTGTAGCCTTCCTAAGTTCCAACCTTAAATACGTTCTCCTGAAAAGCATGTAAATGAGAGTGTCAACTAATGCACTAGTTGGTGAGATCACAGGTTTAATGAGTATAACATTGTTTGCCATCACAAAATAGTTTAAATCCACACATGGGATAAAATAATACGGTTATAAAACCACTTGCTCGAGGTAATCATATGTAAAATGCTAAGTTATTGAGCCCGTTACCCGACCTATACCGACATAATTTGCCCCTACCACAACGGTGGAATCATTCCACATACGCGCATGTTCTATCACCAACATTACGCAATACAACAATAATTATGCACTCAAACAAGCGCTACTTGTGAGTGGGGGTGTCAACCCAAATAACGTTATTCATAATTACCAACGGCTCACACTCGTGAGTTAAACGGGTAACGTATACGTGAACGGGGACTTTATACATGATAGCAAAAGAAACTCAAACTTACAACATTTGCAACAACATAGATACCATAGAGCATAAATAAGCAAGCTTCGTATTTTCAAGAAGACGAAATAATCGGTGTGTAAAATAGTTGTAGTAACCACATGCTTTTCACCCCAAAATATGTAAAACGTTGAAAAAGGGGCTGTGAATACTCACTTAATACGTGACAGAATCCAGGAATCTCCCACAAATACTCCGAGATGATCCTACTTCAAACCTATGAACGTAAGGTCACTAGTGAGTTCTCAATCTCGAAGGTTCGGTACTAATTATCCAAATCATCATAAAATGCCTTGTTGTGTTTTAATATTATAACGTAATAAACGTATACATTGTTCTCTTAGATTAAAGTTTCTACAAATTCGTCCCAATAAGTAACGAAAAGGGTTTTAAAGAACATAAACATATATAGTACGTATATATGTATAAAGCGAAATTTTATCGTAACGATGATAAAATTAGGGGTCGTAAACGAAATGACAAATATTTAAATGTATAAATATATAGACATAATATATATTTATACTCCAATATTTCATCATAAAATGATGAAATGGGATCAAGAATAAAATGTATAAATATATATAAATATATTATATATATAAACCTTCCACAATTTCATCATAAAGATGAAAAAGAATAAAGAATAAATAAAATGCATAAATAAAAGACATAAATAAATTGCATAAATAAAAGATATACTTATATACTCCACTATTTCATCAGGAAATGATGAAATGGGATTAGAAATAGTCTTTATAATAAATAATAAATTGTCCTTTACTGTCCAGAATTTGATGTCACTTTGTGTTCAACTTTTGGTAACTTCCAGGTATAATTAAATCATGAAATTTTATGTCCACTAAGTTCAATGAGTTAGGAAACTTTTGACACCAGTTTCATAATTTTTGGAGAAGTATAAGCACATGAAATAATACACGACGTAAAATCCGACAGAATACTTTGTTGTTTGCATCTGGATTTTGTGAGGACTGTTTGATAAATGAAATCTTTGAGTTTTTAAATGAAACCACTTGGGTTTGAATCGTAACACACTAAAATGAATTCCAGAAAAAGAATCACTCCATTTGGAGTTAAAATGAGTGAGATATGACTCTTTGAAGTGAGGTGTAATTTCTGGCAGCAAGCTGTCCAATCAACACCTTGTGCATGTGCACCCAACTAGACTTTTAAACCAAAATTCTTATTCCTTTGCATGCAAAATCCGATTTGACTCTCATCCATACAAATATTTTCAGTTCCCAAACATATTTATGATCCATTTAAAATGCATGCAAAACAACCATCAACTCAAGCTTTGAATACTTTTTGTAAAAGACCCAATATTGAAGATTGTTGATGTTCTTGCAAATAACATCAACATGCAACCAAAAATTCAGTATTTTGAGCTCATGCATGTGGGTTTAACTTTGGTTTGATTTTAACTTTGGTCATGCATGTTTGATTTTAATTTTGAGCTCATGCATGTGGGTTTAAAAGACCCAAAATGTTCATCTTTGATCTTAACTTTGGTTTGATTTTGGATTCGCCATCTTTTACTAACAAAAGATGTTATGATGGTAAATCTATAAACATTAAGACCCATAAAGATGATTTTAAAAGATGTGAAGAAAGTGTAACAAAAAGATGAAGATCATACTTTTAAAAATGCAAGAATATGAAAAAGACTTAAAAGAATGTGTGTGGATTTTACCCAACACACTTATGTTTACCTTAGATTGCCTTGGACTCTTGTAGTATAAGAGTTTAGGGGCTGGAGTTGTGATGAAGGTTTGAAGGTTTGAAGATGAAGATATGAAGATTTGAAGGTGGAGAGAGAGAGGGATGATACTTGAGAGAAAATGCAAGTAAAAGAAATGATTCAAAAATGAAATGTAAGGTTTATTTTATAGAAATAGGGAGAGGGGGGGGGGGGGGGGGGATTTCACATGGTGGGGGGGGGGGGGGGGTTATTAATTAAAAAAATATAAATACTAAAGATAAATGTTGTATTATTGGTTAGATATAAAAATACTTGTATTCTCCTAAACTTAAAATACCAAGTAATTATAAAACAAAGTACTTTCATATATAATATGATTGAAATATATAAATTATCAATTACATAAATACTTGTAGTATATAAATATTTTAGGTTGGCATTTTATGAGATTTATGGATAATTTCCTAATTCAAAGATTTCTTAGGCAAAATTTCTCAATTTTTCCCATTGTACCGGGTTTACTGCTACAATTGCACTGTGTAAACTATGCCATAAAAATGAGGTATCCAAAACAGTTCTAACCTGAGATGTGAATTTGACAATTGTCACAGTCTCCCCCGGTTAGAAGAATTTCGTCCCGAAATTCAAGTGTTACTAGCGTTAACAGGTTTGCTTGCAAAGAGGTGAGGATACTTTTGTAACATGTAATCCTCCCGCTCCCAAGTATATTCAGGCCCACGCCTTGTGTTCCAATGGACTTTTACTATCGGGATTTTGCTTCTCTTAAGACGCTTGACTTCCCTATCGAGTATTTCCATTGGTTCCTCTACGATGTGCAGTTTATTGTTGATTTGGACATCTTCCAAAGGCACGGTTACTGCTTCATCAGCTAAACACTTTTTAAGGTTCGATACGTGAAACGTGTTGTGAATAGCACTTAACTCCATTGGCAAATCCAGTTTATAAGCTACCGGTCCAATTCTTTCTGTGATCTTAAATGGTCCAACATACCGTGGACTCAACTTTCCTCTTTTCCCAAAACGAACTGTTCCCTTCCAAGGGGATACTTTTAAAAAGACTCTATCACCAATTTGAAATTCTAGAGGCTTTCTTCGATTGTCCGCATAGCTCTTCTGACGATCTTGAGCTGCTTTAAGCCTATCTCTGATAACTGCAATCTTGTCGGTGGTTTCTTGTACGATGTCCGGACTAGATAGTTGTCTATCCCAAATTTCCAACCAACAAAGAGGTGATCGACACTTGCGACCGTATAGAGCCTCATATGGTGCACACTGAATACTAGTATGATAGCTATTGTTGTAGGAAAACTCAACTAATGGCAAATGGTTATCCCAACTTCCTCCAAAATCTATTACACATGCCCGAAGCATGTCCTCCAACGTCTGAATGGTCCGTTCACTCTGACCATCCGTTTGAGGATGATAAGCCGTGCTTAAGTTCAACTGAGTACCTAACGCTTTTTGGAGTGATTGCCAAAATCGGGATGTAAAACGACTATCTCTATCCGATATAATGGAAATTGGAACTCCATGCCGCCTAACGACCTCCTTGATGTAGATCTGAGAAAGCTTTTCCATCTTATAATCTTCTCGAATAGGTAGGAAATGTGCGGACTTCGTAAATCGATCTACTATAACCCAAATCGTGTCATGCCCCTTGGCAGTTCTCGAGAGTTTGGTTATAAAATCCATAGTGATTTGCTCCCATTTCCACTGGGGAATTTCCGGTTGTTGCAACAGTCCCGATGGCTTTTGATATACAGCCTTGACCTTTGCACACGTTATGCATTTTCCTACATATATGGCAATATCCTTCTTCATTCCTGGCCACCAATAGTATTCCCTTAAATCCTTGTACATCTTATCCGCTCCTGGGTGAATTGAATACTTCGATTTATGAGCCTCCTCTAAAATCATTTCCCGTAGGTTATCAGCCTTTGGGATCCATACTCTGCCTTTAAAGTAACGTACTCCATCAATCTTAGTTTCAAAACTAGACTCTAAACCATGAAGAGTCTCTTCCTTCAGGTTTTCAGATTTCAATGCTTCGATCTGAGCTTCAAAAATTCGGGTTTTCAAACTTGTTTGAACCAGTGCTCCTAACGCTCGGACTCGTGAAGGTTTTACCCTTTCTTTCCTACTCAGGGCATCGGCTACCACGTTGGCCTTACCTGGGTGGTAACGTATCTCGCAATCGTAATCGCTGAGCAGTTCTACCTATCTTCTTTGCCTCATGTTCAGCATATTTTGATCAAAGATGTGTTGAAGACTTTTATGATCGGTGAAAATAGTACACTTGGTACCATATAGATAATGTCTCCATATTTTCAAAGCGAATACCACAGCTCTGAGTTCCAAATCGTGCGTGGTGTAGTTCTTCTCATGAATTTTTAATTGTCTTGAGGTGTAAGCTATCACCTTATCATTTTGCATCAATACGCAACCTAATCCTTGATGTGATGCGTCACAATATACTACAAAATTTTCCGTTCCTTCCGGTAAAGCTAAAATCGGTGCATTGCACAACTTTTTCTTCAGAAGTTGAAATGCTTCTTCTTGTGGAACTCCCCAGACGAATTCCTTCTCCTTTTGAGTTAACGTGGTAAGGGGTTTAGCGATCTTAGAGAAATTCTCGATAAAACGTCGATAATACCCTGCCAAGCCTAGAAATTGGCGAATTTCCGTTGGAGTCCTTGGGGCTTCCCATTTCTTAATGGCTTCCACTTTGGCCGGGTCCACGTGAATCCCTTTCTCTCCGATTACGTGACCTAAGAAATGTACTTCCCGAATCCAAAATTCGCACTTAGAGAAATTGGCATATAACTTCTGTTCCTTAAGGATCTCTAAAATCACTTTTAGATGCTGCTCGTGATCCTTCTTACTCCGAGAATAGATTAATATGTCATCGATGAACACAATCACAAACTTATCAAGGTATGGCCTACATACTCTATTCATTAGATCCATAAACACAGCTGGCGCGTTCGTCAATCCAAATGGCATAACTAAAAACTCGTAGTGTCCATAGCGAGTTCTAAAAGCTGTTTTAGGAATATCTTCCTCTCGGACTCTCAACTGATGATATCCTGATCGAAGATCAATCTTAGAGAAGTAAGTTGCACCTTGCAACTGGTCGAACAAATCGTCTATTCGAGGGAGGGGATATCGATTCTTGATTGTCAACTTATTTAGCTCCCTATAATCGATACACATTCGAAACGATCCATCCTTCTTCTTGACGAAGAGAATCGGGGCTCCCTAGGGTGATGAACTTGGTCGAATGAATCCTTTATCCAAAAGTTCTTGAAGTTGATTCGACAACTCTTGCATTTTCGCAGGTGCTAAGCGATACGGGGCCTTAGCTACGGGCGCCGCTCCGGGTATAAGATCAATCTGAAATTCGACTTGTCTAAACGGTGGAAGTCCAGGCAAATCGTCTGGAAATACTTCTGGGTGATCCTTCACCACAGGAATATCCTGGACTCGCCTTTCCTCAGACTTCTTCTCAATCACTTGCGCCAAGAACGCAACATACTTCTTCCTCAAATACTTATGGACCTTCATACATGATACTATCTTCAGACTCCTTCCAGCTCTATCTCCTTGGACAACTAGGGTTTCTCCGCCTTGTAATGGTAACCTAACCGTCTTTTCAAAACAACTAACCTCTGCTCGGCGCTTAGATAACCAATCCATGCCTATTACTACATCGAAACTCCCCAATTCAATTGGAATAAGATCGACACTAAACAGCTTATCAGCTAAGTTCAAGGTACAGCCTAAGGTTACATCCTTAGCTTCTAATTCAAATCCATTAGCAACCTCAACAATATAAGCATTCGCCATTTTCTTAGATTCTAGATTGATCAAAGGCCTAAATTCTAAAGAAACAAAGCTGTTATCGGCACCAGTGTCGAATAATACAGATGCATAATAATCGTTTAGAAGAAACGTACCTGTCACTACATTGGGGTCTCGACGTGCTTCTTCTGCTCCTAAAACAAATGCCCGTCCTCGAGCTTGTCCTCCTTGGTTTCCCTGATTGGCTTGCCTTGCTTGATACCCAGCGTTGTTATTGTTTGGTCCTCTTCTCAGCCTTGGGCACACATTTCGGAAGTGATCCGGACTTCCGCACTCAAAGCATACCCTTCCTTCTTCCTTCACATTCTTTATCGTCTTACAAAATCGAGCTAAGTGACCCTTTTGCTTACAAATGCTACAAATGAGACAGGCTCCCTCGTGATGTGAACTACATTGGTTACAGTTTGGTTGAGGCCTATTGTAACGTCCTACTTCTTAGCATTCATCCCAAAATTTCCCACTACTTTCTTGTTCCCACTTGAACTACCTCCAATTGCTTTTCCTGACTGATTTTCCGGCCTTCTCTTAATACCGACTCCTTTCTGAGTTAGAGTTCCTGCTCTGACCGCATCATGGGTCAAACTAGTTGCTAAGGCTACGGCGGCTTGGATCGTGGTCGGACTTGACGACTTAACCATTCCTCGAATCTCCGGGGTTAATCCGTACAAATATCGGTCAATCCGTTTGCTCTCCGGGGTAACCATGTGAGGTACTAGGTTCGCAAGTTCATGAAAACGAGCGGTGTAGCGATCTATGCCCGAACCAACCATAGTAAGATCCCAAAGTTCAGTCTCTAATTTCTGAACCTCGCTTTTGGGACAATATTCCTCCATGAGCAATTCCTTAAACTCAGTCCAGGTCAGTTTGTACGCATCTTCCCTTCCACGGGTCTGCACTTGAATATTCCACCAAGTTAGAGCTCGCTTTTGCAACTGACAGGCCGCATACTCTACCATGCGATCCTCCGAACACTTACAGATATGAAGTACTGACTCCATACTATCAAACCATGAGAGTAATCCTATGGCACCTTCCGTTCCATGAAACTCCTTGGTTTTGCAAGTCATGAACGTCTTGTAGCTACATCCCCTATTGTCTTGAGTGTTATTAGGAGTTCCTCCTCCTACATTAACATTTCTTTGACTCTCATTAATACCTGCGGTAACTTGAGCTATGATGTTAGGTATCGCCTCTTGGATACCTTGAGCTATGAGTTGGGCGATATCGGGGTTCGGATCAGGATTTCCTCCCGTGTGCCGTGTGGATCTTCGTGGTGGCATTTTTCTAAAACACAATTGCAAAAATCGAGTTGATTAAAAATTTGAGTAATTAACGGCGGATGTTTTTGTAAAGAATACATTTGAAGTTTCGAATGTGTTGGGAAAATAATTGAATAAGTATTGCACGTTTCACATATATAATTAAAACATAAAAATGCCTTTTCATTGAAGTCATTAATAATAGCCGACTACTTACAAAATTTCTGATGTGTATCGCACATCAGTATAGAATTACAAACTGAAATTTAAGATTGAAACAACTAGAAATTAAAAAGTTCCATTTTCTAAATTTTCCACCGTCCACGTCAATATCCGCCCCGATGTACTTCGATCGAAACCCATAACACCAATAGCGTCAACAGCATCACTACTACTATGCTCATTATCTCGGCTCGTAAAGCTATCCTCCGAGCTAGTTTCGCTCCGCTCACGGCTTCGGATGACATGTTGGTCAAAAGGTGGCTTAATTCCACTAGCTCGGTTATCACTTGACTCTGATGACTGACTCTTGTTTGACATCTGTGCAAGTCCATTGTCACGCCCTAAAGCGTTGCTCTTCGGTCCAACTCATGCCAGGCGCTCGACTAATCGGCACTCCCTCGATCACCCGTGAGGGTTCCAGTGCGTCTCGCTGATCAGACCTAAAAGACACTCGTCTAGGTATGGGCACGCTCTTCCTAGCGGTTTGCCTCGTACGTGGACCCCTAGGATTGGGTTGTATCACTACCGGGATGGGTTGTGGAGGAATCACAGTCGGAGGTATCCTCGGCCCATCGTACGGGTCTCGTTCCACGTCCGTACGGGTCTCGTTCCACGTCAGACGTACGCTCACTTGATGGCGTGTAGGAAGGTTGTGAGCTTGATGATGATGACGACGACATAGTATTGCTGAAGTAAGAGTGTGATGAGGATGTTGACATAGTGATACTGAAGTAAGAGTGTATAACATTACTACCGCGCAAGATAAAGACTAAGCGTACTATACTATTGCATACTATAGGCAATAACTACGCTCCTACTAGGCATACAACGTGAAGCATCAAGTGTGAAAACACACATCTTCCTAGTATATCCATTTCCGGTCTCGCATTACTCTTTCTTTAATTAAACATAGGTGATCAGGCTTTGTTTAATTAAAGACAAATGATGCAATACCCGAATTAGTTATACTAGCAACATGTTTAGCAAATTAAATGTTCATTCCCGTTTTTGGTTATAGTTGCAGTTTTCCAAAGGAAAACCGGTATTCTCTATAACCTTTAGCTCTGATACCAAATCTGTCACACCCCGCTAAAGCGGAAACACGGAATGTGCAGCTCAAGTTTCATAGCAAAAGTTACAAGATCACAACAACCATCGAAATACATTCAAAGGTCAAACCTTGTCTTTTACAATTGTTTTTATGGAAGGGAAATGAACATGAAATTTAAAGATAGTAAAGAAAAGCTTCATCACGTGTAGCCTTCCTAAGTTCCAACCTTAAAGACGTTCTCCTGAAAAGCATGTAAATGAGAGTGTCAACTAATGCACTAGTTGGTGAGATCACAGGTTTAATGAGTATAACATTGTTTGCCATCACAAAATAGTTTAAATCCACACATGGGATAAAATAATACGGTTATAAAACCACTTGCTCGAGGTAATCATATGTAAAATGCTAAGTTATTGAGCCCGTTACCCGACCTATACCGACATAATTTGCCCCTACCACAACGGTGGAATCATTCCACATACGCGCATGTTCTATCACCAACATTACGCAATACAACAATAATTATGCACTCAAACAAGCGCTACTTGTGAGTGGGGGTGTCAACCCAAATAACGTTATTCATAATTACCAACGGCTCACACTCGTGAGTTAAACGGGTAACGTATACGTGAACGGGGACTTTATACATGATAGCAAAAGAAACTCAAACTTACAACATTTGCAACAACATAGATACCATAGAGCATAAATAAGCAAGCTTCGTATTTTCAAGAAGACGAAATAATCGGTGTGTAAAATAGTTGTAGTAACCACATGCTTTTCACCCCAAAATATATAAAACGTTGAAAAAGGGGCTGTGAATACTCACTTGATACGTGACAGAATCCAGGAATCTCCCACAAATACTCCGAGATGATCCTACTTCAAACCTATGAACGTAAGGCCACTAGTGAGTTCTCAATCTCGAAGGTTCGGTACTAATTATCCAAATCATCATAAAATGCCTTGTTGTGTTTTAATATTATAACGTAATAAACGTATACATTGTTCTCTTAGATTAAAGTTTCTACAAATTCGTCCCAATAAGTAACGAAAAGGGTTTTAAAGAACATAAACATATATAGTACGTATATATGTATAAACCGAAATTTTATCGTAACGATGATAAAATTAGGGGTCGTAAACGAAATGACAAATATTTAAATGTATAAATATATAGACATAATATATATTTATACTCCAATATTTCATCATAAAATGATGAAATGGGATCAAGAATAAAATGCACAAATATATATAAATATATTATATATATAAACCTTCCACAATTTCATCATAAAGATGAAAAGGGATAAAGAATAAATAAAATGCATAAATAAAAAACATAAATAAATTGCATAAATAAAAGATATACTTATATACTCCACTATTTCATCATGAAATGATGAAATGGGATTAGAAATAGTCCTTATAATAAATAATAAATTGTCCTTTACTGTCCAGAATTTGATGTCACTTTGTGTTCAACTTTTGGTAACTTCCAGGTATAATTAAATCATGAAATTTTATGTCCATTAAGTTCAATGAGTTAGGAAACTTTTGACACCAGTTTCATAATTTTTGGAGAAGTATAAGCACATGAAATAATATACGACGTAAAATCCGACAGAATACTTTGCTGTTTGCATCCGGATTTTGTGAGGACTGTTTGATAAATGAATTCTGGGAGTTTTTAAATGAAACCACTTGGGTTTGAATCTTAACACACTAAAATGAATTCCAGAAAAAGAATCACTCCATTTGGAGTTAAAATGAGTGAGATATGACTCTTTGAAGTGAGGTGTAATTTCTGGCAGCAAGCTGTCCAATCAACACCTTGTGCATGTGCACCCAACTAGACTTTTAAACCAAAATTCTTATTCCTTTGCATGCAAAATCCGATTTGACTCTCATCCATACAAATATTTTCAGTTCCCAAACATATTTATGATCCATTTAAAATGCATGCAAAACATCCATCAACTCAAGCTTTGAATACTTTTTGTAAAAGACCCAATATTGAAGATTGTTGATGTTCTTGCCAAGAACATCAACATGCAACCAAAAATTCAGTATTTTGAGCTCATGCATGTGGGTTTAAATGTGTTTTTAGTGGTTTTCCAAGATACATTCATAAGACTCTTGAACAAAAATGATGGATCTTTCAAGATTACTACATGCATGTGTTTAAAATGTTCATCTTTGATCTTAACTTTGGTTTGATTTTGGATTCGCCATCTTTTACTAACAAAAGATGTTATGATGGTAAATCTACAAACATTAAGACCCATAAAGATGATTTTAAAAGATGTGAAGAAAGTGTAACAAAAAGATGAAGATCATACTTTTAAAAACGCAAGAATATGAAAAAGACTTAAAAGAATGTGTGTGGATTTTACCCAACACACTTATGTTTACCTTAGATTGCCTTGGACTCTTGTAGTATAAGAGTTTAGGGGCTGGAGTTGTGATGAAGGTTTGAAGGTTTGAAGATGAAGATATGAAGATTTGAAGGTGGAGAGAGAGAGGGATGATACTTGAGAGAAAATGCAAGTAAAAGAAATGATTCAAAAATGAAATGTAAGGTTTATTTTATAGAAATAGGGAGAGAGGGGGGGGGGGATTTCACATGGGGGGGGGGGGGGGGGGTTTATTAATAAAAAAAATATAAATACTAAAGATAAATGTTGTATTATTGGTTAGATATAAAAATACTTGTATTCTCTTAAACTTAAAATACCAAGTAATTATAAAACAAAGTACTTTCATATATAATATGATTGAAATATATAAATTATCAATTACATAAATACTTGTAGTATATAAATATTTTAGGTTGGCATTTTATGAGATTTATGGATAATTTCCTAATTCAAAGATTTCTTAGGCAAAATTTCTCAATTTTTCCTATTGTACCGGGTTTACTGCTACAATTGCACTGTGTAAACTATGCCATAAAAATGAGGTATCCAAAACAGTTCTAACCTGAGATGTGAATTTGACAGTTGTCACAGAAGTGCAGAATTCAGATCATTCTTGGTGAATTCGGATCATTCATACACAATTCGGATCATTCAAAGGGAATTCAGAGTGTTTTTGGCATCACAAGTATAGAATTCGACTCAAGAAGCATTCGAATTGAGTTGAATTCGAACCCTTATGGATTCGAATTGAGTTGAATTCGAACCCTTATGGATTCGAATTGAGTTGAATTCGAACCCTGTTAGATTCGAATTGAGAAGTTGTGGGTTCATCTGAGTTGGTTTAATTTTCCAAGTAAAGAATTCGAACCAAGTTAAGTCCGAATTGAGTGAATTCGAACCCAGTTAAGTCCGAATTGGGTGAATTCGAACCCAGTTAAGTCCGAATTGGGTGAATTCGAATCCTTCTTCATCCGAATTCATTGAATTCGAAGCCTTCAGCTTCCGAATTCATTCAATTCGAACCCTTTAGCATCCAAATTCATTGAATTCGAACCCTTTAGCATCCGAATTCATTGAATTCGATCCCTTATTCATTCGAATTCATTGATTTCGAATCCTTATTCATCCGAATTCTTGTGAAAAAAATTTTTATTCCGAAATTTTTTCTATAGTGTTTTTCATACACTTTAAGAGCTTTTCAAGAAAAAAAATTTATAGTGTATTTTATACACTTTTTGATTGATTTTCTGAACGATCAATCTTCTAGCATTCTTCAAGATGTCTGACATAGAGAATTTAAGTGGGAGAATATGGTATCAGTTAGGAAAAGATAGAAAATGGACTCTTTCTGAAGCTAAAGATGAGATCAAGCGTCTTGAAGGTTTTCTTTCTAGATACATAACACATTCTAATGAAGATGCAAGAAAAAATACAAAGCTCAAGTCTGAGAAAGCTTTATTAGAAGACAAAGTCTCTTCTCTTGAGTCCGAACTGAAACATTTGAATGAAAAGATTGTAGTGCTTGAAGTTACTCAAGAGAAAAATAAGACATTTGAGATTTCAACTCATCAAGATAACATGAAGGAGCTTCAAGGGAGTATAAAGACATTGGAAGAAGAAAATGCTGATTTGAAGAGACACATTTTAGACATTTCTTCTTCAAATGAAAATTGTATTTTTAAAGAACAAAATGTTGAACTTACAAAAAAGAATTACTGAACTTGAAGTTTATATTGCAGGTCTTGAAACAAAGAAAGACAACTTAAGGCTGCACAATCAAATCGAGAAACTTCAAGAAAAAGTAACAACTCTTCAAAGAGAAAATGCTGATATGAAGAGTGGGAAAGACAAGAGTGAAAAGGGGAACTCATATTTACAAAATCAAATAAAAAGAGTTCAAGAAAAGACAACAACGTTGGAAAGTGAAAACGTTGAATTGAAGAAGAAGCTTTCTGAACGTGAAAGAGTGTCACCTTCTTTAAAGAAAGTTCTTAAAGAAAAGGAAATAATTGAACTAAAATATATAAAACTTTTGAAACAAATCTCCGATTTTGAGAAAGTTTTATATCTTGAAAAAGAGAAGCAAGAGAAAGAAAGAAATGAATTTGAAACAGAACGCAAATTTTTTAAGATTAAAAGTTCTGATCTTTTCGTGAAAATCTCTGAATTAGAAAATCTTTTGGAAAAGGAAAGAAAAGATTTCACAGAAAAGAAAAATCTCTTTGAAAAAGAAACTAAAATCCTTAAAAAGAAAAATATGGAAATTTTCAAAGAGATTACTGATAAAAGAAAGTTTTTGGAAAAAGATTTTGAATCGGAACGCATATATTTTGAGGATGTGATTCTAAATCTTAGCAAAAGATTATCTGGTTTATCAGCTGATATTATGAAGGATCAGTTGATCAAATCTGATCTCCAAAAGAAATTTGATCTAATTTCTAAAGAGAAAAATGTTTTAATAAACAAAGTCAAGGAACTTGAAGACATCATTTTTAAATTTGATGTCTCAAAGCAGGTAAGTCCTGAAAGTATCTTTCAGACTCCATTTGTTAATTCAAATGATTCTGAATGCTCTTTTAAAACTGCTTCAAGTTCGAGTTTTAAAAACATTCCTTCTAAACATATTAATAGATCAACTGGTTTCTCAAAAGATCAGATTCGTTCAACAAATCTCTTCTATAATCCTCTGTTTGATAAATCAGATAACAAAACAAATGTGCCTAAAGCTAAGACTTCCAATTCTAAAAAAGTTCCAGTCTTCAAAAAGGTGAAGATGGAATGGAGAGTCAAAGGCACAACAATTCCAAAGAAAGATGTGCCAAAATCATTTGTCTCCACAACAAATGCCAAAAAGAACAATGTGCAAAAAGGTAAATCTTATGCTAAATCTAATCCTATTCATTCAGTAAATCATCTGATTAGGTTGGCACATAAAAAAATCTGTTGTTCTTACTGTGGTTCAAATGATTTTGTGCATAAAAATCATACTTCTTATTGGTACGGTACTTATAGTATTCCTTCTAAGAAATCTACATCTAACCCACTAGGACCCAAGTGCCATTGGGTACCAAAATCTGCTTAATCTGTTTTGCAGGTTTATCATGTGTTGTACTGATTTGTAAATACATACCACACACATGACTGAAAACAGAAGAGAAGCGGTGGATTTGTTTTTTTGAAGAATATTTGTACCATTAAGGGGGAGACAAAGAATTATGGTTTCTAAACACATCAGTTTAGAACCCGGATTTCAACGTCAATGGTTTCTAAACATCTCAGTTTAGAACCCGTTCTACAACGATAATGGTTTCTGAATACATCAATTCAGGACCCGTGCTTCAATGTTTTTGGCTTTTGAACATATTAGTTCAAAACCCATGCTTCAACGACTTTAGCTTTTGAACATATCAGTTCAAAACCCGTGCTTCAACGACTATGGCTTCTGAACAATTCAGTTCATGACCCGTACTTCAAAGACTAAGACTTCTAAACAAATCAGTTTAGAACTCACACTTCTCAGGTGATATCTTTAACTGTTACATGTTTCTGTTTCAAGGAACGTGGTAAAAGGTAACATTTGATTATATTTTGTTTCTACCACTTTGAAAACTTGAATCTTTACAAATTTAATTCAATGAGATAAAATTTTCAATTTTCATTCAATGAATTAAATGTGTGCTAAAAGACGATTTTACAAGTATTTTTGTATTATCTGAGTTAGATTTGTTTAACCTTTCACCTCTGAAATAAATTGAAAGGTCAGCAAAACATGAATGAAATTATGCTGAATGCTCAAAGTTATGTGAATCTGGTCTTATATAGAATATAATGCTCAAAAAGCCTATTTATCAGAATGATGAATGGAAACGAAAATATGGGGGAAGCACTATGTTTTAGAACCAAGTGATTGAGATATCATTCATATTTTGTGATGGAAATCTGAACTTATATAGAATATCATTTAGTTTGAAAGTTTGTGCCTGTGGCCTTTCTGGTTTGGGAGAGTAAGTCCTAAGGGGTGCTCGACACCTAGTCCCTAAGATCTACTGGTCTGGGATCGGCTGACCCAAATCCTGCAATAGAACTAGATAGAAAGCCATGTTTTACTGGTACAAATGGGTTTAAGATATATTGATGTGGCCTTTCTGGTTTGGGAAATTAAGTTCTAAGGGGTGCTCGACACCTAGCACCTAAGGCCAACTGGTCTGGGATCTGCTAACCCAAATCCTGCTATAGAACCAGATAGAAAGTCATGTTTAACAGTGTATCTTATTCTTACTAAACTTTTTGATCAAAAGATGCCAATGAGCACAAAATCAAAGGATGCCAATGAGCACAAAAGAAAAGATGCCAATGAGCACACATCTTTTGATACTTGGGAAAAATACAAAGTTGCGATAAACCCGTAAATTTGTAAAATTCTGATTTTGGACAAATAGTGTGACTTGAGCAAAGTATTCTTACATGTTTTAGAATTGCATATGCTTGAAGCTAATCATATTTCGCATGCTAGCACACCAAATAGATTTAATAAAGGGGTTGAAACTGAACATTTTTAACTTGATATGCAATGATGACTTGTATTTGATTCCAAACACATGCATTTGATTTAATTTGATTGAAATATCTGTTAAATTTCATTAAGTTGAATTTCTTTTGTAAAGTTTTCAAATGATCAAATGTTAGTAGTTATAAAATGAAATTCAATGAATTTTATTTTCCTTGTGTAAATTTGTTTTAAAATTTGTGCTACAATTTCAAATACTGTACGTTATTGAAATATATGCATACTTTCAGGGGGAGAAAACAAATTGCTCCAGAATTCTTACTTTGAGGGGGAGCAAGGTTATTCTCTAAGGAGGAGATTGTTAGCAATACTCAAAAACTCGACTGAAATTGAAAATGGTTTTCGATGATTATGATGCTCACCATCATCGAAAAAGGGGGAGAAAAGTTTAATTTCAATTTCATGTCAAAGAGCTTTCAAATCAAAGATATTTCAAGTCAAAGATTCGCGAACAAAGACTGAAGATTAGGGGGAGAAGGATCATGTGAAGTCCAAATGTTGCTGAATTTGGTTATCTTAGTTCTGAGTGGTTCTCGGAATGCGCTTACACCGAATTTGGTTATCTTAGTTCTGAGTGGTTCTCGGAATGCGCTTACACCTAAAAGTTCAACAATGTGGATGGTTTCACATCTTTCTGATCCAAACTCTAATCGTTTCTGATTTATCTTGTTCCGAATTAATGGTTCTATATAAAGATATAAAATCCATGTTCAAGACTTGAAGACAATCTGTTGAAGATTGTATTGAAGAAGGTTGACTTTTCAAAGAAAAAGACAATGACTTTTCATGTTTGTCTGAAGATTCTTCAAAGCTGAGTTCTTAAAGTGTGTCAAAGCATATAGTTTGCCGTGAACTAGTGGAGATAAAGCTATTTGAAGATGGTTTGATAGAGTGTCTGTTTGAGAAGATTGACTTTACAAAGAGCTGAAGACTGCTGTCATATTTTTTAAATCTTGAATCCAAAGGGGGAGCTTGTTAGAGCATTGTTGTATTCAAGATTTACTGTAAAGTCAATATACTGTATTAGTTGCTAATGCCTTTATACCTTGTATGTTATGGGTATAAATAGGCATGTCTAGTTCTTAGTTAGAAAGGAATCTAGATCCCTCTTGTAACTTCTTGATCATTTGTCATTTACACTTTAGAGATCAATATATGGATGACAAGTTCTCTCTAGATTCTCTCTCAACATCATTCTTGATTTCTTGCTAGATTTGGGATTTCACAAAAGGAGAAGGAGAAGGAAAAGGAGAAGGAAAAGGAGAAGGAGAAGGAAAAGGAGAAGGAGAAGGAAAAGGAGAAGGAAAAGGAGAAGGAGAAGGAAAAGGAGAAGGAGAAGGAAAAGGAGAAGGAGGCAGAGAAAGAGAAAGAGGTTGAAGAAGAGAAAGAAGCCAAGGGTAAAGGGAAAATCACAGAAGCAACTGAGGCAGAGGCTACAGAAGGAGAAAAGGGGATAACAGAGGAAATCATGACAGAGATGACTGAAGTGGCATTTGACTACATGTTCAAGAACAGAATCATCAAACCAACAGAAGAGTCAACACAAGAACCACCAGAGATCATCTGCCTAGATACCCCTCCTACTTCTCCAAGAAACGAACCAAAGAGGACAGACCCATCCTCTGCTGAAGGACAAACAAGTCGAGCCCAACCTCAAGCTACTCAAAAATCTGCTCACATCGACACTCTTATGGCAGAAACCCATGATGACCCAAACCCAATGGTACCAGAAACCTCTACCCTTCATACCGAAAAACCTGCCTTAGAAACGGTATTTTCATTTCTATATGCTGACAGAGACATCATCCCTGTAAATGCCGTACCCATTAACCCATACCTTAACCCAATCAGAATAAACACCATTTCTGATGCAAGGCGAAAGTTCATCCAAACCAAGTCAAATCAGAACAGAGCCATCAATATAAACTTCGGTATCCGCAGAATTCTAGACATCAAGCACAAGAAGTTTCAATATGACAGAGTCACATACCATGAGTATACTGTGGAATCAAAAGAAGGCAGAAATGAAATCTTCAATGTCAATGATCTCGTCCTTCTGAACCCATACGACCTGATCTTACTTCACGCATACTGCTTGAACTTCTCAGAAAGATACACGCCGGCCAGAACTGCGCTACTAGAAGTCAGATTCGCTATGCAAGAGCACATCAATCTAAGAATACAGATTGATTATCAGCTAGGCATAGAGTTTAAAGTGGAGAAACTAGCGATTGCACCACCAAATGAAAACCTTGAGGGTTATGGCCATCAAAGAACTGGAACCGTAGTAGAAGATCCTCCAGTCTTTGTCTGCCGACAGAAGGGCACAAAGAAGGCCATCAGGGCAGCTGAAGCCCACAAGTACTCGAGTGAGTCGCTAGTATACCTCAAGAACATAATCCAAAATCTCCCAAGAAGTAAGTGTCCAGAAGAACAGCAGAAACTCTTCATCGACCAGATTGATCTGATGCTGGACTTCCGTACTCTAATTAGAAGATTCGACAGAATTCTTAGGGGAGATAACTATGCATAAATGTACTACTTCTTACCATGCACTGTAATATCTTAGAAGAATAGTACAAAGGCTAACAGAGGTACATATTCTCTGTTCTTTTTGTTTACATCTCTGTTTCAAATTTTTTATTTTCAATACTTAGGGGGAGATTGTTAGCCCCAAGTATCTGTAATGTAAAAGTATTGAAAATATTATCAAGTCAGAAGACCATCAGAGATGCAGTAGAAGACTTAGAAGAAAAAGCTTCAAGAAGATCAACAGAACTCAACAGAGTTCTGGTGAAACTAACAGAGCTCAACAGAGCTCTGTTAGAAGAGCAATAGAAGAACTGTTCACAACCGAAGACCAACAGAGCTCTGGTCTATGAGCTCTGTTGTAGTGAAGACCTCTGTGATGCCTAAGTCTCGTAAGAAATCCCAAGCGTTAGACAAGTGTACATACTTTCCACGTATGCCCTAAAATTAGGAAACACACTTTCTACGTGTCATTCTAGGGTACGATAGTACACCGTCTTCACTTTATTAGGGCTATAAATAGAGAGGTAGTGGAACAAACAATTGTAAGATTTGGGATGAATAGTTTTCCACAATTGTTTAAGCACATACTGCATCAATCCCGAGCACTACCTCCATACGATATTGTTCCCTGTGAGATTTCAGGATACACCATTGATCTTGTTCTTGGTGTTATCCATTATCATTATACGAGCAACGTTTCTTATTTGATCTTGTGATCATTATCCTGTTCTATAATTGATTCTCACCATTACAATATCATTTACACAATCACTCACCTTAATGGATTTATATTTAAATACTTCTGCTGTCTATATTACTACCATTAATGTGATACAACGTGAATCTGGGAACCTACAATTGGTATCAGAGCCAACAATTGGTATCAGAGCCAACAATTGGTATCAGAGCCAACATGAAACAACATGAACAACATGGTCAGTGGCTTTTGAGGAATCCGGATTTTTTACAGGCAATCGCTCGGTCTTTTGCCTCGGCTGTGATTGTTTTTGAGAAACATGCTTAGTTTTGGAAATTTTAATCACAGCTGAGGTCTTTCTTTTTGAACAATCACCCTTTAAAAAATTGACCGGTCGATTAACTACAGGCGACAGAAAATCAACATGATTTGGAAGAGGTTTGTCGAAACGGAACGACTCAAACTCTTCATCAGAATTTCCGTCGGAGTTCATGTATGCATAAAAATCGACATCCAGAATTACAAGACTTGGATTGGTCGAGGAAGGCGAGGAACACTTAGTGTCAGTGTGCTTTGGGGAATTTGGTGCGGAAGCTAGGAAAAAATCAGAGTTCAAATTCCGTAAAACACTCTTGTCTTGAGAATCTTTATCGTCTTGTGTAGAAGAGATTTTTCCTATGAAAGCTTTACACGAAGACGTATCAGATGAGCTTGAGGAAATTTCGGGTGAAATATGCTTTTCAGTTTGGAGTTGGTCAATCTGCTCTTGGAGTTGACCATTTTTCGTGTGCTCCTCCATCGCATCTGTTGCCAAGGCAGCCAGTTTTGATGTGAGCTTAGTGATTTCACACCGAAAGATTTCCTGTCCTTCATCCGACACAACTTCGGTTTTGACCGATTTTAGATTCTCATGTTCCGTGAGTAGCGCTTGCTTCTCCCTTTGAAAACTGAACATTTCTTTCTCGAGTGACTCCTCCAACTCGACTATCTTTGCTTCCAAGATGAGAGGGGGAACATAGAGCTTAAACTCATCCGTCTCAGTCTTGGTTGTGGTTGCTTGGACCTCATCCTTTTTGGAGGAATCCTTGGGCGTTACAACCTTATAGCAATCGAAGTAGTCATTCGAGAGGTACTTCTTATTTTTCTGATAGGAATAATTTAAAGGTTTATAACAAAATGGAAGTTGCATTTTCGATGTGCGTGTGCGCTTGTATTCCTCAGTTTCCTCTTCCTTTTCAGGTTCAAGAGGACCAGTCCATCTTATCGCATATTCCGGATATATTTTAACTATTCCAAAACAAGCAAAATCATACAATATGTGTCTTTTGGATATTCTCTTTTTCAAATAATGTGGGTTATCGTATCCAATTCCCCATTCTTTGTTAATGTACGTGAACTCCTTAGGTTTATTCATATGGATGGTCTGATCAGTTTGACCTCTTTTATGGAGTTTGGTTTCAAGATCAAGAATTTTAGCGACAAATTCCTTGTGCTGAATTTGGAGAGCGAAACATTGATAAACAATTTTTACTTTCTCATTCATACACTGATCAAACTGAGACTGAAGCTCAGATAATTTGGCCCTTAAGTCCTTAAGTGCTATTGAAAGATTTTTGCATTTGTCTTTTAAGTTAGCATTTTCAGACTTATATTTCCCAGTTATTCTCTTTTGAACATCTAGCTTTTCAGATAGTGATCTAATCTCAAGCAGTTGTTCATTAGAGGTGGCCTTAAAGAAATCTGCCCGTTCAACAAGTGATTGCATTTGATTCAAGAAATCTTGTTGGTTAGATTCACTTACTTGACTGGTCTTTGCCTTTGACTGAGGTGAATAAGACATCTTATGTTGCACTGGAGTGGTCGTCAGACGATTGGTTCGATTCAAAGTGATAACCTAATGCAAGGCACTACTAGTGGTATCCTAACGCAGTTTCTACGACTGATTTGAACTTGAAACAGGTAAGAATTCAACAGAAATGAGCTTACCGGATAGGAATCCGGATGTGAAGTCTGATATGGAAGTGTCCGGATCAGATTAAGTGAAAAACAGTTCAATACACAGAAGTGTCCGGATAAGTGAAAGTTTCCGGACAAACTGAGTTTTCGGATAACAAAAGGTTATCAGATGACAATAGTTTCCGAATGAAATAAGTAAATGCAAAACTTACCGGATGAAAGGAGTTTCCAGATAATATGGTTTCCGGATGAAGTACTTACCGGATGATAGGTTCCGGAGAGAATCAACTTGACCGGAAACTTCGAGTTGCCCGGATAAAATAGGTCACCGGAAACGTTGAGTTGTTCGGATAAGATATTTTACCAGAAACTTTGAGTTTCCAGAACAATTGTATCCGGAAAGATTGAGAATGAGTGAACTTACCTGGAAAGTTGAGTCGTGTCCGAAAAGATTTAGTGAAAATCCCAAATCTAGCTATGAAGTAATCAAAGATATACAGAGAGAATATGGAGTGAATATGTCATTCATATATTGAACTTGAGAGTACAAATGACAATATGCTTGAAGTGTTATGGAAATAACAAAGGGATATTCTTTATATAGTAGGGCCATGACAAGTCCATGCCTCTACTAAGAATATACAGTACAAAAGATTAATACTGTCTTGATAGCTACAATAGTGCTTTAACAATCTCCCCCTTAGCTATCAAGGCAGAAAGGGTCTTCTTCTTCTCCGGAACCCAAGATACGTTTCAATTCCTCTCATTGCCACTCTGAAGTTGAATCTTTCATCAATTTCTTCAATGGCTCTTGACAAAACTCTTCTAGGTCTTGAAGACATCCAAGTAATCTTTCGTTCAGCATCATGTCTTTTGAGCTTTTCTACCAACTGAAGTCTTACAACCTTAAGAGTACCATCATAATACTTTTCCAACTCATTAAACCGTATGAATATCTTATTTGCACCATTTCTAAAAACAACACCAAACTCTGGTTCTCCAATCACAGCATATAAGGGCATTCTAATCAATCCTGGCAACTCTTGATTAGGCCTTATCAATATAACTCTTGGTTGATCACTTTCCACAGCCATCTGTAAATCATGACACTGTGTAAACAAGACATGCCTTCTCAGAAACCTTTTAATTGCATTCAAAGAAAGAGTCACGTTTTCTCTTCTTATCTGAAGATCTCTGAAATGATGATACATGAATTCAAAATCTTCCATCGTTAGGTGACAAAAATCAGCTTCAGTGAATCTGTAATTTCTACAATCCTGCCTTTGAACAACAAACTCTGGAAACCACATTTTATAGAATAATCTGGCAGTAACCTCTTTTATGGTCACAATCAGCTTCATGCTCCTCACATCCCTTTTGTTCTGACAATGGCCTCTTAGAAAGAACATGTACTCGAACTTGTATTCATCTGACTGACCTTCAATTCCCAACACGGCGTAGGGATTCAATCTTCTGATTCTGTGAACAAACAGTCTTCTTTCAGAATCTTCCAAGAAAGGTGTTCTCAAATACAAAGTTCTTTGATGCTGTTCAAGTTCAGATAATCTTCTGTTTCGTGAGGATGAAGGACCAGGTTGATCTGATACTGGTGGATTGGAAGGACCAACTTCATCGTGAGTAGGAATGACAGGTGGTACAAAATTTTTAGTAGATGGAGGTTCGGTTTCTTCAGGTTTAGGTTCTTTTAGTAATGGATCATGAAAAGGTTGTGATTCAGGTTGAATGGGAATGGATTGTGGGGTTGATTGGGTTACAGTTTGGGTAGGAATGGTTTCAAGTATTGGTATAGTGGTTTGAGTTGAGGGTGGTTGATTTAGGTTGAAAGATAATTGTGTAACATCAGATTGGGTAGGTATGAATGTACTCGAGATGCGTTCGGGTGAATGTATAGGACTTACGGTTATTTCTTCAAGAGTTTGTGACCCATATATTTCAGTCAGAATGTCTACCTCATCTTGTGTGAACCCAACACCCTGATCCTCTGGTTCATAAGTAAGTAATAAGAACGGTTCCGCTTCCTCCTTTACTTTCCAATACTGTTCATACTCACTAGCCAGACCATCAGCTTCATCATCAAAACTGATATCAACCACTTCAACAGATTCCACAAACCTGTCTACCACTTCTCTTATCTCCTCCTCATTTACCTCAGGCTTTTCAACCATCGGTACTACATTCGGATCAACATATAATACGATCTGTTTTCCGCTTTCATCACCCATGACACCAGATTCAAACATTTCAGAAATCTCAGCAACAGTCGGATTTTTCTTTTGGCCTTGTGAACTTTCAGACTCATCCCTTCTCTTTTTACTCATCTCCCCCTCATGATCATGATCATCGGGATCCTGATCATGCTTTCGTTTCGAACCCTGGGCTTGAGTCTTACATGACTGTTTCATCAATTCTTTCATCTCACCAATGGACTGTTTCATAACACTCAGGGATTGTACAACTTCTGACTTGAAAGAATTAAACTCCGTGGATAAAGCTTGGAACTCAGTGGATGTAATTGTCGGTGTAGGTGTAGGTGGAGGTGGTGGTAGATTTGGAGTAGATTGGAAGTTCTGTAGTAGGGATAATAAAGTTTTACTTTGTTGATCGTCAGGGCTAATGGACATCAGCTTAACATAAAACAGATCTCTTAACTCATCAACACTTTGATCAACTGGAGGTTGTTGAACTGGAGGAGGCTGAGTTACACGACTTTACGGAGGCGGAGGCAAGAAAATTTCTGGTCGTGAACGTACAACGGGCTCATCAATCACCGGCCCTTTACCTTTCAATAAAGCTTTCACTCCTTGTAACTCCCGAATGAATGTTTCCTCAACAGCCTTTAGGGCGCCGTCAAAAGTTTCCCTTGTCACGAAGACGGGTAAAGTAACACCGGCACCACTTAGGTTCGCAGTTGACACAACAGTTGTTTCAACTGTGTGACCTACGCTCAGTGTTGGCATAGTGTTAGCACTGGTAGGATTTCCACTCTGTCCTTGTAGTCCTGTGAGAGGATCTACTCTGAGTGTTCTGGATGGGTCACAAAGACTCGCATCAGATGTTCCAGTAAGTGTCCTATTCAAAGAATCAAAAATATTAGCAACAGGCACTAGACGCTCAACTTGTGCAGGAATGAAGGTCGAGGACCGGGGAGGAGGTCGCTCTGTTTCAATACCCGAAATCTCCAAGTGAGATCCGGATAGAGTATGTGCTATAGCCCCGTGAGAAGATGAGACAGCTTGTTGTTGAGAAGAAGCCGAATGGCTGGCTGAGGTGTGCAATTGTGTTACTGGGCGAGTAACATCTTTTTCAACACCTGATCCCAACACATGAGAGTGTGAGATCTGGTGGTGGATGTGGCTGCCCTTCTGGTATAGTAGGTTTGGGTAGCTCTCACACTCTCCATATTTTTTTCTTCATTTTCTCTCACAGACTCACATATATTTTCAACTAATTCTCCCTCAATTCTCCTTGTACCTCCCATTCCTTCACTAACTTGAGAAGACATCAAGGGCATGTCATCCAAGTTTAATCCTTCCACATTAACATTTTCTGGCAAATTCATTCGTGGAAACTCAAGAATATCAACAACGTCACCAAACCAATTTTCTGCATTAGTAGCATCGGCACCATCATTTCCATTACCATCAGAATCATCATCATGTTGTTCCTCCGCGTGATCAGACGCATTGTCAGACTCTGTACTATCATTAGAGTACTCAACCAAAGGAACGTGTCCAATATGTTCAGGAACACTTCCTTCGGAATCGTCTTGTACAAGATCATCTAGTTGTGTGTCCTCAGACGATGACCCTATATCTTCAAGTACAGATGACTGACCCCCACCGGTTCCCCTCTCGGTATTTTCCCTCGACTCTCCCCGTTCAGTAGCCCGTGCATCCTGAACCCTCACCGACTCCTCTCGCCTAGGGGTTGAGTCTGGTGTAGGTCCCTCCGGTGCTGGCCGGACCATAGACTCTCTATATTCTATTATACACTCGGCGTCCTGATCCGCGTATCCGAGGAATCCTTCCGGTAAAGGCATTTCATATTGAAAGTTCCAATTCTGCCTTTAAAGATATTGCATTGATTTTTCCGGTGCAGAAGGAAGATTCAATCTCCGTGGAATTTCTCTGTTTGACCGCATCATGCTATGAATAATAATCTGTAAGAACCTCATGTAGGGCACATAAGGTTTGCCTTTGTTCTTTGGTTTATCTTCCACCTTTTGTTGTAGCTCATTCCAAAAAATAATTGCATAATCTACATGTAGATCATACACTATCGTGTGGAACAGCTTTAGAATGCTCAGACTCGCATTATCACTTCTGGAGTGCTTTGAAGTTAGGCATCTATTGATTACGGAGAATATCGTGTAATACAAAGGCGGTAGATTTGCCTTTTTGAAGTCTTTGATCTGATTCAATTCACCGATGTATCCCATAGCCCTAATGCCTTCAAATACTTCAGCTTCTGATGCATAAGGATCAAAAGATGTTCTCCCAGGTCTAGATTCAGGTCCGGGTAACCTCAGAACAAGTCGCAGTCTGTGAAAATCCAGCTTTGTAATGAACTCATCGATTTGTAACAAGAAGATCGGCCTTCGGTTCTCCATGGTGTTTACAATAGTCTTCCAGGCTTGTTGAAGATACATCATAGGTACACTGACTGTATGAGTCAATGCATATGCCAACGGGTGACTCCATAAGATTTCTTTGATGACCAGAGAAATGAAAATTCTGTCAAACTCAGCATGATGATTGTTGGCCTTTATCTTCACATAATCTCTTGGAAGGATGATGATATTATTTGGATCATCTTCAGATACGGATGGATGGACTGATCGTGTGGATGGAAGTGGAACTTCTGGTGTCGGGTCAGGGATAATTGGTATGTTTTCACCAAAACCCTGAACTCTGCTTTGTTCCTCATGATTTTCTGCCATGTGAACTGTTGTTTTGAAAAACAGTTCTAAAACGGTTATTTTGGCAAAAATCACTTTTGCAAAAAATATCTGAAAATATACTAAGTATAGAATTCGCAATCTACAGATTCAAAACAAATCGAAACCAACATACAAACATAGAAATTCGCAATACACACAATTTTTTTTGAAGGAACTCTCAAGATGAAGGATGCGAATTCAAGACTTCTCGCAGGGAGAAGGATACGAATTATAAGGAATCCGCAACACAAGCATGCAAATTGTGTGGAATTCGCAACTTAAAGCATGCGAATTGTGTGGAATTCGCAACTTAAAGCATGCGAATTGTGTGGAATTCGCAACTTAAAGCATGCGAATTGTGTCCTTAAAACATCAAGAATCAAAACAAAGAAGAACTCGTATCAAGAAAGATGCGATTTCTTGACTCGACAAACAATCGAGTTAAAGGAACTCGTAACTCAAAGGATACGAGTTCTGGTTGCTTAAGAGAGTTGCAAATTCTATTCTTAGAACATTTCAGAGTCAAGTTTAAAACCCTATAAGTTCGCTACATACAAATCAGATTCGTTCAAAAATTGATTTTAAAATAAAAAAAATGAACACAAACATAGACAATCAGACTCAAAAACTGAAAACTGAAAACCCAACAAGAATCGACTATCTATTCTTAATCAAAACCCTAAATGATTAACTTTTAAAAAATATTGACAGACAAAAAAAATGAACAGTTACGAGTAAAAATCATCAAATTGATGGTCTTAAGCTAATCTAAACTTAAATGTAAACCGATAGAACTACTCTAAACAATAAAACGAACATAATGGGACAAAAATGAGATGAAATGGGTACCTGAAAAGAGAGATATGATGAACTGAAGTCGAACCAGAAGTTAAGAAGATGAACAATAATACTTCAGGGGATTTCGCAAGATGAATGTGACTTTAAGGCGTGGGAAAAATATCTTTGAGTTTGAATTTATACCCAATTTTAAAATTGACACGTGTCACTGTGTGATTGGACCCCACATGTCATTAAGAGAGACATGTTACTGTTCATCTGAAGAATTAACAAGAACAAGAATGCGAATTCCTCCAAGTGAGAAACGGTTCTCGTAATGAAACACAAAGCCACGTCTCGCAACCAAGAGGATGCGAATACCTGCTATTCGTATCCTTAAAGATGCGAAAAGCACACTTTTCGTATCCTTAAGGATGCGAAAGGTTCACTTCTCGCAACCAAGAGGATGCGAAAAGCATACTTTTCTTATCCTTAGAGATGCGAAAAGTAAGTGGTTTTCCTCAAAAAAAATTCAACTTATTCGGAAAAATTTAACTTTTAAACCCCCTCTCATCAGATTTAAAACATTTTAAGCCCTTATTTTTTTATTTTTTTATACTATATGCTTACAGACTTATGCCAATCTGCTCCCCCTAAACAGATGCATACTCAGTTGTCTCGTCTTCATAAAAATCTGCACAGACAGATGAAAACTTGGTACTCATTGAACATGTGTCCAAATTGTTAGATGTATCACTTTATGAAAAATTCTAACTCCCCCTTAAAATATGAGTATAATTAAACAAACAAGCACACGAATTCCCCCTCAATGTGTTGGTCCCGAAGGGCTATACAAGTTTGTAGAAGGGGGGGGGGGGGTTGAATACAAACACACATATTTTACTTTTCTAAATTTTTTATTGATAAATCATTAACAATTTACAGCTTGTTGCGGAAACAAGATTAAGGATAAACCTAAATCTAAACAAGTTGGAACACTAAGTTTCTTGCACTAAGAAAGAGAAGGAAATTACTAATAATAACCTATCTCAAGATAAGAAGGATGAACTTGTCCAGAGTTGGCAAGTTACTTCAAAATGAAGTGAGTTCATCTTCTTATATACTGCATGCATTTAATGCATTGCAGTTTACACTTTACACGTGGCAACAGCTGATTGGTTGCATGTCATTGACCTTTGTTGACAACCTTAGTAGCCGCATGTTGAACAGTGTAGTATCAGAGTGGTTGTACGAATTCAGACAATAAGGAGGTTCTTTTTCTGACATATCGTACGGAGACGTGCAAGGGTGGTTAAGACAAAGTACTTTTTACGGAGGACTTTATGATCAGCTTTTCGTTGATTCAGCGATCTATCATTCTTTGTCAGCGAATGATAGAGTTCAGCGATAGCTAAAGTCTTGTACTTGATACTTCACGTTGAGTGGACAAATCTGAGTCTTCGCTGATCCACATCAGTTCATTAGGAGAGTTGTCGCTGATTCTTGAGCTTGATCTTCGACTTCAGCGTAGAACCTATGTTAACGTGAAACTTGTCTTCAGGGATCATAAGTAAACAACTAACTTATCAGCGATCACCATAAGTACTGAACAGACTCAGAGTATTATGGTGAACAGTTTCGCTGAATGTTTAAACTAAAGAGTGAGAGTTCCTATCAGCGGTACTGTAAGGTCTTAGTACTTATCAGCGATAGTTAAACTCTGATACATATTATTTACTTAGATATTTCACTAAGTATATAAGAGAGGGTCATTATCAAATCACTGAGGGTTTGGATCAACAATCTCCCCCTATTTGATTATGACATAGCAACAGAGAAAATTGCTATTTAATGAAAACATAAGGATAAAAAGAACTCATAAAATATTTGTCCCTTTTACTGTTTTCTGGGATCTTTTCTGTACTGATGGAGTAAAGTACATTCGCTGAAATTTTTCTTTAAACTGTGTAAAGATTACAGAGGGAAGTGGAAAAATTACAAGTACAGCGAATACAATTACAAGTACAAAAGATGTAGACATATAAGGATAGAAAGAATTATAAGGCGATCCTATCCGTCAAAAGGTTCTTCCTTGATGAGTAGTTCATCGAGGGTCTTTGATGTGGGAATCATCCAGTCAGGGACATCTACTCCTTGATTCTTTTTCTTCAGAGCTTCTTCAAAAATCAAGGGCTTCAGGTGTCTAGCTTTAATGTCGCGTCTGACTTCACACCAGTGGATGAGATCTCTGAGTTGTTTGATGGGAGCGATGAGGAGCTCAGAGACACGTTGAAAGTGATGATTTCCATAGTAGTCTAGAAAGAATATACCATAGGGATCACTTACAACTGTGCCAGGAATGAAAGTTTCTCCAAGTGGTAGGGAGGTGTCAAGCGCTGAGAGATCAGCATCAGGGCCAAGAACTTCAGCATGAGAGAAACCAATACCTGTTTCATTCCGTATAGGAGGACCTGAGTTTGAGACTTTCTTTTCCTTAGAAGAGACTTTTCTTTGTTGAGGAAGAAGAGTAGAAGGAGGAATATCCACAACAGAGGAAACCGGGTCGATCTGTTTGTTTAAGATCTTCTTGACATGGCTTTTGAACTTTGAGCGCGATCCCTGAATGGCTAATTTCGTTTCTAACCATTCAGAGAGACCAAACTTTTCTAAGGTAGCAGGATAGAAGGTTTGCTTGGTCTTGTCTTCTCTGTAGACATCTACTTCAACAACAAGAACGTCTGCGTACAGTCTTCCTCTGATGTTTACTTTGATGATTTTGGATGGTCTAGATCGATAGGTCAGCATTTGTTTAGCCCATTCCAAAGTCGTATCAGAGACCTTAGTCTTTTCTATAACGATCTTTTGAGAATCATCCCATAGCTGACATTGAACATCAATGGGAACTCTTTTCGGCTTGGGGTCTTTTATTGATCGTTTAGTAAGCTGGATGGCGTATTCTCTGTCTTTTTCTTCAGCTTCCCTTCTTTCAGCGATTAGGCGTTCAGCTCTGAGGTGTTCCTTGTATTCCTTTTGGGAAACTATGAATTTTGGAGGAACCGAAGGAAGTTGATCACGCTTCAGAATGATTCGCTGATCTTCGAGTCACTTGATAATTTCATCTCTCTTTTCTTGATCCTCTTCACTTAGCTTTTGAGGAGCCAAGGAAGGGCTGTTTTTGTGAGAGAGCATCTGTTCTTCAGGTTCATCAGTCTCAGAGATCAAATCTAAGACCGGGATTATTTCTTCAGCGTTGGGAGCTGGGATTATTGTTGGTGAAGTCGCAGCTGTAGGAACTTCAGCGATATCCTCAAACAGGGGAGAGGACTAGCTGAAACACAACGATCTTATAGATAAGAACATGGGTAGAACAGAGATAGATAAAGAGTGGGATATAGTGTATAGAGGTTTGGAGAGAGTAGAACTGATAAAGTGTATAGAAGAGGGATGTGGAGTAAGGAAGAGGTTAATGTACCTGACAAACCGGCTTTTTAAGCAAGATCATCAGATTTTCATTTTTAGTGACACTTTTGCGTTTGCCCTTTTCAGCTTCAGATGCTGATGGCTTTGTCTTTGTCCGCTCCCCTGTAGGTTCATTTATCAGAATACCTCTAAGAGCTTTAGATCTCTGAGCAGGCTTGACGATAAAAGAGTCATCATCATCATCATCTTCATCATCATCATTCTTTGGAGAAGAGGATGGTTCATCATTAGATAAGTCAATGGCTTCTTCATCTTCAGCTTCAGACTCAGTTTCTTTAGCTTCTTCTTCGAGTTGCTCCCCCTCAGATATAGAGGTAAGATTCTCGGTTCCCTCAGGGTGTTCATCTCCCTGAGGTCCAGCGGCTGCTTCAGTTGTCTTCTCACCTTCTTCAGTAAAGATGAGGTCTTCAGTCTTCTCTCCCATGATAGATACATCATGGGAAAGGTCTTCAGCGCTCTTGGAGAGGTCTTCAGCGCTCTTCTCCGGGTCTTCAGCGCTCTTCTCCCCCTATTTTTCATGATGACTGGGAGAGGAATGAGAAGATTCAGCAGCTCGTGTGGTTTCCCTGTCTTCTTGGCCAGGGATCCCCACACAGATTTTAATCGCTGATAATCTGTTTTCTATGCCAGAAATACCAGGATTGATCTTCACGAGTTCAGCACGATCCGCCGTAGTAAAAGATGGAGGTGCAGGGGCAGGTGCAGGGGCGGTCGTGTTGGTCAAGATCTGCTGCAACAAAGTGTTCATAGAAGTGATGTCATTCTTCATCGTGTTTACATCAGCCTTCATAGAACTCATGCCAGTCTTGATGGAGCTGACATCAGTCTTTACAGCAGACATGTCACCTTCGAGTATGCCAACCGATGTCTTCAGCATTGTGACTTCGCTGGACATGGTGTCAACTGACTTCTTCTTGTTAAGGTAGTCGGTGTAGATGTCAGAGAGAACCTTGGCAAAGTCGGTGAGTGATTTATCAACCTTCTCCAAATCAGCTTTAAAGGTATTCTTTTTGACGACAGTTGTCAGCTTTGTAAGATTCTCTCCAGCGTTTGTTACAGCTGAAGAGTTGACGGAAAGAGTAGATGTGAGACCTGTCAGCGATGTCTCTATTGTCTTCAGAGAGGCGTTGATGTCTCTCAGATTAGGACCTGTAATATATAAAAACTTGTGAACAGAGGAAAGCTCAGAAGTTTGGGGTTTAGTAACAGTGTATATGGTTTGGTGTGTACCCGCAGGAGGATTGGTGAATACATCAAAATCTCGGGTTCCTGAGTAAAGTTCCATATCGTCACCTAAAGTGCGTGGACGTATGGTCATCTCTGCAAGTCCTATGCCCATCACTCCTTAAAGAGTATTTTCTTTAGCTTCTGGAGGAATGACAGGTGCTTCAGTGATAACTGGGTGCTTCAGTGATAACTGGAGTGGAGTCCAAATGAGTAGAGGGAGAAGCAAAGGGTAAGAAAGGAGGTTGGTTACTGAGTTCAGCATTGGATTCACTGAGAATCACTTCATCAGTCTTTTGAGAGACTGAAGGAGGTTGGGTAGATTCCAAGTTTGTAACCTCAGCGTTTGGAGACGCTGAAGTTAGGATGGAATGGGTGGCTTGTTCAGCTGTGGCAGAGCATACCACTGAACTTTCCTTCAGCCCAACAAGAGGAGCTGAGGAGTCTTTAGCAATAGATTGCTGGGGTTGCTCTTTGGTTTTCTTAGTTCTTTTGGAACCAAGTTGGGTGTCAGAATGTTTCCTTTGAAGAGAAGGAATGGTGGTTACAGCTGGGGTATCAGCGGTGGGTTTGTCCGCTGAAAGAGCTGCAGAAGTAGAAGAAGTAGGGTTTAGAAGAGTTAACAGAGTAGAAAGACGTACCTCATTTTCCATCGGCTTGAAGTCGAGAATCTTAGAGCCGACCTGAGAGAGTTTCAGGTCACCCTCTGTTGAGTAGCTGTCCTTCAGGCCTTTTTGGAATACGGCGCTGATGAATCGAGGATAGGGAACCCAGGGAGATCTGTCAGCGACGGAGTCCACTCTGAATACCAGGTCATCATAGATAATCGATGCCCAGTCTATATGTAGACCTTTCAGCAGTGCATATCCCATTGCTTGCTGAGGCTTAGCGGCTTGGTCAGAGGAGCCGGTCTTGGCAGTCATGCAGCTGATCACATGGGCGAAGATGAAATTCATCTCGTTGGGCATTTTTGATTTATTGATAATGGTCAGCTTCTTCTCGGGCTTCACATCCCTTCCAGTTTCCCATACATAGCCCATTGCATCGAAGAATGCAATGATGGCTTCCCTGTCTGAGTTTTTCTTGGGGTCAGGGAGAGGAACAAAAGGTTTTTCTTTGGTGGCCAAGGGAAGGTTAAGGGCTTTGCGAATGATGGTAGGTGTAATCTTCATAGTGCCATATTCGATATCGCAGAGGATGCAATCAATTGTTTTTTAAGGGTCTTTGGCTGATGGTAGCTGAGAATGTCTGGCAGAGTACCAGAATTGTGATAGCAAAAGCTGATGCAAGAGGTGTTATGGTGTGGGTTGTGAAGATGGAGCAGTTCTTTAGGAAGTTTACAGCATCATCTAGATGTGTAACTTGCTTTCGAGGAGGAAACTCGAGAAGAGCATAGAGGTTATTTATCTTTGTCCAATCCAGTTTGTGAAGAGAGAACTTGACCTGAGGAGCCTTGAGGATGTCCACTTCCTCAGCAGTATCATCAGCAACAGTGTTCTCAGCGATGGTGTTCTTGGGAATGTCAGAAGATGCCATTTTCTGTATTATCAGTTCAACCAAAGATTAACAAATAAGAATAATCTTAATGTGGAAAGAGTTTTCCAATAAGATTGTTCGAATTTTGTCCATTTCATTTAGACAAAATGTCTTAATGAAGATTAGGGTTTTTCTTGGTTTTGAAAAACAAAATGCAAACCCAAAAAAAATATTGTTTTCCAGTTTCCTTTGAAGATTGGGATTCTGGAAAAACGAATGAAGAACAAGTTTAAGATTTTTGCATTTAAACTTGAAGAACAACCATGAAATGGTCGTGTTCATAAAACCATGAAAGAAAATGATTTCATTTTTAAGAAGTTCCTTTGTTTGATCTTGTTAAAACAATGAGAAGATCAGAAACAAGTAATTTGCATTTGGTAAAGAATAAGAACATATTAACCTTTGATGTTTGAAGAAGATGAACAGTTGTTCTTGAAAATTCGAGAGCAAAATGCAACAGTGAATTCTTTCTTTGCTTGGAGGAGAAGTTGTTCGCGTAAAAGGAAAATATAAACCAAGAAATTGTTTATATAGAGAGATTAGAAAGAGAAAATCTTGAGCGGGAAAAGATTTTCATCATGACACGGACACGTTTTTGCATTTGATTGGCGAGTAAACGAAACGTGCAAACGTGTGTCAGAAAGAAGAACGTGCCAGGGCTTATCCGTTGTAATGACGTCACAACTGTCCTTTCATATTCTTGGATGTCTCTGAGGTTTTGAAAACTCAGGGACACTTTTGAAAAACATGAAGCACTGAATAGAAATATCAGTGATGGTTTTAGAAATTTCAAAGTATCGCTGATAAGGAAGAGATATTCAACGATGTAATTTGTTTTGAAATCTTGCATTTACATGCGATTTGTCAGAGAGAGAAAACATACCATGACATCAGCGAATCAAGTTTATTCAGAGAGAAGATGATAGAATGGGTTATACAAGTTGATTTATCCTATTGCTGATCAAATGTGAATCGCTGAAGATTTTATTCTTAAAAATTCAGCATTCCAAGCTCGCTGATGAGAAAGTTGAACCTTGTCTCATCAAGAGGTTTGGTGAACAGATCAGCTAACTGATAATCAGTTGGGATAAAGTGAAGTTCTATATCACCATTCATCACATGATCTCTGATAAAGTGATACCTGATTTCGATGTATTTTGTCTTTGAGTGTAGCACTGGATTATTTGCTATAGCGATGGCACTTGGGCTGTCGCAATAGATTGGAATATTTGAGAGCTGAAGGTCATAGTCCAGTAGTTGATTTCTCATCCACAAGACCTGAGAACAACAGCTTCCAGCGGCTACATACTCAGCTTCAGCTGTGGAGGTGGACACTGAGTTTTGCTTTTTACTTGTCCAACTTACCAGCTTTCCACCCAGGAGCTGACATCCTCCTGTGGTGCTTTTCCTATCCATTCTGCAACCTGCAAAATCACTATCTGAATAGGCGATTAGATCGAATCCTGAGTCTTTGGGATACCAAAGACCTAGATTCGTTGTACCCTTTAGATATCAAAAAATTCGCTTTACAGCTTTCATATGAGATATCTTAGGTTCAGCTTGATATCGTGCGCACAAACATGTTGTATACATAATATCAGGTCGGCTAGATGTAAGATACAAAAGAGAGCCGATCATCCCACGGTACAACGTGACATTAACAGGAACACCCTTAGTGTCCTTATCAAGTGTCAGCGGTGGTGCCATAGGGGTTTTCATAGCTGAACTTTCAGTTAAGTCGAATTTCTTCAGCATATCTTTAACATACTTTCCTTGATTAATGAAAGTTCCTTTCTCATTTTGCTTTATCTGAAGACGAAGGAAATATGTTAGTTCACCCATCATGCTCATCTTATACTCATCTTTCATTCTATTAGCGAAACGAGTACAAAGATCAGGGTTAGTAGAGCCAAATATAATGTCATCAACATATATCTAAACAAGAATGATATGACCTTTTACTTTTCTGAAAAATAGAGTTTTGTCGATTTTACCTCGCTCAAATTGTTCAATATGGAGATAAGTAGAAAGAGTGTCATACCATGCACGTGGAGCTTGCTTTAAGCCATAAAGTGCCTTATCCAGTTTATAAACATAACTTGGACGCTTAGGATCTGAGAATCCTGGAGGTTGTTCCACATAGACTTCGTCATTCAGCTTTCCATTTAGAAACGCTGACTTAACATCCATCTGATATAATTTGAAGTCTTTGTGTACAACGTATGCTAAGAATAGACGAATAGATTCTAGTCTTGCTACTGGAGCAAATGTTTCGTCATAGTCTATGCCTTCCTCTTGTCTGTATCCCTGAGCAACAAGACGAGCCTTGTTGCGGGTAACAGTTCCATGTTCGTCCAACTTGTTTCGATAGACCCATTTAGTGCATATCACCGTTTTGTCAGTTGGTCTTCGAACAAGTTTCCAAACTTTGTTTCTTTCGAATTCAGTCAGCTCTTCTTGCATGGCGCTGACCCAGTTTGGATCTTTGAGGGCATCATCTACTTTCTTTGGTTCAGTCAGAGAAATAAAGTTAACAAATAAACAAATATTACCTGCACTTCGTCGAGTCTGAATACCAGCGTTTGGATCACCAAGAATTTGATCAATTGGGTGATTTATAGTCCATCGCTGAGCCGGGGCGTGAGACGCTGATTCAACTTGAACTGGAGGAGCTGAAGATGAAGCTTCAGCGACGTCTGGAGTATCAGCCAAGAGAGGAATGGATGCAGTTGTCATTATATGCACTGATTACTGAGAAGTAGATGGAATGTCTGAGGCATTGGGTTCAGAAGCAGGTATAGTGTTTATAGGAACAGCTGAGACCCATGATGTTTCAGCTTCACTATTCTGCATATTTGGAATGATAGTTGGACCATCATCTTCAACTATATGCGCACGAAGAGTGGGAATATCTTCTGAATCACCAAGATGAGAAAACATCCATTGATTCAGTTCTTCAGTATCAGCGGACGGTTTAGAGTTCGCTGAACGGGATTCGTCAAACGTGACGTGAATTGTTTCTTCAACAGTTTGTCTTCTTCGATTGAAGACTCTGAAGGCTTTGGAGACTGAGGAGTATCCAAGAAAGATTCCATCATCAGTCTTAGGATCAAACTTTCCAAGGGCATCTCTGTTATTCAGTATGAAACACTGACATCCAAAGATGTGAAGAAAACTGATTGAAGGCTTTCTCCAATGAAAAAGTTCATAAGCTGTTTTATTGAATCTTTTGACTATCAGCGACCTGTTTTGCGTAAAACAAGCAGTGTTGACAGCTTCTGCCCAAAACTGAGTAGGCAGGTGAGAATCGCTGAGCATTGAACGTGCAGCTTCAATAATTGTTCTATTTCTTCTTTCAACGACTCCATTTTGTTGTGGTGTTCTCACTGAAGAAAAGTTGTGAGAAATACCCTTACTTTCAAAGAAGGAATCAAGAGAACTGTTTTTGAATTCAGTCCCATGATCACTCCTTATTGAGCGAACGGTCAAATTGTTCAGGGTTTCCATCTTCCGAACAAAGGTGATGAGTTCTTCAGGGGTGTCACTCTTGGAACGGAGAAACATAACCCATGTACAACGAGAGAATTCATCAACTATGACCAGTGTATATTTCTTTCCAGCGATGGATTGTTTGTTAACAGGACCAAACAAATCCATATGGAGTAGTTGTAGAGGAGATGACACTGAGGAGACTTGCTTTGACTTAAAGCTTGCTTTGGTCTGCTTCCCTTTCTCACACGCTGAACATAAAGACTCTTTGGCGTATGAGTCTTGAGGTAGATCAGTGACTAACCCTTTTGAAGAATGAGTGTTCAGTGTCTTGAAATTCAGATGAGAGAGCCTCTTATGCCATAGCCAGTTGACATCAGATGAGGCTTTTGAGAAGAAACAGGAGTTCTTAGTGGTGGTTGAGTCCATGTTTATTACATAAACATTTTCCAAACGATAACCGTTGAGAGCTATCTTCTCCTTTTTGTCAGTGACAAAGCAGGATTCCTTGGTAAAGATTACCTTGTTATCCTTGTCGCAAAGCTGACTGATGCTTACAAGATTATGCTTCATCCCTTCAACATATGCGACTCTTCTGAAGGTTGTTGTACCATTTGAGAGTACACCAAACCCTCGGGTATGTCCTTTTCCATTTCCACCGAAAGTCACAGAGGGACCCTTCTCTTCCTTGTATTCAACGAGAAGGCTTTTCTTTCCAGTCATGTGTCTAGAGCATCTGCTATCGAGATACCAGATACCCTTTTGAACCTGAATTGCAGAGGTTGAAGTAGAGGGAATGTCTGAACTTTCTTCCTCATCTTCAATCTTTGCCATAAGACAGAGATTGGATTCATCATCTTCAGAGTCCGATGATGATTTTCTTCTTCAGAAGCAGCCCAATCGTAAACCATCAGGCCTTTGCCTTTCTTCTTGAAGCTTTTCAGCTTCGCATATTTTTCTTTCAGCTTAGCATATTTGTCATCTTTATTCCTGGGAATAAAGGATTTCTTGGGAAACGCTGAGTTTCTCGATACTTTCTTAGACCTGCACTCGTTAGCGAAATGTCCAGTCTTTTCGCAGTTAAAACAAGTAGCAGTAGCCTTATCAACAGGAGTTGATGATCTTGGCTTATCAGTTATAGAAAGAGGTTTGTTCTTTCTGAACATTTTCTTTTTGGCGAATCTCCTGAACTTTTTACATAGGAGAGCCAAAGATTCATCATTATCTGAAGAGTCATAATCTGATGATCTTTCAGAGTTACTCTCTAACTCAGTGATAGTGACCGAGGGTCGGTGAGTAGAGGGTTCCTCTGAGATTAAAGCAACAGGGGTGCTTTTGGAATCTTTTACAAGATTCTTCTTAAGATGGCTTGATTGCTCATGATTCAGCATCGTGCCATATAAGGTAGCAAGGGTCATTGATCTTAGATCTTTTGACAGCTTGAGACACATAGAATAACTGTCCCAGCTTTCAGGTAAACATTCTAGAAACTTTCTCAGCACTTCAAAGTTAGAATATTCCTTACCAACAGTTTTCAGATCTATTATTAAGAAATTAAAACGTTGGTGAACTTCAGAGAGAGTCTCATTCTTACCACAAATGAAACTTTCATACTGTCTTACCCGGTTGATATTTCGAGAGTCCTGGACTTCAGCAGTACCTTCATACTGAACACATATTGTGTCCCACATGGCTTTTGAGGATTTCAGGTTCATGAAGGAATGGTAGACTTTGTCAGGAAGAGCCATGGATAGTATGTATCTGGCTTTTGTGTCGATAGCCACTTTCTTCTTATCTTCTACAGTCCACGTATGAACTTCTTTGGGTACCAGTCTTTCTAGAATAGCAGGTCTATTCTCAGCGGCTGGTACTGCGGCATCAATTCTTATAGGAATAAAAGGGCCGTTTTCAAGATAATAAGGCATAGTAGGGTCTACACCTTCTAGGAAGAGAGTCATCCTATTTTTCCACAGATTAAAATTATCTCTGGAGAATCTAGGGGGTTTTGCAAGAGAACCATTGTCGATATAATTTGTGTTTGTGTTGGTAGCCATTTTTAGAAATATCAAGGAAGAGAAATCTTAGTATAGATTAGATCTTGTTTATGAGATTAAACAAATCCGCTCTGAAACCACTTGTTGGTCCCGAAGGGCTATACAAGTTTGTAGAAGGGGGGGGGGGGGGGGGTTGAATACAAACACACAGATTTTACTTTTCTAAATTGTTTATTGATAAATCCTTAACAATTTACATCTTGTTGCAGAAACAAGATTAAGGATAAACCTAAATCTAAACAAGTTGGAACACTAAGTTTCTTGCACTAAGAAAGAGAAGGAAATTACTAATAATAACCTATCTCAAGATAAGAAGGATGAATTTCTCCAGAGTTGGCAAGTTACTTCAAAATGAAGTGAGTTCATCTTCTTATATACTGCATGCATTTAATGCATTGCAGTTTACACTTTACACGTGGCAGCAGCTGATTGGTTGCATGTCATTGACCTTTGTTGACAACCTTAGTAGCCGCATGTTGAACAGTGTAGTATCAGAGTGGTTGTACGAATTCATACAATAAGGAGGTTCTTTTTCTGACATATCGTACGGAGAAGTGCAAGGGTGGTTAAGACAAAGTACTTTGTACGGAGGACTTTATGATCAGCTTTTCATTGATTCAGCGATCTATCATTCTTTGTCAGCGAATGATAGAGTTCAGCGATAGCTAAAGTCTTGTACTTGATACTTCACGTTGAGTGGACAAATCTGAGTCTTCGCTGATCCGCATCAGTTCATTAGGAGAGTTGTCGCTGATTCTTGAGCTTGATCTTCGACTTCAGCGTAGAACCTATGTTAACGTGAAACTTGTCTTCAGGGATCATAAGTAAACAACTAACTTATCAGCGATCACCATAAGTACTGAACAGACTTAGAGTATTATGGTGAACAGTTTCGCTGAATGTTTAAACTAAAGAGTGAGAGTTCCTATCAGCGGTACTGTAAGGTCTTAGTACTTATCAGCGATAGTGAAACTCTGATACATATTGTTTACTTACAATTTTCACTAAGTATATAAGAGAGGGTCATTATCAAAACACTAGGGGTTTGTATCAACACAATGTTTGAAAGAAAGCTAAGAAATGCCTAAGTATTCAACATACCTAGTTTGCTAATTAGAAAGTTGAACCTTTTTTCATCTAAAGGTTTTGTAAATAAATCAGCAAGCTCTAGTTCTGTTGGTACAAAATGCATTTCTTTAGTTCCCTTCTCAACATGGTCTTTAATAAAGTGGTACCTGACATCGATGTGCTTCGTCTTGGAGTGTTGAACAGGATTTTCAGTTATTGCAATTGCGCTTTTGGAATCACAGTATATTGGGATTTTGTTGATGATATATTCGTAATCCTTAAGTTGCGTCTTCATCCAAATTACTTGTGAGCAACAGCTAGCGACGGCCACATATTCTGCTTCCGCCGTAGAGGTTGACACACAGTTTTGCTTCTTTGATGACCAGCTTACAAGTTTATCTCCCAAAAACTGACAAGCACCAGATGTGCTTTTCCTGTCCATCTTATTACCCGCATGATCTGCATCTGTGTAAGCAGTTAGTTCAAACCCTAAATCCTTAGGATACCAAGGACCCAAATTTCTTGTGCCTTTGAGGTATATAAGGATTCGCTTAACGGCCGCAAGGTGAGATTCCTTCGGGTTAGCTTGAAAACGTGCACAAAAAGATGTTGCAAACAAAATATCCGGTCTACTCGCCATTAGATATAGTAAAGATCCAATCATGCCACGGTATAACTTTTGATCAGCTGATTTACCGGATAAATCAGCGTCCAAAAGTCTACCGGTAGCCATGGGAGTTTTCATGGTGGAAGAGGAATTTAAGTCAAATTTCTTAAGCATATCATTTATATATTTTGATTGATTAATGAATATGCCTTCATTTGACTGTGTCACTTGGAGTCCAAGGAAATTTTTTAGCTCTCCCATCATACTCATTTGAAAGCGGCTTTTCATCACCTCTTCAAAATCTTTACACATATCTTGATTAGTAGAACCAAATATTATGTCATCAACATATATTTGTACTAGAATTAAATCTTTACCTTTCCTTTTGAGAAAAAGAGTTGTATCTATTGTACCTTTTGTGTATCCAGAACTAAGCAGATGAATAGTCAGAGTCTCATAGCATGCCCTCAGAGCTTGTTTCAGACCGTAGAGTGCTTTGTCTAAAACATAGACATGGTTTGGATATTTTGGATCTACAAAACCCTCAGGTTGACTTACATATACCTCTTCATGAAGTATTCCGTTTAGAAACGCAGATTTGATGTCCATCTGAAATACCTTCATGCTTTTATGCGCGGCGTATGCAAGAAAAATTCTAATGGCTTCGATCTTTGCTACTGGTGCGTAGGTTTCATCATAATCTATTACTTCTTGTTGATTATACCCTTTTGCAACCAGTCCTGCTTTGTTTCTGACAATAATTCCTGCTTCGTCTTTCTTGTTCCTAAAGACCCATTTAGTTCCAACAATGGTCTTGTCCTTAGGACGCTTCACCAAATGCCAAACTTTGTTGCACTTAAACTCATTTAACTCTTCTTGCATGGCGTTTATCCAATCTGGATCTTGTAAAGCTTCAGATGCGTTCTTGGGTTCTAACGTGCTTAGAAAGTTGACATATAAACATTCGTTTGTAGTCGCAGATCGTGTCTTTACACCATCGTTGATGTCACCAATAATAACAACTGGAGGATGTGCTCTTGTCCATTTATGTGTACTAGGGAGAGTTGGAATCTCTACACGAGTGTTGTTTGAATCGTTCTCATCCAAAATTGCAAGAATCTCTTCAGTTGATTCAACTGAAGATACATGTGTCGGTTCTGTTATGTTAACTTCTGGTTGTTGTATTTCAGGTGTAGAAACCTCCGATGATGTGTTTACTGAAACTGGAACTTCAGGTTGAATTTCATGTTCAGAAACTGGAACAGTTGTAGGTTCACTTGGAGTTTCGTGAGTTGCCCCAGAAGTACTAGCACCGACATCTTCAGATGGACCAGAGATATTGACACTCGTCTGTTGTGGAGATGCATTCACAGATGTGATGGGTGGTTCCATATCTGCACAGTAATCCATAAATGCATCATGAAATAGTAAATCTAAATCAGTAATATTATTAGTATTTAAAACTGAATTAGAAAACTGTTTTGCCACAGGTTCTACTCCTTTTTTAGTAGAAGCTTCAGATTTCTGTTCGAGTTCTGAACTGTGTTGTTCAGAAGTCAAGGTCACAGTCTCGTCAAACGTAACATTGATGCTCTCGAGGACTGATTTTGTTCGATTATTGTAGATCCGGTATGCCTTCGAGATCAGGGAATAGCCAATAAAGATTCCATCATCAACCTTGACTTGGAACTTCGCAAGGTTTTCACGATCTTTTAGGACAAAACACCTGCATCCAAAAACACGCAAAAATTTGATGTTAGGTTTGCGATTGTTGATTAATTCATATGCAGTTTTGTTAAAGCGTTTATTAATGATTGTCCTGTTCTGAGTAAAGCACGCTGTGGAAACTACTTCGGCCCATAGACTTGGTGGAAGACCCGAATAGGCAAGTATTGTTCGAGCTGCTTCTACAAGAGTCCGATTCTTCCTTTCAACCACTCCATTTTGTTGTGGAGTAATTGGTGCAGAAAAATTGTGAGATATTCCAACGGATTCAAGAAACGTTTGAAGGGTTGCATTCTTGAACTCAGTTCCGTTGTCACTTCGTATTTTTTGAACCGGGCGTTGTAGAAGGATTTGAATCTTCTTGATGAACTTAATAATCAGCTCGGGTGCTTCTGATCTGAGTCGTAAGAAATCCAGCCAAGTATATCGCGAATACTCATCAATTATCACTAATATATACTTCTTTCCTCCCATTGACTGAGTTCGCATCGGGCCACAAAGATCCATGTGGATTAATTCCAAGGCATTGTTACAGTTAGACAAAGTTTTGGACTTGTGCGAGACGTGTTTCATCTGTCCCATTTGACACGCCGGAGAGATAGAGACTTTGTCAATCTTCAATTCAGGAAACCCGGAAACTACTCCATTTATTCTAAGCTTGTTGATGCTTCGAAAGTTTTGATGCGAGAGTCTTCTATGCCACAACCAACATTCATCTTGAGAGGCTTTTGATACAAGACAAACTTGATTGGAAGCAACAAGAGTCGCAAAATCTGTCATGTATAGATCACCGCATCGTTTCGCTCTGAAAATCTCTGACCAGTTCTCATCCACAACATAGCAAAACTTCTTGTCAAATATTACCTTACAGTCCTTGTCGCAAAACTGACTAACACTGAAAAGGTTACGCCCTAATCCTTCGACATACAAGATCTTTTCAATTTGCATCGAGTCATTTTTCAACGTTCCGTAGCCTTGAACATGACCTTTTGAATCATTTCCAAATCCCACCGATCCGCCAGGATGTACAGTAAAATCGTGCAATAAGTGCTTGTACCCCGTCATGTGTCCAGATGCTCCCGAATCAATGACCCACACATGACGGTCCTGTAAAAGAAAATTTACCTTATCTTAGGTACCCATATCTGTAAGGGTCCTTTCTTGTTACTACGGATCAGTTTATTTATCACAGTTGATGACCCTTGAATTTTGCCTTTAAATGTAAGGTCATTTTGTGAATTTGGTTTGTTAACTTCATCTTTTGGAATCCATTTCCAAACCAAATTCACTTCAACTGTTTTTGTTTCCTTCTTCTTATTCTGTTTGTTTGATCTGAAACCGAACATTTTAGCAAATTTGTTCGCTGAAGATCTTAAAGAAAACGATGAAGTATTAGACTTTTTGTTCTTAGGATCATTGCTATTTAGCTTGAAATAGTTGTCCCAACAATGAGCACAATGTATTCTTCTTTTAGCTTGTGTCAACAATTTGGAATCAGAAATTGCGGAATTTTTATTTTCACAAGCATTGTAAACATTACATGAATGTATACAATTTTTATTGAAATAACTACATTTCTCAGTATCGGTACTCCTATTCTTGTTATTTGAAACATGCTCCTTCAAATCCACGCACTTTTCGTCATCCATTTCTGAGAAAATCAAGGACTTAGAACTTTGAATGCACTTAGTCAGAACATAGAATTCTGAATGCACTTAGTCAGAACATAGAAGTCTGAATGCATTTAGTCAGAGTTCTGAATCAACTCTAAAAACAATTCAAATCAGTCATGATCAACTTTAGCAGTGCATGCTTCAAATGTAGGCTCGGCTCCCCCTTGAAAGTTGCTCTATGATAAACCAAGTCTAAATCTGATTACTCTTGATTTGAATTCTGAATACATACGATCATAATTCAGAATGCACTTAGTCAGACCTTTAAAATCTGAATGCACTTAGTCAGAATTTTAAAATCAATGACGTATAACTTTGAATGCACTTAGTCAGAACTTTGAGTTCTAAATGCATTTAGTCAGAGTCCCACATCAACTCTAGAAAAAATTCAAATCAGTCCTGATCAATTATAGCGGCTTAAGAGCTTTTTCCGAACTTGCTCGAAGGATGAACGATAAAAAGCACACGCTACTCGGAAGGGATGAGACGACCCAAGCAAATAACATTGTTCAGCAACTGTAGAGAAATGCTCATCTTCAAAATACTTCAAACCACTAAATGAAGAGAATCCAGAACTTCAATCTTCAAGAAATAGCTGGATGATTATAAGCATTCAAAAGTCTGAATCACAACCAAAGCACCAGAACAATGATTGCAAGCACTCATAATTCTGGTTGATCAGGTCAGAAGAATGATTAAAAGCACTCAAAGGTCTAGCATCGTCATTAAAACTTCAGAATAATGATTGCAAATACTCAAGCATCTCTTCCAATCCAATCAAAGACTGAATTCCAACACTCACCTTCTGAAAATCTTGAAAGACTTGAGCTCTTTTAACCTTTGACAATTGCTAAAAGTATATGACAAGCTGAATATAAGAATGATGTCATACACGCTTGATGCTAAAGCCCATGAACAATGTCCCCTTCCTGAGACTTAGCACGGGGGTTCCGCATCCTTCTTGATGCGAGTTTTGAACTTTTCGCATCCTTCTTGATGCGAGTTTTGAACTTTTCGCAACCTCCTTGATGCGAGTTCTGTACTACTCGCAACCTTCTTGATGCTAATTATGTACTACTCGCAACCTTCTTGTTGCGAATTTTACACTTCCCGCAAGTAACTGGATGCGAATTCTTAAACCCACCAACAATTCGCAATGGTCAGAATGTGAATTCTTAAGATGAAACTTGCGAGTTCTTGAGATGAAGCTTGCAAGTTCTACATTTCTTGCGAGTTCTTCACTGGAATTCAAACTTTTGCCAAATTAAACCATTGATTCATGTCCAAAACCGATGAAACTTTGCAGGATTGTTCGAAAAATGATTTCGAACACTTTTGTAGTTATCACCAATCTGTAATTCTTTCAAAATAGGTGAATTCGATTGAAGAACAATGTTTTCAACATTTTCGAACAGAATGATGAACAACTCTCAAATTCATGAAAACTGGACAGAATTAGATCTCAAATCCTGAACCATTCATGTTTAGAATGGAAAAACGAGTGCAATGGTCACATATTTCAATCCATTTGATCAAAATTGAAGAATTTGAAGAAATATGGATGAACAGTAGTCGATATCTAGATGCGAGTTCTTCACATATCCATTAATTGGGCTAAAAATCACTTGAATTATCCAGATCTGATGATCGTATCGAAGAAACATTCGTCGATGTTGGCTCTGATACCAATTGTTAAATCCCAAATTTAGCTATGAAGTAATCAAAGATATACAGAGAGAATATGGAGTGAATATGTCATTCATATATTGAACTTGAGAGTACAAATGACAATATGCTTGAAGTGTTATGGAAATAACAAAGGGATATTCTTTATATAGTAGGGCCATGACAAGTCCATGCCTCTACTAAGAATATACAGTACAACAGATTAATACTGTCTTGATAGCTACAATAGTGCTTTAACATTTAGCGATTATCCGGAAAGTAAGGCTGTTATCCGGAAACAACGGTTGGAGTTTACAAATCGATTGGGAATCGACTAGGGTTGCTCAAAATCGTTCCTGAAAGGTTAGGATCTCGACCAAACACAAAAATAACACTACCCAAATCGAGTTTGAAGCAAAAACAACAAGTTTTGATGATTAAAATTTTGTTTTTTCTCAAGAACACAACCAAAACTTTTGAACTTTAATTTGCTTAAAACTCACTCAGATGATCGAATTAAATTGCAAAAACGTGCAGAATCACTAATAAGAGTAATACTAACAGAATGCAATAAACGAAAACGATCAATTTCAACCGAATCAAAAGATGGATTTTCAATGAAGAACACAGCCTTATGAAAGAAAACTTACCAGAATTCGAATAGAGCACTTTGAATCGATTTGTCCGTCTGCTCTGATACCAATTGTGAGTTCCAGATCCGTGCAACGAACAATATGAAATCAATAGATAATAACAGTAGGCTATGATTTCAACTGGTCATCCAGTTTGCTTTCAATATTGAGAGAGTTTTACAATACGTTTAGGAAAGCCATATGAACAACTAGCCTAAACAATGGCTAAAACAAAACATTATATATGTTGGGCCCGTGGTTAACAAGCCCACGACCCGTTCACTAACAAGGCTCAAAATAAACAAATACAATTCAGTCCCTGAACTTCTATTCAACACAATTTGACCCTAACATGATTGTAGAGAAGTTGGCATTGTTAACCAAAACTTTCAACAAAAGATTTGGAAAAAAGAAATATGTAGAAGGTAAATTCAGAAGGGATGGACAGGGGAGTTCAGAAGAGAGATACAAAAAGAAGGATGATAGAGAAGAGAATAGGTATGAGAAAAGAGAAGAGAAGGAAGAGAAGAAAGAAAAGGATTTGTGTTTCAAGTGTGGGAAACCTGATCATTTTGCAAGAGAGTGTAAGGTAACGGTGGTAAAAGACTATGAGTACTATGTCAAGAAAGAACAGTTAGCCAAAACAAAAGATAGTGGGATTGCTCTTTTGGCTGAACAAGAAAATTGGCTATACTACTCATCTGATCAAGAAGACTGGATTCATTTTTCACAAATGCAGAGTTACATGGCTAAAATGAATGATGAGGATGATTCAGACTATGAAGAAGCAAGTTCTGAGTCTTCTGCTGAGGTACACTCTAGTCTTGAAATTGACTTGATGATTCAAATTGGAAATATGAAATCTGAATTTGTTAACCTCAGAAAACAGATTAAAGGTGAAAGAATTCTGGTTACCAAATTCAGACAAGAAAAGGAAATGTTTAAAGTAAGATTTGAGGAAACTGAGGTTGAGAAACATGAAGTCAGAAAAGAGAATTCTGATCTTTTGAAAAAGATAGCTGATTTACAAAATGAACTTTCAGAAGTTAAAGGAGAAAAAGGTGATTTATCCATTAAAGTGGAAATGTTGCTCAATGAAAGGAAGAATTTGGATACAAAAATTAAAGAGTTGGAAGATCTTAATCTAAAAAGAGGTCAAACTCAGCAGACTTTAAGTCTTCTCACAAGTAATGTTAAAGATACAAGATTTTACAATCCAAAAATGGGATTGGGTTTAGAATAAAATGCTATTTTGAAAAAGGCTCCAATGAATCTTTATAATTTTGAGGAGTTAAAAGATCCTAAACCAGAAATCCCAGATTTGGTTGATGTTTTTGTGAGACCAGCAAGTTCAATAACAAGTTCTGACAACTTAAAGAAATCAAGTTTTGAAAAACCAAAGGAAAATATTTCTGAACCAAAAGTTGAACAATCAGAAATTTCAGAAGAAAAGGTTAAGAAAGAAATTTCAAAACCAACTTAAGAGAAACCAAGATACAATACTGCTAAATTCAAGTATGATTCTATGAATGTTAGTTATAAAGATAAACAACAAAGTTTTTCCTATACTGACATTGAGAAAGTATTCTTTAATGAAGCATGTAAGGTTTATGAAAACAAAGAAAACTCTGAGACAGTTAGTCAGAATTCTGAGTCAATAAGTCAGAATTCTGAGTCAGCTCAGAGTTCTGAGTCAGTTCAGAGTTCTGAAGAAACTATTCAGAACTCAAAGTCAGAAAGTTTTTCAGAACTTGAAAATAGATTTAAGCTAGTTAATCAAGAGCTTGAAGAGTTAAGAAAAAGTTTTGATGAACTTGAAAATGATTTTTGTGATGTTGATTTTAAACTTGAAGAAGCTTTAAAAGAAAACAAAACTTATATCTTAAAAATAGAACAACTTGAGAAGTTAAAATTTGAGTATGATCTTTTTAAGATTAAAGCCTTAGAGGAAAATAAAGATCATTCTTTAATGAAACAAGAACTTTTGAGCATGGTGAATCATCTAAAGTATCTACTAATTCTACAAAGTTAAATGTTTCAGAAAAAGAAGAGTGCAAAGGGAAAGATGACTTGAAAAATAATTATGAGAAGATTACCTTGAATACTACTTCTGAGCCCAAAATAAGTAGTTCTTGTAATAGATGCAATTGTAATCTGAATACTATCAATAAAAGTAAAAAGTCTTTTCATTCAGATTTATTGTCTCTTGCAAGAAAGAATCTTAAATGTGTTCAATGTAGTAATCAATCTGTTGATCCCGATATTACTCAACAATGATGTTAATCTCTATTAGTTCGAACAAAATAAGTATGCAAAAGCATTTTAAAGAACTAAAGAGATATTCTAGGTAGAAGAACACACATGATCAAATACGTGAAATGATAATAACACAAAAGTTTAACTCAATGATTCACTTTATATTGATTGATCAAGAACACCTAAGAACACCGAAGGTATGAAAATATTATGCTCTAAACAGGTGTGTGTGTTGTGCAAAGTTAATAGAAGAGCTCAACATGAGCCTTCTATTTATACTATTCTACAGGGGACAAGCTTTAGACAAGAAGTACTAAGGGTACAAAGACATGATCGTGGGAGTGCATTAGGTACAACATTAATGTAGTGTGCCGTTTTCTGCAAAGGCTGTAACCCATCAGTAGTGGACACGTGGAATGTGCAGGGCACGCCTTGTACGAATGATCTTCAGGATCTTTTTACAGCAGACGCACGTGAGAGGCACGAACGTGCTTGTCTTGAACTTCAGAATTCTTCATTCTTCTAAGTCTTCTTACCACAGAGGCTCTGTCAAGTATGACAGAGGCTATGTGGCCTTGTCCTCTAGGAGCGTCTTCTGTAGATCATTCACTTGGATCTTTACTCGGTGTCTTGGCAGAGGCTCTGTCGATGTTTTTACGCTTAGCCTATTTTTCAATACTTCTTTACATAGAAGTTGGAGCTAACAATCTCCCCCTAAGTATTGAAAAATAAAAAATTGAAAAATGCATGGTTTTCTAAGCTAAGAACACGACAAGAGGTTTTTGACCTCTGTTGAAAGTTTACTCTTCATTTAAGGTTATGTCAGAGGCACTTACATTCGATTACAGTACACGATATGAAAAGTAAGTAGAGGAGAGTTGTAGATGTCAGACTCTAGCGTTTGGGAAGTCGTTGATTTTTTTGTTGTCGAGTCTCCATCTTTGAGTTCACGAAAGATTCTGATGCAGAGGTTTCTGAAGTTGATGACAGAATCGATGACCTCTATCAATCTGTCGGCAAGAGCTTGATCCATGAACTCCGTTCCTCTGTGTTCCATGAGATTGGCCCTGAACTCGAGCATAGACTTTGTAGCGTATTTCTGATAATCAACCTCTAGGAATAACCTTGACTTTCCAGCAGGATCTTGATAGACGTACCCAATCCGTAGGAATGTGATGTTAGAGTTTGGTCTGGCAAAGGAGGGGCAGTCATCTTCTGGTGGTGGGAGATTTAATCTTTTCACTCCAAGGTCGAGTCCCACTTGGAAGTCAGTCATGCTATATAGCAGAAGCTTTTCGCGCATTGTCTTCTTGATCATGCGATATGCCCTCTGTACTTCGAGTCTTGTGTTGTAGTTCTGTCTAGCCCAGTTCAGAAGGTCAGGCAGGTCATAGGGGCTCAGGTTCCTCAAATCTACATCTGAGAACTTGTTCTCTGTTCTGTCGGCCCTTTTGACGTAGTAAATATTGTAGTGTATCTGTGTGCCTTTGGTGTGAGAAAGCTTGCACTATTGTGAGTCTCAGATCCGTGCAACGAACAATGTGAAATCAAGAGACGTAAAACAGAGATTATGATTTCAACTGGTCATCCATATAATGCTTTCAATAGAGAGTGTTTACAATATGAGAGTAGGAAAGAAAATGAACAACTTCGCCTAAAACAAAGCTAAACAAAACATTATATATGACGGGCCCGTGGTTAACAAGCCCACGGCCCGTTCACTAACTAAGCTCAAATTAAACTATTACTATTAGCCACTTGAACTTTAATACAACCAAATATTGACCCTAATAATCTCCCCCTTTGTATTGAAGTTTGATTTCGCGCCAGTTGTAGACATATCTTTTAGGGAGCGCAAAGTGTACCTCGAACATTCGAATAGCGCGGCGATAGTCGATGCGTTCCTCAACCACTTCTAAAGCGTTTCATGCAGTTATCTCATTCGAGTTAGGAACATACGAAACCTTCTGATTTTCTGATTCATAAGAAATGGTTTTGCGAAGAGCATTTTCGACTTTGAAGAGCGTGCCGTCGCAAAATCTGTTGACCTGGCTGAAGCGAAGGAATTTCTTTTCATTCTGATCGTTGATGTAGACAATCCCAAATTCTTGTTCCAGAAGCAGTGCGTTCTCGAGATACATCTTCAACTTAGGCGCTTTCAGATTCGGCTTTATCAGATTTACCTTCTTTGCCCTATTCTCGATTGCCATTTGGAAGTCCGTGAGATAAGACATCATGATGGTTCGGACTAGGAATCGACGAACAACTTCGAGCGTTTTTGTGACTTGAAGTGGTCGGATAGTTCTTGTACGGAGGTCTCTCAGAATTACCAGGAAGTCGAACGGTTGGAGGTGCTTGAAGTCGGCTTCAGAGAATATCCATTCATTACCGTCTTCGCGTCGGACAATGAATACTGGATAAACTACTTTCATAATACGGCCTGACTGGATTTTGAGCACTTCGGTGATCTGATGCTTGGTTCGGACTTGGCTAACTGGTAGACACCGCTTCATTTCTCTTATGTACCGGCATTGGTATTCGGGGTTGGAACTATAAATACCAAAGTAGAAGGTTGGCTCGATTGGGCGTAGCTTGTGGACGAACAACTTCTTCAGAGATTCCTCCAGGTGAGGAATAAATATCGTGATCTTCTCCCAACGGATTTGTTGCTGTTGAGGAGGAGGAAGATCAGAGGTTGTCGGTTGCTAAGGAGATGTCGGAATATCGGCAGTTGTAGTTTCGGGTCTTGTTGTAGTTTCGGCGACTTGAGTTGAGTGAACGGGAGTACCATACAAATTCTGGAGCAGAAACTGGTCGTAGTCAACGTTGTCGTCTTCATCAGTAGGGAAGACCAAATTAACCAGGAGATTTGCGGCACTGGCAGCTTATTCATACCATGCATCTTCGGTCTCCGGGTTGGTCTCGCAGTCTGGATCAATCAAATCTTGTATCGGTCTATCTGATGAGTCAAAAGTATCCAGTTCCTGTGATGATCCCTCAGGATTTTCAACCGTCGGGTCTTCGTCATCCGAGATATCCATGTCAATTACCATCTCGGCTAAACGTAACTTGGCTTCAGGTGCTTCTGTTGTTGTTGCCGCAGTTGAGGGGTCCTGTAGAACCACAATAGTCGTTTCAGTGAGGATCAGGGCGGTCTCGGTTGGTCTTAGTCTTTTCTCCCCCTCATGGTGATCAGGATCATCCTGATCATCGTGTTTGTGCTTCAGACCGCCTGCTTGACTCTTGCAGGTATCTTCGAGTGAACGGACTCTCTCGGATAGCGTATTGATCGCTTTTTGAAAGTCCTTGAGAGTCGAGTCAAGTTGATCCATGCGAGTGGTAATGGATGATGAAGGAGCAGTGACCTGGGATTTCAGAACGGATAGCAGGTGCGGTTTCAGCTTCGACGACCTTCTCTTTACCTTTGATTAAGCTCTTAATTTTGTCGAGCTCGGTGGTGAGGCGCTCCTCCATTGCCTCACGGACAGCCTTAAGGGAGGTGTCCAGGGACCCTGGTGACACAAAGCCGGGTGAGATAACACCGAGATCACTTAGATTACCCGTTGAGACACCTACCTTAGAGGAAGAGCCACCTACGTTCATGGTTGGCGTAGGGATAGCCGTGGTAGGATTTCCTTCCTATCCTCATGTTCCGCCAGACGGAGACACTACGGAAGTTCCGATCGAGTCACGAAGAGCATCGATTTGGTGAGTCTCATCCTGTGTCCTAGCCGATGAATGTAAAATATCAAGTGGCTCTAGACTCAATAGCACACTCAAAGAAGTCGAGACCAGGGGTTGCTGGTCTCTTGTTTCAATACTGGTACCCTACGAGTGAGAGACCGGTAGGAGTTGTGCTTGATCCCAGTGAGAAGTTGAAACACCCATCTTTGGAGAGACGGGTGAGTGGCCGAGGAGGTTGTGCAATTGCAACGCTGGGTCTACGGCGGCTTCTTCAATACCCCGTCCCAACGGATGGGACGGGATAGAAGATGTGGCAATCCGGATGACACTCGGTTGGGGTCGCTCAGAAGCCTCGTTATCTTTACGGCTTAATCTTTCTTGGTTCGCTTTCGAATGCAATTCCCTCCGTCTCACATGATCTAATTGTTCAACTAATTCTCCCTCAGGTCTCCTTGTATCTCCCGTAACATGTTGAGTAGTAGGGATGGGTGGGGGTGTAGGTGAGTCAGAAGGGATACCTTCGGTAAAGTCTGGGTTTGGTCCGATACTATGAGGTATTAATTTCAGGCGTATGTTACTGTCGGTATCGGAGTCTGTGGAGTCAGATTCCACGTTTTCAACTTGTCGGCGTGGTGAAGGAGGGTCGGAAAGATAAGGTTCGGTGTCATGGTGAAGCATCGGTCGTGAGGACGATGTTCTGGCTTCGCCTATTGGTCGGGTGATAGAGATTATGGGTTATTGGCTAGTACCGGCTTGGGAAGTACTGGTACGCGTATCCACTGCACTGCTCACTCCAGTTCCCCTCCTACGAATTCTCAACACACCCCGCCCGGGAGCTCCAGCTGCCCGGGACCTTCCACCTCTTGTCCTAGGACCCTCACGTCCCTCTGGTCTATGTCCCTGGGGAGGTCCCTCCAGTGCTGGCTGGACCATGGGATTCCCTAACTCTTGCCTATAAGCTACCACACTCGGTGCAGCGGGATCCGCGTGACCCAGTAGGGCTTCAGGTATGGGCATGGCTATGTCGTTGGACGGGTTACAAATTACCATATATTGCAAGTGGTGAGGAGGACATACCGGATGGTTAAGACGTCGCGGTATGGCTGGATTCGTGTCCATATGATGTCGCACAGCCAGAGACAGGAAACTAGGGTACGAGAGGAACTTCTTTTGTTTTGTACCTCCGATTTGACGAATAGCTTGAACTAACTCCCGCCAAATGATCATTGCAAAGTCGACGTGGCGGTTGTAGCACACGGCGTGAAATAAGCGCAGGAAGTCGCCGGTGCACTGGTCGATGCCCTTCCATCTCGATGATAGGCACCTGTTCAGAATCGTAAACAGAGTGTACAAGATGGGGGCCAGGCACTTGCGGTTGAACGCGGACGGTCGGTCGAGGGCGTGATTGTAGCCGAGTCCGCATACTTGAGCACACAACGTTTGGTCATTGATCGCGGGGTCGTAGGCTTGGTGTCCGCCGGCATTTGCTTCTGGAAGTGAAAGAAGGCGACGGAATGACTCGGGTGTGAGCGTGAAGAGTTGGTTGTCAATCTGCGCTGTAATGGACTGAGAATTGGCCACTGTGTTGACTCGTGAGGTGAGCCAGACTTAAAGAACATATAGGACAGAGACGTCAGCTATAATAGTGAGGGCCTCACAGAGAGGGTGACGCATCAATATATCCACGATCACACGGTGTTGTGGTCGGAATTCAACGGCGTCCAGGTGGTGGTTGCTGGTCTCTTGTTTCAATACTGGTAACCTACGAGTGAGAGACCGGTAGGAGTTGTGCTTGATCCCAGTGAGAAGTTGAAACACCCGTCTTTGGAGAGACGGGTGAGTGGCCGAGGAGGTTGTGCAATTGCAACGCTGGGTCTACGGCGGCTTCTTCAATACCCCGTCCCAACGGATGAGACGGGATAGAAGATGTGGCAATCCGGATGACACTCGGTTGGGGTCGCTCAGAAGCCTCGTTATCTTTACGGCTTAATCTTTCTTGGTTCGCTTTCGAATGCAATTCCCTCCGTCTCACATGATCTAATTGTTCAACTAATTCTCCCTCAGGTCTCCTTGTATCTCCCGTAACATGTTGAGTAGTAGGGATGGGTGGGGGTGTAGGTGAGTCAGAAGGGATACCTTCAGTAAAGTCTGGGTTTGGTCCGATACCATGAGGTATTAATTTCAGGCGTATGTTACTGTCGGTATCGGAGTCTGTGGAGTCAGATTCCACGTTTTCAACTTGTCGGCGTGGTGAAGGAGGGTCGGAAAGATAAGGTTCGGTGTCATGGTGAAGCATCGGTCGTGAGGACGATGTTCTGGCTTCGCCTATTGGTCGGGTGATAGGGATTATGGGTTATTGGCTAGTATCGGCTTGGGAAGTACTGGTACGCGTATCCACTGCACTGCTCACTCCAGTTCCCCTCCTACGAATTCTCAACACACCCCGCCCGGGAGCTCCAGCTGCCCGGGCCCTTCCACCTCTTGTCCTAGGACCCTCACGTCCCTCTGGTCTATGTCCCTGGGGAGGTCCCTCCAGTGCTGGCTGGACCATGGTATTCCCTAACTCTTGCCTATAAGCTACCACACTCGGTGCAGCGGGATCCGCGTGACCCAGTAGGGCTTCAGGTATGGGCATGGCTATGTCGTTGGACGGGTTACGAATTACCATATATTGCAAGTGGTGAGGAGGACATACCGGATGGTTAAGACGTCGCGGTATGGCTGGATTCGTGTCCATATGATGTCGCACAGCCATAGACAGGAAACGAGGGTACGAGAGGAACTTCTTTTGTTTTGTACCTCCGATTTGACGAATAGCTTGAACTAACTCCCGCCAAATGATCATTACAAAGTCGACGTGGCGGTTGTAGCACACGGCGTGAAATAAGCGCAGGAAGTCACCGGTGCACTGGTCGATGCCCTTCCATCTCGATGATAGGCACCTGTTCAGAATCGTAAACAGAGTGTACAAGATGGGGGCCAGGCACTTGCGGTTGAACGCGGACGGTCGGTCGAGGGCGTGATTGTAGCCGAGTCCGCGTACTTGAGCACACAACGTTTGGTCATTGATTGCGGGGTCGTAGGCTTGGTGTCCGCCGGCATTTGCTTCTGGAAGTGAAAGAAGGCGACGGAATGACTCGGGTGTGAGCGTGAAGAGTTGGTTGTCAATCTGCGCCGTAATGGACTGAGAATTGGCCACTGTGTTGACTCGTGAGGTGAGCCAGACTTAAAGAACATACGGGACAGAGACGTCAGCTATAATAGTGAGGGCCTCACGGAGAGGGTGACACATCAATATATCCACGATCACACGGTGTTGTGGTCGGAATTCAACGGCGTCCAGATGGTGGTTGTTGGTCTCTATCTCTATGCCATGGTCAGGGGCGACCAAAGCATTATCAACCTCTTCGTCTATAAAATCCTCTTGAGGAGGATTTTGCTCTTCAGGATTTTGTTGTGGTTGTTCCTGATCCGCCATGTAATATCTGTAAAAGAAGCACAGTTAGTAATCAAGGAGGATGAACAAGTGTCGATGCGTACCTTTGCAATAATAGGCTCAATCTGAGACAGATTGAGGACTGGCAGTGACAAAACACAGGTACAGAACTGACAAACTCAGAGGAATCCGGACAAAAGAATAGAATCCATACTTTCCGGACAATAGAGGTTTCCGGATAAATTGACATCCCGGACAAAAATGAGATTCCGGAAAAACATGGTTTCCGGATGAAAGAGGATTTCGGACAATTTGGAGTCCGGACACACTATCTATCCACTAGTTGAACTTACCGAAAACCCTTAGGCTTCCGGACACCTAGGGTTTCTGGATGATGAGTGAGTCCGGATAAAATATCTAGTGCGAGCATGTTATCGGACAAAACCTCTTAATGTTGAACGTGTCCGGACACAATGAATGTTCCCGGATGATATGCAAAATCACCAATCGACCAAAATAGAGTTCTAACCATGTACTAAACTAATCAGGTAGAGTCGATTAACTCAGAGAAGCATACATACTCAACAAATACTGCCTATGCCGCAATGAATAGACACGAAATCGAAGAAACCCATAAGAGGTTTTCAGACTCATTCAATCGACCAAATCGATGGTCGAGTTGTGCATCTGAGTGCGTGAAACGTAACTAATAATGATCGAGAGTGAGATTAGAACAACATACCTGATTGTGGGATGAGAAATGAGTGAAAGGCGAGGAGTTTGAGTGAATCCGAGCAAGAGAGAGAGAGTGCGAGAGGGTTTAGGGTTTTTGTGAGAATTTTCCATATAAATGAACATGGGGTGTCCGGAAGCTATTTATGCAAACGAGGTAATCCGGATGGGTCTACCCGGATACCTATCCGATCCGGAAAGTTATCCGGATTAATGGATATCTGGTGACTTGTCCGGATACTTTGAATTTTAAAAAAAAATGTCCTGTTCGATGAGAGTTCGCAAAAATAAGACTATTTGGAGTTCAGAAACGAACCTTCTCTCGCTCCCCCTCAAACTGAGTATGGGGAAAAAACTTGCTCCCCCTCGGATAGTGCAATGGAGAGTTCGATACACAAAAAAAGGCTTTGGGACATTTAAAGAAAAAACTTTGTGTCGCTCCCCCTCAATTAATGAACATAAGTTGAAAAACACACGGGAGTATCCACACAAAAAAAAACTTTTCCTCAGATAAAAAAAATTGTGTGTGACGCTCCCCCTCAACAATAGAGTAGACTTACCTGATACCGGTGAGTGCTCCCCCTGAACACATGAACACTCGTGAAAGCACATATATAAGCAGATAAAAGTAGACCACATTATGAAAGAAAAGGAAAACATACGTAGAAAGAAAGGAAACAAGCGAAATCTACCTAATAAATACAGAGACTTAATCTAACTGTGTAACTAAAACAAGTAGAATACAAGTGCGAGAAAGTGTATGTTCAATCATCAGGAGAGTAAACACCGGATGATGAGTAGACAGTTGCTCGTAATTGTATGGAACTTGTAACGGGCACACAATCGGATTAAGTCTTCAGATTTAGCATACCTAACTTGGACACAAGATTATTAAAGCGTTTTTCGTCCAAGGATTTTGTAAATAGGTCTGCTAACTGATGCTCAGTACTTACAAAGTAGAGTTCAACTGTACCTCTTTCAACGTGATCCTTGATGAAGTGATACCGAACGTCGATGTGCTTCGTCTTAGTGTGTTGGACCGGGTTGCTGGATATGGCAATGGCGCTCTTCGAGTCGCAGTAAATAGGCACCTTGACATACGTAAAGCCGTAGTCTTTGAGTTGCGTCCGCATCCAGATGACTTGAGAACAGCATCTTGCGGCGGCCATGTACTCCGCCTCGGCAGTTGACGTAGAAATGCACTACTACTTCTTGGACGCCCAACTCACCAGACTATCTCCCAAAAACTGCACATGCCCCGAGGTGCTCTTCCGGTCCATCATGCTGCCCCACGTGGTCCGCATCGGAATAAGCGTATAACTCAAAACCTGTCTCTTTCAGGTACCACAAGCCAAGATCATCAGTACCACGTAAATAACGAAAAATTCGTTTTACAACAGTTAAATGAGACTCTTTTGGTTTTGATTGAAAACGGGCGCATAGAAAAGTTGAAAACATGATATCCGGTCTACTTGGGTTAGATACATCAAAGAACCGATCATACCCCGATACAGTTTGGTGTTCACATCCTGTCCGTTAGGATCGGCGTGAAGCTTTGTACCGGGTGCCATAGGAGTTTTCATGGGTGAGGACTGTTCCATCTTTAATTAGCGCTTGTTTTTCATTTTGAAAAAACGACCTTTCTTTCTCGAGTGACTCCTCCAACTCGACTATCTTTGCTTCCAAGATGAGAGGGGGAACATCGAGCTTGAACTCATCCGTCTTAGTCTTGGTTTCGGTTACTTGGTCCTCATCCTTTTTGGAGGAATCCTTGGGCTTCGCAACCTTGTAGCAATCGAAGTAGTCATTCGAGAGGTACTTTTTATCTTTCTTATAGGAATAATTCAGCGATCCATAACTGAATGGAAGTTGCATTTTGGATGTGCGTGTGCGCTTGTATTCCTCAGTTTCCTCTTCCTTTTCAGGTTCATAAGGACCAGTCCATTTAATTGCATATTCCGGATAATCTTTGGCTATACCAACACAACTAAAATCATATAATATCGGTCTTTTGGCTATTCCCTTTTTCAAATAGTGTGGGTTATCGTATCCGATTCCCCAGTCCTTGTTGAAATATGTGGATGGTTTGATCAGTTTGACCTCTCTTGTGGAGTTTTGTTTCAAGATCAAGAATTTTAGCAACAAATTCCTTGTGCTGAATTTGAAGGGCAGAACATTGATAAACAATTTCTGCTTTCTCATTCATGCACTGATCAAACTGTGACTGAAGTTCAGATAATTTGGCCCATAAGTCCTTAGGTACGATCGTAAGATTTTTGCATTTTTCTTTTAACGTAGCATTTTCGGACTTATATTTCTCAGTTATTCTCTTTTGAACATCTAACTTTTCAGATAGAGAGCTGATCTCAAGCTGTTGTTCTTTAGAGGTGGCCTTAAAGGAATTGCATGTTCAACAAGTGATTGCATTTGCTTTAAGAAGTCTTGTTGGTTAGATTCACATACCTGCCTTGACTTTTCTTCATCGGTCGGAGAGTGATATCCCATGAAAGAATTAGCACTTTCAGAATCCCTTTCAGCATCAGAACGACCCAACCAGTAGTCGTCTTCCACAAATAGAGCTATTCCAGCTTTCTTCTGCTCAGCCAATGCGAGCTTTGCCTTGTAGTAGTGAGTATTCTTAACAACAGGCTTATGACAATCTTTTGCAAAATGACCAAGCTTTCCGCAGTTGTAACAGGTCACGGGCTCATCTTTCTTCTTACTGTCATCGTTCTCCGTCTTCTCCTTCTTCTCAGACTTATCTTGCTCATCGGCTTTCTTCTTTCCTTCATACATATCCTTATAATCGTGGCACTTGTTAGATGAGGTGGAGTAGCGTTGATTATTGGAAGGTGGCTTCTTGTAGAACTTTTGTTGTTGAAAAGATTTGGAAAGAAGGGCTATCGCTTTCTTGAAATCAGATACTTCATCATCAGACTCACTATCTTCCTTTTCTTCAGTTTCTGACTCAAGTGAGCTTTGTTTTTGAGCACGTTTGGAGTGACGGCCAGAAGACTTCCCTTGCTTGGAAAACATGAGTGCAATAGGATCAGCAGTTGGTTTGGAAGTAGTCTTCTTTTCGCTTAGAAGTTCATTCACTTCATATTGGTCTTGAAGAAGCGTCTCATAGAGTTTGTGAATTCTAACTTTCTCTATCAAGTTGTTGTGCTTGACATGAGATGCAAACGTCTTCCATTCTGGCAACAGGTTGTTGAGGAACTTGAGCGCGTTTTCCGTGTTGGAGCGAGTAATGTGGTTTTTGTTGAGTTCGTTAAGAAGAAGACATAAACGTTCATAGGTCTCGAAGAGGGATTCACCGGTGCGTTGTTTGAATCCATCGAACTTGGTGATGGCGTTGTTGATCTTCAATTGATTCCCAACTTTGCTTCCACGCATCATCTTCTCCACTTGATCCCACATACCCTTTGCTGTATCTTTGTAGCTGTCTATGGCAATATAGATCGTGTTGGGGATAGCTTGAACAAGATACCGCTTAGCATGTTTTTCTCCCTCAAGCATGTCGTTTTCCTTGTCGGTCATATCGGAGAGAGTCTTTGGCACGGTGTTAGTCTTACCACCTTCTTGATCTGGTGGAACGTCCTTCATTGGTTGAGGAAGTGGCCCATCTTTTAAGGCTCACCAAATGTACTCGAAGTTGTCCTTCGACTCAATGAAGATTTTAAACCTCTCGCGCCACTGGTTGTACTCACCTTGAAAGAGGCAAGGTGTTTTGGAGTCGGTACCGATTGCGAGAGCATCGCGTGAAGACATCTTTGGTTGCACCGGAATGATCGTCAGACGAGGTGATCGATTCAAAGTTATAACCTAACGCAAGGCACTATGAGTGATATCCTAACGCAGGTTCTACGACTGATTTAAACTAGGAACAGGTAAGAATTCAACAAACTGAACATACCGGATAGGAATCCGGATAAGAAATCTGATCTGGAAGTGTCCGGATCAGATTAAGTTAAAAGAATTCAAAAACAAACAGAAGTGTCCGGATAACACAAAGAGTCCGGACAAACTATAGTTTCCGGATAACAAGAGGTTACCGGAAGACAATAGTTTCCGGATGATATAACAAAAAGCAATACTTACCGAATGAATTACTTACCGGATGCGAAGATATTATGGATGAAACACTTACCGAATAAAATTGGTTACCGGTTATATGCTTTCCGGATGCAGGAATGTCCGGGAAGATATGCTACCGGAAACTTTGGGTTTCTGGAACAGAAATACCCGGAAAGATTATGAAAGCAAGACTTACCCGGAAAGTTGGACGTACCCGGAAAGATGCTGCGTGTCAGGAAAGAGTTAGCGATTGTCCGGAAAGATGAGGGTTGTCCGGAAACCGCGGCTGGTTTATTCGGAAAGGACGGCTGGAAGATTCAAATCGATTGGGAATCGACTAGGGTTGCTCAAAAACGTTCCTGAATGATTAGAAACACAAAAATAACACTACCCAATTCAATTTTGAAGCAAAAACAACATGTTTTGATGGTAAAAATTATGAATTTTCTCAATAACACACTCAAAACTTTTGAACTTTGATTTGGTTAAAAACCACTCAAACGATCGAAATAGAGTATGAAAACTTGCAGAATCACTAATAGCAATGATACTAACAATACCTAATAAACGAAATCGATCAATTTTACCAGAATCAAAGAAATGAAATTCAATCAAGAACACAACCGTGAAAAAGAGAAAACTTACCAGAATTCAAGAATAGAACTTTGAATCGATTCTGTCTGTCTGCTCTGATACCAATTGTGAGTCCCAGATCCGTGCAACGAACAATGTGAAATCAAGAGATGTAAAACAAAGATTATGATTTCAACTGGTCATCCATATAATGCTTTCAATAGAGAGTGTTTACAATATGAGAGTAGGAAAGCAAATGAACAACTTCGCCTAAAACAAAGCTAAACAAAACATTATATATGACAGGCTCGTGTTAACAAGGCCACGACCCATTCACTAACTAAGCTCAAATTAAACTATTACAATTAGCCCCTTAAACTTTAATACAACCAAATATTGACCCTACCAAGTATACAACCTCTCTGATCTTTAAATTTGAGAAGACTTGTTTGACAGGTTTGGCTTTGGTTCTGTAGAAGTCTTCTTTTAGTTCCTTAAGGAGATCAGGCGGCATAATCGATGGTAGCAGAGGATCGTTGATGGCTCTGCTGTACAAATACTTGTACACCACCTCTTCCATTTATCGTGGAGGTGCAACGGGTGGAGGCATGGGCCTGCGTTGAGCATCCATCTGCTTATTACTTAGGCCACCATATCTTCTGAGGGTTTTGCCTTTAGGTCAATGACAGACTTAGTTGATAGAGGAGTGAGTCCGTAAGCCCAATCTTCTTCTTCAGGTTTTGGGGTGACAAAGGCGTCAAAGGCACTTTTCATCACTTTCTCTGTGGGTTGGTGCTTATGCTTTTTCTTTTTCGGTTCCTCTATCGCTATCCCCTTTCCCTTGTCTTTTGCCTTAGGCTTTTGTAGTTATGCTTGTTGGGATTGGGTTGCCTCTGTTGGTTTTAACTTTAGAGTTTCTGAGGGCTTGGATGGGGGTGCTTCTGCAGTTTTTGTTGGGGTTACCTATGTTGGTTTTACAGGGGACTTAGTTGGTGATGTGGTTTTGGTTTATGGTTTGGTTGGTGAAGCTATTGTGGTTGTTCTCAGATATTTCAGTTTTTGAGCAAGTGTTTTGGTTCTGGGTTTAGATTTGGGTTGTTCTGTTGTTTTGGGTTTAGGAGATGGAGATTTTGTCTTTTCAGCTTCTAGTGTAGGAGATGGTAGTTTGGGTTCCTCTGGTGTTTTTGGTGTTGGTGAAGGGAGTTTGTCTTCTGTTGGTTTTGGTGATTGGGATGGTTGGTCTTCTTCAGATGAGGTAAGGATCTGGAATTGTTCTGTTGGTTTGGGAGTTGGAGATGGTAAATCTTTAACGGTTATATGAGTTGTTTCCACAGAAGTGGGTGTTACCTCTGTGGTCTTCAGTTGGGTTTCAGATGATGGTACTTGGGTTAGGGGTTCTGCGGATAATGGTGGTGCAGGTAAACATCTGTTCGCAGCTCTATCTCTTCTCTTCTTCCCCTCAGGATGACCTGATGATCCATCAGAATCATCATCAGAGTCATCCTGACCCTTTTTCTTTGTACCTTCTTCTCGGCATGTAGTTTCTGGCCTTTTGGGTTGTGAGCACCTGCAGCTATCATCTTAGCACATAAATCATTGCAGATGCCTAGAAGGTAAGTGACTTCTGCCTCTGAGTTGAACCTGAGTCTGCCCACACTTGCCTGAAAATCTTTTACGTAGTTCGCATTGGCTGTGGTGAAGGCTCTGATGAATTCTGTCATCTGGTCGAGTATCCCTTGTCCAAGCTCTGTGATTTTTGCTTTGGTCATGTAGTCGGAGTGCTTCATGGCCCGAGTTTCTCTTGTAGTGTGTTCCTGAACTTGCTCTAGGGCCTTCTTTAGATCTGCTGGTGTAAGGCCCGTAGAAGCAGGGGTTTGTTCTTTCTTCAGCTGGTCAAGGAGATCTTTGACAGAGGCATGAAATGCAGTGGTCGTTGTCTTTTCGAAGTCAGAGGCGGCAGTGGCAGCAGAGGTTGTTGCAGTCGAGTTCATTTAGGTGCAGGCATTTTTCACCTCTGCGGACAGGTTGTCTACTTTGGTGGTCAGATCAGTTATTGCCCTCGAAGTGGATTCTGCAAAAGAGTCAAAAGACCTTTTCAACTCTTTCAACGAGTTGTTCACAGAGGTGACAAGGGTTTAGAACTCACCCCTTGCGACATGTGAACCAAGTGTAACCTCTGGGGGAACACATTCGTCCCTAGAGTTTGTCCGTGTTCCTTGGACGTCTTCTTTCATCCCTGTTGTAATGTTGAGGACGGAAGGACTAACCTCTAATCCTTAAGCAGAGGCTTTTTGGGCCTCAGACTCTATAGAGGTTATGTTAAGAACATTGTCTCGATCCACTCCAGAGATGGGTACAGGAATATCCTTAAGTTGACTTAGGGACTTGTCTAGAGTCCCTTTGTCTTTGTGCGCACTAAGCTCCTCTGAAGAGCCGTGGGATCCTAAGTGTGTGTGTGTAGCAGAGGAAACGAATTCCTCTGCGGGGATTTCAGAAGTGATCTGGGGAGAATGATCACAAACTAAAGGCATGTCCTTTGGAGAGGACTCCCTTGGAATGGGTTGCCCGGATAATAGTGGTACAGAGGAGGAAAAAGGTTCCTCTGTCTGGTTTGCAGGGGTTAGGGTCGAGTTGTGCTGCTCTTTTTCACTGACACCTCCTGCCACTAGACTGGCATTGTCAGAAATGTGGGTTGCCCTGGGAGGTGGTTGAGGTTGTGTGCCTCTACTCTCTACGACATCTTTTCTTGATCTTCCTCTATCAATCACCCTAACACTGTTTCTACCCTAGTGCCTTCTGCGTCTATTACTGCCTCTGGACTCTTTCGTAGTGGATCATAGCAAGGATGGTCGGGATAGAGTAGAGGGTTCATGTATACTTCTGGGGTATTTGCTTGAATACCCTCTGGGGTTCTGTCATCTTCTTCCAAATCAGAGTCAACTTCTGAGACTCTGAAGTCGGGGTTTTCAGTTGACCAATTTGAGATGGCTTATGCGTTCCACCCTGAGGTATCCAAGGTATTTGCAAAATCAGGGTGTTTAAGGAAGGCTGAGAAGTTACCCTGATCTGCATAATGTAGTGGAGTGGGGGAGGGTAGAGGTTGTGCAGGGGCTTCTTCTTCCATTTCAGCTCCCTCTGCGATGGTTTGCAGAGGAGTGTGGGGTTTCTTGATTTTATTCTTGCTCTTCTTGCGTTTAGGTTTGGGGGCACCCTCCTCAGAAGATTGGGATTTTCTTTTCTTCTTCTTTTCTTTCGGAGGAGGGGAAGGTGCAGAGGATCCAACCATGGTCTCTGCTGGTGGGGATTGTTGAGATTGTTGGGGAGGTTCAACAATGGTAGAAGTGCCCTCTGTTGTTTTCTTTGATTTGGGGGCCTTCTTCTTATTGGGGGGAGTGGCAGAGGTTTTGCTCTTGGAACCAGAAGTGGCAATTTGGCTTCTCAGAAGATGAAATTGAGCCTGTACTTGCTCATGCTTAGCTAAGGCCGCGGCCCATTCCTCGTCACTCATCCTATCAACTACCTGAGTTCCTAAAGGGGCTCCTAAACGCCGGTGTGTCATTGGACTCGGTTCTGGAGTCCTGTGATCGCGTATATAGGCTAATCTATGTTCCTCATCATATGCATATGTCAGAAGTGCGGATGGTAGAGGTCTGCATAAGTTGTATCCGTCTACATGCTCTGTTAGGCTATTCTTTGCCATAGGTTAGGTTTTGACAACTGGTCCCTCCATTGGCCATTTTTCTAAGAGGAACAAAGGTTCTAGAAGTACCCCTAGGATCCTCTGAAATTGCAGTGCGGAGAGATCTTTGCTTGTGTGCCCCTTTGCCTTCTGTGTGGAGATTCTATGGTCAATGGTGTTAACCATCTCCTGCATCATTAGAGTGGCATAGTCCAGAGGCAAATCATAGTACACCCCGTACATGATTGCCATAATCTGGTGAGAGGTTTGATCAGGACTGCCCAATTTTCCAATCAGACATCTGTTGAGGATGGAGAAGAGAGTATTCCACAGAGGGGGAAAGCGATTCCTTCTGAAGTCGTTTCTATTCTTTAGATGAGTGTTGTACCCCAACGTCTCTGTGAAGTCACGGAGCTCTGTATCTGAAGGGTCCTCTGTGTACTTCTTGATGCCTAGAAGTCCCCTGGTGGGTAGGCCAAACACAAGGGAGAACATAGTTCTGTTGAACTTTAGTTCAAGGTATTCTGATTGGCCAGGTTTGGATATTTAGCCCTTGGTTTGCCTATCCTATTGGTCATAGTGACAGCTCTGCCAGAACTGGTTGAGGTATCTGGAAGGAATCCTTTTAACATTTCTGGTTAGCAGAGGAAACAGGTAGTGGTTTTCCAGAATGTTCAGTAAAATAGCATGTTCCTCCCCAAAGGCAGTTCTTGAGGGAACAAGAAAGTGGTTATTGGGTTAAAGGGGAAGAACACTTTCGAAGTGTTCATGTTCCAGAAAGTTTTGTAGGTGGGTTGTCGGAGTAAAGTCCACTAAGTTACTTGAGTTATCTTGCTCGAGGTTTCTGGCCATGGATGGGTTTTGTGAGTGCTCAGATTAAGCTGGGGAGTTCGCTGGAGACTTGGAGCTGGAATCCATTGCTTGAAACTTGAAGAATGTGAGTAGAAAGTTAGAGTTGCAGGTTTTGCAAGGTTCGCCGGAGGTAAGAAGGAGAAAGAGTTCGTAAAATGTAGAAGGAGAGGTAAATGGGGTTTTATACTGGAGTAAAACGGCAGAATCTGAAGCGGTAAATAGGTAAGAATGAATAACATTTGGGGTTCGCACTCGAGCACTACAGCTGGGAGCACGTTTCATAGGAACGTGTTGCATGCACGTCCAATGAAAACGTGCCACGTCAGAGGTGTTAGAGCACGATTAGAGGTCGTGTGCGGCCCATTAATGCCTGGCGCGTGGGCGTTTCTACTTCCAGATGTCTGCCACTTTCAGAAATAACCCGCATATTACAGAATTTCCATAAAAAGCCAAGTATCAGAATCGACATAAGCTCTGTGGTGGAGTGAGCTATCTGATCTGAAACTTACTTTTCGTCTCCTCTGAGCTTGCACCTTTACCAAAACATTTGAAAACACATTGAGAGTGATCGATAGAATTTTCATACAAAAATTTGCATTCACATAGGCTCTGGCTCACAGAGGCTCTGTTGAGCTCAGCAGAGGCTCTATGAGTGAAAATTTCTAATAACTTGAAATTCATAAAATTTTTGATCATCCAAAGTTTTAATAGTTTTAAACTGTGTTTCTAGGACATATTTGGAAATTGGTGTCCTAGAAAACTGTTTTGGAAAAAGGTTTTGTGCGAGACATTCTACTTTTGATTTACCTTTGCGCGGCAAAGTACCTGACTTCTGTGGATTTGGTTGATCACTACTCTTCTTTGGCTCCCCCTTGAATTAACCACTTATGTAGATTAATTCAAGGTCTCCTTCTGCTCCCCCTTGACCTATGCTTGGATCAAATGAGATAGGTAATGTATAGAACATATGTCAAAGTCACCAGAGGTTCTGTGGGAAGCGTCAGAGGCTCTGAGCAATTCCACAAAATCTCTGTTGGGTACATAACTTTTAATGATGAGTAATTTACATACTGAAGAGTATAAATATATACATATTTACAAGAGGATCAAGTCTTACTTACAGAGGTCTTAACTCATGTTTAGCATACCTAGCTTACCCACCAAGAAGAAGAATCTTTTCTCATCGAGTGCCTTGGTGAATAAGTCCGCAAGCTGGAATTCAGTGGACACAAAGTACATCTCGATTGTGCCTTGTTCAACATGATGTTTCAGAAAGTGGTAACGGATATCAATATGCTTTGTTTTGGAGTGTTGTACAGGATTGGCAGAGATTGCAATGGCACTTTTTGAATCACAGAGGATGGGTATCTTGTATATGTTGTGACCGTAGTCCTTTAGCTGAGTTTGCATCCATAGAACCTGGGAGCAAGAGCTAGCAGCAGCAACATATTCAGCTTCTGCTGTAGATGTCGACACACAATTCTGCTTCTTTGAAGTCCAGCTGACTAGTTTACCACCCATGAATTGACAACTCCCAGAGGTACTTTTTCAGTCAAGCTTGCATCCTCCATAATCTGAATCTGTGTAGGCCATAAGATCAAAGCCAGAGTTCTTCGGATACCAGAGGCCAAGATTTTTGGTTCCCTTTAGGTATCTGAAGATCCTTTTTACAACAAGAAGGTGGGATTCCTTTGGGTTAGCTTGATATCTTGCACAGAGGCATGTGACATACATTATATTCGGTCTACTGGCAATTAAGTATAAAAGATACCCAATCATGCCTTTCCACAGACTTTCCACCTGGATCTGAGTGTAACTTATTTCCAGTTGACATGGGGGTCTTCATGACAGAGGCATCAGAGAGATTGAATTTTGAAAGAATGTCAGAGACATATTTAGCTTGATTTAATTCTCCCATCATACTCATTTCAAACTCACTCTGCATGAGCTTTTCAAAATCTATGCAGTGTTTTGCATTTGTAGAACTAAAAATAATGTCGTCCACATAAATCTGTACAAGTAGAATCTCCTTACCTTTTGTTTTATAAAACAAAGTAGTGTCAGTTGTACCTCTTTCGAAATTGTTATCAAGGAGAAAGGTTGAAAGGTGTTCGTACCATGCTCTTGGAGCCTGTTTCAGTCCATATAGAGCTTTATCAAGGAAGTAAACATGGTTTGGGTATTTGGCACTTTCGAACCCTGGTGGCGTCTGGACATATACTTCTTCTTGAATTTGACCATTCAGAAAGGCAGATTTTACATCCATTTGAAAAACTTTGAAACCTCTGTGGGCTGCGAAGGCTAAGAAGATTCTTATTGCTTCTAGCCGTGCGACATGGGCAAAAGTCTCATCGTAATCAATGCCTTCTGCTTGGCAATATCCCTTGGCCACCAATCTTGACTTGTTCCTAATGACCACCCCATCCTCATCCTTCTTGTTTCTAAAGACCCATTTGGTCCTTATGGCTTGTTTCCCTCTTGGCAGAGGAACTAGAGTCCATACCTTATTTCTCTCAAACTGTAGAAGCTCTTCTTGCATTGCATCTACCCAATTTGGGTCATCTAGGGCTTCAGAAACGCGTTTGGGTTCGATCACACTGATAAAGTTTGTAAAGAAACAAAAATTAGCAGTAGCTGATCTTGTCTTGACTTTTTCAGAAGGATCACCAATTATTTGGCTCTGAGGATGGCTCTTCGTCCAATTTGTCGTCTTTGGAAGATGGTCATTAGCATCATATAGTTGAGTCTATGTGGTTGCACTCTGTGGTTCTGGTGCAACCTCTGTAGTTGATGGTACTTCAGTGCTTGAACTTCGTTCTTCAGCTTGTGGAGGTATTGGGATAAGAGTCGGAATTGATTCCTCGGAGGTTATAGAGACATAATCCTAGTTTTCCTCTGGCATTGCTTCCTCTGTTGTAGCTGGAGTTGGTATTTCCAGTGCCTCTGTGGTAGAATCTTTGCTTGTATCATCTTCTGTTGGCTCCCCCTCAGCACTTGTATCTGCACGATTTACAGAAGAGGATGAAGTATTTAATGGACCAGTTTAGGATATACATGACTTAGTGTGGTTGGAAGAAGATGTTTCTCCAGAGGCTCTGATTGCTCCAGCATAGGGATCAATATCATCATGGAACATCTCTTCAAATAGCAGATTTAGGTCTGCTTCTCCTGTCTTTGTGATGCCAGAGGATTCCTTATTCAGACCAAGTTCCGAACTGATTTGTTCAGAAGTCTTTTGTAAGGAATCGTCAAAAGAGACATTGATGCTCTCTACAATGGTTCGGGACCGCAGAAGGTAAACTCTGTAGTCCTTTGAGGTCGCAGAGTACCCTATGAACTTGCCTTCGTCTGCTTTCACATCAAACTTTCCTCTAGCTTCTCTGTCGTTTAGGACAAAGCACTTGGATCCAAATACATGATAGAACTTGATGTTCGGTCGCCTTTTGTTGATCAAGTGATAAGGTGTTTTGATGTTCCTTTTTACTATCGTTGATCGATTTTGGGTATAGCAAGCGGTTGATACAGCTTCTAGCCAGAAAGAAATGGGCAATCCAGATGCTGTCAGCATAGTTCTTACAGCCTCCACAAGCGTGCGGTTCTTTCGTTCAACCACGCCATTCTGTTGTGGGGTGCGTGCAGCAGAGAAGTTCTGAGATATGCCTTCTTCTGTAAGATAAGCTTCAATGACAGAGTTTTTGAATTCTGTGCCGTTGTCGCTTCTTAACTTTTGAATCCTGCACTCATACAGAACCTGAATTCTTTTCATTAGGTTTATCAGAATGTTCGGAACATCTGATTTCTTTCTGACAAATTCCACCCATGTATATCTCGAATATTCATCAATCAACACAAGTATATATTTCTTGCCGCCTAGGCTCTGTGTAGCGATTGGACCGCACAGGTCAATGTGTAGCATGTACAGAGGCCTAGGGCAAGACACATCAGTCTTGCCTTTATGGGAAGCTCTTTTGAGTTTACCCATTTCGCAGGCAGAGCACAAATGATTTTTACTGAATTTAACATTTGGCAAACCTTTAACAAGATCAAGTTTAACAAGTTTGTCTAAAGTATGAAAGTTTAAGTGGCAGAACCTGTTGTGCCATAACCAGGCTTCTTCGTTCTTACAGGCAACAAGGCAGAGCTTGTCCTTCTTGTTCTTGGCACTAAAGTTCATGAGGTACAAATCTCCCTTTTGTTCGGCTCGCAGAAGTTCAACTCCGGTATCTTCACCTTGCATAGAACAGAAGGTTCTTTTGAACATCACATCGAAACCCGTATCGCAAAGTTGGCTAACACTGAGAAGATTGTGCTTAAGGCCATCCACATACGCAACTTTGCATACAGTTATATTTTCCTTCTTTATGACTCCACAACCTTTTATATACCCCTTCTTGTTGTCGCCAAAAGTCACAGATCCTCCATCGAGTTTATCTTTGTAAGAGGATAGTAGACCTCTGTCGCCAGTCATGTGCCTCGAGCACCCGGAGTCTAGATACCAGATCGGCACATACTTCTTCTGTAACACATTTAGAGATTTTTAGGTACCCATATCCAAATGGGTCCAGCTCTGTTAGGGGGCTTCAAGGTTGCCTTAGCATCCTTGGGTTTGGTTTTAACTTCTGATGAAGAACCAGTTTGTTTCTTCTTACCCTTGAATTTTGCATTCTTTTTTGGTCTAGAGATGAAATAGCGTGGATTAGAGAAGTGTTGGCTCAATTGATGCATAAGTTCAAAACAATGACAATAATTAATATGCGAAAAATTTGCTTGAACGTTTCATTAAAAACACTGAATAGGGGTACTGAGGCTTTATCATTACAATGTACCATAGCATCTGACTTCCTATTACAAGAAGACCTATGTAGACTAGATTGTGGTTTTGAAAATTCTCTGTTGGGAGTAGCCTTCTGTGGACCCCTTCCTATGTGGTGAACTTCTGCAGGTTTCACTGTCACAGAAGAAAAATATTTGTTATTTTCCACCCACTAACCCTGTTAGCTCCAAATATTCATAATATTAGAAGTATTGAAAAATAGGCTTAAGTATGAAAGAGTTCCATAGAAGCTCTGCGGTGTTCCACAGAAACTCTACCGAAGCAAACGATCATTCAAGGAACACCAAGCACCAAGAATCTACAGAAGACTACCCACAAAGGACCAAAGAAGGATAAACAGAAGAATGCTCACCAAGGACCGAGCCGCAGAACCTCTGTCACCCTTGACAGAGCCTCTGCGGTTCAGACTAAAGACTTGGAAGATATTTATAATATCTTGTCACTGTTGCAGAAATATCTTACCACTGTTACAGAAATATCTTGCTACTGTTCCAGGGTCCGTTCATCAACTTGTACAAGGCATGGTCCGACAACAAACACGTGTCAAACTTTGATAGGAATCCTTGCAAGTTTATATTAGCGCATTTAATGAATGCAGATTTCCAACTATTCATGCCATCCCTTCTTTCCTGTAGCAATAGTCCTTTTGTTTAGAATAGTTCTTTTGTAGTAGTATAAAAGGAAGACTCATGTTGAGTTATTCCTTACCAGTTCATACATGAAAAACACACACACACACAATTAACGTCAAATCTATTGTTAGTGTTCTTCATCAAATACAACAAACTTTGAGATATTCATCTGTTCTTCATATACTGTTTATTTGATATTTTGTATTGTTTCTATACAAACATATATGTTAGTTCTTCAAATACGCTTCCGCAACACATCTTATTTGAACTAATAGATAAGATAATCTTTGTTAATCAAATACGGGAACCAACAATTGGTATCAGAGCAAAGCTTGGTTTTCAATATCAAGCGATCCTCGTTTAACAAGATTATTGGTAGAAACATGGTCTGAGTTTAACCTGTTATTCATTCCTTCAAACAGATCATATTTTTTAGCCATTTTCGATTTATTCGATATTTGGTAAATCTTGAGACTGTTTCTTCAGTTAAAACCCCATAAAAGTGCACAGATAAGAGCTTCCAAACCCAGAAAATATTTCCAAATTATTCTTTCGTACTTTTTCGTGTCATATCTTTATACTGAATCTTCCTACTCTTAAAATGACAAGCACACAAAACTTCTTCACAGTTGGTTCATTAACCAAACCACCTTCTCTTCTAAGAAATGAGTATCCTCAGTGGAAAATAAGAATGATCCATTTTTTTTGAGGGTACTGATAAAGAGCTCGTACAATACCTTTATAATCCTCCTCATGTTCCTATGTTAATAGTACCTCGTGTACCAGCGACAACTGACACTCCTGAAATCCCTGAGCATCAAAAACCTAAAACCAGGGATGGTTGGTCAGATCAAGACAAGGTAAAAGATGAACTCGCGCAGAAAACAAAAAGAATTCTGATTATGGCAATCCGCAACGAACTCTTCCAGTCTTTAGATGCATGCGAATCTTCGTATGATCTTTGGAAAGAACTGGAAAAACAACTTGAAGGGGGAGTTAAAACTCAGAAAAACCGAAGGGCTCAATACATAAATGAATATTACGCTTTTAAAGCCCTGACAAATGAATCTCTGCAGACAACATACGACAGGTTCAATTCTTTGATCAATAACTGCTATCCATGTCTTTACAAACCACAGAACTTCTGAAGAAAATAATGTCATGTTTCTCAAAAGTCTGAACGAAGAATGGCTCCAGCTATCTATGTCTTTACAAACCAATCAAGATTTAGATTCCTGGACTCTTTCAGACCTCTACGGAACATTAGCTGGTCAAGAGCCTCAAATCGCACGAGCAAAGACACTAACCACTGCACCTCTTGCTTTGGTTGGCAAAACTACAGAAGATATAGAGAGGTCGAGGAAAGAAAGAACTACAGAGGAGAAGAAGAAGGAGAAAAAGAAAAAGATGGTGGTGGTTGACAGCGAAGATGAAGAGATTGTGGAAGAAGGAGAAATTACTCTGGCATCAATAGCTACATCCTTAGCTCTATTGACAAGAGAATTCAGAGGAAACCAAAAGAATTCGGGTAATGATAGATATGGCAGAGAGAGAAGAGAAGATTGGAATAGAATGGATCTAGGAAGAAGAGAAGAATCAGCTGACCGAAAGAGGTCAGAGGATAGAAGTAACGACCAACATAGGTCGAGTGAAAGATACAACAGAGGAAATGACCGACAGAGGTCAGATGACAAGGCAAGCTACACACCACAAGAATGCTACAAATGTGGTAAGCCTGGTCATTATGCAAATGAATGCAGATCAGAAAAAGGTGGTGACCGACAGAAGTCCGACGATCGTGCTGGTAATGAATGTGGGAAGTCTAGCTTCTTTGCCAATGAATGTAGAAGCATGTCAAATCGCCCACAGAAGGACTCAGCTTTTTACAAAAAGAAAGCCGAGTATTATGCTCAAAAGTCACTCATGGCGAACAAAGTGGTGAACAAGGAAGATTGGGAGTCAGATACAACCTCTGATGAAGAATACACCAAAAATGCCTTGTTCTGTGGCATGGCAGAAATCAGCTCCGAATCTGACACTGAGGTATCTACTTCAAACTCCACCTCTAGTACTATAGAAGTTGATTTGCTTATAATTAAAACTGAAAATGTTGAACTGAAAAAGACTTGTGATGATATTCAGAAAAAGCTAAATTTTTATGAAAGAGAAGCTAGACTTCTCACTGAAGAAAAAGCAAAGATTTTCAAAGAAAAGGAAGAATTAGAAGCACACTGGAACAAGAATCTATTTCCTTTAAAAGAGAAAATTTCTGAATTAAATACATCTTTAAAATCCAAAACAAAAGAACTTTCAGATTCTGAGAGTGACAAACTTAACATTTTAGCTCTTAAGTAATATTTTCAAAAGGAAAGAGAAGTCCTTTGGCAAGATCTACTTAGAAGAGATGTTTTAATCAAAAATTATCGTGATGTTCAAAAAGTGTATGAGAAAATAAATACTCAAATAGGAAGGCGAGGTATTGGGTACAGTGATATTAATCAAGGTACAGAAAACAAAAAGAATAAACCTCTGTCATCTCTATTTTCAGTAGGAAAAGTTAACAAACCTAATTTTCCAAATTTAATCTCTGTAAGCAAGAGAGTAAAAGTCTCTGGGGAACCTCACTTAAGGAAACACATGAAGATGATAAATGTGTGGTTTGAAAACACAGACTTATCACCTTCAACCTCTGTCAAAAGAGGATCCAAACCAAAGAGATATATGAAAACTCAAAATCAGATAGGAATCTTCAAGTTTGGTAAACCAGAGACTCAAACTCAAGTTGCTTTTGTCTGCACAATAGATTCTGAAAAGAAATTATCTGCAGAAGCACTTGAGTTCAAACCAATATTTTCAGAAGAAAAACTAAGAAATATAATTGAAAAAGATATAATGGAAATTGGGAAAATAAATATGTTGAAAAATCTATATACACCTTCTGTAGATCAAAAACTCTCTGAAGAGATCTTGTCAGACACCTCTGTTGACTTAGAAAGTAAATTTTCAGAGGAAGAAAGCATGTATGACACATGCTCGGAAACTCCAACCTCTGTCGAAAGAAATAATGATGACTCAACCTCTGTATATGAGGACAATTCATCATCTGACGAATCAGAGGCCGACAGAACATAAAAGTTTCCTTGTGACACAGAGGTTGTTAAAAAACCTCTGAAGTTCTTAACGGAACTATTTCTCCAAAAGAGAAAATCACTGGAATTCCTATCTGTCCAGACTTTATGGATATGTGCATACAAGCCAAAACCTCTATTGAGCTTGAAAAGTTGAAACAAAAGAAGTTAATGTACTCTCAAAATCTAAAAGATTCAAAAAATTTAAAACCCTTAAAAATAAAAGAGAAACCAACATGGCAACAAAAGGGTAAATGGACAAAACCTAACAAATCTTTTTCATCTGTGACAGTGAAATCAACAGAAGTTCACCACAGAAGGGACTCACAGAAGGCTGCTACAAACAAAGATTTTTGCCAACAATCTAATCTACATAAATCTTCTTGTAATAGGAAGCCATATGCTAGAATAGAATGTAATGCCTCTGTGGCCCAGTTTAAAGCTTTCAATGAAAATTTCAAGCAAATCACTTCTGATGTTCCATACTGTCATTGCTTTGATCTAATATTCAAGATGAATAATCATTTCTGTAGTTCAAATTGTTTTCTCTCTGCACCTAAATCAACTATTAAAGTGAAACAAACTGATTCTTCGACAAAAGATAAAATGTATTTCAAGAATGCTAAGGCAAACTTGAAAAATTCTGACGAAACTGGACCCATATGGATATGGGTACCTAAAACTCTATGATTGTCTTGCAGAAGTAGTATGTGACAATATGGTATCTAGACTCCGGATGCTCAAGGCACATGACTGGCAACATAAGTCTTCTATCCACGTACCAAGAAAAACAAGATGGTGGATCAGTGACTTTTGGAGACAACAAAAAGGGGCATATTAAAGGCTATGGAGTCATAAAGAAAGAGAATATCACCGTACACAAAGTTGCATATGTGGATGGCCTAAAACACAACCTACTCAGTGTAAGCCAACTTTGTGACACAGGATTCGATGTACTGTTCAAAAGAACATTCCGCTCTCTACTAAGTGAAGACACAGGAATTGAACTTCTGCGAGCTAAAAGAAAATGTGATATGTATCTAATGAACTTCAATGCCAAAAACAAGGACAACATTTATCTTGTTGCAAGCAAAAGTGAAGAAGCCTGGCTATGGCACAATAGGTTATGTCACTTAAACTTTCATACTCTAGATAAACTGGTAAAACTTGATCTGGTCAAAGGTTTACCAAATGTTAAATTCAATAAGGATCATTTATGCTTTGCCTGTGAAATGGGAAAACTCAAAAGAGCTTCCCACAAAGGCAAAACTGACGTGTCTTGTCCTAGACCTCTGTACATGCTTCACGTTGACCTCTGCGGTCCAATCGCTATACAGAGCCTAGGTGGCAAGAAATATATACTTGTCTTAATTGACGAGTTTTCACGATTTACATGGGTTGAATTTGTCAAAAAGAAATCAGATGTTCCTTGCATCTTGATTAATCTAATGAAAAGAATCCAAGTTCTTTATGAGTGCAGAATTCTGAAGTTACGAAGTGACAATGGCACAGAATTCAAAAACTCTGTCATTGAAGCCTATCTCACAAAAGAAGGAATATCCCAGAACTTCTCTGCCGCTCGCACCCCACAACAGAATGGCGTGGTCGAACGAAAGAACAACACTCTAGTGGAGGCTGCAAGAACCATGCTTTCTGCATATGGATTACCAATGACCTTTTAGGCCGAAGCAATTTCAACTGCTTGTTATACCCAAAATCGTTCAACAATCGTGAAAAGACACATCAAAACTCCTTATGAACTGATCAACAAACGGCGACCAAACATCAAGTTTCTCCATGTGTTTGGATGCAAATGCTTTGTCTTAAACGACAGAGACTCAAGAGGAAATTTTGAAGAAAAGGCTGACCAAGGCAAGTTCATCGGGTACTCTGCCGCTTCTAAAGCCTACAGAGTTTATCTTCTGAAGTCACGCACGATAGTAGAAAGCATCAATGTGTCCTTTGATGATTCATTCCAAAAGACTTCTGAACAACTCAGTTCAGAACTCGGGCTAAACATGGAAACCTCTGGCATCTAAAAAACAAATGAAGATTTAGGTTTTCTATTTCAAGAGATGTTCAACAACGACGTTGATCCCTCTGCTGGAACAAAAAGCACCTCTACAGAATCACCTATAAATGAAGTAAGTGTTTCTCAGTCTGATCCATTTAATCCCTCATCCTCTTCTACAAATACTACAAGTACTGAAAATCTAACAGAAGATACGACAACAAAAGACTCTACAACAGAGGTTATCTAAATTCTAACAAATCCAACAGAGGAAGCAACAACAGAAGAAACACCAGAGGGAAGTAAAGATGAGACCACAATACCTACAGAGAAGGAAATCCCAACTTTAATAACCATTCTTACAGAAGCTGAACCATCAACCACTTCAACTACAGAAGTTCAACTTGATGACTCAAATGATCATCTTCCACGAACAACTCAATGGACAAAAAGCCATCCTCAAATGCAAATCATCGGTAATCCCTCTGATAAGGTAAAAACTCGATCAGCTTCTGCAAATTTTTGTTTCTTTACCAACTTTATTAGTGTGATCGAACCGAAAAAGATCTCTGAGGCCCTGGACGACCCAAACTGGGTAGATGCTATGCAAGAAGAGCTTCTGCAGTTTGAACGAAACAAAGTCTGGACTCTAGTACCTCTGCCACGAGGGAAACAGGTCATAGGGACTAAATGGGTCTTCAGGAACAAAAAGGATGAAGATGGAGTGATCATTCAAAATAAAGCAAGACTGGTGGCCAAGGGATATCTCCAAGAAGAGGGCATCGATTACGATGAAAGTTTTGCCCCTGTTGCACGGCTCGAAGCAATAAGAATTTTCTTAGCCTTCGCAGCCCACAGAGGTTTTAAAGTATATCAAATGGATGTAAGATCTGCCTTTCTCAATGGTGAAATTCAAGAAGAAGTATACGTCCAACAACCACCAGGATTTGAAAGCTCAAAGTACCCAAGGTATGTCTATTACCTCGACAAGGCTCTATATGGACTGAAACAGGCTCCAAGAGCATGGTACGAAAGACTTTCCCCTTTTCTTCTCAATAATGACTACCACAGAGGTACCACTGATACAACTCTATTCTTTAAAGGTGAAGGAAATGAGCTTATTCTTGTACAAATATATGTAGATGATATTATTTTTGGGTCTACTAATGCACAAAAATATAAAGATTTTGAAAAACTCATGCAGAGTGAATTTGAAATGAGTATGATGGGAGAATTAACCTTTTTCCTCGGACTTCAAGTCAAACAAACATCAGAAGGAATTTTCATAAACCAATCAAAATATGTCTCTGACATACATGAAAAATATAGCCTCTCTGATGCCTCTGTCATGAAAACCCCAATGGCCACTGAAAATAAACTTTTTTCAGATCCAAATGGCATCTCTGTCGAGTGCACGCTTTACAGAGGAATGATTGGGTCTTTATTATACTTAACGGCCAGTAGACCTGACACAATGCATGCCACATGTCTTTGTGCAAGATATCAAGCTAATCCTAAAAAATCACATTATATTGTTGTAAAGAGAATCTTCAGATACCTCAGAGGGACCAAAAATCTTGGCCTCTGGTATCCACAGAACTCTGGTTTTGGACTAAAGGCATACACAGATTCAGATTATGGAGGATGTAAACTCGATAGAAAGAGTACCTCTGGGAGTTGTCAATTCCTAGGTGGGAAATTAGTAAGCTGGACTTCAAAGAAACAGAATTGTGTCTCAACATCTACGACAAAAGCTGAATACGTTGTTATTGCTAGCTGTTGCTCTCAAGTTCTGTGGATGAAAACTCAGCTGAAAGACTTTGGTCACATAATCTGCAAAATCCCCAACTTCTGTGATTCCAAAAGTGCAATTGCCATATCTGTAAATCCAGTACAGCATTCAAAGACAAAGCATATAGATATCAGGTATCACTTTCTGAAGTTTCATGTGGAAAATCAAACCATCGAGATGCATTTTGTACCAACAGAATTTCAGCTTGCTGATTTATTCACCAAGGCACTTGATGAGAAAAGATTCCTTTACTTGGTGGGTAAATTAGGAATGATAAATATGGATTAACCTCTGTAAGTATCTTATCTTCATTTGTAAAATAATGCTTTCTTTTATTTATATATATATACTTAATAAATAATTCAATTTTGTATGTAAATTCTAAAACTCCTTTCTGAAAAACAACAAAGATTCTGTAAGTCTCCTAAGATCCTCTGACAATTCTTACAGAACTTCTGATACACGACCTATGTTATATGCATTTACTTCTGATTATTTGAACCAAGCATAGGTCAAGGGGGAGCAGAGGAGAACAATCTTGATCTACAGAGGATGATTAGATCAAGGGGGAGCAAAAGGAGACCTTGCTTAATCTATAGAGATTTATAAGTCAAGGGGGAGCAAAGGAAGAGATGACAACAACAGAAGAAAAGAACATTGCCGGACAAAGAAGAACAAAAAGGTTAGTATCTCGAACAAATTCTTGTTGAAAATAATTTTCTAGGACACAAATTTCTAAATATGTTCTAGAAACATTATTAAAAACATTCCAAATTAAATTTGATCAAAAAGAATGTTGAGTTTTCCATTATTAGAAATTTAAGGTCACAGAGCCTCTGCTGAGTCCAACAGAGGTTCTGCAGACAAAAGCTCTGATCTTAAATCAATAATTCTTGGAAACTCTGTCAATCTTTTTAGGTATCAAAATCATAAAGAATCATCGCGTACAAACACTGCAACAAAAGTATCCGGTTACAGAATTCTCTCCACAAGAAAGAACTTCTGTAGACCAACTCATGTTTTTAAAAGAATTTTTGCTGCACAAAACCTTTTTCAAAAACAATTTTCTAGGACACCAGCTTTCAAAAAGGTCCTAAAAACTTTGTTAAAAACAATCAAAAACCTGGATGATCAAAAATGTTTATAAATTATTAGTTATAAGAAATTTCTTGTCTCAGAGCCTCTGCTGGCTCTGACAGAGGTCCAAAAACCTCTGTAAAGGAGTTTCTATACAAATAATTTATCGATCCTCTCCTTGGACTTTTCAACCATTCTTTGTGAAGGTACAACCTATAAAGGCAAGAAAAACAAGATTCTCAAATCACAGAGCCTCTGTCAGTTTTTACTTTAGGCATTTCTATAACAGTAACGGTAACTTTTCTGCGAGTGAGAATCATGTGGAGGTAAAGAGGCCCACGCGCCTAGCATTTAATAAGGCCGCCCACGACGTCTCGTCATAACTGACAGAGAGGACGTGTCATCTTTTCATTGGACCAACATGCAACACGTTCCTATGGAAAGTTGAACCCGCCGTAACCACTCAAGTGCGGACCCCAAATATTATTTACCTCAAAATATTAACCCTTTCAGATTCTACGGCCACAAACTCAGTATAAAACCAAAGTTACCATACCTCACAAAAACTTTACTCACTCTCTTCTCCGGCGAACCTGCAACTATATTCAAATCATCATTTTACTTTGCAAAATGGCTTCCAGTTCCCACGCTGCTCAAAACTCTCCGGAGAACTCTCCTCAACACTCCCAGTGCATTCAGAGCACTCCCAAAACCCTAACATCGCCTTAAATGCTGAAACAGAAAACTCCGGCGACTCTGCAAACTTTGCTCCAACCACCAACCTTCAACACTTTCTAAACAAATAACATTTTGAGGATGTTCTACCTTTGAAATCCAACAACTGCTACCTAGTACCCTCACCAACAGCCTTCGGCGAAGCCCATGCTCTTCTCCTAAATATCATGGAAAATCATATCCTATACCCTCTCCTTTCCAAAACCCCAACAGAAATCCTTGCACGATATCTGAATCAATTTTGGCAAAGCTGCCGATTTGATTCAGATGATTCTCTGATAAAGGGCTATATTTCAAAGCCAGACAAGTCTGAGTACCTAGAACTCATGTTTAACAGAACCATGTTCTCACTAGAGTTCAACCTGTCAACCAGAGGTCTTCTTGGAATCAAGAAATACGCTGAGGTTCCTACGGACGAGGAGCTCTGCCGATTCGTAGAAATGTTAGGGTACAACACAACCCTAAGGAAACGCAATGATTTCCGCAGAGTCAGACTACCACCTCTGTGGAATACCCTGTTGTCCATCTTAAATCGTTGCCTCACAGGGAAAACCGGTAGCCCTGACCAAAGCTCATTCCAGATCATGACCATCATGTATGGAATCTATTACGATATTCCACTTGATTATGCCACCATCATGATGCAGAAGATAGTGAATACAATCGACAGAAAGCTCGCAACTCAAAGGGCCAAAAAGAATACCCCAGGGTATCTGCCTCCTCTGCAATATCAGAGAATTCTAGGAGTAATCTTCGAGCCTCTACTTCAAATGCAGAAGTGGCCAATGGAAGGGCCATCTGTAAAGCTTTATCCAATGAATAAAAATACTCCTACAGAGCATGAAGACAATTACCCCTACTGCAGACCTCTGTCGAAGAACCTTCTGTCGTATGCAACCGATGAGGATAGGAAATTAGAGTATATACGCGTCCACAGGACTCTAGAACCAAGTCCTGTGACACCCCCGCGTCTAGGATCCCCCTTAGGTGTAGATGTAGTTCAGAGGATGATAGAAGAGGAATGGGCTAGAGCTTTAGAGAAACACAAATCAGTACAATACCGTTTCAAAGCCCAAAGAGAGAGAGCATATACCCCTCTTCTCCAAAATGAAAAACCTCTGCAGTAATACCCAAGAAGAAGAGCAAGAAAAGAAAACCACCAGAGGAAACTACAACCTATGCAGCCCAAAACTCTTCTCCACAACAAGCTGCAGAAACAAGATCTTCTGCACCTCCCTCACCTCCAAAACAAAAGAAAAGGAAATCCAAATCCACAGAAGAGGGAGCTCCTAAGCCAAAGAAGAGAAAGTCAAAGAAGAAGAAACCCAGATCACCTCTGCAGGTAATCATAGAGGATGTCGAACAAGAAGAGGAAGATAAGGCTATACCTCTGCAACGTCCCTCCCCAATAGTTTATACAGATTAACAGGGAGATTTCAATGCCTTCCTCAACAATCCCGACATTGCTCAAACCTTAGATCCATCAGGATGGGTCTCAGAACCATTGGATCAGTCTACAGAGGCTATGCGCACAACAGAAGTCATTTCTGCAGCTCAAGGTACACAAACCATGCACCCTCACGTACGAAAACTCATAGGATCTCATTTCATTTATGATTCCTTAAGAGTAGAAGCAGAAACAGTAGCGCCTACAGAGGAAACCTTAGAAGAAGAGGTAAACATAGACTTTACAATAGAGGAAGAGGGTAGGATAGAAACAGCTGAGGGTTCTGCAGAAAAAGATGCCGAAGAAGAAGATGGCACGCATCCCCAACCCCCTCCTAGTGCAACCCACATTTCTGATACCGCCGGTCTAGCGGCAGAGGGTATCATTGAAATAGAGCAGCACAGCTCGATCCCAACCCCTCCCAGCCAGCCAGAGGTTACTCTTTCAACCTCTGTGCCTAATATAACCGGGGAAACCATTCCTGGGGAGTCCTCTCGAAAGGACTCACCCATAGTTCGTGATTTATTGCCCCAAATCACACCTGACATCCTAGCAGAGGAATTCGTTTCCTCTGCCACGCACACAACGATAGGTCCAAACCTCCTTTCAGAGGGGAGTAGAGAGCACAATGACGAAGAGACTCTAGACAAGTCTCCAAGTCAACAGAAGGACATTCCAATACCCACCTCTAGAGTGGAGTTGGACTCTAACCTTCAGAGAACTTCTGTAGGGGTTGAAACTCAAGTTTCTTCTCGAGGATCAGAAGGAAATCCTTCCACCCTCAACGTACAAACAGAGGTGAATGAAGGTGTCAAAGGAACAAGGACAAACTCTGGAGAAGAATGTGTTCCTCCAGAGGTTACAAAGAGTTCACATGTATCAAGGGGTGAGTTCAAAAACCCTTGTTACCTCTGTGAACCAAACTACATCCAAGGCCATCTCAGAACTAAACACCAAAATGGACAACTTGTCCATAGAGGTGCAATCTACAATAGCCCAGATGAAGTCTACTGCCACAACTTCTGCCACCACACCTGCCTCTGCTACTGCTGATTTTGAAAAAGCTGCAACTTCTGCCTTCAACAACTCGATCAAAATATATCTGGAAAAGATGAAAGAACAAGTGTCATCATCAAAACCTATTACTCCAAAAGAAATGCAGAAGGCTCTACGACAAGTTCAGGAACAAACAACAGAAGCCACTCTAGCCATGAAGCCTATCGACTACATGACCAGAGCACAATTGACAGAACTTGGGCAAAGCATCTTAAATCAAATGACAGAATTTACCAGAACCTTCACAATAGCCAACGCATCTTACGTAAAAGACTTCAAAGCTAGTGTGGGAAAGATGCGGTTCAACATAGAGGCCGAAGTCCAAACTCTTCTTGGTCTCTGTGATGATCTCTGTGCCAAAATGATGGCAGTCGGGGCGAAGAAACCTGACACTACTTGCAGAGCAGAGGGTAAAGAAGATAAGGGTCAGGATGACTCTGATGATGATGATTCATCAGATCATCCTGAGGGGGAGACACAAAGGGAAAAACAAACAGAAACAACTACAGCCAGTCCTCCGATATCAACTGTACCAACTTCATCTGCACCCCCAACCCAAACCCAATATCAAGGAACTCAACAGAGACCCACAGAGGAAACACCAGCCTCTGTGGAAACCACCTATGTCCTTGAAAAAGATGTCCCTGAAGTTCAAATCCTGACATCTTCATCCTCAAAAGAACTTCCCCATTCTCCACCAAAATCCCAACCCAAAACTCACCCAAGAAGAAAATCCATTGCCCACAAACCAAAAACATCTAAACGTTCTGCTACTTATGTCCTAAAGAGAATGGAGTTCATATCCGCTTTCAGAGCTGCAAAACGTTTTGATATTCCTCCATAAACCACAACCGAGCTCACAGAAGAAACAACTACAGAACCCAAATCCCCAATCAAACCAACAGAACCATCCCCACCAAAGTCCTCAGAAACTGAAGTGTCAAAAACTACAGAGGCAATCCCCATCATACCAACAGAGACCTCAACACCCAAACCAACAGAAGCAATCCCACAGAGTCCAAGACAGTCAACAGGTTCTGAGCCTCCCAAAGCCAAAGATAAAGGAAAGGATATAATGACAGAAGAACCAAAGAAGAAAAAGCCAATGCCTCAGACAACAGAGAAGTTGATGAATAGCTCATTTGATGCCTTTGTCACTCCTAAACCTGAAGAAAACTGGGCATTCAATTCAGATCCTCTGTCAGAAATTCCGGTCCTTGATCTAAAAGCAAAAGTAACAAAGGGTAGGGTTGCAGAGATAATACAAGGAATAGATGCTCTGTGAAGACCAATACCACCACCAACCACACGACATGCGGAAATGGAAGAGGTGGTGTATAGGTACCTTTACAGACAGCAATATCAGAACAATCCTATGCCACACATCGAAGATCCTCAACTTAGAGCTGACCTTGACAACACCTTCAGCAGAACAAAGCCAAAATCAAGGGCAGAAGTCTTCTCAGAGTCCAAAATTGAAAAGGTAATATACTGCAAATTCTCTCAAACGAGAACCTTTCCAAAGATCAGGTACAACATTTACAAAGTCAAAAGGGAGAACAAGTCCGAAAATTATTTTTCAGATGCAGATATAAGGAACTTGAACCCCTACGATCTACCAGATCTTCTACTTTGGACGAAAGAAAACTTTGATAATGATGCCAACAGAAGGGCCTATCAAGTATTCAAGAAAGCGAAGAGAGAAAAGCTTCTGCTGTATAGCATGATAGACTTTCAACTGGAAGAGATCTTGGAGTCAGAAACTCGAGTCTGAGACCACCAAAGGATCACTGCCCACCTTCTACAATACCCAACTCAATCATAACAACACCAAGGTACGGGTTAGTGTATAAGGATCCTGTTGGTCAAGTAAGACTTTTTGTGGAAATGGACTGTCAGAAGTTTGCAACCAGTACTCTGAACAAGTTCAGATCAATCTTAGAAGAGAACAGAGGTACTAAGCTTATGGATCAAGAATCAGTAGAAAGAATGATCATAGAAATAGATGCTACAATCGGCTTGAGAGAACTCTGCATCAAATTTTATCACGAGCTTAGAGAAGTGGGATTCGACAACAGAAGTTTCAACGACTTCAAAGATGCAAATGTCTAAATCTCAGTTACTTATCTCTGTAATCTTTAAAAGGAAATGAAAATGAAACTTTTGAGGTATTGTTTAACCTCTGTCTACTTTACTTAGCCTAAATTATGCATAAAGTCAAAGTTTCATTTTTCAATACATAGGGGGAGATTGTTAGCTCCAAATATTCATAATATTAGAAGTATTAAAAAATAGGCTTAAGTATGAAAGAGTTCCATAGAAGCTCTGCGGTGTTCCACAGAAGCTCTGCCGAAGCAAACGATCATTCAAGGAACACCAAGCACCAAAAATCTACAGAAGACTACTCACAAAGGACCAAAGAAGGACAAACAGAAGAATGCTCACCAAGGACCGAGCCGCAGAACCTCTGTCACCCTTGACAGAGCCTCTGCGGTTCAGACTGAAGACTTGGAAGATATTTATAATATCTTGCCACTGTTGCAGAAATATCTTACCACTGTTACAGAAATATCTTGCTACTGTTCCAGGGTCCGTTCATCAACTTGTACAAGGCATGGTCCGAAAACAAACACGTGTCAAACTCTGATAGGAATCCTTGCAAGTTGATATTAGCGCATTTAATGCATGCAGATTTCCAACTGCTCATGCCATCCCTTCTTTCCTGTAGAAATAGTCCTTTTGTCTAGAATAGTTCTTTTGTAGTAGTATAAAAGGAAGACTCATGTTGAGTCCTTCCTTACCAGTTCATACAAGAAACACACACACACACACACACACACACACACAATTAACGTCAAATATATTGTTAGTGTTCTTCATCAAATACAGCAAACTTTGAGATATTTATCTGTTCTTCATATACGGTTTATTTGATATTTTGTATTGTTTCTATACAAACATATCTGTTAGTTCTTCAAATACGCTTCCGCAACACATCTTATTTGAACTAATAGATAAGATAATCTTTGTTAATCAAATACGGGAACCAACATACCCTTCTGTTGCCAGGTTATTTTTTCTTGAAATGGTCTTAAGGGTTTTGAAGTTTTTGAACTTGTTGGATTCTGAGAAGACATTTCCTTTTGTTGTTTGATTTTCTCAAGCTCGAGAGAGGTTTTGGCATGTATATACATGTCCAAAAAGTCTAGACAGATAGGAATCCTTGTGATTTTCTCCATAGGAGGAATGGTTCTGGTAAGAATTCCAGAGGGAAGTTTAAATCCCTCTGAATCATAGGGTACTATCTCTGACTCATTTGAGTCAATCTCAGATTCGTCAGAGGATGAATCGTTCTCATATACAGAGGTTGAGTCACTGAAATCTCTGTCGACAGAGGTGGATTTTCAGAGCATGTGCCATACTCGCTTTCTTCCTTTTTGTTGGGACTATCTTTTAAATTAGCAGAAGTATTTATGAAGATTTCCTCATAGAGATTTTGTTCACCAGAGGGTGTACAGAGGTTTTCATAAAAATTGTTTTTGCCAATTTCCATTAACTCATTTTCAGAAATGTTTTTCACTTTTTCTTCTGAAGAAGCGGGCAAGAATTCAGGTGCCTCTGCAGATAGTTTCGTTTCAGAGTGTATTGTGCAGACAAAAGCAACATGTGTATGAGTCTCGGGGTCACCAAACGTGAAGATTCCTATCTGATCTTGTGTTTTCAGATATTTTCTTAGGTTTGGAGTCTCTTTTGACAGAGGCTGTAGATAACAGATCTGTGTTTTCAAACCACACGTTTATCATCTTCAGAGGTTTCCTCTTGTGAGGTTCCCAGAGATTTTTTGCCTTTTGCTAACAGAGGTTAAGTTTGGAAAACCTGGTTTTCTTGTGCTTCCAATACAAAATAGAGAGGACAGAGACTTGTCTCTTTTGGTTCCAGTGTATGGATCTATATCACATAAGCCAATTCCCCGTCTCCCTATTTTTGTATTCACCTTTTCATATACCATCTGTGCATCTTGATATTTCTTAATTAAAAGGTCTCTCCTGAGTAGGTCTTGATGAAGAACTTCTCTTTCATTTTGAAAATAATGTTTGAGAGCAAGAATATTCATTCTGTCGCTCTCAACATCCATAAGTTATTTTGAATTAGCTTTTAAGGCAGAGTTGAGTTCTGAAATCTTTTCTTTTAAAGGGTTTAGATGTTTGTGCCAATTAGTTTCAATCTATTCCTTTTCTTGAAATATTTTTTCCTTTTCTTGAGTGAGAAGTCTCGCTTCTCTCTCAAAGAATGCAAGCTTCTTCTTGACATTTTCGCATGTCTTTTTAAGTTCAGTGTATTCAACAGTCAGTTTAAGCAAATAAGCTTCTATTTCATTAGAGGAAGAGTCAGAAGTGGATACCTCACTGTCAGAATCAGAGGAGCTTACTTCTGCCATACCGCAGAACAAGGCGTTCTTTTTTTCACCTTCGTTAGAGGATACATCTGACTGCCAGTTCTCTTGCTCCACCATGAGCGACTTCTGAGCATAGTATTCTGCTTTCTTTTTGTAGAAAGTAGAGTCCCTCTGAGGGCGATTTGGTTTGCTCCTGCAGTCTGCAGCATTGTGGCCTGACTTGCCACAGTTGATACATCCCTGATTTTGGGGTGCATTCCCAACTCTGTCGCCTGACCTCTGTTGGTCACCACCTCTGTCACCTTTGTCACTTGACCTCTGTTGGTCATTCGCATCTTCTCTTCCTTGATTCCTTGGCTCATACTTCCCGCTACGATCATCTCTCCCATTGCGTTCATATCCTGACTTCTTCTGGTACCCTCTGCTGAACTATCTTGTCAATAGAGCTAATGATTTAGCTATTGAGGCCATTGTTGTCTCCTCTTCTTCTACCAACTCCTCTTCCTCACTATCAACAACTAACACCTTCTTATTCTTCTCTTTCTTCTCCTCCACAAACTTCTCCTTCTTTGGTTTCTCCTTTGCTTCTGTAGCCTTACCAACAAGTGCAAGAGGCCCACCGGTTTGAGCTTTCGCTTGAGCAATATGAGGTTCTTGGGCTGCCAGTGTTCCGTAAAGATCTGACAGAGTCCAGGTGTATAGGTCCTGATTAGTTTGTAGAGACATAGACAACTAGAGTTATTCTTCATTAAGGCTCTTTAGGAACATAACGTTGTTCTCTTCATAAGTTCTGTGAATTCCGAACTTCTTACACTTGTTAATAAGAGAGTTGAACCTATCGTATGTTGAATGCAGAGATTCTGTCGACAGAGCTTTGAATGCGTAGTAGTCGTTGATGCATTGGGCTCTGCGGTTCTTCTGAGTCTTGGCCCCTCCTTCCAGTTGTTTCTCTAGTTCCTTCCATAGGTCGTAGGCTGATTCACAAGCGTCTAGAGACTGAAAGAGGAAATTTGGAATAGCCATTATCAGAAGTCGCTTGGTTTTCTGAGCGATCTCATATTTCTCCCAGTCAGTAGTGGACCATTTGTCCTTTATCTTTGGTTTCTCGTACTCAGCAACCTCTGGAGTGTCATCTGTGGCGGGTACACATGGTACTGTGACCATGGGAACGAAAGGAGGATGGTGGATATAGTGGACCAGTTCTTTGTCAGTACCCTCAAAGAAATGAATCATTCGTATCTTCCATTGAGGGTACTCATCTCTTAGTAGAGTGGGTGGCTTGGTTAAAGAACCAGCAGTGAAGAAGTTGTTTGTGTTTGCCATTTTGAGCAGATTTGTGAATACCAGAAAAAATGAGTATGAACTGAAAGTTTTCAAATGATGTGACAGATACTTTGAAAAGAGTTTATAAGCTTTAAACCTTGAACAATGCACTAAAATGGAATGATTTAACCAACGAAACAGGTTCTGTTAGTTTACTAAGGTCAAACTGGTCGAGAATAGCAGAAAAACATAGGTTGTTTGAAAGATAAAGAACATGTCAAAATTTGTCCAAGTTTCTACCAAAAATAGTTGAAATTATTGTCAGAGAGGATCTCTTGATATAGAAAATCAAGGATGGCTCTGATACCAGTTGTTGATCCCGATATTACTCAACAGTGATGTTAATCTCTATTAGTTCGAACAAAATAAGTATGCGGAAGCGTTTTAAAGAACTAAAGAAATATTCTAGGAAGAAGAACACGCCAGATCAAATATGTGAAATGATAATAACACAAAAGTTTAACTCAATGATTCACTGTATATTGATTGATCAAGAACACCTAAGAACACCAAAGGTATGAAAATATTCTGCTCTAAACAGGTGTGTGTGTTGTGCAAAGTTAATAGAAGAGCTCAACATGAGCCTTCTATTTATACTATTTTACAGGGAAAAGCTTTAGACAAGAAGTACTAAGGGTACAAAGACATGATCGTGGGAGTGCATCATGTACAACGTTAATGTAGTGCGCCGTTTTCTGCAAAGGCTGTAACCCATCAGTGGTGGACACGTGGAATGTGCAAGGCACACCTTGTACAAATGATCTTCACGATCTTCATACAGCAGAGGCATGTGAGAGGCATGAACGTCCTTGTCTTGAACTTCAGAATTCTTCATTCTTCTAAGTCTTCTTACCACAGAGGCTCTGTCAAGTATGACAGAGGCTCTGTGGCCTTGTCCTCTGGGAGCGTCTTCTGTAGATCCTTCACTTGGATTATTACTCGGTGTCTTGATAGAGGCTTTGTCGATGTTTTCACACTTACCCTATTTTTCAAAACTTCTTTACATAGAAATTGGAGCTAACACAACCATTTCAACTTACTCATAAGACTCAAAATTCAAAAACATCTTTCAAATCAAAAGTAAAACAAAATTTAAACAAAGAGACTGTTAGTGTTTCTAAATCCCAACCTAAAGTTTTCAAGATGAAAAGAATTGATTTTTCAAAGAAAAGATATTATGATTTCATAAAAATACAAGGAAAATGGTGCTTAAAAGAAAATTATGAATGGAGAGTTAAAGTTACTTTTGTCAAATCTGTTATTGAAGCTAACAAAAAAGGACCCATTCTGATATGGGTACCTAAATCTAACTAACTATTTTTGCAGGGCTGTCATGTGTGGTTTTTAGACTCAGGAGCATCAAGACACATGACAGGTCAGAAATCTTCATTGACAAATTTCACAGAAAAAGCTGGAGGAGCAGTTAATTTTGGCAATAATAGCAAAAGGCATTTTAGAGGATTTGGTGATTTAACAAATGGAGATTTAACCATTCAAAAGGTGTTCTGTGTGGAAGGATTGCAGCATAATCTGTTCAGTATTAGTCAGTTCTTGGATAGTCTTTGTGAGAACAATTTCAACATTAGAGGATGCTTAATTCTGAGTGAGAATGGGATAAAGGTGTTTTGGGCTAAAAGACACATGGATTTATTTGTGGTCAATTTTTCAAAAATTGAAGCATTAACTTCTGTATGTCTACTGTCAAATGCATTTGCAAATGAATGTTGGTTATGGCACATAAGATGTTCCCACTTGAACTTTAAGGAATTAAGAAAATTAGTTGGCAAACAGTTGGTTAAAGGACTGCCAAAGATTAAGTTTGAAAAGGAGGCTATGTTTGCAGGATTCCTAAGCATGATTGAACCTAAGAAAGCCACTGAAGCCCTAGAGGATCCAGGCTGGAATTTAGCAATGCAAGATGAATTGCTACAGTTTACAAGAAATAAAGTTTGGAGATTGATTCCAAGGCCTGAAGGTAAATCAATCATTGGAACAAAATGGGTTTTCAGAAATAAGAAAGATGAGACAGGTATTGTTGTTAGAAATAAGGCTAGGTTAGTTGCAAAGGGATACTCACAACAAGAAGGCATTGATTATGATGAGACATTTGCACCAGTTGCAAGGATTGAGGCAATAAAAATATTCTTGGCATATGCTGCACACAAGAATTTCAAGGTGTACCAAATGGATGTCAAATCAGCATTTCTGAATGGTATACTTAATGAGGAAGTCTATGTCTATCAACCAGAAGGATTTGTTGACCCTGAGTATCCAGACCATGTGTATGTATTAGATAAAGCTTTGTGTGGTCTGAAACAAGCACCAAGAGTCTGGTATGACACTCTAACTCAATATTTGTTAGAATCTGGCTTCAAGAAAGGTAAAATAGATACAACTTTATTCTTAAACAGAGAAGGTGAGGGTTTGACCTTAATTCAGATATATGTAGATGATATCATATTTGATTCTACAAATGCATATTTATGTGAAGAATTTTCAGACATCATGAAATCCAAATTTGAAATGAGTATGATGGGAGAATTAAATTTCTTCCTTGGTCTTCAGGTCAAACAATTTCCAAATGGGATTTTCATTAATCAAGGAAAATATGTAAAAGATATTTTGAAAAAGTTTAAGATGTCTGATTGTCCTGCTATGAGAACCCCAATGGCTACTAATATTAAGTTAGATGTTGATCTCTTTGGAGTATCAGTAGATAACAAGGTATATAGGGGCATGATAGGTTCTCTGTTTTATCTGACTGCAAGTAGGCCAGATATCATGTTTGTTACATGCTTTTGTGCTAGATTTCAATCTAATCCTAAGGAATTTCATCTATTAGTTGTTAAAAGAATCTTAAGATACCTTAAAGGATCACCTGAATTGGGCCTTTGGTATCCAAAAGAAACCGATTTTAAACTAACTGCCTTCACTGATGCAGATAATGCTGGAAGCAGACTGGACAGGAAGAGTACTTCAGGTGCATGTAACTTTTTGGGAGACAAGATAGTGAGTTGGGCTTCAAAGAAGCAAAATTGTGTGTCCACATCTACTGCTGAGGCAGAATATGTAGCTGTTGCTGCTTGCTGTTCTCAAACCTTATGGATGAAAACACAACTCATGGATTATGGCTATCAGATAAACAAGATTCCCATTTACTGTGATTCAGAAAGTGCTATTGCCATAACTCAGAATCCTGTTCAGCACTCAAAAACAAAACATATTGATGTAAGATATCACTTCATTAAGGATCATGTGGAAAAGGGAACCATAGAAATGCACTTTGTGCATACAAAGTATCAATTGGCTGACTTGTTCACAAAGCCTCTTGATCACAAAAGGTTCAATTTTCTCATATGCAAGATTGGTATGCTTAATTTGACTAATTGATTATGTTTGTTATTCTTCATAAATGAATGTTTTTACCAAGTAAGATTTTCTGAGTAGTGTTCCCAGAATTCCGACTCTCTTACTCAGATGTTCTGAGTCTTGAGTTCAGAACTTATGAGACAATACTTCAGAACTCTGACTTAATTTCTTTTTAATTCTGGTAAGGTTAGTCAGATCTTCTGAATACACCTTTCAAAACATATTCATTTCTGGAAATTACAAGTGTTTCAATTAGTTATTAAGTTCTTTTTTGTTTTATCTTTTTCATATGATTCATTTACTTCTAATATGTGTTTGAGTGGATGCTTTATTCAAGGGGGAGCATTGATATTGTTCAATAATCATTCTGTGTTGTTTGAAAGGTTTGTATTCTGTTCTCATCTCAAATCATTTTATGAGGGACAAGCTTTTAATGATAATTTTTTTTCACTTGTTCAAACTACTTCTGAATCCTTAAAAAGGGTTTACAAGGTCAGCAGTTTGATTTTAAAGTTTTTTTTCCAGATATTTCAAATCATCTAAAGAGGGACAAACTTTTGATGACAAACCAATTTTAATATTTGTTCAAACTACTTCTGCGTGTTCAAAAGATTTACATCATCAGAAGTTGGATTTTTTAAATGAGTTTTTGTTACATGGGAACTCTTATGAATTGTGTACTCAGAACTTCTGAATATGCAATCTCATAATTCTGAACGTGGTATTCAGAATTTTAACTTGTGTTGAATTCTATCCCATACCACGTGTCAGCTTCTTATTCACTGACATTGCCACGTTTTAAATGAAATCTTTTGGTGGCATTACACAGCGTTTGTTACTGTTTCATTATGTCAAATAGCATTGTTAGTTGTTTAAACCCTTCAGCTTCGCGGATTTTAAATAGACCTTAAAATCCCTCATTCAAACTTTTTTTCAAACTCTAAGTTCGCAGATTGTTATCGCAAAAACTCGAGTTCATTGATTCTGTATTCTTTCAAACTCTTGTACCTCAATCATGTCTGCCTCACGGAGAACTGTCACTCGATCATTACACACTGCTATAACATTAATTGAGTCTTCGTCGGATTCGGAGAATGAGGTAATGATGCTTGAAAGAGTAGTTGCAGTAGAGGAGGTTATTGAAGGAAATTTGGTGGAGAATCAGAATGTTGAAGAGAATATAAATGAAATTCAAATGGCTGAGTCTGAGGGTGATGCTGAGCAGGGTAATGCTAATATTGAACATCAACAGAGTGCAGTACATTCTGTAATGTCTTCTAGACTTACCTCATTGGAGAGATTAGTACCTATGGATGAGTATTTGGATATTCTGGAGAATAATTGTGTTTTGGTGCATGATGTAACAAAGTTTAAGGAAGTGCCTAGGATCATCATAGAATTGTTGAAATATCATCCCTTTATAAAGTGGTTTACTTTGAAGAAGACTGTACATGTGCAATACATACAACAATGGTGGAAACATATAGAATTGCAGGGTAATGTGTTTGTATCGAATGTAGGGGGAGTTCAATTAACTTTGAACATTGGAATTCTAAGGACCATGTTGAGATTGCCAGAAGGTGATGAGTTAGAGGGAAGATTTGATTTTGATGATGAGCCTACTTCAGAGGAAATAGTTGCAGATTTTAAAAGACTTGGTTATTGTGATGAATTAAAAAATTTAAGCTCGTTCAGAAGGAACAAGTTACCTCCGATTTGGGCGTGTTTCTTTATAGTTGTCAACAAATGCTTATCTGGAAAGCATAGTTCACCAGATCAGGGGTTAAGGCAAATAATGTAGATATTTCATGGATTGGTGAAGAATAAACACTGCAATTATGCTTCTATCTTGTGGGAGGATATGAAGAATACTTTTGAAAGACATCAGAAAGCACTGAAAAGATTAACAAAGGACAAACCTCTGTCCTCAATTCCGTTTAAGAGATATTGGTAAATCTTCTTGTGGTATACACTAAGGGAGAATCCTCAAATACCAAGGCGAGCAGATGAGGAGCAAGGGCCAATCTTTTATATGGGTACAATGACATCATCTCTCAAACTTGTTAACTTTCCAGAACATAAACTGTTAACAAAAACACTTAGGTCATATATTCCAAGGGACAGTGAGATTTTAAAAGCTTATTGCACCTCTATGGGACTTGAAGAACCTCAGGTCCCTACCTATGAGGAAAACCAAGAGATGAGAGGTGAGGGGTCTAATGTAGAAAGAGAGGGGAGGATGTTCTAGGGGGAGAACATTCTCAGAGTACTGAGAGGGAAATTTAGAGAGCATGGGTAGAGATGAGATTGAAAAACAGATAGAGGGTGGTGAGTATGAGAGAATGTCACCAGAGTTAGAAAAAAGATATAACTCTGTTATAGATGATCTAAATCGGGCACCCACATCTGCTATTGGTTCACAATTCTTGGTGACTAATATTGAAAATACCACTGAGCCCATGGTAGATTTTGAAATACCCATCCCCACCCACTCAGTAGCATCTCCACGTGCTACTGTTTCAATTTCTTTAGGGGAACCATTGCTTTCTCATTTGGAGTTTGGGAATCAATCCCAACCTTCATTTCATCACATTGAGTCTGGATTGCATAGTAATGTCCTTTTTAAGCCTGAATTATCTTTTCACACAAGCACATCACAAGGAATTCGTTTTCCTGTCACAACATCCATAGACATACCTAATATTGGGTGTCAAAGATTAGATGGAAGACATGGGGAAGTGAACATCTTAAAAGATTCTTTAAAAAGTGCATCTGTTGCACTAGGTGACTCAGTGACACCTACAATCCATATGTTCCCTGAACATATGAAAACTGGATCATCTGTTGCTCCAGGGTTACCACTGTTCACTTCTGCATTTGAAACGATTCAGAATAATTATCATGGCTTGGAAAGTACAGCTCAGAACTTGGAGAATGAGGTAACTTCCTTGAAAACTGAAGTCAAGGATCTCAGAACATTGTTGGAGAATAAGGCATAATCTGTTGAAGAAAAAGTAGATGCTGTTAAAATCTCTTTGGAATCTCATCAAAAGGAGATCAAAGAGGATTTCTCAAAGTTTCAACAGGATATTATGAAAAGCATGGATGATATGAAGTCTTCTCTACTTCAAGCTTTTAGTTCAAATTTGGCTGCAGTGATAAAGCCATTGGAGGTTATACTTGGGGCTGCTGCGGTGCCAGAGTCATGTTCAACTCAGTCCTTTAAAAGAAAGTTTGATGATAATGATTCTCATGATCATCAAAAGGGGGAGAAAAGGCTAAAGGCAAGTACTGAGTTTATGGTTGTTCCAAGCAACAGTTCTGAGAAACAAAGTTCTGAAAATATGATAGAGTCAGAAGAAGTGGTAATAGAAAATACTTGTTCTGATATTGTTCTCTACACTGGAGACAATTTAGCTTCTGAGTTTGAGCAAAGCAGGATGCAAAATATATTGGCAAGGAGGATGCACAGGATGATGATAGGTGTTCTGAATTGTCAAATTGTTCCCAGATGTCTGAGAAGTGTAACTCCAATTGAATTGATGGGTGAAAAATATTGCACAGTTGGGTATCCATAAAAAATGAAGATGATGTTGCAGAACATTTCTTTGATGACTTGTCAGAAGAAGTGTATGCAAAAAGTTGCTAATTACTTTATCCCTCCAAAGTATATATATAGAAGCCCAATCATCATTCCAAGACTTGAAATGCCTATTTTAGAAGAACCAATCTGTGACTTCATTGTGAAATAGAAGAATGTTCCTTTGGCCAGAAATTATCACTATGACATCTTTCCTGAAGACAACTATTGGTCACTTTACAGCAAACAGGATGAATTTGTTGAAGTTGAACACTTTATTGATGGGTACATGGATCAAAAGCTGCAAACGGTCTACTTTGAGGCTTCTAACAGATTCAGAAAACCAGATGAAAGACTGTTCTTAAGGAAAAAGATTTTTAATGTTCTGGAGTTCCAAATAGAAGACTTTGATGACCTCAAGTATGTTAGCATTGAAGTTCTGAAAGAAGGAAATATTAAAGTCAACTTTACAAGCTTTGATTTTCACAAGCTGTTTCTAGATGATCAGATGTTCTTGGTAAAATTCTTTGAAAGTACTGAAGAAACATGGGTTGAGCTTGAATTCAGAAGGCTCTTGGGAATTTATGTCATAAATCTGTACATGTATGATTTTCAACTGGGGATTGAAGCAAGAAAGGTCAAGTGCAATCTGACCTGCCCAAACAGAAGTCCAAAGCATAATGTTAGCATTGTTGGGTTTGTTAGTGAGGGAATTGGTAATGAAGGCTTCTTTTATATAAATTCCAACAAATTTATTCTGTTCAGATTGAATGATCTAGTGAAATATAGTGATGCAACTTTGGAATTTATATTGGTGAAAATGAAAGCAAACGTTGAAGGTGTTAGAGCTTTTGTGAAAGAAAAGTGTATAAAACATGTAAATGAAAGATTGGAGTTCAGAATCAAAGTCAGAAACTGTTATGATCTGTTGCTATCAGAAGAAAATCCTAAGAAAATTCTTCACTTCGACTTTGTGTTCCCTCCATGATATCAGGTAAATGGTGTGTATGATGATATTATTGAAGAAATCTTTCCTGAAGTTGTTCTTGTTCAAGAAGATGTTCAAATGCAGGATGTTGAACAAAATTCTGAGAATTCTGAAGTTGGTTCAGAGCAAGTGCCACTTGATTTGAATGCATTGTTCTTATAATTTGAGTTACCAAAATTCTTTGAAAACAAAGTTGTCCAATATACTGATGTATTTCATGACAAGTCTCAAGACTCTCAGAGGTATTATGCAGAATGGATCAGATGCATAGGAAAGCAAAGAAATTCTGTGTATTCTGACTTCATGATCACCAGCCTCAGAGAGATATGTGTAAAAAAATTCAGAAAGAATGATTACTATGGATTTGAAGTTCTGAGAGAAGATGGAAAGGTTTACTACTTCTCTGAAGCTGGTTTTGGGAAGATTTTTGTGTTTGATTTCTATAGTTTGTATTGTCTTTTGGGAAACAAAGAAGATAGCAGATACAAGAAAGAAAGAGTGGCATTGGCCATTGTAAAGGAAGGAATGTTTCTTGCTTTGAGATGGGCTACTTATAATGATTTCCAGATTGCTTTATCTGTAGGAAGACCATGTGTTTATCTATCAAGGCCAAACACTGATCACAATCATCTGAATGTATTGAAAAGAGGATATGTATGTACATGGCCAGAACTGGGAGTCATTATGTCAAATAATCATAGTGAAAAGATGTTCTTCAGAGCTAGTGAAGTTGCCAAATATAGTTCTGGAACACTCAGATTCATAAAGAGCAACATGGAAAGAAAGCTGACAAAGGGAGTTAATGTCAAGGAAATAAAAGAGATTATTGAGAAGATTGACAGAAGACTAGCCCTGAGAAATTTGATTCTTCTGAAGTTCGTTGCTGCTTTGAAAGAAGACAATGTGGACAAGTACAAGGTTGTTTGACAAAAGGGGGAGATTGTTAGATCTGAAGTTTGTCAAAAACCTAAGTGTTAAAGTCTGAAGAGAAGACTCAGACTTCTGAGAAGGAGAACTCAGAAGTCCTGGATGAAAAGTATTTGTCAATGTGCTAAGTGTTCATATCTGATGAGAAGACTCAGACTTCTGAGAAGGAGAACTCAGAAGTTCTGAATAAGAAGAAAATGTTTCTGCGCTGAAGTGTTTAGTTCTGAGTATGCTTTGTCAGAATAGTGTTCAGAAGTTATGAACTAGTGGTTCAGAACTTATGACTTAAGACATTTTCTATCTTTGTAATTCAATTGATAGCTAACATATTAGAACACGTGTCATTGTTCTAATGGTCTGTTTTGTATATGTACTGTAGCTTTAGTATTTCCATACAATATATATAGTTGTTAGCAAACTGTAAGCTAACTAACTTTCGTATTCAGTCTTGTAATCTTTGAGAGATTTCTCTCTCTAGATCTGTACTATGTTTTTCATTGAATACAAAGCATTTGGCATCAATTCTCTATATTTTCTATGTTTGATTGTGTTCTTGATTGTTAATATTGATTGTAAGATCAATCCTGGTTCCTACACTTTTTGAGAAAAATTTCTCAAAACTTTCCTAAGTCTGGGAGGTTATCGGACAAATCATCAAGCCTAATCGCACGACACTACTTATCGGACAACATTGTGCGAGGAAAACGTTATCGGACAAGGCTTGTATGGTAAGAATGAATAGCAGTTATGTGCGACAACTATGAATGTTTGAATACATTCTTTGTCTGACAACTATGAGTACTTCAAAAATATTTTGAAGTTCAAACCCAGATTGTAAGAAAATCAATGAAAGCTCATAAAGAATCAAAACCATATACGCATTTCACTAAGATAACCCTATCTTATCATGTTTTAGCACTTATCTAACACAAAAGAATTAACTTTGATTCCAGAATATGAAAAGTCACTCTAAACTTACTTTTTCATCGAGAATTGATTCTAACAGGAAATGTAATGGATGAAATGATTGAAGAGTGATCGAAACACTAACCTGATATGAATGCGAATCGAATGCAACAACAACAGCAACAAACTCGAAATTTCGCAAATTTCAGTTTTGAAAGAGAATCACGATGTGAGAGAAGTTAGAACTAATAAAATGTTCGACAAGTCGTTCTATTTATAGAACCTAGGAGTGAATGACACGTGGCACGCAAGGATTGGTCCGACTATTGACCTGCCACGAGTCAACTTATCGTACGAAGGAGGTACGAGAAGTTCATCTTCATCGGATGAAACCTATCCGAAGAAGGCATTCAAAGTTCTTGGATAAAAGTTGTACGATAAGTGCTGATGAACAGTACTTATCGGACAAAGCTTGTACGATGAAAGCTCTTATCGGGCAAAGCTTGTACGATGAACAGTTGTTATCGTATAAAACTTGTTCGATGAGGATAGTTGTCGTACAAGGCTTGTGCGATGAACAGTTGTTATCGGATGAGCCGTGTGTGATAACTTCCTATACTTGGACATTTTTCAAAAAAATCTGACATTTTCACTTTTTCAAAAATCATCTTTTTCAAGTTAAAAGATGTCCAACTTTTAACTGGTTCTCTTCAACTGTGTTTTCAAATTATTTTGCTCCTCCTACAATGATGCATGAGATTTTGAAAAATAATTTTCCATCAAGTAGGGTTTGCTTAAAAAAAAGTTGAGTTTAGAAGACTTACCTTATCTTCATAGATCTACACACAAATTGATCAAACACATGTATGGATATGTGTATATGCTCCCCCTCGACAAATGATCAATTCTTTTTCTTGTCTCCCCCTAAACACATGCAAACACACATCAAACCGCACAAAGAATATGAAATGATAGAAATGAAGTTTATACGGTAAAGAAAGAATAAAGTTGAAATAAACTTTGTAAAATACTGAAAGACATGAAATTTTGAAAGAATCATAATAAGGATTCAATTAGATGAAAATTATTATTCTTGAATCAAGTTGTAAAACTTGAATGACTAATAAGAAATTTTCAAATTATTAAATGAAAATTATGAATAATCAAACTTTCATATTCAACATGTCTAGCTTTGAAATCAGAAACTTGAATCGTTTCGCATCCAAAGCCTTTTTAAAAAGATCAGCAAGTTGAAATTCAGTAGATACAAAATAAAGTTTAACTGTACCTTTTTCAACATGGTCCTTGATAAAATGATACCGTATGTCGATGTGCTTTGTCTTCGTGTGTTGGACCGGATTGAAAGAAATAGCAATCGCGGACTTGCTATCACAATAAATAGGAATTTTCTCATACTTGCATCCGAAAACATTAGTTGAGTCTTCAACCAAATAACTTGCGAACAACAACTTGCGGCAGCAACGTATTCAGCCTCTGCCGTAGATGTCGAAACACAGTTTTGTTTCTTCGAAGCCCAACTCACTAATTTATCTCCCAAGAATTGTACATTTCCGGTTGTGCTTTTCGATCCATTAAACTTCCACCATGATCCGCGTTAGAATAAGTTGTTAGCTCCTATCCCGTGCCTTTCGGATACCATAGTCCAAGATATTGCGACTTTCAAATGTCTGAAGATGCGCTTGACTGCTCCGAGATGAGATTCCTTCAGATCATCCTGAAATCTTGCACATAAACATGTAGCAAACATAATATCGAGATGACTTGAAGTTAAGTACATGAGTGATCCGATCATACCTCGATAAATCCTTATATCTGTTTTCTTACCATTTTCGTCTGGACCAATCTTGGAACCTGGTGCCATAGGTGTTCCAGTTGATGTACAATTCTCCATTTGGAATTTCTTCAAAATATCGAATATGTATTTGGATTGGTTGATGAAGATTCCCGTTGAGAATTGCTTCACTTGCAATCCGAGAAAGAAGTTGATCTCTCCCATCATGCTCATCTGGAACCTAGTCACCATGATGTAAGAAAACCATGTACACAAACCAGGGTTAGTCGAACCGAATATAATGTCATCTACGTAAATCTATCAACAATGATTTCACCTTCTTCACGCTTAATGAATAATGTCATGTCGATTTTACCTTTGTCAAAGCCTTTTTCAAGTAGAAAGGTTGAAAGAACTTCATACCACGCACGAGGGGCTTGTTTCAGTCCATACAAGGCTTTACCCCGAATGTAGACATGATTTGGATGTTTCTTGTCGACGAAACCTTCTGGTTGAGACACATATACCTCCTCCTTAAGAACGCCATTCAGAAAAGCTGTTTTCACATCCATCTTATAGACGGTGAAGTTCTTGTAAGCCGCAAAAGCTAGAAAAATCCTTATAGCTTCAATTCTTGCGATCGGAGCATATGTCTCATCATAGTCGATGCCCTATTGCTGACGATATCTTTTCGCTACAAGTCTGGTTTTGTTACGAACGATTATTCCATCTTCATCCTTTTTATTTTTAAAGACCCACTTGGTACCTATGATACTTTTATCCGCTGGACGTGGAACTAGCCTCCAAACTTTCAACGCTTCAAACTGGTTTAGCTCATCTTGCGTAGCTATCACCCAATCTGGATCATTTAGAGCCTCAGAAACCGTTAAAGGTTTAATATTGCTCAATAAGATCGCAAATAAACACTCATTTGCCGTAGCCATAAGGGCTGGCGAACGCGTTTGAACTGGTGAATCTGGATCACCTATTATCTGATGAATAGGATGAGCCTTTGTCCACTTTGTTGAGTGTGGGTGTGGAACATATGATGTTTGAACATTGTCAAGAGAAGCATTTGTCTCTTCATCAGCTAATGGTACTTCTACTTCAGTACTTGGAATTTTCGGAGGAATGTCAGGAATGTCGATAGACGGGATTGATATTCCAGAAGATTTAGGTGGTTGCTGAGGAGTATTTGTAACATTGACTGAAGAGCTAACATTATGTGTTGAATCTTTCACATTTATGAGAACATATTGTTGTGTAGGATTGACAGTTGGTACATAAGTTTCTTGAACAGGAGAGGAAATATCAATCGTTGTTGATTGATTTGCATCTGTATCAGTAGTAGGAATGACAGCGGATTTGTTGTAGATGCGGGTTTCTTCCTGTTAAGAACATCAAACGATTTATAAGTACCAAAATATTCATCATAAAAGTCTTCAAACAAATAATCAAGATCAGTTAAATGAGATTTAGAAGATGAGGGTTGATCCTGATTCGATTTTGGAACAGGTTCTGAACTGAATTGTTCAGAAGCTAATATTCCGGTGATCATGGGTTGTTAACTGTTGTGATTAGAAGCCATCACGTTATGCTAATCAAACTTCACATTCACACTCTCAATTATTGTTCTGGACTGCTTCAAATAGATACGATATGAAGCTGCGGAGAAAGCGACAAATCTTCCATCAATTGCTTTCGGACTGAACTTGTTATGATTCTCCTTGTCATTCAATACAAAGCATTTGCAACCAAATATATGAAAGTGCTTTATGTTTGGCTTCTGGTTGTTCATTATCTCATAAGGAGTTTTACTGAACCGGCGATGAATGACAGAACGATTCTGAGAGTAACATGCAGTTGCGAGAGCCTCAGCCCAAAGGAATAATGGTAGATTTGAGTAAACCAACATAGTTCTTGCAGATTCGACTAACGTTCTGTTTCGTCTTTCTACAACACCACTCTGTTCAGGAGTTCTGGCCACAGAAAATTGTTGAATAATCCCATTCGATTCATAGAAATCTCCCTAGATTCTGTTCTTGAATTTTGTGCCATTGTCCGAACGAACAGTTTTAACTGATATTTGCATATTGTTTTGAGCTGACTTGATGACGTTGATCAAATTTTCTCGAGTTTTATCCTTTGACTGAAGATACTTAACCCATGTGTAGCATGAAAAATCATCAACTATCACCAATACGTACTTTCTACCACTAATACTCTCAGTCCTCATGGGCCGTACAAATAAACATGAATTAATTCCAATATGCTCTTTGTCGTAGGTTCAGGTTTTGGTTTATGAGGAACTCTTTTCATCTTACCTTTCTCGCAAGCATCACACAGATTTTCAGCACCAAACATCAACCCTGGAAGACCACGAATTAGATCACCTATTACTAGCTTCTGAATATACCGAAAATTCAGATGTGACAGTCGTCGGTGCCATAACCAGCTTTGTTGAACTGAAGCCTTAGATAGAAGACACACTTCATTTTCAGGTTTTACCGTAGACAGATTAATCGTATAAAGATTTGACTTTTGCGTGCCAACCAAGAGTTCTTTCCCTTCTTCAGTTCTGACACAGCATCTTGTTGCTTTGAAATTCACTTCCAAATCTTTATCACAAAACTGTCCAATGCTAAAAGGATTGTGTCCTAGTCCTTCCACATAGCTCACCTTCGTAATTGTTAGCTTGTCTTGTACAATATCTCCAAATCCCTTAATTGGAGCAAAATGATGATTACCAAATCTTACTCGGCCGCAATCTTTCTCAACAAAATTTGTCAACATATCTCTTTGGCCGGTCATATGCTTCGAACATCCAGAATCTAGATACCATAAATTATTTTTCTGCAATCAACCAGATTAAACATTTTTAGGTACCCATTTAAAGATGGGTCTTTTTTGGTTAGTTGCTTGAGATACCTTTTTGGAAAATGGTGATCTCTTTTTCTTTGAAGCACTAGTTTTATCAAGCTCGTTTGGAATATGATATGAATTAAACCAACAACAAGAACCAGGTCTAGCAAACATTTTATTACGACCACAAGCAGAACAAAAACATTATTCATTTGAAAATTTCAACAATTGGGTGTTTGAGTAACGCTTGTAAGAAGTTACAAGATGTCCTTTATCACTAGTACCAAATTGTTTCTTATTTGAAAAACAATTATTTTTTACATTCTGCTTGGTCGGTAAAGAATTCTTTTGCTTTACCCGCCATTCTTGCTTTCCATTCTTCTCATTCACATAATTATCTGAAAAATCAGAAAATTTAGAGTCAGAAAGTTTAGAACTATGAGAAGTGTTTTTCTTTGACTTTTTATTCTTCTTTCTTTTCTTTAAGGGCTGTTAAGAAATTTTCTTCGTATTTGAACATTCTCCCTTACAGAAAGTACTAGAAGGTTGTTCATCTTTCAAAATAAAGTCTTTATGGTCTGGAAGTTTCTTTGAATAATCAAACTCACAAGCTTTCCCTTTATCACTAACCACAGGCTTTGATTTCTCTTTAGAAATAGGGTTAGGTTTAAAATCCTCAGAATCATAATCTGAATCAACATTATGCAATTCAAAATACTTTTTAGAAGAAGAATTTTCAGAAGTGAACCACGTTTGAAAAGCAAATTCTTTTCTTTCTTTTGTCAAAGCAATTTCCAATTCATTTACATCTTGAGAAAGATCATTTATTTTCTCTTCATAAGATTGTCTTTCAACTTCAAAAATGACTTTCTCGTTCTCGAATTGTTCACGCTCAAGATTGAAAACTTTCTCCACATCAGATATCTTTCTTTCATTTGTAAAATTATTTCTTTCCTTTTCTAAACCATTTTCCAATGTCTTTACATTTTGAGAAGTTCACAAATCGTTTCTTCAAGAAGTTTGCTTTCCTTTGTAAAATTTTCTTTTTCACTTTCAAATTGGTTATGCTCCAAGAGTAAAGTTTTCTCAAGATCCGACACTTTCTTAGAAAGTTGGAAACACTTTTGATTGACTTTTTCTTTTGCATCAAAAGAACTTTTGGATGAATCTGAAAACTTTTTAATTAAAGATTTTTCATGAATATCCTTTTCTTTTTCTTATTCGGTCTTGAAACTAGAAGATAGTTCCTTAAAGCTATTTGAGTAAACAACTGAAAGAAAGTATTTTTCAAGCTCAAATTTCATCCTTTGTTCTAAAATAGAATCTTCAAGTTCACAGATTCTTCCTTCTAGAACCAAAGGTGGAACATATCTTTTTGCTTCAAAAGGTTTTTCACTATTAGGTTTGTTAGGTCTAGAGTTTTGTCAAAAACACAAGTGTTGAGTGCTGAGTAAGAAGACTAAAGAAGACTCAGAAGACTCAGAAGACTCAGAAGTTCTGAGTAGAAGACTCAGAAGTTCTGAGTGAGAAATCTCAAAAAGATTCTAAGTGTTGGATTATGACTAGAAGGTTCAGAGTTCTGAGTAGGAGACTCATAACTTCTGACTATGAAGACAAATGTTCTGAAGCGCTTATTCAGAAGTATGTTCAGAATTCATATCTTGGGATATTCTCTGTTATATTCAGTTACTAATTAGGACACGTGTAATTGTTCTATTAGTCTGTTTCTTATATGTACTGTAGCTTTAGCCTTTCTTATACAGTATATATAGGGGTTAGCAAAGGTTAGCTAACTAACCTTTTGGATAACTCTTTACGCATAAATTTGTTAGATCTATTGAGAGGGAAATTCATTGTAATATCTTGTAATTCACAGATTGTTAATAAATCATATGACCAGTTGCTGTGAATACGATCTTAATTGTTCATATTTGATTGTAAGAGTGTATCCTAAACTTTCAATTGGTATCAGAGCCAATCAACAAACAAATTCATTCGAGATCATGTTCGTGTTCTTGAAGATTTCTTGATCAATTCGTCAATTGATTCCGCTGCTACTAGTAATTCTTGAATTCTTAGTAATTCTTGAATTCATTCTACATTTGTTCAAGAAATTCGATTTGTCTTTCTGTTGAATCGATTCAATTCAATTTTACAATCAAGTCATCCAAAGAATTTCTCTCTATGCTGATTAATTTTCGAAATTAAACAGAGATCACAGGTATGTTTTCAAAATTCTTGATTGGTTTCTTGATCAAAGTGATTATATCTGTTGCATGTTGATTAGTATTCAAATTTTTGGTTTGAAAAGAAGATTTCATTAATTCATGTACTCTAACTGTTTGATAAAATGCATGTGACAGATTTGATTAGTTCTTGCATATTCTAGATCTGTGTTGATTCTCAGTTTTGATCAAAATTCATAGTTGATATTTGAATTTTTCATTTCATCATGCCTGAGGTTGTTGAAGTTTTTGTGAGACCTGCAAGTTCTATAACCAGCTCAGACAATTTAAAAAAGTTAAGTCCTGTAAAAGCAAAAGAAACAATTTCTGAAACAAAAACTGAGATTGCTCATTTAAGCAAGATTGCTAATCTTCAAGCAAAACAAGATGAAAATACAAAAGTTATAAAGATTTTGCAAAAAGAGAAATCTGATTTTCTAAAGGATTTTGAAAAGGTTCAAGAAAACATAAAGTTGTTAGAAAAAGAGAATGTTGATTTGAAAGAGAAAATCAATTTTGAAAGAAAGATGTTGACAGATTCTAAAAATAGAATCAAATCATGTGAAATGAAAAATTGTCAACTCTTGAAACAGATCTATGATTTTGAACAAGTTCTTATACTTGAAAGAGTGAAATTTGAGAAAGAGAGAAGAGACTTTCAAACTGAGAGGAAAGGTTTTGAAACAAAGTCTGTTGAATTATCTTTGAAAATTTCTGATTTGGAGAAAATTCTTGCAAAAGAAAGAAAAGAGTTTGAATGCAAGAAAAATGTTTTTCAAAAAGAAAAGAATGGTTTTGAGAAAAAGAAAACAGGAATGTTAAATGAGTTTTCTGTAAAAATAAATGAGTTGGAGAAAGAGTTAGAAGATGGAAGGAAAGAGACTGAAAAGAAGAAGGTAAATGGCTTTAAAGAAAAATGCTTAAAAGATGAGTTTGAGAAGGAAAAGAAAGTTTTTCATTTGGAGATAAGGAGGCTTATTAAGAAATTATTTGATTTATCAACTAAAATCATGATAGAGAAGAAGTCCAAATCTGATTTGCAGTCAAGGTTTGATTTGTATGTTAAAAAGTTTAGGGAATTTGAAACGAAAGTTGTTGACAAATCAAATCATAGTTCAAAAGATCAGATTCGTTCTTCTAATCTGTTTTATGATTCTGCTATTGATAAATCTTATAATTGTTCTTTTAAAAAGATAAAAATGGAATGGAGAGTTAAAGGAACAGCTTCCAAGAAAGAAGTGTCAAAATCAAAGGTTCCTAATTCAAATGTCAAGAAGAACAATACAATTCAAAGAAAATCTTTTGTTAAACCTGATGTGATTTATTCTGTAAATCAATTAGTCAGAATTGCACAAAAGAAACTTTGTTGTTCATATTGTGGGACTAATGATTTTGTGAACAAGAATTTTATTCAGCACTGGTATGGTTCTTATAGAATATCTGCATATGCCACTGCACCTAACAAACCTGGACCCAAGTTCATATGGGTACCAAAGACAACTTAATCTGTTTTGCAGGTTATTCATGTGTAGAGCTGAATGATAATACTGACACATGACTTAAAACCAATGCTGTGCTTAAATTGAGAATTTTGACTTTTGGATAATTCGGTCCAAAACTCGATCTGAATGTGATTATGGATTTCTGATTCATACAGATCAATTTGTTGATTTTGAAGATTTTTTTGAAAAAGTTCTGTTTACTGTGGGGTTATCGAACTCATAGTTGTGGGTGTTTTTAGTAGAAAACATTCTCCAGAGAATGTGTTCAGAATCACATTTTGAGCAACCCTGCAAATTTTGGTTGAAAAATACTGATTTTTGAGCAAGTAATGGTGATTTGAAGTTCAGAATGTTCTAAAATCACAAAATCCAAACATTTTTCTAAGGCATTTTCTCTGGATAGTTTTATCAGAATTCTGACTCTGTTACTCAGAAGTTCTGACTCTACTACTCAGAATTCTGACTCTACTACTCAGAATTCTGACTCAACTAATCAGAATTCTGACTCTGATACTTAGAATTTTGAGCAAGTGACTCAGAATTCTGACTCTTCTAATCAGAATTCTGACTCAACTACTCAGAATTTGGATTTTTGATATCTAATGAGGAATCATCGTAGATGATTACCAAAATCTCTTGATTTTGCAGAATTATCTTGATTTCAGAGGAAGTATTGACTCAAAATTTGACCTGATTGTTTCAAGATAAAGTTCAAAACCCGTGCTTCAACGTTTTAAGGTTTTTGAACATATCAGTTCAAAACCCGTACTTAAATGACTATGGCTTCTGAATAATTCAGTTCAGGACCCGTACTTCAGAGACTAAGACTTCTAAACAAATCAGTTTAGAACTCATATTTCTCAGGTGATATCCTTAACTGTCATATTTTTATGTTTCAGGGAACTGTTGATCCAAACCCTCAGTGATTTGATAATGACCCTATCTTAAATACTTAGTGAAAATTGTAAGTAAACAATATGTATCAGAGTTTCACTATCGCTGATAAGTACTAAGATCTTACAGTACTGCTGATAGGAACTCTCGCACTTTTAGATTAAACATTCAGCGAACACTGTTCACCATATCGCTGAGTCTGTTCAGTCCTTATGGTGATCGCTGATAAGTTAGTTGTTTACTTATGATCCCTGAAGACAAGATTCACATCAACAAAGGTTCTACGCTGAAGTCGAAGATCAAGCTCAAGAACCAGCGACAAGTCTCCTAATGAACTGATGCGGATCAGCGAAGACTCAGATTTGTCCACTCAACGTGAAGTATCAAGTACAAGACTTCAGCTATCGCTGAACTTTATCATTCGCTGAATAGTAAATGATAATCGCTGAATCAACGAAAGCTGATCATGAAGTCCTCCGTACAAAGTACTTTTGTCTTAACCTCCCTTGCACGCCACCGTTCGAAATGTCAGAAAAGAACCTCCGAAAATCTGAAATCGTACAACCACTCTGATACTACACTGTTCATTCATGCGGCTACTAAGGTTGTCAACAAAGGTCAATGACATGCAACCAATCCGCTGATGACACGTGTAAAGTGTATACTGAATTGCATTAAATGCATGCAGTATATAAAGAGATGAACTCACTTCATTTGAAGTAACTTGCTAACTCTGGACAAGTTCAAATCTCTCAAGATAGGATTTTATTAGTAATCTCCTTATCTTTCTTAGTGCAAGAAAACCTTAGTGTTCCAACTTGTTTAGATTTAGGTTTATCCTTAATCTTGTTTCCGCAACAAGCTGTAAATTGTTAATGATTTATCAATAAACAATTTAGAAAAGTAAAATAGTGTGTTTGTATTCAACCCCCCCCCCCCTTCTACAAACTTGTTTAGGCCTTTCGGGACCAACAAGTGGTATCAGAGCAGATTTGTTTAATCTCATAAACAAGATCTAATCTAAGATATTTCTCTTCCTAGCTATTATCTGAAAATGGCCAACTCAAACACAAACACTCACTATATTGACAATGGTTCTCTTGCAAAACCCCCTAGATTTTCCAGAGATAACTTCAACTTATGGAAAAATAGGATGACACTCTTCTTAGAAGGTGTAGACCCTACTATACCTTACTATCTTGAAAACGGCCCACACATCCCTGTAACAATTGATCCTTCCGTTCCATCCACTGCAACTAGAGCTGCTATTCCAGAAAGGCTGATTCCAAAGGAAATCCATCATTGGACCGATGAAGACAAGAAGAAAGTGGCTATAGATACAAAAGACAGATCCATACTATCCATGGCCCTTCCTGACGAAGTCTACCATTCCGTCATGAACCTGAAATCCTCAAAAGCCATGTGGGACACAATATGTGTTCAGTATGAAGGAACGTCTGAAGTCCAGGATTCAAGAAAGATCAACCTGGTAAGACAATACGAAAGCTTCATTTCTGGTAAGAATGAAACTCTCTCTGAAGTACATCAACGTTTTAATTGCTTAATTATAGATCTAAAAACGGTTGGTAAGGAATATTCTAACTTTGAAGTGCTGACAAAGTTTTTAGAATGTTTACCTGAAAGCTGGGACAATTATTCCATGTGTCTCAAGCTGTCAAAAGATCTAAGATCAATGACACTTGCTACCTTATATGGCACATTGCTGAATCATGAGCAATCTAGCCATCTTAAGAAGAATCTTGTAAAAGATTCCAAAAGCACCCCTGTTGCTTTAATCTCAGAGGAACCTTCTACTCAGCGACCCGTGGTCACTATCACTGAGTTAGAAAGTAACTCTGAAAGGTCATCAGATTCTGATTCTTCAGATGATGAATCCTTGGCTCTCCTAACTAAAAAGTTCAGGAGATTCGCCAAGAAGAAAATGTTTAGAAAGAACAAAACTCTTTCTATAGCTGACAAGCCTAAGTCATCAGCTTTTGTTGATAAGGCTAATGCTACTTGTTTCAACTGCGAAAAGACAGGTCATTTCGCTAACGAGTGCAGGTCAAAGAAAATCATGAGACCTTCAGCTTTTACAAAGAAATCCTTTGTTCCAAGGAATAAAGACGACAAATACTTAAAGCTGAAGGAGAAGTATGCAAAGCTGAAAAGCTTTAAGAAGAAGGGAAAAGGCCTGATGGCTGACTATGATTGGGCTGCTTCTGATGAAGAAGCCTCATCATCTGATTCTGAAGATGATGAAGCAAATCAATGTCTCATGGCCAAGATTGAAGAAGAGGAAGAAAGTTCAGACATTCCCTCCACTTCAACATCTGCCATTCAGGTATCACCTTCCTTCTTTACCAATATTGTAAATATTGATGAAGCTGATAGTCTCCGTAAAATCGAACTACTGACTAGAAGTTTATACGAAGCCATGAACGGCAAAGCTGTGGTTGAAAACCAAAATCTTGATCTCGCTGAAAAGCTTAAAAGTTGCCACCTTCAAATAGAAAAGCTTTCTAAATTTGAAGAAGATTTTAAAGATCAAGTCCATTTAAATCAGCTAGTCAAAATCGAACGAGCGGAAGCTATCGCTGCATTAAAAGCTGAACAAGCTACTGTTGAAGGATGGTGTAATTCTTCAACAAAGATCACTGAGATAATTAAGGCTCAGATTCCTCTGAGTGATAAACGTGGTCTGGGTTATAAATATGATACTCCAATACCAACCACTGAACGTTCAATGCTTAAATTTGGAACGTTCGTATCCTCAATAGCTGACACTTCTTCATCTCATTACTCCTCGTCGGTTACACCAATCCCTGAGGAAACTCCTACCTCAAAAGGTAAGGAGAAAATGGTTTATTCAAAACCTACCTCTGTCTCTAAAGACAAAGGTAAAGGAATTGTAATTTATCAAAATCCTTAGAAGGGTACTTTAGTACCTAAGCTGAATGCTTCCAAAGCCTTAGTGATTCATTCATCTGGTTCTAGAAATCAGACCTCTGGATCAGTTCAGCGACCTACTCCTAGACTCAGAGTAGATGTCCTTGGTAAGAAATCTGAAGAACTGAATGTTCGTCCTATTTCAAAAACCAATAGTATACTTGGTGCTGGCACTTCTAATTCCAAATTAAAAGCTCAGCACTCAAGTGGTCCTAGAACTAATTTTAGTTATAGGAAATGTTATCTCTGTGGACTTACCGATCATATTGCAAGTAAGTGTCCCACAGCCACCAAAGCTGATAAGATAGCTAAGGTGAAGATAGCACCCAAGAAGACCAAACCAGTTGCAAGTCAGGTCAAGGTGACTCCTACCTCTGAGGTCAAGAAATTGACCAAAGTGAAGAAGGACAAAGCTGAATCTTCAAATGCTGCGAAGACTGCTGAACCCATTCCAACCTCTTCCACTGACAAACAAGTATACATGGCGAAGTGGGTACCCAAGCAAAACTAATCTTCCTTTGTATTGCAGGTTAAGAAGGGTATCTGGTATCTCGATAGCGGATGCTCTAGACACATGACTGGAAAGAAAAGCCTGCTCGCTGAATACAAGGAAGAGAAGGGTCCCTCTGTGACTTTCGGTGGAAATGGAAAAGGACACACCCGAGGGTATGGTGTACTTTCAAATGGTACAACATCCTTCAGAAGAGTCGCATATGTTGAAGGGCTGAAGCATAATCTTCTGAGCATCAGTCAGCTTTGCGACATGGATAACAAAGTGATTTTCACTAAGGAATCCTGCTTTGTCTTTGACAAAAAGGAGAAGATAGCTCTCAGCGGTTATCGTTTGGAAAATGTTTACGTTATAAACATGGACTCAACAACCACTGAGAACTCCTGTTTCTTCTCAAAGGCATCTTCTGATGTCAACTGGCTATGGCACAAGAGGCTCTCACATCTCAACTTCAAGACACTGAATACTCTTTCATCCAAAGAGTTAGTCACTGGTCTACCTCAACATTCATACGCCAAAGAATCCTTATGTTCAGCGTGTGAAAAAGGGAAGCAGACCAAGGCAAGCTTCAAGTCCAAGCAAGTTTCCTCAGTGTCATCTCCTCTTCAACTACTCCATATGGATTTGTTTGGCCCCGTTAACAAACAATCCATCGCTGGAAAGAAATATACGCTGGTCATAGTTGATGAATTCTCTCGTTACACATGGGTAATGTTTCTCCGTTCTAAGAGTGACACCCCTGAAGAACTCATCACCTTTGTTCGAAAAATGGAAACTCTGAACAATATGACTGTTCGCTCAATAAGGAGTGATCATGGAACTGAATTCAAAAACAGTTCTCTTGATTCCTTCCTTGAGAGCAAGGGTATTTCTCACAACTTTTCGTCAGTGAGAACACCACAACAAAACGGAGTCGCTGAAAGAAGAAATAGAACAATTATTGAAGCTGCACGTTCAATGCTCAGCGATTCTCACCTGCCTACTCAGTTTTGGGCAGAAGCTGTCAACACGGCTTGTTTTACGCAAAACAGGTCGCTGATAGTCAAAAGATTCAAAAAGACAGCCTATGAACTTTTTCATGGGAGAAAGCCTTCAATCAGCTTTCTTCACATCTTTGGTTGTCAGTGTTTCATACTGAACAACAGAGATGCCCTTGGAAAGTTTGATCCTAAGGCTGATGATGGAATCTTTCTTGGATACTCCTCAGTTTCCAAAGCCTTCAGAGTCTTCAATCGAAGAAGACAAACTGTAGAAGAAACTATTCACGTCACGTTTGACGAATCCCGTTCAGCGAACTCTAAACCGAACGCTGATACAGAAGAACTGAATCAATGGATGTTTTCTCATCTTGGTGATTCAGAAGATGTTCCCACTACTCATACTCATACAACTGAAAATGATGGTCCTACTATCATTCCCAATATGCAGAATAGTGAAGCTGAAACATCTTGGGTCTCAGCTGTTCCTATAAACACTATACCCGCAGTTGATCCAAATGTCTCAGAAATTCCATCTATTTCTCAGCAATCAGTGAATGAAGTGACAAATGCAAGCATTCCTCTCTTAGCTGATAATCCAGAAGTAGCTGAAGCCTCATCTTCAGTTTCTCCAGTTCAGACTGAGTCAGCGACGCATGCTCCGGCTCAGCGATGGACTGTAAATCACCCAATCGATCAAATTCTTGGTGATCCCAACGCTGGTATTCAGACTCGTAGAAGTGCAAGTAATATTTGTTTATTTGTTAACTTTATTTCTCTAACTGAACCAAAGAAAATAGATGATGCCCTCAGAGATCCAAACTGGGTCAGCGCTATGCAAGAAGAGCTGACTGAATTCGAAAGAAACAAAGTTTGGAAACTTGTTCGGAGACCAACTGACAAAACAGTGATAGGCACTAAGTGGGTCTATCGAAACAAGTTGGACGAACATGGTACTGTAACTCGCAACAAAGCTCGTCTTGTTGCTCAGGGATACAGACAAGAGGAAGGCATAGATTATGACGAAACCTTTGCTCCAGTAGCAAGACTTGAATCTATTCGTCTTTTCTTAGCATATGCGGTACACAAAAACTTCACTGTACATCAAATGGATGTTAAGTCAGCGTTTCTAAATGGAAAGCTGAATGAAGAAGTTTATGTGGAACAACCTCCAGGATTCTCAGATCCTAAGCGTCCAGGTTATGTTTATAAGCTGGATAAGGCACTTTATGGCTTGAAGCAAGCTCCTCGTGCATGGTATGACACTCTTTCTACTTATCTCCACCTTGAAAAATTTGAGAGAGGTAAGATTGACAAAACTTTGTTTTTTAGAAAAATAAAAGGTCATATCATTTTAGTTCAAATATATGTTGATGACATTATATTTGGTTCTACTAACCCTGAGCTTTGTACTCGTTTCGCTGATAGAATGAAAGATGAGTATAAAATGAGTATGATGGGTGAACTAACATATTTCCTTGGTCTTCAGATTAAGAAAACTGAAAAAGGAACTTTTATAAATCAGGGAAAGTATGTTAAAGATATGCTGAAGAAATTCGACTTAACTGAAAGTTCAGCTATGAAAACCCCTATGGCACCACCGCTGATACTTGATAAGGACACAAAGGGTGTTCCTGTCAATGTCACGTTGTACCGTGGGATGATCGGATCACTACTGTATCTTACAGCTAGCCGACCCGATATTATGTTTGCAACATGTCTGTGCGCACGATATTAAGCTGAACCTAAGATATCTCATATGAAAGCTGTAAAGCGAATCTTTCGATATCTTAAGGGTACAGCGAATCTAGGTCTTTGGTATCCCAAAGATTCAGGATTCGATCTAACCGCCTATTCAGACAGTGATTTTGCAGGTTGCAAAATGGATAGGAAAAGCACTACAGGAGGATGTCAGCTCCTGGGTGGAAAGCTGGTAAGTTGGACAAGTAAGAAGCAAAACTCAGTGTCCACTTCCACAGCTGAAGCTGAGTATGTAGCCGCTGGAAGCTGCTGTTCTCAAGTCTTGTGGATGAGAAATCAACTACTAGACTATGATCTTCAGCTCTCCAAAATTCCAATCTATTGCGACAGCACAAGTGCCATCGCTATAGCAAACAATCCAGTGCTACACTCAAAGACAAAACACATAGAAATCAGATATCATTTTATCAGAGATCATGTGATGAATGGTGATATAGAACTTCATTTTATCCCAACTGATTATCAGTTAGCTGATTTGTTTACCAAACCTCTTGATGAGACAAGATTCAACTTTCTCATCAGCGAGCTTGGAATGCTGAACTTTGAAGGATAAATCTTCAGCGGTTCACATTTAATCAGCGATACGTTTATACATTCTTGTATAGGCTCTCGGATAAAATAAACTTGTACAATCCATTTCATCATCTTCTCTCTGAATAAATTTGGTTAAACTGATATCAAGGTATGTTTTCTCTCTCTGACAAAACGCATGAAAATGCAAGATTTCAAATTCTTTCATCGCTGAATATCTCTTCCTTAACAGCGATATTTTGAAATTTCTTAAAACCCTCACTGATATTTCTATTCAGTGCTTCATATTTTCCAAAGAGTCCCTGAGTTTTTCTTTCAAAACCTCTGTAAAGCCCGTACCCCGGTATGTAATTTCTTTTATTAATTCTTTTCTTTTAAGTTGGATTTAATGTGGTTTCCATTAGCGGGGTTAGTCGAACCGGACCAAAAAGTTAAATGAGTCAACCTTTTTGGGGTTTTGCAAGGAAAGGAAAGTTGAGGGGCTAATTGGGGCATTTCACCAAAGTTTGGCAAGGGATCAGCCAAGAGACCCTCCCTTCCTCTTCCCCTTCGGTTTCATGCTAGTAACTCCCCAAGAACCCTTTAGTCATTCCCCCCTCCCCCTTTTGGTGGTGTTCGGCCGAGAGAGAGGGAAACCGGAGAGAGAGAGAGAGGGAAATCGAGAGGGAAAGGGAGTGTGGTCGCCGGCGAGAGGAGAGAGAGGGAGAGTGTTCTCCGGAGAGTGAGAGACGCCGGGAAGGAGAGGAACGCCGCTGCTTGCTACCGGAATCGAGAAGAAGGAGGAGTTGCAGCGAGGTAATCGTTCGTTTTCCTTTCCGTGTCTTTTCGTTTTGTTCGTCGCGAGAATACCGCCAGCCACCACCACCGCCGGAGGCGGCAGTGGGTGGTGCATGGTTTTGTTCAGCCCATGTTAACCCTAATTCAGTAAGTCATGTTTCTTCATGGGTCTGTTTGGATTAAGATAACTTATTGGGTTCAAGTTCAAAAGTTATCATTTTATGTAAATCGTGCAGTTTCTGCCCTGTTTTGTATAAGCTATATCTTCTGTTAGGAATGTCGGATTGGGATGGAACTGGTGCCAAAAGTTCCCATTTTGAGTCTAGTAACTTTTATATGTTTTGTGGAAAAACCAGTTCGGGCCATAGCTAGTGTCAAATTGCTATTTTATACGGACAGGTCCTGTTTTAGCTGCTCTGAGAGGTGTTTTTGTAAAATTCATATAGAGTGCTAGGAATATCGTTAGGACGCATGCGATACGTCCCTGGAACCGTAAGACATTGAACTTCCTGAATGTGGAATTAGATTTTTGGTTTGATCAGTTTAGCAGGGGTAAAATGGGTCCCGAACAGACCTGCGTTTTTAGTATAAAAGCTGGATTTTTAGTTTTGTTAAACTAGTAAAAGTGTCGTGAGTTGGGACCTTCCGTTGACGTTCTTAGTGCGTATTTAGGTGGGAAAAAGTGAGGAAGGTTGACGTACTGGTGTTGCGGCTCGGGAGCGCGTCGCGTTGTTTTGAGGTGAGTTCTCTCACCGCGTAGTTAGGAATTTCATGCATATCGTTATTTTGTGCTACGTGTTATTACGTGTTATTACGTGGTTACGTGAATTAGTTGGGATGTGATATCTAGTTGTGATCTGTTGAATGTGTATGTGAATTATGTATGCTTGTTTACACCTCAGTGGGACTGGGGGGCTCGGTGGGACTGAGCTTGTATCAATGTCTTTACTCGGTGGGACCGAGGGCTCGGTGGGACTGAGCTTGTATCGATATATTTTTGGTGTGCTCGGTGGGACCGAGGTTCGTATTTATACGCTAATTGTTATGTGGATTTATATCCGTGGTGATGGTGATGTTGCCTACTGGCGAGTAGGGGCGATATACGTGGGGTTGCTACCTGCGTGTGTGATAGGATTCACTAAGCTTTTAGCTTACCCTTTTCCCAATATGTTGTGATTTCAGGTGCGAGCGGCAGTCGGGCTTGACGGTACACACACTAGGCGCGAAGTGTCAAGAATTGTTTAAGATTCATTTCCAAACCTTTGGATTTTATTTTATGAAATTTCCGCTGCATAAACTTTATTGACTGTTCGAGTTAACGACGTTAACTTCATTTGAGTTACGAATTATTAAATTGTGATTGTTTTATAATGAAATGCATGTTTTTAAAATTTAAAATTCCTTGTAATTTTTGGGACGTTACAACTTGGTATCAGAGCACAGCTTGAGTGAATCAAACACATCTCGATGTGTTTGGTCTCAAGTTGCGGCTATGAAGTTTTTTTAAACTCTCTTATTAAAATCTTTGCAAATAAATGAACGGAGAAAGCTCGTTTGGGAAACGGTGATCGTGGGCGCAGTGTGTACAGTCAGCCGACGCCAATTGGGAAGGTACAGCACTTAGTGTATTTATTGCTTTCTAGGCATAGGGTATGCATGCTAGATTGCCGAGTTTGTTTACACTGTACTGTACGGTGACTGCCTGCTAGTAGGAATCAATGCTAGTTATAGTAGGTTGTCAAGTGAAGGCCCTATAGGTTGCATGCAGTAAGAATCATATAGCCTTAGAATATTTGATTTAGTTCTATTGCGCAGCTCTTGTTTGAGTCCAACCGTTCTAGGATAGAATCTTGTATTCGAATGTCTATTTGATTCACGCTGCGTGCGACTGGGTATTCGCGAGGCAACTCGTTATGGCTAACAGGGATTCCGTTGTAGCAAGAGTAGTGGGATGAGATGAAACTCCTAGTGAGCTGGGAATAGCGTTTACATATGAGTACGTATGCTAGATTGCTTTCTAGAACATAGGAGTATGTATGCTAGATTGCTTACGTGGATTTTGTGGTACTGTATACTTGTTACTTGCTATTAGGAACTCATGCTAGCCTTGATAGGTTGTTATGTGAATGCACTATAGGTTGTATGCAGTAGGAACTGAATAGCCTTAGAATGTTGGATTTAGTTCTATTGCGCAGCTCTTGTTTGAGTCCAACCATTGTAGGATAGAATCTTATATTCGAATGTCTATCTGGTTTCCACTGTATACGACTGTGCGTTCACGAGGCGACTCGTCAGGGCTAGTGGGGGTTCCATTCTAGCAAGGGTGGTGGGGTATTACGACTTTTCTAGGGAGCTAGGAAAAGTGTTTGCATATGCCGGAATGGGCATATGTGTTTGTTTGTGGTAAGCAACTACTTGGACGTCCCGGGACAGGACTCGAAACGAGTAAGGATAGGTGTGAAGGGTAGTAGAAGAGCTCCTACTATCTGAAGCACAGGATCCGTGCTCGAGTCGGGGAAAGTCACGGAGAATCCGAAGAGTTGAGTGTGAGCGTAGTTAGCAGGTTTTAATGTGTGCTAGTAGCTCGTTAAGGAGGAACAACAATGTTGATCCAGATGCTGATGCTGGAATTATTGCTGATCAGATTCGTGAGATGTTTGCGGTCAAGGTGACGCATATTTTGAGGAGGCGATCCCCGAAATTATTACCGCCATTCGTGATGAGGTAATAGTGTCGATGGAGGAGCGCATCGCGGCGATTCCACCCCCTGCGGGTGGGCAGCCCCGAACAAGAGGGTCGGGATCGGTTATGGAGTGCACATTCCTTACCGGTGGTTGTCCTGTGAACTAGAAGGTTCGCTTCGCGGTGAATCTGTTACGAGACGGAGTGAAAGACTGGTGTGCTATTGCTTTGACGCTTAACGGGCGCACTACTTGACCTGGGAGGAGTTCGTCGTATGTTTCGTGTAGAGCATGTGCCTCTAGTGGAGATGGAGAGGAGTGCCAAAGAGTTCTTGGAGCTCTATCAGACCGCGGAGGCCATAAAGGAGGTGAACCGAAAGTTTACGGAAATGACATTATTCTATCCTTAGCATGCTGCTTTTGAGGACATGAAGAGGACACGGTGCAAGGATATGTTACGTACCAAGATCAGGGAGTTCGTGAGTACCGCGCAGTATGCTTCAATTGCTGTAGTGATGGAGGCGGCCTGAGGTAGAGTTCGTCAACTGGGAGTGGAGGAGGCACAAGCTACGTATAAAGTGGTGACATGTACGTTCTCGGTTAACTTGGTGCTTGCTGTGGTGACGATTGATAGCGGGGCTACTCATCCTTCCGTGTCTCACATAGTCAGTGAGTGGTTGGGGCCGAGTTGTAGGACGGTTAGGCTGTCCACTTGTGGTTGCAGTTGCTGAAGACAGGACCTTGACGGTTACCGACGTGTACCGGGGGTGAACTTTGGAGATCTCTGGTGTAAGGTTCCCGATTGATTTGATTCCGATCGCTATGCGGGAGTTGTGCGTGACTGTGGGCATGGATTGGATGGATGCGTATGATGCGGAGATTGTTTGTCGTCGCAAACAAGTACGAGTTCGAACCCCAAGCGGGGGAGAAATGCTAGTTCAGGGCGGCTTGCCCAAGCGGACCTCAGCGATATGTTCGGCTGCGAGGGCTCGGAGGTACTTGCAGCACAGTGGTCAGGGATTTTTGGCGTATGTGATCGACACGCGCGTCGACGGAGAGAAGAAGTTTGTGGAGGATGTGCCAGTTGTACGGGAGTTGCTGACGTATTTTCCCGAGGAGTTACCGGTGATACCTCCCGAGCGATAGGTAGAGTTCCACGTTGATTTGATTCCGGATGCTGCTCCGGTGGCCAAGGCACCTTATCGCCTGGCTCCACCGGAAGTGAAGGAGTTGTACACTCGTTGCAGGAACTTATCGAAAAGGAGTTCATCAAGCCGAGTTGTCCACCGTGGGGAGCCCCGATTCTGTTTGTGAAAAAGAAAGTCGGGTCCCAACGGATGTGTATAGACTACCGTGAGTTGAATAAGCTTACGGTGAAGAATCGTTATCCTCCGCCAAGGATCGATGACTTGTTCGATCAGCTTCAGGGAGCCTCGTGGTTCTCTAAGGTTGATTTGAGATCGGGGTATCATCGGATGCGGGTGAGGAGAGAGGATACGGAGTAGACGGCTTTTCGTTCACGTCATGGCCATTTACAAGTTTGTGGTGATGCCTCTCGGGCTCACCAAGGCACCCGCAGCGTTCATGGACCTCATGAACCGGGTATGTAGCCCTATGTGGGATCGATCGGTGATCGTGTTCATCGACGATATTCTTGTGTAATCGAAGTCGAAGGAAGAGCATGAGATGCATTTGCGAGAAGTTTTGGAAGTTTTGAGGCGGGAGAAGATGTATGCTAAGCTCTCCAAGTGTGAGTTCTGGTTACGAGAGGTCCACTTTCGAGGGCATGTCGTGAACCAGAATGGTATTATGGTGGATCCGGCCAAGATTACGGTTGTGATGCGGTGGGAAGTGCCAAAGACTCTCTACGAAGAAATCTGCGGCTTTTAGTTGGGGGGAAGGGCAGCAGAGGGCTTTGGGGAGCTACGCAGGCGTTATGCGAGGCTCCGATGTTGACTTTGCCGGAGGGTATGTAAGAATTGGTGGTGTTTGCTCTCAAGATTTGGAGGCACTATTTGTATGGCGTCAAGTGTATACACTAACCATAAAAGCCTCCAGTACTTGATGACCGGCAAAACCTCAACATGCGTCAGAGGAGGTGGCTTGACGTGGTCAAGGATTAGGATGGTGAGATACTTTACCACCCCGGTAAAGCGGATGTTGTTACGGACGCACTTAGTCGACATCTGGATGGTGAGCCACTGTGGGGCTTGTGTCAACGGTTAACAGTGGTTACACCTCTTCTCGAGTCGATAGGTAGTGCTCAGGAGGTGGCAGTTTTGGAGGAAAATGCCAAACGCGAGAGAGTTTCGGGGGAAATTCTGAATTTTGTCCGTGATAGTCATGGGTCAATTGCTCGGTCTTAATGGTCGGTTGGGTATCTCGGGGTGGGACTCCGGTATTCATGTGTTATGACCTTGACTTTCCAGTAGGCACTAAGAGGATACAGTCTTGGGCACTTACCTGAGAGGTAGCTCCAATGTGCCGGGACTTGAGACGTACCTGAGAGGTAGGCGTTGGGGTGTAACTAGGCTTCGTAGAGCGAGTGTGAAAGATACGTCGATGGTGGAAGGTTGGGTATCCCACGCGTGTGGGTACTGTAGGCCGAATAGTATCGGTTAGGGAATGCTGCCCTTTGTAATAAAGAGGATAAATGCGTAGAATTTTTGAGGTAAATAGTATACTTAGGTGTCGACTTTTGGGCTTGAGGCCAAATGCCTTAGTGTAATTGGGGAATTGTAGCCGATTTTAAGGAAATTATGTTGATGGTAGTAGTAATCCTGAGATGTTTCCTTGTGGTGAATGGTTATGGTGGAATGACCTTCTTGGATGATTATAAGTTTACTGGTTTGATGACCCGTGTGAAATAAATTTTGGGAGTCTATTAGAACTCGTTGAAGTTAATCGACAGTTAATGATAGGAATGATCGAATTCGAGTATCCTGTAGGGTATATTGGTGAGCAACTTTAGAATGGTTAGAGCTTGAAATTTGAATCGGGATGTTTGGATTATCTATGGTTGGGAGACAACCGAAGTCGTTTGACTAGGAATGAATCCAGTTGTTGGAGTGTTCCTCCGATCATACTTTCGGTGTCCTTGAAGGAGTTTTGTTAGTAAGAAAAGTATTCGAGAACTATTCCGAGTTATTCGCCGGTCTAGACTTCGAGGACGAAGTCTAATCCAAGTGGGGGAGAGTTGTAAAGCCCGTACCCCGGTATGTAATTTCTTTTATTAATTCTTTTCTTTTAAGTTGGATTTAATGTGGTTTCCATTAGCGGGGTTAGTCGAACCGGACCAAAAAGTTAAATGAGTCAACCTTTTTGGGGTTTTGCAAGGAAAGGAAAGTTGAGGGGCTAATTGGGGCATTTCACCAAAGTTTGGCAAGGGATCAGCCAAGAGACCCTCCCTTCCTCTTCCCCTTCGGTTTCATGCTAGTAACTCCCCAAGAACCCTTTAGTCATTCCCCCCTCCCCCTTTTGGTGGTGTTCGGCCGAGAGAGAGGGAAACCGGAGAGAGAGAGAGAGGGAAATCGAGAGGGAAAGGGAGTGTGGTCGCCGGCGAGAGGAGAGAGAGGGAGAGTGTTCTCCGGAGAGTGAGAGACGCCGGGAAGGAGAGGAACGCCGCTGCTTGCTACCGGAATCGAGAAGAAGGAGGAGTTGCAGCGAGGTAATCGTTCGTTTTCCTTTCCGTGTCTTTTCGTTTTGTTCGTCGCGAGAATACCGCCAGCCACCACCACCGCCGGAGGCGGCAGTGGGTGGTGCATGGTTTTGTTCAGCCCATGTTAACCCTAATTCAGTAAGTCATGTTTCTTCATGGGTCTGTTTGGATTAAGATAACTTATTGGGTTCAAGTTCAAAAGTTATCATTTTATGTAAATCGTGCAGTTTCTGCCCTGTTTTGTATAAGCTATATCTTCTGTTAGGAATGTCGGATTGGGATGGAACTGGTGCCAAAAGTTCCCATTTTGAGTCTAGTAACTTTTATATGTTTTGTGGAAAAACCAGTTCGGGCCATAGCTAGTGTCAAATTGCTATTTTATACGGACAGGTCCTGTTTTAGCTGCTCTGAGAGGTGTTTTTGTAAAATTCATATAGAGTGCTAGGAATATCGTTAGGACGCATGCGATACGTCCCTGGAACCGTAAGACATTGAACTTCCTGAATGTGGAATTAGATTTTTGGTTTGATCAGTTTAGCAGGGGTAAAATGGGTCCCGAACAGACCTGCGTTTTTAGTATAAAAGCTGGATTTTTAGTTTTGTTAAACTAGTAAAAGTGTCGTGAGTTGGGACCTTCCGTTGACGTTCTTAGTGCGTATTTAGGTGGGAAAAAGTGAGGAAGGTTGACGTACTGGTGTTGCGGCTCGGGAGCGCGTCGCGTTGTTTTGAGGTGAGTTCTCTCACCGCGTAGTTAGGAATTTCATGCATATCGTTATTTTGTGCTACGTGTTATTACGTGTTATTACGTGGTTACGTGAATTAGTTGGGATGTGATATCTAGTTGTGATCTGTTGAATGTGTATGTGAATTATGTATGCTTGTTTACACCTCAGTGGGACTGGGGGGCTCGGTGGGACTGAGCTTGTATCAATGTCTTTACTCGGTGGGACCGAGGGCTCGGTGGGACTGAGCTTGTATCGATATATTTTTGGTGTGCTCGGTGGGACCGAGGTTCGTATTTATACGCTAATTGTTATGTGGATTTATATCCGTGGTGATGGTGATGTTGCCTACTGGCGAGTAGGGGCGATATACGTGGGGTTGCTACCTGCGTGTGTGATAGGATTCACTAAGCTTTTAGCTTACCCTTTTCCCAATATGTTGTGATTTCAGGTGCGAGCGGCAGTCGGGCTTGACGGTACACACACTAGGCGCGAAGTGTCAAGAATTGTTTAAGATTCATTTCCAAACCTTTGGATTTTATTTTATGAAATTTCCGCTGCATAAACTTTATTGACTGTTCGAGTTAACGACGTTAACTTCATTTGAGTTACGAATTATTAAATTGTGATTGTTTTATAATGAAATGCATGTTTTTAAAATTTAAAATTCCTTGTAATTTTTGGGACGTTACAACCTCAGAGACAACGAAAGAATGTGAAAGGACAGTTGTGACGTCATTGCAAAGGATAACACCAGGCACGACTTCGTTCTGACACACGTTTGCACGTTTCGTTCAAACTTCCAATCAAATGCAAACACGTGTCCGTGTCATGATGAAAACCTTTTCCCGCTCAAGGTTTTCTCTCTCTAAAACTCCCTATATAAACAATCTCTTCGTTTATATTTGTCTTTTACGCGATCAATCTTCCTCCGCAAGAAAAGAATTACTGTTGCATTTGTGCTCTCAATCTTCAAGAACTGTTCATCATCTTCTTCATCAAAACATCAAGGTTAATATGTTCTTATCTATTATCAAATGCGAATAACTTGTTTTCGATCTTATCATTGTTTTACACAAGATCAAACAAAAGAACTCAAAAATAAAATCATTTTCTTTCATGGTTTTATAAACACAACCATTTCATGGTTGTTCTTCAAGTTTTAAATCTAAAATCTTAAACTTGTTCTTCTTTCGTATCCATTTTTTTAAAAAACTGGAATACAAGGCTTATAGGTGTTATATTCGTTTTTTTTTAAAACAAGAAAAACCCTAATCTTCATTAAGACTTTTTTGTCTGAATGAAATGGACAAAATTCGAAAAATCTTAATGGAAATTTTCTTTCCACGTTAAGATATTTCTTATTTGTTAACATCTTTGGTTGAACTGATAATACAGTGAAATGGCAACTTCAAAGCTGAATGTTACCGCTGAGTCCATCTCCGCTGATTCTGAGGAACTGGAAATCACCAAAGCTCCTCAGGTTAAGTTCGAGCTGGATCAACTAGACTGGACAAAGGCAAACAACCTCTCAGCGCTTCTCGAGTTTCCTCCTCGGAAGCAGGTATCCCATCTAGACGACGCTGTAAATTTTTTGAAGAATAGCCCCATCTACACAGCACTGACAATCACACCTCCTGCCAGTCAGCGTCTATTATCCCAATTCTGGTACTCTGCCAGACACACCGACCTACCCTCCGCCAAAGATCCATCTAAAACCATCGACTGCATACTCAGCGATACTGAGTATGGCACCATCAAGATAACCCCCGCAATAATCCGGAAAGCTCTGAAATTCCCTAACGCTACCTCAGAAAATCCTTTCATTCCATTTCCTGACCATAAGAAGCACGCTGACAGGGAAGAAATCATTGATTTCCTTGATGCGATGGGTTACATCTGGGAGACTGGAAGAGACAAGCTACCTGAGAAGAAGCTGACGCTGATAAAGAAATCCAAGATGCCCAGCGAGATGAACTTCATGTTCGCTCACCTGATCAGCTGCATGACAGCGAAATCCGGATCTTCTGATCAAGCCGCTCAACCTCAGCAGGCCATGGGTTACGCACTGCTGAAAGGTCTCAACATTGACTGGGCCTCTATCATCTATGAAGACCTCATTCAACGTGTTGATTCTGCCGCTGACCGACCAGCATGGGTTCCTTACCCACGATTCATCAGCGCCATCTTTCAATATGGCCTGAAGGACAGCTATCCTGAAGAGGGTGATCTGAAACTCTCTCAGATTGGCCCAAAAGTTCTCGACTTCAAACCTGTCGCCAACGATGTACGTCTCTCTACCCTTCTCACTCTACTTAATTCTCCGCTTTCTGTGGCTCCTTCAGCGAAAATACCCCTCGCTGATTCCCAGGCCACAAAATCCATTCCTTCTAAGAAAAGGAAACAATCTCTTACCCCTCTTGATTCCAAAAGGATTAAGAAAACCAAGGAGCAACCCCAGCAACTCCATGCTGAAGACTCCTCAGCTCATTCTGAAGAGCTGAAGGAAAGTTCCGTGGTACGCTCTGCCACACCAATTCAAGCCATCCCTTCTAAACCTACTTCAGCGTCCTTACACGCTGAGTTTAGAACTTTGGAATCTACCCTACCTTCTTCAGTCTCTCAAAAGACTGATGAAGTACTTCTCAGCGAATCCAACGCTGAACTTGCAACCCAACCCCAATTCTTATCCTTCGATCATCCCTCTACTTCTTTGGACACTCCTCCAGTTAAAGCTGGAGACGCCATCATTCAAGAAGCCGTTGAAGCTTCTCAGCGAATGACGAAGAAAGGACCTGCAGAGATCTCCATCCCTCACGGAACTTTTGAGGGAGATATGGAACACTATGGAGGGACTCGAAACTTTGATGAGTTCGTCAACGCTCCTGCAGGTACAGATCCCACCTTAAACACTGTAACTAAACCTGAAACTTCTGAGCTTTCCTTTGTTCACAAGTACTTATATGTTACAGGTCCTTATTTGGGAGACATCAACCAGTCTCTGAAGTCCATGGAGATGAAACTTACAGATCTCACCACCGGTCTATCAAATAACTCTACAGCTGTAACAAACGCTGGAGAGAATCTGACGAAGCTGACTGCTGTGGTGGAAAAGAAGGCCTCCTCTGATGACATCAAAGACCTTGATAAAACTCTCGCCGACTTTGCCAAAGTGCTCTCCGACATCTACACTGACTACACCAACCTCAAATCGTCAGTTTCCACCGTTTCCAGCGAGGTTACAACGCTGAAGAAATCGGTTGGTACACTCGAAGGTGATATGTCAGTGGTCAAGACCGACTTGGGCTCAGTGAAGACCGACCTTAGTTCTGTCAAGACAATGATCGAGACGCTGGTGAACAAGGCAAACAATCCAGCTCCTGCTCCGGCCCCTGCACCTATTTTGGACTCATTCACCGCAGAGGATCGCCAAGAGCTGAAGAAAATCACGCCTGCTATTTCTGGCCTAGAAGACAGAATAGCTAAGCTTGAAGGTTGTGTGAAAGTCTCTGGCCCAGAAGACAGAGACAACACCAATGCTGAATCTACCCATTCCTCCCCCGCCCATCATGAGAAAGAGGGGGAGAAGAGCGCTGAACAGGAGAAGAGCGCTGAAGATCAAAATAAGAGCGCTGAAGACCTTTCCCATGATGAATCTATCAGGGGAGAGGGTAATGAAGATCTAGTTACTGGACCTCAGGGAGATGAAAACCCTGAGGGAACCGAGAACCTCGCCTCTGTATCTGAGGGGGAGCAACTCGAAGAAGATGCTGAGGAATCCGAAGCAGAAGAAGACGAAGACATCGACATCCCTGAAGCTGAACCATCCTCCTCTCCAAGGAACGATGATGATGATGATGATGAAGATGACGAATTCTTTGTCGTCAAACATGCTCCTCGAAAAGCTCTTAAAGGGATCGTGATAACCGAATCCACAGGGGAGAAGACAAAAACAAAGACAAAGCACTCAGCCTCTGGCGCTGAGAAAAGCAAAGACAAAGGCATCGCTGAAGATGATAATCTGGCGATCCTACTTGCAAAGCCGATTTGTCAGGTACACTAAACTTATTTTTCCTTCCCTGATCATCTCTGAACAATCAGTTATCCATTCCACAAACACCATACACATCCACATATTTTTCTATCTTTTCTACCCAAGTTCTTCTACCCAGTTCTTATTTGTAAGATCGCTGCGTTTCAGCTAGTCCTCTCCCCTGTTTGAGGATATCGCTGAAGGATCTTCTATTGCGACTTCACCAATAATACCAGCTACCGCTGAAGACATAATCCCAGTCTTAGATTTAATCTCTGAGACTGATGAATCAGAAGAACAACCTCTCTCGCACAGAAACAGACCTTCCTCAGTTCCTCAAAAGAGGAGAGAAGAAATGATAAAGCGATTCGAGGATCAGTGAATCATCCTAAGGCGCGATCAACAACCTTCAGTTCCTCCTAAGTTCAAAATTTCAAAAGCTGAATACCAGGATCATCTCAGAGCTGAACGCCTCATCGCTGAAAGGAAGGAAGCTGAAGATAAAGACAGAGAATACGCCATCAAGCTCACTCAAGAATCTGTCAAAGACCCCAAGCTGAAGCGTATTCCCATTCAAATCCAACGAAAGCTTTGGGAACAAGCCCAGAAGATCGTGGAAAAGAAAGCTGAAGTTTCTCAGACCACCCTGATCTAGTGTAAAGAGAAAATCCACTTCAGATATCGTCCAGCGAAGATCAACAAGGTATTCATCTCTGGAAGAACCTCCATCGGAGTACCTATTGTTGACATCAAACTGTTCAGAGAAGATGGCTCATCTGAAACCTTTCGTGCTGACACTGTAAAAAGGTATGGTCTCTCTGAATGGCTGGAGATGAGGTTAGCTATCCAACCATCAAAATCTAAGTACAAGGATCATTTCGAAAAGCTGATAAACAGACAGATCGATTTGATATCTTCTTGTGTGGATATTCCTCCTGTTCCTGATCTAAAGCCGAAAAGAAAAAGGGGCTCACCAAAGAAGAAACGTCAAGATTCAAACTCAGGTCCTGTCATACGAAATGAAACTGGAATTGGTTTCTCTCGCGCTGAAGTACTTGGTCCTGATCCTGATCTATCTGCCCTTGACATCTCTTTGCCACCATGTGAACTTTTCGTCCCTGGTAAAGTCATCAGTAATCCTTATGGAATATTCTTTCTTGACTACGACGGACGTAAATGCTTTCAACGGATCGCGGAGCTTCCAATCACTCCAATCGAACAGCTCAGAGATCTCATCTACTGGTGCGACTTCAGAAAAGACATTCAGGCACGACACCTAAAACCCTTGATTTTTGAAGCTGCTCTGAAGCTAAAGAATAAAGGAGAAAAGGTTCCTGACTGGATGATTCCAACTGAAAAGACAACCCTTGATGAACTTCTCATTAAGGAAGAACCCTTTGAAGGCTGACAACAATCACCACTTTCTCTATTGTATCAGTCATCCTTCAGTACTTGTAATTTATTTCGCTTGTACTTGTAATCTTTCTTATTCATATTGTAACCTGATTCAAAGATTTAAAGAAAGATTTCAGCGAATGTACTTTACTCCATCAGTACTGAAAAGATCCCAGAAAACAGTAAAAGGGACAAATATTTTATGAGTTCTTTTTATCCTTATGTTTTCATTAAATAGCAATTTTCTTTGTTGCTATGTCATAATCAAATAGGGGGAGATTGTTGATCCAAACCCTCAGTGATTTGATAATGACCCTATCTTAAATACTTAGTGAAAATTGTAAGTAAACAATATGTATCAGAGTTTCACTATCGCTGATAAGTACTAAGATCTTACAGTACTGCTGATAGGAACTCTCGCACTTTTAGATTAAACATTCAGCGAACACTGTTCACCATATCGCTGAGTCTGTTCAGTCCTTATGGTGATCGCTGATAAGTTAGTTGTTTACTTATGATCCCTGAAGACAAGATTCACGTCAACAAAGGTTCTACGCTGAAGTCGAAGATCAAGCTCAAGAACCAGCGACAAGTCTCCTAATGAACTGATGCGGATCAGCGAAGACTCAGATTTGTCCACTCAACGTGAAGTATCAAGTACAAGACCTCAGCTATCGCTGAACTTTATCATTCGCTGAATAGTAAATGATAATCGCTGAATAAACGAAAGCTGATCATGAAGTCCTCCGTACAAAGTACTTTTGTCTTAACCTCCCTTGCACGCCACCGTACGAAATGTCAGAAAAGAACCTCCGAAAATCTGAAATCGTACAACCACTCTGATACTACACTGTTCATTCATGCGGCTACTAAGGTTGTCAACAAAGGTCAATGACATGCAACCAATCCGCTGATGACACGTGTAAAGTGTATACTGAATTGCATTAAATGCATGCAGTATATAAAGAGATGAACTCACTTCATTTGAAGTAACTTGCTAACTCTGGACAAGTTCAAATCTCTCAAGATAGGATTTTATTAGTAATCTCCTTATCTTTCTTAGTGCAAGAAAACCTTAGTGTTCCAACTTGTTTAGATTTAGGTTTATCCTTAATCTTGTTTCCGTAACAAGCTGTAAATTGTTAATGATTTATCAATAAACAATTTAGAAAAGTAAAATAGTGTGTTTGTATTCACCCCCCCCCCCCCTTCTACAAACTTGTTTAGGCCTTTCGGGACCAACAGGAACAAGTGGTGAAAGGTAACATTGCATTACGTTTATTTCTATTGCTTTGAATGTTTGAATCTTAACAAATTTAATTCAATGATATGAATTTTTTTTAATTTTCATTCAATGAATAAATGTGTGTCAAAGAGTGATTTTACAAGTATTTTGTATTATCTGAGCTATATTTGTTTCAACTTTCACTTCTGAATTAAATCGAAAGGTAAGCAAAACATGAATGAAATTATGCCGAATGCTCAATGTTATGAAATCTATACTTATATAGAATATAATGCTCAAAAAGCCTAAATGTCAGAATGATGGATGGAAACGAAAATATGGGGGAAGTACTACGTTTTAGAACCAAGTGATTGAGATGCAATATATATATATATATATATATAATTATTTAGTTTGAAAGTTTGTACCTGTGGCCTTTCTGGTTTGGGAGAGTAAGTCTTAAGGGGTGCTCGACACCTAGTCTCTAAGATCAACTGGTCTGGGATCGGCTGACCCAAATCCTGCAATAAAACCAGATAGAAAGCCATGTTCTACTGGTACAAATGGGTTTAAGATATATCGATGAGGCCTTTCTGGTTTGGGAAATTAAGTTCCAAGGGGTGCTTGTCATCTAGCACCTAAGACCAACTGGTCTGGGATATGCTGACCCAAATCCTGCTATAGAACCAGATAGAAAGTCATGTTTAACGATGTATCTTATTCTTACTAAACTTTTTGATTAAAAGATGCCAATGTGCACAAAATTAAAAGATGCCAATGAGCACACATCTCTTAAAACTTTGGGAAAATACAAAGTCGCAATAAACCTGTAAATTTGTGAAAATCCTGATTTTGGACAAATAGTGTGAGTAGAGCAAAGTATTCTTATATGTTTTAGAATTGCATATTCTTGAAGCTAATCATATTTCGCATGCTAAGCACACCAAATAGATTTAATAAAGAGATTGAAACTTAACATTTTTAACTTGATATGCAATGATGACTTGTATTTGAATCCAAACACATGCATTTGATTTCATTTGATTGAAAAATCTGATAAATTTCATTAAGTTGGATTTATTTTGTAAAATTTTCAAATGATCAAATGTTAGTAGTTATCAAGTGTAATTCAGTGAATCTTATTTTCCTTGTATAAATATATTTGAAATGAATAATTTTAGTGAAATATATGCATACTTTCAGGGGGAGAAAACAAATTGCTCCATAATTCTTATTTTGAGGGGGAGCAAGGTTATTCATTAAGGAGGAGAAAAAGCATAGACTTCATCGCTAAAGTTTTGAAAATCAAGGGGGAGAAAAGCTAAAGATTTTGAAGATGATTTTTGCTTTCCAAAACTTTAGGGGGAGAAAAGCTAGAGATTATGAAGATGATTTTGCTTTCCAAAACTTTAGGGGGAGAAAAGCTAAAGATTTTGAAGATTGATATGATTGAAAAATCTGATTGATTGATTAAAAAAAACTTTAAGGATCAGATATCTGATTGACTTACTCAGAGGTCTGAGTGGTCTTCTCAGAAATTTTACTTAGTATTTTTCTGAGTAAAGGTGCATTTCAGAATTTTTCAACAGCTTTGCGCACCTGTCGTATTTTGATCATAACTCCCTCCTCGAAGCTCGAAATTTGACGATTTAAGATGAGCTGAATTCCTAAGACACAGATGAACACTTTTCATGTTTTGAGTTTGTTCTGAATCAATGTGCTTAATTGTCAAATTCTGTGTCGAAGTCAGTGTATAGCTGCTGGACCGAAGCAACGTTTTTCACGATATTTCTCCCAACTTTCAGAAAGATGTTCTGTCTTCTATTTTTTTGTGGATCCAAGCTGAGTTATTGAAGTGTATGAAGACACTCCCTCCTATGATCTTAATGGATTAAGCTCTTGAGCTTAATGATCATACAACTCGAATTTCAAGGACGAATTCCTTATTATAAAAAAAAGGAGAAGAAAGTCAGAAAGTCATAAAAAGACAGAAATTTGACTTGATCACATGAAGATAAGATTTGTCATTTCAAGGGGGAGCAAAGAAAAAGAAAATATATAACAGAAATCAATTTGGAAATCGTTGCTGCTGCTGATTAAAGACTGACCAGAAGTTGTTAACTCAGATTATTCAGAATTTTGAGCAAAAGTTGTCAGAGCATTCAGAAGAGCTCCTTCTGAAGATTGTTCCTGCTCTAAGAATTTGATGATGAAAAGTACAAGTGTGTTTGACAAAAAGGGGGAGATTGTTAGGTCTAGAGTTTTGTCAAAAACACAAGTGTTGAGTTCTGAGTAAGAAGACTAAAGAAGACTCAGAAGACTCAGAAGTTCTGAGTAGAAGACTCAGAAGTTCTGAGTAGAAGACTCAGAAGTTCTGAGTGAGAAATCTCAAAAAGATTCTAAGTGTTGGATTCTGACTAGAAGGTTCAGAGTTCTGAGTAGGAGACTCAGAACTTCTGACTATGAAGACAAATGTTCTGAAGCGCTTATTCAGAAGTATGTTCAGAATTCATATCTTGGGATATTCTCTGTTATACTCAGTTACTAATTAGGACACGTGTAATTGTTCTATTAGTCTGTTTCTTATATGTACTGTAGCTTTAGCCTTTCTTATACAGTATATATAGGGGTTAGCAAAGGTTAGCTAACTAACCTTTTAGATAACTCTTTACGCATAAATTTGTTAGATCTATTGAGAGAGAAATTCATTGTAATATATTGTAATTCACAGATTGTTAATAAATCATATGACCAGTTGCTGTGAATACGATCTTAATTGTTCATATTTGATTGTAAGAGTGTATCCTAAACTTTCAAGGTTTAGTAGCACAAATATCAAAATAGTCATTTGAAAGTCTTCCAGTCTGATTCTTTTGATATTTTTCATTCTCTAAAGTATAACAAAAAGGAAGTTTCATTTTAACTGTCGTGATTCTTTTCCTTATTTCTTCCTTTTCAATTTCATCAACATTTGACCATTTAATTGCACATTTAGGAAAATATCTTGCATAACGCCAAAATTGAAATTCATACAACATTGGAAGACATGTTATTGCTTTTAGCCAATGTTTTGGATTTTCATAACCATGTCCCCAATATTTGTTTACAGAACTCACAAGCCTAGGTTTGTTCAAGTGAATAGTTTGTTCAGTTTGACCTCTAAAATACAGCTTCTTTTCCAAATCTTCAATTTTCTTCAAAAACTCTGTATTTTGAGTGGTAATATTTTTCAAAGAAAGTTCACTCTCACTATTCTTTTCTTCCAAATCCCTGATCTTGTTTAAAAACTATGTGTTTTGATTTGAAAAATCATTCAAAGAAATTTCACTTTCATTATTCTTTTTTTTAAGTATATGATATTCATATACGGCAAATGCAACAATTAAACTCACACACCCTCCTCACCTTTGGTGAGGTTTGAACCCCTGACCACCTACGAGGACAAAGGTTCCCACACCGCTAGGCCAAAAGCCCTTTGGTTCTTTCATTATTCTTTTCCTCTAACTCTTTGACTTTCTTGGTTAATTCAGACATCTTAGAATCAAAGAATGTCTTTTCCTTTTCAAGTTGTTCTTGTTGATCCTTGAGAGTTTTGAATTCAACAATTTTCTTTTCTTTCTCAAGATCATTATCAAGAATAATTTGATTTAGGACTTCGTTTTGTTTCTTTTCTTTTTCGAGGTTGACTCTTAAACTTTGAACTCCTGGTATCATGACATCTATTTCACTTAATAAACTAGCCATTTCATTTTCTGATTTAGCTAATTTATTTCGTGTATCAGTTAATTCACTACGTAAAGTAGTTATGTCATGATTATACGATAGAGATATAGGAAAGGAATTTACCTGAGTGTCATTATCCAAAGTATCCTCATCATCTGAATTGAATTCAGCCTGGCACATGTTTGCCTGCTCCTCGTTCTCCGCCTCATCGTCAGTCTGATCTAGCCAATATTCTTCTTCGACAAGTAGAGCTTTTCTTGCTTCTTTTTGCTTGGCTAACAACATTTTGTTTTTGTAGTAGTCAGAATTTCTAACCACTTTCTTTCTACAATCTTTGGCGTAGTGACCAGACATGCCACAGTTGTAACACTTCGGTGCCTTAGTAGATTTCGTATCTTCAAATCCCTTCTTACCATCAACCTTCTCAGTCTTCTTCTCAACATTATCAAGCCTTTTCTCTTCAAACGGTTTCCTCTCATAATTGTTGTTTTCAAACTTTCTTGAACCGGATGTATACCTCAGATTGTTTGATGACGGTGTTTTGTAAAACCTCTTTTGAAAATTCCTAGTGAGTAGAAGCATGGCTTGCTCTAACTCAGCTACGTCATCTGCAATATTTCCATTATAACCCGTTTCAAATATGCCAGAATCATCAGTCAAATAGTTGATAGTGTGCATATCAGCTTTAAGTGCCACTAGTTCAGGAACAATCTCCTTCTTCTTTTTCCTATTCCTTTTCTCCTTCTTTTCTTCCACTTCATCTTCATCTTACTGAATTATCTCAAATAACTCATGCAGTGGCATTGAAGAAAGTCTAGGATTCTGTTTCATCCGTCTTGACACACCTTTCCATTCTGGATGTAACACACTTAAGAACTTCACATTTACTTCAATCAATGGTTTGTTTATATTATTCTTACTGAGTTCGTTCAGTAGGGTGATAAACCTGTCATAGGTTTGACTTAAGCCCTCGTCTTCTTTGGCTCGGAATTCCTCATATCGATTTATGCACAAAGTTGTTTTCATCTGATTTCCGATCTGCGATCCTTGTAGCATCTTCTCCATTTGAAGCCACATATTTTGTGCAGTATCTTTGAAACTATCAATCTTGTTGAACACCTCATTTGGAATTCCCATGATCACAAATGATCTAGCCTTCTTATCAGCTTCGTATCTTAAATTTTCTTCTGGTGTATATTCATTTATAGGCTTCTCCTTGCCACCTAAAACACTTTCTTGTCCAACAGGAACTCTAGCTGGATTTGGTTTCATGGGTCCATTTCTCAAAGAGTCTAACAAGTTATCTCCATTTTTTTGTCTTTCTAAGAAATCTTGAAACCTTTCTTTCCATTGCTCATATTCACTTTCGATTAGAATAGGAGGACGTGATTCAGTTCCCAAAGACATCATTATATCGTTTTTCAACATCTTGTCGCGTTTACTTGTAAATGATCTTTAAACAGATAAGCAAACGGTGAACAGTACAAAGTTATCTCTCAACTCTAAGCAATGAACAGTACTTTATCGCACGACCTGTGTGCGATGAGGAAAGAACAGTGGTTATCGGACACTGACTGTACGAGCAGAAATAGTTAACGGACAATATCTGTGCGATCAGAAGGACAGTGAACAGTAAGTTCTCGGACAAAACCTGTGAGTCCCAGTTTGATCAGGTAACAACGATTTAATAAGCAAAAACACGAACAATTGATGATTTCAACTTGTCATCCCTCTCGAATTCATAAATCAAGATAGTTACAAAGGTTTGAACGAAAAACACAACTATCTCTCTCTAACAATTAAGCTCTCTATGAATCTTTAGGAATGCTAATCAATTGCTAACCTAATTCTAAAGGTTAACATAACCTTAAATACCTAGGCCTTAAACACAATGGCCCATGGCCCAACAATCTAATCTAAGCCCAATTAATAATAATTAAGGCTTTTACAATAATAAACCACTATAATTAAACTAATTACGCTTTATATAATTATTTATATATCTTTCTAATATGTAGGACATTTATGGTCCTAACAATCTCCCCCTAAAGATATATAAATAAAAATCGGTCTTGAAATCTTCAGATCTTGATCTTTTCTCCTTCTTTTGAATCATTGGAAGACTTCGGTGTTGCTTGTCTTCAAGTCTTTTAATGCTCCCCCTTGAATAAAGCTCTTGGTCTTTAAATCTTCAACAAATCTGTCTTTGACCCGCGAGTTGAATTTGCTTTCAGCTTCAGCGTTAAGAACTTGTAGATCCAATATGCTCGGAACAGATCAATCATTCGATTAAGAATTGATCAACAGTTACTCCCCCTCGGCTTTTGCATGGGGACTCCTTTACTCCCCTTCAGCTTTTGCTAACTCCCCCTCAACTTGATATTCAGTGTCTTTGAATCTGTACCCTATCTCCCCCTCATGATGAGTAGGAGAATTCGGAGCATCATGCACGTTCAAAGACAATAGTGACGTGTAGCAAAAAAATCCGATCAAACGTTAAGTAACCAGAATAGGGTAAAAAGCTAACACAGAAACACGTTAGTAACTGTTATCACAACAATTAAAATATTGTGTGGCCTATGTTCAGAGTTGGCAATGAGGTATCTCTGATAGGACTTCCAGTTATCACTGAAGTAAAATATTAAAAATTAATTCTGGAACTGTTCCGGCAATATCACAAAGATATGCAATTGGAATCACAAAGACTCGTGCATGTGTGAAAGAAAATAAATGATATCTGTTAGGCTCAAAAATTGATTTAACTTGGGATGCAAGTAAAAAATCAATTGACACAGTGAATAGAATATGAAGTTCGGAGACCGGAGCTGGTGTCTTCCTTTTTCAATATCTAAGACCTCCGAGTGAGGAATAGATAGATTATGTGCTAATCTCCGTGAATATATGAAACAAGCATCTGTTGGGAGATACTTGAGTGGCTGGGTGGGGTGACACAAGTTATCGACACTGGGTCCATGTCTGTTTCAATACTCATCTCCAAAGAACGAGAATGAATAGATTGTGTGGTTACCCAGATATTTGACTCGGTTTGGTAAGGACCAATATTTCGTATAAGTCCTGTCACAGCCTCACCATATTCTTTTCTCTCCAAACTCATCTATCATCTAGACCCCTCACTGATGTCTATAATGGATGTGTTTCTTGGGTAGGTCCTTTCTGTTCAGGATAGACCATAGAAACGATGTTAATCCTAACACTGCTTTCATGCATCGAGTAAAGCATTTAAGTAAACAGTGAGATACGAGTTCTAAACTGAAATGTTTAGAAGTCAACGCATTTAAGAACGAGTCCTGATCCGAGTTGATCAGAAGTCATTGTTGAACATGAAAGGATTTCAAAGAGACAAAATCAAGCGCAAGACATAATGACTCAGTAAGCACAACATTTTGCAAGAAATGAGACAATGATTAGAAAGTTTAATTGTGAAGAACAAGTCACAATTATTATATCAGATAAGAATGAAATCATTAGCAAGAATTAGCGAACTTGGAAAACAACTAGGAATTCAAACGAGTGTATTTCCATCGAAAAAATCAACGAATATGTGAGACATGGAAATAACTAAGTCAAGAAAAATGACACGTGGCAATCATGGAATTTGAAAATGGAGAATAACAAACACAAGTAAGTTATTCAGAACGAATTGCCAATGTCTTTGAATTCTCTTAGAAGTTCACTTACCTTTCATAGTACTCCCCCTCAAATGTGGCATAACCTTTGAATGCTCGTCATGTGATGTGAATAATAGGAATGAAAACCGCACATGACATTCCTGCAAAACAGATTAGACAGATTTTGGTATCCATCTTTTGATGAATCCTTGTTGGTTAGATGCCCTATGAGGACCTGTGATACTATAAGTACCATACCAATACTTAGCATGGTCTTTCTTCACAAAGTCACTTGTTCCACAATAAGAGCAACACAACTTCTGTGTAGATAAGCTGATCAGTTTGTTGACAGAGTAAACTCGATCAGTTTTCACAAAAGGTTTAGCGTAGAAATCTGTGTTGTTCTTGTCACTTTTAACAAAGACGAATGACTTTGGAGCAGGAGTGGTTCCTTTAACTCTCCACACCATGTTTACTTTCTTGAAAGATGGATTATCTTTAATATCAAGTATCAACACGAGAATTATAGACAAGATTGGAAGGTCGAATCTGATCTTTTGAAAAATCATTTGATTTGACAAAATTCTTTGAAGAACGATTTGTAGAAAATGAACTTGAAGCATAAGAAGGTTGAACACCTTTGAAATTGATTTCTTCAAGTTTCTTGACCTTAACGGATAAAGCATTTCGTTCTTTGAGAATAAAATCAAATTTCTTTTGAGAATTAGATTTAATCATTTGTTCCTTCAAAATCCCGGTTGCTAATCCAGATAATCTCTGTGTAAGTTTAGAAATCTCAGTCTGAAAGATCTTTCTTTATTTTGCAAAATCATCTTTCAAACATTTAGTTCTAAAACCTTCAACCTTCTTTTTCTTAGTCTCTTTGCTTAGAATGTCTAATTCTTTCTCCAGATCGGATATTTTCAAAGAAAGTTCTCCATTCTTTTTAGAAAAAGATTTGCGTTCAGTTTCAAACTTCTCTCTTTCTAAAATTAAAAAATTTTCAAAGTCGGAGATCCAAAGAGCTCAAAGTGCATACAAGTGATCAAAGTGCTTACACGTAATCAATTCTTCTCATCGTTCCTTATCAAGTGGTGTTCGCTAAAATCATTTCCTCCATCGAGCATATTGATTCTACAAGTTCTTTTAAAGTAGAAATCAAAAAAAAATCAAGACTCTTCTTCTCTTCAAGTGATTTGGTTGAAAACCCAGATTGCTTTTGAATAAGCAATTGTCGTTCTTTTGCAAAACATTCTTTCTCCTTTTCAAAAACCTTTTCAAAAGTAGATAGTTTACTTTTAAGCTCAAGGTTTTCACAGTTCAGGAGTTTACCTTTCTCTTCTTCTTTTGCAAGCTTCTCAGAACTATTCCAGATTTGAGATTTCAGGTCCTTCAGCTCCTTGATGTACTTGTTGCACAAATCATCTGCTTGCTTGATATTCTTTTCACATAGTCTTTGATGTGCTTTCTTTTCAAGTGCCTTTATCTCGTCTTGTGATGGCAATTCAGAAATCTTCCTTTTCAGCTCAGTGTTTTCAAATTCTAAGATCTTTGCCTTTTCTTCAGATTTAAGAAGTTTCTCAGAATATTCCCAGAATTGATTTTCCCATGCCTTTAGTTCGTTGGAGTACTGTACGCACGATGCATTCACACTCTTCCAATTCTCTTCATGCATTCTTTCAATGGCTTTACACGAAGGATTAAAGCAATACGACATTGTTACCTGAAAATTTTGATCGTTGATCCGTGTTATTTTGAAGAATCAATCAATGCGGAATAAAAAACGAAAATTTAAAATTGAGAAGCAAATTTAAGAAGTAATTTCGTTTCCAATAATTAAATTTTATCATCAAAGTCGAACGAACGAAATCACTCTTCTAGAGAGAAACCTGCAAGATAAACAAACCAAGTTTGATAAAAAAACGACAACTAAAATCACATAAAATGATAATAGTCGCTAATAATAGCAAATCGTTGAAAATAATCTCAAACGTCACAAAAAAATTGCAAATCAATCATTAAGAAAAAATTCTCAATCACGAGACGTGCTGTAACTCGGGTACCGACGAGAACTTACCAATCAAAACTTACCGGATAAAATTGAGATTCCAGATAAAGTTGAAGTTACCGGCCGTGAAGAAATTTTCTGGATAAAAGAACACTTACCGGGTGTGAATGCTTATCGGATGAAGATGGTTTACCGGATGAATGAATAATCCGCACAAAGCAAAACTTACCGGATGAGACGAGAACGAAACTTACCGGTTGAACACACTTACCGGATGAAATGATGCTTACCGAATGAAGAGGAGCTTACCGGGAACTTGTTTCGCGTATGAGAAGCTTACCGGGTGATTGAGGTTCTCGCAAAAATAGCACTTACCGGATAAAAAAAACTTATGACTTACTGGATGATACTTACGAATTGTGCAGCAAGTGAATTATTAATTGGGACCACAAGATTTAATGCAACAAATAATAACAAAAAAATTACGAGCCAATCAATTTGATGGTTTTCTATGGGGGAGGCTAATGGCACCCCAAAAAGGGCTATTTGCACTCCATGATTACCAAATGATTAATATTCATGATTTTTTTTGTTTTTTTTTGTTTTTTGTCTTTTTATTGTCTTTTGTTTTTTTATTTTATTTATTTATTTGTATTATATATTTTTTGTTTTACTTTTTGATTTTATTTAAAAATAAATAAATATTTAAAAATATTTATATTACTAGTTTTTAATAATTATATAATTATAAAAATAAAACATAAACATTGCGATTTAACATATAAATAGAACATAAAATAATCTATATTACATTCGATTATTCTAAAATAACATTATCCGTAGTACAATTAACACGTAAAAGTCGTTGGTACTTCTGTATTCTATCTGAATACGGGGTAGCCCATCCTGCAGCACATTGATAACTGTAGTGGAATTTTTTTTGAGTTATAGTAGGGAACGGGTATCCTTCTGCCATATCTAATTTCACATAATGGTTACCATTAACGTACCCAATTGTAAAAACAACATGTTGATACCACGCTGGCTGTAATACCCCGGGTAAATCCGTTAGTTAAAAATCTAATTTCGTTAAGTTAGTTAACTTTATAATTGATGTTTAGGGTAAGATTGGGTGAATTTATAAGTTTAAGGGTATTTGATCATTAGTGGATAGTTAAAGGTTTAAATGGTAAATATGGAATGGATATTATCCCTTAGGATATTTAGATATTTCATTTTCAGCAGATTCATCCAGATTTTTGAAAGTGTGTGTGTGTGTGAGAGTGTTTTGGGGAGAAAAGAAGTAAAAGAAGATAAGAAGGCTAGAGATTCAAGTTGGAGTATTTGGAAGTGAAAATAAGGTAAGTTCCTTTGTATTTTATGTTTGTAATTACTAGTTAATGGTTCCTATCGGAGTAGAAACATCACAAACACTTCTGGGGTTGATTCTGTCGATTTCTGGGCAAAAATGGGGTAAACCGACAGAGGTGTCCGGATAAGTTGAATGTGTCCGGGTAGCTTCTTTGGGGGTGTCCGGGTAAGTTGTTGATAGTGTCCGGACGATTTGATTGATGGTTTCCGGATGATTTAGAGTCCGGATGGCATCCGGATTCCTCGTGTTGTCCGGATTAGTCTTGCTGTCCGGATTACTGAGGTTGTCCGGAAAAGTCTTGTTGTCCGGAAAAGGTGGTGTTGTCCGGGTTGTTTGGGTTGTCCGGATAACTTGGCTGTTTGGGTAATTTTGAGGATAAAAGTTATGTAGATGTATCTAGAGTCCATAACCTGCTAGTAAGTCTTATACATAAGTTGGTAAGGAGATATTTGTATGTAAATGGTTTCAGATTCTGAGGTATTTGGATAAAGGATCGGATAGCTCGGAGAAAGGCTTGGAAGCGTATTTTAAGCATTCAAGGTGAGTTTTGCTTTAAAACGTTTTTGAACTGGAATACATATATATGTGTATATATATATATAAGATGATTATGTGGTAGGAATATGATTATGTGTATGTAAATGACAATATGATGTAATGAGATATATATTGTATTTATATAAGCTTTGCACTACACGAGTGCACTTGTTGCCGGGTTCCGGTGTGCGGACCGGTGAGTAGTCGGGTTCCGGTGTGCGGACCGACAGGTAGCCGGGTTCCGGTGAGCGGACCGGTTGTTGATTTATTAGTTGGCTTGCTACCAACTAATATGGCCATTTGTGGAGGAATAAGGTGAATGAGATGTACACGATGCACGAGTCTGGATTGGTATTTAAATACGTGTGGTATGTTTATATTTTACGAAAGGTTTATCTAAACTATTTTGATACAAAGGATTTACATAAAAGGTTTGATAATGATTTTGGAAAGGACCGGGATTAACTCACTAGACCCGTTTGGTCTAACCCTCATTTTGTTTTCAAAAATATGTTTTCCAGGTTAAGGATCGGCAGGAGAGGATGAAGTATAGGAAGCTTTTATATATTTTGTAATGTCAAGACTATTGAGACCGTACTCGGTTTGTTATGTAACTTTTGTTGTAAATCAATGTTATGTATGAATGTTATGTATTATGATGTATGTTATGGGATTTGGGTCGTTACACTGGCGGAGTGGACCTAAGCGGCAAGTACGTCACACAGCCTGCCATATTTATAACGTGTAATATCACATTATATGTAATAACCGGGTAATTATCTTAACTTTTATATGATAGTTTTGATAAGAAATTTGAATTTAAGGTGAGTTATGTTATTTGAGGAGGTTTAGAGTAGATTTGGTAGTTTAGAAGTTTAGATGGTCAAGTGTTAGAAGTTGAGGGTTGAATTGGTACTTATGACCAAATTTGGCTACAAACCGACTCATTTGTGTATTAGGATAAGAATTCAGTTTTTAGCAAAATCAATTTGAGTGTGTGAGTTTGAGAGTTTAGAAACAAATCAGAGATATAGAGAGGTAGAGAAGGAATTTGAGAGAAAGAAGGGAGGAAGAAGAAGAAGATTGCTGCAGGTATGTTTCTTTATCTTCTTCATTTTGGTTTAGGGATCTTTGAAATTCTTGAAAGAGTTGTGTCTTATTGAAATCAAAAGAAAGGTAAATGATTTTGGGATGGATTGTTATGAGTCTTGTTCATCCAGTAAAGATTTCTATTGAATTTCTTGTTAAAATTCATATTCTTCCATGGATGGAGTTTTAAAGCTTTTGGGTTTAAAAGTGACAAATCAATGGATGACATTGGATGGATTTTGATGTTTAAAAATGTTGGTATTGGTTTTAAAAGGTTCATAGTACTTAAAATGTTGATTTGGGAGGTTTAGAACTGATTTGGGAAGAAATTGAATTGAGAAAACCTTGGATTTTGAAGAAGAGGATCGTGCAGGTTTGAGGAACAGAAACCCGCGCCGATGGGTGGCGCCGATGGATCGGCGCCGAGCCACTGGCGCCGGGCTCTGTTGGTTTTTCATGTTTTCTGTTTTGTTGGTCATTTGAGTCTAGGGTTGTAGCAGATGTTTGGGGTTTGTTTTGGGGTATTGATAAAGATGTTTAGGAAGTATGGTTAAGTAGTTTAAAACTATTTTTGGTGACGTTCAATTCAGGTGTTCGGTTTGGATAATTGTGAGTTTTGGAGCATACGTTGAGGTGCTATCGCTAAGGTGAGTTTTTATTGTAAAAGAAATGATTTTTAACTGGGAAGCAGTTGAATTTGGATTAAGTGAATGTTCTATCGATATGTGATGAAATGTGATGGTGTGTTTATATTGGTAAAAATATGTGTATGGAAATTGTAGTGTGATTTATAAATAAATTCGTTATATAATGAGATATAAGGTTTATTTATAAAAGTTTTGATTACACTACACGAGAGCACGCCGAACTATGCCGGTGGAGTTTTGCTGTAGTTGTCGTACAGCGGTGCTGTAAATGTCGTACAGCGTGGGTGTTGTAAATGTCGTACAGTGTGGGGTTGGCTCGCTACCAATCAGAAATGGCCAAGGGAATTGAAAATGAGAAAGGGGGTACGGTGCACGAGTCCTAATTGGTATTTATATACGTGTGCAGAAAGATTATTTATTAAACTATTTTTATAAATGGTTTTATAAAGAGAGTTTAAACTGACAGGGATTCCCTCACTAGACTGTTTAGTCTAACCCTCATTTTCTGTTTTAAAATATGTTTTCCAGGACAGAGTTCGTTCGTTAGCAAAAGAAAGGATCAAGTGTAGGATGATGTAATTTAGAAGTTTATTATGTATTTGTTATCTCAAGACTGTTTGGGACCAAATGTGGTTTATTATGTAATCTTTTTATGTATAAATCTATATTATGCAATGTATGTTATTTGAGTATGTATGGGGAAATCGGGATGTTACAAATGGTATCAGAGCCCTAGTTTAAGGGATTTAGGTATACGGATCTATACCTAGACTTAAACTTCATGTGAAGTAGGATGTCCTTATTATTTTAGAACCTTGGGAGGTTAAGTATAAAAAGGAAGAAGGAACATCATGTAAGGTAATATCGAATTACACCTGGCCAGTGTAATTATGATTTTTCAGGTACATGTTGGACTGGAATACCTTGTTATATGGGGAATGTGTCTATGTGTTTATTAACTTTGTTTGAATCTACAGAATGGCAAGTGGTACTAGATCAACGAACAGAGGTGGAGGAAGAAATTCTATTAGAACAAATCCAACGATTGGGACAAGGGGAAGAAGGGGAGAAAGAAGTAGAGGTAGAATTGGAGGCAGAATTCAGGGACGAGGTGCAGAATTTATTACGAGAAATGAACTAAGAACGGAAATGGGAAGACTTCAAGCTAATATACAAACTATGTTTGATCAAGCTCGCCATAATGAAACCAGCATACCTGATTCTAACTTGGAAGATGAAATGCCAATTACGCCTACTATCATGCCAGTATTAAGAAGATGTGATTTCAAGATGTTCTTAAATTGCAAGCCTCCGACTTATTCAGGACAAAGAGACCCGGTGAAAGCAATGAGGTGGTTAAAGGAGATAGAAGCTATATTCAAGACTAGCAAATGTGCCGATGAAGATAGAGTGTTGTATGGAACAGCAATGCTAAAGTCAGATGCTTTGTACTGGTGGGAAGCTTATATTACCTCCAGAAGATCAGATGTATACACCACTATTAGTTGGAATGAATTTACTACGGCGTTTAAAGAACAGTTCTGTCCCCAGGCATCAATTAAAGAATTGGAAGAGGAGTTCATGAATCTACATCAGCAAGGTTTATCAGTTAGAGATTGCACTGCTAAATTTATAGAAAAGTCTCGGTTCGCGGAATATTTTGTGGCAACGGAGAAATTGAAGGTAGCAAGATTTATATTTGGATTAAGTTCAGGAATTCGGAAATTAGTGACTGCACAAGAACCCAAGACTTTCTCTGAAGCTGTAAATGCTGCGGAAAATATGGAACAAGATATGAGAAGAGATGCTGAACATAAGAGTACTGGAAAAAGGAAGATGGAGGAAACCACATACGATTATGAAGAAGATGAATTCCAAGAGTTTAATAATTATCAAGAGTATGATAGTTACGAAATACCATGTTCAAAATGTCACAGTGTTCATCAAGGAGATTGTTATGGTGATTCCAGAACTTGTTATAAATGTGGAAAGACAGGTCATGTTGTTAGAGATTGTTATGTAACTAGACATTGTTACTTTTGCAATTCCCCGGAGCATCTTCAGTATGAGTGTCCACAATGGAAAACACAGCAAGGTATTAAGATGACAGGATCAACGGGTATTGAAACAGGAATTATGCAAAGGTCTGAAATGTCGAAAGGTCAGGGTCAAGTCTTCCAAGTAATGGGGCAAGAAGAGGAGGAAATTTTGAAGGATGATACAGGTATGTTTCTATAAATCTTATACGTGCTAAAATGTTAGTTGTTTTGGTACGAACCAATATATGATATCTAATTGTGTAATTGCATTTAGGTGTGTGATAATTGTGTTGGGAGTTATAGTAGAGATTAGTATGTTATAGTTGAGTAGGTTTGAAGAAATGAATTCCGGGACGGAATTCTTTTAAGGGGGGGAGAATGTAATAACCGGGTAATTATCTTAACTTTTATATGATAGTTTTGATAAGAAATTTGAATTTAAGGTGAGTTATGTTATTTGAGGAGGTTTAGAGTAGATTTGGTAGTTTAGAAGTTTAGATGGTCAAGTGTTAGAAGTTGAGGGTTGAATTGGTACTTATGACCAAATTTGGCTACAAACCGACTCATTTGTGTATTAGGATAAGAATTCAGTTTTTAGCAAAATCAATTTGAGTGTGTGAGTTTGAGAGTTTAGAAACAAATCAGAGATATAGAGAGGTAGAGAAGGAATTTGAGAGAAAGAAGGGAGGAAGAAGAAGAAGATTGCTGCAGGTATGTTTCTTTATCTTCTTCATTTTGGTTTAGGGATCTTTGAAATTCTTGAAAGAGTTGTGTCTTATTGAAATCAAAAGAAAGGTAAATGATTTTGGGATGGATTGTTATGAGTCTTGTTCATCCAGTAAAGATTTCTATTGAATTTCTTGTTAAAATTCATATTCTTCCATGGATGGAGTTTTAAAGCTTTTGGGTTTAAAAGTGACAAATCAATGGATGACATTGGATGGATTTTGATGTTTAAAAATGTTGGTATTGGTTTTAAAAGGTTCATAGTACTTAAAATGTTGATTTGGGAGGTTTAGAACTGATTTGGGAAGAAATTGAATTGAGAAAACCTTGGATTTTGAAGAAGAGGATCGTGCAGGTTTGAGGAACAGAAACCCGCGCCGATGGGTGGCGCCGATGGATCGGCGCCGAGCCACTGGCGCCGGGCTCTGTTGGTTTTTCATGTTTTCTGTTTTGTTGGTCATTTGAGTCTAGGGTTGTAGCAGATGTTTGGGGTTTGTTTTGGGGTATTGATAAAGATGTTTAGGAAGTATGGTTAAGTAGTTTAAAACTATTTTTGGTGACGTTCAATTCAGGTGTTCGGTTTGGATAATTGTGAGTTTTGGAGCATACGTTGAGGTGCTATCGCTAAGGTGAGTTTTTATTGTAAAAGAAATGATTTTTAACTGGGAAGCAGTTGAATTTGGATTAAGTGAATGTTCTATCGATATGTGATGAAATATGATGGTGTGTTTATATTGGTAAAAATATATGTATGGAAATTGTAGTGTGATTTATAAATAAATTCGTTATATAATGAGATATAAGGTTTATTTATAAAAGTTTTGATTACACTACACGAGAGCACGCCGAACTATGCCGGTGGAGTTTTGCTGTAGTTGTCGTACAGCGGTGCTGTAAATGTCGTACAACGTGGGTGCTGTAAATGTCGTACAGTGTGGGGTTGGCTCGCTACCAATCAGAAATGGCCAAGGGAATTGAAAATGAGAAAGGGGGTACGGTGCACGAGTCCTAATTGGTATTTATATACGTGTGCAGAAAGATTATTTATTAAACTATTTTTATAAATGGTTTTATAAAGAGAGTTTAAACTGACAGGGATTCCCTCACTAGACTGTTTAGTCTAACCCTCATTTTCTGTTTTAAAATATGTTTTCCAGGACAGAGTTCGTTCGTTAGCAAAAGAAAGGATCAAGTGTAGGATGATGTAATTTAGAAGTTTATTATGTATTTGTTATCTCAAGACTGTTTGGGACCGAATGTGGTTTATTATGTATAAATCTATATTATGCAATGTATGTTATTTGAGTATGTATGGGGAAATCGGGATGTTACATTATACTTTGAAGCAATCAAGACACCTATTTCAGGCATTGTCATCCAGTGTTCAACTGGTGCACCTCCATCATATTGAAAGAAGTTTAAAGTGTTGTAAACAATATTCCAATATTGACCTCCAAAAACGTTCCAGTATTCTGTCTTGTATGTATCTAACTCTTCCATCAAGTTAGACCGAATTGTGGGCCATGCATCTTCATGAAGACCGAGACAGACAGCTATTGCTCGGAATCCACAATTTCCATCACCTCTCACATCATGTACATGCGTAATGTAAGGGTGAAACATCTTTGGAAATTGATTAATGTATGGATGTGCATTATAGTTTTTGCCCATGAAAGAACTGTGTCTCGGTGGTTCCTGGTAACTCATTTTTTCCAAGTCAACAAATGTTGACGCGTTCGAACTACTACGTTTAAGGGGTCTTTCACTTGTAAAAGACGGGTCAACATGAGTTGCAAATGAGGTATCAACATGAGTTTTTCTGGAAAGATTATCCTTCAACGAGGGCCGTCCACGAGTAGTTTTGTTAACAACAGGTTCACGAACCCATGTTTTTGATCTTTGAAATTCTACTTTTTCATCTTTTCTTCTTTTAATAACAATAACGAAACCAAGTGAATATCCCATGTTGCGTACCCAATCATCTAGATCTTGACGAGAATTAAACACCTGAAATTGACTTTTTTTTGTTACAAATTACTAACTTTACCAGATAATTTCACAAGAACAAATGAAACTTAAAAATACCATATCGGTAGAAAATGCTTCTGGATAAGGGTTTCTATAAGCTCCAGATGAATTGTTTGGACGGACATTGTTATCCTACACAAACACATAAAAATATGAAACAGGATAACATAATATATATATTATATACATATATAGTGGTGGATGAAATACCTCATTATTTGAATTAGGATACCATTGAAAAAAATCTTCACCCCAATTCGCCATTTTTAAGTGTTTTAAACCGATAAATATCACGACCTGCATAGTGACATGAATAGTGACATGAATAGTGACATAGATGTATGGTATGCGATGACGATGTTTCACGACTTATAATGGGAATAGAAATAGAAGAGCATGAATGGGAGGAATCATCCTCCGTACAGTTTTCATCAAATACTAAAAAACATAACCTTTCGTACATAAATATGTTTAAATAACATTTCTAATGACAGATTTTCAATACTTTCAAAAATACCATAACACAAAAATCTAAACCGAGAGAAAACTTATAAATCATAAGAGAAAGAAGATACCTTATAAACAGCAGAAATCGAAACCCTTAGTCAAAATAAAATGAACTGAAATTTCTCTTTTCTAACCAGAAGGACTAGAGCTGTTGGACTTCTTGTTCTTTCTCTCGCTGTTCTCTCTCGATGTACACCAGGAAATGTAGGAGATGTAGGTTCACATACATTTTCATCACCTTTATAGAATCAAATGTAGGAGATGTAGGTTCACATGCATGCACTGTTTCATTTGGCCAAATACATCAAATCAAATGTAGGTTCACATGCATGCACTGTTTCATTTGAACATATTATATATTTACATTTTTGGTCCCTGTAATTAGTTATTATATTACTTTTAATCCCTTACTTTATCATTTTTCATTTTATACCCTTATCATATTAACATAAATAATCGTATATAAACTAAAATATATTAAAAATACATTTTTTATTACAAATTATATCATTGTATTCGCCTCGTCAATATCTTCGAAATGAGCCTAATATTGATTATTTTTTTATTTAATCATATTGGACTCATTTCGAAAGAATTGATGAGACGAATACAAACGTGATGCGGCGCGAAGTATCTTGAATCTAAAGTCGAGAATTCAAAAAAATAATTTTGTTTTATGTTCATATTTATTCGCTTTTAGATCGCATATCAAATGTATAAAATTAAAGGTCAATATGGTTAATTGGTAAAAAAAACTTGAAAAATACAAGTCTCGATAGTGGGGTCTTCAAACCCATAACATTTGTGCTCATTTTGAAGGTTTTGATGAATGGTTATAATGGAGTATATTAGATAAATATAGATAAGAACGTAAAATGTAAAAAAAAAATAACTATATATAGGAAAAGGTTCAATAGAGAAGTGCAAATATTTAGAGAAGTAGAGAAGTAAAAAAACACGGGTCCGTTCATATATGAACGTTCATATATAAACAGTCATATATGAACGTTCATATATGAACGTTCATATGAACGTTCAGATATGACTGTTATATGAACGTTCATATATGAACGTTCATATATGAACGTTCATATATAAACAGTCATATATGAATGTTCATATATGAACGTTCATATAACAGTCATATATGAACATTCATATATGAACGTTCATATATGAACGGACCCGTGTTTTTTTACTTCTCTACTTCTCTAAATATTTGCACTTCTCTATTGAACCTAAGGCACTATATATATATATATATATATATATATATATATATATATATATATATATATATATATTTCTAATATGTATATTACAAAAAAATAACAATATATATAAGTAATATATATATATATAACCAAAAATAATAACAATATATATTTTTATATTTCTAATATATATATATATATATATAAAACAAATAAATAATATATTATATATATATATATATATAAATAAAAAATGATTGGTGCGAAAATTAATGCATTCAAAAAATGATTGGTGCGGAATTTAATGCATTCAACACCCCTTTTTGGGGTGCCATTAGCACTCCCCTTTTCTATTCATGTGATCAACTTGCAAGTTGCAATGCCAAATTGCCAATCAGCCACGTATCAGGTAAACCAATTGTGATTTCCACCAATTGTGAATTCAATTGAGAAAACAATAGTCAAACATTGCGGCTCAACCACAAAACCACCCGGAAAGTAAAAACAATGTTTGTCCGGAAAGTAAATGCTATCCGGGAAGTTCAAAATTTCATCCGGAAAAATTAGTTTTTATCTGGGAAGTGTGAGGTTTCTGGGTAAAATTGATGTCTCCGATCAAATTTATCCGGGAACCAAAAATAATTCGTCCGGATACTGGAGAGAATTAGGAAACTTACCCGGAAACTTTAGGAACTTCCGGACACTGCGGCTGATTGAGAAAATCGGATCAGTTTTCGATAGGGTTGCTTGATTTCACTCCTGTAGGGTTAGATTTTGACCAAAAACACAAAAACAAACATACCCAAATCGATTTCTATGCAAAATATATCCTATTTTTCAATAACCACCACAAAAATTTAAGAACACCAAAAACTCAAGAATTGATTTTTAACTTGAAAATTTAAAGCCTTTGAGAATCGATATAAGCGCAGATAAATAGCAGGTGAACGCGAGTAAACAATCCAGATCAAACAAACGAATTAATAAATCAACGAAAAGCTTTTCTAACCCGATTGATGATCGATTTACCCACAAAATTACTGCACTATTTCGAAATTAATATGGATGCCTTCTGGACCTCAAACGATTAATCCAACTGATCAGAATGTAAAACGGAATGTTGTGAAGCTACTGTCCAAAAGTCGTGACGATCCGACGGTTCAATCTCCGGGAATAGGCAAAACGACTCGCTGCGTTTTTCCAGAAAATTCACTACGAAAATTCTTGCTTCTTCTTTCTTTCGTTCGATTTCTTTTGTATCTTCAAATCATCGATTACGCTCTGATACCAATTGTGAGTCCCAGTTTGATCAGGTAACAACGATTTAATAAGCAAAAACACGAACAATTGATGATTTCAACTTGTCATCCCTCTCGAATTCATAAATCAAGATAGTTACAAAAGTTTGAATGAAAAACACAACTATCTCTCTCTAACAATTAAGCTCTCTATGAATCTTTAGGAATGCTAATCAATTGCTAACCTAATTCTAATGGTTAACATAACCTTAAATACCTAGGCCTTAAACACAATGGCCCATGGCCCAACAATCTAATCTAAGCCCAATTAATAATAATTAAGGCTTTTACAATAATAAACCACTATAAATAAACTAATTACGCTTTATATAATTATTTATATATCTTTCTAATATGTAAGACATTTAGGATCCTAACAAAACCTATCCGATCAGGATGAGTTCTCGGACACTACTTGTACGATAAGAACAAGCGAACAGTATCTATCGGACAACACTTGTACGATCAGGACAAGTGAACATTAGTTGTCGGACAAAACTTGTACGATCAAAGTGAATTATCGGACAAGTTCTGTACGATAACTATGAATTTCAGTATCGTCCGATTACTTTGAATGTTTGAAGATCCTTATCGTCCGACTACTTTGAATATCGAACGAAAACTTTTTCTAAGTCTCAGATCTCACTCAAAACACCACCAAATGCTACCAAACTTTGCAGATATGCTCGAAATACTAATCTGAACACTTTTTGTTCAGATTATACTACCAAAAACGCACTAGATCTATGTTTTTCGATCCAACACTGAAAGTTCCTAAAAACCTCTAAAAATCACCAAAAATCGATCCAATCATGTTCCTTCGATCCAATTTCTTGCACAGTTTAATCCAAATCACTAAACCGAGCACTTATGTACCAAAAATCACACTCAAATCATCCTAAATCTGCCAATTCAATCTATGTCCGAAAATACTAAAAATACCCAAAAATTCCTCAATTTTTCACTCAATTGCTTGAATCTGCTTGCTCTAATACCACTTGTGATCCCAGAAACAAGTAAACAATCAATGATCAAGAAATACTCAAGTCATCTCTCATTGATTTCAAGAAAAATTACAAAAGGTGTAGAGAGAGAATAACAAAGTATCTTGATGTTCTAATTCCAAAGTTATGTGAAACTAACTCTATCTAAGCCTTTTATACTTAGACTAGAATTTACATTTTAGACCCTTCAACTTGGATACAACTTATAAATTCAACACTAACACCAACTCTGAACATAGGCCACGCAATTATTTTTAATTGATGTGATAACAGTTACTATTGTGTTTCTGTGTTAGTTGTTTACCCCACCTTGGTTACTATTACTCTTTATCTGGTATTTTGCTACTCACCAGTATTCTCTTTGAAGTTACATGATATTTCGGGAGCTCCTACTCATCATGAGGGGGAGAAATGATACAAATTCAAAGACACGGATTATCAAGTTGAGGAGGAGTTAGCAACAGCTGAGGGGGAGTAACTGTTAGTTGACCAGTTCCGAAATTTTATCAATTCTTCTCATCCCTTATCAAGTGGTGTCTGCAACAAATTGATTCCTCCTTCGAGCATATTGGTTCTACAAGTTTTTAAAGCTGAAGCTGAAAGCGAAGATAAGGGGTTTATTCAAGGGGGCACGTTGAAAGACATGAAGACAAGCAACACCAAAGTTCAAGACTTGAAGATTTCTTACCATTTTTTTCTTTATATAACTTTAGGGGGAGATTGTTAGGACCATAAATGTCCTACATAATAGAAAGTTATATAAAGAATTATATAGAGTTTAATTAGTTTAATTATTAATTGTAAAAGCCTTTAATGATAAATGGGCTTAGCTTAGGAAAGATGGGCCATGGGCTTTATGTATTAAGCCTTGGTATTTAAGGCTTGTTTCCTTAAGAAATTAGGTAAGATTAATCATTCTAGTTTTATGCGCTTAATAGTTTAGAGAGAGAGAGAGAGAGTTGAGAATTTCAATCCAATACTTGTAACTCTCTTGAATCATTCAATAAAGCTGAAAGAGAGAGAGAGAAAAAGAAACCTTGCCCCATCACACTGAAGCCGTCGCATCCCTGAAATCATCTCTAATCTACAAGGCTATTACTATCGCTCCTCCTGCCTATCGCCACTTACTTTAACAATTCTGGTACACTGCTGACAAAACTACCCAAACCACTCGCTCCGGAAAGCAAGTTATTGTTATTGGTTTCCAAACCCAATTTGGCCAAGGCTTTATCACTGCCAATGCCATTCACACCGCTCTCGCTCTTCCCACCGGCACATTCGAATCTATGCCTACTGACGAAGAACTCATCAGGTTCCTAGACCCGATGAAGTATACTTAGGACAACAAGCCCCGAATCGAAGAGCCTGACAAGAAACTCACCAAGATACTCAAGGAAAAAATGCCCTCTGAGTTGAACTTCATTTTTACTCATGTCATTTCATGCATGAGTGGAAAATTCGGATCACTAGACCAAGCCAGCCACTACCAGGTACAAATGGGGTATTCGTTGATCACAGGGCAAAAGATCGACTACGCCTGCATTATCTTTGACGACCTCATAAATAAGGTCGAGAAGCCTGCTAGGGACGTGAAGGTTCCCTATGTCCAGTTTGTATCAGCCCTCCTTCAGATGTTTCTTAAGGAGAAATAACCAAAGCAGGGAGATTATAAACTCCCTCAGCTAGGCGGCCGAATCATCGACTTTGAGCCCATTGAAGGTGAGGTACATCTTTCTCAACTCTTAATTCTTCTTACTCCTACTTCTTCTACTTTGGCGGCTACTTCAGCGGTAAAACACCCTGTTGTGACACATGCTACCACCACCAAGTCCTCATTGAAGAGGAAACAATCTGATGCAACCCTTGGCTCCCAAAAGTCCAATAAGATTTCAATGGAGAAGCCCCAACCCTCTCTCGGTACTGAGTCAACGATTGCTTCTTCACAAGCGACATTGGAAAACTTCGTGGTACGCTCTACCACAACTGAACCCGCAACACCAGCCACTTCAGTGGCTTAGGACGCTGAACCTTCTCTAGCACCTTCACCAACCTTCTCAGTGCCTGAAAGCATTGAAAGAGTTGTTCTCGGCAACGCCAGTGCTGAACCCGTCAACAGTATTTTCTCACCAGTTGCCTCCTTTCCTCCCATATTGGTCATTACAAATGCACCAGCGAGCCCGCTCGCTGATACACAAGCATCGCTGCTACATATTCTTATGTTGCAAAATTCTTCAGGACATGATGGATTTCCCATCCCTTCCACCTCTGTGTCTGATATTGATAAAGACATGGAGTATTATGGTGGAAGTAGAGATTTTGACACTTTCTCCAACCAACCAGGTATCCAAACCAATGCCATTTCTTCTTCTCAACCCCTTTCCTATTTTAGGCTTTCCTTTGCTCAAAATTCCTTTCTTTTTACAGGTCCTAACTTGGGCACAATGGCTACATCCATCAAGGATGTCAGTGATAAGGTGGATTTGCTCTCAACGGGTCTCACCAACAACATGCCGTAAACTCTACCGGCGAAGCGCTGAAGGATATATCCACCTCTCTTTCTGCCAAGGCTGACAACGCAGAAATCTCATCACTGAAAGAAGAGGTGAAAAATCTTCAAAAGGATGTTGTCAACACTCATCCTCCATCCAAGCCCTCACCACCACCATCTCCACCCTCAGCACCCACGTGGATTCTCTTCAAGGATATGTGTCAGCGCTCACGGGCTAGGTAAGTAATCTATCTTCCAAGGTTGATTCTTCCACCAACCTACTCGGTCAAATCCTGGACCGCCTGATCGTTGCGACGGTCCCTGTCTCCTTCTTCACTGTGGAGGATCGCTCCAAGTTAAGGATGATAGCGGATTTTATTCTTCAGGCGACCTCAGCGATCCCTGGCCTAGAAGCCAGGGTGGACTCTCTTGAAGCAAACCGTCCCATCGCCTCAGCGGGACCTGGCCTAAAAGATAGGGTTGCTGAAGGTGTTGTCACTGCTGCTGTTGCTGTTACTTCTATTCCTCCCCCTGTTGATGATGACAAAAAGGGGGATATGAATGCACAAACAGACCTGTAACGTCCCAAAAATTACAATGAATTTAAAATTTTAAAAATAATGCATTTCGTTACAATCAAACCATAAGTTAACAAATCCCATTACAATAAAAATAAACGTCGTTAATTAAAACCGTCAAATGAAATTTAAGCAGCAGAAAAGTTATATAATTAAATCCCCATTTAAAAAGTTAAACTTAAACAGCCTTCGCCTTGCGCCCGTGTGTACCGTCATGCCCGACTGCTACTCGCACCTGAAATCATAAGATATTGGGAAGGGGTAAGCACGAAGCTTAGTGAATTCCATCACATGCGCAGATAGGAATTATATACACATCACCCCTATCCGCACATAAGCAACAACATCACAGTTACATAAAACGAGTAAACATCTACAAGTAATTATGTATCCAACACCTCGGTCCCACCGAGCCCTCGGTCCCACCGAGTTGTAATGTAACACACTCGTCACACCGAGTTCCCACAACGTTTCCTTCCACTTCCTCGGTCCCACCGAGCCCTTGGTCCCACCGAGTTGTAATGTAACACACTCGTCACACCGAGTTCCCACAACGTTTCTTTCCACTTCCTCGGTCCCACCGAGCCCTCGGTCCCACCGAGTTGTAATGTAACACACTCGTCACGCCGAGTTCCCACAACGTTTCTTTCCACTTCCTCGGTCCCACCGAGGTGTAATGTAAAACATTTATACTAAGCATTTAAACCAATCAAATATTACACACCACAAACAACTAGTTCACACCACAAAGACAGTAGTACATACAAACTACTATGACATGCATACAACCCCTAACTACACAGTGAGAGAACTCACCTTAAAGCAACGCGAGTATCCGCAACCGCAATCACAAGCCGGCCAACTTCACTCACCTTCTCCCACCTAATTACGTGTTAACAAATGTCAAAGTGACGCCCCAACCCAAAACCACGACTACTAAATTATAACATACACATTCCAGCTTTTACTCTAAAAACACAGGTCTGTTCGGGACCTGTTTAACCCCTTGTAAACTGATAAATCCAGAAATATTAATCCATAATCACAAAGTCCCATGTCTTAGGGTTCCAGGGACATATCGCACGCGCTCTAACGATTTTTCTACAATTTATTATGGATTTTACAAAACCGGTTAACTGCACAGCGAAAAACCGCACCTTTCATTACAAAACAGCGGTTTGACACTAGCTACGGTCCGAACTGGTTTTTCCGCAAAACATAAGAAACTTACTAGACTCATAAAGGGAACCTTTGGCACTGGTTTCATCCCAATCTGACATTCCTAGCAGAAGTTATACTCGATACAAAAACAGGGACAGAAACTGCAGTTTCACATAAAATGACAAATAATGCTTAGTAACCCATTAAGCCATAGCTTAACCCAAAAAGACCCGAATGAACCTTTGAGGATGCAAAAAAATAGGGTATTCTAAGTGCAAGTAAAAACAACCCCCAAACATACAATCAACAACCACAATGAGACCCCAAAATTTTAGCGTGGAAAACCCCTCAAAATCGAGAGTAAAAACCACGGGACTACTAGAGCCGCTTCAAATCCACTACCACCAATATTAGAGCAATACAAAGTCTTCTCTAGATTATACTAGAGGCATACAAAACCATCATACACTTGGAAATAAGCACATCAAGATGTATGGAACCAAAATAGAGCAAGAATGGAGAAAAATCACCACAAAGTTACTGCTGTGCAGAACCCCACGAAACCATGACCTCCGGACCTCAAAACCACGATCCCACCGTCCAGAATGTTGATGAAGATGTCGTGAAGCTGCTCACCAAAAATCACGACGATCCGACCGTTCAATCTCCGGGAAACAGACGTTTTCTGCAGCTAGGTTTTCAAAATACGAAAATATTGAGCTCCATCCCTTTTTTCTTGTTACTCACGAACACCACACCAAAAAAATGATACAAGGGTTTGGTTTGGGTTGCATGGGCCGAAACTCTCACTTTTTGGCCCCTTAACAATTTTGGTCCCTCACTACATCCTTCTCGCAAACTAACCACGTCTTGACATATTTAACTATTAGGTCCAATTCGTCTAACCCCGCTAACGGAAACCATGATAAATAAAACTTTTAAAAAAGAATTAAAACAAAGAAATTACATACCGGGATACGGGCTTTACAACTCTCCCCCACTTGGATTAGACTTCGTCCTCGAAGTCTACGTTCGCAAACAGCTCTGGATAGCTTTACCACATCTCAACCTCGGGTTCCCAAGTCCACTCGGAGCCCTTTCTGTGTTGCCACTGGACTTTCCTCAACTAGAATCTAAATTTCTCACCCCGTCTAGAATTTCTCGAATACTTTTCTTACTAACAAAACTCCTTCACGGACATTGGAAATATGATCGGAAGAACACTCCAACAACTGAATTCATTCCTAGTCAAACGACTTCGGTTGCCTCCCAACCTTAGATGTTCCATACATCCCGATTCAACTTGCAAGCTCTAACCATCCTAAAGGTGCTCACCAACATACCCTACAGGATACTCGAATCCGATAATTCCTACCATTACTGCCGATTAACTTCCACGAGTTCTAATAGACTCCCAAAATTATTTCACACAGATCATCAAACCAGTAAACTTATAATCACCCACGCAGGTCATTCCACCATAACCATTCATCACAAATAAGAATCTCAGGGTTACTACTACCATCATCATAATTATTTTCAAATCGGCTACAAATCTCCGATTACACTAAAGGTGTTTGGCCTCAAGCCCAAAAGTCGACACCTAAATATACTACTTACTTCAAAACGATTATTGCGCATTTATTCTCTTAATTACAAAGGGCATCCTTCCCTTAACCGACACTATTCGGCCTACCATATTAACACGTGTGGAATACCCAATCCTCCACTGTCTACTTATCCCACACGCTCGCTCTAGGAAGCCTAGTTACTCTGTATCAAAATACTCCTTAACGCCTACCTCCCAGGTACGTATCAAGGCCCGACGCATCGGAACTACCTCCCAGGTAAGTGCTCAAGACTATATCTTCCTAGTGCCTACTAGAAAGTCAAGGTCATAACACAAGAATACCGGGGTCCCACCCCGAGATACCCAACCGACCATTACCAACGACTGACTGTCATGACCAAGGATCCAAAGCAAACAGTCTACCAACAACATGCCTATCCCGGAATGACTCACTCACCCAAACATGTAAATACTCAACGTGCAATAAATGCAAAACTGTGCAACAAAAACAATCCAACAACAAGACTCCCCATCGAGCCATTAGAACCGTGCAATTGACCCCTGACTATCTCAAAGTCAAAACCGAGCAAAATGCTCCACGCTTGCTAGACCCATAGTTGGTCAAAACGCGTTTAAATAAAGTTTAAGCAAGCAATACTCTAAAATCAACATTAGTCCCAAACTCAACACGGGTTAAACAAAAGAGTTTTCCAAAAGGACTCACACCCTTAAAATTCTCAAAATGACACATAACACTTAAAAGCGCTTTGCCCAAATGGTTTACAATATATTTCAACGTCAAGATTTTTTTTTTTCATTTCAAAAAGACCGTAAGCAATAAAACTACTATTACCAGGTCGGTAGTTACGCAAAAATGAACACGCTTGTCCCACATATGAAAATCATGTTGAAAACTATTTCATTGCAGCTTAGTTTACTCACAGAACGTAAAGCGAAATAAATAATTTCTTTGAAAATGAACCGTCACGGTTCTAGCATGAATTGACTCATGACATGTATTTAAAGTAACCGCTCGACCTTACACCGGGTGCGACAAAAGTGTGCACATAATTTCAAAATCAGTTCCACGACATTTGACCCCAAAATTTCTCTTTTTCGACATTCAATGTCGTGGCACAGGGTTCACCAACAAATCTTGCGCGCGCCGGCTAGTCATACAAAATGATGAAACGATTTACAAATATATTTTTGTTAAAACACAACTGTCTCGTGTAAGTTTCAAACTTAAAGATAAAAACCAATCCGTTTCCATCATTTGAAAATATCGACTAAAACCTCATTAAATCTCAAAAGGTGGGGTTCTTTAAATTGATTTCCAAGATTTCTCCAAATGGTCACATAAACAAATAAGATATGCACCTCGTGAAATTAAACCCACACGACTCAACATGCCGTAAAACAAAACTTATTTAACGAAATCACCCAAATAGCTTTATACAGACATCGTGGAATGTAACTTTCCGTCTCAACTCTAACATATGTGGAGGAGTTCCAATGTTAAAGTCACAAGCCGTAGTCACTTGCCCAACATTTTAAACACCACAAAACACGGATATCATCTTACCCGAAAGAACCGTTGGAAAAATAACGAAATGAGACAAATTCTAACAAAGTTTGCACTCCCGTGATAAAACGATTTCATACACTTTCCAAAACCATATTTCAAAATCTTGTGTGTGTGCTGAACATTTCCAAAAATTCCAAAACACCATCCATAAAATGATTTGAAACACGAGAATTTGTTAATGCAATCTATTTCAAAGTCAAACTTTGTGAATGACTTAGTCGGCATTCTACGCCTCGACTCCTACTCCTCCAAATCTCTCCGGTCCACTAACGTCATCCGGACATTTAAACCTCTTAGGCAAGTTAAGAAATTACGTCAAATAATCCCTACGATTTTTCCTCAAATCAAAGTCGGCTCTATAAGCCTATGATTCTAGCACAATCGTCCATCTTGGCCCGAAACAAACATCATCCTTATCGTCACTCCAAGTGTTCAATACTAGAATCGTCCTTTTATTCCAACAACTACTAATTTTATAACCTTCGACACTACCCCAGCGATCATCCCATCAAAGCAAAACAAGTACACACCTGTACTAGTAGGTTTACTATAGTCGTTCCTCCTTGCGATGGCTATTCCGGGTAGATATTACAACGAGTTATTAGCGCATAATAACTCACACTAACAACGCTCACGCTCAACTCCTTGGATTCCTCGTGACTTTCCCCGACTCGAGCATTGATCCTGTGTTTCCAATAGTAGGAGCTCTACTACTACCTTCCACACCTATCATCACTCGTTCCGAGTTCCATCCGATGGGTCCAACTAGTTTCTCGCCGATAACTACACACATATGCCCGCACCGGCATATGTACACACTCTTCCTAGCTCCCTAGGAATTCCACCCAACTCCACTACCCTTGCTATGACGAAATCCCCACTAGTCATGACAAGTCGCCTCGCGAATGCACAGTCGCACACAGTGTAAAACCAGATAGACATTCGAATATAAGATTCTATCCTACAACGGTTGGACTCAAACAAGAGCTGCGCAATAGAACTAAATCCGACATTCTAAGGCTATTTGGTTCCTACCGCATACAACCTATAGTGCATTCACTTAACAACTTATCAAGGCTAGCATGAACTCCTATTAGCAAACAACAAACATGCAGTACAGTGTAATAAGCACCAAACAATCTAGCACACATACTCCTATGTTCTAGAAAGCAATCTAGGATACATACTCATATGTAAACACTCTTCCCAGCTCACTAGGAATTTCATCTCATCCCACTACCCTTGCTACAACGGAATCCCTGTTAGCCATAACGAGTTGCCTCGCGAATTCCCAGTCGCATGCAGCGTGAATCAAATAGACATTCGAATACAAAATTCTATCATAGAACGGTTGGACTCAAACAAGAGCTGCGCAATAGAACTAAATCAAATATTCTAAGGCTATATGATTCTTACTGCATACAACCTATAGGGCCTTCACTTAACAACCTACTATAACTAGCATTGATTCCTACCAGCAAACAGTCATCATACAGTACAGTGTAAACAACATAGGCAATCTAGCATGCATACCCTATGCCTAGAAAGCAATAAATACACTAAGTACCGTACCTTCCCAAATAGCGTCGACTGACTGTACACACTGCGCCCTCGATCACCGTTTCCCAAACGGGTTTTCCTTTTCCCTTTATTCTAAAAGATTTTTGTAAAAGAAATTGAAATTTCATAGCCGCAACTTGAGACCAAACACACCGAGATGTGTCTGATTCACTCAAGCTGTGCTCTGATACCAAGTTGTAACGTCCCAAAAATTACAATGAATTTAAAATTTTAAAAATAATGCATTTCGTTACAATCAAACCATAAGTTAACAAATCCCATTACAATAAAAATAAACGTCGTTAATTAAAACCGTCAAATGAAATTTAAGCAGCAGAAAAGTTATATAATTAAATCCCCATTTAAAAAGTTAAACTTAAACAGCCTTCGCCTTGCGCCCGTGTGTACCGTCATGCCCGACTGCTACTCGCACCTGAAATCATAAGATATTGGGAAGGGGTAAGCACGAAGCTTAGTGAATTCCATCACATGCGCAGATAGGAATTATATACACATCACCCCTATCCGCACATAAGCAACAACATCACAGTTACATAAAACGAGTAAACATCTACAAGTAATTATGTATCCAACACCTCGGTCCCACCGAGCCCTCGGTCCCACCGAGTTGTAATGTAACACACTCGTCACACCGAGTTCCCACAACGTTTCCTTCCACTTCCTCGGTCCCACCGAGCCCTTGGTCCCACCGAGTTGTAATGTAACACACTCGTCACACCGAGTTCCCACAACGTTTCTTTCCACTTCCTCGGTCCCACCGAGCCCTCGGTCCCACCGAGTTGTAATGTAACACACTCGTCACGCCGAGTTCCCACAACGTTTCTTTCCACTTCCTCGGTCCCACCGAGGTGTAATGTAAAACATTTATACTAAGCATTTAAACCAATCAAATATTACACACCACAAACAACTAGTTCACACCACAAAGACAGTAGTACATACAAACTACTATGACATGCATACAACCCCTAACTACACAGTGAGAGAACTCACCTTAAAGCAACGCGAGTATCCGCAACCGCAATCACAAGCCGGCCAACTTCACTCACCTTCTCCCACCTAATTACGTGTTAACAAATGTCAAAGTGACGCCCCAACCCAAAACCACGACTACTAAATTATAACATACACATTCCAGCTTTTACTCTAAAAACACAGGTCTGTTCGGGACCTGTTTAACCCCTTGTAAACTGATAAATCCAGAAATATTAATCCATAATCACAAAGTCCCATGTCTTAGGGTTCCAGGGACATATCGCACGCGCTCTAACGATTTTTCTACAATTTATTATGGGTTTTACAAAACCGGTTAACTGCACAGCGAAAAACAGCACCTTTCATTACAAAACAGCGGTTTGACACTAGCTACGGTCCGAACTGGTTTTTCTGCAAAACATAAGAAACTTACTAGACTCATAGAGGGAACTTTTGGCACTGGTTTCATCCCAATCCGACATTCCTAGCAGAAGTTATACTCGATACAAAAACAGGGACAGAAACTGCAGTTTCACATAAAATGACAAATAATGCTTAGTAACCCATTAAGCCATAGCTTAACCCAAACAGACCCGAATGAACCTTTGAGGATGCAAACAAATAGGGTATTCTTAGTGCAAGTAAAAACAATCCCCAAACATACAATCAACAACCACAATGAGACCCCAAAATTTTAGCGTGGAAAACCCCTCAAAATCGAGAGTAAAAACCACGGGACTACTAGAGCCGCTTCAAATCCACTACCACCAATATTAGAGCAATACAAAGTCTTCTCTAGATTATACTAGAGGCATACAAAACCATCATACACTTGGAAATAAGCACATCAAGATGTATGGAACCAAAATAGAGCAAGAATGGAGAAAAATCACCACAAAGTTACTGCTGTGCAGAACCCCACGAAACCATGACCTCCGGACCTCAAAACCACGATCCCACCGTCCAGAATGTTGATGAAGATGTCGTGAAGCTGCTCACCAAAAATCACGACGATCCGACCGTTCAATCTCCGGGAAACAGAAGTTTTCTGCAGCTAGGTTTTCAAAATACGAAAATATTGAGCTCCATCCCTTTTTTCTTGTTACTCACGAACACCACACCAAAAAAATGATACAAGGGTTTGGTTTGGGTTGCATGGGCCGAAACTCTCACTTTTTGGCCCCTTAACAATTTTGGTCCCTCACTACATCCTTCTCGCAAACTAACCACGTCTTGACATATTTAACTATTAGGTCCAATTCGTCTAACCCCGCTAACGGAAACCATGATAAATAAAACCTTTAAAAAAGAATTAAAACAAAGAAATTACATACCGGGATACGGGCTTTACAAGACCCTCCTCATGTTGACGGGGAGGGAACCGCTGACCAGCTTTCAATGACAATCACCAAAGAGTTGTGATAAATCAGAAATGTGGCTTGCCCGGCTCAGAAAAAGTTGGTGCAGAGTTGTATAATTCTTTTGACTCTGTTCTCACACCCTCTTTCTTTTTATCATGTAGCTCACATCTAACCAAACTCTCTTTTCAATTTTTACCTCTTAAGCACAATGAGAAAAACTCAGAGAGTTATCTCCCCTACTCTTTGATGTAGACCCTTCACCTCTCAAACACTCAGGGTTTACTTCTTTGGTAGGAAACACAGGTTTAAGTGATCCATAGAAGTTCTCTTAGTGCAATATGTCTTAAAGGTTTAAATATAGAAAGGTCAAAGTCAAAGTCAATGTATTGAGTTGTATTGTGTTGTTTACACCTTGTAATGTGTTTAGTATAAATAGGTTTAGTTGTGTGTTAGTTTAGAAAGAGACTCTTAGAAACATTCTCAGAATTCACATTCATATCTTAGAGAGAGAAAGTGCATAACTCATATCTTGTATACAGTGTTCTTGATCAATGACATGACAAATTCACATCTTCTCTATCTTGATTGATCCTTATGGTTTAACAAGTTCTATAAAGCTTACACATTGATCCCATGCTCTTTTTGTCCTAGAGGTTGGATTGTTCCACACACTGACTCTTTGAAGTCTCAGAAAAACATTTAAAATCCAACTTCTATATCAGAAAAAGCATTTTACCATGTAGAAGTGGTTTTATCATTCTAAAGATGGTCTTTCTCTAAAAATGATGATGAGTTTAAAGGTTTAGAAATTTTACCTTTACATGGTCAGATCTGATTTGTTTTCTCCCCCCCAAATTTAGCAGTAAATTTCATTTAAGCTCGATTTGAAATCAGATATCCTATAAGAATCATAAAGTGTTGGTAATCATCTTTGATGATTCCACATTTGTTAGGAATATCCAACAGCACAAATAGTTCTACTTAAAAAAAAGGTGCGGGGGATCAGAGTTTAGAAATTTACCAGCCAAAACTCTGATTTGAGTGTATCTGAGGTACTGGTCCAACACTGAGTTATGTAGAAGCAATTATTCTGATGAGGTACTGGTTCTACACTGCTGTGTGTAGAAGCATCGAGAGAACACCGTTCTTGAAAGCGGAAGGAGCATGAATTAAATGCAATGCTTTCGGTCCAGCACCTTACAGCAGACTTTAAAGTTATTTTCGGCATATCAGCACACATAATTTGAGAAAACGCAAAACATCAAAGTCGTGCGTCTGTGAATTATATTTCCAATGCCACTGGACTCGTGTAATTTGGATCACCGAGTCAAAAGTTATACGCATGTTTCTGAAGCAGCGCAAAGCTGACAGCAAGTAAACAAAAATCGGGCTGAGGTTGAGTCACAGAGGTTCAGTCCACATAGGCTCTGTCGGATTTCACAGAGGCTCTGTGGTGAATAGTACCACAGAGGTTGGTCGGCAGATGTTTGGCGGCAGAGGTTTTGCGGCAGAGGTTGATCGCAGTGCCGACGGATCTCTGATGATGATTTTAGTGAAACACAACTTTCTGTCCAGCAGATGTATACTGACTTTAGTAGAGGTTCTGACCAAGAAGAACACCGATTCAGACCAATCTCAAAACACAATAATTGTTCATCTGTGTCTTAGGAATCCAACGCATCTGGACTCATCAAATTTGGAGCTTCTAGGAGGGACTTATGTTGAAAATACGACAGGTGCGCAAATCAGACAACAAGAACTAAGACGTTGCGCTATGGGATCTGAAGTTCGGTCACAGAGGTTCAGTCCACAGAGGCTCTGTCAGGTTTCACAGAGGCTCTGTGGTGAACAGTACCACAGAGGGTGGTCGCAAAAATCTGAGCCAGAGCTTATGTTGTCGCTAGAAGTTGGTCTGAGTGGTCGACAAAGAATGATCGCGGCTTGACAAACGCTTGACAAAGGCTCGGCAGAGGTTTGGTCGCGGCTCGACAGAGGTTGGTAGTTGCTCGACAGAGGTTGGGTCCCGTGCGGCAGAGGTTTGGTCGCATGCGACAGAGGTTTCGTCGCGTGCGACAGAGGTTTGGTCGCGTCCGACAGAGGTTTGGTCGTCGCTCGGCAGAAACTTAATAGAAGTGTTACACTGATTTAGACCATTTTACCTCTGGAGTTTGCAAAAACTCAAAACACAAAAAATTTGAATTTGTTTGTTATCTGTTCAGATCATCTTGAATCACCTCTTTTCAAGCTCGTACGACAAAGATATGGTTGATTTACCACAGTCGCGCAGATCTGTCCATCAGCTTTCCATCAGCACACTGATGTCTACTTCAACGATGCATATGACCCTTATAAATATCGAATCTCTGAATTCTCAAAACACGAGAATTGTTCATCTATGTCTTAGAAATCCAGGGCCTTTCGAATCGCATCAATCGGTGTCTTAATCAGTGAGATATGATCAATTTACTACAGCATCACAAATCTTCCAGCATGCTGTCATTGTACTTGATTGTTGTGCACCGAAATCAATTGCCTTTGACGGATGAGTCTTAAACTGAGTGTTTAAGAGTCCATATTGAACTTTGAAGCCTGAGTCCTTAACAGATGTATTAAGGAGTCCATTGTACCTGCAAGACAGATCAAACAATTTTTGGTACCCATTTCCAAATGGGTCCTATTTTGTTAGAATTTGCATGAAATGCTTTGTTGATCTTGTCATACTCAACAGAAATGAATGGCTTTTGAACATTTTGAACAAGTGAAGAGCCTTTGACAATCCAAACTATTTTCACTCTTTTAAAACCTTGATTAACTGATCGATCTATCTTACGATCATAGAAAGAATGAGAAGTAGAAATCTGATTTGTTGAAAACTTGTTTGGCTTAATGAACTCTTTTGTTTTAACAGAACTTTCAGAATTCATTTTGAAAACCAAAGCATTCCGTTCTTTGTTGCACAGATCAAACTGTGATAGTAAATCAGATTTCAACTTTCGCTCTTTCCTAATCTCAGCAGATAAGTCAATGAACCTTGTTGTCAGTCTCTTCACTTCAGATTTAAGATACAATCTCTCTCTTTCAAAATCCTCTTTTTGACTTAATTCTTGAAATCTTTGACCCTTCAACTGTTCAGATTCTTTTCTTTCAAAATCAGACTCGTTCCTCTCTTTTTCAAGAGTTTTCTGTAATTTTGAGATTTTGCAAGAAAGCTCCATAGATTTTGTTTCAAAAGTAGTTTTCTCCTTTTCAATCTTCTCTCTTTCACAAATCACAAGTTTTTCAAAATCAGAAATCAGTTTAGAAAAACTTAAACATTTAAGTTCAAGTCGTTTCTTCTCTTTTTCAGACTCAGATAAATTTCTATTAAGCTCGATGATTTCAGAGGATAGCAGTTTACCTGACTTTTCAAGTTTAGCAATCTTACCTGAATCAATAAGAATGCTCTTGTTCCTTTCTTCTAGTTCTTTCTCAAGATTAGAAATAATTTTGCAAAAATTAGTACTAAGTTTAGAATAATAATGAGCATCAGCATCAGCACTAAATCTTAGTCTTGACATATTGTTACTTGAAAGATCGTTAACAAATACTTTGTGCGAAGAAGAATTAATTGTTACACAGTCTTTTGTCTCAATGCACTAACCTGTCTCAGCCCAAAACTTGTCGGATTGAGCTGAAATTTGGTAGGTAGGTGCACGAGGATATTCTGGACCACTTTAATTCTTCGAGTTTTGTCCAAAAACCAACAAAAAATGGTTTTTCGAAGCAAAAACGTGTGCAGCAAATAAAAGTTAAGGATGAAGATTCAAATGTTCTTGAGTCAAAGTTTTTCAAAAATGATCGGATTGAGCTGAAATTTGGTACACAGGTTCGTGACACTATTCTGAGAAACTTTAATGCTTGGTCTTTTGTCCAAAAACCAACAGAAAATGATTTTCCGAAGCAAAACAGAGTACAGAAAAATAAAAGTTTAAAAACTCCGAAAATTGAGTAAATGAACAAACTGAACTACAAACCTAGTGATTTTGCGGAATAAAACACTCAGGTATTATCTACTAACAACCCTTGATCGATTCTAAACTAGTAGAAGAACTCTAATGGCCAAAACCAATCAAAAATATGAAGAACTTGAAGAACTCTCAACTTTGCACAAAAACACAATAATCTCTCAAAAATTTGATAAAAATCAATGGATTGAAGCACAAATTCAAATCTGTTTGGCTCTGATACCATTTGTTGGAACCCAGATATAACAAGTAACAATAATTATAGCAATAATCTTTGTATTTGATTGATAAAGAGGAGTTTACAATATATGAAATAAGCACAACTCACTCTTGAAGCTCTCTTTCTCTATACGCCTGACTCTTTCAAAATGGAGGCTGGGAGGCTTAACCTAATAAACTCTAAGACAAGGCTTTATAACCAAAAACAACAATTGGTTATTTACAATATTAGCCCTTGACACTCAACAAATACAAATAAGTCCTTGACACTATTTCTTTATAAAACATTCATATAAATTAGGGACTAATTAAAGCTAACAGAGGATCTTCTCTGCCTTAAGAATTTCAGCTATTTCCCTCGGAGTCAGGCAGTTGAGATGGGCAGGGATGAGTCGCTGACTTTTCGGCTTCTGGATCATAACTACTTTCCTTTGATGTTCATCTTCATCTGAACGCTGATGAGGCAGAGAAGGTCTTCTTGGATGGGAAAGCAATTCTTGTTCTTCTGCAGCTTGTTCATCAGTCTCATTCAGGATCGAGACTGGAAATATTTGTTCATCAGCGCTGATCGCTGGGATTATTTGTTGCGGTGTTGGTGGAGGAGCTTCAGCGATAGCCTCAAGCAAGGGAGAGGACTAGCTAAAACAAAATGATCAATTGAGTTAGATCATTTGAAGGTTAGGAAAAGATAGAGAAAGGAATGGCTAGGTGTTTAGAGGTTTTAGGAGGAGTAGGGTAGAAGTTGAGAAGCGGTAGAGGAGTGAGGCAGTGTAAGAGAAGAAAAAGTAACATACGTGACAGGTTGGCTTCTTCAAAAGTATAGCCGAATTGTCATCGGCAAGGCCCTTGTTTTTGCCTTGCTGAATCTTCTTGGTAGGAGATTTTGCAGCGGTCCCCTCCCCTGGTTCATTGATGGAGACACCCTTCACAGCAGGGGCTTTGATGACTTCAGGCTGACCAGTAGTCGTCATCATCATCATCATCCTTGGGAGAAGGATGGGATGAGGGTTCTTTATCATCTATGTTCAGCTCCTCCTCGTCTACATCTTCCTCATCCTCAGAATTGATATCAGGAACTTTGTCAGCGGGAGAATGAGGAGGGTCTTAGTTGTTGATCGAAACCCTCAGTGATTTGATAATGACCCTCTCTTATATACTTAGTGAAAATTGTAAGTAAACAATATGTATCAGAGTTTCACTATCGCTGATAAGTACTAAGATCTTACAGTACCGCTGATAGGAACTCTCGCTCTTTAAAATAAACATTCAGCGAACACTGTTCACCATTAATGTTATGAGTCTGTTCAGTCATTATGATGATCGCTGATAAGTTAGTTGTTCACTTATGATCTCTGAAGACAAGTTTCATGTCAACAAAGGTTCTACGCTGAAGTCGAAGATCAAGCTCAAGAACCAGCGACAAGTCTCCTAATGAACTAATGCGGATTAGCGAAGACTCAGATTTGTCCACTCAACGTGAAGTATCAAGTACAAGACTTCAGCTATCGCTGAACTTTATCATTCGCTGAATAGAAAATGATAATCGCTGAATCAACGAAAAGCTGATCATGAAGTCCTCCGTACAAAGTACTTTTGTCTTAACCTCCCTTGCACGACTCCGTACGAAATGTCAGAAAAGAACCTCCGACTGTCTGAGATCGTACAACCACTCTGATACTACACTGTTCATCCATGCGGCTACTAAGGTTGTCAACCAAGATCAATGACATGCAACCAACCAGCTGATGACACGTGTAAAGTGTATACTGACTTGCATTAAATGCATGCAGTTTATAAAGAGATGAACCCACTTCTTTTGAAGTAACTTGCTAACTCTGGACAAGTTCAATCTCTTATCTCAAGATAGGTTATTATTTAGTAATTTCCTTATCTCTCTTAGTGCAAGAAACCTTAGTGTTCCAACTTGTTTAGATTTAGGTTTATCCTTAATCTTGTTTCCACAACAAGCTGTAAATTGTTAATGATTTATCAATAAACAATTTAGAAAAGTAAAATCTGTGTGTTTGTATTCAACCCCCCCTTCTACAAACTTGTATAGGCCTTCGGGACCAACAAGTGGTATCAGAGCGGATTTGTTTAAATCTCATAAACAAGATCTACTCTAAGATATTTCTCTTCCTTGCTTTTATCTGAAAATGGCCGCCAACACAAACACAAATTATATAGACAATGGTTCTCTTGCTAAACCCCCTAGATTTTCCAAAGATAACTTCAACTTATGGAAAAATAGGATGACACTCTTCTTAGAAGGTGTAGACCCTACTATGCCTTACTATCTCGAGAATGGTCCATTCATCCCTGTAAAGAATTGATGATGCTGTTCCAGCCACTGAGAATAGACCTGCTATTCCAGAAAGGCTGGTACCTAAGGAAATCTTTCAATAGACTGACGAAGATAAGAATAAAGTGGCTATAGATACAAAAGTGTAAGTCCCATAGTTGAAGCAACAATCAAGAATACTCCATAGAAAGTAGAATAGATATAGACATGAAGAACCATTTATTGAATGATCTCTATTCATATACTTGAAATATAATGGAGGGAGAAATTGATATACGACTCTCTCAAATCACACTGTGTATTCTCTCAATTGTCTCAAAGTCTCAAATGACAATGTAAGCCCAAGACACCTATTTATAGTGTCTAATTACATGACATGGGCCCAAGCCCATTTAATTCCCATTAAACTCCCAAAGCCCAAAATACTTATAAAGCTAATTACAATACATTTGACTTTCATTGACTTTACATGGACTTTATAAAACTTTCTATATAATTGGGGCTTTCTAGACCCAACAATCTCCCCCTAAAGTTTTATAAAGAAAGCATCTTCAAATGATCCCCCCCTTGATTTCTTTGAAAACTTTAGTGTTGCACATCTTCACGCCTTGCAAATCTATCCAAGCTCCCCCTCAAAATTTGCTCTTCTTCTTCTTCTTCACAAATTACAACTTTAAAATCGAATCCAATGTGCAATAAGCTCGACTGAAACCACCTCAGTTTATAATAAAGAATTCGTCTTTGAAATGCGAGTTGAATGACCATTAAGCTCAAAAGCTTAATCCATTAAGATCATAGGAGGGAGTGTCTCAATACACTTCAATAACTCAGCTTGGATCCACAAAAATAGAAGATAGAACACCTTTCTGAAAGTTCGGAGAAATTGCATGAAAAACGTTGCTTTCTGTCCAGCATCAGTCCACTGACTTTGACACAAAATCTGACCAATAAGCACATCGATTTAGAACAAACTCAAAACATGAAAAATGTTCATCTGTGTCTTCGGAATCCAGCACATCTGAAATCGTCAAATTTGGAGCTTCGAGGAGGGAGTTCTGATCAAAATACGACAGGTGTGCAAATCTGTCAGGTATTAGACTTTTGTTCTGAGAAGTCTTAATAAAAGTTCTGACTTGTTCAATCAGAATTCTGAGTAAGCTTGATTGCTCTGAAAAATTCTAAGTATAAATCTGATTGCTCTTAGTCAGAATTCTGAATGGCCTTTGTTGATTCTCTTATTACACAAGAATGTTCTAAGAAAGCTTGAGTATGATTCTGATCACACTTGATCATAGTTCTGAATATAAACAACCAGACTTCTGACTTGTCTTGAACAAAGTTCTGAAATGTCAAACAAACCTTGATTTCACAATGAGAATTCTGAACATTGGAATTAGAATTCTAAATATTCAGACAACTTATGCTCAGAACTCTGAATAGCATTTGATAAGCTCTGATCATCCTTTGATCGATTTCTGAACAAACATGACTCTGACTAGTTTTTGATCGATCAGAACTGCTACATTTTAGTCTTGAATCAGAATTCTGAACAATATGATCGAAATCAGAACAACTTCTGAATTTCCTTGTAACTCTGAATAAGTCATAAACGAAATCTGAATGCCTTTGATTTATCTCTGATACTTTTGCTGCACAATAAAAGTCTTCCAATCACAACAACAATTTCAACACTTTTCTGTTTGAGATTTTCAGATTTCTGTTTTAAAAACACAACAAACATCAACTTTCAACTTTCTGTTATGAACCAGCAGCTGTAATTTTCTGTTTAACAGCAACACACTTTATTCTTTGACATCAAACTCAAATCTGTTGTTTTGTACAACTCCAATCAGCACCGAACTGCACCAAAATGAACAAAACAACAAATAACATGCAGTGTTGACAGCAAACAGACATGACATCTTCGTTTAAGTCTGAACAGCAGCTGGTTAAAGCTTGATTAAGCTGTTTTTACAACAAACAAACAGTCCCCGATAGCTTAATCTAATGAACCTTTAGTTAAGCTCTGCACGATTCAGATCTTTTTAATTCTGGACAGTTGCTTTACTTCAGAAAGAATCATCAATCATGGAGTTCTGAATCTATCAATGACACTTGGTTCACTCGTTTCTTCTTTGAAGTTTATGCTTAACCCAGAGATCTCATTATTTGTGCAGTTTTCAGAGTACAAAAGCTTTAGATAAGAATTTGTCGCACATTGAATCAGAATATGCTTCTGAACTGCTTTAGAACCTTCTGTAAATCACTATACACTTCGAGATTTGATGCAGAGCCCTCTGTGATTAACTTCTGCAGACATTTGATACTAACAACAGATATGAACAAGCAGTTCAAGACACAGCAGTATCTGCATGACCTTTGGATTGTTCTGAACCACAAAGATAATGCATCAATCAATTTCTTGATTGAACACCAAATCCAAATTTGCATAATCTGCTATAACAGCAGTTCTGAATAGCAAACAACAATAGCTTTCTGTGACATTTCTTTAATCACTGCTGGATATAAGCACGACTTCAAATTTAATCAAATTTGATGTAGAAATATTGAGTCGATCTCCATAACATTTTTAGAACAAAAATTGCAGAAAATCAAGTTTCTGGTTAGTTACTCCAGAAAGTTAATTGTGAGCAATTGAAGATCTAAATTCCTTTCAGATCTGACTTTTATCAAATCCGAACAACATCAAATCAGTTGTAGACATTTCATCAAGCATTTGGCGTGCATAAACTGATTTAGAAGTAGATCAAGAATATCTACCTTCTTTTCTTAATCAAGAACCATCAAGATCTATAAAATCTTCCTCCAAAACTTAAAATCAATCTTCAAGATGAAAGAAATCACAGAATATTACCTTGAATTATAACATACGAATAAGAACGATCTTGAATCACCAAATCTTGAAACTAGATCTTGAAATCTTGAATTGTTGCATAAATGATCGTATCGAATTAAAATTGATTCTCATCTCCATGTGATCAAATCGAATTTCTGTCTTTTTATGACTTTCTGACTTTTTCTCCCTTTTGAATCAATCAATCATCTTTCATAAATCAACTTTCATAACATTTCTTTATAAGAACAACAGATCAGTTTCCTTTTCTTCTTCTCGCCCTTAAAATAACATTTCTCTCTTTTGTTGTTTCTGTACAAATCATTTTCTATTTTCTTCCCCCCCCCCCTAAAGTTTTGGAAAGTAAAATCATCTTCAAAATCTTTAGCTTTTCTCCCCCTTGATTTTCAAAACTTTAGCGATGCTTTTTCTTCGAATGAAGTCTAAGCTTTTTCTCCTCCTTAATGAATAACCTTGCTCCCCCTCAAAATAAGAATTCTGGAGCAATTTGTTTTCTCTCCCTGAATATATGCATATATTTCATTAAAATTATTCATTTCAAATACAGTGCTTTAATGAAAACATTTATACAAGGAGAATAAGATTCACTGAACTACACTTGATAACTACTAACATTTGATCATTTGAAAACTTTACAAAAGAAATCCAACTTAATGAAATTTAACAGATTTTTCAATCAAATGAAATCAAATGCATGTGTTTGGATTCAAATACAAGTCATCATTGCATATAAAGTTAAAAATGTTCAGTTTCAATCCCTTTATTAAATCTATTTGGTGTGCTTAGCATGCGAAATATGATTAGCTTCAATCATATGCAATTCTAAAAACATATACGAATACTTTGCTCTACTCACACTATTTGTCCAAAATCAGGATTTTCACAAATTTACAAGTTTATTGCGACTTTGTATTTTCCCAAAGTTTCAAGAGATGTGTGCTCATTGGCATCTTTTAATTTTGTGCTCATTGACATCTTTTAATTTTGTGCACATTGGCATATTTTAATCAAAAAGTTTAGTAAGAATAAGATACATCGTTAAACATGACTTTCTATCTGGTTCTATAGCAGGATTTGGGTCAGCATATCCCAGACCAGTTGGTCTTAGGTGCTAGGTGACAAGCACCCCTTGGAACTTAATTTCCCAAACCAGAAAGGCCACATCGATATATCTTAAACCCATTTGTACCAGTAGAACATGGCTTTCTATCTGGTTCTATTGCAGGATTTGGGTCAGCCGATCCCAGACCAGTTGATCTTAGGGACTAGGTGTCGAGCACCCCTTAGGACGTAGTCTCCCAAACCAGAAAGGCCACAGGTACAAACTTTCAAACTAAATGATTTTATATATATTTATTTCATCTCAATCACTTGGTTCTAAAACGTAGTACTTCCCCCATATTTTTGTTTCCATCCATCATTCTGACATTTCGACTTTTTTTGAGCATTATATTCTATATAAGTCTAAATTTACATAACATTGAGCATTCAACATAATTTCATTCATGTTTTGCTAACCTTTCGATTTATTTCAGAAGTGAAAGTTGAAACAAATATAACTCAGATAATACAAAAATACTTGTAAAATCACCCTTGACACACATTTTATTCATTAAAAAAATTCATCTCATTGAATTAAATTTGTTAAGATTTAAACTTTCAAAGCAATTGAAATAAAACATAATGCAATGTTACTTTTCACCACTTGTTCCTTGAAACATAAAAATATGACAGTTAAGGATATCACCTGAGAAATATGAGTTCTAAACTGATTTGTTTAGAAGTCTTAGTCTCTGAAGTACGGGTCCTGAACTGAATTATTCAGAAGCCATAGTCATTTAAGTACGGGTTTTGAACTGATATGTTCAAAAACCTAAAACGTTGAAGCACGGGTTTTGAACTTTATCTTGAAACAATCAGATCAAATTTTGAGTCAATACTTCCTCTGAAATCAAGATAATCCTGCAAAATCAAGAGATTTTGGTAATCATTGTTAGAGCATTATTGTATTCAAGATTTTCTGTAAAGTCAATGTACTGTAATGAGTCTATGCTGTATGGCTTTGCCTTTATACCTTGTATGTTATGGGTATAAATAGGCATGTCTAGTTCTTAGTTAGTAAGGAATCTAGATCTCTTGTAACCTCTTGAGCATTTTGTCATTTGTACTTTAGAGATCAATATATGGATGACAAGTTTGCTTTCTAAATTCTCTCTACATTTGTTCTTTACATATTGCTAGATTTGGGATTTCACATTTGGTATCAGAGCTAAACAGGAGATTCAAGCAGATCAAGATCCAAATTGAAGAATTTTTACACTGTTCATACAGATTTCGGACCTGCATGCTTTACTATTCATCTGATCACTTTTTATTCAGACTTTGATTTTTGACTTCTTGGATCAATTCTTGGCATCACTGAACTTGGAATTGAAATCTGAACAACATTAACTCTTGGACTATCATCAAATTCTGCACAGAATCATCAGATTTGATCATCTCTTTGAAACTTTGTTCGAAAACCCTAAGTTCACTGTTTTAGATCAAAAGTCATTTAAATCGATCGATTTGCGAGTAGTGATCAACAAGAAAAGTGTGTGGAATTTGATTACGAACAAATCGATATAAATTTCATTTCATTTGATCAAGAATTGAAAGAGTTATGGCAGATTCAGTGATTTCAAGTTCGAAGTGAAGAATTCGGATTATTCTTGGTGAATTCGGATCATTCATACAGAATTCAGATTATTTAAGGGAATTCGGAGTGTTCTTGGTCATCACAAGTGTAGATTTCGACTCGAGAAGCTTTCGAATTCATTGAATTCGAACTATGTTAGGTTCAAATTCTGCTGGTTGCGAATTAGTCTACACAAGAATTGAGTTGATTTCGAATCGTTGATCATTCGAATTGAGAAGTTGTGGATTAATCTGAATTGATTTCGAATCGTTAATCATTCGAATTGAGAAGTTGTGGATTAATCTGAGTTGGTTTTGATTTTCCATGTATAGATTCGATCCCTGTTAAGTTCAAATTGGGTGATTTCGAACCCTGTTAAGTTCGAATTGGGTGATTTCGGACTCAGTTAAGTTCGAATTGGGGGATTTCAGATTCAGTTAAGTCCGAATTGAGTGATTTCGTACCAAGCTGAGTTAGAATTTCGAATTCGGATTGTTGATTTCGAACCTAAGTGCATCCGAATTCTTGGAAGTGTCAGTTGAATTCGAATTCTATACTTAGCATCTGTTGAATTCGAATTCTTTTAAGTGTATTTTTTACACTTACTGCTTGATCTTCTGAACGATCATTTTCTAGCAATATTAAATATGGGTTTGAAGCAAATTATTATAACAGAAATACCTTCAACTCCACAAGTTTTTGTTAAACCAAATAATGAAAGTTTGAAACAATATATTGCTAAAGATGTTGCTTCAAGTCCTTCATTTTCTGATTTAAATAAAGCATTGGAGGAAGAAAATGTTGATCTATAGAGACAGATTTTAGACTTTTCTTCTTCAAATGCTAAACTTACTAAAAGAATTACTGATCTTGAAGTATATATTGTAGGTCTTGAAACAAAGAAAGACAAAGACAACTCAAGTCTGCACGATCAAATCGAGAAACTTCAAGAGAAAGTAACAACACTTCAAAAAGAAAATGCTGATCTGAAGAGCATTGAAGACAAGAGAGAGAAGATTCTTAAAGAAAAGGATGTAATTGATCTTAATTGTATAAAACTTTCAAAACAAGTTTCTGACTTTGAGAAAGTTTTATTTTTTGAAAAAGAGAAGCTCGAAAAAGAAAGAGCTATTTTTGACACTAAACGAAAATCATTTGAGATCAAAAGTTCTGAACTTTCCTTGAAAATCTCTGAACTAGAAAAGATTTTGGAAAAAGAAAGGAAATATTTCACGGAAAAGAAAAATCTCTTTGAAAAGGAAAGTAAAACCCTTAAAAAGAAAAATATGGAAATTTTCAAAGAGATTACTGATAAAAGAAAGTTTTTGGAAAAAGATTTTGAATCGGAACGCGAATATTTTGAAGATACGATTCTTAATCTTACCAAAAGATTATCTGGTTTATCAGCTGATATTATGAAGGATCAATTGATAAAATCTGATTTCCAAAAGAAATTTGATCTAATTTCTAAAGAGAAAAATGTTTTGATAAACAAAGTCAAAGAACTTGAAGACGTCGTTTTTAAATTTGATGTCTCAAAGCAGACCAGTCATAATTCTATCTTTCAAACTCCATTTGTTAATACAAATGATTCTGAATGCTCTTTCAAAACTGCTTCAAGTTCAAGTTTTAAAAACATTTCTTCTAAACAATTTAATAGATCAACTGATTTCTCAAAAGATCAGATTCGTTCAACAAATCTCTTCTATAATCCTTTAATTGATAAATCAGATAACAAACCAAAAGTGCCTAAAGTTAATACTTCCAAACCTGAAGAAGTTCCAGTCTTCAAAAAGGTGAAGATGGAATGGAGAGTCAAAGGCACAACAGTTCCAAAGAAAGATATGCCAAAATCATTTCCCTCTACATCAAATGCCAAGAAGAACAATGCGCCGAAAGGTAAATCTTTTGTTCAACCTAATCCTATTCATTCTGTAAATCATCTAATTAGGTTGGCACATAAGAAAATTTGTTGTTCCTACTATGGTTCAAATGATTTTGTGCATAAAAATCATACTTCTTTTTGGTACGGTACTTACAGTATTCCTTCAAAGAAATCTACACCTAACCCACTAGGACCCAAGTGCCATTGGGTACCAAAATCTGCTTAATCTGTTTTGTGAAATCCCAAATCTCTAGCAATAAGATATGAATGTAGTGAGAGAGAATCTAGAGAGCAAATATGTCATCCATGTATTGAGCTCAAAGGATTACAAAAGGTTTCTAAAAGATTACAAAAGCTTTCTAAAGTGTTTCGAAGTGTTTCTAACAAATGGTCTAGACAAGCTTATTTATACCCATAACATACAAGGTATAAAGGCATTCACAATACTGTATAGACTCATACAGTACATTGACTTTACAGTAAATCTTGAATACAACAATGCTCTAACAATCTCCCCCTTTGGATTCAAGATTTAAAAAATTTGACAGCAGTCTTCAGCTCTTTGTAAAGTCAATCTTCTTCAACAGATACTTTATCAAACTATCTTCAAGTAGCTTTATCTCCACTAGTTCACGGCGAACTATATGCTTTGACACTCTTTAAGAACTCAGCTTTGAAGAATCTTCAGACAAACATGAAAAGTCATTGTCTTTCTCTTTGAAAAATCAATCTTCTTCAATACAATCTTCAACAGATTGTCTTCAAGTCTTGAACATGGATTTCATATCTTTATATAGAACCATCAATTCGGAACAAGATAAATCAGAAACGATTAGAATTTGGATCAGAAAGATGTGAAACCATCCACATTGTTGAACTTTTAGGTGTAAGCGCATTCCGAGAATCACTCAGAACTAAGATAACCAAATTCAGCAACATTTGGACTTCACATGATCCTTCTCCCCAATCTTCAGTCTTTGTTCACGAATCTTTGACTTGAAATATCTTTGATTTGAAAATTCTTTGACATGAAATTGAAATTAAACTTTTCTCCCCCTTTTTCGATGATGGTGAGAATCATAATCATCGAAAACCTTCTTCAATTTCAGTCGTGTCTCTGAGTATTACTAACAATCTCCTCCTTAGTGGATAAACTTGCTCCCCCTCAAAATAAGAATTTTGGAGCAATTTGTTTTCTCCCCTGAAAGTATGCATATATTTAATTAACGTACAGTATTTGAAATTGTAGCACAAATTTTAAAACAAATTTACACAAGGAAGATAACATTCATTGAATTTTATTTTATAACTACAAACATTTGATCATTTGAAAACTTTATAAAAGAAATTCAACTTAATGAAATTTAACAGATTTTTCAATCAAATGAAATCAAATGCATGTGTTTGGATTCAAGAACAAGTCATCATTGTATATCAAGTTAAAAAATGTTCAGTTTCAACCCCTTTATTAAATCTATTTGGTGTGCTAGCATGGGAAATAAGATTAGCTTCAAGCATATGCAATTCTAAAACATATAAGAATATTTTGCTCTACTCACACTATTTGTCCAAAATCAGAATTTTCACAAATTTACGGGTTTATCGCGACTTTGTATTTTCCCAAGTTTCAAGAGATGTGTGCTCATTGGCATCTTTTCTTTTGTGCTCATTGGCATCTTTTGATTTGTGCACATTGGCATCTTTTGATTTTGTGCTCATTGGCATCTTTTGATCAAAAAGTTTAGTAAGAATAAGATACATCGTTAAACATGGCTTTCTATCTGGTTCTATAGCAGGATTTGGGTCAGCAGATCCCAGACCAGTTGGCCTTAGGTGCTAGGTGTCAAGCACCCCTTAGAACTTAATTTCCCAAACCAGAAAGGCCACATCGATATATCTTAAACCCATTTGTACCAGTAGAACATGGCTTTCTATCTGGTTCTATTGCAGGATTTGGGTCAGCCGATCCCAGACCAGTTGATCTTAGGGACTAGGTGTCGAGCACCCCTTAGGACTTACTCTCCCAAACCAGAAAGGCCACAGGCACAAACTTTCAAACTAAATGATATTCTATATAAGTTCGAATTTCCATCACAAAATATGAATGATATCTCAATCACTTGGTTCTTAATCATAGTGCTTCCCCCATATTTTCGTTTCCATTCATCATTATGATAAATAGGTTTTTTTGAGCATTATATTCTATATAAGTCCAGATTCACATAACTTTGAGCATTCAGCATAATTTCATTCATGTTTTGCTGACCTTTCGATTTATTTCAGAGGTGAAAGTTGAAGCAAATCTAACTCAGATAATACAAAAATACTTGTAAAATCACCTTTTAGCACACATTTAATTCATTGAATGAAAATTGAAAATTTCATCTTATTGAATTAAATTTGTAAAGTTTCAAGTTTTCAAATCAGTAGAAACAAATATAATCCAATGTTACTTTTTACCACTTGTTCCTTGAAACAAAAATATATAGCAGTTAAGGATATCACCTGAGAAGTATGAGTTCTAAACTGATTTGTTTAGAAATCTTAGTCTTTGAAGTACGGGTTCTAAACTGATTTGTTTAGAAGCCATGGCCGTTGAAGCACGGGTTTTGAACTGATATGTTCAAAAGCCAATGTCGTTGAAGCACGGGTTTTGAACTGATATGTTCAAAAGCCATTTACATTTAAGCACGGGTCCTGAATTGATGTATTCAGAAACCATTCATGATTTGTCTCCCCCTTAATGGTACAAATATTCTTCATAGAAATACGCCGCTTCTCTTCTGTTTTCAGTCATGTGTGTGGTATGTATCTACAAATCAGTACAACACATGATGTACCTACAAAACAGTTTAAGCAGATTTTGGTACCCAATGGCACTTGGGTCCTAGTGGGTTAGGTGTAGATTTCTTACAAGGAATACTGTAAGAACCATACCAATAAGAAGTATAATCTTTATGCACAAAATCATTTGATCCACAGTAAGAACAACAGATTTTCTTATGGGCCAACCTAATCAGATGATTTACATAATGAATAGGATTAGGTTTAGCAGAAGATTTACCTTTTGGCGCATTGTTCTTCTTGGCATTTGATGTGAATACAGATGATTTTGGCACATCTTTCTTTGGAATTGTTGTGCCTTTGATTCTCCATTCCATCTTCACCCTCTTGAAGACTGGAACTTCTTCAGATTTGGAAGTATTAATTTTAGGCACCTTAAGAATATCATCCGATTTATCAAACAGAGGATTATAGAAAAGATTAGAAGAACGAATCTGACCTTTTGAGAAATCTGTTGATCTATTAAATTGTTTAGAAGGAATGTTTTTAAAACTTGAACTTGAAGCAGTTTTAAAAGAGCATTCAGAATCATTTGAATCAACAAATGGAGTCTGAAAGATAGAATTATGACCGGTCTGCTTTGAGACATCAAATTTAAAAATGATGTCTTCAAGTTCTTTAAAAATGATCGTGCAGACTTGAGTTGTCTTTGTCTTTGTCTTTCTTTGTTTCAAGACCTGCAATATAAACTTCAAGATCAGTTATTCTTTTAGTAAGTTTAGCATTTGAAGAAGAAATGTCTAAAATTTGTCTTTTCAGATTAACATTTTCTTCTTCCAATGCTTTATTTAAAATAGGAGTTGAAGAATTTGAAGCATTATCTTTAACAGGAGATGTTTCTGATAAAATAACTTGTTGCAAAATTCCATTATTTGCCTTAGCTTTTTCAAGTGGCTTTGGAGGTGTTTTTGTTATTATGACTTGTTGCAACACTTCATTATTTGGTTTAACAGATACATGTGAATTAACAGATGTTTCTGTTATAATGACTTGTTGCAACTTTACATTTGGTTTAACAAAAACTTTTGCAATTTGAGGAATCTCCTTTTTCAGAGTTTGCTTCAAATCTTCACCACTGCTTTTAACAATAACTTGTTGTAAAACCATTTTGAATATTGCTAGAAATTGATCGTTCAGAAGATCAAGCAGACAGTGTATGAAAATACACAAAAAAAATATATAAAATTTTTTCTTGAAAAGCTCTTACAGTGTATGAAATACACTATAGAAAAAATTTCGGGATAAAAAATTTTCTCAAAAAACTCAATGAATTCGAATGTATAAGGGTTCGAATTCAATGAATTCGGATGTATAAGGGTTCGAATTCAATGAATTCGGATGAAGAAGGATTCGAATTCACTGAATTCGGATGAATAAGGGTTCGAATTCAATGAATTCGGATGAAGAAGGATTCGAATTCACTGAATTCGGATGAATAAGGGTTCGAATTCAATGAATTCGGATGAAGAAGGATTCGAATTCACCCAATTCGGACTTAACTTGGTTCGAATTCACTCAATTCGAATGTACTTAGGTTCGAATTCAACCAATTCGAATCCATAAGGGTTCGAATTCATCCAATTCGAATCCATAAAGATTCGAATTCATCCAATTCGAATCCACAAGGGTTCGAATTCTCTACAATTCGAATCTAATAGGATTCGAATTCTATGAATTTGAATTCTTCTTGAGTCGAATTCTACACTTATGATGCCAAGAACAATCCGAATTCTCTATGAATGTTCCGAATTCTCTTTGAATGATCCGAATTCACCAAGAATGATCCGAATTCACCACTTCGAACTTCAGAATCACTTAATTTGCCATATCTCTTTCAATTCTTGATCAATTTTGATGAATCTTATATCAAAATGCTCGTAATTCAAATCCGCACACTTTTCATGTTAATCACGATTCACAATTCGGACAATTTAACCAGATTAAGATCCAAACAGTGATTTTGAACTTTTTTGAAAAAACTTCAAAAATTGATCAGATCTGTCGATTCTGTGCAGTTTTTGATGTTGATCCAAAAATTAAAGATGATCAGTAATCAATTCCGAGTTCAGTGATGCAAGAAATTGATTCAAAAGATCAAAATTTAAAAAAATCAGATGAATAGTGATGAACACCCAATCCGAATTCTTCAGCTTTAGTGTAAAAATTCTTCAATTTGGTCTTCGATCTGCTTGAATCTTCTGTTTAGCTCTGATACCAATTGTGAAATCCCAAATCTCTAGCAATAAGATATGAATGTAGTGAGAGAGAATCTAGAGAGCAAATATGTCATCCATGTATTGAGCTCAAAGGATTACAAAAGGTTTCTAAAAGATTACAAAAGCTTTCTAAAGTGTTTCTAAAGATTTTTAAGTGTTTCTAACAAATGGTCTAGACAAGCTTATTTATACCCATAACATACAAGGTATAAAGGCATTCACAATACTGTATAGACTCATACAGTACATTGACTTTACAGTAAATCTTGAATACAACAATGCTCTAACATGTATTGTAGGTTCATCATGTGTTGTACTGATTTGTAGATACATACCACACACATGACTAAAAACAGAAGAGAAGCGGCGTATTTTTTTGAAGAATATTTGTATTAAGGGGGAGCAAAGACCCATGGTTTCTGAATACAACAGTTCAGGACCCGTGCTTAAACGTTTTTGGCTTTTGAACATATCAGTTCAAACCCGTGATTCAACGACTATGGCTTCTGGACAAATCAGTTCAGGACCAGTACTTCAACGACTAAGACTTCTAAACACATCAGTTTCGAACTCGTACCTATCAGGTTATATCTTTCACTGTCATATCTTTTCATTTCAAGGAACAAGCGGTAAAAGGTAACATTGTATTATGTTTTATTTCTACTGCTTTGAAAGTTTGAATCTTTACAAATTTAATTCAATGAGATGAAATTTTCAATTTTCATTCAATGAATTAAATGTGTGCTAAAAGATGATTTTACAAGAATTTTTGTATTATCTGAGTTAGATTTGTTTCAACTCTCACCTCTGAAATAAATCGAAAGGTCAGCAAAACATGAATGAAATTATGTTGAATGCTCAAAGTTATGTGAATCTGGACTTATATAGAATATAATGCTCAAAAAGCCTAAATGTCAGAATGATGGATGGAAATGAAAATATGGGAAAAGCACTATTGTTTTAGAACCAAGTGATTGAGATAAAATTGTTGCACTATCATTTAGTTTGAAAGTTTGTGCCTGTGGCCTTTCTGGTTTGGGAGAGTAAGTCCTAAGGGGTGATCGACACCTAGTCCCTAAGATCAACTGGTCTGGGATCGGCTGACCCAAATCCTGCAATAGAACCAGATAGAAAGCCATGTTCTACTGGTACAAATGGGTTTAAGATATATCGATGTGGCCTTTCTGGTTTGGGAAATTACGTTCTAAGGGGTGCTCGTCACCTAGCACCTAAGGCCAACTGGTCTGGGATCTGCTAACCCAAATCCTGCTATAGAACCAGATAGAAAGTCATGTTTAACGGTGATCTTATTCTTACTAAACTTTTTGATCAAAAGATGCCCATGAGCACAAAATCAAAGGATGCCAATGAGCACAAAATCAAAAGATGCCAATGAGCACAAAATCAAAAGATGTCAATATGCACAAAATCAAAAGATGCCAATGAGCACACATCTCTTGAAACTTGGGGAAAATACAAAGTCGGGATAAACCCGTAAATTTATGAAATTCTGATTTTGGACGAATAGTGTGAGTAGAGCAAAGTATTCTTATATGTTTTAGAAATGCATAAGCTTTATGATAATCATAGTTCGCATGCTAGCACACCAAATAGATTTAATAAAGGGGTTGAAACTGAACGTTTGTAACTTGATATGCAATGATGTCTTGTTTTTGAATCCAAACACATGCATTTGATTTCATTTGATTGAAAAATCTGGTATACTTCTTTAAGTTGGATTTTTTTTGTAAAGCTTTAAAATGATCAAATGTTAGTAGTCATAAAATAAATTTCAATGAACTTTACTTTCCTTGTGCAATGTGTTTTTGCTACAATTTCAAATACTGAGCGTTATTGGAATATATGCATACTTTCAGAGGAAGAAAACAAGTTGCTCCATAATTCATATTTTGAGGGGGAGTCAGATTTTTACACAAAGTGATAATTCTAACAATTTGGACTCATGTTCTATGAGTACCAAGTTTTCATCTGTCTGTGCAGATTCCTCTGAAGAAAAGACAACAATTTATGCAATTGTTTAGGGGGAGCAATTCGGCATACGTCTGAAGCCCGGAAACTAATCCATCTATTCGGAGCTTGTTGATGCTGCGAAAATTTTGATGGGGAGAAAACAAATTGCTCCAGAATTCTTACTTTGAGGGGGAGCAAGGTTATTCTCTAAGGAGGAGATTTTTAGCAATACTCAAAGACTCGACTGAAATTGAAAATGGTTTTCAATGATTATGATGCTCACCATCATCGAAAAAGGGGGAGAAATGTTTAATTCAATTTCATGTCAAAGAGCTTTCAAGTCAAAGATATTTCATGTCAAAGAGCTTTCAAGTCAAAGATTCGTGAACAAAGACTGAAGATCAGGGGGAGAAGGATCATGTGAAGTCAGAAATGTTGCTGAATTTGGTTATCTTAGTTCTGAGCGTTTCAGAATGTGCTTACACCTAAAAGTTCAACAATGTGGATGGTTTCGCATCTCTCTATTCCTATTTCAAATGGTTTCGGATTTCATTTATTCAAATTTGGCATGGTTTCGTACCCTTCATGATACGAATCCTATGGTTTCGCACCTAACTACATCTGAATTCCCATGGTTTCGGACCCTACTTGATACGAAACGGATGGTTTTGCACCCTCTTGCATCCGAATCCATATGGTTTCGCACCCTCCTGCATCCGAATCCTTATGATTTCGCATCCTTCTTACATCCGAATCCTTGGTTTTAAATCTGTCTACATCCAAATTGATGGTTTCGGATCCTTAAAGTTAATATGAGAACTAAGGTTCTTGCATCAAGAAGGATACGAGAAGTTACTGTTTGTCAAAGACTGATAAAGATACAAAGATCTGATTTTCATGAACAAGACTTGAAGATGGCTTGATAGAGTGTCTGTTGGAGAAGATTGACTTTACAAAGAGCTGAAGACTGATGTCATATTTTTTAAAAATCTTGAATCCAAAGGGGGAGATTGTTAGAGCATTATTGTATTCAAGATTTTCTGTAAAGTCAATGTACTGTAATGAGTCTATGCTGTATAGCTTTGCCTTTATACCTTGTATGTTATGGGTATAAATAGGCATGTCTAGTTCTTAGTTAGTAAGGAATTTAGATCTCTTGTAACCTCTTGAGCATTTTGTCATTTGTACTTTAGAGATCAATATATGGATGACAAGTTTGCTTTCTAAATTCTCTCTACATTTGTTCTTTACATATTGCTAGATTTGGGATTTCACAATCATCTACGATGATTCCTCATTAGATATAAAAAAAACCAAATTCTGAGTAGTAGAGTCAGAATTCTGATTAGAAGAGTCAGAATTCTGAATAACTTGCTCAAAATTCTAAGTATCAGAGTCAGAATTCTGATTAGTTGAGTCAGAATTCTGAGTAGTAGAGTCAGAACTTCTGAGTAACAGAGTCAGAATTCTGATAAAACTATCCAGAGAAAATGCCTTAGAAAAATGTTTGGATTTTGTGATTTTTGAACATTCTGAACTTCAAATCACCATAACTTGCTCAAAAATCAGAATTTTTCAACCAAAATTTGCAGGGTTGCTCAAAATGTGATTCTGAACACATTCTCTGGAATTATTTTCTACTAAAAACACTCACATCTATGAGTTCGATAACCCCACAGTAAACAGAACTTTTTCAAAAAAAATCTCCAAAATCAACAAATTGATCTGTATGAATCAGAAATCCATAATCACATTCAGATCGAGTTTTGGACTGAATTATCCAAAAGTCAAAATTCTCAATTTAAGCACAGCATCTGTTTTAAGTCATGTGTCAGTATTATCATTCAGCTCTACACATGAATAACCTGCAAAACAGATTAAGTTGTCTTTGGTACCCATATGAACTTGGGTCCAGGTTTGTTAGGTGCAGTGGTATATGTAGATATTCTATAAGAACCATACCAGTGCTGAATAAAATTCTTGTTCACAAAATCATCAGTCCCACAATTGTAAGTCCCACAATATGAACAACAAAGTTTCTTTTGTGCAATTCTGACTAATTGATTTACAGAATAAATCACATCAGGTTTAACAAAAGATTTTCTTTGAAATGTATTGTTCTTCTTGACATTTGAATTAGGAACCTTTGATTTTAGCACTTCTTTCTTGGAAGTAGTTCCTTTAACTCTCCATTCCATTTTTATCTTTTTAAAAGAACAATTATAAGATTTATCAATAGGAGAATCATAAAACAGATTAGAAGAACGAATCTGATCTTTTGAACTATGATTTGATTTGTCAACAACTTTTGTTTCAAATTCTTTAAACTTTTTAACATACAAATCAAACCTCGACTGCAAATTAGATTTGGACTTCCTCTCTATCATGATTTTAGTTGATAAATCAGATAATTTCTTAATTAGTCTCCTTATCTCCAAATGAAAAACTTTGTTTTCCTTCTCAAACTCATCTTTTAAGCATTTTTCTTTAAAGCCATTTACCTTCTTCTTTTCAGTCTATTTCCTTCCATCTTCTAACTCTTTCTCCAACTCATTGATCTTTACAGAAAACTCATTTAACATTCCTGTTTTCTTTTTCTCAAAACCATTCTTTTCTTTTTGAAAAACATTTTTCTTGCATTCAAACTCTTTTCTTTCTTTTGCAAGAATTTTCTCCAAATCAGAAATTTTCAGAGATAATTCAACAGACTTTGTTTCAAAACCTTTCCTCTCAGTTTGAAAGTTTCTTCTCTCTTTCTCAAATTTCTCTGTTTCAAGTATAAGAACTTGTTCAAAATCATAGATCTGTTTCAAGAGTTGACAATTTTTCATTTCACATGATTTGATTCTATTTTCAGAATCTGTCAACATCTTTCTTTCAAAATTGATTTTCTCTTTCAAATCAACATTCTCTTTTTCTAACAACTTTATGTTTTCTTGAACCTTTTTAAAATCCTTTAGAAAATCAGATTTCTCTTTTTGCAAAATCTTTATAACTTTTGCATTTTCATCTTGTTTTGCTTGAAGATCTGCAATCTTGCTTTCAAAATGAACAATCTTAGTTTTTGGTTCAGAAATTGTTTCCTTTGCTTTTACAGTACTTGATTTTTGTAAATTGTCTGAACTTGTTATAGAACTTGCAGGTCTCACAAAAACTTGAACAATCTCAGGCATGATGAAATGACAAATTCAAATATCAACTATGAATTATGATAAAAAATGAGAATCAACACACACGCGTTATGCTAAAATCCATGAACAATGTCCCCCACCTGAGACTTAGCACGGGGGTTCCGAAACCATCAGAATTCGGAATTCGGCGTTATGCAAAATATTTTTTTAATGAGAAATATTTTTCAATAAATTTCTTGGATCTGAAACCATCAGAATTCGGATGTAGGCAGATTCGAAACCATGGATTCGGATTAAGTAGGGTGCGAAATCAGCTCAATTCGGTTCATGTTAGGTGCGAAATCAGGGAATTCGAATCATGTAGGGTGCGAAATCAATGAATTTGGATCGTGAAGGGTTCGAAATCATGGAATTCGAATCATGAAGGGTTCGAAATCACTCAATTCGAATCATGAAGGGTTCGAAATCAGGACAATTCGAATCATGAAGGGTCTGAAATCAGGGCAATTCGAATCATGAAGGGTCCGAAATCAATGAATCCGGATCATGTAGGGTTCGAAATCAAGCCATTTCGTATCATGTTGGATGCGAAACCATGCCTATCTTGAATAAATGGAATTCGAAACCATTAGAATGAGGATTAGAAAGATGCAAAGCCATCCATACCTTTGAACCTTTAGGTGTAAGCACATTCCGAAATTCAGAACTAAGATGACCAAATTCAGCAATATTTCGGACTTCACAAGATCCGAAACCAACAACTCTGAACAGTTCGAAACCATCTAAGCCATCCAAACAATAGTAGCATCCGAAACCATGAACAGTAAAGCATGAAGGATTCGAAACCATTAATGAACAGTAAATGATGAAGGATCCGAATTCATCAATGAACAGTAAACGATGGAGGATCCGAATTCATCAATGAACAGTAAACGATGAAGGATCCGAATTCATCAAGAATAATCCGAATTCATCAAGAATAATCTGAATTCAAGTAACAGCATTCGAAAATCACTAAAATCATCATAACTTCTTCAATTCTTGACCAATTTCAGTGATTCTTTCGCAGACTTATTCGAAAAATGAAGATGAACAGATTTCTAGTTGATCAAAACATGTAATTCGATCGATTTGATGAAGTTTTGATCCAAAAAGTGAGTTCGACTTTTTTCTTGAACAAACACCATAAATCTCCGAAATCTGAGCAAAATAGGGCTAAAAACGCTTGAATTGTGAAGATCCAATGATCGTATCGATGAAAAATTCTTCGATTTGGCTCTGATACCACTTGTTAGGTCCATGATCTTCATACAATCCAAGTATTGTGTAACAAGATGATGAAGAACATTATTGAAAAGGAAATCTAACCTAGAGAGAACACAAAGTGATTAGAGATCTACATCTTGTATTAATGAATTCACTTCTTACAAACTACAAGTAAAGACCTATTTATAGTCTTCATCACTTGCTACAACAATTAAGCATAAGCCCTTTAACACAACTATTGCTTTACCAAACTTTCTATTATAAAGGACAACTTCAGTGTCCTAACAAACACAGATCTAGAACATGCAAGAATTAATCAAATCTGTCACATGCATTTCATCAAACAGTTAGAGTACATGAATTAATGAAATTCTTCTTTTCAACAAACAATTTGAATACTAATCAACATGCAGCAGATAGAATCACTTTGATCAAGAAACCAATCAAGAACATCAAAAACTTACCTGTGATCTCTGTTTAATTTCGAGAATTAATCAGCATAGAGAGAAAATCTTTGGATGACTTGATTGTAAGATATCGATTCAACAGAAAGACAAATTCAAATTTCTTGAATCAAAACAGAATGAATTCAAGAATTACGAGTAGCAGCGGAATCAATTAACGAATTGATCAAGAAATCTTCAAGAATGCGATCAAGAAACCCTCAAGAACACGATCTTGAACATAATTTGTTTGTTGATTAGCTCTGATACCAATTGTAAGTCCCATAGTTGAAGCAACAATCAAGAATACTCCATAGAAAGTAGAATAGAGATAGACATGAAGAACCATTTATTGAATGATCTCTATTCATATACTTGAAATATAATGGAGGGAGAAATTGATATACGACTCTCTCAAATCACACTGTGTATTCTCTCAATTGTCTCAAAGTCTCAAACGACAATGTAAGCCCAAGACACCTATTTATAGTGTCTAATTACATGACATGGGCCCAAGCCCATTTAACTCCCATTAAACTCCCAAAGCCCAAAATACTTATAAAGCTAATTACAATACATTTGACTTTCATTGACTTTACATGGACTTTATAAAACTTTCTATATAATTGGGACTTTCTAGACCCAACAAAAAGCCAAATCCATACTATCCATGGCTCTTCCTGACGAAGTCTACCATTCCGTCATGAATCTGAAAACATCAAAAACCATGTGGGACACAATATGTGTTCAGTATGAAGGAACGTCTGAAGTCCAGGACTCAAGAAAGATCAACCTGGTAAGACAATACGAAAGTTTCACTTCTGGTAAGAATGAATCTCTCTCTGAAGTTCACCAACGTTTTAATTGTTTAATTACAGATCTGAAAACTGTTGGTAAGGAATATTCTAACTTTGAAGTACTGACAAAGTTTCTAGAATGTTTACCTGAAAGCTGGGACAATTATGCTATGTGTCTCAAGCTGTCAAAGGATCTAAAATCCATGACCCTTTCAACCTTATATGGCACGTTGCTGAATCATGAGCAATCGAGCCATCTTAAGAAGAATCTTGTAAAAGATTCCAAAAGCACCCCTGTTGCTTTAATCTCAGAGGAACCTTCTACTCAGCGACCCTCGGTCACTATCACTGAGTTAGAGAGTAACTCTGAAAGGTCATCAGATTCTGATTATTCAGATAATGATGAATCTTTGGCTCTCCTAACTAAGAAGTTCAGGAGATTTGCCAAAAAGAAAATGTTTAGAAAGAACAAACCTCTTTCCATAACTGACAAGCCTAGATCATCAGCTTTTGTTGATAAGGCTACTGCTACTTGTTTTAACTACGAAAAGACAGGACATTTCGCTAACGAGTGCAGGTCTAAGAAAGTTTCTAGACCCTCAGCTTTTACAAAGAAACCCTTTGTTCCAAGGAATAAAGATGACAAATATTCAAAGCTGAAAGAAAAATATGCTAAGCTGAAAAGCTTTAAGAAGAAGAATAAAGGCCTGATGGCTGACTATGATTGGGCTTCTTCTGATGAAGAAGCATCATCATCTGACTCTGAAGATGATGAAGCAAATCTATGTCTCATGGCAAAGATTGAAGAAGAGGAAGAAAGCTCAGACATTCCCTCCACTTCAACATCTGCTATTCAGGTATCACCTTCTTTCTTTACCAATATTGCAAATATTGATGAAGTTGATAGTCTCCGTAAGATCGATCTCTTGACTAGAAGTTTATACGAAGCCATGAACGGCAAAACTGTGGTTGAAAACCAAAATCTTGATCTCGCTGAAAATCTTATAAACTGCCACCTTCAAATAGAAAAGCTTACTAAAATTGAAGAATATTTTATAGATCAAGTATATTTAAATCAGCTAGTCAAAATCGAACGAGCAGAAGCTATCGCTGCATTAAAAGCTGAAAAAGCTACTGTTGAAGGATGTAACAACCCAAATCCCATAACATACATCATAATACATAACATTCATACATATCATTGATTTACCACAAAAGTTACATAAGAAACCAAGTACGGTCTCATTAGTCTTGACATTACAAAATATATAAAAGCTTCCTAATCAACATCCATCAAAAGCTTCCTACACTTCATCCTCTCCTGCCGATCCTTAACCTGGAAAACATATTTTTGAAAACAAAATGAGGGTTAGACCAAATGGGTCTAGTGAGTTAATCCCGGTCTTTTCCAAAATCAATATAAAACTCTTTTCACATAATACTTTGTATCCAAATAGTTTACATAAAACCTTTCGTATAAGCACGCATATACCACATTAGGACTCGTGCACCGTGTATCTCTCCTCATCTCATCTTCTTTCCCCTGGCCACATTAGTCGGTAGCAAGCCAACTAATTATCGTCACTGTACAATACAGTCGACTCCACTGTAATTACATACAGCCCCGCTGCAATTACCTACAGCTCTACTGCAATTTCATGCAGCCCCGCTGTATTTCCATACAGCCCCGCCAAATAATAATTCGGCTCACCTATACTCGTTTCGTGCAATATAAATACAATATATATCTCAATACATCATATTGTCATTTATATACACATAATCATATTCCTACCACATAATCGTCTCATATATATATACCTATATATGTATCCCAGTTTAAAAGCGTTTTAAAGTAAAACTCACCTCGAATGCTTACAAAATCCTTCCAAGCCTTTTTCCAAAAATTCGGTCTATCAATCCAAATCCACAGAGTCTGCAAATAGATTAAATACAAATATCCCCTTACCAACTGATCACATAAAACATACTAGAAGACTAAGGACTCTAGATAACTCAAACCCTCAAAAATGACCAAAATAGCTAAAGTATCCGGATACCACAAGTTATCCGGACAACACATTTTTCCGGACAGCAGCAACAATCCGGACAACACAGTAATCCGGACAACAAAGGAATCTGGATGCCATCCGGACTCTAAATCATTCGGAAACCATCAATCCAATCGTCCGGACTCTATCAACAACTTACCCGGACACCACCCAAGAATCTACCCGGACACCACCAACAGGGCTATCCGGATACATTCATCTTATCCGAACACCTCTGTCGGTTTACCCCATTTTTGCCCAGAAATCGACAGAATCATCCCCAGATGTGTTTGTGATGATTCTAATCCGATAGATACTTCCTACTAACCATTATAAACCTAAATTGTACTAGAAACATACCTTAATCAGTTCCAATAACTCTAATTTGAGCCTTTACCCTTCTTTCTCCTTTCTTTCTTCTTCTTTTTGCTCCCAACACACACACACACCTTAATCTGAGTTTTGTTATTATGAAGACATATGTATCCCTAATTCAGATATTATCAACTAATGTTACCCTTTTAGACACTAATCTATTCAATAATATGCAAAGTACCCTTAACTTAATAATTCATCTCAACTTACCCAAAATAGTAACTTTAAGGTTAAATAAACTTAACGGAATTTAATTTTTTAACTAACGGATTTACCCGGGGTATTACATTATCTCCCCCTTAAAAGAATTCCGTCCCGGAATTCGGCTAGATTAGGATACGGATATTCCTCTATACTATTTCGAACTCAAACAAAACCATAGAAACTAACTGAATAGGCACCCCACACCCACCTATATCTCTAACACAGATAAGCAACAAAAGCACGGAAATACCAATAACCATTTTGCACCGAAGTCAGATAACACCTTAGCACGTATAGAATTTATAAAAATATACCTGTAACCTCATCCGGAATTTCCTCCTCTTCTTGTGTTGTCATTTGGAAGACTCGCCCCTTTGCTTTCAGTTCCTCAGACCCTTGTATCTCTCCCGTCCTGACGCTTATTGGGTTCCCCATCGTACTACCCTGTTGTATTTTCTTTTGTGGACAGTCTGACTGAATATGATTAGGGGAATTGCAAACGAAACAGAATCGATCTGCGCGACAATTCTTAGCGACGTGTCCAGCCCTTCCACACTTGTAACAACTTCTAGGATCAACATAACAATTTCCTTGATGTACGCGGTTGCATTTTGGACATAGTTTTTCTATTGATATAAAAGGTAGGCGACTATTGAACCTCTGAATTTCGTATTCCGTTGAATCATGCGTCATCTCTTCCGATTTTCTTTTCCCAACACTCTTATCATTTGCATCTCTCTTAATATCTCGCTCTACATTTTCCACGACATTTACTACGGCTGAGAAGTTATCAGGTCCTGTTGCAGTCACTAACTTTCTGACTTCCGAATTTAACCCGAAGATAAACCTTTCCGTCTTCATCGCCTCCGTAGCAACGTAGTATTCTGCGAACCGAGACTTTTCCAGGAAGCCAGCGGTGTAGTCTCGAACGGATAAGTATCCTTGTTGTAAGTTCATAAATTCCCCTTCCAGATGTTTGACGGCTGCTTGGGGACAAAATGCGTTCCTGTAGGCTATCACAAATTCTTCCCAAGAGAGGGTAGAATAAACATCAGATCCCTTAGAATGAATAAAGGATTCCCACCAATACAAAGCATCCCCCTTTAACATTGCTGCTCCATACAATACTCTATCTTCGTCAGCGCACTTACTCGTCTTGAAGATAACTTCTATTTCCTTCATCCATCTCATTGCTTTCACGGGGTCCCTGTCTCCTGAGTAGGTCGGAGGCCTACAGCTCAATAACATTTTGTATTCGCACCTCCTTGGTACTGGTATAATAGTTGGTGTAATTGGCATCTCTGCTTCCGGTTCAGGGCCCAGTGTTTCGGCTTCACCGTGACGAATCTGGTCAAACATTGCTTGTATACTAGCTTGTAGCCTTCCCATCTCTTCCATCAAATCATCCCTCGTGACAAACTCAGTTCCTTGTGGCTGAATTCTGCCCCCGGCTCTACCTCCTGTTCTACCTCCAGTTCTATCTCCAGTTCTGCGTCCCCTTTCCCCCGTTCCTATCGGCGGATTTGTACTATTCGGATCCCCCCCTCTCCGATTCGTGCGTCTAGTACCGCTTGCCATTCTGTAGATTCAAACAAGATTAATATACACATAAGCACATACCCCATATAATAAGGTTTTCTGGTTCAAACATGCACCTGTAAGATCACAGTTACACTGGCCAGGTGTAATCTGAAATTACCTTACATGATGTTCCTTCTACCTTTTATACTTAGCATCCCAAGGTTCTAATCTATCAAGGACATCCTACTTCACATGCAGTTTAAGTCTAGGTACGGGTACACATACCTAAATCCCTTAAACTAGGGCTCTGATACCATTTGTAACAACCCAAATCCCATAACATACATCATAATACATAACATTCATACATATCATTGATTTACCACAAAAGTTACATAACAAACCAAGTACGGTCTCATTAGTCTTGACATTACAAAATATATAAAAGCTTCCTAATCAACATCCATCAAAAGCTTCCTACACTTCATCCTCTCCTGCCGATCCTTAACCTGGAAAACATATTTTTGAAAACAAAATGAGGGTTAGACCAAACGGGTCTAGTGAGTTAATCCCGGTCTTTTCCAAAATCAATATAAAACTCTTTTCACATAATACTTTGAATCAAAATAGTTTACATAAAACCTTTCGTATAAGCACGCATATACCACACGTATATAAATACCACATTAGGACTCGTGCACCGTGTATCTCTCCTCATCTCATCTTCTTTCCCCTGGCCACATTAGTCGGTAGCAAGCCAACTAATTATCGTCACTGTACAATACAGTCGACTCCACTGTAATTACATACAGCCCCGCTGCAATTACCTACAGCCCCGCTGCAATTACCTACAGCTCCACTGCAATTTCATGCAGCCCCGCTGTATTTCCATACAGCCCCGCCAAATAAAAATTCGGCTCACCTATACTCGTTTCGTGCAATATAAATACAATATATATCTCAATACATCATATTGTCATTTATATACACATAATCATATTCCTACCACATAATCGTCTCATATATATATACCTATATATGTATCCCAGTTTAAAAACGTTTTAAAGTAAAACTCACCTCGAATGCTTACAAAATCCTTCCAAGCCTTTTTCCAAAGATTCGGTCTATCAATCCAAATCCACAGAGTCTGCAAATAGATTAAATACAAATATCCCCTTACCAACTGATCACATAAAACATACTAGAAGACTAAGGACTCTAGATAACTCAAACCCTCAAAAATGACCAAAACAACTAAAGTATCCGGATACCACAAGTTATCCGGACAGCAGCAACAATCCGGACAACACAGTAATCCGGACAACAAAGGAATCCGGATGCCATCCGTACTCTAAATCATTCGGAAACCATCAATCCAATCGTCCGAACTCTATCAACAACTTACCCGGACACCACCAACAGGGCTATCCGGATACATTCATCTTATCCGGACACCTCTGTCGGTTTACCCCATTTTTGCCCAGAAATCGACAGAATCATCCCCAGATGTGTTTGTGATGATTCTAATCCGATAGATACTTCCTACTAACCATTATAAACATAAATTGTACTAGAAACATACCTTAATCAGTTCCAATAACTCTAATTTGAGCCTTTACCCTTCTTTCTCCTTTCTTTCTTCTTCTTTTTGCTCCCAACACACACACACACCTTAATCTGAGTTTTGTTATTATGAAGACATCTGTATCCCTAATTCAGATATTATCAACTAATGTTACCCTTTTAGACCCTAATCTATTCAATAATATGCAAAGTACCCTTAACTTAATAATTCATCTCAACTTACCCAAAATAGTAACTTTAAGGTTAAATAAACTTAACGGAATTTAATTTTTTAACTAACGGATTTACCCGGGGTATTACAAAGGATGGTGTAATTCTTCAACAAAGATCACTGAGATAATAAAGTCTCAGATTCCCCTGAGTGATAAACGTGGTTTGGGTTACAAATATGATACTCCAAAACTAACCACTGAGCGTTCAATGCTTAAATTTGGAACGTTCGTATCCTCAGTCGCTGATACTTCATCTTCTCAGTGCTCCTCGTCCATTACACCAATCCCTGAGGAAACTCCTACCTCCTCAAAAGGCAAGGAGAAAATGGTTTATTCAAAACCTACCTCTGTCTCTAAAGACAAAGGTAAAGGAATTGTTATTTACCAGAATCCTCAGAAGGGTACCTTAGTACCAAAGCTGAATGCTTCTAAAGCTTCAGTGACTCATCCCTCTGGATCAAGGAAGCAGATCTCTGGATCTATTCAGCGATCTACTCCTAGACTCATATTGGATGTCCTTGGTAAGAAATCTGAAGAACTGAATGTTCGTCCCATTTCTAAAGCCAATAGTTTACTTGGTGCTGGCACTTCTAATTCGAAATTAAAAGCTCAGCATTCAAATGGTCCTGGAACTACTTTTAGTTATAGGAAATGTTATCTCTGTGGACTTATCGATCATATTGCTAGTAAGTGTCCCACAGCCACCAAAGCTGATAAGATAGCTAAGGTGAAGATTGCCCCCAAGGCAAAGAAGACCAACCCTGGTGCAAATCAGGTCAAGGTGAATCCTACCACTGAAGTTAAGAAATTAACCAAAGTGAAGAAAGACAAAGCTGAATCTTCAAATGCTGCGAAGACTGCTGAATCTTCCATTCCAACTACTTACACTGACAAATGTGTATACATGGTAAAGTGGGTACCCAAGAAAAAACTAATCTTCTTTTGTATTGCAGGTTAAGAGGGGTATCTGGTATCTTGATAGCGGATGCTCTAGACACATGACTGGAAAGAAAAGCCTGCTCGCTGAATACAAGGAAGAGAAGGGTCCCTCTGTGACTTTCGGTGGAAATGGAAAAGGACATACCCGAGGGTATGGTGTACTTTCAAATGGTACAACCTCCTTCAGAAGAGTCGCATATGTTGAAGGGCTGAAACATAATCTTCTAAGCATCAGTCAACTTTGCGACATGGATAACAAAGTAATCTTTACTAAAGAATCATGCTTTGTCGCTGACAAAAAGGAGAAGATAGCTCTCAGCGGTTATCGTTTGGAAAATGTTTATGTAATAAACATGGACTCAACAACCACTGAGAACTCCTGTTTCTTCTCAAAGGCCTCATCTGATGTCAACTGGCTATGGCATAAGAGGCTATCTCATCTAAATGTCAAGACACTGAACACTCTTTCTTCAAAAGAGTTAGTCACTGGTCTACCTCAGCATTCATACGCCAAAGAGTCTTTATGTTCATCGTGTGAAAAAGGGAAGCAGACCAAAGCAAGCTTTAAATCAAAGCAAGTTTCTTCAGTGTCATCTCCTCTACAACTACTCCATATGGATTTGTTTGGCCGTGTTAACAAACAATCCATCGCTGGAAAGAAATATACGCTGGTCATAGTTGATGAATTCTCTCGCTTCACTTGGGTAATGTTTCTCCGTTCTAAGAGTGACACCCCTGAAGAACTCATCACCTTTGTTCGGAAGATGGAAACCCTGAACAATTTAACCGTTCGCTCAATAAGGAATGATCATGGGACTGAATTGAAAAACGGTTCTCTTGATTCCTTCCTTGAGAGTAAGGGTATTTCTCACAACTTCTCTTCAGTGAGAACACCACAACAAAATGGAGTCGCTGAAAGAAGAAATAGAACAATTATTGAAGCTGCACGTTCAATGCTCAGCGATTCTCACCTGCCTACTCAGTTTTGGGCAGAAGCTGTCAACACTGCTTGTTTTACGCAAAACAGGTTTGCTGATAGTTAAAAGATTCAAAAAGACAGCCTATGAACTCTTTCATGGGAGAAAGCCTTCAATCAACTTTCTTTACATCTTTGGATGTCAGTGTTTCATACTAAACAACATAGATGCTCTTGGAAAGTTTGATCCTAAGGCTGATGATGGAATCTTTCTTGGATACTCCTCAGTTTCCAAAGCCTTCAGAGTCTTCAATCGTAGAAGACAGACTGTAGAAGAAACTATTCACGTCACGTTTGACGAATCCCGTTCAGCGAACTATAAACCGTCCGCTGATACTGAAGAACTGAATCAATGGATGTTTTCTCATCTTGGTGATTCAGAAGATATTCCCACTCCTCATGCTCATCCAGTAGAAGATGATAGTCCTCCTATCATTCCAAACATACAGAACAGTGAAGCTGAAACATCATGGGTCTCAGCTGTTCCAATAAACACTATACCTACCGCTGAACCAAATGCCTCAGACATTCCATCTATCTCTCAGCAATCAGTAAATGAAATGGCAAATGCAAGTATTCCTCTCTTAACTGAAACTCCAGAAGTAGCTGAAGCCTCATCTTCAGCTCCTCCAGTTCAAGATGAGTCAACGACTTATGCTCCGGCTCAGCGATGGACTGTAAATCACCCAATTGATCAAATTCTTGGTGATCCAAACGCTGGTGTTCAGACTCGTCGAAGTGCAGGTAATATTTGTTTATTTGTTAACTTTATTTCTCTAACTGAACCAAAGAAAGTAGATGATGCCCTCAAAGATCCAAACTGGGTCAGTGCCATGCAAGAAGAGCTGACTGACTTCGAAAGAAACAAAGTTTGGAAACTGGTTCGGAGACGAACTGATAAAACGGTAATAGGCACTAAATGGGTCTATCGAAACAAGTTGGACGAACATGGTACTGTAACCCGCAACAAAGCTCGTCTTGTTGCTCAGGGATACAGACAAGAGGAAGGTATAGATTATGACGAAACATTTGCTCCAGTAGCAAGACTTGAATCTATTCGTCTATTCTTAGCATATGCTGTACACAAAAACTTCAAAGTACATCAGATGGATGTTAAGTCAGCGTTTCTGAATGGAAAGCTGAATGAAGAAGTGTATGTGGAACAACCTCCGGGATTCTCAGATTCTAAGCGTCCAGGTTATGTTTATAAACTGGATAAGGCACTTTATGGCTTAAAGCAAGCTCCTCGTGCATGGTATGACACTCTTTCTACTTATCTCCATATTGAAAAATTTGAGCGAGGTAAGATTGACAAAACTCTATATTTTAGAAAAGTGAAAGGTCATATCATTCTAGTTCAAATATATGTTGATGACATTATATTTGGTTCTACAAACCCTGAGCTTTGTACTCGGTTCGCTGATAGAATGAAAGATGAGTACAAAATGAGCATGATGGGTGAACTAACATATTTCCTTGGTCTTCAGATTAAGCAAACTGAAAAAGGAACTTTTATCAATCAGGGAAAGTATGTTAAAGATATGCTGAAGAAATTTGATTTAACTCATAGTTCAGCTATGAAAACCCCTATGGCACCACCGCTGACACTTGACAAGGATTCAAAGGGAATACCGGTTAATGTCACGCTGTACCGTGGGATGATCGGCTCTCTCTTGTATCTTACAGTTAGCCGACCCGATATAATGTATGCAACATGTTTGTGTGCACGATATCAAGCTGAACCTATGTTATCTCATATGAAAGCTGTAAAGTGAATCTTTCGATATCTTAAGGGTACAGCGAACCTAGGTCTTTGGTATCCCAAAGATTCAGGATTCGATCTAACCGCCTATTCAGATAGTGATTTTGCAGGTTGCAAAATGGATAGGAAAAGCACCACAGGAGGATGTCAGCTCCTGGGTGGAAAGCTGGTAAGTTGGACAAGTAAAAAGCAAAATTCAGTGTCCACTTCCACAGCTGAAGATGAATATGTAGCTGCTGGAAGCTGTTGTTCTCAAGTCTTGTGGATGAGAAATCAGCTACTAGACTATGATCTTCAGCTCTCCAAAATTCCAATCTATTGCGACAGCACAAGTGCCATCGCTATAGCAAACAATCCAGTACTACATTCAAAGACCAAACATATAGAAATCAGATATCATTTTATCAGAGATCATGTGATGAATGGTGATATAGAACTTCATTTTATCCCAACTGATTATCAGTTAGCTGATTTATTTACCAAACCTCTTGATGAGACAAGATTCAACTTTCTCATCAGCGAGCTTGGAATGCTGAACTTTGAAGGGTAAAATCCTAAACGGTTCACATTGATCAGCGATAGGATAAAATCAACTCATATAACCTATTCAATCATCTTCTCTCGGAATAAAACTTGGTTAAAGCTGATATCAAGGTATGTTTTCTCTCTCTGACAATCGCATGAAAATGCAAGATTTCAAAACAAAATGCATCGCTGAATATCTCTTATTTAACAGCGATATTTTGAAATTTCTTAAAACCATCGATGAATAATTTTCATTCAGTGCTTCATGTTTTCAAAAGTATCCCTGAGTTTTTCAAAACCTCAGAGACAACCAAGAATATGAAAGGACAGTTGTGATGTCATTGCAACGGATAAACCCCGACACGTTTTCTCTTCCTGACACACGTTTGCACGTCTCGTTCAAACTTTCAATCAAATGCAAACACGTGTCCGTGTCATGATGAAAATCTTTTCCCGCTCAAGATTTTCTCTCTCTAATCTCTCTATATAAACAAACTCGTAGTTTATATTTTTCTTTTACGCGGTCAATCTTCCTCCGCAAGAAAGAATTCACTGTTGCATTTGCGCTTTCAAAAATTTCAAGAACTGTTCATCATCTTCTTCATCAAACATCAAGGTTAATATGTTCTTATTTATTACCAAATGCGTATAACTTGTTTCTGATCTTTTCTTTGTTTTAACAAGATCAAACAAAAGAACTTCTTAAAATGAAATCATTTTCTTTCATGGTTTTATGAACACAACCATTTCATGGTTGTTCTTCAAGTTTAAATGCGAAAATCTTAAACTTGTTCTTCATTCGTTTCCAGAATCTAATTCTTCATAGAAAACTGGATAACAAGAATAAATGGGTTTACATTTCGTTTCTTAAAATCAAGAAAAACCCTAATCTTCATTAAGACATTTGTGTCTGAATGAAATGAACCATCTTAATGGAAAATCTTTCCACATTAAGATAATTCTTATTTGTTAACATCTTTGGTTGAACTGATAATATAGAGAAATGGCTTCGTCTGACATTCCTGCTACCGCTGAGAACATCTCCGCTGATTCCGAGGAAGCGGACATCCTCAAGGCTCCTCAAGTCAAGTTTGACCTTGACAAACTGGATTGGACCAAGGTGAACAACCTCTATGCGCTTTTCGAGTTTCCTCCTGGAAAGCAAGTCACACATCTAGATGATGCTGTGAAATTCCTAAAGAATTGCTGCATCTCCACAGCCCTGACCATAACACCTCCTGCTCATCAGCTCTTGCTCTCACAATTCTGGTACTCAGCCAGACACTCTCAACTACCTTCAGCCAAAGACCCCTCCAAAACAATCGATTGCATCCTCTGCGACATCGAATATGGCACCATGAAGATCACCCCTACCATTATTCGCAAAGCTCTCAGCCTTCCCATCGCTACCAAGGAAAAACCTTTTGTTCCCCTCCCTGACCCCAAGAAAAACTCAGACAGGGAAGCCATCATTGCATTTTTCGATGCAATGGGCTATGTATGGGAAATCGGCAGAGACATGAAGGCCGAGAAGAAGCTGACGATTATCAAGAAATCGAAAATACCCAGCGAGATGAATTTCATCTTCGCTCATCTAATCAGCTGCATGACTGCAAAGAGCGGCTCCTCTGACCAAGCCGCTAAACCTCAGCAAGCAATGGGGTATGCACTGCTGAAAGGTCTCAACATAGACTGGGCATCGATTATCTATGATGACCTAGTTCTAAGAGTGGACACCATCGCTGACAGACCTTCATGGGTTCCTTACCCCCGATTCATCAGCGCCATCTTCCAATATGGCCTGAAGGAGAGCTACCCAACTGAAGGTGACCTGAAACTCTCTCAGGTCGGCCCAAAGATACTCGACTTCAAACCAATGGTGAATGAGGTACGTATTTCTACACTCTTGTCTCTTCTCAACCCTTCTTCTTCTCATTCTGTGGCTCCTTCAGTGACAATACCCATCGCTGATACCCTGGCCACAAAATCCTCTCCTTCTAAGAAAAGGAAACATTCTTCTACCCCACTTGGTTCAAAAAGGATCAAGAAAACAAAGGAGCAACCCCAGCAATCTCATGCTGAAGACTCCTCAGCTCTTTCTGCAGAGCTGAAGGAACGTTCAGTGGTACGCTCTGCCACACCTGAACAAGCCATCCCTTCAATCCCAACTTCAGCGTCTCTAAACGCTGAGGTTACAAACTTGGAACCTACCCAACCTCCTTCAGTCTCTCAAAAGACTGATGAAGTGATTGTCAGCGAATCCAACGCTGAACTCAGAACCCAACCCCCATTCTTATCCTTCGCTCCTCCATCTACTCATTTGGTCTCTACTCCAGATCTCGCTGGAGCTGCCATCATTTCTACGGAACCTAAAGCTGATTCTCCAGGAATGATGAAGACAGGACCTGCAGGACAATCCATGGGCACTTTTGAAGATGACATGGAACTTTACTCAGGAACCCGTGATTTTGATGAATTCACCAATCCTCCTGCAGGTACACACCAACCCATAAACACTGTGACTAAACCCCAAACTTCTGAGCTTTCCTATGTTCACAAGTTTTTATATGTTACAGGTCCTAATTTGGGAGACATCAACGCCTCTTTGAATGCTGTGGAGACAACGCTGACAGATCTCACCACCACTCTTTCTAATGACTCTACAGCTGTAACAAACGCTGGAGAGAATCTGAACAAGCTGACAACGGTGGTGGAGAAGAAGGCTTCCACAGATGACTTGAAGCAAGTTGATAACACTCTCAGCGACTTCGCCAAGGTGCTCGCTGACATCTACACAGACTACACCTCTCTCAAAAATTCAGTTTCATCCATGTCCAGCGAGGTCACATCGCTGAAGACATCGGTTGGACATCTAGTGGGAGATATGTCTACTGTAAAGGCTGACTTAGGCTCTGTAAAGACCGATGTTAGTTCGATGAAATCGATGATCGAGCAGCTTCTATAGAAAGCGAATACTCCTGCTCCGGCCCCTGTCCCTGTCCCTGCAACTGACAACTTCACAACGGCGGATCGCACTGAGCTGAAGAAAATCAATCCTGCTATTTCTGGCCTTGAAGACAGAATAGCAAAGATTGAAGTTTGTATAGGTCTCTCTGGCCACGAAGACAGAGAACCTACCAACGGTGCTGAATCTACCCATTCCTCTCCTAGTCATCATGAAAAAGAGGGGGAGAAGAGCGCTGAAGACCTCTCCAAAAGCGCTGAAGACCTTTCCCATGATGAATCTATCAGGGTAGAGAGGGATACTGAAGAAACCACCGCTGGACCTCAGGGAGATGAAAACCCTGAGGAAACCGAGAAGCTCGCCTCTGTATCTGAGGGGGAGAAACTCGAAGAAGAAGCTGATAAAACCGAATCCGAAGCAGAAGATGATGAAGTCGTCGACATCCCTGATGATGAACCATCCTCTTCTCCAAAGAATGATGATGATGATGACGAAGATGACGATGATTTCTTTATCGTCAAACCTGCTCCGAAGATCAAAGCTCTTAAGGGAATCTCGATAAATGAACCTTCAGGGGAGCGGACAAAGACAAATCCCTCAGCCTCTGGAGCTGAGAAAGGCAAAGGCAAAAGCATCGCTGAAAATGACAATATGATGATCTTGCTTGAAAAGCCGGTTTGTCAGGTATGCTAAACATCTCTCACTCCATCCCTCCTCTATCATACACTATCAGTTCTACTACCCAAGCCTATACACTTAAACCAATTCTCTCTATCTGATTCTACGCAAGTTCTTACTTGTATGATCGCTGTGTTTCAGCTAGTCCTCTCCCCTGTTTGAGGATATCGCTGAAGGCTCCACAACTACAACTTCACCAATAATACCAGCTGCTGCTGAAGAAATAATCCCAGTCTTAGATTTAATCTCTGAGACTGATGAACCAGAAGAACAGCTACTCTCGCACAGAGGCAAACCTTCCTTAGCTCCTCAAAAGCTAAGTGAAGAGGATCAGAAAAGAAGAGAGGAGATAATAAAGCGAATCGAGGATCAGCGAATCATTCTGAGGCGTGATCAACTTCCTTCAGTTCCTCCAAAGTTCAGGATTTCCAAAAAGGAATACAAGGAACACCTCAGAGCAGAACGCCTAATCGCTGAAAGAAAGGAAGCTGAAGAAAAAGACAGAGAATACGCCATCCAGCTTTCTAAACGATCAATAAAAGACCCCAAGCTGAAAAGAGTTCCCATTGATGTTCAACGTCAGCTATGGGATGATGCTCAAGAGATCGTTAGAGAAAAGACTAAGGTCTCTGATACGACTTTGGAATGGGCTAAACAAATGCTGACCTATCGATCTAGACCATCCAAAATCGTCAAGGCAAACATCAGAGGAAGACTGTACGCTGAAGTTCCTGTTGTTGAAGTGGATGTCTACAGAGATGATGAAACCAAGCAAACCTTCTATGCTGCTACCTTAGAAAAGTTTGGTCTCTCTGAATGGTTAGAAACAAAATTAGCCATTCCGGGATCGCGCTCAAAGTTCAAAAGCCATGTCGAGAAGATCTTAAACAAACAGATCGACCTGCTTTCATCTGCTGTGGATATTCCTCCTACTCTTCCTCAACCAAGAAAAGTCTCTGATAAGAAAAAGAAAGCCTCTGGTTCAGGTCCTCATATTCGGAATGAAACGGGCATTGGTTTCTCTCGTGCTGAAATTGTTGGCCCTGATGCCGATCTCTCAATGCTTAAAACCTCCCTACCACCTGGAGAAACATTCATTCCTGGCACAGTTGTAAGTGATCCCTATGGTATATTCTTTTTAGACTATTATGGAAATCATCACTTTCAACGTATCTCTGAGCTCGACATCGCTCCCATCGAATAACTCAAAGATCTCGTATACTGGTGTGAAGTCAGACGGGACATCAAAGCTAGACACCTGAAGCCCTTGATTTTTGAAGCAACTCTGAAGAAAAAGAATCAAGGAGTAGATGTCCCTGACTGGATGATCCCCACATCAAAGACCCTTGATGAACTTCTCATCAAGGAAAAACCCTTTACAAGCTGATATGATCGCCTTTTTTTCTTTTGTATCAGTTATTCTTCTGTACTTGTAATTTATTTCGCTCGTACTTGTAATCTTTCCATTTCTCTTTGTAACCTGATTCAAAGTTTTAAAGAAAGATTTCAGCGAATGTACTTTACTCCATCAGTACTGAAAAGATCCCAGAAAACAGTAAAAGGGACAAATATTTTATGAGTTCTTTTTATCCTTATGTTTTCATTAAATAGCAATTTTCTTTGTTGCTATGTCATAATCAAATAGGGGGAGATTGTTGATCCAAACCCTCAGTGATTTGATAATGACCCTCTCTTATATACTTAGTGAAAATTGTAAGTAAACAATATGTATCAGAGTTTCACTATCGCTGATAAGTACTAAGATCTTACAGTACTGCTGATAAGAACTCTCGCTCTTTACAATAAACATTCAGCAAACACTATTCACCATTAATGCTCTGAGTCTGTTCAGTCATTATGATGATCGCTGATAAGTTAGTTGTTTACTTATGATCCCTGAAGACAAGTTTCATGTCAACAAAGGTTCTACGCTGAAGTCGAAGATCAAGCTCAAGAACCAGCGACAAGTCTCCTAATGAACTGATGCAGCGAAGACTCAGATTTGTCCACTCAACGTGAAGTATCAAGTACAAGACTTCAGCTATCGCTGAACTTTATCATTCGCTGAATAGAAAATGATAATCGTTGAATCAATGAAAAGCTGATCATAAAGTCCTCCGTACAAAGTACTTTTGTCTTAACCTCCCTTGCACGACTCCGTATGAAATGTCAGAAAAGAACATCCGACTGTCTGAGATCGTACAACCACTCTGATACTACACTGTTCATCCATGCGGCTAGTAAGGTTGTCAACCAAGATCAATTACATGCAACCAACCAGCTGATGACACGTGTAAAGTGTATATTGACTTGCATTAAATGCATGCAGTATATAAAGAGATGAACCCACTTCTTTTGAAGTAACTTGCTAACTCTGGACAAGTTCAATCTCTTATCTCAAGATAGGTTATTATTTAGTAATTTCCTTATCTCTCTTAGTGCAAGAAACCTTAGTGTTCCAACTTGTTTAGATTTAGGTTTATCCTTAATCTTGTTTCCGCAACAAGCTATAAATTGTTAATGATTTATCAATAAACAATTTAGAAAAGTAAAATCTGTGTGTTTGTATTCAACCCCCCCCCCCTTCTACAAACTTGTATAGGCCTTCGGGACCAACATTAGCCATGGTCCACCTCAGAAGGTGAGGGACTTTCAGCGGTTCCCTCAGGATGATCAAGTTCTCGAGGGTCTTTGTTTGCATTCTCTTCCCCCCCCCCCCCCCCCCCCTCAACATTCAGGAGGAAGTGTTCTTCAGCGATCTTCTCCCCCTCTTCCACTGAATGGGGGAAGGTAACAGTATCGGCAGCAGCATCATTAACCTCAGGGACCCTGTCTTCCAGGCCAGGGTGCCCTGAAGCTGAAATCGTTAACACCTCAACAATCTCTAACCTGGTTTCCAGGTTAGGGATGCGAGATGTAGCCAGAATGACGAAATCCGCTGTCATCCCTAAAAGCTCGCGATCATTTTGATAGAAGTGGGAGACAGGGACCGTCGGGGCGTCCATCCTCTCCAGGATCTTGGTGAGCAGCTAGTTGCAATTATCTACCTTTGAGGAAAGGTCGCTCACCTCACCTTGGTGGTTTGTAACTATTGTTTTCAGGGACCCAACTTCACCGCTAAGACTGGTGAATTGGTTGGAGAGCTGCTTCTGGTCGCTGGCAAGGGTGGCGACCTCTGATTTGACACCCTGGAGCACAGAAGTGTTGTTGTTGAGAGCGAGCTCCAGGTCTTTCACTCTGTTAGATTAAGATAGCCCCTAATTTAATGAATGTTTTATAAAGAATTATTGTAATAGGGCTTTATAATTAACTCATCGGCTTTTAGCTAGTTATATGGGCTTAACCCCTTTTTACCTTGTATTTGGGCCCTATAAATAGGTGCTTAGGGTTTATTTTCTCATTAGGTCATTTAGAAGAATCACAAAAACACACATAAACTAGGTGTTTAGACATGAGAGTCGTTTACATGTAAAAGTGTGGTGTTCTTTCTAATTTCCCATCCATATTGAATCAAGCAAAGCATATGAGATGTGTTCTTGAATATTATGTTCTTAATCTTCATCTTATCTCTATTTTATATGGATTTCTTCTATGGTTTGCTCTAAAATGGGATCAACAATTGGTATCAGAGCCGATTGAAGAAATTTTTCTTCAAAATCGGTCATCTATGGCAACAATAGAAGATTAGATGATTTATTTGTTGTTTTGGTGCTTAGATTGATTCAATCACATGAGCCTAAACCCAAATATCATTCTAATGTTTATCTTTTCTGTTTTTGTGTTTATTAGAAATCCAATCTTTGATTTAAATAAGATTTGGATAAGTTTTGACAGAAAAATATTGATTCTCTTCACAAAATCTGATTCTGCACACCACATGTTTGATGAAATGCCTAAGTGAAGATTTGACTCTGTTTGGTTCACATATGATCTGATTTAATAGATGTGTGTGTTTTGATTCTTTCTCATTCATTGGTCTTATTTGATAAGCACTAAGTAGATGGTTGATCTATGATCTCATCCTTGTGTGTGCTTAAGTCCATAGCATTTTTTTTTGGCATCTTGGTAGTAAGGTTGTTGATCTTTGATCTGACCTTTATTTAAATACAAGGTTGGACTCTCTTTTACTCAGATTTTGTTTGTCTTCCGCTTCTCATAATCATTTAAATGAAAAACAAAGTCATTTGAGTCGTGAAAATGATGTTTGAGAAAGATTTGGTGTTGTGCTACATATTCAAAGTTTGATCTGAAAAGATTTTATACCTTTGAGTGCTTCAAATCAGTTTTGCTGACCTGATCAATTAGAGATCTGAGTATTTGCACTCATCGTTTTAAAAGATTTATGGAGATCGGCTTATTTTTACATCAAATCGGTTTTGATGAGCATTTGATATAATTGGAGGAAAAAGACAACATGCTGAAAATTTTGTGATGCTGCAGTAAATTGATCATATCTCACTCATCAAAGCACCAATCGATGCGATTCAAAAGGCCCTGGACTGAAAATATACTGATGAACAAATTTCATGTTTTGAGCTTTAACAGATTCGAATTTTAGAAGTGTCATATGTATCGTTGAATTGGACAACAGTGTGCTGATGGAAAGCTGATGGACAGATCTGCACGACTGTGGTAAATCAACCATATCTTTTTCGTACGAGCTCGAAAAGAGGTGATTCAAGATGATATGAACAAATAACAAACCAATTAAATTTGTTTGTGTTTTGAGTTTTTGCAAACTCCAGAGCTATAATGGTTTAAATCAGTGTCAAAGTTGGTGTAACATTTCTATCAAGCTACTGTTTGGCTGCTGTTAAGCTGCTGTTGCTGCTGTTAAGCTACTGTTTGCTGCAGAATTAAGCTGCAACTTGAAGAGCTGTTTGATGCTGTCATACGCAGAAAGTTGTTGATTAATTTGATTATAACAGAAAGATGTTTGGTACACAACAGCAAGATGTCGATTCATAAAAACTTGGTGTCGTAGCAGAGAATTGACATCAGAAAGTTGTTGTTGTGTTCAATACCCAGAAGCTTATGCAAATTGTGATCATAGTTGTGCTAAACCTTAAGAATTTGCAGCTGAATGCTTGCTGTCCAAACAGCTGTTGTAACAAAAACTGTTGTCGTGACAACTTAATCAAGTTGATGTTGATGTTGTCTACGAGAAGAACAAACAAAAAACAACTTATCTAAATTTGGTGTCTGATTATCGTTGTTCGTTGCTGTCAAAATCGCTAGTTGCTGTTTGTTTTATAAATTCAGAGTTACAGTCGTGTTCTTGCAGAGTTTGTTCAAAGATTTGACAGCATGATGTTCCAGATTTTTTTTTTGGTATTTCAGAAATCAGAAAAAGGAACAGAAAACAGATAACTTCGAAGAGATGGCTGAAGTAAGGAAAAGAGAAGAAAATGAAGCTGCAGAAGCTCGTGAAAAGAATGCTTGTGCAACAGAGTTAAGGACATAAAGCTTTCACAGTTTGGTTCAGAAGATGTACAGAGGCTGCTATGTGTAGAGCCTTTGTAAGGCATAGCAGAGGACGTTAGCAGCAGTGTTGCTAAGATTGCAATCAAGCAAAGGCCTCTGTAAGGAAGTACAGAATGATAAAAAAAGGTAGCTTCCGAGTTTCAGAAGTTGTGCGCAGAAGCTCCACACTTGCGCAAAATCTGTGATGAGGACTTTTCAGAGAGACTATCACAGACTTCATCCAGCTTGTTGCTCTTGATGATGATGGAAGCTATCAAAATTTCAAAGTTCAATCAGAGATCATGTTATGCTGGACCAGATGATACTTCATTTGCAGAGCCCGTCTTTCCAAAGAACCGACTGCTAGATGAACGGGACGATAAGAGCGCTGTCCAAATCTGTTGTGCTGCTGTATAGATGTAGTTTTAGAAAATGTGCAAAAACAAATTGTCAAGAGACGTGTAGAACTGACATCACAGAGGTTCACAATTTTCATAGAGGCGTGCACAGAGGCGTTCACAGAGCCTCTGTGCACACGCAGAAGTTTAGAGGATGTGTAGTGCTCACGTGCAGAATACTTCTATGAAGTCCAAGAGATGGTCTTAGATTATCCAAAGTGCAGAATTTGATTAAAGAGTTCGGTCCCGATGATTGAAAGATTAAAAATGACTTGTGCAAAGTTATCGATGATGTAGTGTTCGGTGTGTGTAGCAGGACTTACTGCTATCTGTGTTACAACTGTGCGACAACAGCAGGCTTTAAATATATATTATGGGATTGCTGTACTATATACAGAAAGCATGTTGATACATCAGAGGTCATTAGTCTGGTGGGTTCTTACAAGAAAAACAACCATTGATGATCTGGAAGCAGCTAATCTTAGTGATGATGGGGTCGTGGTGGCTCATGAATTTTTTATTATGAGCTGAAAGTTTTGGGACAGATCATGCAGAGTTATGCAGTAGCTTGTGCAAAAGCACGATAGAGGAAGTCCAGAGGCATACACAGAGTCTCTGTGCAGACTGTACAAAGATGATCTGCATAGCTGAACTCAAAAGCCAAGATGTTATCTTGCACAGAAGTTGTTGTCCAAGAAGGTAAATATGGTCGAGCAGAAGATGTTCATAGAGGCTGCACCACAGAAGATGATTGCACAGAGCCTCTGTGCACACAAAGAACGTACACAAAGCTTAATCACAAAGATCAAATCTCTGCAGGTCGTGTGGTTCAAAGGATCAAATAGGGCCTCAACAACAAATAATTAACCACAGAGCTCAGTTATGTGCAGCAGTTAGTTTTGTGCAGAATTACTCGATGCAGCAGATCACAACCGCATAGTTTAATCACAGAGCCTATGTGAAATTGTTCAGAGCCTCTTTGATCAGAAGTCTGCTCCCCACTCAAAGATGTTGATCCAGCAGAGCTTAATCATTAAGCTTCTGATGTCTATGCTGTGCAGAAGCTGACTCTGTGATTCAAAAGCTTATCAGAGGTTGCCTATAGTTAGAGATACATGTGCAGAGGCAAATGATCAAGTTTAGGAGCTGTTTGCTGTTGTTCTTAATGCTCGTACAGAGGTGCATATGTAGAGGTTAGATGAGAAAAACATAGAACTATTAGAGGAAAATCACAGAGCCTCCATACTGATGTGCAGAGCCTCTGTGAGAAATAAGCCAAAAGCCTGAAACCCAAAACTTTCAGATTTTTCTGACAGCTTTGCGCTGTTTCAGAAACAAGTGCACAACTTTCTTCTCGGTGCTCCGACTCGCATGAGTCTAGTTGAGTTGAATTCCTAAGACACAGATAAAACTTTTTCATGTATTGAGTTTGGTCTGAATAAGTGTGCGTAATGGTCAGAATCTGTGTCAAAGTCAATGTACTCTTGCTGGACCGAAAACATTGCATTTCACTCGTGCTCTTTCCGCTTTCAAGAACGGTGTTCTCTCGACGGTTCTTCACGGTTTCATGCTGCTATTGTGACATATTGATTGTCACTCACTCCTCCATTATTCATGTTTAAAGTTCGGTGCTGAATGCTTACTCAACGGGATCTTAAGCGCCAAATTTTCTGTTTTAACGACCGTTCTGCGCAGCTGAGGGAAAACTTGCACAACTCACTCGTTTTTTATCCAAAATTGATGAATTATAGCTCGTTGAAAATCTAAGAGGCTGGTGTTCAGTGTGCATGTTTTATGTTTTCTCTCAAAAAGGCTCCTTGACGGTTCAAAACAGCGGTGAAGTTGAGACATGAAAGCTGGACAAAATGGGGTTAATTGTCTCGGTCTTTCAAGAATATGAGCCTACATTTGAGGGGGAGCTCGTGATGCTTTGAAGACTTGAAGAACGGAATGTCAAAGTTTCTAAAGAAAGCAAGGGGGAGATTAAAAGATGATGCTTTCTTTATAAAACATTCGGGGGAGATTGTTAGATTAAATTAGCCCCTAATTTAATGAAGGTTTTATAAAGAATTATTGTAATAGAGCTTTATAATTAACTTATGGGCTTTTAGCAAGTTATATGGGCTTAACCCCTCTTTACCTTGTATTTGTGCCCTATAAATAGGTGCTTAGGGTTTATTTTCTCATTGGGTCATTTAGAAGAATCACAAAAACACACATAAACTAGGTGTATATGCATGAGAGTCGTTTACATGTAAAAGTGTGGTGTTCTTTCTAATTTCCCATCCATATTGAATCAATCAAAGCATATGAGATGAGTTCTTGAATATTATGTTCTTAATCTTCATCTTATCTCTATTTTATATAGATTTCTTGTACTGTTTGCTCTAAAATGGGATCAACACACTCCCCTTGCAGAGTTGAGATATCTGCAGAGTTAGCCTTATTTGCAAGGGTGGAGGAGATATTCTTCAACGTTTCCCCAACATCAGTGATCACTGAGGTGTTCGTGGAGAGATTCTTCACCTTATCAACAATGTTCGTGAAGGACGAGCTAATTGTGCCCAAATTAGGAAATGAAACAGAAAGTAACTTGTGAGCAAAGGAAAGCTCAAAAGTTGGGGTTTCAGAAAAGGTTGAGGATTATGTTTGGATACCTGTAGGATTTGGGTTGGAGAAGACATTGAAATCGCGAGTTCCGCCATAGTGTTCCAAGTCGTCCTCGAACGAACAAACATGGATAGTTGTAGAAGATGCTACGGGTCGTGTAGAGTTACTCTGCATCAAAATTCGGAGCATAGCAGCGCTTGTATCCATCACTGAGAAAGATGAATAGTTAGGGGGTTGGAGATGACCAAAAGAGCAAAAGAAGAAAAAAGGGGCTAAGAAAGATGTTGCAGCTGTTTCAATGCTGGAGTCGTTGAGAAAGATATCTTCAGCGTTTAGAGGCACTGAAGATATTGGGGAAGCTTCCAGTAAAGCTTCAGAGACTTGAGGCTCTGAAGTGGTCATGGGGATAGTTGTTGCAGATGTGGAGAAGTTGACCACGAAATCATCAAGTGTTGCCTGTGAAGAGGCCAACACTGAATCTTGAGCCTGTGAAGGCTTGGGGTTCTCCTTGAAGGTCTTCTTGGACTTATGGGTGCCAAGGGGGATAGTAGATTGTTTCCTCTTTTTGGACGATGTGGTGGTTGCAGCGGTGGGTTGCGCCGCTGACAAGGTAGTTGCAGAAGGAGACGAAATGGGGCATAGAAGAGAGAGAAGAGAAGAAAGACTTACCTCGCCCTGGATGGGTTTGAAATCGAGCAAACCTGAGAGAGTTTGTAATCTCCCTTCGTTGGGTAGTTTCTCCCTAGAAGCATTTGGAGAATAGCGCTGATAAAGCAAGGGTAAGGAGTAGTTGAAGATCTCTAAGGCTTCTCGACCCGGTCCATTAGGTCTTCAAAAATGATTCGTGCATAGTCCACGTTCAACCCTTTCAGCAAATAGTAGGCCATGGCTACCTAAGTCTTGGCAGCGTGATCAGTGGAGCCCGTTTTGGCCGTCATGCAGCTGATGACGTGGGCAAAGATGAAGTTGATTTCAGCAGGCATTTTATTCTTGAGGACTTTAGTGAGTTTCTTGTCGTCCTCTATGATTCGGGTCTTGTCCCATGAGTAGTTCATGAGATCAAGGAAGGCGATCAACTCTTGTTCACCTTTTGTGGCGTTTGGGTCAATGAGAGGGACGAAGGGGTTTGCCTTGGTACTTCCAGGAAGGTTTAGTGCCTGATGGATGGCTGAAGGGGAAATGGCTCCTTTACCCAGTTTGGTTTGAAACCCAATCACTGAGTATTCCTTTCCAGTTCTTTTGGAGATTGCAGTGGTACGATGGGCAGTGTACCAGAATTGTTGCAAGAGGTGGCGGTGTGCAGGGGGGTGATGGTCATAGAAGTGGCTAAAGGGCATGTCTTGATGAAGTTGACAATGCTAGTAAGATGTGGGGTTGGCTTTTTCTTTGGGAATTCCAGTAGGGCATAAGGGTTGTTCGAGGCAAGGATGATCTGGTTTAGCTCATATTTCAGGTTTTCAGCCCTTGTCATGACTGGAGGAGAAGCAGTGTTGGTAGCAGTGGTAGCAGCAATGTCTGAGGATGCCATTTATGAATAGAAATAAACAATAGAAAAAGAATAATGAAGGAACTTCTTAAAATGGAAATTTTTTATCCAAAATAAGGGTTTTGAAGGTTTTAGGGTTTTACAGTTTCTTTTTAAGGAGAGAACAAGTAAAATGTGGGTTTTCTAGTTTTAGAAGAGAGTATAACTAGTGAAAAACAATGTTTTCCAATTTCCTTTTAAGGAAAGGGATTCTGGAAAAACGTATGAATGTTTAAGTTTAAGATTTTTGTTATTCATAAGATCACGAAGAAGATGATCTTATGTTTTGGAAACATTTGTTTTGATCCAATGTAACAACAAATAGGATAAAAATAGGTTATAAGAAGATTTTAAGAGTAGAAAAAGATATGAAGATTTGAACCTGTTTGAGTGATGGTTGAAGATTCGAGTAGCAGGTTTTATCACAAATCCAAGAACAAAAATGGAAAGGGAAATTCTTTCTGCTTTTAGAGAGTTTGAGAGCGTAAAAGGTAAAAATATAAACATGAAGTGTTTATATAGTGAGAGTATAGAGAGAAAGTGATGAGCGGGAATAGGTACTCATCATGACACATGACACGATCCATGAAGCTTATTGGACAAGAATTCCAAACGGGCGAACGTGTCAGACAAAAATTCGTGCCGTGGGTTATCCGTTTTGATGACGTCACAGTCAGAAAACTGTCTTTTCATTTTCAAAAACGTTTTCGTGAAGGTTTTAAAAACATCTGAGAGGATTTTGAAAAGAAGAGTCACAAATAAGAAGTATAAGTGAGCATTGTTATTTCAAAGGAATCACTGAAGGAAAATATTCAGCGATCAATTAAGTTTTGAAACACAACATACTGAAGTAAGCTTCAGCGAATGGGAATAAAAAACATACATTGATATCAGCGAATCATTTTATTCAGAGATTAGATGATAAATAAGGAGATAGAATTTCCTTTATCACTGACATAATGCATAACCACTGAAGATTTATTCTTCAAGGTTCAGCATGCCAAGCTTGCTGATGAGAAAGTCGAATCTTGTATCATCAAGAGGTTTGGTGAAAAGATCAGCTAACTGAAAGTCAGTAGGGATAAAGTGAAGTTCTATATCACCATTCATCACATGATCTCTAATAAAGTGATACTTGATCTCAATGTGTTTGGTCTTTGAGTGTAGCACTGTATTATTGGCTATAGCGATGGCACTTCTGTTGTCGCAATAGATTGGAATTTTGGAGAGCTAAAGGTCATAGACTCGTAGTCTAATAGTTGATTTCTCATTCTTAAGACTTGATCACAGCAGCTTCCAACAACTACATACTCAGCTTCAGCGGTAGAAGTGGACACTGAACTTTTACATCTTACTTGTCCAGCTTACCAGCTTTCCACCCAGGAGTTGACAGCCTCATGTGGTGCTTTTTCTATCCAGCTTGCAACCTGCAAAGTCACTATCTGAATAGGCAGTTAGATCGAACCCTGAGTCTTTGGGATACCAAAGACCTAGGTTGGGTGTACCCTTCAGATATCTGAAAATTCGCTTTACAGCGATCAGATGTGATTCTTTGGGTTCAGATTGATATCGTGCATATAAACAAGTAGCATACATAATATCAGGACGACTAGTTGTAAGATAAAGAAGAGAGTCTAACATCCCTCTGTAGGTAGTGACATTAATAGGCTTCCCTGAAGGATCTTTGTTAAGTGTCAGTGGAGGTGCCATAGGGGTTTTCATAGCTGAGCTTTGAGTTAAATCGATTTTTTTCATACTTACCTTGGTGGATAAAAGTACCCTTATCATTCTGATTGATTTGGAGTCCAAGGAAGTAAGTCACTTCACCCATCATACTCATTTTTATATTAAGATTTCATTCTTTCAGCGAAACGAGTACATAGAGAAGGGTTAGTAGAACCAAATATAATGTCATCGACAGATATTTGAACAAGAATTATATGACCTTTTACTTTCTTGAAAAATAGAGTGTTGTCGATTTTACCACTCTCAAATTTTTCAATAAGGAGAAAAGAGGATAGAATGTCATAACATGCACGGGGTGCTTGTTTCTGACCATAGAGTGCCTTATCCAGCTTATAGACATAACATGGATGCTTAGGATCCGAGAATCCTGGTGGTTGTTCGACATGGACTTCTTCATTCCGCCTTCCATTGAGAAACGCTGACTTGACATCCATTTGATAAACTTTGAAGTCCCTGTGAACTGCATAGGTTAGAAAGGGTCGAATCGTTTCGAGTCTTGCCATAGGGGAAAACGTTTCATAGTAGTCTATGCCTTCCTCTTTATCTAAATCCCTGAGCAACTAGACGAGCTTTGTTGCGGGTTACAGTGCCATGTTCTTCTAACTTGTTTCGATAGACCCACTTAGTGCCTATCACTGACTTGTTTGATGGCCTTGGAACAAGATTCCAAACTTTGTTTCTTTCGAATTCAGTCAACTCTTCTTGCATAGCGCTGACCCAGTTTGGATCTCTGAGCGCATCATCAACCTTCTTTGGTTCAATCAGTGAAATAAATTTAACATATAAACAAATGTTACATGCACTGCGTCGAGTCTGAACACCTATGTTTGGATCACCAAGAATTTGATCAATGGGGTTATTTATAGTCCATCGTTGAGCAGGAGCATGAGCCGCTGACTCAGAGTGAACTTCTGGGAGCGCTGATGAGGAAGCTTCAGCAATTTCAAGTAATTCAGGCAAGATAGGCAGAGGTTCATATGAAACTTCATTTACTAATTGCTGAGAAGTCGATGGAATATTAGATGATGGTTCAGAAGCAGGTATAGTGTTAATGGGAACAACTGAAACCCAAGATGAGGAATCAGCTTCACTTTTCTGCATGCTGGGAATGATGACAGGATCATCATCAGCGGTTGGATTGTTGACCTGAGGGTCAGGGTTAAGATTAGCGTTTGAATCCCCAAAATTAGAAAACATCCACTGATTAAGTTCTTCGTTATCAGCAGAGGGTCTTGAGTTCGCTGAACGGGATTCGTCAAAGGTGACATGAATAGTTTCTTCTACAGTTTGTCTTCTTTTGTTGAAGACCCTGAAGGCTTTGGATATGGAAGAATATCCAAGAAATATTCCGTCGTCAGCTTTGGGATCAAACTTTCCAAGAGCATCTCTGTTGATCAAGATGAAGCACTGACAACCAAAGATGTGAAGAAAGATGATAGATGGTTTTCTTCCATGAAAACGTTCATAGGCAGTTTTGTTGAATCTCTTGACAATCAGCGATCTATTCTGCGTAAAACATGCAGTGTTGACAGTTTCTGCCCAGAATTGAGTTGGAAGATGAGAATCGATGAGCATTGAACGAGCAGCTTCGATGATCGTTTGGTTTCTTTTTTTCAGTGACACCATTTTGTTGTGGTGTTCTCACTGAGGAAAAGTTATGAGAAATACCCTTATTCTCAAAGAAGTTATCAAGGGAACTGTTTTTGAATTCAGTCCCATGATCACTCCTTATTGAGCGAACAGTAAGGTTGTTCAGGACTTCCGTTTTGCAGACAAAAGATATGAGTTCTCCTGAGGTGTCACTCTTAGCACAGAAAAACATCACCCAAGTGTAGCAAGAGAATTCGTCCACAATAACCAGTGTATATTTCTTTCTAGCGATGGATTGAATGTTGACAAGGCCAAACAAATCCATGTGGAGAAGTTGAAGAGGAGATGTCACTGAAGATACTTGCTTGGTCTTTAAGCTTGCTTTTGTTTTTTTCCTTTCTCACACGTTGAACAAAGAGATTCCTTAGCGTATGAGTGTTGAGGAAGACCAGTGACCAACTCTTTTGAAGAAAGAGTATTCACCGTCTTGAAGTTGAGATGAGAGAGCCTCTTATGCCATAGCCAGTTGACATCAGTAGAGGCTTTGGAGAGAAAACAAGAGTTTTCAGTGGTTATTGAGTCCATGTTTATTACACACACATTTTCTAAACGATATCCACTGAGAGCAACTTTCTCTTTCTTGTCAGTGACGAAACATACTTCCTTAGTGAAGCAGACCTTGAAGTCCTTGTCACATAGCTGACTGATGCTAAGAAGATTGTGCTTCAGCCCTTCAACGTACGCGACTCTTCTGAAGGTGGTAGTACCATTAGAAAGTACACCAAACCCTCGAGTGTATCCTTTACCATTTCCTCCAAAGGTCACTGAGGGACCTTTCTTTTCCTTGTACTCAGTTAGCAGGTTTCTTTTTCCGGTTATGTGTCTAGAGCATCCACTATCGAGATACCAGATAGCCTTCGAGACCTGCAAACAAAGGAAGATTAGTTTAGAATGAGCACCCATTTTACGATGGGTCCATACTTGTCAGTGGTAGAGGTTGTTGAAGGAGCAGCGATCTTCGCAGCATTGATGACTCAGCGTCAGGATTAATCTTCACCTTGGTTAATTTCTTAACCTCAGTGGTAGTTTTCACCTTAGACTGATTTGCACCAGGGAAGGTCTTCTTTGCCTTGGGGGCATTGATCTTCACCTTAGCTAATTTCTCAGCTTTGGTGGCTGTAGGGCACTTACTAGCAATGTGATCGGTAAGTCCACAGTGATAACATTTCTTATAGCTAAAAGTAGCTTTAGGACCATAGGCATATTTATTTGACAGTTTCAAATGGGCAGGGCCCGTACCAAAAATACCTTTGGCATCAGATATTGGAGGAACCTTTGGTTCTTCAGATTTCATGCCAATTACATCCACTATGAGTTTAGGAGTAGATCGCTGAACATGTTCAGGGATCTTAAGTTTTGAAGAAGAGGGATGATTAGCTGAAGGTTTAGAAGTTTTCAGCTGTGGTACTTTGGTACCCTTCTAAGGTTTTTGAACAAAGATTTTTTCTTTACCTTTAAGTTTACAATTTAAGGTAGGTTTATCCTCAGGGATGGGAGTTTTAGAAGAAGAAGAGCACTGAGATGACGAGGTGTAAGGGATAGAAGACACGAACATTCTAAACTTAAGCATGGAACGGTCAGTGGTTGGTTTTTCAGCGTCAGCTTTGTAACCAAGACCAGTTTTGTCTTTGGCAGGGATCTGAGCACCTATAATCTAAGTGATCTTTGCTGAGGATTTATACCACCCTTCAACAGTGTCTTTTTCAGCTTTCAGATAAGCGATAACTTGTTCTCGCTCGATACTTATGACTTGATTCACATAGACCTGATCTTTCAAGTTTTCTTCTATGTTTGAAAGCTCTTGTATTTTTAAATGATAGTTTTTAAGTTGTTCAGTTAAGTCCAAGTTAAGTTTTTCAGCTTTGGTCTTGCCATTCATGGCATCATATAAATCAATAGTCAAAATATCGATAGCACGAAGTCTATCGGCTTTAGTGAGAGCTGGAAAAAGAGTAGGAGAGAGAGATACCTAAAAGGTAGAGGCAGAAGTAGAGGGAATTTCATATTGTTCTTCCTATTCTTCTTTGATTTCGGCCATAAGACAGAGGTTGGCCTCATCTTTCTCATCTGAATCTGATTCTTCATCAGACTGAGCCTAGTCATGATCTTCAGCGATCAGACGTTTGCCTTTCTTCTTGTAGCTCTTCAGTTTTTCATACTTTTCTTTGAGCCTTTGGTATTTGTCATCCTTATTCCTATGAGTAAAGGAGTTCTTAAAGGATGAAGAAGAAGGTTTGAATGCTTTCTTGGACTTGCATTCACTTGCAAAGTGTCCTACTTTTTCACAGTTAAAGCAGGTAGCAGTAGCCTTATCAACATGAGTAGATTTAGACTTGTCAATGAGGGAAAGAGGTTTAGTTCTTCTGAAGTTACTCTTTCTAGCGAATCTCCTGAAAGAATTTGTCAGGAGTGCTAGTGATTCATCATGTTCTGAATGATCAGCTTCTGATGAATCATCAGAGTTAGATTCTATTCCAGTGATCGTGAGAGTGGATCGTTGAGTAGGCACTGACTCTGAGAGTAAAGCAACATGCGTGCTTTTAGAATCTTTGACAATATTCTTCTTAAGTTTACACGACTGCTCATGATTGAGCATAGTGCCAAATAAGGTAGAGAGGGTCATAAATTTTAGATCCTTTGATAGTTTAAGACTAGATAGTATAGTTGTCCCAACTTTCAGGTAAACATTTTAAGAACTTTGTCAGGATCTCAGAATTTGCATAGGTCTTACCAATAGTTTTTAAGTCTATAATTAAACAGTTAGAACGTTGATGTAATTCAGAAAGAGTTTAATTTTTACCACAGATGAAACCTTCATACTGCCTTACCAGGTTTATTCTTCTAGAGTCATGGACTTCAGCAGTGCCTTCATATTGAACACATATAGTGTCCCACGTGGCATTTGAGCTCTTTAGATTCATGATGGAATGGTAGACTTCAGCAGGAAAAGCCATGGAGATGATGGATCTGTCCTTAGTGTCGATGGCCACTTTCTTCTTGTCTTCTTCAGTCCACTGAGAGGCTTCTCTGATGATAGTTCGTTTAGGAATAGCATGAGTAGCTGTAGTGGCTGGAACAGCACCATGAACCACATGTGGAACTTAAGGTCCATTTTCAACGTAATAAGATATAGTGGGATCTACACCTTCCAAGAAAAGGATCATTCGATTTTTCCAAAGATTAAAGTTATCTTTGCTAAATCGAGGTGGTTTGGCAAGAGAGCCATTATCTATGTAATTAGTGTTTGTGTTATTTGCCATATTGAAGAAATAGCAAGGAAGAGAGTATAAGCAAGATCTTGTTTATGGGATTAAGCATTCTGCTCTGATACCACTTGTTGGTCCTGAAGGGTTATACAAGTTTGTAGAAGGGGAGGGGGGTTGAATACAAACACATATTTTTATCTTTCAAAACTGTTTATTGATATATATCAAACAATTTACAGTTTGTTGCGGAATAAGACCAAGTTTAAAACCTAATCTAAACAAACTATGAGAATCACACAGATTTCTTGCACTATAAAAGATAGAGAGAAAATAAGAAAACCTTAGGAAAGATTTTCTTGCACTAAGTAGTTCAGCGAGGAAGAGCTTGCTTCAAGAATGAAGCAGGGTTTCCAATTTATACTGCATGCATTAAATGCAAGTCAGTACAACTTTACACGTGGCAGCGTCTGGTTGGTTGCATAGATTTGACTTTAGCAAACATCCCTTTTGGGAACATGATGACAGTGTAGTTGGCAGAGTTGTTTGTAGGATCCTGGACAAAGGGATGTCCTTCAGACAAAACGTACAAAAGGCGTGCAAGGGGATAAGACAAAAGTAACTTGTAGAACAGGCTTCATGATCAGCGATCGCTGAATAGATCTTTATCAGCGAATGATAAAGTTCAGTGTTTGCTGAAGTCTTCTACTTGAAACTTCGCGTGAAATGGACAAGACTTGGCTTCGCTGATATCCGCATCAGGTCACTACTAGACTTAGTCACTCGTTCATCAGCTTGGTCTTCGATTTCAGCTTTGAACTCAGTTGTCGCGAATCTTGTCTTCAGGGATCATAAGTAAATAGTTATAGATAGAACTGTTGATCCAAACCCTCAGTGATTTGATAATGACCCTCTCTTAACACTTAGTGAAAATAAAGTAAATGATATGTATTAGAGTTTCACTATCACTGATAAGTACTAAGACTGTTTCAGTACCGCTGATAGTAACTCTCGCTCTTTAAAGATAAATAGTCAGCGAACTCTGTTTGTCGAATAGCTCTGAGCCTGTTCAGTCTATGAGATGATCGCTGATAATTTAGTTTATTTACTTATGATCCCTGAAGACAAGTTTCACGTCAACATAGGTTCTACGCTGAAGTCGAAGATCAAGCCCAAAAACCAGCGACAAGTCTACTAATGAACTGATGCGGATATCAGCGAAGCAAAGATTTGTCCACTCAACGTGAAGTATCAAGTAGAAAACTTCAGCAATCGCTGAACTTTATCATTTGCTGATAAAGATCTGTTTCAACGAATGCTGATCATGAAGTCTCCTTACAAAGTACTATTGTCTTACCTCCCTTGCACGTCTCTGTACGAAATGTCAGAATGGACATCCCTTTTTGTCTATGATCGTACAACAAACTCTGATTCTACACTGTGCACCATGCGGCTACTAAGGTTGTCTACAAAGGTCAATGACATGCAACCACTCAGCTGCTGCCACGTGTAAAGCAATACTGCCATGCATTAAATGCATGCAGTATATAAGAAGAACCCTACTTCAGAAATGAAGTGTGCTCGGACCATCTTCTTCTTTCTATCTGTGTGTTAGAATATTATACTTTATATTCTTATCTTCTTTCTATCTTATTCTAGTGCAAGAAACTTAGTGTTCTTAACTTGTTTAGATTAGGTTAATCGTTAATCTTGTTCCGCAACAAGTTGTAAATTGTCCTGATTTATCAATAAACAATTTAGAAAAGTAAAAATAGTGTGTTTGTATTCAACCCCCCCCCCCCCCCCTTCTACATTTCTCTTCCTGGCTATTTCTTAAAATGGCCACCAATACAAACACTAACTATATTGACAATGGTTCTCTTGAAAAACCCCTAGATTCTCCAGAGATAATTTTAATCTATGGAAAAATAGGATGATTCTATTCTTAGAAGGTGTAGACCCTACTATGCCTTACTATCTTGAAAACGGCCCATATATTCCTATAAGAATTGATCCTGCGGTTCCAGCCGCTGAGAATAGACCTGCTATTCCAGAAAGGCTGATTCCCAAGGAAATTCATATGTGGACTGATGAAGATAAGAAGAAAGTGGCTATCGACACCAAAGCCAGATCCATACTCTCCATGGCTCTTCCTGACGAAGTCTACCATTCCGTCATTACCCTGAAAACCTCAAAAGCTATGTGGGATACAATCTGTGTTCAGTATGAAGGTACTTCTGAAGTCCAGGACTCTCGAAAGATCAACCTGGTAAGACAGTATGAAAGCTTCATTTGTGGTAAGAATGAATCTCTCTCTGAAGTACACCAACGTTTGAACTGCTTAATAATAGATCTGAAAACTGTTGGTAAGGAATATTCTAACTTTGAAGTACTGACAAAGTTCTTAGAATGTTTACCTGAAAGCTGGGACAGTTATTCAATGTGTCTCAAGCTGTCAAAAGATCGTAGATCTATGACTGTTTCTACCTTATATGGCACGATGCTGAATCATGAGCAATCGAGTCATCTTAAGAAGAATCTTGTAAAAGATTCCAAAAGCACCCCTGTTGCTTTACTCTCAGAGTTACCTTCCACTCAGCGATCTACGATCACTGTCACTGAGTTGGAAACTAACTCTGAACGTTCATCAGATTCTGACGCTTCAGATGATGATGAAACTCTGGCATTCCTGGCTAATAAGTTCTGGAGATTTGCTAGAAAGAGTAATTTCAAAAAGAACAAACCTCTTGCTATTACTGACAAGCCAAGATCATCAAACCCTGTTGATAAGGCTACTGCTACTTGCTACAACTGTGAAAAGATAGGACATTTTGCTAGCGAGTGCAGGTCAAAGAAAGTCTCTAGACCCTCAGCTTTTCCCAAGAAAAACTTTACACCCAGGACTAGAGATGAAAAATACAAAAATCTGAAAGAAAGGTATTCAAAGCTGAAAACCTTTAAGAAGAAAGGCAAAGGCCTTATGGCTGACTATGATTGGGCTGCCTCTGACGAAGAAGAATCATCTGACTCTGAAGATGATGATGAAGCCAATCTATGTCTCATGGCCAAACATGAAGATGAGGAAGAAAATTCTGACATACCCTCTACTTCAACCTCTGCTACTAAGGTATCACCTTCCTTCTTTACCAATATTTTAAATATTGATGAAGCATAGTCTTCAAAAGATCGATCTCTTGACTAGAAGTTTATATGAAGCCATGAATGGCAAAACTGTTGTTGAAAATCAAAACCTTGATCTCGCTGAACAGCTTAAAAACTGTCACCTTCAAATAGAAAATCTTTCTAAGATTGAAGAAGATTTTAAAGAGCAAGTTCACTTAAATCAGCTAGTCAAAATCGAACGCGAAGAGGCTATCACTGCGTTAAAAGCTGAAAAAGCTACTGTTGATGGATGGTATAAATCCTCAACAAAGATCACTGAGATAATTAAGTCTCAGATTCCCCTGAATGATAAACGTGGTCTTGGTTACAAAGCTGACACTCTAGAACCAACCACTGACCGTTCCATGCTTAAGTTTGGAATGTTCGTATCCTCTATCCCTGACACTTTCTCGTCTCAGAGTTCCTCTTCTAAACCGCCTATCCCTGAGGAAATCTCTACCTTAACTTCTAAAGGTAAAGAAAAAGTTGTTTATCCAAAACCTACCTCAATCTTTAAAGACAAAGGTAAAGGAATTGCTTTTAACCAAAATCCTCAGAAGGGTACCTTTGTACCAAAGCTGAATGCTTCTAAAGCTTTAGTGACTTATCCCTCTGGTTGAAAGAATAAGATCCCTGGATTTATTCAGCGTGGATCTATTCAGCGATCTACTCCTAGAATCAAAGTGGATACTATTGGTAAGAAATCCGAAGAACTGAATGTTCCTCCTATTTCAAATACCAAAAGTTTACTTGGTACTGGTCCTTCAAATTCAAAATCAAAAGCTCAGCATGCAAATGGTCCTAGAACTACTTTTAGTTATAGGAAATGTTATCATTGTAGACTTACCAATCGTATTGCTAGTAAGTTCCCGACAACCACCCAAGCTGAAAAGATAGCTAAGGTGAAGATCATTGCCCCTAAGGCAAAGAAGACTACTGAGGGTAAGAAATTAACCAAAGTGAAGACTGACAAAGCGGAATCTTCAAATGCTGCGAAGACTGTTGAACCTTCCACCTCCTCTTCTACCCCCACTGACAAGTGTGTACCCAAGACAAACTAATCTTCCTTTGTAATGCAGGTTAAGAAGGGTATCTGGTATCTCGATAGCGGTTACTCAAGGCACATGACTGGTAAGAAGAACCTGCTCACTGAGTACAAAAAAGAGAAGGGTCCCTCTGTAACTTTCGGTGGAAACGGAAAAGGATATACCTGAGGGTTTGGTGTACTCTCTAATGGTACAACAACTTTCAGAAGAGTCGCATATGTTGAAGGGCTGAAGCATAATCTTCTAAGCATCAATCAGCTTTGCGACAAGGATTACAAAGTAATCTTTACTAAGGAATCCTGCTTTGTCACTGACAAAAAGGAGAAGATAGCTCTCAGCGGTTATCGTTTGGAAAATGTTTATGTAATAAACATGGACTCAACAACCACTGAGAACTCCTGTTTCTTCTCAAAAGCCTCATCTGATGTCAACTGGCTATGGCATAAGAGACCCTCTCATCTCAACTTCAAGACACTGAACACTCTTTCTTCAAAAGAGTTAGTCACTGGTCTACCTCAGCACTCATACGCCAAAGAGTCCTTATGTTCAGTGTGTGAAAAAGGCAAGCAAACCAAAGCAAGCTTTAAGTCAAAGCAAGTTTCCTCAGTGTCATCTCCTCTACAACTTCTCCATATGGATTTGTTTGGCCCTGTTAACAAACAATCCATCGCTGGAAAGAAATATACACTGGTCACAGTTGATGAATTCTCTCGCTATACATGGGTAATGTTTCCCCGTTCTAAGAGTGACACCCCTGAAGAACTCATCACCTTTGTCAGGAAAATGGAAGTCCAGAACAACTTGACCGTTCGCTCAATCAGGAGTGATCATGGGACTAAATTCAAAAACAGTTCTCTTGATTCCTTCTTTGAGAGTAAGGGTATTTCTCACAACTTTTCTTCAGTGAGAACACCGCAACAAAATGGAGTGGCTGAAAGAAGAAATCGAACTATTATTGAAGCTGCACGTTCAATGCTCAGCGATTCTCACCTGCCTACTCAGTTTTGGGCAGAAGCTGTCAACACTTCTTGTTTTACGGAAAACAAGTCGCTGATAGTCAAAAGATTCAACAAGACAGCCTATGAACTTTTTCATGGGAGAAAGCCTTCAATTATCTTTCTTCACATCTTTGGATGTCAGTGTTTCATACTGAACAACAGAGATGCCCTTGGAAAGTTTGATCCTAAGGCTGATGATGGAATCTTTCTTGGATACTCCTCAGTCTCCAAAGCCTTAAGAGTCTTCAATCGAAGAAGACAAACTGTTGAAGAAACTATTCACATCACCTTTGACGAATCCCGTTCAGCGAATTCTCGACCTTCTGCTGATACTGAAGAGCTGAATCAATGGATGTTTTCACATCTTGGTGATTCAGAAGATATTCCCACTCGTCACAGTCATACCGTTGAAGATGATGGTCCTACTATCATCCCAAACATGCAGAATAGTGAAGCTGAAACTTCATGGGTCTTAGCTATTCCTTTAAACACTATGCCTGCTTCTGAACCTTCCACCTCAGACATTCCATCTACTTCTCAGCAATCAGTGAATGTGATGACATCTGCACCTACTCCTCTCTTGGCTGATATTCCAGAAGTTGCTGAAACCTCATCTTCAGCCCCTCCAGTTCAGGTTGAGTCAGCAATTCATGCTCCGGCTCAGCGATGGACTGTCAATCACCCTATTGATCAAATTCTTGGTGATCCAAACGCTGGTGTTCAGACTCGACGAAGTGCAGGTAATATATGTTTATTTGTTAACTTTATTTCTCTGATTGAACCAAAGAAAATAGATGATGCCCTCAGAGATCCAAACTGGGTCAGCGCTATGCAAGAAGAGCTGACAGAATTTGAAAGAAACAAAGTTTGGAATCTTGTTCGAAGACCAACTGATATGACAGTGATAGGCACTAAATGGGTCTATCGAAACAAGTTGGACGAACATGGAACTGTAACCCGCAACAAAGCTCGACTTGTCGCTCAGGGATACAGACAAGAGGAAGGTATAGACTACGACGAAACATTTGCTCCAGTAGCAAGACTAGAATCTATTCGTCTATTCTTAGCATATGTTGTACACAAAGACTTTAAAGTTTATCAGATGGATGTTAAGTCAGCGTTCCTAAATGGAAAGCTGAATGAAGAAGTCTACGTGGAACAACCTCCAGGATTCTAAGATCCTAAGTGTCCAGGTTATGTTTATAAACTGGATAAGGCACTTTATGGCTTAAAGCAAGGTCCTCGTGCATGGTATGACATTCTCTACTTATCTCCACATTGAACAATTTGAGCATGGTAAAATCGATAAGACCCTATTCTTCAGGAAAGTAAAAGGTCATATCATTCTTGTTCAGATATATGTTGATTACATTATATTTGGTTCTACTAACCCTGACCTTTGTAGTCGTTTCGCTGATAGAATGAAAGCAGAGTATAAAATGAGTATAATGGGTGAGCTAACATATTTCCTTGGTCTTCAGATAAAGCAAAATGAAAAAGGAACTTTCATTAATCAGGGAAAATATGTTAAAGATATGCTGAAGAAATTTGATTTAACTCAGAGTTCAGCTATGAAAACCCCTATGGCACCACCGTTGACACTAAACAAGGATTCAAATGGAATACCTGTTAATGTCACGCTGTACCGTGGGATGATCGGCTCTCTCTTGTATCTTACAGCTAGCCGACCCGATATTATGTACGCAACCTGTTTGTGTGCATGATATCAAGCTGAACCTAAGGAATCTCATATGATCGCTGTAAAGCGAATCTTTCGTTACCTTAAGGGTACTCCGAACCTAGGTCTTTGGTATCCCAAAGACTCAGGGTTTGATCTAATCGCTTATTCAGATAGTGATTTTGCAGGTTGCAAATTGGATAGGAAAAGCACCACAGGAGGCTGTCAGCTCCTGGGTGGAAAGCTGGTGAGTTGGACAAGTAAAAAGCAAAACTCAGTGTCCACCTCAACTGCTGAAGCTGAGTATGTAGCCACTGGAAGCTGTTGTTCTCAGGTCTTGTGGATGAGAAATCAACTACTAGACTATGACCTTCAGCTCTCGAAAATTCCCATCTATTGCGATAGCACAAGTGCCATCGCTATAGCCAACAACCTAGTGCTGCACTCAAAGACCAAACATATCGAAATCAGGTATCATTTTATCAGAGATCATGTGATGAATGGTGATATAGAACTTCATTTTATCCCAACTGACTATCAGTTAGCTGATCTGTTCACCAAACCTCTTGATGAGACAAGATTCAACTTTCTCATCAGCGAGCTTGGAATGCTGAACTTTGAGGAATAAAATCTCCAGTGGTTCACATTTAATCAGCGATCGGATAAAACCAACTAATATAACCCATTCTATCATCTTCTCTCTGAACAAAGTTGATTCGCTGATATCAAGGTATGTTCTCTCTTTATTCGCTGACATTCGCATGTAAATGCAAGATTTCAAAACAAATCACATCGCTGAATATCTTTTCCTTAACATCAATACATTGAAATTTCTTAAACTAACACTGATATTTCTATTCAGTGCTTCATGTTTTTCAAAATAGTCCCTGAGCTTTCAAAACCTCAGAGACATCCTAAAATATGAAAGGACGTTTGTGACATCATCACAACGGATAAACCCTGGCACGTTCTTTTTCTGACACACGTTTGCACGTTTCGTTTACCATCCAATCAAATGCAAACACGTGTCCGTGTCATGATTAAAAACTTCCCCGCTCTAGTTTTTCTCTCTCTCTAATTTCAGTATATAAACGCATTCGGGTTTATATTTTTCTTTTTACGCGAACATCTTCTTCTCCAAGCAAGAAAAGATTTACTGTTGCTTATTGAACTCGAGTTTTTCCAGAAAACTGTTTATCTTCTTCTTCGACAACCAGGTTAATATTCTCATTATTTACCTGTTTTAATTTGTTTCTGATCTTCTTGTTGCTTTTAACAGATCAAACAAAAGAATCCTTTCTAAAATGAAATAACTTCTTTCATGGTTTTATGAACACAACCTTTCATGGTTGTTCTTCAAGTTTAAAACTCAAAAATCTTAAACTTGTTCTTCATTCGTTTTTCCAGAATCCTTATCTCTAAAGGAAAATGGAAAACAAGACTTTTACTGGGTTTGCATTTCTTTTTCAACAAGAAAACCCTAATCTTCATTAAGACATTTTGGTCTGAATGAAATGGACAAAATTCGAAATATCTTATTGGAAAATCTTTCCACATTAAGACTATTTCTGTATTGTTGATCTTTGGTTGAACTGAGAAATAGCTATGGCATCCTCTACTGACGTTCCTACTCCCAAGACTCCTACCGCTGAGAAAGTGGTTATCACCAAGGCTGCTCAGGTAAAGTTTACGCTGGAGAAAATAGACTTTTCGAAATCAAACAACCTCTATGCGCTTTTTGAATTTCCTCCGAAAAAGCAAGTCAGGCATCTGGATGATGCTGTGAATTTTCTACAAACCTGCTGCTTATTCAAAGCCCTAACCATCGTACCCTCTGCTCATAAATTCCTTCTATCTCAGTTCTGGTACACTGGCAGAAGAGCTCATCTTGAGTCTACCAAAGACCCAAAGAAACTCATTGACACCACTCTCTGTGACACCAAATATGGCACCATAAAAATCACCCCTGTCATTATAAGGAAAGCACTCAGCCTACCCACTGCCAACAAAGATAATCGCTTAGTTCCTTTCCCAAACCACAAAAACCATGCTGATAGGGAAGCCATCACTGCATTCTTTGATGCGATGGGTTACGCATGGGACACAGGAAGGGACAAGGAGATTGAGAAGAAACTGACCCTCATCAAGAAGTCCAAAATGCCAAGCGAGATGAACTTCATCTTCGCCCACTTGATAAGCTACATGACAGCAAAGTCCAGCTCCTCTGATCAAGCCGCTCAACCTCAACAAGCAATGGGCTATGCACTGCTGAAAGGTCTCCATGTTGACTGGGCCTCAGTCATCTATGACGACCTCGCTTTCAGAGTAGATATGGCTGATAGACCTTCATGGGTTCCTTATCCCAGATTCATCAGCGCCATCTTTCAACTTGGACTTGGGGACAAATACCCAAAAGAGGGTGATCTGAGACTCTCTCAGGTTGGCCCTAAAGTACTTGACTTCAAGACGCTGGCAAACGAGGTACGTCTTCCTACTCTCTTATCTCTTCTAAATCCTCCTTCTTTTACTTCTGTGGCTCATTCAGTGGAAATCCCTACCACTGATACCCAAGCTGCACCCTCCACTCCTTCTCGAAAAAGGAAACAATCTACTTCCCAACTTGGTTCCAAAAGGATCAAGAAAACCAAGGAGCAACCCCCCAAGCAATCACATGTTGAAGACTCCACGACTCATCTTCAAAAAGAGCCGCTCAATAGTTCCGTGGTACGCTCCGCCACAACTGAACAAGCCACCCCTTCCATCCCGGCCTCAGCGTCTCAAGACACTGAGGTTATAAACTTGGAACTGAACCCACCTCCTTCAGCCTCTCTACAGACTGAAGTGATTAACAGCGGATCCAACGCTGAACCCCGCAACCAACCAATCTTCTCATCCTTCACTCCTCCGTCTCTATCTTTGGACACTCCACCTCTTTTCCCAACATTCTCAGGAAGTCTCGTCATCGTTCATGATTCAGCTGCTGATAATTTACAAGCAATGATGGATGCAAATAAAGGACCTGCGGAAACTTCCATGCGTCAAGGCACACTGGAAGATGACTTCGAAACGCTGACTGGTCATCGAAACTTCGATGACTTCGTAAATCATCCCGCAGGTACACCTCAATCCATAAACACTCCTCCCTCTCAACCTAAAACTTTTAAGCTTTCCTTTGTTCATAAGTTCTCAACTTTTTAGGTCCTAATTTGGGGGATATCAACACCTCCCTGAAGGCCCTGGAAACAAAGATGGAATCATACAACACCATTCTCTACTCCAACTCTTCAGCGGTTACAGACGCTGGAGAGAACCTCAAGAAGCTGACCGAGGTTGTTGACATGAAAGCCTACAAAGCTGATATGGAGAAGGTGGATGGCAACATTGCAACTTTTGCTACCACCCTCGCTGAAATTTCCACCAACGTCAACAATCTCAACCTCACCAACACCACCCTCGCAACAAACTTCACCACTCTGTCCAATGAAGTCACATCATTGAAGACAGAGGTTGGTACTCTTAAGGGTGAAGTGACGACGGTCAAAGATCTACTTCAGCAGATACTCAATCGCCTGGACGCCCTAAAGTCTCATTTTACTTAGGCTGATAGAGATGATCTCCAAAAGATCAGTCTTGCGATTACTGGCCTAGAAGACAGAATCGTAGTGATTGAAACTTTCATGGGTCTCACTGGCCTAGAAGACAGTGTTCCCTTGAATGCTGCTGCTGCTAATCAATCTGTTTCCTCCCCCACTCATCATGTGGAAGAGGGGGAGAAGAAAGCTGAAGATCTTCCCCATAATGCTGAGGGGGAGATAAATGAAAATGATGCTGCTCCTTCTATTTCACGACCTCAGGGAGTTGAAAACCCTGAGGGAACCGAGAAACCTCCCTCTGATTCTGAGGGGGAGAAACTCGAAGAGGATAAGGGAACTGAAGCTGCTGCTGATGTAACCGAACCCTACGATGATGAATCTGAAGCTTAAGATGACGAAGACCTCGACCTTGAGGATGAAGAACCATCATCATCCCCTAAAGATGATGATGATGATGATGACTCTTTCATCTTCGTCCAACCTGTCGTGAAAGTCCCTGCTCAAAAAGGGATTGTGATCAGTGATCAATCAGGGGAGACGACAAACACAAAGCCTGCAGCATCTGAAGCTGATCAAGGCAAGAACAAAGGCCTCGCTGCAGAAGGCAATCTGGCAATCCTTCAGACAAAGCCAGTTTGTCAGGTACAATATCTCTTATTCCCTTATACTCCATCACTCCTCAATCCCTTCTCAATCTCAATCCTTCTATCCATAAAACCTCTATACACTTAACCACATTCTTTTCTCTATCTCTTTCTTCCCATGTTCTTACTTAAACAATCGCTGTGTTTCAGCTAGTCCTCTCCCCTGTTTGAGGATCCCGCTGAAGCTCCTACAACAACACCAACAATAATTCCAGCTCCTATCGCTGAAGAAATAATCCCAGTCTTGGATTTGACCTCTGAGACTGATGAACCGGAACAACAACGTCTCTCTCACAAAAACAGACCCTCATTAGCTCCTCAAAAGCTAAGTGAAGAGGATCAGAAAAGGAGAGAAGAAATAATAACGAAATTCGAAGATCAGCGAATCATCCTCCCTCGCTCCAAAATCCCTGTTCCCACAAAGTTCAGGATATCAAGGAAAGAATACGAGGATCATTTAAGAGCTGAACGATTACTCGCCGAAAAGAAGGAAGCTGTTAGCTTCAATCTTCCTAATCATAGAAGTATTTAGAAGTAGTGAAAAATAGGCTAAGTGAAGAAAACCTATTACAGAGGCTCTGCCGAACTTACCGAGAGATCAAGGTCAAGAAGCTACAGAAGCTAAAGAGGCGCCCTACAGAAGCTCTGTCATACGCGCAAAGAAGACCAAAGACTCGGAATCCGGTGAAGACTGCTCTTCTAAGGACCAAACCGCAGAACCTTTGTGGCACTTCACAGAGCCTCTGCGGTCTTCAACAAAGACTTAAAAGATATTTTTAATATCTTGCTACTGTTACAGGACCTGTTCATCAACTTGCATGGTAGCATGCCCTGTCCAACTGCAACGTGTTAAACTCTGGTTGGATTCAATAGGGCTTAGTACTTAATAGACGTCTGCTGCATTAAATGCAATACATCACGTCCAACTGTTCATGCCATCCGTCCAACTATTCATACCGTCCTTTGTGAATAGTAGCATATGCTTTATGGTCCACTTAGAGTAGTATATAAGGAAGACTCATGTTGAGTTCTTCCTATCCATCGATCGATCAATCGAACAATCGAAACAAGAATTCAAGAGAGAAAAACATCACAAGAACACATAGCTTTAAACACTTTGAGAGTCATATCTGTTTTAAAAGCTTTGCTTACTCACTATTCTTGAATCTGTTCTTAATATATATATTCAGTAAACTTTGAGATATTATTTCCTGTTCACTGTTTATTTATATTATGTTCTAAATCTATCAATCAAATCTGTTAGTTATTCAAATACGCTTCCGCATCAAACATAAATTCGAACTAATAGATCTGACAATCTTGTATAAGCAAAACGGGAACCAACAATTGGTATCAGAGCAAAGCTTGATTATCAATATCAAGTGATCCTCGTTTTTACAAGATTAGTGATAGAAATCATTTTTTTCCTATTCCTCATCTCTAGGTTAAAACTCCATTAAAGTGTACTCTGGGAACTGTTCAAACCCAGAAAACTTTCCAGATCTTCAGACTCATACTCTTTAAATCATACTATCTTTTCAGAACCTTAACAATGACAAATACAAATAACCTCTTTACTGCTGGTTCACTCACCAAGCCTCCTACTCTCCTACGAGATGAGTATCCTCAATGGAAGATAAGAATGGTTCATTTCTTTGAGGGTACTGAAAAAAATCTAGTACAATATCTTTACAACCTTCCTCCTGTTCCCATGATAGCAGTACCACGAGTACCAGCTACTGCTGAATCTCCAGAAATCCCTGAACATCAAAAACCAAAACCAAAAGAAGAATGGTCAAATGAAGATAAGGCAGAAGATGAAGTTGCACAGAAAACAAAAAGAATCCTGATAATGGCTATCCCCAACGAGCTTTTTCAATCCTTAGATGCATGCGAAACTTCGCACGATCTCTGGAAAGAATTAGAAAGACAGTTGGAAGGGGGTGCTAAAACACAGAAGAACCGAAGGGCACAGTACATAAATGAATATCATGCATTCAGATCCTCTGCAACAGAATCTCTGCAAACAACGTACGATAGGTTCAACTCTCTCATAAACAAATGTAGAAAGTCTGGCATTCACAGAACCTCGGAAGAAAATAACGTCATATTTCTAAAGAGTCTGAATGATGAGTGGCTTCAACTGTCTATGTCTTTACAAACAAACCAAGATCTAGACTCATGGACACTCTCTGATCTCTATGGAACACTAGCTGCACAAGAGCCTCAAATAGCACAGGCTAAAACAATAGCCATTGCACCATACGCATTGGTTAGTAAATCAACAGAGGCTACAGAGAGACCAAGAAATGAGAGAGCAACAGAGGAGAAGAAGAAGGAGAAGAAGAAGATAGTGATGGTTGGTAGCGAAGAAGACGAGCTGATAGAGGAAGAAATAACTCTTGCGTCATTAGCTAAATCATTGGCTCTATTGACAAGAGAGTTCAGAGGTAACCAAAGAAATTTTGGAAATGACAGAAATAGCAGACACAACCAGAGAGATAGAAGAGATGATGAAAGCAGAGAAGAATCAAGTGACCGACAGAGGTCAGACTACAGAAGTGACCGACAGAGGTCGAGCGACAGAAACTACAGAGGAAATGACCGACAGAGGTCAGATGACAAGGTAGGCCACACACAAGAATGCTACAAATGTGGTAAGCCTGGTCATTATGCAAACGAATGCCGAACAGAGAAAGGTGGAGACCAACAGAAGTCCGACGATCGAACTGGAAACACCTCCCAAGGTTGCTTCAACTGCGGCAAGCCAGGTCATTTCGCAAAAGATTGCAGAAGTAGACAAAATCGCCCACAGAAGGACTCAGCTTTTTACAAAAAGAAGGCTGAATACTATGCACAAAAATCCCTAATGGCGAACAAAGGGCATTCTGAAGCAAATAAGGAGGACTTCGAGTCAGACTCTACCTCTGATGATGAATTCACCACCAATGCCCTATTCTGTGGCATGGCAGAAGTCGACTCGGGCACTGACAATGAGGTATCCATTTCAGACTCTACCTCTTGTATTAAATATGTAGAAAATGATTCAGTTAGACTTATCATTGAACTGATTGAACTCAAAGAGATAAATGAAAGTATTCAGAAAAGACTCACCTTTAATGAGAGAGAAGTAAGGCTTCTCACTCAAGAAAAAGCCAAAATTTTTGAAGAAAAGGAAAGAGTAGAAAAATATTGGAGCAAAAATGTAGATCCTTTAAAAAGGCAAATTTCTGAATTAACCTCTGCTTTAAAAGTCAAAACTAAAGAGCTTTCAGTTTCTAGGAGTGAAACAACTGACATAAGAGCTCTCAAAGAATACTTTCAAAAAGAGAGAGAGGTACTTTGGCAAGATCTACTCAGAAGAGAGGTTTTACATAAAAACTATAAAGATGCACAGAAGGTGTATGAGAAAGTAAACTCACAAATAGGAAGACGAGGTATAGGGTACGATGATATTACTCTAGGTGTTGAAGGCAAAAGACTTAAACCTCTGTCTTCTCTGTTTGTGGTAGGAAAAACAAATAAACCAATTTTTCCAAACTTACTCTCTGTAAGTAAAAGGGTTAAAATCTCTGAAGAACCTCACTTGAGGAAACATACGAAGATGATAAATGTATGGTTTGAAAACACAGATTCATCATCTTCAACCTCTGTCAATAGAGGAATCAAACCAAAGAAATATCTGAAAACACAAGATCAGATTAGTATCTTTAAGTTTGGTAAACCAGAGACTCAAACACAGGTCGCTTTTGTCTGTATGATAGATGTCAAAAAGAAATTATATGCAAAAGCTCCTGAGTTTAAACCCATCTTTTCAGAAGAAAATCTTAAAAGATCAATTGAAAAAAGAAATTTTGGAAGTTTTGAAATCAAATGCTTTAGAAAATCTCTGTACATCTTCTATAGATCAAATTCTCGCTGAAGAGATCTCATCTGAAACCTCTGCCATCTATGAAAGTTTTTCTACAGAGGAAGAAAACTCGTACGATACATGCTCAGAAAATCCAGCCTCTGTCGAAAGAAATGACTCAACCTCTGTATATGAGGACGATTCATCATCTGACGACTCAGAGACTGATTCTAAATCAGGGATAATTCACTGTGACACAGAGGATGTTAAATTCTCCTCTGATGTTCTTAACACAACAATTTCTCCGAAAGAGAAAATCACAGAGATACCTATCTGTCCAGATTTTCTAAAAATGTGTATACAAGTCAAAACCTCTACAGAGCTTGATAATTTGAAAAAGGCCTCTGAAAATCCTAAATGCTCAAAATTTTCAAAACCTTTAAGGCCTAAAGCTAACAAATATCTTTCCTCTGTGACAGTGAAGACAGACGTTCACCACAGAAGAGACTCACAAAAGGCAGGACCTAAACAAGATTTTTGCAAAAAAACATTCTAGTATTCATAGATCTTCTTGTAATAGGAAATCTAATGTTAAGAACGAATGTAATGCCTCTGTGACTCAGTTCAATGAATTCAATGAAAAGTTCAAACAAATCACGTCTCATATTAAATACTGTCATTGTTTTGATCTTATGTTCAGATTGAAAAATCACTTCTCAAGTCCAGATTGCTTACTCTCCACTAAAATTCAAACTCTAAAGTCAAAACCTAGAGAGATACAATCTGATCTTTCTACAAAAGATAAAATGTATTTCAAGAATGCTAAGGCAAACTTGAAAAATTCTAACAATATTGGACCCATATGGATATGGGTACCTAAGTCTCTGTGATTGTGTTACAGAAGCGGTATGTGCCAATTTGGTATCTTGACTCCGGATGCTCAAGGCACATGACTGGCGACAGAAGTTTACTATCCACGTACAAAGAAACACACGATGGTGGATCTGTAACTTTTGGAGACAACAAGAAGGGACACATCAAAGGCTATGGAGTCATACAGAAGGAAAACGTCTCTGTATACAAAGTTGCATATGTGAACGGCCTTAAACACAACCTACTCAGTGTAAGTCAACTCTGTGATACAGGATTTAATGTCTTGTTCAAAAGGACTTTCTGCTCTCTGCAAAGTGAAGACACAGGAATGGAAATCTGCGAGCCGAAAGAAAAGGTGACCTGTATCTGATGAACTTTTGTTCAACAACCAAGGACAAAGTTTGCCTTGTAGCTTGCGAAAGTAAAGAAGCCTGGTTATGGCATAACAGGTTTTGTCACTTGAACTTTCACACCTTGGATAAACTGGTCAAACTTGATCTAGTTAAAGGTTTGCCTAATGTTAAATTTAATAAGGATCACTTGTGTTCTGCATGTGAAATGGGAAAACTCAGAAGAGCTTCCCACAGAGGCAAAACAGATGTGTCTTGCACTAGGCCTCTGTACATGCTTCATGTCGACCTCTGCGGTCCCATTGCCATACAGAGTCTAGGTGGCAAGAAATATATACTTGTCTTAATTGATGAGAATTCGCGCTTCACATGGGTTGAATTTATTCGAAAGAAATCGGATGTTCCAATCATCTTGATTTATCTAATGAAAAGAATCCAAGTTCTTTATGAATGCAGAATACAGAAGTTAAGAAGTGACAATGGCACAGAATTTAAAAACTCTGTCATTGAAGCCTATCTTTGTACAGAAGGAATATCACAGAACTTCTCTACCGCACGCACTCCACAATAGAATGGCGTAGTCGAAAGGAAGAATCGAACGCTCGTGGAAGCCGCAAGAACTATGCTATCAGCATACGGATTACCGATGAACTTTTGGGCAGAAGCAATTTCTACCGCCTGTTACACACAGAATCGGTCAACCATTGTGAAAAGACACATCAAGACTCCTTACGAACTGATCAACAAAAGGCGGCCAAACATCAAGTTTTTCCATGTGTTTGGATGTAAATGCTTTGTTTTAAATGACAGAGATTCAAGAGGAAAGTTTGAGGTAAAAGCTGACGAAGGCAAATTCATTGGATACTCTGCCACTTCCAAAGCCAACAGAGTATACCTTACAAGATCTCGCAAAATCATTAAAAGTATCAATGTTTCTTTTGATGATTCATTCCAAATGACTTCTGAGCAAATCCGTTCAGAACTCGAACTTAAAAGAGAAACCTCTGGCATCTCGCAAACGAAAGAAAACTTGAATCTTCTATTTTTAGAGATGATCCACGATGACATTGATCCTTCTGTTGGAACCATCAGAGTTTCTGAAGAACCGTCTTCTGTTAGACAAAATCCCACATGTATGACTCTAACTGGTCCAAATAATGCTTCATCTTCTTCTATAAATACTACAGATGCAAATGCCGTAGAAGAAAATGCAGAAGATGAAACATCAAGAAAAACGACCACAGAAGCTGCTGAAAAACAAACTCCACAATCCACAGAAGAACCAATTACAGAGGTAATTGAGGACCAAGACTATACGTCCTCAGAGGAACAAACTCCACCACCACTCATACCAATCATTCCACAAATGGTAGAATCTTCTACCAAGGTAAGAAGAACGACAGAGGCTATACAAGAAGAAGATCCACAAGAAGCTTCTGAAGAAAGGTTCGATGACATTGATGACCATCTTCCTCGCACCACTCAGTGGACAAAAAGCCATCCTCCAAGCCAAATAATCGAAGAACCTTCTGACTCAGTAAAAACCAGGTCTGCCACTGCTAATTTTTGTTTCTTTACAAATTTTATTAGTGTGATATAACCAAAGAAGATTTCTGAAGCACTAGATGACCCAAACTGGGTAGACGCCATGCAAGAAGAACTTCTGCAGTTTGAGCGTAACAGAGTATGGACTTTAGTACCTTTGCTACGAGGGAAACAGGCCATTGGGACTAAGTGGGTCTACAGAAATAAGAAGGATGAAGATGGAGTGGTCATCAGAAACAAAGCACGATTGGTGGCCAAAGGTTATAGACAAGAAGAAGGCATAGATTATGATGAGACTTTTGTTCCTGTCGCACGGCTCGAAGCAATAAGAATATTCTTAGCCTTCGCAGCCCACAGAAGTTTTAAAGTCTATCAGATGGACGTAAAATCAGCTTTTCTCAATGGTGAAATCCAAGAAGAGGTTTACGTAAATCAGCCACCAGGGTTTGAAAGCTCAAAGTTCCCAAGGCATGTATACTACCTTGAAAAGGCTCTGTACGGACTGAAACAGGCTCCAAGAGCATGGTACGAACGACTTTCTACCTTTCTTCTAGTAAATGGCTACAACAGAGGTACAACAGATACTACCTTATTTTATAAACGGAAAAACATTGAAATAATGCTTGTACAAATCTATGTGGACGACATAATTTTTGGGTCCTCTAACACAGAAGAGAGAAAAAGTTTTGAAAAACCCATGCAGAGTGAGTTTGAAATGAGTATGATGGGAGAACTAACATTCTTCCTCGGACTCCAAGTCAAACAAACATCAGAGGGAATTTTTATAAATCAGGCCCAATATGTCTCTGACATTCTTTTCAAGTATAGCCTCTCTGATACCTCTGCAATGAAAACTCCAATGGCCACTGGAAATAAGTTATCCTTAGATCCAGATGGCATCTCTGTAGAATGCACTCTCTACAGAGGCATGATTGGATCTCTGTTATACTTAACTGCAAGCAGACCTGACATTATGCATGCCACATGTCTTTGTGCACGTTATCAAGCTAATCCAAAGAAATCACACTATGATGTTGTGAAAAGAATCTTTAGATATCTAAAGGGGACCAAAAATCTCGGTCTTTGGTATCCACAGAACTCTGGTTTTAGTCTTAAAGCTTATACAGATTCAGACTATGGAGGGTGCATGCTCGACAGAAAGAGTACCTCTGGGAGTTGTCAATTCCTAGGTGGTAAACTAGTCAGTTGGACCTCCAAAAAGCAAAATTGTGTCTCAACATCCACTGCAGAAGCTGAATACGTTGCTGCTGCTAGCTGTTGTTCTCAGGTTCTATGGATGAAGACTCAGCTAAAAGACTACGACCACATCCTATTCAAAATACCAATCTTCTGTGATTCCAAGAGTGCCATTGCTATCTCTGCCAATCCTGTGCAACACTCAAAAACCAAGCATATCGATATAAGGTACCATTTCTTGAAACATCATGTTGAATACGGTACAATCGAAATGCATTTCGTGCCCACAGAATACCAACTCGCGGACTTATTCACCAAAGCTTTAGACGAGAAAAGATTCAATTTCTTGGTAGGTAAGTTAGGAATGATCAATATGACGTAGGCATTTTTGTAGTAATAACGGTTACTTTTACTGAGAGTGAATCACATGTGGCTAAGAATAACCCCACGCGCCTAGCATTAATGGGCCGCGCACGACGTCCTGTCATCCTCTGACATGGCCTACGTGTCCCATTTTCATTGGGCGTACATGGAACGTTTTCTGTGGAAAGTTGAACCCGCCGTTCTAACTTGAGTTCGGATTCCAAATTTTAATCCATTACCATATATTTTACTCTTGCGAATTCTACCGTTTTACCCTCCTATAAAAACCAAGCTCACCCTCTCATAAACTTTTTACAAACTCTCATTCTTCTCCGGCGAAACCTGCAAATTTCTTATTCTCAGTACCAAATGGCTTCATCTTCTCAAGATATCTCCCCTGCACACTCTCCGGCGACCTCACCAGAACATTCACCTGCTCATTCTGAACATTCAGAAAACCCCAACCCTGCCCAAAACATTGAACTAGAAGATTCCGGCGATTCAGCAGACTTCATAGCAAAGGATCATTTCGAAAAAGTACTACCAATCAAATCCAACAATTGCTATTTGGTTCCCTCACCCACTGCTTTCGGCGAAGCCCATGCCATTCTTCTAAACATAATGGAAAATCATATCCTCTTCCCTTTACTCTCAAGAACCCCAAAGAAAATTCCAGTAAGATATCTGAACCAGTTTTGGCAAAGTTGCCGATTTGATAAAGATGATTCTCTTATCAAAGGATACATTTCAAAACCCGACAAATCTGAGCATCTGGAAATCAAGTTCAATAGAACAATGTTCTCACTTGAATTCAACCTACCAACAAGGGGTCTTCTTGGATTAAAGAAGTACGCAAAGCAACCAACAGACGACGAGATCTGTCATTTCCTAGAAATGCTTGGGTACAACACACCACTAAGGAAGAGAAATGACTTCCGCAGAGGAAAATTACCACCTCTGTGGAACACCTTGTTATCAATTCTTAACAGATGCCTGACAGGGAAGATAGGCAGTATTGACCAGAGCTCACATCAGATATTAACCATCATGTATGGGGTTTACTATGATCTCCTACTGGATTACGCGACCATAATGATGCAAGAGATCATTAACACCATCGACAGAAAGAACAACACAAGAAGGGTCAAAGAGAACGATCCTAAGTTTCTACCACCTCTGCAATTCCAAAGAATGCTGGGAGTCTTGTTCGAACCTCTGTTGCTAATACAGAAATGGCCAATGGAAGGGCCAATTCCCAAACACTTTCCAATGAGCAAAAATATTCCCACCGATCATGTAGATGGCTACACACACTGCAGACCTTTGTCAAGGAAACTTCTGAGGTATGCCAAAATAAAATCCTTAAGAAAGAGTATATACGCGATCATAGAACTCCTAAACCGAGTCCTATGACACCCCCGCGTTTAGGTGTCCCCCTAGGAACAATGATTGCAGAACCCTTTCCACTCAAGAATAAAAAGATAACAAATTAGCAAAACACATGGCTATTCAACTCAGCTTCATAGCCAAACGTGCAGAGCTCATGGGAAAGAAGTCCTCTTCAAAATCAAAAAGGAGGAAAACTGCATAAGGCACCTCTACAAGCGCTGCAGAAGATCAACCTTCACCTCCTTATGCCACAGAAATTGGCTCCTCTGCTCCTCCCTCTTCTCCAAAACAGAAGAAGAAAAGAAAATCAAAAACCACAGATGAAGGGGCACCAAAACCTAAGAGGAGGAAATCCAAAAAGAAGCATGGTAAATCACTTGAAAAATTGGTTACCATAGAAGAGGAAGCAATCGCAGAGGAAAGAACTGCAGAAGAAGAAGATGCAGAAGAAGAAATGACAGAAGAGGGATATCAATCGCCCCATCAATCCCCAGATCGTTTTGCTCACCAAGGAAACCTTAACGATTTCCTACAGAACCCCGACATTGCCAACACTTTAAATACAGCAGGGTGGACGGCACAACCTCTCGACCACCATTCCCCAGAAGAACAATACTTCTCTATTTCTGGCATTGACACACATCTGCAAGAAGATGATCAAACACCCAGAGATCAATTAGCTGAGACACCTATTATTCTACAGAACCCCTTCATTCAGCAAGGATTGGACGTTCACAGAAGGAGTCCAAGCCCAGCTTCAGAAGAAATAGGACAAACAGAAGCTCAGTGGAATAGAGATGAAGTAACAAAGACAAGAATGGAGGTCTCAGAGGTAGATTCAGACGAAGAAGAAGCTGTCTGGATACGGAAAGGTCTCTATCATCCACACGTCATGAGGTTATACGGCTCTCATCAAATGTATGACTTCTTAGGCACAGAGCAAGGAACTTCAAGAGAAGATAGAGAAGAAGCTCCAAGCCATCGGATATCTACAGAAGCTGAAAAGATAGACAATGATGTAGTGCTTGGATGCTTAACAGCAGAGGAAACAAGAAAAGATGCCTGGATTAATAGAGGCACACAACCAAAACCAACTCCCAGTGCAACCCACACATCTAACTCCGCAGGTCTAGCTGCAGAAGGAGTTATTGAAATAGAGCAGCACAGCTCGATCCAAACCCAACCCAACCATACAGAAGTCACTCTTTCGACTTCTGCGCCCACAAAAACCGGGGAATCCATTCCTAGGGAGTCTCCTCAAAGAGACTCACCTATAGTTCGTGATTAATCGCCCCAGATCACACTAGAACACCCTACAGAGGAATTCGTTTCCTCTGCCACGCATGAAAGAGGGCCAACCCTTCTTTCAGAGATAAGTAGTGAGCACAACGACGAAGAGACCCTAAACAAGTCTCCGAGTCAACATAAGGATAATCTAGTACCCACCTCTGAAGTGGATCTAGACAATGTCGTTCACAGAACTTCTGTAGAGACTGAAGCACTAGATGCTTCTGCTCGAAGATCAGATGGAAATCCTTCCACCCCAACGTACAAACAAGGGTGATCGAAGGTGTCCCAGGAGCAGGGACTCACTCTGGAGACGAATGTGTTCCTCCAGAGGTTACACCGGGGACACAAGTATCAAGGGATGAGTTGCAAACCCTTGTCACCTCTGTAAACCAAACCATGAAAGAGTTGCAAAGCTCTTTCACATCTTTTGCAGAGAAAACATCAACGGCCATGCTGAATCTGAACACCAAAATGGACAATATGTCCACAGAGGTGAAAACAGCCATCACAGAGATGAAATCTTCTGCGCAAACAACTGCAATAACTACAGCCACTTCTGCTGCTAAAGATTTTGGAATTACCGCAACTTCTGCATTCAAGGAAGCAGTAAAACATTTCCTTGAACAAATGAACAAGCAATCCAACAAATCACAGAGCATCACACCCGCTGATCTACAGAAGGCTCTGCAAAACGTTCAAGCAGAAGCAATGCGCAACACAATACTGATGCAGCCTAAAGACTACATGACCAGAGCACAGCTAACAGAGCTCGGCCAGAATGTCATAAACCAGGTCACAAAAGTCATTGTCTCCTTCACTGCTGCAAATGCCAACTACGTCAAAGAGTTCAGAAAAAGTGTCGGCAGAATGCGCTTCAACAGAGAAGCAGAGCTTGCAACTCTTTTCGGCCTCTGTGATGATGTATGTGCGAAGTTGATGGCCGCAAGAGCAGAACTACCAAAGAAACCCAAAGCTTCCTGCAGAGCAGAGGGTACTTCTGATAAAAGTCAGGATGATTCTGATGATGACCATCCTGGTCCATCAGATAATCCTAAGGGGGAGAATATAAGGGAGAAAGCTACGACCAGAGGAATACAAACTCCGCGAATCGCAGCAGAACCAATCAGTCAAGCCCCTCCAGAACAAACCCAAGATCAAAAACAAAATCAACAGACCACAGAGACAACACCCATCTCTGTGGAATCAAGTCCTGAAGAAACCAATATTCCAGAAGCTGATCAGCATACCACAGAGGCAACAACCACCCCTGTAGTAATCAACTTGGAAACGAGTCCTTCAACAAAATCAACAGAAAAACCCCAAACCATACCAAGAAGAAAGTCGATTGCCACCAAACCAATAAGAGCAACGACCTCTGCGACCTCTGCTTATGATATTATGAGAAATATGCACAATACAATGACTGATCGAATGTCGCAGAGAGAAGAAGAAAGGCACAGGTTCACATTAGCTTTCAAAATGGCAAGAAGATTCAATGTCCAATCTTCACCAACAGAAATAGAGCTCACAGAAGAAGTCACCAAAGAACATCCAACAGAGGTTACAGAGCACATCAAGCCAACAGAACCATCGCCACAAAAGTCCTCTAAATCACAAGTGTCAAAACCTACAGAGGCAACCATCAAGCCAACAGAAGCACCAACCTCCAAACCTACAGAAGAAACAGGTTCTGCACCTCCAAAAGCCAAAGACAAGGGCAAAGCAATACTGATAGAAGAGCCAAAGAAAAAGAAATCATTGCCCAAGCCTACAGAGAAATTGATGAAGAGCGCCTTTGATGCCTTCCAAACTCCAAAGCCTGAAGAAGTTGATTGGGCATATGGATTAAAGCCCCTATCAGACATTCCACTTACTGGCAGAGCTGCAGAAGTTGTTCAACAGATGGAGAGTCTCAGAAGACAAGTACCACAACCTGGTCCAACACATGAAGAGATGGAAGAAGTGGTATACAAATACCTCTATAAACAAACCTTTCAGACCAATCATCCAACAGATCATGTGACAGATTCAAGGATCAGAGAAGAATTTGAGAACATCTTCACAAGGACAAAGCCAAGAACCAAAGCAGATGTCTTCTCAATCCACAAGATCAAAAAGGTAATCTTCTGCAAGTTCTCCTTTACAAGAACCTATCCAAGGGTCAGGTACAATCTTTACAAAGTCAGAAGAGAAGACAATTCAGAAACCACCTTCGCTGATGCTGAACTAAGAAATATCAATCCTTATGATCTACCCGACCTTCTGCAATGGACAAAGGACAACTACAACACAGAGGCAAACACCAGAGCCTATCAAGTGTTAAGAAAAGCAATGAGGGAAAAGCTTCTGATCTTCAGTATGATAGATTTTCAACTGGGAAAGGATCTTGGTCTCAAACATCTAAATTTACGACCACCAGAAGATCGCTGCCCACCCGACGCCGTGCCCAACTCTATCATTACAGAACCAAGATTCGGGTTAGTATTTCAAAACCCACAAGGCGAAATCAAACTATTTGTGTGCATGGATTGTCAGAAGTACGCAACTAGTACTCTGAACAAGTTCAGAGCAAGCCTTGTAAAATACAGAGGTACAGAGAAAATGGAAAGAGATGCTGCAGATACTTTCATCAGAGAGATTGATGCCACAATCCGCCTAAGAGAACTTTGCATCATTTTCTACAAAGAGATCAGAAGAATCGGAAGAGACAACAGATGCTTCAACGATTTCAAAGATGCCAAAATCTGATTCTCAAACCTCAAATCTCTGCAAACCAAGTCAAAAGTTTATCTTTCATTGTACTCAAATGTAAAATGCCTCTGGCATATTTCTGAATGAAAGAACTTTCGAGGTATTGTTTAACCTCTATCTTATCTAACTTAGCCTAACTAAACTCAAGTTAAATTTTTTATTTTTCACTACTTAGGGGGAGATTGTTAGCTTCAATCTTCCTAATCATAGAAGTATTTAGAAGTAGTGAAAAATAGGCTAAGTGAAGAAAGCCTCTTACAGAGGCTCTGCCGAACTTACCGAGAGATCAAGGTCAAGAAGCTACAGAAGCTAAAGAGGCGCCCTACAGAAGCTCTGTCATACGCGCAAAGAAGACCAAAGACTCAGAATCCGGTGAAGACTACTCTTCTAAGGACCAAACCGTAGAACCTCTGTGGCACTTCACAGAGCCTCTGCGGTCTTCAACAAAGACTTAAAAGATATTTATAATATCTTGCTACTGTTACAGGACCTGTTCATCAACTTGCATGGTAGCATGCCCTGTCCAACTGCAACGTGTCAAACTCTGGTTGGATTCAATAGGGCTTAGTACATAATAGACGTCTGCTGCATTAAATGCAATACAACACGTCCAACTGTTCATGCCATCCGTCCAACTATTCATACCATCCTTTGTGAATAGTAGCACATGCTTTATGGTCCCCTTAGATTAGTATATAAGGAAGACTCATGTTGAGTTCTTCCTATTAATCTATCAATCCATCAATCGATCAATCGAACAATCAAGAACTCAAGAGAGAAAAACATCACAAGAACACATAGCTTTAAACACTTTGAGAGTCATATCTGTTTTAAAAGCTTTGCTTACTCACTGTTCTTGAATCTGTTCTTAATATATATATTCAGTAAACTTTGAGATATTATTTCCTGTTCACTGTTTATTTATATTATGTTCTAAATCTATCAATCATATCTGTTAGTTATTCAAATACGCTTCCGCATCAAACATAAATCCGAACTAATAGATCTGACAATCTTGTATAAGCAAAACGGGAACCAACAAAAAGGTGATCTGTATCTAATGAACTTTTGTTCAACAACAAGGACAAAGTTTGCCTTGTAGCTTGCGAAAGTAAAGAAGCCTGGTTATGGCATAACAGGTTCTGTCACTTGAACTTTCACACCTTGGATAAATTGGTCAAACTTGATCTAGTTAAAGGTTTGCCTAATGTTAAATTTAATAAGGATCACTTGTGTTCTGCCTGTGAGATGGGAAAACTCAGAAGAGCTTCCCACAGAGGCAAAACAGATGTGTCGTGCACTAGGCCTCTGTACATGCTTCATGTCGACCTCTGCGGTCCTATTGCCATACAGAGCCTAGGTGGCAAGAAATATATACTTGTCTTAATTGATGAGTATTCGCGCTTCACATGGGTTGAATTTGTTCGAAAGAAATCGGATGTTCCAATCATCTTGATTAATCTAATGAAAAGAATCCAAGTTCTTTATGAATGCAGAATACAGAAGTTAAGAAGTGACAATGGCACAGAATTTAAAAACTCTGTCATTGAAGCCTATCTTTCTACAGAAGGAATATCACAGAACTTCTCTGTCGCACGCACTCCACAGCAGAATGGCGTAGTCGAAAGGAAGAATCGAACGCTCGTGGAGGCCGCAAGAACTATGCTATCAGCATACAGATTACCGATGAACTTTTGGGCAGAAGCAATTTCTACCGCTTGTTACACACAGAATCGGTCAACCATTGTGAAAAGACACATCAAGACTCCTTACGAACTGATCAACAAAAGGCGGCCAAACATCAAGTTTTTCCATGTGTTTGGATGTAAATGCTTTGTTTTAAACGGCAGAGATTCAAGAGGAAAGTTTGAAGTAAAAGCTGACGAAGGAAAATTCATTGGATACTCTGCCACTTCCAAAGCCTACAGAGTATACCTTACAAGATCTCGCAAAATCGTAGAAAGTATCAATGTTTCTTTTGATGATTCTTTCCAAATGACTTCTGAGCAAATCCGTTCAGAACTCGAACTTAAAAGAGAAACCTCTGGCATCTCGCAAACGAAAGAAGACTTGAATCTTCTATTTTTAGAGATGTTCCACGATGACATTGATCCTTCTGTTGGAACCATCAGAGTTTCTGAAGAACCATCCTCTGTTGGACAAAATCCTACAGGTATGACTCTATCTGGTCCAAATAATGCTTCATCTTCTTCTATAAATACTACAGATGCAAATGCCGAAGAAGAAAATGCAGAAGATGAAACATCAAGAAAAACGACCACATAAGTTGCTGAAAAACAAACTCCACAATCCACAGAAGAACCAATTACAGAGGTAATTGAGGACCAAGACTATACGTCCTCAGCGGAACAAACTCCACCACCACTCATACGAATCATTCCACAAATGGTAGAATCTTCTACCAAGGTAAGAAGAACGACAGAGGCTATACAAGAAGAAGATCCACAAGAAGCTTCTGAAGAAAGGTCCGATGACATTGATGACCATTTTCCTCGCACCACTCAGTGGACAAAAAGCCATCCTCCAAGCCAAATAATCGGAGAACCTTCTGACTCAGTAAAAACCAGGTCTGCCACTGCTAATTTTTGTTTCTTTACAAATTTTATTAGTGTGATAGAACCAAAGAAGATTTCTGAAGCACTAGATGACCTAAACTGGGTAGACGCCTTGCAAGAAGAACTTCTGCAGTTTGAGAGTAACAGAGTATGGACTTTAGTACCTCTGCCACGAGGGAAACAGGCCATTGGGACTAAGTGGGTCTACAGAAATAAGAAGGATGAAGATGGAGTGGTCATCAGAAACAAAGCACGATTGGTGGCCAAGGGTTATAGACAAGAAGAAGGCATAGATTACGATGAGACTTTTTCTCCTGTCGCACGGCTCGAAGCAATAAGAATATTCTTAGACTTCGCAGCCCACAGAGGTTTTAAAGTCTATCAGATGGACGTAAAATCAGCTTTTCTCAACAGTGAAATCCAAGAAGAGGTTTACGTAAATCAGCCACCAGGGTTTGAAAGCTCAAAGTTCCCAAGGCATGTATACTACCTTGAAAAGGCTCTGTACGGACTGAAACAGGCTCCAAGAGCATGGTACGAACGACTTTCTACCTTTCTTCTAGTAAATGGCTACGACAGAGGTACAACACATACTACCTTATTCTATAAACGTAAAAACAGTGAAATAATGCTTGTACAAATCTATGTGGACGACATAATTTTTGGGTCTTCTAACACAGAAGAGTGCAAAAGTTTTGAAAAACTCATGCAGAGTGAGTTTGAAATGAGTATGATGGGAGAACTAACATTCTTCCTCGGACTCCAAGTCAAACAAACATTAGAGGGAATTTTTATAAATCAGGCCAAATATGTCTCTGACATTCTTTTCAAGTATAGCCTCTTTGATACCTCTGCAATGAAAACTCCAATGGCCACTGCAAATAAGTTATCCTTAGATCCAGATGGCATCTCTGTAGAATGCACTCTCTACAGAGGCATGATTGGATCTCTGTTATACTTAACTGCAAGCAGACCTGACATTATGCATGCCACATGTCTTTGTGCACGTTATCAAGCTAATCCAAAGAAATCACACTATGATGTTGTGAAAAGAATCTTTAGATATCTAAAGGGGACCAAAAATCCCGGTCTCTGGTATCCACAGAACTCTGGTTTTAGTCTTAAACCTTATACAGATTCAGACTATGGAGGATGCATGCTCGACAGAAAGAGTACCTCTGGGAGTTGTCAATTCCTAGGTGGTAAACTAGTCAGTTGGACCTCCAAAAAGCAAAATTGTGTCTCAACATCCACTGCAGAAGCTGAATACATTGCTGCTGCTAGTTGTTGTTCTCAGGTTCTATGGATGAAGACTCAGCTAAAAGACTACGGCCACATCCTATTCAAAATACCTATCTTCTGTGATTCCAAGAGTGCCATTGCTATCTCTGCCAATCCTGTGCAACACTCAAAAACCAAGCATATCGATATAAGGTACCATTTCTTGAAACATCATGTTGAATACGGTACAATCGAGATGCATTTCGTGCCCACAGAATACCAACTCGCGGACTTATTCACCAAAGCTTTAGACGAGAAAAGATTCAATTTCTTGGTGGGTAAGTTAGGAATGATCAATATGACGTAAATATCCTCTGTAAGTATAGCTTTATCTTCTGTAAATATGTATATATTTCTAATTATTTTTTCTTTAATTAATTTATTTCTGTATGTAAGTTCTCAATCTTAAATAGTTCTTAAAATCACAGAGCTTCTGTAAGTCTACTCAGAACCCCTGACAACCCCTACAGAACCTCTGGAAAATATGACCTATGTTCTATGCAAAACTTATCATTCTTTGATCCAAACATAGGTCAAGGGGGAGCAAAAGGAAAATTCCTGATCTACAGAGGTGATTAGATCAAGGGGGAGCAAAAAGGGATCCTGAAATGATCTACAGAGGTAAAATTTTCAAGGGAAAGCCAAAGTAGAATGTCAATGAATCTATATCGACAGAAGTCAGACATCACTGCCGAGAAAAGAAGAACCAAAAGGTATGTCTCTCGCACAAAAGGTTTTTGAAAACAGTTTTCTAGGACACAAATTGTCAAATATGTCCTAAATATACTGTGGATAACATTTCAAAAATCAAAAGATCAAAAAGTTTCATAAAATTTGAGTTATGAGAAATTTAAGGTCATAGAGCTTCTGCTGAGCTCAACAGAAGCTCTGCCAGAAATATGCTCTGAGATCGCAACTTTAACCTCTATCGATCTTTTGGAATGTTATCTCGGAAACCAAACAGACTCACCATGACCTTCTCGAACAAAACTTTTTCCATAACAATTTTTTCGAACACCAACTTTCAAATATGTCCGAAAAATATCTCTTAAAATAGATAAAAAAATTGGATGATCAGAAAAGTTAATAGAATTTTCGTTATGAGATTTTTTCCCTCAGAGAGCTTCTGCTGGCCCTCCTAGAGCTTCGGCAAGTTCCAACAGAGCCACAAAACCTCTGCGAGTAAAAACTCTTAACTAAAAATCCTATTTGATCCTCTCCAATGCCTTTACAAAACGTTTTGGTTAAAAAGGAACCCCACAGAAGTCATGATAACAATGAGATATATGAGAAAGGGATACACATCAAAGATTTTCAAAATCCCAGAACTTCTGTAAACTACAAAAGATCTGTCAATCTGTTACTTGGGCATTTCTGTAGTAATAACGGTTACTTTTACTGAGAGTGAATTACACGTGGCTAAGAATAACCCCACGCGCCTAGCATTAATGGGCCGCGCACGACGTCCTGTCATCCTCTAACATGGCGTACGTGTCCCATTTTCATTAGGCGTACATGGAACGTTTTCTGTGGAAAGTTGAACCCGCCGTTCTAACTTGAGTTCGGATTCCAAATTTTAATCCATTACCATATATTTTACTCTTTCGATTTCTACCGTTTTATCCTCCTATAAAAACCAAGCTTACCCTCTCATAAACCTTTTACAAACTCTCATTCCTCTCCGGCGAAACTTGCAAATTTCTTATTCTCAGTACCAAATGGCTTCATCTTCTCAAGCTATCTCCCCTGCACACTCTCCGGCGACCTCACCAGAAAATTCACCTGCTCATTCTGAACATTCAGAAAACCCCAACCCTGCCCAAAACATTGAACTAGAAGATTCCGGCGATTCAGCAGACTTTGCTCCAACCACACATCTTCAAAACTTCATAGCAAAGGATCATTTCGAAAAAGTACTACCAATCAAATCCAACAATTGCTATTTGGTCCCCTCACCCACTGCTTTCGGCGAAGCCCATGCCATTCTTCTAAACATAATGGAAAATCATATCCTCTAGCCTTTACTCTCGAGAACCCCAAAGAAAATTCCAGTAAGACATCTGAACCAGTTTTGGAAAAGTTTCCGATTTGATAAAGATGATTCTCTTATCAAAGGATACATTTCAAGACCCGACAAATCTGAGCATCTGGAAATCAAGTTCAATAGAACAATGTTCTCACTTGAATTCAACCTACCAACAAGGGGTCTTCTTGGATTAAAGAAGTACGCAGAGCAACCAACAGACGACGAGATCTGTCGTTTCCTAGAAATGCTTGGGTACAACACACCACTGAGGAAGAGAAATGACTTCCGCAGAGGCAGATTACCACCTCTGTGGAACACCTTGTTCTCAATTCTTAACAGATGCCTGACAGGGAAGATAGGCAGTATTGACCAGAGCTCACATCAGATATTAACCATCATGTATGGGGTTTACTATGATCTCCCACTGGATTACGCGACCATAATGATGCAAGAGATCATTAACACCATCGACAGAAAGAACAACACAAGAAGGGTCAAAGAGAATGATCCTAAGTTTCTACCACCTCTGCAATTCCAAAGAATACTGGGAGTCTTGTTCGAACCTCTGTTGCTAATACATAAATGGCCAATGGAAGGGCCAATTCCCAAACAATTCCCAATGAGCAAAAATATTCCCACTGATCATGTAGACGGCTACACACACTGCAGACCTTTGTCAACGAAACTTCTGAAGTATGCCTCGAATAAAACCCTTAAGAAAGAGTATATACGCGATCATAGAACTCCTAAACCGAGTCCTATGACACCCCCACGTGTAGGTGTCCCCCTAGGAACAATGATTGCAGAACCTCTTTCCACTCAAGAAGAAAAAGATAACAAATTAGCAAAACACATGGCTATTCAACTTAGCTTCATAGCCAAACGTGCAGAGCTCATGGGAAAGAAGTCCTCTTCAAAATCTTCTGCTTCTACTCCAAAATCAAAAAGGAGGAAAACTGCAGAAGGCACCTCTACAAGCGCTGCAGAAGATCAACCTTCACCTCCTCATGCCACATAAATTGGCTCCTCTGCTCCTCCCTCTTCTCCAAAACAGAAGAAGAAAAGAAAATCAAAAACCACAGAGGAAGGGGCACCAAAACCTAAGAGGAGGAAAACCAAAAAGAAGCATGGTAAATCACTTCAGAAATTGGTTACCATAGAAGAGGAAGCAATCGCAGAAGAAAGAACTGCAGAAGAAGAAGATGCAGAAGAAGAAATGACATAAGAGGGATATCAATCGCCCCATCAATCCCCAGATCGATTTGCTCACCAAGGAAACATTAACGATTTCCTACAGAACCCCGACATTGCCAACACTTTAAATACAGCAGGGTGGACGGCACAACCTCTCGACCACCATTCCCCAGAAGAACAATACATCTCTATTTCCGGCATTGACACACATCTGCAAGAAGATGATCAAACACCCAGAGATCAATCAGCTGAGACACCTATTATTCTACATAACCCCTTCATTCAGCAAGGATTGGACGTTCACAGAAGGAGTCCAAGCCCAGCTTCAGAAGAAATAAGACAAACAGAAGCTCAGTGGAATAGAGATGAAGTAACAGAGACAAGAATGGAGGTCTAAGAGGTAGATTCAGACGAAGAAGAAGCTGTCTGGATACGAAAAGGTCTCTATCATCCACATGTCATGAAGTTATACGGCTCTCATCAAATGTATGACTTCTTAGGCACAGAGCAAAGAACTTCAACAAAGGATAGGGTAGAAACATCTGGAGGAAAAGAAAATGTAAAAGAAAAAGATGCCGAAGATGAAGAAGGCACACATCCCTCATCCCCTCCCAGTGCAACCCACACATCTAACTCCGCAGGTCTAGCTGCGGAAGGAGTTATTGAAATAGAGCAGCACAGCTCGATCCAAACCCAACCCAACCAGCCAGAAGTCACTCTTTCGACTTCTGCGCCCATAAAAACCGGGGATTCCATTCCTAGAGAGTCTCCTCAAAGAGACTCACCTATAGTTCGTGATCAATCGCCCCAGATCACACTAGAACACCCTACAGAGGAATTCGTTTCCTCTGCCACACACGAAATAGGGCCAACCCTTCTTTCAGAGAGAAGTAGTGAGCACAACGACGTAGAGACTCTAGACAAGTCTCCGAGTCAACAGAAGGATAATCTAGTACCCACCTCTGAAGTGGATCTAGACAATGTCGTTCATAGAACTTCTGTAGAGTTTGAAGCACTAGATGCTTCTGCTCGAAGATCAGATGGAAATCCTTCCACCCCTAACGTACAAACATGGGTGAACGAAGGTGTCCCAGGAGCAGGGACTCACTCTGGAGACGAATGTGTTCCTCCAGAGGTTACACCAGGGACACAAGTATCAAGGGATGAGTTCCAAACCGTTGTCACCTCTGTGAACCAAACCATGAAAGAGTTGCAAAGCTCTTTCACATCTTTGGCAGAGAAAACATCAACGGCCTTGCTGAATCTGAACATCAAAATGGACAATCTGTCCACAGAGGTGAAAACAGCCATCACAGAGATGAAATCTTCTGCGCAAACAACTGCAACAACTACAGCCACTTCTGCTGCTAAAGATTTTGGAATTACCGCAACTTCTACATTCAAGGAATCAGTAAAACATTTCCTTGAACAAATGAACAAGCAATCCAACAAATCACAGAGCATCACACCCGCAGATCTACAGAAGGCTCTGCAAAACGTTCAAGCAGAAGCAATGCGCAACACAATACTGATGCAGCCTAAAGACTACATGACCAGAGCACAGCTAACAGAGCTCGACCAAAATGTCATAAACCAGGTCACTGAAGTCATTGTCTCCTTCACTACTGCAAATGCCAACTACGTCTAAGAGTTCAAAAAAAGTGTCGGCAGAATGCGCTTCAACACAGAAGCAGAGCTTGCAACTCTTTTCGGCCTCTGTGATGATGTATGTGCGAAGTTGATGGCCGCAGGAGCAGAACTACCAAAGAAACCCAAAGCTTCCTGCAGAGCAGAGGGTACTTCTGATAAAAGTCAGGATGATTCTGATGATGACCATCCTGGTCCATCAGATAATCCTGAGGGGGAGAATATAAGGGAGAAAGCTACGACCAGAGGAATACAAGCTCCACCAATCGCAGCAGAACCAATCAGTCAAGCCCCTCCAGAACAAACCCAAGATCAACAACAAAATCAACAGATCACAGAGACAACACCCATCTCTGTGGAATCAACTCCTGAAGAAACCAATATTTCAGAAGCTGATCAACATACCACGAGGCAACAACCACCCCTGTGGTAATCAACTTGGAAAAGAGTCCTTCAACAAAATCAATAGAAAAACCCCAAACCATACCAAGAAGAAAGTCGATTGCCACCAAACCAAAAAGAGCAACGACCTCTGCGACCTCTGCTTTTTCTATTCTGAGAAAGATGCACAATACAATGTCTGATCGAATGTCGCAGAGAGAAGAAGAAAGGCACAGGTTCACATTAGCTTTCAAAATGGCAAGAAGATTCGATGTCCAATCTTCACCAACAGAAATAGAGCTCACAGAAGAAGTCACCAAAGAACCTCCAACAGAGGTTACAGAGCAACTCAAGCCAACAGAACCATCGCCAAAAAAGTCCTCTAAAACACAAGTGTCAAAACCTACAGAGGCAACCATCAAGCCAACAGAAGCACCAACCTCCAAACCTACAGAAGAAACAGGTTCTGCACCTCCAAAAGCCAAAGACAAGGGCAAAGCAATACTGACAGAAGAGCCCAAGAAAAAGAAGTCATTGCCCAAGCCTACATAAAAATTGATGAAAAGCGCTTTTGATGCCTTTCAAACTCCAAAGCCTGAAGAAGAGGACTGGGCATATGGATTAAAGCCTCTGACAGACATTCCTCTAACTGGCAGAGCTGCAGAAATTGTTCAAAAGATGGAGAGTCTCAGAAGACAAGTACCACAACCTGGTCCAACACATGAAGAGATGGAAGAAGTGGTATACAAATACCTCTATAAACAAACCTTTCAGACCAATCATCCAATAGATCATGTGACAGATTCAAGGATCAGAGAAGAATTTGAGAACATCTTCACAAGGACAAAGCCAAGAACCAAAGCAGATGTCTTCTCAATCCACAAGATCAAAAAGGTAATCTTCTGCAAGTTCTCCTTTACAAGAACCTATCCAAGGGTCAGGTACAATCTTTACAAAGTCAGAAGAGAAGACAATTCAGAAACCACCTTCACTGATGCTGACCTAAGAAATATCAATCCTTATGATCTACCTGACCTTCTACAATGGACAAAGGACAACTACAACACAGAGGCAAACACCAGAGCCTATCAAGTATTAAGAAAAGCAATGAGGGAAAAGCTTATGATCTTCAGTATGATAGATTTTCAACTGGGAAAGGATCTTGGTCTCAAACATCTAAATTTACGACCACCAGAAGATCGCTGCCCACCCAACGTCGTGCCCAACTCTATCATTACAGAACTAAGATTCGGGTTAGTATTTCAAAACCCACAAGGCGAAATCAAACTATTTGTGTGCATGGATTGTCAAAAGTACGCAACTAGTACTCTGAACAAGTTCAGAGCAAGCCTTGTAAAATACAGAGGTACAGAGAAAATGGATAGAGATGCTGCAAATACTTTCATCAGAGAGATTGATGCCACAATCCGCCTAAGAGAACTCTGCATCAGTTTCTACAAAGAGATCAGAAGAATCGGAAGAGACAACAGAAGCTACAACGATTTCAAAGATGCCAAAATCTGATTCTCAAACCTCAAATCTCTGCAAACCAAGTCAAAAGTTTATCTTTCATTGTACTCAAATGTAAAATGCCTCTGGCATATTTCTGAATGAAAGAACTTTCGAGGTATTGTTTAACCTCTGTCTTATCTAACTTAGCCTAACTAAACTCAAATTAAATTTTTTATTTTTCACTACTTAGGGGGAGATTGTTAGCTTCAATCTTCCTAATCATAGAAGTATTTAGAAGTAGTGAAAAATAGGCTAAGTGAAGAAAGCCTCTTACAGAGGCTCTGCCAAACTTACCGAGAGATCAAGGTCAAGAAGCTACAGAAGCTAAAGAGGCGCCCTACAGAAGCTCTGTCATACGCGCAAAGAAGACCAAAGACTCGGAATCCGGTGAAGACTGCTCTTCTAAGGACCAAACCGCAGAGCCTCTGCGGTCTTCAACAAAGACTTAAAAGATATTTATAATATCTTGCTACTGTTACAGGACCTGTTCATCAACTTGCATGGTAGCATGCCCTGTCCAACTGCAACGTGTCAAACTCTGGTTGGATTCAATAGGGCTTAGTACATAATAGACGTCTGCTGCATTAAATGCAATACAGCACGTCCAACTGTTCATGCCATCCGTCCAACTATTCATACCGTCCTTTGTGAATAGTAGCATATGCTTTATGGTCCCCTTTGAGTAGTATATAAGGAAGACTCATGTTGAGTTCTTAGATCCATCGATCGATCAATCGAACAATCGAAACAAGAATTCAAGAGAGAAAAACATCACAAGAACACATAGCTTTAAACACTTTGAGAGTCATATCTGTTTTAAAAGCTTTGCTTACTCACTATTCTTGAATCTGTTCTTAATATATATATTAAGTAAACTTTGAGATATTATTTCCTGTTCACTGTATATTTATATTATGTTCTAAATCTATCAATCATATTTATATTATGTTCTAAATCTATCAATCAAATCTGTTAGTTATTCAAATAAGCTTCCGCCTCAAACATAAATTCGAACTAATAGATCTGACAATCTTGTATAAGCAAAACGGGAACCAACAGAAGCTGAAGAAAAAGATAAGGCTCTCGCCATCCAGCTTGTCCAACAATCAGTGAAAGACCCCGCGCTGAAAAGAACTCCCATTGATGTCCAACGTCAGCTATGAGATGATGCCCACAGGATCGTTGAAGAAAAGACTAAGGTATCTGACTCGACTTTGGAATGGTGTAAAAAAATGCTGAACTATCGATCTCGACCATCCAAAATCATCAAGGTACTTATCAGAGGAAAACTGTTTGTAGACGTTCCTGTTGTTGAAATTGACGTATTCAGAGAAGACAAAACCAAGCAAACCTTCTATGCTACTACTTTAAAGAAGTTTGGTTTCTCTGAATGGTTGGAAGTGAAATTAGCCATTCAGCGATCTCGCTCAAAGTTCAAGAGCCATGTCGAGAAAATTTTAAATTCTCAGATCGACTTGGTTTCTTCTGCTGTGGATATTCCTCCGTCCACTCTTTTTCCACCTCAACAAAGAAGGGCCTCTGCAAAGAAAAAGAAAACCTCAGACTCAGGTCCTCCTATACGGAATGAAACAGGTACTGGTTTCTCACGCGAAGAAGTACTTGGTCGTGACCCTGACCTCTCAGTACTTGACACCTCCATGCCTCCTGGTGAAACTTTCATCCCTGGAAAAGTCTTAAGTGAACCCTATGGCATCTTCTTTCTAGACTGCTATGGACGACAACACTTTCAACGCATCTCTGTGCTTCCAATCACTCCCATCGAACAGCCCAGAGACCTCATATACTGGTGTGAAGTCAGACGTGATCTTAAGGAACGTCACCTCATGCCCCTGATCTTTGAAGAAGCAAAGAACAAAAAGGATCAAGGTGTAAAGGTCCCTGGCTGGATGATTCCCACATCAAAGACCCTTGATGAACTTCTCATTAAGGAAGAACCTTTTGACGGATAGGATCGCCTTGTAATTCTTTCTATCTTTATCTGTCTACATCTTTTGTACTTGTAATTTTATTTGTTGTACTTGTGATTTTTCAACTTCCCTCTGTAACCTTTAAGAAGTTTAAAGAAAAATTTCAGCGAATGTACTTTACTCCATCAGTACTGAAAAGATCCCAGAAAACAGTAAAAGGGACAAATATTTTATGAGTTCTTTTTATCCTTATGTTTTCATTAATTAGCAATTGTCTCTGTTGCTATGTCATAATCAAATAGGGGAGATTGTTGATCCAAACCCTCAGTGATTTGATAATGACCCTCTCTTAACACTTAGTGAAAATTATAAGTAAATGACATGTATTAGAGTTTCACTATCGCTGATAAGTACTAATACTGTTTCAGTACCGCTGATAGTAACTCTCGCTCTTTAAAGATAAATAGTCAGCGAACTCTGTTCATCGAATAGCTTTGAGCTTGTTCAGTCTATGAGATGATCGCTGATAATTTAGTTTATTTACTTATGATCCCTGAAGACAAGTTTCACGTCAACATAGGTTCTACGCTGAAGTCGAAGATCAAGCCCAAGAACCAGCGACAAGTCTACTAATGAACTGATGCGGATATCAGCGAAGCCAAGATTTGTCCACTCAACGTGAAATATCAAGTAGAAGACTTCAGCAATCGCTGAACTTTATCATTCGCTGATAAAGATCTGTTACAACAAAAGCTGATCATGAAGTCTCCTTACAAAGTACTATTGTCTTACCTCCCTTGCACGTCTCCGTACGAAATGTCAGAATGGAAATCCCTTTTTGTCTATGATCGTACAACAAACCCTGATTCTACACTGTGCACCATGCGGCTACTAAGGTTGTCTACAAAGGTCAATGACATGCAACCACTCAGATGCTGCCACGTGTAAGGCAATACTGCCATGCATTAAATGCATGCAGTGTATAAGAAGAACCCTAGTTTAGAAATGAAGTGTGCTCGGACCATCTTCTTCTTTCTATCTATGTGTTAGAATATTATACTTAATATTCGTATCTTCTTTCTATCTTATTCTAGTGCAAGAAACTTAGTGTTCTTAACTAGTTTAGATTTGGTTAATCCTTAATCTTGTTCTGCAACAAGTTGTAAATTGTCTTGATTTATCAATAAACAATTTAGAAAAGTAAAAATAGTGTGTTTGTATTCATCCCCCCCCCCCTTCTACAAACTTGTATAACCCTTCGGGACCAACAAGAACTATCAGCGATCATCAGTGAGACTGAACAGGCTCAGGGCTCACTGATGTACATGTATCGCTGAAGTATAAATTAAAGCATATGATTCCCGTCAGCGATACTAAATAGACTTAGTATATTTTTCATAGATGGCAAAACATTAATACATGCAGTTTACTTACAGTTTTCACTAAGTAAGTCTGAGAGTCATTATCAAATCACTGAAGGGTTTGTATCAACAACCCCCATTCTACAAACTTAATACTTGTATAACCCTTCGGGACCAACATTTTACGTTTGTGATCTTGGATATTTTGCTTCTCTGACATATTACTGACTTTCCCCCCCCCCCCCCATCTTTTTGAAAAAAGCCACTCCACAGTGGTAAAGTCTCATCTTGTGTGATACCATCGAATATGTTCGATACCATCTTTTGGTAAAAAAGAGTAAAAGTATTAAATCCCAAAATTCCTAGGAGTTAAGCATGTTGGTGATTAACTCATTCTCATTCACCCCATACTTGCTGGGTGGAATGAGTCAAGCTAGTTCCGAAATCCCCAGAGCCCTCTTGTTCTAATCTTTTTCTTAGCAACTGGCTTTCAGAAGGAAAAAAGAATTTCACGCTCTTCCGAAGGGAGGATTAGGGAAATCCTATTGATTTCAGTTTCTTCAGACCTCGGGGAAAAGCATGAAAAATGATCGAATGATATGATCCCTCCGTCACCCCAGAATGAAAGGGGTGATCTCGTAGTTCTTGGTTTCTGAAGATGTGTTGTTAGGTGTCTATGACCATATTATGTTAACTATTCGTATTTTGTTCATTCCATCGGTATGTTCCTAGGTACTTGTAATTGTGATCCGTTTGTCGGAACCAAGGGGTCTTTCTGTGGAAACCTCCACGAACAATCATCATTTTTGATGGTTTTTCCGCTTCTCACAACTACTCTTTCCACACCTCCGGATATTTGGTGCCAAATCATCGCCCCTTTCCTTATTTTTTATACAATAGGAAGGCGACGAGGGAAGGAGAGGGAGACTGGGCGAGATCTATCAGAAGCGAACGCCCCATACAAATAGAGGCGCCTATCAAAAGATACTCCGAAGGCTTCGGTATCGAGGTCTCATTAGCCAAGGATGACCCTGGCCAATCCATGTGACTTGCTTGACGAATGTCAATGACGGAGACATCGTATCAAAAACAGCTCGACACCTCCAAACCTAAAATTTTCATGCTATTGCATTGAGTGTCGTACGCCACTGGAAATGAAAACCAAACATAAGATCTTTACAAGAAGCATTGCTACATAACGAATCCTTGGTATTAAATACTTTCCACCCCTACGGGTTGATGGCTGTTGCTCACCTTTATTCGGTGCGTGATTTTCGTCTGCTTTGTAGGCTGGGTGGAGCTGGATATCGTGTTCGACCCAATGCTTTATTTATGTCCTTGTTGATCCTGATTTGACATTAGAAGTATATTGATTTCCCCCAATAACCGAATACTTTTTTCTGTAAATACTACATACCTGATCCATTCATAAATCGATTTGAATCCCTATGAGTTCTAGTCTGAATAGATAGACGGATTAGTATTTTTACCAAGGGGTAGCCTTCCTTGTCAAAGAAGAATAACAATTCCTAGAGTTTTCTTGGGGTTTTCGTTTCAATAGCAGAAGCAAAGACCAATCAATCGTATCGGTCCTATTCTTGAATTTGGAATGAAAAGAGGAGTAATGCTTCCTAGAACATGACACGGAGTAAGGCCACTTAGATCAGAATAACATTCACAGAAATGTTCTAACATAGGGTAGAATCTAACATTGTAGAGATTAGTTGACAACAATCAAAAGATGGGTCCCTAATTCCAATACAATAGGGGTCTATTAATGCAAATCAGTTGAACACCGTGATTGATGTGTGGGTAGGTGGATTAGGTGCACCTCTCGTCCAGTGGGGAGTAATGAGGCTAGTCCCCCCCCCTCCTGAATGAGCACGAAATCAATGTTGAGTCAACAATAATCTAGAGGGGCACCACCAAGCTAGATCGAGACCAGCCCCTTGTATATAGGGTTCCAAACCAACGCTTCTTAAAATATCCCTTCCTAGTATGGGCTTCAAAGCTTGATCAAGAGAAAGTGGAAAGAAAAGGGACACGCTAGCTGCAATCAAACTGAAGCACTATCTATACGCTTCCGGTTTTGTCGTTGCTTGAAACAATTTTTTCTTCTCCATATTACTATATCTCTAGAGTCAATAAATTTATATGAGGAACTACTGAACTCGATTACTTGCTGGCAGAATCCCTTTTTGACATAATCCCTACTATTATTATTAGTGAGCACTAATGGAGTAATTCTATCATAGAGATAATGGACATAATTCACACGGATATAGTAAGTCTCGCCTTATATATCAAAATAAATAGAATCATGGAATTCTCTCTGAGAGCTGCTAAACTTACGACTCTATTAGAAAGTAGAACTAGCAACTTTACACGGATTTTCAAGTAGATGAGATTGGTCGAGTGGTCTCAGCTGGAGATGGGATTGCACGTGTTTATGGGTTGAACGAGATTCAAGTTGGGGAAATGGTTGAATATGCCAGCGGTGTGAAAAGAATAGTCCCCAATCTTTACTTTACGCCACGCCGACTCCCATTTCATCATAAGGCGTGGAATTATACCAAGGGGAATGCCGATAGAAACAAGTCCCTTAAATTTCGCACACAGGAGATTGAGACACAGCCCCGGGGCTATGGGGAAAGATGTAGATCGATCACCCTAGATAGACAACTACATAGAGGGTCTCTACAAGTCAGTCATGTATCTGTTCAAGTTGGTCGATCAGTCCCTCCTTTGTTTCCCTTGCCTCTAGGCACCTTAGAATAGATTTGATTGGAAGGAGGGTGAGGAACAAAGACAGTGGTCTGACTGCTGGGATCCCAATCGGCCTGTATCAATGGAAAATGGAGTTATCGAATCACGGGTGACGACTAGAAGTGCTACTACTAATAATGATCCACAAAGAAGAGCCGCATAGCTCAATACCATTATACTTACGTGCATTGTTAACCACTCTGATTATAGCACGGGTACTAATATTGTGGGTGTATGTATTTCAGTTAAAAGACCCGAAGTAGCAAAGCCTTGGGTAAAAATAGTACTTGAGGAAGTTAATGTGGTTATATAATTTTTTCTTATTTTTAAGGGACTATATGAATAAGGAAGAAACTCCATGAAAGAACGATTAATAATACATATAAATCACTTCGTGGGAAATGGCTCGAATAAATCCAACGAGTGAGTAATAATCTTGTTAGACATAATAAAGTAACTATCATCCCCTTTTCTGACGAATCATATGGGTTTATGATTTCATTGCCCAATAAGGTTATTAAATGAATTGTAATTACAATTGAAACAATCGAAAAGGAAATATGAGTTAATATATGCTCTAAAGTTGAGATATCATAAAAATGAAAAAAAGGGAGGAATCCCCGGTGTTTTGATGATCCCTACCTTATTGACCACAACTTATGTATTTATTATCGCCTTCATTACTGCTCCTCCAGTAGATATTGATGGTATTCGTGAACCTGTTTCTGGATCTCTACTTTATGGAAACAATATTATTTCAGGTGCCATTATTCCTACTTTTGCAGCTATAGGTAGCATTTTTACATAATATGGGAAGCAACCATTGATGAATGGTTATATAATGGTGGTCCTTATGATCTAATTGTTCTACACTTCTTACTTGATGTAGCTTGTTACATGGGTCAGGAGTGGGAACTTAGTTTTCGTCTAGGTATGCGACCTTGGATTGCTGTTGCATATTCAGCTCCTGTTGCAGCTATGACTGATGTTTTCTTGATATACCCAATTGGTCAAGGAAGCTTTTCTGATGGTATGCCTCTAAGAATTTCTGGTACTTTCAACTTCATGATTGTATGCCAGACTGAGCACATCATTCTTATGCACCCATTTCACATGCTAGGCGTAACTAGTGTACTTGGTTGAATATATTTCCCAAAATAACCTAATCCTTTTTTGCTAAGACACGCATAAAAATATGCCACTGACATGAGTAAAGCCAAAGCAACAGTAGTATTTATATCATTCGTGGGTGCGGCTAACTCCCCATGAGGTAATTGTATGATTTTCCAAGGTAAAAGGGCGTCTGACCAATTAGAAACAAAAATAAATAGAAACATAGTTCCCATAAAAAGGAGCCCAAAGACCATATTCTTCTCACAAGTTAAATAAACCCCATATATTTTATTAGGTCTCATGTTAGTTGAATAGAAGCTGAGGGACTATTATTGACATTTTTTGTAAATATCCTTTTGAGGATATAAATAGTTAGCTTAGTTCATGATTAGGGTTTAATGACCTAATCGCCAATTCCTAATTACCTTTCATGTACGGCTACATTCCATAACTTTCTGTTCATCAATGCAGGTAAGATTTATGACATTTTTTTACTGAATTCTGTTGATTATTCGTATTGCACTTGTCATTATGGGATCCACAATTGGTATCAGAGCAGAAAGACGATCGATTCAAAGGTAAAATCATTCAATTCTGGTCATTAAAACTTTGTCGACTGTTTCATTGTGATAGGTTTTTTTTCTTTGATTCAAGTGTTAAAACTTGAAATTAAGGTTTAAGAAATCAACTGTAGTGTGTTTCTAGAGTCATATCAAGTTCATAGTGGTTTTGATTAAGCTTCAAATCATTAATTTTGAGATTTTTGTTTTCTGGGTATTTACACTCTGTTCTTTATAAAATCTCAATTTTTGCTTCAAAAGTGGTTATTTAATCAGTTTGATCAGTTATTTTCGCTTTTCCTAGTGATGTGTTTTGGTTCCAAAGTGTTTGCAGATGTTTTCCTGAGGTTTCTGGTGAAAAGTTGAGATTTTGCATCTCTAGGTATGCTTTCTTGTTCCTTCAGTGTTTGAATACGGGACTCTCTTCTTGAGTTCCGGTTCTTGATTAATTACCGGATCATATATAATCCAGATCTAAATCCAGTTCCGGACTCATAACCCGGTTCCGGTTACCGTGTTGTGTACCGATACCATATCGGTTCCGATATCAAGGTTCTGGAATCCAAACCGGATCTGGTCACGTCCCCGATCGGGTTCCGCACTTCGGTTCCGGTTCTTAATATCGGTTCCGGTTCTGTCTTAAGTCCGACCTCCGCCCGATCCGGATCTCATATCCCGGAATTATACATTCCGAATCTTCTATTACGGATCCAACATTCCGGATTTCTCTGCACACTCTATTTTTTTTGTTCTTTTATCTGCTTCTGTTTGAATCTGTTTTTCTTTCCTTTCGTGCTTATTTTCTTACTTACTCTTAGGATTGCTTAGTTCACTTCTCCCTTAGGATGTCGAGTTAAGTTTGCGTTAGTTTGTGCGTTAGATCACTATTATACCTTCGAATCATCACATTCGTCTTACGATCACACACAAGTGCCCGACAATGAATGCTCAAGACGCGTTAGCTATTGGATCTAAACTCAAACCTCTGATCCTGTACTGAGGGGAGTACAATGTATGGAAAGAACTCTTCATGTGCTTCATCGAGACCAAGCCTCTCGATGAAGAGATTCTACGATCGCTGACCGATGGACCGCTTGCTCCACCCATGATGGACATTCAGGCGCAAGAAGGCGGACCTCCAGCTCAAAGGGTGGTCAAACCTTATGACAAGCTGTCTGACAATGAAAAGAGGAAAGTCGATGGAGATAAGCTGGCGAAGACTTATCTTCTATATAGTCTTCCGAACAACATCTACTGTAGCATCGACAGTCACAAGGATACATCGAAAGGCATGTGGGACCAGCTCGCAAAGATCATGCAAGGCAGTCGTGAGGGAAATCAGCTGAAGATAACCAACTGCCTCACTCGCTATGAAGCATTTAAAGCCAAACGAGGGGAATCACTCAACGAGACCTACGAACATTTCTGCACACTCCGCAATGACCTGCACAAGAACAACATCTTCAAGACGAACCTCGAGTGCAATATCAAGTTCTTAAACAACCTCCAATTTGAATGGAAGGGATTTGTCCTCCATGTTCGTCACAACCGTTCTTTAGAAAGTGTTCCGCTGCATGAGCTCTACGAGATGTTGCTACAAGACGAAGACGATGTCCGTGAACTGATGGGAGATTAGAAGTCTGGTGAAAAGACAAAAGAAGACCCTCTTGCTCTCATGTCTCACAAGAAAGACAAGCAAGCTCAACGCAGTTCGTATAGAGAGGAGGCGCATAGTGAGTCTGAACGTGAAGATGAAGAACCGGAAAGTGATTTCGATCCAAAACATGACGGCATCAAGAAAGTCGTTGCCCTACTGCCCCGGGAGTACGCTAGAAACGAGTTTTTCAAGAAACCATCCAACAACAACCAGCGTTACTCCACCAACACAAAGCCTCGGGATTACCGAGATAAGTACGAAGGCAAGCACAAGTCTCATGAAGGAAGAAGGAAGAACGACGAAGGCAAGCACATGTCTGACGATCGAGCTGATGATGAACCGGTGAAGTGTTACAACTTCGGAAAGCAAGGTCACTTCGCCAAAGACTGCCGGAAACTTGTAGTACGCAATGCTGATTAATACAAGCACAAAATGCTGTTGTCAAGGCAGAATGAAGCAGGTAAAGCTCTGCTGGCGGAAGATGATCACTGGCTCGTACTGACTGAAGAAGAAGACGAAGACGAGGAAGCTCACATGTGCTACACCAGCATCAACCCGGAAGAATCCGATTCTAAAGACGACTCTTCCGGAGAGAACAAGGAAAAAGCGGAATGCCAGCTATGTAGTTCTTCTAATGCTGAATTAATTAATCAGATGCAAGTTATGGTGCATACCTTAAATACTTTTAAACAAAAGATTAAAACCAAGGACGCCCAAATCTCTAAGCTAGAAGACGATGCTACGACTATGTATGATACCATAGGCAAGCTAGCTATTGAAAAGGCTAAGGACAAATGTGTGATAGAGAACTATCAAACTGAGTGCTCAGTCATTTCAAAATGAGTTGAATCCCTAGAGACCCAAATATATGAATTCACACAAAAGTTAGAAAAGTCTCAGGAGGAGTACTCTAAGAGTGTTTTTATTCAAGAGAAAGTTCGAAAAGAAAATGAGTTGTTGACCACTAAGCTTAAGGATCTTGAATCCAAACTTTACAAACTTGGTCAATCGAAACAAACCATCCACTTGAACAAACCAAAGGAATTTAAGTACTACAACTCACAATGGGGACTAGGATATGATAATCCCTGTTACCTAAAGAAAATCTTATCTAAGGTTCCCACCCTTTATGAATTCAATTTCATGGGCCTAGATAAGAAATATCCTGAGTATAAGATCAAGTGGACTAAGCCGTCTCAGGAGGATGAGGAGAAAGAGGATCTTAAACGAAAAACAGGTATTCCTCTACCAAAAATAGAGGCAAAGCCTAAACTGGTAACTCTAATTTTGAAGATAACACTAAATCGGAAGATGAGCCGCCTAGGAAGAATATAAATGTACAAGTTCCTTTCGTGTACAAAACGCTAAATGCGTCGTATTTAAAAAGCAAAACCCCTTACCTCTCCAACGATTAATTCGACATCTGTTCGCTTGCCAAAACTGTGGAAACTCCGGTTCCCGTTATGGCAACACCAAATGTAGAATCTAACGATAAATCAGAGTTCAAACGTTATGTTCCACCTCTGATTTTGGAAAACATCATTTTTAAACTCGAAGAATCAATTGTAAGGGATAAGGTTATTTTTGAAACCAAAAGAACTGATGTAGAAACCAGGATTCAATCTTACAATGTAATTGACTATTATGAACACAGTCAAATAGTAGAATAATAGAGAATTGGATCCAAAAGCTTCGTATTCATTCAAGAACAGATTCCAGATCTAGAGAGAGTCTCTCAAAGATTACAAAGTGAATACAAAAGCTATTCAAAAGTTATGCGAAAGTTAGTTAGCTTACAGTTGCTAACTTCTATATATACTGTAAAGAAAGGCTAAAGCTACAGTACATAAACATGACAAACCAATAGAACAATTACACGTGTTCTAATGACTAACATAATATAACTGAAAATGTCTAAGACATAAGTTCTGAACAACGTGTTCAGAACTTCTGAACATCCTTCTGATTAAGCACTTCAGAACATATACTTGAACACTTGACATTTTCATCTTCATAATCAGAACTTCTGAGTCTCCTACTCAGAACTCTGAGCCTTCTATTCAGACTTCACACTTAGTAATCTTTGCAAGACTTCTCAATCAGAACTTCTGAGTCTCCTACTCAGAACTCTGAGTCTTCAGTTCAGATATCAACACTTAGGCTTTTTGACAAACTTCAGTTCTAACAATCGACCCCTTTTGTCAAACAAGCCTGTATTTGTCAACATTGAATTCCTTTAAAGCAGACTCAATTTTCAGAAGAATTATATTCCTCAAAGTTAGTCTTCTGTCTATCTTTTCAATAATTTCTTGTGTCTCTTCAACTTGTTTTCCTCTTGATAGTTTCTTCTGTAAATTGTGTTTGATGAACCTGAGAGTTCCAGAACAATACTTGGCCACTTCACTAGCTCTAAAGAAGATCCTTTCACTTCTTTTGTTTTTCAAGAAAACCCCCAATTCTGGCCATTTACATATGTTTCCACTCTTCAAAAGATTTAGTTGCTCATGATCATTGTTTGTCTTGGAAAGATACACATGGTCTTTGTATATAAAGAGTAACTTGGAAGTCTGTATAAGCATACCATCTCAGAATGTAAAACATTGCTTCTCTTACTACTGCCAATGCTCCTCTTTCTCTCTTATACTTGCTACAGTCTTTATTCTCCAGAAGACAATACAATCTGTAGAAATCAGATACTAAGATCTTATCAAAGTCAGCTTCAGTGAAGTAGTATACTTTCCATCTTCTCTCAGGACCTCAAACCCATAGTATTCATTTTTCATGAACTTCTTGACACATAATTCTCTGATTCCAGTGATCATAAAATCAGAATATACAGACTGCTTTGGTTTTCCTATGCATCTTGACAATTCAGAACGAAACCTTTGAGAGAACTCTGGCTTATCATGATATACACTCAGAAAATGCACATCTCTTGGTTGAAAGAACTTTGGCAAATCATATTCCAGAAATAAACCATTTAAGTCAACTGGCACTTCTTCTTCATTGGTACCAGACTTTTCAGCTTGTTCAGCATCTTTCATCTGAACATCTTCTTGTGTAGATGATACTTCTAGAATAATTTCTTCAACATCATCAGAGTAAACACCATTGACTTCATATTCTGAAGGAAATACGAAATCAATGTGTAGGAGTTTCTTTGGATTTTCTTCTGATAACATACACTTACTGCATTATTTGATTCTTGTTCTGAGATCCAATCTTTCTTTTATGTGCCTTGTACATTTGTCCCTCAGTATTGCTTTCTCACCTTCAGCAATTACCTCCATCTCTTCTAACAACCATTGTAGAGTAGCATCACTGTACTTTACAAGACCATCCAGTCTGAAAAACATTGGTTTACCAGAAGCTATGTGGAAGAAACCTTCAATTTCCATTCCTTCATATACAAACCCACGAACCCAGCTATCATGTTTTGGCTTTCTGATTGGACAACTCAGATTGCACTTATCTTTCCCTGATTCAATTGCCAGCTGGAAATCATAAACATTCATATTCCTGACATAAATGCCCAATATCCTTCTGCATTCAATCTCTACCCATGTTTCTTCAGTACTTGCAAAGAACTTCACAAGAAAAATCTGATCATCTAGAAATAACCTGTGAAAGTCAAAGCTAGTTAAATTTACTTTAAAGTTTCCTTCCTTCAGAACATACATACTTACATACTTCAGACCATCAAACTCTTCTGTTTGAAATTCTAACACCTTCTCAATCCTTTTCTGAACAAGTAACCTTTCATCTGGTTTTCTCAGTTTGTTTGAAGCTTCAACATACACCATCTGTATTTTCTCATCCATATACCCATCAATGAAGTTTTCAATATCAACATACACATCTTCTTTGCAGTAGAGATGCTCATAATTTTCTTCTGGAAAGATGTCACGAAAGTAATTCCTTGCAAGTGGAGTAGCACTTTGTTCAATAATGGAATCACATAAAGGTTCCTCCAGTATTGGCAATTCAAGTCTTGGAATGACAATTGGTTTTCTAAACACATATTCCAGAGGAATGAAATAATTTTCAACCCTATCATACTCTTCATCAACTATCAACTCGTCCAGAAAATGTAATTCAAAATCATCTTGAAACTTGCGTGAATATCCAACTGAGTGATCTTCTTCTCCCATCATATCAATTGGTCTCACCATTCTGATACACCTGTGAACATTCTGAACATTTAGAGCATTTACCAACTCACTATGCATTCTCCTTACCAGAGTATCATTCATCCTCCTTTCTTCAAACTCAGAAATAAGATTTCCTCCAGTGTAAGGAATAATATCTGAACATCTAACCACTCTATCCATTTCAGAACTTTCTGCTAACTCCACTTGTTAGGACAGGTTTTAATAGTTGATTTAAAGTTCAAGGGTTGTTTTGTAATAGTTTATTTTGAGCCTTTTAGTGAACGAGCCGCGGGCTTGTTAACCACGGGCCCATAGTATTTAATGTTGATTAGCTTCGAAAAACAAGCTAATCATCCTTTTACTTTTAAACAATGTATTGTAAATTCTCTCTGAAAGTGAATTACATGGATGACCAGTTGAAATCATTACGCATATTGTTCATATATTTCGATTTCATATATTGTTGCACGGATCTGGATTCTACAATTGGTATCAGAGCCGACAGACGGATTCGATTCAAAGCTTCATTCATCAATTTATGGTTAGTTTGACTTTTACCATTCTGACCATTCTTGAATTCTTGACTATTTTATTCAGCCGAAATTGGTTGTTTTTGCTTATTGGGTTGTGTTAGCATAATCGTTATAAGTGTTTCTGCAAATTTTCACATCCTAATTCATTCGTTTGATTGGTCAATTTAGCAATTTAAGATCAAAGTTTTTGGTAGTGTTCTTCAACAAAAATCGAATTTTTACCATCAAAACGTGTTCTTTTTGCTTAGAAATCGATTGGGTTAGTGTTAGTTTTGTGTTTGGTATTGTTTCTAATCTTTCAGGAACAATTTTGAGTAACCCTAGTTGAGAATTCGATCGAATTGAGAAAACAACCGACTTGTCCGGACAAACCAGCCGACTTTTTCGGACAAGTTCAAGGTGTCCGGACGTTTGTGTTTCCATCCGGATTCTTCCAACTTTTCCGGACAACCAGTTCCTTCCGGATAAGTCATCCATCCGGGTAAGTATTCCATAATCTCAAACCTATCCGGGTAATATTGTTCCGGATAACTTAAAGTATCCGGAAATCAATTTTATCCGGAAACCTAATTTTTACCCGGAAACTTCGTGGTATCCGAAAACTTTACAGTATCCGAAAACTCCATCGTACCCGGAAACCTAATACTGTCCGCAATCTACAACATCCGGTAAGCTTCTGTTTGAATTGATCTCTATCCGGTAACTTAAGACCATCCGGTAACCTTGGTTATCCGGACAACTCAAGTTATCCGGACTCCCTTGCTTATCCGGACAACTCTACTTATTTGAACTGCTTTCTTCAATTCTGATCCGGACACTTCCAGATCAGATCACTTATTTGGATTCCTATCCAGTAAGATTAGGTTAGTCAAATCACTCGTAGACCATGGGTTAGGATTTCACTTTTAGTGCCTTGCGTTAGGTTTACCCATTGAATCAATCTACACGTCTGACGGTCACTCCGTTGCAACCGAAGATGTCTACTTCTCGTGATGCTCTCGATATTGGCACCGACACCAAGCCACCATGTCTCTACCCGAACGAGTACAGCTAATGGCGAGATAGGTTTATGTTAGGACACTGAAGTTGTCCTTTATAATAGAAAGTTTTGTAAAGCAATAGCTGTGTTAAAGGGCTTATGCTTAATTGTTGTAGCAAGTGATGAAGACTATAAATAGGTCTTTACTTGTAGTTTGTAAGAAGTGAATTCATTAATACAAGATGTAGATCTCTAATCACTTTGTGTTCTCTCTAGGTTAGATTTCCTAATCAATAAAGTTCTTCATCATCTTGTTACACAATACTTGGATTGTATGAAGATCATGGACCTAACAAGTTTTTTTTTTTTTTTTTTTTTTTAGAGAGCAAATATGTCATCCATGTATTGAGCTCAAAGGATTACAAAAGGTTTCTAAAAGATTACAAAAGCTTTCTAAAGTATTTTTGAAGTGTTACATACAAATGAACTAGACAAGCCTATTTATACCCATGACATACAAGGTATAGAGGCATTCACAATACTATATAGACTCATACAGTACATTGACTTTACAGTAAATCTTGAATACAATAATGCTCTAACAATCTCCCCCTTTGGATTCAAGATTTAAAAAAATAACAGCAGTCTTCAGCTCTTTGTAAAGTCAATCTTCTCAAACAGACACTTTATCAAACTATCTTCAAGTAGCTTTATCTCCACTAGTTCACGGTGAACTATATGCTTTGACACTCTTTAAGAACTCAGCTTTGAAGAATCTTCAGACAAACATGAAAAGTCATTGTCTTTTTCTTTGAAAAGTCAATCTTCTTCAATAAAATCTTCAACAGATTGTCTTCAAGTCTTGAACATGAAATTCCGATCTTTGTATAAAACCATCAATTCGGAACAAGATAAATCAGAAACGATTAGAGTTTGGATCAGAAAGATGTGAAACCATCCACATTGTTGAACTTTTAGGTGTAAGCGCATTCCGATAACCACTCAGAACTAAGATAACCAAATTCAGCAACATTTGGACTTCACATGATCCTTCTCCCCAATCTTCAGTCTTTGTTCACGAATCTTTGACTTGAAATATCTTTGATTTGAATGCTCTTTGACATGAAATTGAAATTAAACTTTTCTCCCCCTAAAGTTTTGGAAAGCAAATCATCTTCAAATCATTAGCTCCTCTCCCCCTTGATTTCCTTGTAAAAACTTTAGCGGTGCATTCTTCAAATGTAGGCTTGGCTCCCCCTTGAATGTTGCTCTTATCCTCGACTAAATGCACTAAAATCATCTTCAAAGTGTATGCATTTAGTGAAAAACAAAGAATCCGTCTTGCTTGAAGGAGGAACGGTAATAAGCACGCACTACTAGGTAGGGATGAGACGACCCAAGCAAATAACATTGTTCAGCAACTGTGGAGAAATACTCGTCTTCAAAATATTTCAAGCCACTGAATGAAGAGAATCCAGAACTTCAATCTTCAAGAAATAGCTGGATGATTATAAGCACTCAAAAGTCTGAATCACAACCAAAGCACCAGAACAATGATTGCAAGCACTCACAATTCTGATTGATCAGGTCAGAAGAATGATTAAGAGCATTCAACGGTCTAGCATCGTCAACAAAACTTCAGAATAATGATTGCAAATATTCAAGCGTCTCTTCCAATCCAATCAAAGACTAAACTCCAACAATCAACTTCTGAATATCTTGAAAGACTTGAGCTCTTTTAAACTTTGACAGTTGCTAAATGTATGTGGCACACTGAATATAAGAATGATGTCCCCCTCCTGAGACTTATGCTAACTTTCATGAACAATGTCCCCTCCTGAGACTTATCAAAAGTTCTGAACTTTCCGTGAAAATCTCTGAATTAGAAAATCTTTTGGAAAAGGAAAGAAAAGATTTCACGGAAAAGCAAAATCTCTTTGAAAAGGAAAGTAAAACCCTTAAAAAGAAAAATATGGAAATTTTCAAAGAGATTACTGATAAAAGAAAGTTTTTGGAAAAAGATTTTGAATCGGAACGCGAATATTTTGAAGATGTGATTCTTAATCTTACCAAAAGATTATCTGGTTTATCAGCTGATATTATGAAGGATCAGTTGATCAAATCTGATCTCCAAAAGAAATTTGATCTAATTTCTAAAGAGAAAAATGTTTTAATAAACAAAGTCAAAGAACTTGAAGACGTCATTTTTAAATTTGATGTCTCAAAGCAGACCGGTCATAATTCTATCTTTCAGACTCCATTTGTTGATTCAAATGATTCTGAATGTTCTTTTAAAACTGCTTCAAGTTCAAGTTTTAAAAACATTCCTTCTAAACAATTTAAAAGATCAACAGATTTCTCAAAAGGTCAGATTCGTTCTTCTAATCTTTTCTATAATCCTCTGTTTGATAAATCGGATGATATTCTTAAGGTGCCTAAAATTAATACTTCCAAATCTGAAGAAGTTCCAGTCTTCAAGAGGGTGAAGATGGAATGGAGAATCAAAGGCACAACAATTCCAAAGAAAGATGTGCCAAAATCATCTGTATTCACATCAAATGCAAAGAAGAACAATACGCCAAAAGGTAAATCTTATGCTAAACCTAATCCTATTCATTATGTAAATCATCTGATTAGGTTGGCACATAAGAAAATCTGTTGTTCTTACTGTGGATCAAATGACTTTGTGCATAAAGATTATACTTCTTATTGGTATGGTTCTTACAGTATTCCTTGTAAGAAATCTACACCTAACCCACTAGGACCCAAATGCCATTGGGTACCAAAATCTGCTTAAACCATTTTGCAGGTTCATCATGTGTTGTACTGAATTGTAGATACATACCACACACATGTCTGAAAACAGAAGAGAAGCGGTGGATTTGTTTTTTTTAAGAATATTTGTACCATTAAGGGGGAGACAACGACTATGGTTTCTGAATACATCAATTCAGGACCCGTGCTTAAATGTAAATGGCTTTTGAACATATCAGTTCAAAACCCGTGCTTCAACGACAATGGCTTTTGAACATATCAGTTCAAAACCCGTGCTTCAACGACTATGGTTTCTGAATACATCAATTCAGGACCCGTGCTTAAATGTAAATGGCTTTTGAACATATCAGTTCAAAACCCGTGCTTCAACGACAATGGTTTCTAAACATATCAGTTTAGGACCCGCACTTAAAGGAGAGTTTGGCTTTTGAACATATCAGTTCAAAACCCGTGCTTCAACGACTATGGCTTCTGAACAATTCAGTTCAGGACCCATACTTCAACGACTAAGACTTCTAAACAAATCAGTTTAGAACTCACACTTCTCAGGTGATATCCTTAACTGTTACATCTTTCTGTTTCAAGGAACGTGGCAAAAGGTAACATTGGATTATATTTGTTTCTACTGATTTGAAAACTTGAATCTTTACAAATTTACTTCAACGAGATGAAATTTTCAATTCTCATTCAATGAATTAAATGCGTGCTAAAAGATGATCTTTCAAGAATCTTTGTATTATTTGAGTTAGATTTGCTTCAACTTTCACCTCTGAAATAAATCGAAAGGTCAGCAAAACATGAATGAAATTATGCTGAATGCTCAAAGTTATGTGAATCTGGACTTATATAGAATATAATGCTCAAAAAGCCTATTTATCAGAATGATGAATGGAAACGAAAATATGGGGGAAGCACTATGATTAAGAACCAAGTGATTGAGATATCATTCAGATTTTGTGATGGAAATTCGAACTTATATAGAATATCATTTAGTTTGAAAGTTTGTGCCTGTGGCCTTTCTGGTTTGGGAGAGTAAGTCCTAAGGGGTGCTCGACACCTAGTCCCTAAGATCAACTGGTCTGGGATCGGCTGACCCAAATCCTGCAATAGAACCAGATAGAAAGCCATGTTTTACTGGTACAAATGGGTTTAAGATATATCGATGTGGCCTTTCTGGTTTGGGAAATTAAGTTCTAAGGGGTTCTTGACACCTAGCACCTAAGGCCAACTGGTCTGGGATCTGCTGACCCAAATCCCGCTATAGAACCAGATAGAAAGTCATGTTTAACGGTGTATCTTATTCTTACTAAACTTTTTGATCAAAAGATGCCAATGAGCACAAAATCAAAGGATGCCAATGAGCACAGAATCAAAAGATGCCAATGAGCACAAAATCAAAAGATGTCAATGTGCACAAAATCAAAAGATGCCAATGAGCACACATCTCTTGAAACTTGGGAAAATACAAAGTCGCGATAAACCCGTAAATTTATGAAATTCTGATTTTGGACAAATAGTGTGAGTAGAGCAAAGTATTCTTATATGTTTTAGAATTGCATACGCTTGAAGCTAATCATATTTCCCATGCTAGCACACCAAATAGATTTAATAAAGGGGTTGAAACTGAACATTTTTTAACTTGATATACAATGATGTCTTGTTCTTGAATCCAAACACATGCATTTGATTTCATTTGATTGAAATATTGTTAAATTTCATTAAGTTGAATTTCTTTTGTAAAGTTTTCAAATGATCAAATGTTTGTAGTTATAAAATAAAATTCAATGAATGTTATTTTCCTTGTGTAAATTTGTTTTAAAATTTGTGCTACAATTTCAAATATTGTACGTTATTGAAATATATGCATACTTTCAGGGGGAGAAAATAAATTGCTCCAGAATTCTTATTTTGAGGGGGAGCAAGGTTATTCTGTAAGGAGGAGATTGTTAGCAATACTCAAAGACACGACTGAAATTGAAAATGGTTTTCGATGCTCACCATCATCGAAAAAGGGGGAGAAAAGTTTAATTTCAATTTCATGTCAAAGAATTTTCAAATCAAAGATATTTCAAGTCAAAGATTCGTAAAAGTTTAATTTCAATTTCATGTCAAAGAATTTTCGAATCAAAGATATTTCAAGTCAAAGATTCGTGAACAAAGACTGAAGATTGGGGAGAAGGATCATGTGAAGTCCAAATGTTGCTGAATTTGGTTATCTTAGTTCTGAGTGGTTATCGGAATGCGCTTACACCTAAAAGTTCAACAATGTGGATGGTTTCACATCTTTCTGATCCAAACTCTAATCGTTTCTGATTTATCTTGTTCCGAATTGATGGTTCTATATAAAGATATGAAATCCATGTTCAAGACTTGAAGACAATCTGTTGAAGATTGTATTGAAGAAGGTTGATTTTTCAAAGAAAAAGACAATGACTTTTCATGTTTGTCTGAAGATTCTTCAAAGCTGAGTTCTTAAAGAGTGTCAAAGCATATAGTTCGCCGTGAACTAGTGGAGATAAAGCTATTTGAAGATGGTTTGATAGAGTGTCTGTTTGAGAAGATTGACTTTACAAAGAGCTGAAGACTGCTGTTATTTTTTTTAAATCTTGAATCCAAAGGGGGAGATTGTTAGAGCATTGTTGTATTCAAGATTTACTGTAAAGTCAATGTACTGTATGAGTCTATACAGTATTGTGAATGCCTCTATACCTTGTATGTCATGGGTATAAATAGGCTTGTCTAGTTCATTTGTATGTAACACTTCAAAAACACTTTAGTAAGCTTTTGTAATCTTTTAGAAACCTTTAGTAATCCTTTGAGATCAATACATGGATGACATATTTGCTCTCTAGATTCTCTCTCACTACATTCATATCTTATTGCTAGAGATCAGGGAATTATCAGTTTATGATCTTCATAGAGTCCAAGGACAACTATGAGTACATCAAGAGAGCCCTGGATAATGGCCCGATTGACGAACCGATGAAGGAAATAGCTGCAACTGCAACTGCATTAGCTCGACGTGAGAAGAAGACTCTTGCCGAGATGACAGAATTTGAAAGAGGCATGACTGAAGGTGAAAAGCATGCAAAGAGATATCTGATTCAAGCCCTTCCTAATTCTATCTACACTGCCATAGACAGTTACAAAGACACGGCTAAAGGCATGTGGGACCAAGTAGCCAAAATGATGCGAGGGAGCGTTGTAGGAAATCAGCTGAAGATAAACAGTGCGATAACCAAGTTCGATGGGTTCAAGCAGCGCAACGGTGAGTCCCTTACCCAGACCTATGAATGGTTTTGTCTACTCCTCAATGAACTGAACAAGAATAAAATTGTTCGTTCCAATACTGAGAATGCACTAAAGTTCCTCAACAACTTGCTACCTGAATGGAAAGTGTATGCTTCTCATGTCAAGTACAACAACTTGATAGAGAACATCAGCATCAATGAACTGTATGAGACACTTCTCCAAGACGAAGATGAAGTGAATGAGCTTCTGGGCGAAAAGAAGAATGAGCCAAAACCATCTGCTGATCCAATTGCCCTCATCACTTCCAAACAAGGGAAATCTTCAAGCAATCAATCCAGACGCGGTCCACAGCACAGCTCCTCAGAGTCAGAACCTGAAGACGAGAAACACGGTGATGATGATGATGATGAAGCATCAGACTTAATGAAAGCTATTGCCCTTCTAACTAAATCCTTTCAACAACAAAAGTTTTACAAGAAGCCTTCTTCCAATAGTCAACGCTACTCCACCTCCTCCAATAAGCGTCACGACTATAAGGACCGGTATGAAGGAAAGAAGAAGGTAGAGGAGCAAGATAGATATGAGAAGAAGGAGAAGACAGAGAAAGGTGACCGGAAGAAGCGAGATGAACCTGTGAAATGTTACAACTGCGGGAAACTCGATCACTTCGCTAAAGATTGTCGTCAACCTACAGTGAAGAACTCTCACTATTATGAGGCTAAGCTTGCACTGGCCAGACAGAAGGAGGCTGGGGAGGTAATGTTCGCTGAAAATGAGTATTGGCTAGGCAGATCTGATGATGAGGAAGATTATGAAGGTGCTGATGCTTTCATGGGATATCAATCATCTACGGATGAAGACAAGGCAACAGCAAATCAGGTATGTGACTCTTGATTACAAAACTTCATACTTGAACTGCAAACCATCACAGAAAAGGCAAACTCCCTCAAAGCCACAAATGAAGAACAAAAGCTTGAAATTATTTCAATAACTGAAAAGCTTAATGTTCAAATGAAATTAACTGAGAAGTATAAGTCTGAAAATGTTGATTTAAAAGACAGATGCAAAATTCTTTCATTAGCACCTAAAGACTTAAGGGCCAGATTATCTGATCTCCAACTTCAGTTTGATCAGTGCTTGAATGAGAAAGAAGACATTACTTATCAATGTTCTTCTCTTCAAATTAAACACAAGGAGTATGTAACTAAAATTTTAGATCTTGAAACCAAACTCCACAAAAGGGGTTAAACTGATCAAACCATTTTTTTGAACAAACCCAAAGAGTTCACGTACTTTAACAAAGAATGGGGAATCGGATATGACAACCCATATTACCTGAAAAAGGGAAGGTATCAAGTCCCTACTCTGTATGATTTTGCTTGATATGGATTAGATAAAAAATATCCAGAGTACGCAATCCAATGGACTGGTCCTCTTGAACCTGAGAAGGAAGTGGAAACCGAGGAATATAAACGCAAACACAAACGAGGAATACAACTTCCATTTTGTTATGAGCCTTTAAATTATTCTTATAAAAAGGACAAAAAGTACCCCTCCAATGACTACTTCGACCCTTACAAGGTTGCTACGCCCAAGGATTCCTCCAAAAAGGATGAGGACCAAGCACCCGCAACCAAGAATGAGACGGACGAGTTTAAACTCTATGTTCCCCCTCTCATCTTGGAAGCAAAGATAGTCGAGTTGGAGGAGTCATTAGAAAAAGAAAGGTCCAATTTTCAAATGGAAAAGCAAGCGCTAATTGAAAAACTTTAGAATCTACAACCGGTAAAAACCGAAGTAGTGTCTGATGAAGGACATGAAATCCTTCGGTGTGAAATCAATCGACTCACATCACAACTGTCTGCTTCGGCAACATAAAAGATGGAAGAGTATGCGAGAAACGGTCAGCTTCAAGAGAAAATTGACCTACTCTAATCTGAAAAGAAGATTTCACCCGAACCTTCCTCAAATTCATCCGACACGTCTTCGTGCAAAGCTTTCTTAGGCAAGATTTCTAGTTCACAAGACGGTCAAGATTCTCAAGACGAGAGTGTTTTAAGGAACTTAAACTCTAATTTTTTCTTAGCCTCCGCACCAAGTTCCCCAAAGCACACGAGTACAAAGTGTTCCTCGCCTTCCACACATGATACCATTCCGGAAATTCAAAAAATAGATTTTTCAGAGTACATGAACTCCGAAGGTAACAGTGAAGAAGAGTTGGCTTCTGAACAACTCATTCAGAACCCGGTTTAACTGGAGTGCTAGCTTCCGGACCTTCAAGTTCGGGATCTGCACAAGCCACAGTAAATCTGAATCATGCATCTTCATCGAATGCTGACTCTTCTGATTTAGATTTACTGTTTCAATATTTTTATGATGACACTATTAATTCTTCCACATCTGTCTCAGCGCATCCGCGACTTGAGGCTATTCGCAATACGGATTCGGCCGCTTTATCTGGTCCGCCCCCGTCTACGAGTACGCCGTTAACATCTTTAGAGACAGCTCAACCGTCATCATCTGGTCCGATTACACCTGGTACTGTCATCCCGCCGGAGGAACCCATACTCTCAGAGATCGCTCCTACTGATTCCTCCTCTGCTAGAACCGATGCTCAACCTCTGAACTCCTCGGAACCAGAAGTTGTTCAATCTTCGACGAATCCTCCCCCACTTCCTCCAAGAAACACGACTGCTACTCTTGAACAAGTTCAAGACCTTCCATTAGGTTAATACGTGGATCCGGACAAATCTCACTCTACTCAGCAGCCGCTTCCACACTCCACCAAATGGACGAAGGCCCATCCCCTACATCAGATGATCGGTGATCCCTCGACTCCTGTTCGTACACGAGGCGCTTCCGCCAACTTCTGCCTATTCTCGGGCTTCTTGAGGACGATTGAGCCAACGAGCGTACGCGAAGCGCTCGAAGATCCAGACTGGATCATCGCCATGCAAGAAGAGCTAAATCAATTCGAGGCTCTAAAGGTATGGCGACTGGTTCCACGTCCTAAGCACAAGACGGTAATCGGGAACAAATTAATCTTCAAGAATAAAAAGGACGAAGATGGTATCGTTGTTCGCAACAAGGCGCGTCTTGTGGCCAACGAGTACCGACAACAAGAGGGGATTGACTATGATGAGACCAATGCTCCGGTAGCGCGAATCGAGGCAATCCGTATGTTTCTCACTTATGCTGTGCACAAGAACTTCACAGTATGTGAAGACAGCCTTTCTTTACGGCGACCTCCAAGAAGAAGTTTACGTGTCGCAACCCGACGGATTTGTAGATGACTCGAAGCCTGATCATGTCTACATCTTAGACAAGGCACTATACGGCTTGAAGCAAGCACCGCGAGCATGGTACAACACACTATCAAAGTTCTTGTTAGAAGCCGAGTTCACTCGAGGTACAATTGATTCTACACTGTTTATCAAGAACGAAAAGGGTCACATAATTCTAGTTCAGGTATATGTCGATGACATCATTTTCGGTTCTACTAGTCCTTTATATGCAAAGAACTTTGCCACTCTTATGGGAATTTTTTTTTAAATGAGTATGCTTTGTGAGATGAACTTTTTCCTTGGTCTTCAAGTTAAACAACTGTCGACAGGAATTTTCATAAACCAGTCCAAATACATTCGGGATATCCTTCGGAAATTCCAATTGGACCAGTCCTTACCAATGAAAACTCCCATGGCAACCAATACAAAGCTAGACGCCGATCCTAACGGAAAGGCTGTCAACGCCAAATTGTATCGGGGAATGATCGGTTCTTTAATGTATCTCACTGCCAGTAGACCAGACATCATGTTCTCGACATTTCTTTGCGCCCGTTATCAGTCTAACCCTAAAGAGTCTCATTACAATGCTGTTAAACGAATTTTTCGTTATTTACGTGGTACTGCTGATCTTGGCCTTTGGTACCCGAAAGAGACAGGTCTTGGCCTCTCCGCTTACTCTAATGCGGATCACGCGGGATGCATGATGGACCGCAAGAGCACCTCGGGACACATTCAGTTCTTGGGAGATAGCCTCGTGAGTTGGGCATCCAAGAAACAGCAATGCGTGTCAACATCAACGGCCGAGGCGGAGTATGTGGCCGCCGCAAGCTGATGTTCCCAAGTAATCTGGATGCGGACACAACTCAAAGACTACGGATTCACGTATGTCAAAGTCCCGATCTACTGTGACTCAAAGAGCGCAATTGCCATATCAAGCAACCCGGTCCAACACACCAAGACGAAGCACATCGACGTTCGGTATCATTTTATTAAGGATCACGTCGAAAGAGGTACAGTCGAACTATACTTCGTAAATACTGAACATCAGTTAGCAGACCTTTTTACCAAAGCCTTGGACGAAAAACGCTTTAAAACTCTTGTGTTCAAGCTAGGTATGCTAAATCTGAAGACGTAATCCAACTGTGTGCCCGTTACAAGTTCCATACATATACGAGAAACTGTCTACTCATCATCCGGTGTTTAACCTCCTGATGCATGAGCACACACTTCCTCGCACTTGTATTCTACTTGTTCTAGTTACACAGCTAGATTTAGTCTAGGTATTTATTCAGTAGATCTCGTTTGTTTTTCATTCTTTCTTCATGTGTTTCCAATATTTCATACTGTCGTCTATATTTTCTCTTTCTCTATCTTTGTGCATTCACCATATTTTCTCGTGTTCAGGGGAAGCAGAATGCAATATCAGGTAAGTTTCCTCATACTTTGAGGGGGAGCGTCACACACAGTTTTTCTCTTACATGTCAAAAGTTTTTGTGTGTGCGGGCACTCCTGTGTGCACGTTATGGTCATCGTTTGAGGGGGAGCGGCACAGTTTTTTACAAAATCTAGAAGTTTTGTGTGCCGGAACTCTCCCCTGCACTCTACTGCACAATCCGAGGGGGAGCAAGGATATACCCATGCTCTGCTTGAGGGGGAGCGAGAGGAATTTCTTTTCCAATCCTATTCAGTGCAATTCTTCACAGAACAGAACTACCCAGAGTTATCCGGACACCTCACGCATCCGGACAACTCTCTCACCCGGACAACTCACGCACCCGGAAAACTCTCGCATCCGGACATAATCCGGACCGGGTAGATATCCGGGTCGGCTATTACCCGGACTCCACCCACGTATATATATATATATATATATATATATACGTACCCGGAGTCCCCTTTGTTTTCTTTATCCGAAAAACGACTCTCAAAGCCCTAAACCCTACGCATCCTCTCTATCGCTCGGACACTCCTCCATCTCTCGTTTTTCACTACTAGTCATTTATCTGCGAGTCTCACAAACATTGCACCACAAACCACCCACTGATTTGGTCGATCCAACAGTGACCGAACCTCTCAAGGCTTGCGTAGTCTATTTCGCACCACTAGGTACGATTTGAGAGTTGTCACTACTCACAGACGATGCTATTCGCTTCTAGACAACTCTCACGCACCCTAAAATGTGTTTGGGATCCCCTGCTAGCAAATCTGTACATTCGAGCTTTCGTCCGGACACATTCGTTGTGTCCTGACACCTTCAACTACATGATGATCCATCCGGACACTACCAACACCCGGAGACCTAGTTGTCCGGAAACCTTAGGGTTTCTGGTAAGTTCAACTACCGGGTAGTTTGGTGTCCAGACCCTAATGTTATCCGGAAAAATAGTGTTCCCGAAAACCTCTGTCCGGATTAATCATCTTTATCCGGACTCTTTGACCACCCGGAAGCTTGTGTTGTCCGGACATTTTTTAGAAAAATCCATCTTGTTATCCGGACACTTTGCGTTGTCCGGACACTTTGAGTTGTCCGGACATCACTGGTGATGGTCCTTTCTGTACCTGTTTTGTCACTGCCAGTCCTCGATCTATCTCAGATTGAGCCGATCACAGCAAAGGCACGCGTCGTCACTTGTTTCTCCAACTTAATTACTAACTGTGTTGTTTTCCACAGATTATATATGGCGGATCAACAACAACACACTCACGAACAACCAGGAGACCAACAACCGCCTCCTCAAGAGCAAGTAGCTCAAGAGGCGGATGTCATTAACGAGGAAGCCGATGCTGCCCTGGTTCACCCTGACCATGGCACTGAACTGGAGGCCAACAACCACCACCTAGATACGACCTTGTTCAGGCCCCAACCACTTCAACGAGTGCTCCTGGACATTCTCGCGAATCACCCTCTCCGTGAGGCCCTTACCAGCACAGCCGACGTCCCAGTTTTGTATGTTCTACAGGTATGGCTCACCGCCCGAGTCGTCACAGCCGATAACTCGCAGTCGATCACCGCTCAGATCGATAACCAACCTTTCATTCTCACACCGAACTCATTCTGCCGCCTTTTGTCTCTTCCGGAAGCCACCGCCAACAATCATGAACGGTACGATCCTGCCGAAAATGATGATACGCTTTGCGCTCAAATTCGCGCACTTGGATACAATCATGACCTAAACCGGCCATCCGCTTTCAATCGCAAGTACCTCGCTCCGATATGGTACACACTCTTTACAATCCTAAACCGCTACCTTTCATCGCGATGGAGAGGCATTGATCAGTGCACCGACGACTTCCTGCGCCTAGTTCATGCTGTGTGCTACAACCGCCACATAGACTTTGCGATGATTATCTGGAGGGAGCTCGTCGCGGCTATTCGCCAAATCGGAGGTTCCAACCAGAAGAAATTCATTCCGTATCCGTGTTTCCTTTCGCTGGCTGTGCGTCAAAACATGGACGCGAATCATGCCATTCCTCGCCGTCTGAACCATCCGGTATGTCCCCATCACCACTTACAATTCATGGTTATCCGCAATCCATCTGATGCGGTAGCAATGCCCATCCCTGAACCACTACTAGCCATCGCCGATCCCACTACACCAGGGGTAGTAGCATATAGGGAAGCGTTAGGTAATCCCATGGTCCAGCCAGCGCCGGAGGGACCTGCCCAGGGACTTAGACCCGAGAGACGTGAGGGTTCGAGAGTGAGAGGTGGAAGGGCCCGACAAACACGTGCTGTCGGGCGGGGAACGTTAGTTGTGAGAGAAAGGGGAACGAGAGTAGGTGGTGCAGTGGAATCGCAACCCGGTTCCAGCTCAGCCCAAGCTGGTCCATCCTCTAGACCGATACTACATCACTCGACCGAGCCGTATATCACCGAACCCCCCTCACCATCTCAAAATGTTGAAGACATGGAATCTGAGTCCACGGACTCCGATACCACCCGTACCATACGCCTGACACACATACCTCGCGGTATCGGACCCAACCCTGATTTTACCGTTGGAATCCCACTTGCTTCACCTCCACATACTGGAACCGAACCCATTAGGACATCTGAGGGAGAACAAGTAGAGGAGTTAGGACATGCGAGCCAGAGAGAACTGCGTTCAATGTTGAACCAGGAAAGATTAAGCCGTAAAGATAACGAGGCTCCTGAGCGACCCCAAACGAGCGATATCTGGGTAGCCACATCTACTACACTGTCTCATCTGTTGGGACGGGGTATTAAAGAAGACTCCGTGGACCCAGCGGAGCAATTGCACGACCCCCTCATCCACTCATCCGTCTCACGACAGATGGATGTTTCAATATTACATGGGGAACAAGCACAACTTCCACCGGCCTCTCATTCGGAGAGTGTTGGTGTTGAAATAAGAGACCAGCAGCCCCCGGTCTCGCCTTCATTTCGTGCACCATCGAGTCTAGCGCCTTTTGATATTGAACCTTCTTCGGCTAGGACACTTGAAGCTGAGCAACACCAAGTCGAGCATCTTCGTGACTCGACCGGAACCACCGTAGTGTCTTCACCTCTTGGTGAAACACAAGGATCGGCGGGAAATCCTACCATAGCTAACATCACGCCAACTGTGAACGTAGGTGGCTCTACCCCTGTGGTAGACGCCTCAACGGGTAACCTAAGTGGTCCTGGAGTTATTCACCCCGACTATGTATCGCAAGGGTCCCTGGACAGCACCCTCAAGGCTGTCCGCGAGGCACTGGAACAGCATGTCACTGACGGGATCGCCAAAGCCATAAAAGGCAAAGCAAAGATCGTTGAAGCCGAAACCGCACCACCACATCCACCGACATTTGCTCAACCTATCTATTTGGTGGATACCTTAAAGACGATGCTATTGGCCCAACTGCTCCAGGAATCCGATACAACTGCCTTGACTGAAGCAGACCTGACGATCCCAGGTCACTGCTCCATCTTCATCCATCACATCAAGCCTTGATGCCATTGACTCGACCCTCAACGACTACAACAAAGCGCTCGCCACGCTGTCTGAGAGGGTCCGCTCACTAGAAGACACTTGTAAGAGTCAAGCCGGCGGTCTCAAACGCAAGCACGATGACCAGGATGATCCTGATCACCGTGAGGGGGAGAAGAGTCTACGCCAAACCGAGACCGCCCAGATCGTGACTGCCGAAACTACAATAGTGGTTCAACACGAACCCCAACTGCGGCAACTACATCAGAAGCACCCGAAGCCGAGTTGCCACTAGCAGATATGGTCATAGATATGGAGATTTCAGATGAAGAAGACCCGACGGTTGAAAAGCCCGAGGGTTCAACACAGGAACTGGTCGATTTTGACTCGTCAGACAGAACGATACTGGACATGATAGATCCAGAGTGTGAGACCAACCCGGAGACCGAAGACGCATGGTACGAAAAAGCCGCCATTGCCGTAAACCTCCAGGTAAATTTGGTCTTCCCTACTGATGAGGACGACAATATTGACTACGATCAGTTCCTGCTCCAAAGTTTATATGGAGCAACTCCCGTTCACTATGCTCAACCCGCCGGAACATCATCAACTAGACCCGAGTCTACTAATTCCGATCAACCGACAACTACTCCTCCAACGACAGCTTCTGATCTTCCTCCCCTTCCTCAACAGCAACAAAACCGCTGGGAGAAGATCAAGGTACTTATCCCTCGTCTGGAGAAGATCAAGGTACTCATCCACAAACTTCGCCCGATCGAGCCAAACTTTTGCCTTGGTATTTACAACCTTGACCTCGAATACCAACGGCGTTATATACTTGCAATGCAGCGGTGCCTTCCAGTCAGTCAAGTCAGAACAAAGCATCAGATCACAGAGGTTCTTAACATCCATTCACGCCGCATCATGAGGATCGTCTATCCAGTCTTCACCGTTCGCCGCGAATATGGTAATAAATGGAGATTCTCTGAAGCCAACTTCAAGAACCTCTGACCGCTCAACTTTCTGGTATTACTGAAAGACTTACGTTCACGAACCGTCCGACCGCTAGAGATTACAAAGGCGCTCGAAGCCGTTCGTCGACACCTGGTCCGTACTACCATGATGTCATACTTAACGGACTTTTAAATGGCTGTCGAGAACAGGGCTAAGAAAGTCAATCTGATAAAACCAAATTTGAAAGCTCCTGAACTGAAGATGTATCCCGAGAACTCTCTGCTTCTACAACCTGAATTCGGGATAGTCTACAACAACGAACAGAACGAAAAGAAGTTCCTGCGTTTCAGTCAGGTAGACAGATTTTGTGACGGCACGCTTCTAAAAGTCAGAGATGCTCTTCGAAAGATTATTCAAAACGAGTCTGAGAATCCAAAGCATTCGTATGTCCCAAACCCTAATGAAACAACTGCTCGGGAAGCTTTGGAAATGATTGAAGACCGCATCGACTATCGTCGTGCTATCAAATTATTCGCGGTTCACTTCGCGTTGCGCAAACGATACGTATTCAACTGGCAAGAGCTAGAGCACGAACTCGAACTTCAAATCAAAGGGGGAGATTGTTAAGGCAGGTTTTAATAGTTGATTTAAAGTTCAAGGGTTGTTTTGTAATAGTTTATTTTGAGCCTTTTAGTGAACGGGTCGTGGGCTTGTTAACCACGGGCCCATAGTATTTAATGTTGATTAGCTTGGAAAAACAAGCTAATCATCCTTTTACTTTCAAACACTGTATTGTAAATTCTCTCTGAAAGTGAATGACAGGGATGACCAGTTGAAATCATTACGCATATTGTTCATATATTTCGATTTCATATATTGTTGCACGGATCTGGATTCTATACCACTTCAAAAGTATCCACCATAGAAGTATCTGCCATAGCCATTTCATCTTCCATAACCATTTCAGAACTAATGACCATCTCAACTTCAGAAGTATTCATCATCTCCAATTCAGAAGTATTTTCCAGAACTTTATTAGCATCCATATCAGAAGACTTTTCAAGTACCACATCTTCTGATTCCATTTCCTCAGAACTTAGACTTTCAGAACTTGTAGATGGAACAACTATTAACTCAGTACTTTGCTTCTGCTTTTTCTCCCCCTTTTGATGATGATGAGGTTCATTATCATCAAACTTCCTCTTCAAAGATTGAGTTGATTCAGATTCATTTGCAGCTACAGACAAAGGCATGATTGCTAGAGGCTTTGAAACACTAACCAAATGTGAATTGAATACTTGTAGCATAAAAGACTTCATGGCATCCATACTTTTGAGTATATCCTCTTGAAACTTTGAAAACTTTTCTATGATCTCCTTTTGAAGAGATTCCACAGATGCTTTAACACTATCCACAGTCTGTTCAACAGACTTAGCGTTTTCTTCCAACTTTGTTCTAAGTTCTTTGACTTCATCTTTCAAAGAAGTAACTGTGTTCTCCAAATTCTGAACTTTTTCTCCTAAATCATGATTCTGTTTCTGAATCTTTTCAAATTCAGAAGATTCTAACGGTAATCCTGGAACAACTGATGAACCAGTTTTCATATGTTCTGAGAACACATGGACTGGAGGTGTCATAGAGTCACCATGTACAACAGATGCACTGTGTAAAGAGGCTTTTAAGATGTTCACCTCCCCAGGGCTTCCATCCAATCCTTGACACCCAATATTAGCTATGTCTATGGATGTTGATACAGGAAAACGAATTCACTGTGATGTGCTTGTGTGAAATGAAAATTCAGGCCCAAATTGGATATCACTGTGCAATCCAGATTAAGTGTGATGAATAATATGTTGGGATTTATCACCAAACTCCAAATGAGTTGGCAATGGTTCCCCTGTTTGAAATAAAACAGTAGCATGTTGAAATGCTTCTGAGTGGATGGGATTGGATAATTCAAGTTCTACCATGGGCTCAATGGTATTTTCTTCAATATTGGTCACCAAGAGTTGTGAACCAATAGCAGATATGGGTGTCCGGTTTAGATCAGCTGGATCCGAATTATCTCTGTTTTCTAATTCTGGTGACATTCTCTCGTCCTCACCTCTCTCTGTCTGTTTTTCAGGCTCACTTCTAACCAAGCTCTTAGAATTTTCCCTCTCAATTCTCTCAGAATGTTCTCCCACATGAACATTCTCCCCCTCTCTTCCTACATTTGACCCCTCACCTCTCCTCTCAGGGTTTTCCTCATGGGTAGAGACCTGAGGATGTTTAAGTCTCATTGAGGTGCAATAAGATTTTAAAATCTCACTCTCCCTTGGTATGTAAGACCTAAGTGCCCTTGTTAATGGTTTGTGATTAGGAAAATTCACAAGTTTAAGGGATTATGTCATTTTACCCATGTATAAGATTGGACCATGCTCTTCATCAGCTCTCCTTGGAATCTGAGTATCCTGCCTCATTGCATACCAAATCACCATCTGCCAGTACCTCTGATAAGGTATATATGTCAAAGGATTCTCTATTGTTTCTCCCCTTAATGCCTTCTAGTGTCTTTCAAAAGTGTTCTTCATATCTTCCCATAAGATAAAAGCATAGTCATAGTGCATGATCTTCACTAACCCATGAAAGATCTGCATGATTTGTCTTGATCCTTGATCTGGAGAACTGTGCTTCCCAGATAGACATTTGTTAACAATTGTGAAGAAACATGCCCATATTGGTGGTAGTTTGTTTCTTCTGAAAGAACTAAGATTCCTCAACTAATCATTGTATCCCAATCTTCTGAATTCAGCTATTATTTCCTCTGTTAAAGGTGAATCCTCAAAATCTGACCTTCCTTCCAAATCATCTTTCTCTGGTAACCTTAACATAATTCTTAAGAAACTAACAGTCAGAGTTATAGAAACCCCCCTATATTGGATACGAACTTATTTCCTTGTGTCACACCCCGCTAAAGCGGAAACACGAGGTATAACAGCGTAGGGTTTCATTCAAAAGGTAACAGACAACACCAACCACAACATTTAATACAGTAGTTCAAAAAGAAGACGTCTTAACAATAGAAGCTTTAAGTAAATTGTTCCAAAAAGAAGACGTCGGATACAGAAATTAACAATAGAAGCTTTAATGTTCTTGATGTTGATGTCATCACGCAAAATGCACCCTACATGCCTTCATTTACTTATTAACACCTGAAAAGCATGATAAAAGGGAAAAGGGTCAACTACAAAGAGTTGGTGAGTTCACAGGTTTTCGTATGCACTAAAAATAATTTTGTATGCATAAATTGTTATTGTGAAACTTTTGTTCACACGAAGTTTACGTAACCAATTGTTCGAGTATTTGCACGAGGTATAAAGTATACAATGATGTCATCGCATTGAGCCACTACCAAACCTTCCGACAAACCAACGCCCCTTAAATTATTCACGTCCTACCTCAGCGGTGGATTAATTCCACATGGGTAAGACCATTATTGTTATTGGTAAAGTGCACTTCTAGCTCGTCAGCTTAAAGTGGGGTTGTCAATCCAAATAGCGCTACCCACAAATACCATTGGCTCATAATGAGTTAATAAGTAGTGTCTAACAAGTGGGGACTTTTTCATTTAAAACTCAAGCACATCAAAAAGTATACATACCTTAGTGCACAAACAATTAAATTTAAGGCTCAACATTTCATAGCATAATTCAATCAATTTGAAATTCAATATCATGCTTTTCACCCCAAATTTTAACAAAAGAGTAAAAAGGGGCTGTGAATATACTCACGATGTTCAGCAAGGATTTCCAAGTGTTGCCGCATGGTTGCACAATTTCTCGATTCTAGGTCCTTCCTAAGAAAGTTAAACACATTATCAGTTTTGGTCTAACTCTTATGGCTAAAGCATTGCTTAGCCCATCATGTCTTATAAAATGCCTTAGTGTTAGTTATTAAGTGTAAGTATTATTTTGCGTTGTTGATCTCAAGTAAATTATTGGTTTAAAAGGGTTTGTAGGATTTTATTGTTACATAGTAAAATTTATAGGTTATAAGTAGTATTTAATCCATTTTACCACGTTTTATATTTTCTTCATGACGAATACTTTCATTAATTACATATGTAATTTTATTTCTCATTTACCTTGTGATTTAAAATGTTCGGTTTGTTATAAATCTATTATTTGTTAGGGTATTATTTATACCTTCATATACATGTATATATAGTTTTTATTTATGGTTTTGACAATTTCTACAATTTACAAGCTTCTCATCTTTTAAGGACTCTACAAATCCCTTTTTCTTTTGAATTAGTATTTTACTTATTTGATGGCAGAATATTAAGTCCACTTATGGTCATTTTTAAATATCTTCAGGAAATTTTTATTAGTCCAACTTTTTATCTGTATCAATTTAATGTTCTAGGGAACCTTTGACATAAATATCACTATTTTTAGAGTTGGCTAGCTATTTTAATCATTACACTTAAGTTTAAGTGTCACAGTTACCAAAACAGTCTGCACCATCTTTTTGTCAAGTCCATTTGGAGGGTCAATTCTCAACATTTTCCAGTGATTCAAAATGGGTTTAATCCTAACTCATAAAAGTATCTTCCAGAAAAATTTCATCATTTTTGGTTACATATTGAGGGAGATATGACGATTTTAAGTTAGACCTTTCATTCTGCCAGATTCTGATTTCTTGCACACCAGTCTTGGTTTGAGTGTTTGAGACCTCAAATCTTAATATTTTTTAGTGAAACCAATTTTGTTCGAGTTATAACTCATTAGAATAATTTCCAGAAGGAAAATCAAGAATTTTAGTGGAATATTAAGAGACTTATAACTGATTAAAGTAGAGATTTTTCTCTGTCAGATTGTCTTTGCACACTTAATTTGATATGAGTAGATGAAGGGTCAAATCTTCAAGTTTTTACATGAAACTACTTGGGTTTGAAACATAACACAATAAAAAAAGTTCCAAAAAAGGATTCATATCATTTGGTTAAGTATTTTCAAGATATGGTCGGATGAAATGCATGCAAGTAATCTGCCAGAAACTAAAAATTGTTTATTCATGGAAAATGAGTGTTTTATCCCCATATTTTCACTCATATGGTTGGTTCTTTGATTGAACACTCATTTACCACTACTTTGACAATGTTCTTAGATAAGAAAATCTATTTGTGTCCTTTATAAACTCATGCATGAACTCACACATCTCAGATTGTAACAAAACCCACATGCATGTAGTTAAAACATCATCTCCTTGAGTTCTAGTTGTATGGCTTAAGGATTACCACCATTTGTTTGACATAACAAGTCTTTGGTGATTAATCCACCATGAAAAAGGTACATTAAGGTCCCTTTATCCAGAAACTCAAGGATTTCAAAATAAAGTGAGGAAAGAAGGAGAAATTTTACAAGTAACAAGAAAAAAAGAAGTAGGATACAAGAGAGATGAGTTTACTCACACTAGGGAGGATTATTACCTTCAAGTCTTCAAGGATTAGATGATTTTCACCAAGGATTTGGGGCAGATTTCGGCTGGAGTTAGAGAGGGAAGAGAGAGTGATGAGTTTGAATGTAGAGAGAGAGAGGTTGAGAGGAAAATGAAAGGGTTCTTGAAAATATGGAAGTTTTTTTTGATTGAATGAGGGTTTTGGGTCAAGTAAGGGCCGAATTTGGGGCCCTAAATTATGCTTTTATATTAATTTTTTTTGTTTAAGTTTTAATTAATATGGCTTAAGTATAAATATATTATGAAATTTTATAAAAAGATTGATTAAGGGTAGTTAATTCCCATTTATCTACTTAGTTTTTGGTTTGGTTAAATAAAGTGTTAGGATTTAGAATTGGGTATATATATAAACTATATATTTACTCCTCTTATTATTAATATTGTTAAAATTAAATGTTACTGTTCCAATCGGCATTTTAAAGACAGCTTAAGCAGTTCCGTGCGGTAACAGGATTTTCTAAGTGTACTGTTGGAATTCTTAGGAAACTAACCCTTGGTCATCATAATTAAGTCATAATGAGTTATTCCTACTTGTTAAAACAAGTATTATACTATTCAGTTGCTAACCTGAGTGGCTTGGTTGACGGGTGTCATACCTTGCAATTCCAAATTCTTCCACCACTGTTGAATATAATGAATTGGAACAGTCTTTTTCAGAGTAAACCACTTTTTGAACGGATGATATTTCAACAACTCTATTATAATCCCATGTTCTTCCTTAAAATTGGGTTCATCTAGAATAAGAATACAATTTGTTAGCTTCAATCTTCCTAATCATAGAAGTATTTATAAGTAGTGAAAAATAGGCTAAGTGAAGAAAGCCTCTTACAGAGGCTCTGCCGACATTACCGAGAAATCAAGGTCAAGAAGCTACAGAAGCAGCAGAGGCTTCCTACAGAAGCTCTATCATACGCGCAAAGAAGACCAAAGACTCGGAATCCGGTTAAGACTGCTCCACAGAGGACCAGACCGCAGAACCTCTGTAACTCATTACAGAGCCTCTGTGGTCCTCACTGAGACTTGAAGATATTTATAATATCTTGCTACTGTTACAGGACCCGTACATCAACTTGCATGGTAGCATGCCCTGTCCAACGTCGACGTGTCAAACTCTGATTGGACTCAGTAGGGCTTAGTACATATTAGACGTCTGCTGCATTAAATGCAATACAGCACGTATGACTGTTCATGCCATCATTGCAACTGTTCACGACATCCTCTCAACTATTCATACGTACCTCTTGAATAGTAGCATATGCTTTATGGTCCCCTTTAGAGTAGTATATAAGGAAGACTCATGTTGAGTTCTTCCTTACATAATAAAAACACACAGAAAAATATTAAGAACACAATAGCTTATTCACCTTAAGAGTCATATCTGTTTTAAAGCTTTTTCTTACTCACGGTTCATAAACCTGTTCTTAATATATATTCAGTAAACTTTGAGATATAATAGTTTGTTCACTGTTTATTTATATTTTGTTCTAAATCTATCAAACTTATCTGTTAGTTCTTTAAATACGCTTCCGCATCAAACCTTAAACCTGAACTAATAGATCTGATAATCTTGTTTAAGCAAAACTGGAACCAACACAATTGTTCTCCAAAATATCCACATACTCATTTTCAGGTACTAACCTCTCAAAAGAAACAGGTCTCGATGACATTACAGACCTCATAGCGCTTTGTTGATGTTCAATATTTTCATTTCCCTCATCTGCATTTCCCTCAGACTCAGCCATTTGTTCATCCTCTGCATTTTTTCCAACATTTCCTGCTAAAACATTTCCCCCTATAGCCTCTTCTTCTGCAACTAATCTATCAGGCATTCGAACTTCTTCATTATCTGAATCCGAATACTATGACATTAAGGTCTTTGCAGTGTGCAAATATCGAGTAACACTTCTTTGTGCAGTAGACATGATTATCACTCAAGAAATATGAAAGAATACAAAATCGATGAACTCAAGAGTTTTGCGTATCTCACTTTTCACTCTTAGGATTTGAATGAATTTGAAAGAGGGATTTTAAGGTCTATTTAAAATCCGCGAAGCTGAAAGGCTTCAAACGGTGAAAAACTGCTTTATGTCAGAGTTATAACGCTTTCTAACACTGTGAAAAACCATAAAAGAATTTAAATGAAACGTGGTTATATCAAATGAATAAGATGGCGACACGTGTTATTTGATAGAAATCAACACAAGTTAAAGTTCTGAATAACACGTTCAGAATTCTGAGAATGCGTACTCAGAAGTTCTGAGTATACAATTCAGAAGAAATTTCCTCTGAAACAAAAATTCATTTAAATCTCAACTTCTGATAATATAAATCTTTTAATCACCCAGAAGTAGTTTGAACAGATGGAAGATTGTTTTATCATTTAAAATCTAACTTCTGACCTTGAAAATCTTTTTAAGAATTCAGAAGTAGTTTGAACAAGTAAAATTTTTTATCATTGAAAGCTTTTTCTCCTTAGAGTGATTTGAAATAAGAAAAGAATACAAACCTTGTAGGCATCTCAGAATGATTTCTGAAATATATCAATGATCCCCCTTTACCTAAGCATATACTCAAACACATATTAGGCATAAAGGAATATGAAAAGAATAAAACAGAAAGATCTTAACAACAAACTGAAACACTTGTAAATTCCAGAAATGAGTTCTGAAAGGTACAGTCAGAAGATCTGAGTAACCAATTCAGAAGAAAAAAAAATTAAGTCAGATTTCTGAACTATTGACCTAGAAGTTCTGAACTAAAGACTCAGAACATCTGAGTAAGAGAGTCAGAATTCTGAGTACACTACTCATAAAATCTTAGAAAAAAAATCATTTCTGAGAAATACCAAATATAATCAATTAGTCAGATTAAGCATTCCTATCTTACATATAAGAAAAGTAAACCTTTTGTGATCAAGAGGCTTTGTGAACAAGTCAGCTAATTGATACTTTGTGTGCACAAAATGCATTTCTATAGTCCCCTTTTCCACATAATCCTTAATGAAGTGATACCTTACATCAATATGTTTGGTTTTTGAGTGTTGAACAGGATTCTGAGTGATGGCAATGGCACTTTATGAATCACAATAAATGGGAATCTTGTTGAGTTGATATCCATAATCCATGAGTTGTGTTTTCATCCACAGAGTTTGAGAATAGCAAGCAGCAGCAGCAGCTACATATTCTGCCTCAGCAGTTGATGTGGACACACAATTTTGCTTCTTTGAAGCCCAACTCGCTATTTTATCTCCCAAAAAGTGACAAGCACCAGAAGTACTTTTCCTGTCCAATCTGCTTCCTGCATGATCAGCATCAGTAAAGGCAGTTAACTTGAAATCAGTTTCTTTTGGATACCAACGGCCCAAATCAGGTGAACCTTTGAGACATCTTAAGATCCTTTTAACAGCCAGCAAACGAGATTCTTTTGGATTTGATTGAAATCTAGCACTGAAACATGTAGCAAACATGATATCTGGTCTATTTGCAGTCAGATAAAGTAAAGAACCAATCATGCCCCTATAAACCTTGTTATCTACTGAAACTCTAGAGAGATCAGCATCTAACTTGACATTAGTAGCCATAGGTGTTCTCATAGCAGCACAATCAGACATCTTAAACCTTTTCAGAATATCTTTTACATATTTTCCTTGATTTATAAAAATTCCATTTGGTAATTGTTTTACTTGAAGACCAAGGAAAAAGTTCAATTCTCCCATCATGCTCATCTCAAATTTAGATTTCATGATATCTGAGACTTCATCACATAATTCTGCACTTGTAGAACCAAATATTATATCATCTACATATATCTGAATCAGAATTAAATCATCACCTTCTTTCTTTAAAAATAAGGTAGTATCAATTTTACCTTTCTTGAAGCCAGATTCTAATAAGTATCGAGTTAGAGTGTCATACCAGGCTCTTGGTGCTTGTTTCAGACCATACAATGCTTTATCTAAAACATACACATGATCTGGAAACTCAGGATCAACAAATCCTTCTGGTTGATATACATAAACTTCTTCATTAAGTATACCATTCAACAATGATGATTTGACATCCATTTTGTATACTTTGAAGTTCTTATGTTCAGCATATGCCAAGAATATTCTGATTGCTTCTATTCTTGCAACTGGTGCAAATGTCTCATCATAGTCAATTCCTTCTTGTTGTGAGTATCCCTTTGCAACCAATCTAGCCTTATTTCTGACTACAATACCTGACACTCTTTCTTGTTTCTAAACACCCATTTTGTTCCAATAATTCATTTACCTTCAGGCCTTTGAATGAGTCTCCAAACTTTATTCCTTTCAAACTGTAGCAATTCATCTTGCATTGCTAAAATCCAGTCTGGATCCTCTAGGGCTTCAGTGGCTTTCTTAGGTTCAATGATGCTTAGAAATCCTGCAAACATTGCTTCATTTGCTGTTGCTGATCTTGTCTGCACTCCAACAGATGGATCTCCTATCACTTGATGAATAGGATGGTCTTTTGTCCATTTATTTGAACTTGAAAGCAAATCAATATCTGATAAATTGTTGTTTGTATTTATCAAAGTTGGACATTCCTCAGATGGACCAAAATTAGAAATTACAGTTGTTTGAACCTCTAAACTTCCCTTTTTCATTTCTTGAACCATTTTAGGATTTTCAAAATCTGCATAAGATTCAGAAGTTAGTTCCATAAATGCATCCTTAAACAATATATTGAGTTCTAAACAATTAGGATTAGAATCTGATTCAGAAGTCATTATTTTTGTCTTATCCTGATTGAGTCCTGAACTATTTTGTTCAGAAGTCTTTAATCATGACTCATCAAATGTAACATTGATGCTTTCCATAATCCTCTTGGTTCTTCTGTTGTAGATTCTTAATGCTTTGGAAGTTAGTGAATAACCAACAAAGTATCCTTCATTTGCCTTTTTGTCAAATTTACCAAGATTTTCTCTATCCTTGAGAACATAGCATCTGCAGCCAAAAACATGAAGGAATTTAATCGGTGGTTTTCTTTTGTTAATCAGTTCATAAGCAGTTTTATTTAGTCTTTTGTTGATTAAAGTCCTGTTCTGAGTAAAACAAGCAGTGGCAATTGCTTCAGCCGATAGGAAGGTTGGAAGATTTGAATAAGCCAACATGGTTCCTGCAGCTTCAACTAAAGTTCTGTTCTTTCTTTCAACAACACCATTTTGTTGAGGAGTTCTGACAGCAGAGAAATTATGAGAAATCCCATAACTTTGTAAAAGGTTCTGAAGAGTCTCATTTCTGAATTCTGTTCCATTGTCACTCCTGATTTTCTAAACTTGAAGTTGCAACAATACTTGAATTCTTTTGATGAAGTTAATCAATATTTCAGCAGCCTCAGATTTTGCTCTTAAGAATTCAACCCATTTATATCTTGAGTACTCATCAACAATAACAAGCATATACTTCTTCCCACCCATTGATTGAACTGCCATTGGACCACATAAATCTGTGTGTATCATCTATAATGGTGATATGCATGAGGATTCCATTTTTAGCTTATGAGAACTTTTCTTTATCTTGCCCATCTAACATACTGAACACAATGAGTCCTTTTCAAACTTAATCTTTGGCAGCCCTTTAACCAGATGTTTGCCAACTAGATTGTTCAACTCCTTAAAATTCAAGTGAGAACATCTTATGTGCCATAACCAACATTCATTTGCAGTTTCATTTGATAGTAGACATACTGGAGTTAAAGCTTGAATCTTTGAAAAATTCACCACAAATAAGTCTATGTGTCTATTGGCCCAGAATACCTTTATCTTATCCTCACTTAGAATTAAGCATCCTGTTATACAAAACTTGATCTCACAAAGACTATCCAAAAACTGACTTATGCTAAACAAATTTTGTTGTAAACCTTCCACATATAACACTTTCTGAATGGTTAGATCCCCCTTTGTTAAATATCCATAACCTCTAACTTGTCATTTACTGTTATTGCCAAAATTTACTGCTCCACCAACTTTTTCTGTGAAATTTGACAGTGAGGACTTGTGACCTGTCATGTGTCTTGATGCTCTAGAATCTAAAAACCACACATGACAGCCTTGCAAAAATAGTTTAGTTAGATTTAGGTACCCATATCTGAATGGGTCATGTTTTGTTAGCTTCATTCACAGTTTTAACAAAAGTTCCTTTAACTTTCCATTCAAAATCTTCTTTTAAGCATCACTTTCCTTGTACTTTTATGAAATCAGAACATTTTCTGTTTACAAAATTATTTCTTCTCTCTTTGAAAACTTTTGGTTGAGATTTAGAAACATTTTCAGTTTTCTTTCCTTTTGACTTGGATTTAAACATATTTTCAGTCCTTTTTTCTTTTGTTTTAGATTGAAACAAGTTTTCAATCTTCTTTCCTTTTTTCTGAGTTTGAGAAACCATTTCAGTCTTCTTTTCTTCTGACTTGGATTGAGAAACCTTGTCAGTCATCTTTTCTGAATTATAATTTTCTTTAGTTTTATAAGATGTTTTAGAATTTTGCCTTTTCTGAGGAATTGAAATGAATGACTACCACATTGAACACATTTCAGATGTCTACTTGCATGAAACAACAAATCTGAATGAAAAGAATTTTCATTTTTATATATACTATTCAGATTACATTTGCATCCAATACAAGAACCATTGACATTGGGTTTAGAAGTAGTATTCAAGCCAATCCTCTCAGAGATCTTTTTCATATCATCTTTCTTTTTGCTTTCTTTTTTTTCTGAAACATTTGATTTTACAGAATTAGTAGATGATTCAGATGATTCACCATGCTCATAAGTACTTGATTCATTAAAGAAAATTTTATTTTCTTCTAAGGCTTTAATCTTAAAAAGATCATACTCAACTTTTAACTTCTCAAGCATTTCTATTTTCTGAACATATGTTTTGTTTTCTTTTAAAACTTCTTCAAGTTTAAAATCAACATCACAAAAGTCATTTTCAAGTTCATCAAAACTTTCCCTTAACTCTTCAAGTTCTTGATTAACAAGTTTAAACCACTTTTCAAGTTCTGAGAAACTTTCTGAATTAGACTCAGACTTTTCAGTTGACTCAGAGTTCTGACTAGTAGAATCAGAATTCTGACCAATAGACTCATAATTCTGATTAATGGATTCAGAATTCTGATTAATGGATTCAGAATTCTGACTAGAGGACTCAGAATTCTGACTAACTGTTTCAGAATTCTCTTTGTTTTCAGAAACCTTGCTTGCTTTAAATATATTCTCAATTTCAGTATAGGAAAATCTTGGTTGTTTATCTTTGTAACTTAAATTCAGAGAATCATATTTGAATTTAGCATCATTGTATCTTGGTTTCTCTTCTGTTGGTTTTGAAATTTCTTTCTTCACCTTGTCTTCTGAAATTTATGATTTTTCAACCTTTGGTTCAGAAATGATTTCCTTTGCTTTTTCAGAACTTGATTTTTGTAGTTTATCAGAACTTATATTGAACTTGCAGGTCTTACAAAAATTTCAACTATATCTGGGATTTCTGGTTTAGGTCCTTTTAGTTTCTCAAAATCATAAAGATTTATTGGAGCCTTTTTCAAAATAGCATTTTCTTCCAAACCTAACCCCATTTTTGGATTGTAAAACCTTGTGTCTTTTATATTGCTTGTGAGAAGACTTAAAGTTTGTTGAGTTTGACCTCTTTTCAGATTAAGATCTTCTAACTCTTTGATTTTAGTATATAAATTATTTCTTTCATCAAGCAACATATCAAATTTAATTTGCAAATCAACTTTTTCATCTTTTACTTCTGTAAGTTCAACTTTTAACTCAGAAATCTTTTTCAAAAGATCAGAATTTTCTTTTCTGACTTCTTGTTTATCAACCTCAGTTTCTTCAAATCTTACTTTAAACATTTCTTTTTCTGTTCTGAATTTGTTAACTAGAATCCCTTCACCTTTTATTTGTTTTCTGAGATTAACAAATTCAGATTTCATATTTCCAATTTGAATCATTAAATCAATTTCAAGACTAGAATGTACCTCAGCAGATGACTCAGAACCTCCTTCTTCATAGTCAGAATCATCTTCATCACCCATTTTGGCCATGTAACTTTGCATTTGTGAGAAGTGAATGCAATCCTCTTCATCAGATGAATAATACATCCAGTTCTCTTGTTCTGCTAGGAGTGCAATCCCACTGTCTTTGGTTTTGGCCAGCTGAGCTTTCTTTGCATAATACTCATAGTCTTTAACAATCTTCACTCTGCAATCCCTTGCAAAATGACCAGGTTTTCCACATTTAAATCATAAATCCTTCTCTTTTCTCTCTTCCTTCTCTTCTTCCTTCTCATACTTGTTCTCTTCTCTATCATCTTTCTTCTTGTATCTCTCTTATGAGCTCCCCTGTCCTTCTCTTCTGAACTTACCTTTAAACTTCTTCTTTCCATATCTTTTATTGAGAGTATTAGTCAACAAAGCTAATTTCTCAACAATTAACTTGATATCAGCATCTTCATCAGATCCTTCTTCCTCAGCAGATTCTTCCTATAACTTTGGAATTTCAGACAAAAACACAGAGTTCTTTGATGTTTTAGTGACCTTGGTCTTTCTTTCTGAAAGCAAAGGTAATTGATCAGAAACATTTTTCTTTTCCTCAACAACTTGCTTAACAGAATATTCATGCTGATTCAGCACACAAAACAGATCATTCAGGAAGAGTTGAACGAATTTGAAAGCCTCAAAGTATGGCGCTTGGTCCCTCGCCCGAAGAACAAGACCGTTATCGGAACGAAATGGATCTTCAAGAACAAGAAGGACGAGAACGGGATTGTTGTTCGGAACAAGGATCGCTTGGTAGCGAAAGGGTATCGACAACAAGAGGGGATCGACTACGAAGAGACGTTCGCACCAGTTGCCCAAATCGAAGCTATTCGGATGTTCCTCGCGTACGCCACTCACAAAAACTTCACCATCTTTCAAATAAACGTGAAAACGGCGTTTCTAAATGACAAACTCAAGGAGGAAGTATACGTCTCCCAGCCGGACGGGTTCGTCAGTCAAGATAACCCCAACCACGTGTATCATCTCGACAAAGCACTGTACGGACTCAAGCAAGCTCCGAGAGCCAGGTATGACGAATTATCTACTTTTATCACCAATTCCGGCTTCTCGAAAGGTAAGATCGACACAACCCTTTTAATCAAAAGGGAAGGTGAGGACATCATTTTAACTCAAGTCTATGTCGATGACACTATATTCGGCTCTACGTACCCACAATACTGTTACTACTTTTCAGTCCTCATGAGAGCCCATTTTAAAATGAGTATGATGGGTCAGATGAATTTCTTTCTCGGTCTTCAAGTTAAACAACTGTCGACCAGGATATTCATCAATCAATCTAAGTACATCGCGTATATTCTTCGGAAATTCAATATGGAACAGTGTACACCCATGAAAGCTCCAATGTGACCTGGTACGAAGTTACACGCCGATCCTGACAGAAAGGACGTGAATACTACTACCTATAGAGGAATGATAGGTTCGTTGATGTATTTAACGGCAAGTAGGCCGGACATAATGTTCTCTACTTTTTTGTGTGCTCGTTTTCAATCTAAACCAAATGAGTCACATCTTATAGCAGTTAAGCGCATTCTCCGTTATTTAAAAGGTACTACTAATCTTGGCCTTTGGTACCCTAAGGACACAGGTTTTGAACTCACGGCATTCTCAGATGCTGATCACGCGGGATGTATGCTCAACCAGAAGAGCACCACAGGTCACTTCCAGTTCCTTGGCGATAAGTTGGTCAGCTGGGCCTCCAAGAAACAAATGTGTGTCTCCACCTCCACGGCGGAAGCGGAGTATGTGGCCGCGGCTAGTAGCTGCTCCCAAGTCATCTGGATCCGTACGCAACTGAAGGACTACGGGTATAACTACTCGAACATCCCGATCTACTGTGATTCCAATAGTGCCATCACAATCACGATCAATATGGTTCAACATACGAAGACAAAGCATTTTGACGTGCGCTACAACTTCATCAAAGACCATGTGGAACGAGGTACGGTGGAAATCTACTTCGTAAGTACAAAAAATGAATTAGCAGACCTGTTTACCAAAGCCTTGGACAAAAAACGGTTCAATGAACTCGTGGGGTATGCTTAATTTGAATGTTTGAGTCAATGTTTTACTTGTCACACTTTTTCTTCACTACGGGATAACTGTATCTTAACCAGTTACACTTGTCTCGCAGTGTAGTTTAGGTGTTTCAAGCACATCGGTGACTTGTACTCTGTATTTACGTTATAGTGTTTCGTTTTGTTTTTTCATTTTTCTGCATGTTCGTTTTGATTATCCTAGTCTTGTCTTTGTTTTCAATTTATTTCCCGAGCTACTAACCGTCTGTTCTGCAAGGTGTTACCTCGAAAGCCAAGTCCCCAAGGTAAGTCCCTCGTTCTTTGTTAGGAGAAAGTTGCAATGTTTGAAAACTTAAGGGGGAGAGTTGTTATTTCGAAAGGTTGAGGGGGAGAGTTGTTATTTTAACAAGTTGAGGGGGAGAAGTGTTTTTTTTCAAATTTTTAGGGGGAGAATTGTAATTTTGAAAAGTTGAGGGAGAGAAGTATAATTTTTAAAACCTGAGGGTCCAAAATACAATTTACTAAAAGTCAGAGTTACTTTTAAAAGTGTTTCAAACTTCAAGGGTAATTTTTAATTTTTTTCCGAAAGTTGAGAAAAAATTGGTTAAGCGAACCGGTACTGGGTTCACTCCCGGTATCGGCCGGTATATAAACCGGATTCATACTTCAAATCACTTTTCACCTTTCAAAATTCATGCTCAAACTCTCCCAGAACCAACTTGTTCTCACTTTCTCTCCAATCGTGTGTTTTTGCTCCAATCTTCGTTCAAATCACCAGGTATGTTTATAATCCATGTCTAACCTAGTTTGCGACCTGCAATCGATTCAATCAGTCATCGGATCAAGTCCGATTTGCTCGATTTGAGGTCGGTGGCGCCGATAGGGTTTCCAAAACCCTTCGGTTTATGTAATCGGTCTCCAATCGTCGCAAAACGCACCTAAACCGAATCAAATCGTATGCTACAAGGGTTTTCGACCATCGATTTCCACCAAAAATGGTTCGATTTTGAATTGCGGACTCGATTGACCCTCGATAGGTGGTTCCGGTATTGAATTTCGGTGTTGCGGCACCCGGTACGGGTTTCGCCCTCACCCGAAATGTCTTCCGGTTTCGAAAGGTTTCCAGGTACGATCCGGAGTTGCGTTGGTATCGGACTCATAAGAGTTCCGGGTTACACCATCTCCCGGATCGACTCTGGATTTAGCGGTTCCGGTATACATAACTTACACGGTACGCTACCGGGTTGCGGCACCGGGGTCGCAAGAACTCCCGGCTCGCCCTCCCGGTACGTAGTCCGGGTTAGTCTTCTTTTTCCGCACCTATCGGCCTTACCCAGGGTTCGCACCGGTTCTGGATGTCCTAGTCCCAGTTTCCACTCAATCCAGTTCAAGATTCAATCCGGTTTCGGAACTAAGGTGGATCCGGGTTTTAATTTTTTTTATGGGCACTCCGGACTTGTTTGGTTTTTACTGAATATCCTGTTGCTAGTCTTGTGTGCACAATAATGTGTTACTATTATTCCTTATTCACTCCGGGCTCGCCAAGACCCGATTGGTGAACATTTTCGGCCCACACTCGACTCTCGCTGTCATCTCAAATCCGAGAACACGAGCCCTGAAAACACGCACTTGGGATGTTTAAGCCATGAAAACTCAACACTTTTTGGTCTTTAACAGGTACGATCATGGCACAACCTAATCAACCCCAAGGCAATGCCCCGCTACTCCCAGTTGGTCTGAATCTACCACTCCTCCCGAACAATTTCCACTTGGACACTTCGAATATAATTTGCCAATGCCCAGTCATCATGGAAATACTCAAGCGCCACACACTCAATCGTGCATTGGCGGCCAACACAACCGTTCCAGCAGTTTACGTGCACCAACTCTGGAGGTCCCTTACATCCGTCGCACGCGGTCAAGACTTCGACCTCCACGGTCGCATTTGTGATTCTCCGGAGCTTCTTACTCGAGAAACTTTCCACCGGATACTCGATCTACCAGAGGCCACATCTGTTCCAAGGCGAGTGGACTTTGCTGCTGCAGTTTCCGATACTGTCCTATGTCGGGAGTTGTGCGCACTCGACTACGCCCCATAACTCAATCATCCTTCGCGCTCTCCAGGATCCATCTCCAGCTAGTATGGTACACATTGTTCATTATCCTGAACAGGTGCTTATCATCCATCAACAGAGGCATCGACCAGACGACCGTCCACCTGCTCCGACTGTTCCACGGCGTCGTATACAACCGCCACATCGACTATGCATCAATCCTTTGGACTGATTTGCTCGAGAAGGTCCAGAAGAAGCAAGGCAACAAACGCCTCACGTTCCTGCCATTCCCGAGATTCCTGCAGCTTGTCGTCGCTCATTTCATGGCTACAGACCCGACGATCCCTCGACTCGCCGATCACGAGGTACTAGTTTCAACTCGTATGACTAGGATTCAGAATAAACAGGTGATCCGTGACCTAGTCCCTATGCTGATACACAATGACTTGCTAGCTATCGTAGACCAATCGACACTGAGTGTGATAGCTTATAGGCGTGAGAACAATTTAGTCGCTCCGATTGTCCAACCAGATCCGGCAGGACCTCCCCAAGGAGCGCGCCATGAGAGACGTGAGGGTCCACGTACTAGAGGTGGCAGGGTTCGGCGAGCAGGGGCTCCCGAATAGGGCGTGATGAGAGAACATTCTATGAGGGGACACAACATGGGCAGTGCTGATAGGTCCATACGCGATGCTAGCTCGTCATGACACCCACCCACTCCACCACGTGCATCTACTCAACCTCAAGATGACGAACCAAAACCGCATGAGGTGGTAGTGGAAGACATTATGCGTGAACAAGCCCAAGAAAAGGCAGCCTCCTCTTCCAGTTCCGAGTCAGGCTCTGGTGTAACGACCCAAAAACATAAGATCCAAATACGGTTAATAGATAAATCAAAACTGCCAAAAACCTGGCCCTCGACACAAGTTTAACAAGAATTTAAATGGGTTTGCGGAAGTACAACCCTAATTACAACTGAGAATAAGTCTAATATTCAAAAATGGAAGGCTTCTAGTCACTAGGATGCAAGCTCCAGCTCACACCTACCCCTTCCCTTTGTCCGAGCTCCATAACACCTGCTTACCTGAAAAGGTTTTTAGTTTTGAAAAGCGAGGGTTAGACCATGAGGTCTAGTGAGTTCCCTCCATACCGCGTCACACCAAAATATTTCAGTTTATAAAATCAGTTATGAAACATTTGTATAAATCATGGTAAACACAAAGATTGGTATGCACACATTGACACATGCTACTGGCACACGCTAAAGTCACACACACCGTGACAGCGCATTCGGGCACACACCGCCCATGTCACACACACCGTGACAGAATAATCGGGCACACACTGCCCATGTCACACACACCGTGACAGAATAATCGGGAACACACCGCCCATATCACACAAAAGCCAGAGCACGGTCACACACATTTTAATCACACATGTAAGCCACACATAAAGATCACACATTTAACCCTTGCCTTGAACTAAGAGCAGTTGAAAAGCACACGGTTAGACAATAACCACACCGCACACAATTACTTGTCATCTTTCAATAAAAGTAAATGAAAAGCACGCCGTTTAAATAATAACCATGCCACACGCTCAAATCTTTACTTGTAATAAAAGTCGTTGGAAAACTCGCAGTTTAAATTATAATCATCAACCACACACTTTGTATAAAATTTAGGTTCAGAAAGACTCACCTGTGGTTACAAGGCAAGCACTCCTGTTCAAATCTTGAGTTACACAAACTTAGTACCTAACAGATCAGACAAATTCTTAATCAGAAACAAAGATCTAGAACTTGCCGGGTACACACACTTTCCGGATACTAACTTGTCCGGACACCAAGACTGTCCGGATACCCATACTATCCGGATACCAAGAATGTCCGGATGCACCTCCTTTCCGGATACCCAGACTGTCCGGATACACCTCCTTTCCGGATACCTAGACTGTCCGGATACACCTCCTTTCCGGATACCCAGACTGTCCGGATACACCTTCCTTCCGGATACTGCACCCGGTAACTCAACTACCCGGAAAAATCACCCACACGGAAACCAGCATACATCTCCAGAATCTACCATAAAACATCACCCGGAAACTAGCATACATATCTGGATACCATCATAACATCACGAACTGATGGTGTCCGGACACGACTGCTGTTCGAGCCCATAATTCTAAAAGTGATTAAAACCTGATTTCTACCCACGAGCTGATTACGCACCCAACTGGGTTCATTTCCCAATCATAAAACACTCACCTAAACCATTCTGATCCCTTAAATTGGATTTTAAAGACCAAAACGCTCAAAACACACTTTTCATGAAAAGAGGGTGAAAAACCCATTGAATCACTGATTTTATACATAAGAACCCAGACCCACAGAAGAAAGGAACACCCAACAACAAGCAATAAGAATTAGGATAGATTACCTTACTGATTTCTTCCCTCCTTTGATTTCTTTCTCCAAAACTCTCTTCTTCTTCCTTTCCCTTCTTCCTAGCCGCCAAACACCCCAAAATAGGAGAAAATACTGATTTTTTTGGTTGATGCCCTAGGGATTTGGACCCTTTTATACTTCCCACAATTTGCACATGGACCCCTCAACTAAATTTCCATTCTTCTCACTTTAACCACCAAGTTTTCGAAAACTACTAAAAATTAGGTTATTACATCTGGTTCAGAGTCGAGTTCCGAATCTGGTTCTGAATCAGGTCGGCATCCAGTTCTGAATCCGAGTCCTCGGAATTCGGATCAAACGATGAATCCACCAAATCGGACGACGACGACGATGATCAGTTCCGCATGGAACCACATCCCGAACCGAAGCCATATCTAGAGAGATAAGGAGAGCGGAAGGAGTTGTAGCTGAAAAAGAAGGTACAAGTGAGCAAGTGCGTGAACAGATGAGTAAGAAAAAGAATGACAGTGTTAGAGTGATGGAGTAACCTACTCAGGTTGCTCCCAACCAGCCTCCATTTAGCCAGGCAACCACATCCGCTACCCCATCGCATTTGTTGCAACAGGGTATTGAACAAGACGTCATAGGCCTACCGATGCATTTACACACCCCAACTAGTCACTCAGTTTCCTCTCAAAAGGAAACTGTTTCAACTTCTCATGGGGACGTAGCACATATGCCACCGGTCTCTCACTTGGAGAGTTCCAGTGTTGAATCAAGAAAACACCAACCCCGGTTCTCGACTTATTTGGGCACACAATCGAGTCTAGATCCATTTGAAAAGTTTATTTCTTTGGATAGGACACATGTCACATCAACTGCTACCGTCGAGATTCTTCGTGACTCGACCGGAACGGCTACCTGCCACGGCTACCATCAAGCCAACCGTGAGCGCAGGCGGTACTGATGTCCAATCCACCGTAGTTACTACAACCGGTAAGCTAAGTGCTCCAGGTGTTAGTGTCCCGGAGTTCGTCTCTAAGGAAACCATGGACGACGCCTTAAAGGCTGTCCAAACCGAGATTCTGAAAAAGCTGTCAGAGGAAATGGACTTCATCATGAGGACCATCAAGGGAAAGGAAGTAGTAGAAGATCCCCCTTCGCAACCACAAATCAGACTTCCTCACCCAACTCTGAACTTGCAGGACATGAGCATCGAGGCACTCAAAGCCGCACTCCTCGATAAGTTCCTGTCGCAATCCAACACCGATGCCTCCTTTGAAGCAGATTTAGTGAGTATTCTACGCTCACAAGGCCAAACACAACCCCCGGTCACTCCTACAGATGCCCAAAACCAAATAACCAAGCTTGATACACTTACAACAACCTTAACCGATGTCCAACGCACCCTCAAAACCTTATCCGAGAGGGTTGCCAGCTTAGAGAACACATGTAAGGGTCAGGCACAGGGCTCCAAATGAAGACATGATGATCAGGAGGATCCTGTCTAACCTGTGGGGGGAGAAAAGACTTAGACTGACCGAGCTGTCAACCCCAGCGACAGAACCTTCAACCGCCACTCCAGCCGAAACTAAACCACACCAACAGCCAGACGATCCAGAAATGGTTCAGGATATGGAGCTCTCTACATCGGTCAGAGAATCAGTGCCAGATTCAGTAGACCCAACGGTTGAAAAGCCCGAGGGACAACCAGAAGAGATTTAATGTTGACGGTTCCGGAGAGGCCAGTTCTGGATTTAATTGATGAGGACTCCGATGGAAATCCAGAATTAGAAAGAGAATGGAGAGAGAAAGTAGTTCTAGCCATCCAATCAGATACGGATGCTCTTTGGAATTTCTTTGATGAAGACTAGTTCATGAAGGACGACGACTACGACCGGTTCCTCCTTGGATTTCATGAGTTCGGATCTTGGTTCCATACTTGGAGGAATCACAGAAGAAGATATTTGCTCACTGGATTAGGCCTCTTGACCCGGTTATGTGCCATGGGGTCTCATTTCTGAAAGATCCAGTTCGCACACAGTATTTGGAAGTTATGAAGAGAAACAGAATGGTCCACGAAGTCCGAACGCGACACAGAATAACAGAAATCATGGAGATCGTGTCAGACAAAGTTCTAAGTGTATGGTTTACTGTTTTCACGGTTAAAAGGGATAAAGGAAAGGAATGGGTATTCTCGGAAGCCGACTTCAGACATCTGAACCTGAACGACTTCCCGGTTCTACTTATAGAGTTGAAGACCCGAATAATCAGACCGTTGCCATACACCAAAGCCCTCGAGACGTTAAAGAGATTCATGAAGTGCACTATCACCCTCACATACATCAACGACTTCCAGTTCGGTTTAGAAAGCAATCAGAAGAAGATCAACAATCTGAAGCCCAATCTGACACTTCCCGATACCGAAGACGTACATGTACATACTATCCTGTCCAAACCAGAAACAGGGATCTTATATCTGAATGACAAATAGGAGAAACGGTTAATGAGAATCTGCGAGGTGCACAAATTCAGTGAGGGAACTTTGATGAACATTCAGAACGTGTTGAAAAGGATCATTGAAGAAGAAGAGACAGACTCATCAGAGAACTACGCAAATGTCAGAAAATATCTAGCTGAAGAGCTTCTCAAAGCGATTGAAGAAAGGCTAGAATTCAGAAACTCCATCAGGCACTTCGAGATTTTGTTCGCTATTCGAAAGCGTTATGTCCCTAACTAGCGGGAGATCGAACTTCAATTCAAAGGGGGAGATTGTTAGGTCTCATGTTAGTTGAATAGAAGTTGAGGGACTATTATTGACTTTCTTGTAAATATCCTTTTGAGGATATAAATAGTTAGCTTAGTTCATGATTAGGGTTTAATGACCTAATCACCAATTCCTAATTACCTTTCATGTACGGCTACATTCCATAGGTTTATGTTCATCAATGCAAGTAAGATCTATGACATGTTTTACTGAATTGTGTTAATTATTCGTATTGCACTTGTCATTCTTGGATCCACATATTTGGCGTAAATTGATACTTTATATAGTTGAGGTTTATAAATGAAAATTAACATGTTCAGATTCAGAAATTCAAACGTTAACTTAATTGTTCATACTGCTTATGCTTAGAGAATCATATTTTTAATTGTTTAGTTTTAGGTTCAAATGGTTCAAATTATTAATTATTCTGTTTAATGTTCTGTACTTCTGTTTAGTCAAAAGTTTAATGTTCCATCTCATTTTTAAGTGTTGTTGATGTTCAGTTGTTCATATTGTTCTGTTTAGTCATTATTATCTCATTTTTACAGTGTTGTTTAATTGTTCTGTTTAATTTGCTATCTCACAACTAGCAAATTAAAGTTTCACCTTTCAAAATCAGAATAATCTACAAATTCAATCAGAATTAGGAGTCAAATGTATTTAAGTTGCAACACAAAAGGCATAAATAACTCGGTAAAAGAATTGGAATGCATAAATATGAAACTAAATACTGACAAAGATATGTTATTAAGGTAGAGAAATGAAGTAATTAATCCATTAGGGAAATAGATCCAGACAAGAGACCAATATGAAACTTACTTTCTTGTATTAGCAGACGTCCCTACTGATTTGAACCAACTCTTAATGACTTGCTTTGGCACTTGATTACTTGAACCAAGAATCAATATCTTAATAGTATGATCATTATAGCATGGGATCACGTAGGAAGTGTCATTTTTTTGTGAGAAGTGTGAGAAGTACTTTTAAACAGTTGATCACTTTTAATCAAAACCCTCCTATGAAATGCGGCTTAAAAGGGAATTGATATGGTGCATCTCGATGCATCTCATCCTAATGTTCGTCCATTTCTCATCGAACGGTTGATTACCACTTCTCACGTTTCTCACCAAATTTGGCACTTCTCACCGGAACCCAACTCTGATCATTATATTTTTAATTTTTATTACTTGTATTGTCGTTAGTTGTGTAATAGGGCCTCCAAAAAGATTGGAACGACCCTATAGATGAGGTAAAGAATTTTTTCAAGATTTATTGATTTTCTTGAATGTTATTTCTCACGACGTATTTCATCTTAATTGGGGGTATGTTATAGGCCATTTAATGACAACAATCATGGAACTTTTGTAGGTATGCTCCTGACAAGAAATTTCAATTGTTCAAGAAAATATGTCGTTTCATGGGTTATGGTGACACGGATATGCCGTTGGTTTCTTTTCAGTCGATATCTAAAGGTATATTGTTTTGATACAAAAATACAAATTGTTGAACTATAAGTAAATAAAGAAACTTCTAGTTATGTGTTGCTTCACGGTATCATGGTAAGTGTGGGAAACGAGGTGGTTATATGAAGGTAACTGTTTTAGTCCTAAGGTTATGGAACAGTTCTACAAGGTGGCACCGGTGAATCTTTGTTCTAATATTTCTGGTCAAATTCTTGCAAGCCTTGTCATTAGCCATCCAAAGGTTTCTAATAGTTCTGGAATCAATCAACAATTCAAGTATTAAGAGAGAGATTGAGTTACGGAAGCTATCCTCATATTAGATTTACACTTTGAAGTACAATTTGGATGTTTCTCTCTCTAAGGCCTAAGCCCCTTCTCTCTCTACATTATAGCTCTATATTCTAGTGCACCCATATAAATGAGCTCAAATACACATTATATAGCCAAGCCCAAGGCCCACTAAGCACTAAGCCTACGTCCATATACAACAACAAGGCCTTTTTTCACACTTTAGGACATTTTCGGTCCTAACGCATTCTTAGACAAGTCAGTCGTTGTTTTCATTGATGACATACTTGTTTATTCAAAGAATGAAGCCGACCACGAATGTCACCTTCGTGAAGTCTTACATGTTTGAGAAAGGAGAAATTGTACGCAAAATTTTCAAAGTGTGACTTTTGGTTAAAAGATGTACAATTTCTTGGCCATGTAATTACTTCGGAAGGAGTCAAAGTAGATCCGGCAAAGATAGAAGAGATGATGAATTGGGAGATACCAAAGAACACAATAGAGATACGGAGTTTCTTGGGTCTGGCAGGCTATTACCAGAGATTTATAAAGTATTTCCCTAAGATTGCTTCTGCCTTGACAATTATGACACGAAAGAATGTAAAGTTTGCATGGACTGAAAAGCAAGAATCGGCTTTTAGAACTTTACAAAAGAAGCTATGTGAAGCACCTGTTCTTGCATTACCGGAAGGAACAGAAGACTTGGTAGTATAAAGTGATGCGTCAAAGATAGGTCTAGGGTGTGTATTGATGCATAGTGGCAAAGTGATTGCTTACGCATCAAGACAACTCAAGGAGCATGAAAAGAATTATCCTACCCATGATTCAGAACTGGCAGCCGTAGTTTTTGCTTTGAAGTTATGGTGGCATTGTTTATATGGAACGAATTGCACTCTTTTCACTGATCATAAAAGCTTGAAGCATGTCTTTGATCAGAAAGAGCTGAATATGAGGCAGCGGAGTTGGTTAGAATTACTTAAGGATTATGATTGTGAATTGCATTACCATCCTGGTAAGGCAAATGTTGTGGCTGATGCCTTAAGTAGAAGAGAATACAGTGGATGTTTGAAAACGAATAACGCCAGGATTGATGTGACGTCGAGTCTGATTGAAAGAATCAAAGTGGCATAAGCGGAAGCATTATTAGCAGAAAATCTGAAAGAGGAAGTCATGGTTAAGCAATGTATTCAACTAACTGAAAATGGTCGTGGAGTCTGTGAAATCCCAATATCTAGCAATGTAATCACAATGATATGTAGAGAGAATCTAGAGAGAAATAGTCATTAATATATTGATCATGAGAGTACAAATGACATAATGCTTGAAAGTGTTTCTAGAGTTGTATCTAACTATTACATGACACACCTATTTATACCCCATACATACAAGGTATAAAGGCTAAGCAATACAGTATAGACTATTACAGTACATTGACTTTACAGAAAATCTTGAATACAATAATGCTCTAACAATCCCCCCCTTTGGATTCAAGATTTAACAAAAATATAGCAGCAGTCTTCATTACTTTATCTTCAAAACTTTAACACTAGCCGCTTTAAAACATTGAAGCTCTTACTATCTTCAAACACAGAATAATCTTCAATTTGCCCTTTGTAAAGTCAATCTTCTCAAACAAACACTCTATCAAATCATCTTCAAGTCTTGTACATGAAAATCAGATATTTGTAGCTTTATCAGTCTTTGAGGGTTCAAACTTTTCGTATCCAACATGGAATCACAAAAATACAAAACTTTTCGTATCAAGCAGCATGCGAGTTCTGGATTTCTCGTATCCTTCAGCATGCGAACTCTGGACTTATCGTATCCTTCAGCATGCGAACAGTGGCCTTCTCGTATCCTTCAGTATGCGAACTATGAGCTTCTCGTATCCTTCTTGATGAGAGAACTAAGCTTCTCAGGTTCTCGTATCCTTCTTGATGCGAGAACTAATCTTCTCGCATCCTTCTTGATGCGAGTTCTTTGAAGGTTACTGTTTATTTTGGACTTTGATGCGAAAACTTTGACTGAACTTTTAACTGAATTTCTGTATCTTCATTACTCTGACTTTGTACTCTTTGTGAACAACGAACTTTCTCGAACAATTTCAGAACATCTTCTTGACTTGAATTCATCATTTCTTCCCCTTAATCTGTCATTGACCAATCTCCCTTTTTCTTCAGGGTATTATTTCACCCATGTTCTTCAGTATATTATATCTCCCCCTTTTTTATTGAGCATCATGATCATCAAAACTCTATTCAACTTCAGCACGCTTTTTATACACCACAAGTAACATTCTCCTTTAGACAAAAGAATGTGGTAACCCTGAAACAACGGATGAATCAGTTCAAATGCCTGTAAGTAGCACGGAGCCACTTAGTACAACGGATGTACTTTGGAAAGGAGCTTTTTGATGTTCACTCCTCCAGGGCTTCCATTCAATCATCGAAAAACCATAAAGGAATTTATATGAACGTTAAGACAAGAAAACATATTCCTTGTGTGTACGTGCTTGTGTAGAAAGAATAAAGCAACATATGTTTGAATAATATAGGCTCAAATTGTTTAAACTGTTGAGACAACAACAATTTTCCACGGACTCAATGTGTATGAATGAAGAGCGAAGGTGGGGCAAACATCCTTCTTTTTCAATATCTAGACCTTCCGAGTGAAGATCAGATAGATTATATGTTGCGTCCCCAAGAAAAATGAAACATTCATTTGTTAAGAAAGAAATGAGTAGCTGGTGGGGTTAAATGCAAGAGTTGGCATGGGCTGACTGCCTGTTTCAATGATGGTCACTAAAGAATGTAAACCAATCAGTAATGTGGCTTCCCGGCTCAGAAAATGGATGGTGCAGAGTTCTATTATTCTTTTAACTCTGTTCTCACACCCACTTTCTATTTTTAATCCGCTCACTTCTACCCAAACTCTCGTTTTCATTTTACCTAAGCACAATGAGATACTCAACCGGATGAGATATCTCCCCCACTCTTTGATGTAGACCCCTCACCCCTCAATCACTCAAGGATAACTTCTTGGGTAGGAAACACTAGTTAACGTGAATCCATAGAAGTTCTGTATGCTCACACACTGATCCCATGAAATTGTCCTAAAATGATGTGTTGTTCAACAGTTTAGCTTGAACAACTAAACTTCAGCATTTGAATGACACTGTCATCAGAATGTATGCTCCTCAATAATATCATGAAATATTTGAGCATTTAAAGACGAAGAATTCTCAAAAACAAGAATAATGAATGAATGAAATGAATTCGAAAGACTTGTTTGAGAATCTGACAATGTATCAATCGGATCAAATATTATGAATAATGATCATAAAAGGATAGGGTATCAAAGAATTGAAATTTGTTTATATGAACAAATATAAACAATCTTTGAATGAAACGTTTAAGTTCTTACGCTGAATGAATGTATGATGCTCAACAAAACTTGAAATACAAACGGGAGTATTACCATCGAAAAATAGTTTCATTTTGAGACATGGTAATAACAAATTCAATATAAAGCTGAACCGGTGTGTATGAATACTTGAAAGTATATAGAAAAGATAATACACAAGTATTAATCTTTGGAAACACACGGTCAGAAATGATATCACAATAATCCGAGATTTCCATGAAAAACATTTAAAATCACACTTCAAAATTCGTAAAATCTGTTTGAGAATAGAGAAGTGGTTTGAACATTTAAAAAAAACATTTTTCATGTTTGAAAGTCGTTCTTCTTTCAAACAATCAGAGACTAAGGCCAGAAGATACGTACAGTCAGAAATATTTGAGCTCCCCCTCAAATTATGATAATGATTTAAAATCAGTTAAGCTCCCCCTTAACTTGTGCAAAAGATATTTATATGTATAAAATCTGCACAAAGAACAAGACTTGGATTAAAGTATCTGTTAGCTCCAATCTTTCTATTTGTAAAAGTAGTGAAAATAGTCTAAGTACAGAAGTAACCCACAGAGGCTCTGCCGAGTAGCCGAGTAACCGAGAAGACAGAAGTCTTCGACAGAGGCTCTGCCGGGTTAATCAAGAAGACCAAAGTGAAGAAACAACGAGACTCTTCTATGCGGACAAGGCCACAGAGCCTCTGTCATACTTGACAGAGCTTCTGTGGCAAAAAGAAGATCTAAGCAAAAGATCTTAACAAGGATGGACATGCTTCTTGCAATACCTACCATTCGAAGGTTCTAAAGATCAATCGTACAAAGGCGTGACCTGACAACTCCACGTGTCAAACTCTGATAGGTTTCCGCCTAAAGCTGAATACGGAGCATTTAATGAACGTTGTATCTACAACAGTTCCAGAATAGTGTTTTGTACCTTCCAGCTATTGTTACTGAACAGTGTATTTGTACCTTCAGTCCTTATTGTCCCCTTTAGGAGTAGTATAAATAGAAGGTTCATGTGAACTCTTCTAAAAAGCTTTTCACAACACACACACACCATTAAACTGCAGATTTCTTGTTAATCCTCTAAAGTTCTTGATGTTCTTATTATATATCAAATACAGTAATCTTTGAGAAGCATATGTTATTTACTCTTTTCTTTATTTGATATTGTGTGATCTTCTACCTTACATTATCTTTCAGTTCATAAATACGCTTCCGCACCATACAATCTGAACTAACTGAAAGTTAAGATCATTGTTTTAGCAAAACAGGAACCAACAATTGGTATCAGAGCAAACCTTGATTTTTAATATCAAGGGATCCACTCTAAAACTATGATCTTTGGTAGAAACATGGATTTTTAACTTATTCTTCATATTATTCAAACAGTTTCTGTTTTTCTGCCATCATCGATTCATTCGAACTTTGTTAAACTTATAGAATCTGTTATTCTGGTTAAAAACACCATTTTAGTGCTCAGCTTAAAGTTTTTAAGCTTAAAAACTTCATACGAAGCATCCACTTCATTCTCTGAAAAATCTGCTGTTAAAACCCTTTTTCTGGATAATTTATCTCTCTAAAAATGACAAATACAAACAACTTCCTCTCTACTGGTTCCTTAACCAAACCTCCAACTCTTCTTAGAGAAGAATACCCTCAATGGAAGATTCGAATGATTCACTTCTTTGAGGGTACTGACAAAGAATTGGTTTATTATATACGTAACCCTCCTTTCATTCCCATGATAAGTGTACCTCGTGTTCCTAGCACAGACGACACACCTGAAATTCCAGAACACACGAAACCAAAGACCCAAGAAAATTGGTCTGATTCTGATTGGGCTAAATACGAAGTTGCTCAGAAAACTAAGAGAATTCTGATCATGGCCATCCCAAATGACCTTTTCCAGTCCATGGATGCATATGAATCTGCACATGATCTATAGAAAGAACTAGAAAAACAACTAGAAGGAGGAGTCAAAACCCAAAAGAACCGCAGAGCTCAATACATAAATGAATACTATGCCTTTAAATCTCTGCCAACCGAATCTCTGCAAACTACGTATGATAGGTTCAACTCTCTAATAAACAAGTGCAAGAAGTTCGGCATCCACAGAACCTCTGAAGAAAACAACGCTATGTTCCTGAAGTCCCTAAATGAAGAATGGCTTCAGTTATCTATGTCTCAGCAAACAAATCAAGACTTAGATTCCTGGACCCTATCAGACCTCTATGGAACATTAGCAGCACAAGAGCCTCAGGTAGCACAAACAAAAGCCTAGATCATTGCACCTCTTGCATTGGTTGGAAAGACTATAGAGGTTAAAGAGAAACCAAAGAAAGAGGAAAAAAGGAGAAGAAGAAGAAAATCATGATGGTAGAAAGTGAAGAAGAAGAGGTAGCAGCAGAAGAAGAAACGACACTGGCCTCGATAGCTAAATCTTTAGCTCTCTTGACTAGGGAATTCAGCAGAGGATACCAGAAGAAATATGGTAATGATAGATATGAAAAAAAGAATCAAGAAAGAGAAGGGTCAAACGACAGAAGTGGTGACCGACATAGGTCCAGTGACAGAAATGACAGAGGAAATGACCGACATAGGTCGGAAAACAAAGCCGGCAACACCCCACAAATTCAAGAGTGTTACAAATGTGCTAAGCCAAGCCACTACGCAAATGAATGCCGGACAGAAAGAAGTGGTGACCGACAGAGGTCAGACGACAGAGCTGGAAACTCCACACAGAACCAAGGATGCTACAACTGTGGAAAGCCAGGTCACTTCGCCAACGAATGCAGGAGCAGGTCAAATCGCCCCTCAGAGGGATGCAACTTTCTACAAAAAGAAGGCTGAATACTATGCTCAGAAATCACTAATGGTGAACAAGGAAATCTGGGAGTCAGACACATCCTCTGACGAAGGCGAAATAAAGAATGCTCTATTCTGTGGCATGGCAGAAGTCAGCTCCGACTGCGACAGTGAGGTATCCACTTCTACATCTAACTCTAATACTGCAGAAAATGACTTGATTAAACTTAACATTGAATACACTGAAATGAAAAAGACTTGTGAAGATATTCAGAAAAAACTCACCTTCTATGAGAGAGATGCTAGACTTCTTACTCAAGAAAAAGCTAAAATCTTTAAAGAAAAAGAAGAAATTGAAATAGACTGGAACAAAAAGTTAAATCCGTTAAAAGAAAAGATTTTTGAACTTAATTCTTCCTTGAAAACAAAGTCTAAAGAACTAATGGACGTTGAGTGCGACATAATGAACATCCTAGCTCTTAAAAATTATTTTCAAAAGGAAAGAGAAGTCCTCTGTCAAGATTTACTCAGAAGAGATCTTCAAATTAAAAAAATTCAAGATGCTCAGAAGGTGTACGAAAAAATAAACACCCAAATAGGGAGACGGGGAATTGGCTTCTGTGATATAGATCATTATACCGGAACCAAAAGAAACAAGTCTCTGTCCTCTCTATTTCACATAGGAGATACAAGAAAACCTGGATTTCCAAATCTTCTCTTTGTAAGTAAAAGGCAAAAAGTCTTCGGGGAACCTCACAAGAGGAAACCTCTGAAGATGACAAATGTGTGGTTTGAAAACACAGATTTGTCACCTTCAATCTCTGTCAAAAGAGAATCCAAACCTAAGAGGTATCTGAAATCTCAAGATCAGATAGGAATCTTCAAGTTTGGTAAACCCGAGACTCAAACTCAAGTTGCATTTGTCTTCATGATGAGTTCTGAAAAGAAATTATCAGCAGAGGCACCTGAGTTCAAGCCAAAAATTACAGAAGAAAAACTTGTTATCTCTGAAGAAAACCTCTGTACATCTTCCAGCGATCAAGATCTCTTTGAATAAAACTTAACAGATACTTCTGTTAACTTAGAAGATAGTTCCTTAAAAAAGGAAGACAGTGAGTATGACACATGTTCTGAAAGTCCAGCCTCTGTCGAAAGAGAACCAAGTGACTCAACCTCTGTATATGAGGATGATTCATCCTCTGACGAATCAGAGACTGACTCTAAGTCAGAGATCGGACCTAGTGACACAGAGGTTTTTATACAAACCTCTGAAGTTCTTAACAGAACTATGCCTCCCAAGGAGAAAATCACTGGAATTCCTATCTGTCCAGACTTTTTGGATATGTGCATACAAGCCAAAACCTCTCTTGAGCTTGAAAATTTCAAACAACAGAAGTTAATGTCCACTCAAATTCCAACAAATTCAAACATTTTAAAACCCTCAAAACCTGTTAAAGAAAAACTAACATGGCAACATAAGGGTAAGTGGACTAAAATTAACAAATCTTTTTCTTATGTGACAGTGAAATCTACAGAAGTTCACCACAGAAGGGGAACACAGAAGGCCGCACTCAACAAAGGATTTTGCAAACAACGATCTACCCTACATAAACCTTCTTGTAATAGAATGTCTAATGTTAGGATAAATTGTAATGCTTATGTGCCCCCATTTGATGTATTCAATGAAAAGTTCAAGCAAATCTCTTCGCACATTCAATACTGTCATTGCTTTGATCTTATGTTTAAATTAAACCAACACTTCAAAAGTCCACACTGTCATCTTACTGTACCCAAAGAAAATGATAAATCCAAGGGTAAGAAGAAACAAAATGTTTCTTCAACAGAAGCTAAAATAAAGACCAAGAATGCTAAGGCAACTTGAAGACCCCTGACAAAACTGGACCCATGTGGATATGGGTACCTAAAACTCTCTAATTGTCTTGCAGAAGCAGTATGTGCCAATCTGGTATCTAGACTCCGGATGCTCAAGGCACATGACTGGCGACAGAGGTCTTCCATCCACATACAAAGAAAAGAACGACGGTGGATCTGTGACCGTTGGAGACAATAAAAAGGGGTACATCAAAGGATACAGAGTCATAAAGAAGGAAAGTATAACCGTATGCAAAGTTGCATATGTTGATGGCCTTAAACACAATCTTCTCAGTGTTAGTCAACTCTGCGATACGGGATTCGACGTAATGTTCAAAAGAAGCTTTTGCTTTCTACAGAGCGAGGACATAGGACTTGAACTTCTGCGAGCCGAAAGAAGAGGAGATCTATATCTCATGAACTTCAATGCAAAGAACAAGAAAGACAAATTATGCCTTGTTGCATGCAAAAGTGAAGAAGCCTGGTTATGGCACAACAGGTTCTGCCATTTAAACTTTCACACTCTTGATAAACTTGTAAAGCTTGATCTAGTCAAAAGTCTGCCAAATGTTAAGTTTAATAAAGATCACTTGTGCTCTGCCTGCGAAATGGGAAAACTCAAAAGAGCTTCTCATAATGGCAAAACTGATATATCTTGCACTAGACCTATGTACATGCTTCATGTCGACCTCTGCGGTCCAATCGCTACACAGATCCTAGGTGGCCAGAAATATATACTTGTTTTGATCGATGAATTCTCAAGATTTACATGGGTTGAATTTGTCAGAAAGAAATCAGATGTTCCAAACATACTGATAAATTTAATGAAAAGAATCCAAGTTCTGTATGAGTGTAGGATTCAAAAACTGAGAAGCGACAATGGCACAGAATTCAAAAACTCTGTCATTGAAACCAATCTCACAGAAGAAGGAATTTCACAGAACTTCTCTGCTGCACGCACCCCACAACAAAATGGCGTGGTCGAACGAAAGAATCGCACGCTTGTGGAAGCCGCCAGAACTATGCTAACCGCATGTGGATTACCAATGAATTTTTGGGCAGAAGCAGTATCAACCGCTTGCTATACCCAAAATCGATCAACCATCGTAAAGAGACACGTCAAAACACCATATCATTTGATCAACAAAAGACGACCAAACATCAAGTTCTTCCATGTATTTAGATGCAAGTGCTTCGTCTTAAATGATAGAGAAGCAAGAGGAAAGTTTGAAGTAAAGGCAGATGAAGGCAAGTTCATAGGATACTCTGCAACTTCCAAGGCCTACAGAGTTTATCTTCTGCGGTCTCGAACGATTGTAGAAAGCATAAATGTTTCTTTTGACGACACCTTCCAAAAGGCTTCTGAACAAATCAGTTCAGAACTCGGTCTAAAAGGGGAATCCTCTGGCATCTAAAAAACACGACAAAAAGACTTAAATCTTCTATTTCAAGAGATGTTCCATGAGGACATTGATCCCTCTGCCGGAGCCATCAGAGCCTCTGGAGAATCACCTTCTGCCAGCCAAAACGAAATAGGTATCTCTCTAACAGGTCCCTTAAACAATTCATCTTCCTTTGTAAATCTTACAGATGCAAATGTCGAGGGGGAGCCAACAGAAGATGATACAACAAGGAAAACAACCACATAAGCTACTGAAGAACCAACTCCAAAAACCACAGAGGAACCAATAACAGAAGAATAAGAAGACTCAGACTATACTTCCTCAGAGGAACAAACACCACCACTCATTCCAATCATTCCATAATCTGTAGGATCCAACACGAAAGCAAAATCACCGACAGAGGCCACACCAGATCAACAATTAGAAACCTCTGAAGAGCAACTTGATGAAATCGATGACCATCTCCCAAGAAAAACAAAGTGAACAAAGAGCCATCCTCCAAGTCTTATAATCGGCGAACCTTCTGAAAAGGTAAAAACAAGATCTGCCACTGCTAACTTTTGTTTCTTTACAAATTTTATTAGTGTGATGGAGCCAAAAAGGACCTCGGAAGCCCTTGATGACCCAAACTGGGTAGATGCTACGCAAGAAGAGCTTCTACAGTTTGAACGAAACAAAGTCTGGACTTTAGTTCCTCTGCCACGAGGAAAACAAGCCATAGGGACAAAATGGGTCTTCAGAAATAAGAAGGATGAAGATGGAGTGGTCATAAGAAACAAAGCAAGACTAGTGGCCAAAGGATATCGCCAAGACGAAGGCATAGATTACGATGAAACTTTTGCCCCTGTCGCACGGCTCGAAGCCATAAGAATCTTCTTAGCCTTCGCAGCCCACATAGGTTTTAAAGTATTTCAAATGGACATAAAATCTGCTTTTCTAAATGGAGAAATCCAAGAAGAAGTATACGTCCAACAGCCACCAGGGTTTGAAAGCTCTAAGTACCCAAAATACGTGTACTACCTCGACAAAGCTCTGTATGGACTGAAACAGGCTCCAAGAGCATGGTACGAAAGACTTTCTACCTTTCTTCTCGAAAATGGTTACGACAGAGGTACAACGGATACAACTTTGTTTTATAAACGAAAAAGTGATGAAATTATGCTTGTACAAATATATGTGGACGGCATAATTTTTGGGTCTACAAATTCAGAAGAGTGCAAAAAGTTTGAAAAACTCATGCAGAGTGAGTTGAAATGAGTATGATGGGAGAATCAACTTTCTTCCTCGGACTCCAAGTAAAACAATCATCAGAGGGAATTTTCATAAATCAAGCTAAATATGTCTCTGACATACTTTCAAAATACAGTCTCTCTGATGCCTCTGTAATGAGAACTCCAATGGCCACAGGAAATAAGTTAGACTCAGATCCAAAGGGCATACCTATAGAGTGCACGCTCTACAGAGGAATGATTGGGTCTCTGTTATACTTAACTGCAAGTAGACCTGACATAATGCATGCCACATGTCTCTGTGCAAGATATCAAGCTAACCCGAAGGAATCCCATTATAATGATGTAAAGAGGATCTTCAAATACCTCAAAGGGACCAAAAATCTTGGCCTCTGGTATCCGAAGAACTCTGGTTTTGGTCTTAAAGCTTATACATATTCAGATTATGGAGGATGCAAACTCGACAGAAAGAGTACCTCTGGGAGTTGTCAATTCCTAGGTGGTAAACTAGTCAGCTGGACCTCTAAGAAGCAGAACTGCGTATCCACATCTACAGCAGAAGCCAAATACGTTGCTGCTGCTAGTTGTTGCTCCCAGGTTCTGTGGATGAAGACTCAGCTTAAGGACTATGGTCACAACATATTCAAGATTCCCATCTTCTGTGACTCAAAGAGCGCCATAGCCATCTCTGCCAATCTAGTACAACACTAAAAAACAAAGCACATCGATATCCGTTACCACTTTCTGAAACACCATGTTGAATATGGGATAATCGAAATGCACTTCGTGTCTACAGAGTACCAGCTTGTAGACTTATTCACCAAGGCACTAGATGAGAAAAGATTTCTTTTCTTGGTGGGTAAGTTGGGAATGATAAACATGAGTTAAAACCTCTGTAAGTATAACTTAATCTTCTGTAAATATGTACATACATTGCTTTTATTATCTGGTTAATTTATTTCTGAATGTAAATTCTTAATCATCAAGTGTTCTGCACAAAAACAGAGCTTCTGTAAGATTGCTCAGAACCTCTGACAGTCTTGACAGAACCTCTAAGAAACTTGATCTATGTCCCATATTACTTATCAAATTTTGACCCAAGCATAGATCAAGGGGGAGCAGAAGGAGACCTTGAAATGATCTACAGAAGTTGATCATTCAAGGGGGAGCCAAAGACGAATTGTGATCAACCACGATCAATAGAGGTCAAGAATTTCGCCGAACAAAGGAATGTCAAAATGTGAGTATCTCATAAAAATCCTTTAAGAAAACAGTTTTCTAGGACACAAATTTCCAAATATGTCCTAGAAACTTTGCTTATGACATTCCAAAAAGAAAATAATCAAAACGATTGATGAGTCTCTCTTTATGAGAAATTTAAGGTTCCAGAGCCTCTGCTGGGCTCAACAGAGCTTCTGTAAGACAGATCCTCTATGACTACAAATTACATAAGAACTCGATCGATCGTCTTGAATGTCATACAGAAGGTCTCAAGTCAAAAGGGTTCATATACCACAGAACTTGTGCTAACAAATCAAGATATTTGATGTTTACACGTACGAAATCTTTTTAGAAAACAATTTTCTAGGACAAAAATTTCCAAAAATTTCCTAGAAACACTGCCAAAGACATTTCAAACTTCAAATGATAAAAAAGATGCATAAATTGTGAGTTATGAGAAATTTGAGGTCATAGAGCCTCTGCTGAGCTCAACAGAGGCTCTGCCAGAGAAAATCTCTGATCGTAAATTTAAACTCTTTTGATCAATTATGAATGTCTTCTCAAAAATACCTCTTTTGCACAAATGCACACTTTGAGATTCTCAAAATGTTGTTGGTCACAGAGCTCATTCCACCAAAGAAACTCTGTTGACCAACAAAGGCTTTTAAAAAGGAGTTACTCGCACAGAACCTTATCCAAAACAGTTTTCTAGGACACCAACTTCAAAATATGTCCTAAAAACAATTCTTAAAAAGATTAAAAACCTGGATGATCAAAAAGTTTAATAGATTTTGTGTTATGAGAAATTTCCTCTCATAGAGCTTCTGCTAGCTCTGACAGAGCTCCAAAACCTCTGTGAATGAAATTTCTTCTCTAAAATCTATCGATCCTCTCCAATGCTTTTCAAACATTTTTGGTAAAGGTGCAAGCAACAGAGGATTCGAAGAGAGTTTCAAACAACAGAGCTCTATCTCTACAGAGCTTCTGTCATTTTCAAACTTGGGGAAATTCTGCAACAGTAACGGCTATTTTACTGAGAGTGAAAAATATGTGGAGGAAAAGAAACACACGCGCCAAGCATTAATGGGCCACGCACGACGTCAAGTCGTGCTCTGACACTGCTGACGTGTCACATTTTCATTGGACGTACACGACACACGTTCTCCTGTAAAGTTGAACCCGCCGTTCACACTCAAGTACGGACCCCAAAAATTATTCACTTTCATATATTTACCTCTTCAGATTCTGCCCTTCACTATAAAACCCAAGTTACCACTCCTCATAAAACCTTTACGCACACTCATCTTCTTCTCCGGCGAACCATTGCAAAAACCTGCAAAATTCTTATCTTTATACAACAAATGGCCTCGTCTTCTCAAGCTATCTCCCCTGCACATTCACCGGCGAACTCCCCAGAAAACCCTGAACATTCAGAAAACCCTGAAATCGCCAGATACCTGGAACAACATAACTCCGGCGATGAAGCAGACTTTGCTCCGACAACCCATCTCCAAGACTTCCTTGCTCATGAACATTTTGCAAATGTTCTACCTTTAAAACCCAATAATCAATACCTTGTTCCCTCAAGAACTGCTTTTGGGAAAGCACATGCTATACTTGTCCATAACTTGAAACAACATATTCTCTACCCTCTTCTGTCCAAAACCGTGGACAAAATCCCTGCCAGATACATAAATCAACTCTGGCAAAGTTGCAGATTTGATCCAGAAGACCGACAGATCAAAGGCTACATCTCCAAACCCGATAAATTCGAACATCTTGAACTCAAGTTCAACAGAACGATGTTCTCTCTTGAGTTCAGCCTACCCACAAGAGGTCTTCTAGGATTAAAGACCTTTGCACAGGAACCTACAGATGAAGAGCTCTGCAGGTTTGTCGAAATGTTGTGGTACAACGTACCACTAAGAAAGAGAAATGACTTCCCCAGAGGCAGATTACCACCTCTGTGGAATACATTCTTTTCCATACCCAACAGATGCTTAACCGGAAAAGTGGGGAGTCCAGATCAATCCTCACACCAAATACTAGCCATCATGTACGGAGTCTACTACGACCTACCTCTAGACTTCGCCACTCTCGTGATGCAAGAAATAGTTAACACCATCGACAGAAAGAACAACTTCCAGCAGAAAAAGTCAAACACATCAGGAGCTCTACCTTCTCTGCAGTTTCAATGGATTCTAGGTGTTCTACTAGAGCCTCTACTCTTGCTTGAAAAATGGCCAATGGAAGGGCCAATAACAAAGATGTATGCTATGAACAAAAACTCCCCAACAGAACATGCTGATGGATACCCACACTGCAGACCTCTGCCAAAGAAACTTCTAGGATATGCTGGGGACGAAGAACTAGAACTAGAATACATACGCGATCATAGGACTCCAGAACCAAGTCCTATGACACCACCGCGTCTAGGAGTCCCCATAGGTATAGAAGTATTAGATAGGTTGACAGATGAAGAATAGGCAACTGCTTTTCAGAAGCATGAAGACAATTAAGCCAGATTCCATGCTCAGAGAAAATCCATCTTCTCTGCTTCAAAGAAACACAAACCCTCTGCCTCTTTTCCTCAAAAGAAAATTCACAAGAGGAAAACCATAGAGGGTACCTCTACAAGTGTCGCAGAAGGTCATTCCTCTCCTCCTCATGCCACAGAAGTTGGATCTTCTGCTCCTCCCTCTCCCCCAAAGCAAAAGAAGAATAGAAAATCCAAAGCCTCAGAAGAAGGGGCACATAAACCCAAGAGGAGAAAGAGCAAGAAGAAAACTGGGAAACATCTGTCTCCTATGCAACCAATAGCAGAGGAAGAAGTGGCAGAAGAAGTAGAGGAACAGGGAACAGAAGGAGTAGCAGATGAACAAACCCAAGAATCCCCTCTGCAATCCGCCAATCCCCTCAACTATGCAAATCACTGGGATTTCTCTGACTTCATCCAAAACCCATAATTCGCCCATACTCTAAACACTGCTGGATGGACTGCAGAACCCCTCTCCCATGGGTCCACAGAAGAACCTGACTTCAGAATCTCTTCTGACTTAGAAGATGATGACCAAACTCCTAGGGATCTTCAGGTTGAGACACCAGAAGTGCTACAGAACCCCTTCACCCAACCCGGATTTGATGCACAAAGGGCAAGTCCAAAGGAACAAATCGCTGCAGAAGACCATAACATGGACACCATGTTAGAAAATCCAACAGAAGAGGTGATTGAAACAAGGGAGACAAGGATAGAGGTCTCAGAGATAGATTCAGATGAAGAAGAAGCTGACCAAATACGAAAAGGTCTCTATCATCCACATGTCATGCAATTATACGGCTCTCGTCCAATGTACGACTTCTTAGTTACTGGGGCAGGAGATACAACAGAAGTTAGGGAAGAAGCACCAAGCCATAGGGTAGCGATTGAGACTGAAACTATAGATGGTGAAGTAGTGCTTGGATGCCTAACAGAGGGAGAAACAAGAAAAGATGCCTGGAGTAATAGAGGTACACAACCAAAACCAACTCCCAGTGCAACCCACACTTCTATTGCCACCAGTCTAGTGGCAGAGGGCAATATTGAAAAAGAGCAGCACGGCTCGACCCCAACCCAAATCATTCCGACAGAGGAAACTCTTACATCCTCTGTACCAATAATAACCGGGGAAACCATCATTCCAGGGAAATTCTCTCTAAAGGATTCCTCTTTAGTTCGTGATCTATTGCCCCAGATCACACCCGACATCCTTGCAGAGGAATTTGTTTCCTCTGCCACACGCACACAACTAGGTCCAAACATCTCTTCAGAGGAGATTAGAGTGCACAAAGACGGAGAGACTCTAGACAAGTCTCCGAGTCAACATAAGGATAATCTAGTACCCACCTCTGAAGTGGATCTAGACACTGTCATTCACAGAACTTCTGTAGAGTCTGAAGCACTAGATGCTTCTGCTCGAGGATCAGAAGGAAATCCTTTCGCCCCCAACATCCAAACAAGGGCAAAAGACGGTGTCTCAGGAACAGAGACTCACTCTAGGGACGAATGTGTTCCCCCAGAGGTTACAACAAGTTCACATGTATCAAGGGATGAGTTCCAAACCCTTGTCACCTCTGTGAACCAAACCATGAAAGAGTTGCAAAGCTCTTTCAAATATTTTGCAGATACTACATCCAGGGCAATCCTTGATTTGAACACCAAAATGGACACCTTGTCCACAGAGGTGCAAAACGCCATAACCCACATGAAGTCCTCTGCAATACACACTGCTACTACCACTGCCACCTCTGCAGCAGCTGAATTCGGAAAAGCCTCCACCACTGCCTTCAAAGACTTTGTCAAGCACTTTCTTCTGCAACTAAAAGTCCAATCTTCAAAATCTAAGGGTCTTACACCTGAAGACCTAAAAAAGGCCTTAGAAGAAGTTCAAGAGCAAACTACAAGAAACACTCAAGCCATGAAGCCTTCTGACTACATGACAAGAGCTCATGTGACAGAACTCGGCCAATGTATACTTGATCAGATGATCGAATTCATCAAAGCTTTCACCGTTTCCAACGCACATTATGTCAAAGAGTTTCAAGCTAGTGTCGGCAAAATGCGCTTCAACACAGAAGCAGAGGTTGAAACACTGCTCGGCCTCTGTGATGACTTGTGTGCAAAAATGATTGCGGTATGGGCTGTTCCACCAAAGAAACCAGATACAACATGCAGGGCAGAGGGTACAACAAATAAACATCAGGATGACTCTGATGATGACCATCATGGTCCATCAGATCATCCTGAGGGGGAGAATCGAGGGGAGAAACAAAGTGAAAAAGCTGCGAGCAGAGGTCTACCAGCTCCACCAATTGTCGCAGAACCCATCAACCAAGCACCCCCATCTCAAACCCAACTAAGAACACAACTGTCCACAGAGGCAACACCCACCAATGTGGAAATAATCTCTGAAGAAACCCAAATACAAGAAATAATCCATGTTCAAAAACAGAAGACCACAGAGGCAACACCCACCTCTGTGGAAACTCCTTCTGTATTTGGAAAAGATGTCCAAAACCAAGAAGAGGTCCACCTTCTGACATCCTCCGAAGACGAACTACCTTCCCCAACACCCAAAACCAACCCAAAAACCAAAACCATTGCTCACAAAAGAAATTATCTGAGCAAAACACATCAAACCTCTCCAACAGAACCCAAACCCAAATCACCAATCAAGCCCTCAGAAACTCAAGTGACAAAACCAACAGAGGCAATCCCCAAACCAACAGAAACATCAACAACAAAGCCCTCTGAGACTCAAGAGTCCAATCCTACAGAGGCAACCCCATCTCAACAAGCAGAACAGCCGAAGGCAAAAGACAAGGGAAAAGGAATTATGACAGAGGAACCGCAGAAGAAAAAGCCCAAGCATCAACCTTCAACAGAAAAACTGATGAAGAGATCTTTCGATGCGTATAAGACACCAAAGCCTGAAGAAGAAGACTGGGCTTTCGGCACTAAACCTCTGTCAGATATTCCTGTTCTGGATCCAAAGACAAAACCGTCAGAGCATCGATGGCATAAGTCAAGAACCAAATGGATGCTATGCGCAGAACCTTACCTCAACCACCACCACCACAAATGGAAGAAGTGGTATATAGGTACTTATACAGTAGAATGGGCATAATGGATCAATCAGAACCAACCATTCAAGACCCTGAATTCCGTGCTGACCTCGAAAATCTCTTCACCAGAACAAAACCCAAGCCTAAACACGAAGTCTTCTCAACATCCAAGATCGTCAAAGTCCTATATTGTAAGTTCTCAAAAACCAGAAGCTGGCCTAGACTCTCTTACAACATCTACAAGGTCAAAAGAGGGGACATATCAGAGAACCAATTTGCAGATGCAGATCTTAGGAATCTCAATCCTTATGATCTACCTGAACTTCTGGAATGGACGAAAGAGAACTTCACAACCGACGAAGTTCGCAGAGCCTATAGGGTGATAAGAAAGGCCATACGCGAAAAGCTTCTGCTATACAGCATGGTAGACTTTCAATTGGCTCGAGATCTTGGAGTAAAGAACTTAACCGTTCAACCACCAGAAGACTAATTCCCTCCCTTTGCTACACCAAACTCAATCATCACAAATCAAAGGGTCGGGTTAGTATTTCTAGATCCTTCTGGTAAATCAAAGTTGTTCATAGAGATGGACAGTCAGAAGTACGCAACAAGTACTTTGACAGAGTTTAGAACTATCCTAGTGGAGCACAGAGGATCAAAGCTCATGAATCAAAGTCTTGCCGACAGACTGATAGAGGTTATCGATGCAACAATCAACTTCCGAAATCTCTGCATCAGCTTCTATCACGAGCTCAGACAAGAAGGACTCGACCGCAGAAATTTCAATGACTTCAAGAATGCCAACATGTGAGTCAGTCAAAAAGATCTCTGTAATATTTTCTTTCAATACAATCAAATGTAATTGCCTCTGGCAAAATCGAATATGAAAAGAAAATATTCTTGTACTTAGAAAATACTTGCACTTTCAAATTTTTAATTTTCACTACTTAGGGGGAGATTGTTAGCTCCAATCTTTCTGTTTGTAAAAGTAGTGAAAATAGTCTGAGTACAGAAGTAACCCACAGAGGCTCTGCTGAGTAGCCGAGTAACCGAGATGACAAAAGTCTTCGACAGAGGCTCTGTCGGGTTAATCAAGAAGACCGAAGTGAAGAAACAACGAGACTCTTCTATGCGGACAAAGCCACAGAGCCTCTGTCATACTTGACAGAGCTTCTGTGGAAAAAAGAAGATCTAAGCAAAAGATCTTAACAAGGACGGACATGCTTCTTACAATACCTACCATTCGAAGGTTCTAAAGACCAATCGTACAAAGGCGTGACCTAACAACTCCACGTATTAAACTCTGATAGGTTTCCGCCTAAAGCTGAATACAGAGCATTTAATGAACGTTGTATCTACAACAGTTCCAGAATAGTGTTTTGTACCTTCCAACGACTGTTTCTGAACAGTGTCTTTGTACCTTCAGTCCTTATTGTCCCCTTTAGGAGTAGTATAAATACAAGGTTCATGTGAACTCTTCTAAAAAGCTTTTCACAACACACACACCATTAAACTGCAGATTTCTTGTTAATCCTCTAAAGTTCTTGGTGTTCTTATTATATATCAAATACAGTAATCTTTGAGAAGCATATGTTATTTACCCTTTTCTTTATTTGATATTGTGTGATCTTCTACCTTACATTATCTTTCAGTTCATAAATACGCTTCCGCACCATACATTCTGAACTAACTGAAAGTTAAGATCATTGTTTTAGCAAAACAGGAACCAACAATTGGTATCAGAGCAAACCTTGATTTTTAATATCAAGGGATCCACTCTAAAACTATGATCTTTGGTAGAAACATGGATTTTTAACTTATTCTTCATATTATTCAAACAATTTCTGTTTTTCTGCCATCCTCGATTCATTCGAACTTTGGTAAACTTATAGAATCTGTTATTCTGGTTAAAAACATCATTTTAGTGCTCAGCTTAAAGTTAAGATCATTGTTTTAGCAAAACATGAACCAACAGTATCCTTAATCATTAAAACGAGTTCTGAATTACCAGGATTGAAGTAAATTCAGAAGTCATAGTCGTTGAAGAACGAGTCCTGATCTGATATGATCAGAAGTCAAAAACTTTGAAGTACGGGTCCTAAACTGATATATTTAGAAGCCAAAAGCTCTTTGCTCCCCCTTAATGGTACATATACTCTTCAAAAACTTTCACCGCTTCTCTTCTGTTTCAAGTCATGTGTGTGGTATATATTTCCAAATCAGCACAACACATGAAAAACCTACAAAACATATTAAGCAGATTTTGGTACCCAACGGCACTTGGGTCCTAGTGTGTTAGTTGTAGATTTCTTAGAAGAAATACTGTAAGTACCGTACCAATAAGAAGTATAGTCTTTATGCACAAAATCATTTGATCCACAGTAAGAACAACAAATTTTCTTATGTGCCAACCTAATCAGATGATTTGCGGAATGAATATCATTAGGTTTAGCAGAAGATTTACCTTTCGGTGCATTGTTCTTTTTAGCATTTGATGTGGAGGCAGATGATTTTGGCACTGCTTTCTTTGGAATTGTTGTGCCTTTGACTCTCCATTCCATCTTCACCTTCTTGAAGACTGGAACTTCTTTTGAATTGGAAGTATTAACTTTAGGCACATTTGGTTTGTTATCTGATTTATCAAACAGAGGATTATAGAAAAGGTTAGTTGAACGAATCTGATCTTTAAAGAAATCAGTTGATCTATTAATTTGTTTAGAAGGAATGTTTTTAAAACTTGAACTTGAAGCAGTTTAAAAAGAGCATTCAGAATAATTTGAATTAACAAATGGAGTCTGAAAGATAGTTTCAGGACTGACCTGCTTTGAAACATCAATTTTAAAAATGATGTCTTCAAGTTCTTTGACTTTGTTTATCAAAACATTTTTCTCTTTAAAAATTAGATCAAATTTCTTTTGGAGATCAGATTTGATCATTTGATCCTTCATAATGTCAGCTGATAAACCAGATAATCTTTTGGTAAGATTAAGAATCGCATCTTCAAAATATTTGCGTTCTGATTCAAAATCTTTTTCCAAAAACTTTCTTTTATCAGTAATCTCTTTGAAAGTTTCCATATTTTTCTTTTTAAGGGTTTTATTTTCCTTTTCAAAGAGATTTTTCTTTTCCGTGAAATATTTTCTTTCCTTTTCCAAAACATTTTCAAATTCATAGATCTTTACGGAAAGCTCAGAACTTTTAATCTCAAAAGATTTGCGTTCAGTTTCAAAAGCAGCTCTTTCTTTTTCGAGCTTTTGTTTTTCTAAAAATAAAACTTTTTCAAAATATGAGATTTGTTTCAAAAGTTTTATGTATTTCAGTTCAATTGCTTTCTTTTCTTCAAGAACTTTCTTTGAAGAAGGTGACACTCTTTCACGTTCAAAAAGCTTCTTCTTCAATTTAACGTTTTCACTTTCCAACGTTGTTCCTTTTTCTTGAACTCTTTTTATTTGATCTTGTAAATAAGAGTTCCCCTTCTCACTCTCCTTCTCTCTACTCTTCATATCAACATTTTCACTTTGAAGAGTTGTTACTTTCTCTTGAAGTTTCTCGATTTGTTCGTGCAGTCTTGAGCTGTCTTTCTTTGTTTCAAGACCTGCAATATAAACTTCAAGATCAGTAATTCTTTTAGTAAGTTTAGTATTTTGTTCTTTTAAAATAGATTTTTCATTTGAAGAAGAAATGTCAGAATTTTGTTTCTTTAGAACAACATTTTCTTCTTCCAATGCCTTTTATATTTTCTTGATGAGTTGAGATGTCAAGTGTCTTGTTCTTCTCTTCAAGAACTACAATCTTGCCAATCAAATATTCCAGCTCGGATTCAAGAGAAGAAAATTTATCTTCCAATTTAGCGTTCTCAGACTTGAGCTTTATGTTTAGAATTGCCTCTTCATCAGAATATCTCATGTATTTAGAAACCAAACAGTCAAGTCGCTTCATCTCATCTTTGGCTTCAAGAAGAGTCCATTTTCTCTTTTTTTCATATGGATTATACATCTTTGTAACACACTGATCTGATCTGACAAACTTTTCATAACAGCTTATACTTGAAAAAAATTCCTTGATTTTTGAACTTCTCGCAACACACTGATCTGACAAACTTTTCATAACAGCTTATGGTGAACAGTAACAATTCGCAATGGTCAGGATGCGAATTCTTAGAAACTCGCAACAGTCTCTATGAACAGTAACAACTCGCATTGGTCAAGATGCGAATTCTACACTTCTCGCAACCTTCTGAATGTGAGTTCCACACTTCACGCAAATTCTGAACTTGTACGAATTTCCAACTACTAGCAATACTAAGGATGCGAATTCTAATACTTTTCGCAACAAACTGAATACAAATTCTTTACTTCTTGCAATTAACAGGATGCGAATTCTAAACTCTACCAACAATTCGCAATCAACAGAATACGAATACTACAACAAGATACTTAGTTCAATGCGAATTCTTCAAAGTTCGCAACAAGAACGATGCGAATTCTTCAATGCATATTCTTTGGATCTTGCGAGTTCTTCAGTTTGAATCTTGCGAGTTCTTCAGTTTCTTGCGAGTTCTTCAGTTTCTTGCGAGTTCTTTACCGAAATTCAAACCTTTTCAATTAAATTCTTCAAATCTTAACCAAATACTGTGAAACTTTGCAGGATCATTCGAAAATGCTTTTCGAACACTTTTGTAGTTGATCACTTTCACCAATTCTTCCAGGAAATAACAAATTCGATCAAGAAACAGAATTATCAACTTTTTCGAACAATCAGTGACAAATCTCCAAAATTTGTGTTTTGTAGCCAAAATTAGGTCTTGAATCCTGAATTAATGATGTTCAGGATCAAAAACCGAGTAAGATGAACACAAATTTCGATCATATTGATCAAAAAATGAAGATTTTGTAAAAATTCCGATGAACAGTTATCGAAGTTGGATGCGAGTTCTTCACAAAAACACCAAATTCTTTAAAAATCCATGCTAAATCTGATTGAATCTTCTGTTTAGCTCAGATACCAAATGTGAAATCCCAATATCTAGCAATGTAATCATAATGATATGTAGAGAGAATCTAGAGAGAAATAGTCATTCACATATTGATCATGAGAGTATAAATGACATAATGCTTGAAAGTGTTTCTAAAGTTGTATCTAACTATTACATGACTCGCCTATTTATACCCCATACATACAAGGTATAAAGGCTAAGCAATACAGTATAGACTATTACATTACATTGACTTTACCGTAAATCTTGAATACAATAATGCTCTAACAGAGTCAAACCGTTACATGGCCGCATTTGGGTGCCAAAGATTGGGGGAAACCGAGAGTTACTTCTTGAAGACGCTCACAAGTCCAAATATTCTATACATCCTGGAAGTACCAAGAAGTATAAAGATTTGAAACTACACTATTGGTGGCCATCTATGAAGCTAGATGTGGCACAATGTGTCACGTATTCATTGGTAAAGGCCGAACATCAACGACCTTATGGGAGTGTACAATCTTTAGACATTCTTAAATTTAAATGGGGTAATATTACCGTGGACTTTGTGACTAAGTTGCCAAAGACGTTGAAGGGTAACGATACTATTTGGGTAATCGTGGATCGCTTAACAAAAAGTGCTCATTTCTTATCAATGAAAGAAGCTTCACCGATTGATAAACTAGCCAAGTTATATGTTGATGAAGTGGTGTCAAGACATAGTATATGTTAGCTTCAATCTTCCTAATCATAGAAGTATTTAGAAGTAGTGAAAAATAGGCTAAGTGAAGAGAGCCTCTTACAGAGGCTCTGCCGAACTTACCGAGAGATCAAGGTCGAGAAGCTACAGAAGCTAAAGAGGCGTCCTACAGAAGCTCGGTCATACGCGCAAAGAAGACCAAAGACTCGGAATTCGGTGAAGACTGCTCTACAAAGGATCAGACCGCAGAACCTCTGTAACACTTTACAGAGCCTCTGTGGTCCTCTCTAATGACTTGAAGATATTTATAATATCTTGCTACTGTTACTGGACATGTTCATCAACTTGCATGGTAGCATGCCCTGTCCATCTTCAACGTGTCAAAATCTGATTGGATTCAATAGGGCTTAGTACATAATAGACGTCTGCTGCATTAAATGCAATACAGCACGTCCAACTATTCATGCCATCCGTCCAACTATTCATACCGTCCATTCTGAATAGTACCTTATGCTTTATGGTCCCCTTAGAGTAGTATATAAGGAAGACTCATGTTGAGTTCTTCAATATCGAGAATCAAGAGATAAAAACATCAAGAACACATAACTTATATACTTTGAGAGTCATATCTGTTTTAAAGCTTTGCTTACTCACTGTTCTTAAATATGTTCTTGATATATATATTCAGTAAACTTTGAGATATTATTTCCAGTTCACTGTTTATTTATATTGTGTTCTAAATCTATCAAACATATCTGTTAGTTCTTCAAATACGCTTCCGCATCAAACATAAACTCGAACTAATAGATCTGACAATCTTGTATAAGCAAAACAGGAACCAACAATTGGTATCAGAGCCTACCTTGATTTTCAATATCAAGTGATCCTCTTTGTTACAAGATTGGTGATAGACATCATTCCTTTTTAACCTATTCCTCATTTCCAGGTTAAACCTCCATTAAAGTTTATTCTGGGAACTGTTCAAACCCAGAAAAACTTTCCAGATCATCAGACTCATACTCTTTAGTCATACTATCTTTTCAGAACTTTTACAATGACAAATACAAATAGCTTCTTCACTGCTGGTTCACTCACCAAGCCTCCAACTCTCCTTCGAGATGAGTATCCTCAATGGAAAATAAGAATGGTCCATTTCTTTGAGGGTACTGAAAAAAATGTAGTACAATATCTTTACAACCTTCCTCATGTTCCCATGATAGTAGTACCACGAGTACCAGCTACTGCTGAATCTCCTGAAATCCCTGAACATCCAAAACCGAAGCCAAAAGAAGAATGGTCAAATGAAGATAAGGCAGAAGATGAAGTCGCACAGAAAACAAAAAGAATCTTGATAATGGCTATCCCCAACGAACTTTTTCAATCCTTAGATGCATGCGAAACTGCGCACGAACTTTGGAAAGAATTAGAAAGACAGTTGGAAGGGGGTGCTAAAACACAGAAGAACCGAAGGGCACAGTACATAAATGAATATCATGCATTCAGAGCCTCTGCAACAGAATCTCTGCAAACGACGCACGACAGGTTCAACTCTCTCATAAACAAATGTCAAAAGTCTGGCATTCACAGAACCTCAGAAGAAAATAATGTCATGTTTCTAAAAAGCCTGAACGATGAATGGCTCCAGCTGTTTATGTCCTTGCAAACAAACCAAGATCTAGACTCCTGGACTCTCTCTGATCTCTATGGAACACTAGCCGCACAAGAACCTCAAATAACACAGGCTAAAACACTAACCATTGCACCATATGCATTGGTTAGTAAATCTACAGAGGCTACAAAGAGACTAAGAAATGAGAAAGCAACAGAGGAAAAGAAAAAGGAAAAGAAGAAGATAGTGATGATTGATAGCGAAGAAGACGAGCTGATAGAAGAAGAAATAACACTTGTGTCATTAGCTAAATCCTTAGCTCTATTGAGAAGAGAGTTCAGAGGTTCAAGAAATGATCGATATGGCAGAGACAATCAAAGTGACAGAAGAGATAACGGAAGAAGAGAAGAATCAAGTGACCGACAGAGGGCAGATGATAGAAGTGACCGACAGAGGTCAAGCGACAGAAACTGCAGAAGTAGTGACCGACAGAGGACAGATGACAAGATGAGCCACATACAACAAGAATGCTACAAATGTGGCAAGCCTGGTCATTACGCAAACGAATGCCGATCGGAGAAAAGTGGAGACCGACAAAAGTCCGACGATCATACTGGAAACACTTCCCAAGGCTGTTTCAACTGCGGGAAGCCAGGCCATTTCGCTAATGAGTGCAGAAGCAGATCAAATCGCCCACAGAAGGACTCAGCTTTTTACAAAAAGAAGGCTGCGTACTATGCACAAAAATCCCTAATGGCGAACAAAGGGCATTCTGAGGTGAACAAAGAGGACTTCGAGTCAGACTCTACCTCTGATGAAGAATACACAACCAATGCGCTATTCTGTGGCATGGCAGAAATCGACTCCGACACTGACACTGAGGTATCCACTTCAAACTCTACCTCTTGTACTAATTCTGTAGATGATGATTCACTTAAACTTATTGAACTAATTTAACTAAAAGAATTAAATGAAGGCATTCAGAAAAGACTCACCTTTAATGAGAGAGAAGTACGGCTTCTCACTCAAGAAAAAACCAAAATTTTTGAAGAAAGGAGAGAATAGAAAAGAACTGGAACAAAAATCTAGATCCTTTAAAAAAACAAATTTCTGAATTAACCTCTGAGTTAAAAATCAAAACAAAAGAACTTTCAGTTTCCAGGAGTGAAACTACTAACATAAGAGCTCTCAAGGAATACTTTCAAAGAGAGAGAGAGAGGTACTTTGGCAAGATCTACTCAGAAGAGAAGTTTTACTCAAAAACTATAAAGATGCACAGAAGGTTTATGAAAAAGTAAACTTATAAATAGGAAGACGAGGTATAGGGTACGATGATATTACCCTAGGTGTTGAAGGCAAAAGAATTAAACCTCTGTCTTCTCTGTTTGTGTTGGGAAAAACAAACAAACCAGATTTTCCAAACTTACTCTCTGTAAGTAAAAGGGCTAAAATCTCTGTGGAACCTCACTTGAGGAAACAGACGAAGATGATCAATGTGTGGTTTGAAAACATAGATTCATCATCTTCAACCACTGTCAATAGAGGAATCAAACCAAAGAAATATCTGAAAACACAAGATCAGATTGGTATCTTTAAGTTTGGTAAACCAGAGACTCAAGCGCAGGTTGCTTTTGTCTGTATGATAAATGTTGAAAAAAAATTATCAGCAGAAGCTCCTGAGTTTACACCCACTTTTTCAGAAGAAAAACTTATAGAAACAATTGAAAAGGAAATTGTGGAAGTATGGAAAACAAGCATTTTAGAAAACTTATGTACTTCTTCTGTAGATAAACTTCTCGCTGAAGAGATCTTATCAGAAACCTCTGCCGTCTATGAAAATTATTTTACAGAGGAAGAAAGCTCGAATGATACATGCTCGGAAACTCCATCCTCTATCGAAAGAAATGAATCAACCTCTGTATATGAGGACGATTCATCTTCTGACGACTCAGAGACTGATGTTTCATCAAAGATAGTTCACTATGACACAGAGGATGTTAAATTCTCCTCTGAAGTTCTTAACAGAACTATTTCTCCAAAAGAGAAAATCACAGAGATACCTATCTGCCCAGATTTTCTGAACATGTATTTAAAAGTCAAAACCTCTGTTGAGCTTGATATGTTAGAAAAGACCTCTGTAGATCCTAAAAGTTCAAAATTTTCAAAACCTTTAAGGCGAATTAACGAAAATTCCACTTGGCAACAAAAGGGAACATGGCCTAAAGTTAGCAAATCTTTTTCCTCTGTGACAGTGAAGAAAGATGTTCACCACAGAAGAGACTCACAGAAGGCAAGAACTAAACAAAGCGTTTGCAATCAACATTCTAGTACTCATAGATCTTCTTGTAATAGGAAATCTTATGTTACGAAAGAATGTAATGCCTCCGTGGCTCAGTTCAATAAATTCAATGAAAAGTTCAAGCAAATCACGTCTCATATTCAATACTGTCATTGCTTTGATCTTATGTTCAAATTAAATAATCACTTCTTAAGTCCAGATTGCTTTCTCTTCACTAAAATTAAAATTCCAAAGTCAGAACCTAGAAAGAAACAATCTGATTCTTCTACAAAAGATAAAATGTATTTCAAGAATGCTAAGGCAAACTTGAAAAATTCTAACAATATTGGACCCGTGTGGATATGGGTACCTAAGTCTCTGTGATTATTTGTATAGAAACAATTTGTGCCAATTTGGTATCTTGACTCCGGATGCTCAAGGCACATGACTGGCGACAGAAGTCTACTATCCACATACAAAGAAACACACGATGGTGGATCTGTAACTTTTGGAGACAACAAGAAGGGACACATCAAAGGCTATGGAGTCATAAGAAGGAAAACGTCTCTGTATACAAAGTTGCATATGTGAATGGCCTTAAACACAACCTACTCAGTGTAAGTCAACTCTGTGATACAGGATTTGATGTCTTATTCAAAAGAACTTTCTGCTCTCGGCAAAGTGACGACACGGGAATGGAACTTCTGCGAGTTGAAAGAAGAGGTGATCTATATCTAATGAATTTCAGTTCCAAGAACAAGGACAAAGTTTTCCTTGTAGCCTGCAAAAGTGAGGAAGCCTGGTTATGGCATAACAGGTTCTGTCACTTGAATTTTCACACCTTGGATAAACTGGTCAAACTTGATCTAGTTAAAGGTTTGCCTAATGTTAAATTTAATAAGGATCACTTATGTTCTGCCTGTGAAATGGGAAAACTCAGAAGAGCTTCCCAAAGAGGCAAAACAGATGTGTCTTGCACAAGACCTCTGTACATGCTTCATGTTGACCTCTGCGGTCCCATTGCCATACAGAGCCTAGGTGGCAAGAAATACATACTTGTCTTAATTGATGAGTATTCGCGTTTCTCATGGGTTGAATTTGTTCGAAAGAAATCAGATGTTCCAATCATCTTGATAAATCTAATGAAAAGAATCCAAGTTCTTTATGAATGCAGAATGAAAGTGCAGGATCTATTCTTACAATCAATATAGAAAGAAGTAATTGAGAAATTGTATGATCAAGCCCAATTGTATTCAATGATGCACAGAATTACAGATCTAAGAGAGAGATAACCTCAAAGATTACAAGGAATGAATACAAGTAATATGGGAAAATCAATCAGTTAGCAACGTAGTGCTAACCAGTCTATTTATACTGTAACGGATATATTAAAGCTACAGTACAAATAAGAAAGACTAATAAGAACAAAACACGTGTCCTAATTAGTTTACACATTACTAAGTAACGAAACTCGTCATAAGTTCTGAACAGGTAGTTCAGAACTTCTGAACATTCTTCTGATCACGCTTCTCAGAACTTCTGACTTCTCTTTCTCAGATCTCTGACTCTTCTTCTCAGAACTTCTGACTCTTCTTCTCAGAACTTCTGAACCTTCTTATCAGATCTTCAACACTTGGTTTATTGACAAAACTTCAGATCTAACAATCTCCCCCTTTTTGTCAAATAAACTTAAACTTTGCATCATCTAATTCTTTCAGAGCAGGAACAATTTTCTGAAGTAGCACATTCCTCAGATTAAGCCTCTTATCAATCTTGTCAATAATTTCTTGAATAACTTCAACTTGCTGATTTATTGCTTCTTGAGTTATGTTTGCTTCCTTTACTTTCAGCATCTTTTTCTCCAAATTGTGCTTTATGATCCTTAAAGTTCCAGAACAATATTTTGCAGTTTCCTTTGCTCTGAAGAAGATCTTTCCACTTTTGTTCTTCAAAAATACTCCCAGATCTGGATACTTGTGAACACTTCCAGTCTTTAACACCTTTTTCTGCTCATGATCTGTATTGGGATTTGCCAGATAAACACATGACTTTTGCAAATACAGAGCTATTTGGAAATCTGTATAGCAATGCCACCTTAAGATATAGAACATGGCCTCAATCACCACACTTCTTGCCTTCCTTTCATTTCTGTCTTTACTTGACTCTTTAAAACATAGAAAGCTGTGTAATCTGTAGAAGTCAACCACTGACAGTTTCTCAAAATCTGCATCAGTAAAATAATAAACCTTGCCATCTTCTCTCAAAACTTCAAAGGATAAGTACTCCATCTTTCTGAATTTCTTAACCTTCAATTCTCTGATTCCAGTGATTAGAAAATCTGAGTAAACGGCTTGCTTTGTTTTGCCAAGACATCTTGATTTTTCAGCCAACCAGATCTGAGTCTCCTTAGACCTATCATAATACACATCCAAGAATTGTACTTCTTTTGGTTTGAAAAACTCAGGCAGATCAAATTCAAGAAAGTATCCATTCAGATCAATGAATATTTCATCTTCTTTGGGTTCAGACTGTTCAGCTTGGTCAATATTAGTTATCTGCACATTCTGAGGTGTTGTGTCCTGAACTTCTTCAACTTCATCTGACAAAATTTCATTCACTTCATACTCAGCAGGGAACACAAAATCACTGTGTAACATCTTCTTGGGATTAACTTCAGATAGCAACCATTCACCACAACTTCTGATCTTTCTTCTGAGATTCAACCTTCTATTCATAGAGTTTACACACCTTTTCTTTAAGTTCTCTCTTTCAGTTTTAGCACTTACTTCCATTTCAATCAGTAACCAACTCAGAGTTGCATCACTATATTTTACCAGTTCTTTCAGTTTGAACATTTCAAGTCTCTCTTGAACTTTATATGCAAACCCTTCAGATTCCATTCCTTCATTTACGAATCCTTTTGTACACACATCAAATCCTGCAATATTTGTTGGAGACCTCAGATTGCACTTCTCTTTTCTTCCTTCAATGGCTAGTTGAAAATCATATAAGTACATGTTTCTGACATAGATACCCAGAAGTCTTCTGCATTCAATTTCCATCAAGGCTTCTTCAGTACCAGAGAAAAATTTGACTAGAAAGATCTGATCATCAAGTGTTAGTCTGTGGAAATCAAAACTGGACATGGCAACTTTTGTATTTTTCTCTTTCAATACTTCCATTCTAACAAACATTAAACCACTGAATTCTTCTTCTTGAAACATTAGAACTTTCTCAATTCTTTTCTGAATATGCAGTCTTGAGTCAGGAATTCTGAATCTGTTTGAAGCTTCTGTGTAAATCATCTGAGCTCTTTCATCCATGAAACCATCCACATTACTTTCTAAAAACTCATATTCTCCTTCTGAGTGGTAGAGGTTTTCATACATTTCCTCAGGAAAAATATCATCATGAAATTTTCTGGCCAAAGGTACATCACTTAGTTCCAGGATGAAATCACATATGGGTTCTTCTAACGTCTGCAAGTTAATCTTGGAAATCTCAATTGGTTTTCTGAATACATACTCAGAAGGCATGAAGTAATCTTCTAGTTTCTCATATTCTTCTTCCGTGTTCATCTCATCAGCATAGTTATATCTGAACTCATGCTTAAAATTCTGAGAATAATCAACAGTTCTGTCTTCTTCACCCATCAGATCAATAGGTCTTATTACTTTTATCCCTTTATGAATTTTCTGAACACTCAAAGCTCTGACTACTTCATTATGCATTCTTCTGATCAATTCTTCATTCAACCTCCTTTCTTCTGATTCAGACTCCATTGCCCTTTCACTGTTATAAACCACAATATCTGTACACCTGTTTACCACTGTACTTTCCACTATTTCTTCTATTCTCAAATCAGATTCCTCAATAGCTACAGTTTCATCTGAGTTTCCTTCCATCTCAGTATCCAAGTTCAATTCCTCTGTTTTATCTGATTCATTACTATCAATACTTCCCAACTCCATTTCTTCTGTATCTGAACTGTCAAGCTGTACTATCTGAATCATCTTCTTTAAATTTTCCTGTGTCTGATCTTCTGAACTTTTTGTATTGGCTAAGTGCATGTCTGCTATCTCAAAATCTTCTATGCCAATGTCATCATCAGAACTTAACCTTTGTCTTTTCTCCCCCTTTTGATGATCATGAGGCTCATTATCATCAAAAAGCAGAATTGTGTATCAATATCTACGGCAGAAGCTGAATACGTTGCTGCTGCTAGCTGTTGTTCTCAGGTTCTATGGATGAAGACTCAGCTAAAAGACTACAGCCACATTCTATTCAAAATACCCATCTTCTGTGATTCCAAAAGTGCCATTGCCATCTCTGCCAATCCTGTGCAATATTCCAAAACTAAGCATATCGATATAAGGTGCCACTTCTTGAAACATCATGTTGAAAACGGTACAATCGAGATGCATTTCGTGCCCACAGAATACCAACTTGCAGACTTATTCACCAAAGCCTTAGACGAGAAAAGATTTAATTTCTTGGTGGGTAAGTTAGGAATGATTAATATGATGTGAAAATCCTCTGTAAGTATGGCTTTATCTTCTTTTAATAAGTATATATTTCTATTTTACTTAACTTATTGCTTTGATTGATTTATTTCTGTATGTAAATTCTCAATCTTAAATAATTCTTGATATCACAGAGCTTCTGTAAGTCTGCTCAGAACCTCTGACGACCTCCACAGAACCTCTGAAAACACAAGACCTATGTTCTATGCAAAACGTATCAGTTTTTGATCCAAGCATAGGTCAAGGGGGAGCAAAAGGAAATTACTTGATCTACAGAGGTGATTAGATCAAGGGGAAGCAAAAAGGGACCTTGAAATTATCTACAGAGGTAAAACTTTCAAGGAGAAGCCAAAGAAGAGCGTCGATGAATCTATATCGACAGAAGTCAGACATCACTTCCGAGAAAAGAAGAACCAAAAAGGTATGTCTCTCGTACAAAAGGTTGTTGAAAACAGTTTTCTGTAACACAAATTGTCAAATATGTCCTAAATATACTGTGGATAACATTTCAAAAATCAAAAGATCAAAAAGTTTCATAAAATTTGAGTTATGAGAAATTTGAGGTCATAGAGCCTCTGTTGAGCTCAACAGAGGCTCTGCCAGAAATATGCTCTGTGATCATAAATTTAACCTCTATCGATCTTTTGGAATGTTATCTCAGAAACCAAACACACACACCATGACCTTCTCGAACAAAACTTTTTCCATAACAGTTTTCTCGGACACCAATTTTCAAATATGTCTGAAAAACATTTCTTAGTACAATTCAAAACTTGGATGATCAAAATCGTTGATAGATTTTTAGTAATAAGAAATTTTCTTTCATAGAGCTTCTGCTAGCCCTGACAGAGCTTCTGCAAGATCCTACAGAGCCTCAAAACCTCTGAACGATATTTCATCACTAAAATCCTATTAATCCTCTCCAATGTCCTTACAAATGTTTTGGTTAAAGAAGAACCTACAGAGTCATGATAACAATGAGATATATGAGGCATGAACATCAAGATTTCCAAAATCACAGAGCTTCTGTAAACCACAAAGGTTCTGTCAATTTGTTACTTGGGCATTTCTGTAAAAATAACGGTTACTTTTACTGAGAGTGAATTTCATATGGCTAAGATCAACCCCACGCGCCTAGCATTAATGGGTCGCGCACGACGTCCTGTCATCCTCTGACATGGCCTACGTGTCTCTTTTTCATTGGGCTTACATGGAACGTTTTCTATGGAAAGTTGAACCCACCGTTCTAACTTGAGTTCGGATTCCAAATATTTACCCATTGCCATATATTTTTACTCTTTCGAATTCTACCATTTTACACTCATATAAAACCCAAGCTTACCTTCTCATAAAACCTTTACAAACTCTCATTCTTCTCCGGCGAAACCCTGCAAACACTTGCAAGAATCCTATTCTTCTTACCAAATGGCTTCATCTTCTCAAGCTATCTCCCCTGCACACTCTCTGGCGAACTCAGCGGAACATTCACCTGCTCATTCTGAACATTCAGAAAACCCCCACCTCGCCAAAAATTTCGAACAAGATGATTTCGGCGACTCAGCAGACTTTGCTCCGACCACACATCTTCAAAACTTTATAGCAAAGGATCATTTCGAAAAGGTACTACCAATCAAATCCAACAATTGCTATTTGGTCCCCTCACCCACTGCTTTCGGCGAAGTCCATGCCCTTCTTCTAAATATCATGGAAAATCATATCCTCTTCCCTCTACTTTCAAGAACCCCAAAGAAAATACCTGCTAGGTATTTGAACCAATTTTGGCAGAGCTGCAGATATGATAAAGATGATTCTCTGATCAAAGGATACATCTCAAAGCCAGACAACTCAGAGCATCTAGAACTCAAATTTAAGAGAACAATGTTCTCTCTGGAGTTCAATTTACCAACTAGAGGTCTTCTGGGATTGAAAAGATATGCAGAACAGCCTACAGACGACGAGATCTGTCGTTTTGTAGAAATGCTTGGGTACAACACACACCTGAGAAAAAGAAACGAATTCCGCAGAGGCAGACTACCAACTCTGTGGAACACCTTGTTTTCAATCCTTAACAGATGCCTGACAGGGAAGATAGGCAGCATTGATCAAAGCTCGCATCAGATCTTAACCATCATGTATGGGGTCTACTACGATCTCCCACTCGATTACTCGACCATCATGCTGCAGGAGATCATCAATACAATCGACAGAAATAACAACACCCTGAAGGCTAAAGAGACTGATCCCACATATCTACCGCCTCTGCAATTCCAAAGAATCTTAGGAGTTCTGTTCGAACCTCTGCTAATGATGCAGAAATGGCCAATGGAAGGACCAATTCCTAAACAGTTCCCGATGAACAAGAACATCCCCACCGATCATGCAGAAGGCTACAACCACTGCAGACCTCTTTCAAAAAGTCTTCTGAAATATGCAACGAACAAAACCCTTAAGCAAGAGTATATACGCGATCACAGGACTCCAGAACCGAGCCCTGTGACACCCCCACGTTTAGGTGTCCCCTTAGGAACAATAGTTGTAGAACCCCTCTCTACAAAATCAAAGAAGAAGAAACTGGCAAAACATTTGGAAATCCAACGAAGTTTTATGGCCAAACGTGACGAACTCATGGGAAAGAGATCTTCTTCTAAAGCCTCTGCCTCTACCCCAAAAACAAAGAAGAGGAAAACTGCAGAAGGCACCTCTACAAACATCGTAGAAGATCAATCTTCACCTCCTCACGCCACAGAAGTTGGCTCCTCTGCTCCTCCCTCGTCTCCAAAACAGAAGAAGAAAAGAAAATCGAAAACCACAGAGGAAGGGGCACCAAAACCAAAGAGGAGGAAGACCAAAAAGAATCTTGATAAATTGGTTACCATCACAGAAGAGGAAACTGCAGAAGAAGGAACTGTAGAAGAAGAGGTCGCAGAAACCAGGGTCGAAGAAACTGCAGAAGAAGAAGTTGCAGAAGAGGGATATCACTCACCTTATCAATCCCCAGATCGATTTGCTCATCAAGGAAACTTAAACGATTTTCTTCAACACCCTGACTTTGCTAACACCCTAAATACAGCTGGGTGGAACGCACCACCACTTGACCACCACACCACAGAAGAACAAGACTTCTCTATATCTGGCATTGACACAAATCTGCAAGAAAATGATCAAACCCCCAGAGATCAACCATCTGAAACCCCTTACATTCTACAGAATCCCTTCATCCAATAGGGACTAGACGTCAACAGAAGGAGTCCAAGCCAAGCTTCAGAAGAAGGAATAGAAGAAATCGACTTGTCAGATGTTGAAACTAGGGAAAGGCTTAGGCTACATGCAGAAGTTCTGTGGAACAGAGATGAGGTTAAAAAGGCCTTAGATAGAATGGAAGAAAAGGTAAAAGGGACAGAAAAAGATGTCGTAGAAGTAGAAGGCACACATCATCAAACCCCTCCCAGTGCAACCCACACATCTAACTCCGCAGGTCTAGCTGCAGAAGGAATTATTGAAAAAGAGCAGCACAACTCGATCCAAACCCAACCCATCCAGCCAGAGGTCACTCTTTCGACTTCTGTGCCCACAGAAACCGGGGAATCCATTCCTAGGGAGTCTCCTCAAAGAGACTCACCTATAGTTCGTGATCAATCGCCCCAGATCACACTAGAACACCCAACAGAGGAATTCGTTTCCTCTGCCACGCACAATAAAGGGCCAACACTTCTTTCCGAGAGAAGTAGTGAGCACAACGACGAAGAGACTCTAGACAAGTCTCCGAGTCAACAGAAGGATAATCTAGTATCCACCTCTGAAGTGGATCTAGACAATGTCATTCACAGAACTTCTGTAGAGTCTAAAGCACTAGATGCTTCTGCTCGAAGATCAGATGGAAATCCTTCCACCCCCATCGTACAAACAAGGGTGAACAAAGGTGTCCCAGGAGCAGGGACTCACTCTGGAGACGAATGTTTTCCTCCAGAGGTTACACCAGGGACACAAGTATCAAGGGATGAGTTCCAAACCCTTGTCACCTCTGTGAACCAAACCATGAAAGAGTTGCAAAGCTCTTTCACATCTTTTGCAGAGAAAACATCAACGGCCTTGCTGAATCTGAACACCAAAATGGACAATCTGTCCACAGAGGTGAAAACGGCCATCTCAGAGATGAAATCTTCTGCTCAAACAACTGCCACAACTACAGCCACTTCTGCTGCTAAAAATTTTGGAATAGCTGCAACATCTGCATTCAAGGAATCAGTCAAACATTTCCTTGAACAAATGAACAAGCAATCTAACAAATCACAGAGGATCACACCTGCAGAACTACAGAAGGCTCTGCAAAACGTTCAAGAAGAGGCAATGCGCAACACTACAATGATGCAGCCAAAAGATTACATGACCAGAGCACAACTGACAGAGCTCGGGCAGAATGTCATAAACCAGGTCACCGAAGTCATTGTCTCCTTCACTACTGCAAATGCCAACTACGTCAAGGAGTTCAGAAAAAGTGTCGGTAGAATGCGCTTCAACCCAGAAACAGAGCTTGCAACTCTAATCGGCCTCTGTGATGATGTATGTGCAAAGTTGAAGGCCGCAGGAGCAGAACTACGAAAGAAACCCAAAGCTTCCTGCAGAGCAGAGGGTACTTCTGATAAGAGTCAGGATGACTCTGATGATGACCATCCTGGTCTTTCAGATCATCCTGAGGGGGGAGAATATAAGGGAGAAATCTACGACCAAAGGACTACAAGTTCCACCAATCGCAGCAGAACCAATCAGCCAAGCCCCTCCAGAACAAACCCAAGATCTAAAGACCACAAAGACAATACCCATCTCTGTGGAATCAACTCCTGAAGAAATCCATGTATCAGAAACAGATCAAAAAACCACAGAGACAACAACCATCCTTGAGGTAATCATCGTGGAAGAAAGTCCAACAAACCAACAACCTGGAGAAAAAGATCAAAAGACCACAGAGAAAACACCCACCTCTGTGGAAATTCCTACAATGTTTGAAGAAGATGCTCAACATCTGTCATCCTCTTCAGAAGAAAATCTTCACTCTCCAACTACAAAATCAACAGAAAAACCCCAAACCATACCAAGAAGAAAGTCTATTGCCCACTGATAACGCCACTTTTTGGCGTTATTTTCGGTTCTCAAACAAATGAGATTGGCTTGTATTCAAGTAAAAAGGCGTGTGTTTTACGGTTTATCTAGTGAATTATGCAGGTTAGCTAAAAGGCGGCATTTCTCGAGAAAGAAGCTAAATAGAGCCCAACACGAGTCAAAACGAAGCCTAAAGGAAGCCCAAAAGTCAAGCCCAAGACCCGCGACCGAACCAGGACCCGAACCGCGAACCCGAAAACGACCCACGCCACATCTGGAACACGCGTGACTTGCCACGCGACTTGCAAGTCGTGCAGCAAGTCGTGTAACCCACTGTTTCGCATTTTTAAGCTGTCAAATTCGGATTTTAGGTCACTTTTCGATACGCAACACACACACGACGGCCAGAGCAGTTCCGGGGGCGACTTTCAGAGCCGAGTGACACCCGTTGGAGCCACGATAGAGGGAGGATCAGATACACGTTCATGACGCGAAATAGTGACGAGCACGATAGAAGGGAGTAACCATTCCATTTACAATTGCCACGATTATCATGTTTACATACTTGTTTCCATCTTTTTCTATTGCGTTTGAATCCACCACCAACATGAACTAACCGGTTCACGTTGGGGGTTGGAATGAATGTGGTTTAAGCTTGTAAACAGGTGACTTGAAACATTTATCAGTTTCCTTTTAATGAATGAATGCAATTTGGAGTTTAATGCTTTTGTGAGATTAGCTACCTTACAATTGTTTTATTGTTTTCAATTTATATTCGAGAGAAGTAATTGAGAAGTAGAATTAGGAATTGCATGTCTAAGGTAAGAAAGGATAGAGATATACCGAGTAAATCTTAGTCCCGTTTGAATCTTAAGCTTAATGCGTTTTGAACCCTATATGTTGAGATCGAAAGATAAAACTTATGTTTTCAAAATAGAAATCATGGTTGCTTGAAAAAGGAATTGTGCTTTGCAAAAAAAATCGTTGTAACTTGAGAGAGAACAATGATTAGATGAAGGTTGGGTATTCATTGATAGGAATAACTGGTATTTGAATTGAGTCAGACGTTTGTATGTGAGAACCACTGGATTTCCAACCCTCAACTTTTCTCTCTATCAAAGTTTCCAAAGCTGTTTCTGTTTTGTTATGTGTTTGATTTGATTTTCGTATTGCATTTAATTAGTCTATAAACCAACCATCTCTAAATATCGACAGTTCAGTTAATAGAGCTTATGGTAATTGTGATACTTAGTTCCTAGTTCCCCGTGATTCGATACTCGTACTTTCTCAAGTACTATTACTTGACTTCGACCCGTACACCTGCGGTTAGATTCGCGGGGTGTCAAAACCCGCCTATCAAGTTTTTGGCGCCGTTGCCGGGGAACTAGCTGTAGCTAATAGCACTACCATCTATAAGCATTATTAGATTGGACAATTTTTTTTATTTCGTATTTTATTTCATCACTTTGAATTCCTGGATTGCTAAGTTTGTGTAATTTTTAATTCAGGTGCTACTTGGTTTATGCCAAGGAAAACCCGAGGGAAAGAACTCGATCCTATCGATCCAGAAATCGAAAGAACCGCCCGTCGTCTACGAAAAGAAGCAAAAGCTAACAGAAATCTGAAATTTGAGATGTCCGACGACGAGAGACCACCTCCGCACAACGATCCTCCACCTCGCCGCAACAATCCACCACCGCCACCGGAAAGAGTACCTATGCGGTGGTTTGCCGACCCAAATGTGGCAGCGGCCCGCATAGGCATCCAACCACCCAGCACTGCGGCTAACTACTTCGAGATAAAGCCGAGCACCATCGTAATGGTGCAAGAAAACCAATATGGAGGAGCACCGACCGAAGATCCTCATGCACATCTCCGTGCATTCGAGAGGATTTGCAGCACCTTCAAAATTAACGGTATGGAGGAGAACGCAATCAAACTAAGGCTTTTCAGCTTTTCATTAAAGGGGCGAGCTGAAATATGGATAGAAGGTCTACTGTCAGATCAGATCACTACCTGGGTACAATTGAAAGCCGCTTTTCTTCAAAAATTCTTCCCGCCAAGTCGAACCGCCCAACTGATGGCAGAAATCACCCACTTTTCTCAATGGGATCAGGAAACGTTATATGAGGCTTGGGAGCGCTACAAGGACATGATCAAGAAGTGTCCTCATCATGGGCTACAAGGCTGGGTCATCATCCAGACCTTCTTCAGTGGACTTCACCCGCAATTTAAGAACGACATCACAGCTGCGGCGGGTGGAGCATTAATGGACAAGTCATATGAGGAAGCGTGTGAGCTGATTGAGAACCTCGCCGAGCATAGTTTTTCCACTCCGAGATCAGCGGTAAGAAGAGTTGCAAGTGTCCAAGAAGGCAATGAGCTGAATGAACTGAAAGCTCAACTGGCCTTTATCACAAACCAGATGAATAGAGGTATTCCGGAAGCACCCGAGCAAGTTCAATATATGCAAAACCGGAATCATCAGCAGAGGAACGACCCGTTCTCCAACACGTATAATGAAGGGTGGAAAAAGCACCCAAATTTCTCTTGGAGTCAACCCGGTCAACAGCCAGGTAATTTTTCTAACTCTTTAAACTCTTCCAATACTAATATTGCTTACCGTCCTCCAAGTTTCAACCAAAGGAGCGAGGGACCATCTGGGGAGAAGAAACCGGGATTGGAAGATATGCTCATGAAGTTCATGACAAAAATGGACAGCACGGTTGAAGGTTTAGCAAGCACGGTGAACACGGTAAAAGCCGTAACTGATCAGAATACGGCTGCAATAAAGATCTTCGAAAGGCAAGTGGGGAAGATTTCCGAGGCCCTACAAACCCGACCTTCCGGTACTTTCCCGAGTATGGCTGATAAGAGGAATCAAGAACATTGCAATGCCATCTATCTGAGAAATGGCAATGAGCTAAATGAAGAACCGTCATCAAAAGAGACCGAGCCCGAAAAGCAAGATGTAGAAGAGTTGAAGGCGAATGAAGAGGCTGTGAGTGAAGATAACTCGAGGAGTGAAGAGAAGAAGAAAGAAGTGACACCACCGGTCAAACCGGAAATCCCACGAGTGCCTTACCTGAGCAGACTCAAAAAGAATAAGGATGATGTTAATTTTTCCAAATTTATTGATGTTTTTAAAAAGCTAACTATTAACATCCCGTTTGCAGATTCTTTGGCACAGATGCCCTCTTACATGAAGTTCATGAAAGAGATTCTATCCAAGAAAAGGGCGATTGATCACCAATCCACCGTTGCACTCACTGAAGAGTGTAGTGCAATCTTTCAGAATAAGCTTCCCTAGAAGCTCAATGATCCAGGGAGTTTTTCTATCCCTATCCAAATCGGGAAGTTTTCATTCAATAAAGTTTTGTGTGATTTAGGGGCTAGTATTAATTTGATGCCCGTTTCTATTTTCAGGAAACTCGGATTGGGCGAGGTGAGTCCCACGTTCATGACGCTTAAGCTTGTTGATCGGTCAATAAGATACCCATACGGCGTAATTGAGGACGTGCTCATTAAGGTTGGTAAGTTCTACTTCCCGGTAGACTTTGTGGTGATAGATATAGATGAGGATGAAGAGGTCCCGATGATCTTGGGACGATCATTCCTAGCCACCAGGAGAGCTTTGATTGATATGGAAGAGGGTGAGATCACGTTCAGAGTCGGCGGTGAGAACATAAGGTTCAAGTTGCTGGAAAGAAGAAGTGGTGAAAGAGAGGAAGGAGTAGAGAAGTCCGCGAAAAACCGTAAGTGTGGACGGTACAATTCTGCGGATACGGAGCCAAGTTGAAACCGCACAGTCCTGCCACGACTTTAAATACGGCGCTGGGTGGGAGGCAACCCACCAAGGTTTGTTTCCTTTTAGTATTTTTAGTTTAAGTGTGTTTTATTTCAGAAAAACCATAAAAATCAAAAAATTGAAAAACCCAAAAATATTTTTGAAACAGGGACATACGCGGTTTGCCACGCGGTTTGTATACCAGGCAACAAGTCGCAGGACCCTCTGTTTGTTTTCTGAAACAGTGGGTTACGCGGTTTGCCACACGACTTGCAAGTCGCGGGCTAAACCGCGGGAATCCCTGTTTCCTCGTTTTGTTTTCCGTGCAGTTTTTATTCCTTTCTTGCTTTGTGTGTTTCTTTTCCAGATTTCTGTCTTGTGCTTTGTTTTTCTTTGTTTTGTTTTGCATGTTCTCTCCATCCCCTTTAAGTGTTCAACCTTTTCAAGAATAATCCTTCGTCCGGGCGAAACAGGTACGTTCTAAACCTTGCTAATTAATGAGTGGCGTATGATGATCAATTTTGAGTAGTTCTTCGAGATGCAACAAACCTAAGTTTCACTTAGGTTTGGGGTGCCTTGTCTTTTTCATCACCTACACCCTCAATTCTTTAAACCCTGGGCAAACCTCAGTTTCACCGAGGTTTGGGGTTGGCTTTTATTTGACAAACCTAGGCCACGGCCTAGGTTTGGGGTGCCCATATTAGAAATTATGGATTTTCTTTTGCTTGCTATGTAATGCCTTGCCCGTCCATTTCATACCTGTGATAACTGCACAATGACTCAAGTCACATCACCTACAACTTTTCTTGCACATTGGGGACAATGTGTGGGTAAGGTTTGGGGTTGCCCAATCGGGCCCAAGTTTATGCACGTAGATTTCCTACATTTCTGAGTATCTAGATCACATAGCTAAATTTTTTTGAATGATTGAGACCGACCGTTGTGGGAAGAATCTTATGATAGTGACGTGACCGTTAGGGAAGGACCGGGAAAGGACATGACTAGGGACATTAGTGGAGACCACCCGATAGTGAGATTTTGAACCTAAAAGACGTTTTTCATTTCGAGAGATTCATACACCTAATTCTGATACACTTTTCGAATTCCTTGTCGTGAATGTAGAATGATCTCGCTACATTATTGCATTGAGTAGCAAAGACGAATATCGGGATATGAGGTAAGGGTATAGTAGACTATATCGTGTGGACCTTCAGATATGATTCCAGGCATCTAGTTTTTGTTAAACCGTTTTTAGCTAGCGTTACCTTTTACCCTTTTGTGTGTATCCATAACCCCCTTTGCAGCCAAACACGCACCTTAATTCCTTCTAAAGCCACCATTAAACCTTTAGCCATAAGCCTTAGCCAACCCTTATCCGAAAGCGTGTACATCAAAGGCAGTGATGAACTACAAAAGACAAAGCAGAAAAGAATAGAACAGGCCAGTCAGGAGAATAAAATGGGTCAATGTAACCCAGGAAATAGAAAAGAGGACCAATGAAGTCCCAAACTCAAAAAAAAATCTAGTTAATTTAGATTTTATCTATATAGTAGTAAATAAGAGAGTCAAAGTGACTCCAATAGCGACGAAGATGGCCAAATAATAGAGCGAAAAGCTATAGAGTTCGGAACTGCAAATGATTGACACTCCAAGGTTTTTTGAACCATTTTACCCTTCGTTTCATAGCCTTAACCTTGTAAAGACCTGGATGATCTTCTGGAAGATGTGATTACGGTCTACGACTACCTTTACTGATATTCCCTGTCTTGCTATTTGATTTCTTTCTGAGATCAAACGCTTGGACATTGGTGCGTCTTTCAATAGAGTTGTCATGCAATTATTGCGTATTCTTGTACATAACCTCCTTAAACATGACAACACAAGCGATAACCTAGGTTCGAGTGCAAAGAGAGTATCCCGTGAGGTAGGGTCGAGGCGAAATGTTTTCCCTAGTATGTTTGAACCTAGTCTAACCTGAATGTAATCGGAACAGTCACGAGTTCAACTCCCAATGAAAGGTCATAGATCAAACGAAATAAGAATGAGGCGAGGGTGAGATAGATATTCACGGGTATGGGAAATCACCGATGCATCACTTGATACCGATTGGGAATTGTGCAGTCATTATTAGTTCACTGTGTGCTTTTATTCTATTTAATCGCTAATTTGCTTGGGGACAAGCAACGCTCGGTTTGGGGTTGTTGATAACGCCACTTTTTGGCGTTATTTTCGGTTCTCAAACCAATGAGATTGGCTTGTATTCAAGTAAAAAGGCATGTGTTTTACGGTTTATCTAGTGAATTATGCAGGTTAGCTAAAAGGCGGCATTTCTCGAGAAAGAAGCTAAAAAGAGCCCAACACGAGTCAAAACGAAGCCTAACGGAAGCCCAAAAGTCAAGCCCAAGACCCGCGACCGAACCAGGACCCGAACCGCGAACCAGAAAACGACCCGCACCACATCTGGAACACGCGTGACTTGCCACGCGACTTGCAAGTCGCGCAGCAAGTCGCGTAACCCACTGTTTCGCGTTTTTAAGCTGTCAAATTCGGATTTTAGGTCACTTTTAGATATGCACCACACACACGACGGCCATAGCAGTTCCGGGGGCGATTTTCAGAGCCGAGTGACACCCGTTGGAGCCACGATAGAGGGAGGATCAGATATACGTTCATCACGCGAAGTAGTGACGAGCACGATAGAAGGGAGTAACCATTCCATTTACAATTGCCACGATTATCATGTTTACATACTTGTTTCCATCTTTTTCTATTGTGTTTGAATCCACCACCGACATGAACTAACCGGTTCATGTTGGGGGTTGGAATGAATGTGGTTTAAGCTTGTAAACAGATGACTTGAAACATTTATCAGTTTCCTTTTAATGAATGAATGCAATTTGGTGTTTAATGCTTTTGTGAGATTAGCTACCTTACAATTGTTTTATTGTTTTCAATTTATATTCGAGAGAAGTAATTGAGAAGTAGAATTAGGAATTGCATGTCTAAGGTAAGAAAGGATAGAGATATACCGAGTAAATCTTAGTCCCGTTTGAATCTTAAGCTTAAAGCGTTTTGAACCCTATATGTTGAGATCGAAAGATAAAACTTATGTTTTCAAAATAGAAATCACGGTTGCTTGAAAAAGGAATTGTGCTTTTCAAATAAAATCGTTGTAACTTGAGAGAGAACAATGATTAAATGAAGATTGGGTATTCATTGATAGGAATAACTGGTATTTGAATTGAGTCAGACGTTTGTATGTGAGAACCACTGGATTTCCAACCCTCAACTTTTCTCTCTATCAAATTTTCCAAAGCTGTTTCTGTTTTGTCTTGTGTTTGATTTGATTTTCGATTTGCATTTAATTAGTCTATAAACCAACCATCTCTAAATATCGACAGTTCAGTTAATAGAGCTTATGGTAATTGTGATACTTAGTTCCTAGTTCCCCGTGATTCGATACTCGTACTTTCTCAAGTACTATTACTTGACTTCGACCCGTACACTTGCGGTTAGATTCGCGGGGTGTCAAAACCCGCCTATCAAAAGAGCAACGACCTCTGCTTCTTCTGTTCTAAGAAAAATGCACAAAACAATGTCTGATCGAATGTCGCAGAGAGAAGAAGAAAGGCACAGGTTCACTTTAGCTTTCCGAATGGCAAGAAGATTCGACATACCTCCATCCACAGAAACCAAGCTCACAGAAGAAGTCACAAAAGAACCTCCCACAGAGGTTACAGAGCAAAGCAAGCCAACAGAACAAACGCCACATAAGTCCTCTCAAACACAATTGTCAAAACTGACATAGGCAACTCCCATCATTCCAACAGAAGCACAAACAACCAAACCCACAGAAGCAACAGGTTCTGTACCTCCAAAAGCCAAAGACAAGGGAAAGGCAAAAATGACAGAAGAGCCCAAGAAGAAGAAATCAGTACCCAATCCTACAGAAAAACTGATGAAAAGCTCCTTTGATGCCTTTCAAACTCCAAAGCCTGAAGAAGAGGACTGGGCATATGGATTAAAGCACCTGTCAGACATTCCACTTACTGGCAGAGCTGCAGAAGTTGTTCAACAGATGGAGAGTCTCAGAAGACAAGTTCCACCACATGGTCCAACATACGAAGAAATGGAAGAAGTGGTGTACAAATATCTCTACCAACAACCCTTTCAGAACCTCCATCCAACAGACCAAATCACAAATCCGAACATCAGAGAAGAATTTGAGAACATCTTCAGCAGAACAAAGCCAAGAACCAAAGCAAAAGTCTTCTCAATTCATAAAATCAAAAAGGTAATCTTCTGCAGATTCTCCTTCACAAGAACCTATCCAAGAGTCAGGTACAATCTTTACAGAGTCAAAAGGGTAAACAATTCAGAAACCACCTTCGCTGATGCTGACATAAGGAATCTGAATCCCTATGATCTACCTGAACTTCTGCAATGGACAAAAGACAACTACAACACAGAGCCAAACACCAGAGCCTATCAAGTGTTGAGAAAAGTTATGAGGGAAAGGCTTCTAATCTACAGTCTGACATACTTTCAGCTGGGAAAGGATCTTGGTCTTAAACATCCGAATCTACGACCACCAGAAGATCGCTGCCCACCTGACGCCGTGCCCAACTCAATCATTACAGAACCAAGATTCGGGTTAGTATTTCAAAACCCACAAGGCGAAGTCAAACTTTTTATAAGCATGGATTGTCAGAAGTACGCAACTAGTACTCTGAACAAGTTCAGAGCAAACCTTGTAAAATACATAGATACCGAGCAAGTGGATAGAGACGCTGCAGATACCCTCATCAGAGAGATTGATGCCACAATACGCTTAAGAGAACTTTGCATCAGTTTCTACAAAGAGATCAGAGAAGTCGGAAGAGACAACAGAAGATTCAACAATTTCAAAGACGCCAAAATCTGATTCTTAAACAACCAATATCTGCAAATCATGTTAAAGTTTATCTTTCATTATACTCAAATGTAAAATGCCTCTGGCATACTTCTAAATGAAAAGAACTTTCGAGGTATTGTTTAACCTCTGTTTTATCTAACTTAGCCTAACTTAACTAAAGTTCAAATTTTTATTTTTCACTACTTAGGGGGAGATTGTTAGCTTCAATCTTCCTAATCATAGAAGTATTTAGAAGTAGTGAAAAATAGGCTAAGTGAAGAGAGCCTCATACAGAGGCTCTGCCGAACTTACTGAGAGATCAAGGTCGAGAAGCTACAGAAGCTAAAGAGGCATCCTACATAAGCTTTGTCATACGCGCAAAGAAGACCAAAGACTCGGAATTCGGTGAAGACTGCTCTACAGAGGATCAGACCGCAGAACCTCTGTAACACTTTACAGAGCCTCTGTGGTCCTCTCTAATAACTTGAAGATATTTATAATATCTTGCTACTGTTACTGGACCTGTTCATCAACTTACATGGTAGCATGCCCTGTCCATCTTCAACGTGTCAAACTCTGGTTGGATTCAATAGGGCTTAGAACATAATAGACGTCTGCTGCATTAAATGCAATACAGCACGTCCAACTGTTCATGCCATCCGTCCAACTATTCATACCGTCCATTCTGAATAGTACCTTATACTTTATGGTCCTCTTAGAGTAGTATATAAGGAAGACTCATGTTGAGTTCTTCAATATCGAGAATCAAGAGATAAAAACATCAAGAACACATAGCTTATATACTTTGAGAGTCATATCTGTTTTAAAGCTTTGCTTACTCACTGTTCTAAAATCTGTTCTTGATATATATATATTCAGTAAACTTTGAGATATTATTTCCAGTTCACTGTTTATTTATATTGTGTTCTAAATCTATCAAACATATCTGTTAGTTCTTCAAATACGCTTCCACATCAAACATAAACTCGAACTAATAGATCTGACAATCTTGTATAAGCAAAACAGGAACCAACAGTGTTGGATCCCAGATACACTTAATCAAGATTAACAGATCTATTAGTTGGGTTTAGAGTTTGATGCGGAAGCGTTTTAAACTAACAGATATGTTTGATAGATATTAGAACGCACATATATAAAGAAAACAGTAAAGAATGAAAAGAATTTGTTGAACAGTTACTGTTATTCAATATATAATAACAACACGAAGAATAGATTAAGAACTGTTGGTGTGTGTGAGAATATAACACTAAGATATTTGACAATAAAGCTTGAGAGTATTAGTGATTCCTTGTGTATTCGTCGTTAGGAAGATCTCAACATGAGACTTCCTTTTATACTACTCTTAGAAGACTATGAAGTAGGTCACTGTTCCTTTTACGGCATGAATAGTAAACTGGATGGTGTGAACAGTGGACTGGATGGTGTGAGCAGTTGTTTGAGCCATGCACATTTAATGGAGCAGATGTACTTTTGGTAAATGCATTAAATGGCGCAGACGTCTATTTTGTACCATGCCCTATTGAGTCCACTCAGAGCTTGACACGTGTTTTGACAGTACTTTTCCATGCAAGTTGATGAACGTATCCAGTAATATCTTCCAAGTCTTCATTGAGGACCACAGAGGCTCTGTAATGAATTACAGAGGTTCTGCGGTCTGGTCCTCTGTGGAGCAGTCTTCGCCGGATTCCGAGTCTTTGGTCTTCTTTGTGCGTATGACAGAGCTTCTGTAGGAAGCCTCTGCTGCTTCTGTAGCTTCTTGACCTTGATTTCTCGGTAATGTCGGCAGAGCCTCTGTAAGAGGCTTTCTTCACCTAGCCTATTTTTCACTACTTCTAAATACTTCTATGATTAGGAAGATTGAAGCTAACAATCTCCCCCTAAGTAGTGAAAAATAAAAATTTGAACTTGAGTTAAGTTTGGCTAAGTTAGATAAGACAGAGGTTAAACAATACCTCGAAATTTCTTTCATTTAGAAATATGCCAGAGGCATTTTACATTTGAGTACAATGAAAGAAACTTTAACTTTGTTTGCAGAGATTGGAGGTCTGAGAATCAGATTTTGGCATCTTTGAAATCGTTGTAGCTTCTGTTGTCTCTGCCGACTTTTCTGATCTCTTTGTAGAATCTGATGCAGAGTTCTCTTAGGCGGATTGTTGAGTCTATTTCTCTGATGAAAGTATCTGCATCATCTCTATCCATTTTCTCTGTACCTCTGTATTTTACAAGGCTTTCTCTGAATTTACTCAGAGTACTGGTTGCGTACTTCTGACAATCCATGAGTACAAAAAGTTTAACCTGGTGTTGTGGGTTTTGAAATACTAACCCAAATCTTGGTTCTTTGATGATTGAGTTGGGCACAGCGTCTGGTGGGCAGCGATCTTCTGGTGGTCGTAGATCTAGATGTTTGAGACCAAGATCCTTTCCCAGCTGAAAATCTATCATGCTGTATAGCAGAAGCTTTTCCCTCATCGCTTTTCTCAACACTTGATAGGCTCTGGTATTAGGCTCTGTGTTGTAGTTGTCTTTTGTCCATTGCAGAAGGTCAGGTAGATCGTAAGGATTGATGTTTCTTAAGTCAGCATCAGCGAAGGTAGATTCTGAATTGTTCTCTCTTCTGACTTTGTAAAGATTGTACCTGACCCTTGGATAGGTTCTTGTGAAGGAGAATCTTCAGGAGATCACTTTTTTGATTTTGTGAATTGAGAAGACATCTGCTTTGGTTCTTGGCTTTGTTCTTGTGAAGATGTTCTCAAATTCTTCTCTGATCCTTGGATCTGTCACATGATCTACTGGATGATTTGTCTGATAGGATTGTTTGTAGAGGTATTTGTATACCACTTCTTCCATCTCTTCATGTGTTGGACCAGGTCGTGGAATTTGTCTTCTGAGACTCTCCATCTGTTGAACAACTTCTGCAGCTCTACCAGTTAGAGGAATTTCTGACAGAGGCTTCAATCCATGTGCCCAGCCAACTTCTTCGGGTTTTGGGGTTTGAAAGGCGTCAAAATGCACTCTTCATCAGTTTTTCTGCTGGCTTTGGCAATGTTTTCTTTTTCTTTGGCTCTTCTGTCAGTATCCCTTTGCCCTTATCTTTTGCTATTGACGTGGCAGAACCTGTTGCTTCTGTGGGTTTTGAGGTTTGCACTTCTGTTGGTTTGATGGAGGTTGCCTCTGTGGATTTTGACGATTGTGATTTTGAGGACTTTTGTGGCGATGGTTCTGTTGGCTTGACTTGCTCTGTAACCTCTGTTGGAGGTTGTTTCATGACTTCTTCTGCGAGCTCAGTTTCTATTGATGAAATATTGACATTGAATCTTCTTGCCATTCTGAAAGCTAAAGTGAACCTGTGCCTTTCTTCTTCTCTCTTCACCATACGATCACTCATTGTTGTGTGTATCCTTTTCAGAATGTCAGAAGCAGAGGTCGTTGCTCTTTTTGGTTTGGTGGCAATCGACTTTCTTCTGGGTATGGTTTGGGGTGTTTCCACAGAGGTGGGTGTTTTCTCTGTGGTTTGTTCATCTGTTTCTTCCAAAATGATTACCTCAGGGGCGGTTGTTGCCTATGTGGCTTGCTGTTCTGCTTCTGGAGTTTTGGTTTCGTCAGATGATTCCACAGAGATGGGTGTTGTCTCTGTGGTCTTTTGGGTTTGTTGTTGTCGGGTCTGTTCTGGAGGTGCTTGACTCAGAGGTTCTGCGGCTATTGGTGGACCTGTAAGTCCTCTGCTTGCAGCTTTCTCTGTAGTTTTCTCCCCCTCAGGATGATCTGATGGACCAGGATGGTCATCATCATCAGAGTCATCCTGACCCTTATCTGATATACCCTCTGCTCTACAGGAAGCATCGGGTTTCTTTGGCATTGTGGCTCCAGTAACGATCAGTTTCGCGCAGACATCATCACAGAGGCCAAGAAGAGTTGCTAGCTCTGCCTCTGAGGTGGGTATTGGAATATCCTTCTGTGGACTAGGAGACTTGTCTAGAGTCTCTTTGTCTTTGTGCTCTCTACTTCTCTCTGAAAGAAGTGTGGGTCTTAATAAGTGCGTGACAGAGGAAACAAATTCCTCTGTTGGGCGTTCTTCTGTGATCTGGGGCAATTGATCACGAACTATAGGTGAGTCTCTTTGAGGAGACTCCCTAGGAATGGTTTCCCCGGTTTCTGTGGGCACAGAGGTTGAAAGAATAACCTCTGGCTGGATGGTTTGGGTGAGGTTCGAGCTGTGCTGCTCTTTTTCAATAACTCATTCTGCAGCTAGACCTGCGGAGTTAGAAATGTGGGTTGCACTGGGAGTTGGTTTTGGTTGTGTGCCTCTATTTATCCAGACATCTTTTCTTGCTTCTTCCCTAAGTTCTGTGGAAGTTTCTTGCTCTGGTCGTAATTGGTCATACACTTGATGAGATCCAAATAATCTAATGACATGTGGATTATAAAGACCCTTACGTATCCAGATAGCTTCTTCTTCATCTGAATCTGTCTCTAAGATCTCTATTTCTGTTTCCGTTGTTGCTAATCCCTCTTTTTGTACAACTTCGGCCCCTTTTTCTCTCTCTTCTTCCATCATGTTCTCAGAAGCCTCTGTAATTTCACCTCTGTTCCATTCAGCTTTAGTTTGTTCTATTTCTTCTGAAGCTGGGTTTGGACTTCTTCTATGGACATCCAATCCTTGAATGAAAGGGTTTTGTTAAATAACAGGGGTTTCGGCTGGTTGATTTCTGGGTGTTGTGTCATCTTCTTGCAGATGTGTGTCAATGCCAGAAATGAAGAAATCTTGTTCTTCTGGAGAGTGGTGGTCGAGAGGTTGTGTCGTCCACCCTGCTGTATTTAGGGTGTTGGCAATTTCAGGGTTCTGTAAGAAGTCGTTCAGGTCTCCTTGGTGAGCAAATCTATCTGGAGATTGATAGGGTGATTGATATCTTTCTGTAGCCATTTCTTCTTCTGCAACTTCTTCTTCAGCAGTTTCCTCTTCTGCAATGGTTACCAACTTTGCAAGTGATTTACCATGCCTCTTTTTGGTTTTCCTCCTCTTAGGATTTGGTGCCCCTCCTTCTGTTGATTTTGATCTTTTCTTCTTCACTTTTGGGGAGGAGGGAGGAGCAGAGGAGCCAATTTCTGTGGCATGAGGAGGTGAGGGTTGATCTTCTGCAGCGCTTGTCGAGGTGCCTTCTGCAGTTTTCCTCTTCTTAGCTTTTGGAGTAGATGCAGAGGTTCTTGATGAATACTTCTTTCCCATTAGTTCTGCACGTTTGGCTATAAAGCTGAGTTAAATAGCCATGTGCTTTGCTAACTTCTGATCCTTTTCTTTTTTAGTGGAAAGAGGTTTTGCTATCTTTGTTCCTAGTGGGACACCTAAACGCGGGGGTGTCATAGGACTCGGTTTAGGAGTTCTATGATCGCGTATATACTCTTTCTTAAGGGATTTATTCGATGCGTATTGCAGAAGCTTCTTTGACAGAGGTCTGCAGTGTGAGTAGCCACCAGCATGATCAGTGGGGGTATTCTTGTTCATCGGGAACTGTTTGGGAGTTGGCCCTTCCATTGGCCAATTTTGGATTAGCAACAGAGGTTCGAACAGTACTCCTAATATTCTTTGGAATTGCAGAGGTGGTAGAAAGTTGGGATCGTTTTCTTTGACCCTTTTCGAGTTGTTCTTTCTGTCGATGGTGTTTATGATCTCTTGCATCATTATGGTCGCATAATCTAGTGGAAGATCATAGTAAACCCCATACATGATGCTCAAGATTTGATGTGAGCTCTGGTCAATACTGCCTATCTTTCATGTCAGGCATCTGTTAAGAATAGAGAACAAAGTGTTCCACAGAGGTGGTAATCGGCCTCTGCGGAAGTCATTTCTCTTTCGTAGTTGGGTGTTGTACCCAAGCATTTCCACGAATCGACAGAGCTCTTCGTCTGTTGGTTGCTCTGCATAACTCTTCAATCCCAGAAGACCCCTTGTTGGTAGGTTGAATTAAAGTGAGAACATTGTTCTGTTGAACTTGATTTCAAGATGCTCAGATTTATCAGGTCTTGAAATGTACCCTTTGATAAGAGAATCGTCTTTATCAAATCTGCAGCTTTGCCAAAATTGGTTAAAATAACGGACTGGAATTTTGTTCGGGGTTCTTGATAGTAGAGGGAAGAGGACATGATTCTCCATGATGTTCAGAAGTATGGCTTGGGCTTCGCCGAAAGTAGTGGGTGAGGGGACCAAATAGCAGTTGTTGGATTTGATAGGAAGAGTGGCTTCGAAATGATCCTTTGCTATAAAGTTTTGCAAGTGTGTCGTCGGAGCAAAGTCTGCTGAGTCCCCGGAATCTTGTTGGTCAATATTTCTTGCAAGGCTGGGGTTTTCAGAATGTTCTGAATGTGCAGGGGAGTGTTCCGGTGAGTTCGCCGGAGAGAGTTCAGAGGATGTAGCTCGAGAAGATGAAGCCATTTGATTTTTAAGAATAAGATTTTTGCAAGCTTTTTGCAGGGTTTTGCCGGAGAAGAAGATGAGAGTTTGTAAAAGGTTTTATGAGAGGGTAAGCTTTGTTTTTATAGGATGGTAAAACGGTAGAATTTGAAAGAGTAAAATATATGGCAATGGATTAAAGTTTGGAATCCGCACTCGAGTTTGAGCGGCGGGTTCAACTTTCCAAATAAAAACGTTCCATGTACGCCCAATGAAAATGGGACACGTAGGCCTTGTCAGAATATGACAGGACGTCGTGCGCGGCCCATTAATGCTAGGCGCGTGAGGTTGATTTTAGCCATATGAGTTTCACTCGCAGTAAAAGTAACCGTTATTACTACAGAGATGCCCAAGTAATCAGATTGATAGAGCTTCTGTAGTTTACAGAGGCTCTGTGATCTTGAAAATCTTTGATGTTTATCCCTTTTTCATATATCTCATTGTTATCATGACTTCTGTGGGGTTCTTCTTTAACCAAAACATTTGTAAAGGCATTGGAGAAGATAAAATCGGATTTTTGTGAAGAAATTTGCTTCGCAGAGGTTTTGTGGCTCTGTTGGAACTTGCAGAAGTTCTGTGAGGGCCAACAGAAGCTCTATGAGAGAAAAAATCTCATAACAAAAATTTTATTAATTTTTTGATCATCCAATTTTTGATTTGGTTTAAGAGATGTTTTTTCGGACATATTTGAAAGTTTGTGTCCGAGAAAACTGTTTAAAAAAACGGTTTGTTCGAGAAGGTCATGGTCTGCGTTTTCGGTTTCCGAGATAACATTCCAAAAGATCGACAGAAGGTTAATTTGTGATCACAGAGCATATTTCCTGCAGAAGCTCTGTTGAGCTCAGCAGAAGCTCTATGACCTTAAATTTCTCCTAATTCGAATTTTGTGAAACTTTTTGAGCTTTTTGATTTTTGAAATGTTATTCACAGTATATTTAGGACATATTTGACAATTCTTGTCCTAGAAAATTGTTTTCCAAAAACCTTTTGTGCGAGAGACATACCTTTTGGTTCTTCTTTTCTCGGCAGTGATATCTGACTTCTGTCGATATGGAGTTATCGACATTTTTCTTTGGCTTTCCCTTGAAAGTTTTATCTCTTTAGATCATTTCAGGGTTCCCTTCTGCTCCCCCTTGATCTAATCACCTCTGTAGATCAAGTAATTTCCTTTTGCTCCCCCTTGACCTATGCTTGGATCAAAGAATGATAAGTTTTGCATAGAACATAGGTCATGTTTTCCAGAGGTTCTGTAGGGGTCGTCAGAGGTTCTGAGTTGACTTACAGAAGCACTGTGATTTTAAGAACTATTTAATGTTTTAAGATTTTACATACAGATGTAGAATCAATCAAAGCAATAAATTAAGCAATGTATTTACTTATTATTTACAGAAGATAAAGCTATACTTACAGAGGATTTTCACACCATGTTAATCGTTCCTAACTTACCCACCAAGAAGTTGAATCTTTTCACGTCTAATGCTTTGGTGAATAAGTCAGCGAGTTGATATTCTGTGGGCACGAAATGCATTTCGATTGTACCGTATTTAACATGATGTTTCAAGAAATGATACCTTATATCGATATGCTTGGTTTTTTAGTGTTGCACAGGATTGGCAGAGATAGTAATAGCACTTTTGGAATCACAGAAGATGGGTATTTTGAACAGAATGTGGTCGTAGTCTTTTAGCTGAGTCTTCATCCATAGAACCTGAGAACAACAGCTAGCGGCAGCAACGTATTCAGCTTCTGCAGTGGATGTGGAGACACAATTCTGCTTCTTGAAGGTCCAACTGACTAGTTTACCACCTAGGAATTGACAACTCCCAGTGGTACTCTTTCTGTCGAGCATGCATCCTCCATAGTCTGAATCTGTATAAGCTTTAAGACTAAAACCAGAGTTCTGTGGATACCAGAGACCAAGATTGTTGGTCCCCTTCAGGTATCTAAAGATTCTTTTTACAGCATCATAATGTGATTTCTTTGGATTAGCTTGATAACGTGCACAAAGACATGTGGCATGCATAATGTCAGGTCTGCTTGCTATTAAGTATAACAGAGATCCAATCATGCCTCTGTAGAGAGTACATTCTACAGAAATACCATTTGGATCTAAGAATAACTTATTTCCAGTGGCCATTGGAGTCTTCATTGCAGAGGTATCAGAGAGATTATATTTTAAAAGTATGTCAGAGACATATTTGGCTTGATTTATAAAAATTCCCTCTGAAGATTGTTTGACTTGAAGTCCGAGGAAGAATGTTAATTCTCCCATCATACTCATTTCAAACTCACTCTGCATGAGTTTTTCAAAAAATATGCACTCTTCTGAATTTGTAGACCCAAAAATTATGTCATCTACGTATATTTGTACAAGCATTATCTCACTATTTTTGCGTTTATAGAATAAGGTAGTATATGTTGTACCTCTGTTGTAGCCATTGACTAGAAGGAAGGTAGAAAGTCGTTCGTACCATGTTCTTGGAGCCTGTTTCAGTCCGTATAGAGCCTTTTCAAGGTAGTATACATGCCTTGGAAACTTTGAGCTTTCAAAACCTGGTGGCTGATTTACGTAAACCTCTTCTTGGATTTCACCGTTTAGAAAAGCTGATTTTACGTCCATCTGATACACTTTAAAACCTCTGTGGGCTGCGAAGGCTAAGAATATTCTTATTACTTCGAGACGTGCGACAGGGGCAAAAGTCTCATCGTAGTCTATGCCTTCTTCTTGTCTATATCCTTTTGCTACTAATCTTGCTTTGTTTCTGACGACCACTCCATCTTCATCCTTCTTGTTTCTGTAGACCCATTTAGTCCCAATGGCCTGTTTCCCTCTTGGCAGAGGTACTAAAGTCAATACTCTGTTACGCTCAAATTGCAGAAGTTCTTCTTGCATGGCGTCTACCCAGTTTGGGTCATCTAGGGCTTCAGAAGTCTTCTTTGGTTCTATAACACTAATAAAATTTGTAAAGAAACAAAAATTAGCAGTGGCAGACCTTGTTTTTACTGAGTTAGAAGGTTCTCCAATTATTTGGCTTGGAGGATGGCTTTTTGTCCACTGAGTTGTGCGTGGAAGATGATCATCAATGTCATCAAAGCTTTCTTCAGAGGCTCCCTGTGTTTCTTCTTGTGCAGCCTCTGATGTTCTTCGTGCCTTGGTAGTTGATTCTACTGTTTGTGGAATGATTGGTACGAGTGGTGGTGGAGTTTGTTCCTCTGAGGATGTATAGTCTTGGTCCTCGATCTCCTCTGTAATTGGTTCTTCTGTGGTTTGTGCAGCTTCTGTGGTCGTTTTTCTTGATGTTTCATCTTCTGCACTTTCTTCTGCTTCGGCAATTGCATCTGTAGTATTTATTGAAGAAGATGAAGCATTATTTGGACCAGTTAGAGTCATACCTGTAGGATTTTGTCCGACAGAGGATGGTTCTTCAGAAACTCTAATGGTTCCGACAGAAGGATCAATGTCATTGTGGAACATCTCCAAAAATAGAAGATTCAAATCTTCTTTTGTTCTTGAGATGTCAGAGAATTTCCCTTTTATTCCGAGTTCTGAACTTATTTGCTCAGAAGTCATTTGGAATGAATCATCAAAAGAAACATTGATGCTTTCTACAATTTTGTGAGACTTTGTAAGGAATGTTCTGTAGGCTTTGGAAGTGGCAGAGTATCCAATGAATTTGCCTTCATCTGCTTTTACATCAAACTTTCCACTTGAATTTCTGTCGTTTAAGACGAAGCATTTGCATCCGAATACATGGAAAAATTTGATGTTTGGCCGCCGTTTGTTAAGCAATTCGTAAGGCGTCTTGAGGTGTCTTTTCACAATGGTTGATCGATTTTGAGTATAACACGCAGTAGAAATTGCTTCTGCCCAAAAGTTCATTGATAATCCGCATGCTGACATCATAGTTCTTGCGGCTTCCACAAGTGTTCGATTCTTTCTTTCGACAACACCGTTCTGTTGTGGAGTGCGAGCTGCAGAGAAGTTCTGTGAAATTCCTTCTGTTGAAAGATAAGTTTCAATGACACAGTTTTTGAATTCTGTGCCGTTGTCACTTCTTAACTTCTGTATTTTGCAGTCATAAAGAACTTGGATTCTTTTCATTAGATTTATCAATATAATTGGAACATCTGATTTATTTCTGATAAATTCAACCCATGTGAAACGTGAATACTCATCAACTAAGACAAGTATATATTTCTTGCCACCTAGGCTCTGTATTGCAATGGGACCGCAGAGGTCGACATGAAGCATGTACAGAGGCCTGGTGCAAGACACATCTGTTTTGCCTTTGTGGGAAGCTCTTTTGAGTTTTCCCATCTCACAGGCAGAACATAAATGATCCTTGTTGAATTTAACATTTGGCAAACCTTTAACTAGATCAAGTTTGACCAGTTTTTCCAATGTGTGAAAATTCAAGTGACAGAACCTGTTGTGCCATAACCAGGCTTCTTCACTTTTGCAGGCAACAAGGCAAACTTTGTCCTTGTTCTTTGAGTTGAAGTTCATTAGATATAGATCACCTATTCTATCAGCTCGCAGAAGTTCCATACTTGTTTCTTCACTTTGTAGAGAGCAGAAAGTTCTTTTGAACAACACATTGAATCATGTATCACAAAGTTGACTTACACTGAGTAGGTTGTGCTTAAGGCCATCCACATAAGCAACTTTGTATACAGAAACGTCTTCTTTCCTTATGACTCCATAGCCTTTTATGTGTCCTTTCTTGTTGTCTCCAAAAGTCACAGATCCACCATCTTGTGTTTCTTTGTACGTGGATAGTGCACTTCTGTCACCAGTCATGTGCCTTGAGCATCCGGAGTCTAGATACCAGATTGGCACATACTTCTTCTGCAGGATAATCACAGAGATTTAGGTACCCATATCCATATGGGTCCAATATTGTTAGAGTTTTTCAAGTTTGCCTTGGCATTCTTGAAATACATTTTGTTCTCTGCAGAAGAGTCAGATTGTTTCTTTGTGGGATTTGACTTTTGAATTGTCGTAGAGAGTAAACAGACTTGACTTGAAAAATGATTATTAAGTTTAGACATAAGATCAAAGCAATGACAGTATTGAATATGAGATGTAATTTGCTTGAACTTTTCATTGAACTTTTTAAACTCAGCCACAGAGGCATTACATTCTTTATTTACATTAGATTTCCTATTACTAGAAGATCTATGAATACTCGAATGTTGTTTGCAAAAGCTCTGTTTAGGACCTGCCTTCTGTGGGTTGCTTCTGTGGTGAACTTTTTGATATGTAGATTCAAATTTAGAAAATCTTGGCAGATTGGAATCTCTGTGAGTTTCTCTTTTGGAGAAATAGTTCTGTGAGGAACTTCAGAGGAGAATTTGACATCCTCTGTGTCACAGTGAATTATCCCTGATTTGAAATCAGTCACTGAGTTGTCAGAGGACGAATCGTCCTCGTATACAGAGGTTGAGTCAATTCTTTCAATAGAGGCTGGATTTTCTGAGCATGTATCGTACGAGCTTTCTTCCTCTGTAGAATAGTTTTCATAGATTGCAGAGGTTTCTAATAAGATTTCTTCAGTGAGAGTTTTATCTATAGAAGATGTACAGAAATTTTCTAAAACGCTTGATTTCCATATTTCCAAAATTTCTTTTTCAATTAAATTTTTAAAGTTTTCTTCTGAAAAAATGGGTTTAAACTCAGGAGCTTCTGCTGATAATTTCTTTTCAACGTTTATCAAACAGACAAAAGCAACCTGTGTTTGGGTCTCTGGTTTACCAAACTTGAAGATACCAATCTGATCTTGTGTTTTCAGATATTTCTTTGGTTTGATACCTCTATTGACAGAGGTTGAAGATGATGAGTTTGTGTTTTCAAACCACACGTTAATCATCTTCTTATGTTTCTTCAAGTAAGGATCCACAGAGATTTTCGCCCGTTTGCTTACAGAGATTAGATTTGGAAAATCTGGTTTGATTGTTTTTCCAATCACAAATAACGAGGACAGAGGTTTGTTTCTTTTGCCTTCAACACCTAGGGTGATATCATCATACCCTATACCTCGTCTCCCTATTTGTGAGTTTATTTTTTCATAAACTTTCTGTGCATCTTTATAGTTTTTAAGCAAAACTTCTCTTCTGAGTAAATCTTGCCATAATACCTCTCTTTCTCTTTGAAAGTATTCTTTAAGAGCTCTTATGTCAGTAGTTTCGCTCCTTGAAACTGAAAGTTCTTTTGTTTTATCTTTTAAAGTATTGGTTAATTCAGAAATTTGTTTTTTTAAAGGATCTAGAATTTTGTTCCAATTCTTTTCTATTCTCTCTTTTTCCTCAAAAATCTTTGCTTTTTCTTGAGTGAGAAGTCGTACTTCTCTCTCATTGAAAGTGAGTCTTTTCTGAATACTTTGATTATCTCTTTCAGTTCAATTAATTCAATGTTAATTCTAAGTGTATTATCATCTACAGAGGTAATACAAGAGTTGGAATTTGAAGTAGATACCTCAGAGTCAGTGAAGGAGTCGACTTCTGCCATACCACAGAAGAGGGCATTGGCGGTATGTTCATCGTCAGAAGTAGAGTCTGAATGGAAGTCTTCTGTGTTCTCCTCAGAATGTCCTTTTGCCATTAAGGATTTTTTAGCATAATATTCGGCTTTCTTTTTGTAGAAAGCAGAGTCCCTCTATGGGCGATTTGATCTGCTTCTGCATTCATTCGCAAAATGGCCTGGTTTTCCGCAGTTAAAACACCCTTGAGGAGTGTTTCCTGTTCGATCATTGGACTTCTGTAGGTCTCCGCCTTTCTCTGATCTACATTCATTTGCATAGTGACCAGGTTTGCCGCACTTGTAGCATTCTTGCTGCGTGTGGCTTACCGAGTCATCTGACCTCTGTCGGTCATTCCCTCTGTAACTTCTATCGCTTGACCTTTGTCGGCCACTTGATTCTTCTCCTCTTCTGTCATCTCTTCTGTTGTCTCTTCTGTCATCCTGGTTGTCTCTATCATATCTTTCATTTCCGGAACCTCTTATGTTTCCTCTGAACTCTTTTGTCAATAGAGCTAAAGATTTAGCTAGTGACGCAAGAGTTATTTCCTTTTCTGCTTGCTCTTCTTCTTCACTGTCAATTATCACCATCTTCTTCTTCTCCTTCTTCTTCTCCTCTGTGGTTTTATCATTTCTTGGTCTCTGTGAATCCTCTTTAGTTTTACTAACCAATGCATATGGTGCAATGGTTAGTGTTTTAGCCTGTGCTATCTGAGGTTCTTGTGCGGCTAATGTTCCGTAAAGATCAGAGAGAGTCCAGGTGTCTAGATCCTGATTTGTCTGTAGGGACATAGACAGCTGGAGCCATTCTTCATTTAGACTTTTTAAAAACATGACATTGTTTTCTTCAGAAGTTCTGTCAACGCCTGATTTTCTGCACTTGTTGATTATAGAGTTGAATCTGTCGTATGTTGTTTGCAGAGATTCTGTTGCAGAGGCTCCGAATGCATGATATTCATTGATGTACTGTGCTCTTCGTTTTTTTTGTGTTTTAGCACCTCCTTCCAACTGTCTTTCCAGTTCTTTCCACAGATCATGCGCTGTTTCACATGAATCCAAGGATTGAAAGAGTTCGTTGGGTATTGCCATAATTAATGTCCTCTTGGTTTTCTGAGCAACTTCATCTTCTGCTTTATCTTCGGTTGACCACTCCCCTTTTGGCTTTGGTTTTTGATGTTCGGGGATTTCGGTAGATTCAGCAGTAGCAGGTACACGAGATACTACTGTCATGGGAATAGGAGGAGGATTGTACAGATATTGTACTAGATTTCTTTCAGTGCCCTCGAAAAAATGGACCATTCTTATTTTCCACTGAGGATACTCATCTCGAAGGAGAGTAGGAGGTTTAGTGAGAGAACCAGTAGTAAAGAAATTATTTGTATTTGTCATTTTTGAAGATTTTAGAAAGAAAGTATGACTAAAGAGTTACTTCGATGAACTTGAAGATTTTCTGGGTTTAAGCAGTTTCCAGACACAATTTTAAATCTCAATAATATCTATCACGGATCTTGATAAGTGGATCACTTGATATTGAAAATCAAGGAAGGCTCTGATACCAATTGTTGGATCCCAGATACACTTAATCAAGATTAACAGATCTATTAGTTGGGTTTAGAGTTTGATGCGGAAGCGTTTTAAACTAACAGATATGTTTGATAGATATTAGAACGCACATATATAAAGAAAACAGTAAAGAATGAAAAGGATTTGTTGAACAGTTACTGTTATTCAATATATAATAACAACACGAAGAACAAATTAAGAACTGTTGGTGTGTGTGAGAATATAACACTCAGATATTTGACAATAAAGCTTGAGAGTATTAGTGATTCCTTGTGTATTCGTCGCTAGGAAGATCTCAACATGAGACTTCCTTTTATACTACTCTTAGAAGACTATGAAGTAGGTCACTGTTCCTTTTACGGCATGAATAGTAAACTGGATGGTGTGAACAGTGGACTGGATGGTGTGAGCAGTTGTTTGAGCCATGCGCATTTAATGGAGCAGATGTACTTTTGGTAAATGCATTAAATGGCGCAGACGTCTATTTTGTACCATGCCCTATTGAGTCCACTCAGAGCTTGACACGTGTTTTGACAGTACTTTTCCATGCAAGCTGATGAACGTATCCAGTAATATCTTCCAAGTCTTCATTGAGGACCACAGAGGCTCTGTAATGAATTACAGAGGTTCTGCGGTCTGGTCCTCTGTGGAGCAGTCTTCGCCGGATTCCGAGTCTTTGGTCTTCTTTGTGCGTATGACAGAGCTTCTGTAGGAAGCCTTTGCTGCTTCTGTAGCTTCTTGACCTTGATTTCTCGGTAATGTCGGCAGAGCCTCTGTAAGAGGCTTTCTTCACTTAGCCTATTTTTCACTACTTCTAAATACTTCTATGATTAGGAAGATTGAAGCTAACAAACAGTATACCTGTGTCTATAGTTTCTGACCGTGACAGCCGATTCACTTTGTTAGAGCATTATTGTATTCAAGATTTATTGTAAAGTCTTGTAATGGTCAAACATTGTAAAGTCAAAGTAAAAGTCAAAGATGTCAAAGTCAAAGTAGTTTAGATTTAATTCTTTGTAATCCTAGGTATAAATAGGATTAGTTAGCTTAGTTGTTAAGAAAGTCATTAGGTTAATGATCTTAATTGTAATATCAAGAGAGTTTATAGAGAGAGAATCTAGAGAGAGAAAGTTTGAATTCTTATGTAAAACTCTAGATTCTTGAAGATCAATGGATGAATTGTTGTTTACCTAATAGAACTAGTGTAAACAATTGGTATCGGAGCTTTGGGAGAACAAATTATGTGTAAAATTCGTCCAAATTCTTGAAGTTTTGAAGAAATTTTGAAGATTTTTGAAGAAAATCTCCATTTTTGAAGTTCTTGAAGATCACAAATAGGTTATGCAATTTTTGTGTGTTTTTGTGTTTGATTTTGATTTCAAAGTGTTTCTCCATCATTCTAAACAAGATTTGCATCATCAATTTTGCAAAAACACATCAAGAATTGATCAATTTGAAGATTTAAAAAAAAATTGTGTTCTTGAAGAAAAGTGGGTTGTGAAAATTTTTGGAGTTTGATTTTGCAATTTGTTAGTAATTTGATCCATTTCTGTGCAAAATCATTTCCAAAATGTGTTTTTAGACATGTTTCAATCATAAATTTCGAGATTTGATGTATAAAATTCCATTTTTGAAATTTTTGGGTTGATGATGTTCTTGAGGTGTTCTTCATGTTCTTTAGCAAAGGTGTTCAAATCTGAAAATTTGATCCATAATTCAAAGATTAACAAATTGTTTGTAAGTTTGTTTTGTGGACAAATTGTTCAAGTGAAGTAACAAGAAAAGGAAACAAAGAAGAAGAAGAAGAAGATGCTATTTCTAAATGGATTCGGATCCTACTTGTAATGGTTTCGGATCATGCTGAATGCTGAATGTGTCTTTAAATTTTGAGATGTGTGTGTGGATGCTTACTTGATGTGGTTTCGGATCACACACAAAATTGGTTTCGGATGTTTTAAAGATTTTGAGGTGTATGTGTGTTTAAAGGATTTCGGATCACAAGGATACGAAACCATAATTCTTGTTAAGTGAGGTGTGTGTTTGTGTGTGTGTGTGTGTGTGCTTACTTGAGGGTTTCGGATCCAAGCATATGAAACCATAGATTTTTTTGAGGTGCTTGTGTGTGTGCTTAACAAAAGGGTTTCGGATCGTGGTTATTTTTTTAAGGTGCTTGTGTGTGCGCTTAAGGTGCTTGTGTGGATGCTTACAAGAGGGTTTCTGATGCTTTAATTTTTAGCTGTGTGTGTATATGCTTGTGCTATGTGTGTGTGTGTTTAAGATTTCGGATCACACATCCATGAAGATTTCAGATCAAATAGAATAACATTTCTGATCACATATTGAGAAGGGTTTCGGATTATACACAAACAGATTTCGGATCTTGCATAATTTTTTTTTGCTGTGTGCTTGATTGCTTGTGTAGTGTGTGTGTTTGTTTGAGCAACATATATGTGTGCTTATTTTTTTTTAAGATTTCGGATCCTTCTTGCATATAGATTTCGGATCAATTTTTTTTTGTCATTTGTTTGTCAATTCTATAAAACTTTATCTGCAATTAATTCATAACTGACATATTTTTCTCTTATTTTGCAGGTTTATCGATTAAAGTCCAACATTTCTGCGCAAATTTTTCAAATTTAATTTTTGGAAGACAAATTTATAATTTGTTTTCAGATCTTATTTTTGAAAAAAATTCTGACTTTAATTGTGTTTTTCTGATTTTTAAGAGTGTGCACATAATTCTAAATTCTAAGCGAAGTTTCTTTTGACGATCACTCTATTAGGTAGTATTTTTTTGTATTTTTTGTATTTTTCATCTAATTTTTTTTGTGTTTCTTTGCAGAATTCTTATCAAGATTTATCATATAGAGGAGTTAAAAGAGAGAAAATGGACTTTTCTTGAAGCTAAAGATGAGATCAAGCGTCTTGATCGTTCACTGTTGAGATATCATGACGAGGCACTTCTTTATAAATGCTTAGCCGAATATAGAGAAAAAGAAAAAGAAGTTATTAAAATAAAAAATAAAAATCTTGAATCTGAAATTTCTGAATTGAAGAAGAAAATGAGAGATATAAGTGATGAAAATATAGATTGTATATAGATTGTCAGTTTAAAATTAAGATTCTCTCTGAAGAAAGAATAGAAGCTTATGCAAAGATTAAACAACTTGAAGATTTGAATTATAAAAGAGGTCAGACTGAGCAAACTCTTAAATTAATTACTAGTAACCCAAAAGATACTCGATTTTATAATCCAAAAATGGGACTAGGGTTATCTGATGTTGAGGTTCTAAAGAAAGCACCTGAAAATCTTTACACAATTGAAAAATTGGGTGAAGGTTTGAAATACCTCCAATATCATAAACTTTTGTTAAATATAATACTTCAACTTCTGTTTCAAATAAAGAGGAAGTCAAGATGGATAAAGGTTTGGACGAAAAGCCTAGATTCAATACGACAAATTTTAAATACGATGAATTAAATTCCAATTATAAAACCAAAAAGGTTGAACTAACTGAATTTAATTTATTGTTTTCAAATGAATCTATGGATAAATCTTTTGATTCTAAAATCAATGAACCTGAATATGTCAAGTCTGAATCTTGTGACGAAAAGGAGTCAAACATTAAATCAAATTCTTACAAAAAGGAGTTTGTTCAAGAAACCAATTCTGAATTCCCTGATTTGGATTCTGCTTTACATAAAATTGTTGATTTAGAAAATCAAATTTCTAAATTGCAATTAAATTTTGAAACATTAGAGGATGATTATGATAATATTGGGGTAAATTTTGATCACAGTCAAAAAGTCAATCTTGATCTTAAGAGTGAGATTCAACGACTTGAATCCCAATTATTCGAATTGTCAAATTCTAAGGTTTCAAAGTTTTGTGAAAAATGTTCAAAACAAAATGAATTCAAAGATCATGATAAATCTTCAAGTCCGATTGATGTTAAAGCAAAGGATTCTTTCGAAGGAATGAATTTTAAGGAAAAAGATTCTATTTCCAAATCATCATTTGTGTGCTCTGATAATTCCTTGTTTGAATCTAATTCAGACACAAATAAAAAAGCTAAAGTTGTCAAGAAACTTGTGTTTGACAACACTGATGTTCAAAAGAAAGCTATTCAAGAAAAGAAAGAAATTGAGTTTAAATATGTAAAACTTTCGAAACAAATCTCCGATTTTGAAAAAGTATTATTTTTAGAAAAAGAAAAGCTCGAAAAAGAAAGAGCTGAATTTGGAATTGAAAGAAAATCTTTTGAGATCAAAAGTACTGAGTTTTCCGTGAAAATCTCTGAATTAGAAAATGTTTTGGAAAAGGAAAGAAAAGATTTCACGGAAAAGGAAAATAAAATCCTTAAAAAGAAAAACATGGAAACTTTCAAAGAGATAACTGATAAAAGAAAAATTCTTGGAAAAAGATTTTGAACCGGAACGCAAATATTTTGAAGATGCGATTCTTAATCTTACCAAAAGATTATCTGGTTTATCAGCTGATATTATGAAGGATCAATTGATCAAATCTGATCTCCAAAAGAAATTTGATCTAATTTTTAAAGAGAAAAATGTTTTGACAAACAAAGTCAAAGAACTTGAAGACATCATTTTTAAATTTGATGTCTCAAAGCAGGCCAGTCCTGATACTATCTTTCAGACTCCATTTGTTAAAGTCAAATGATTCTGAATGCTCTTTTAAAACTGCTTCAAGTTCGAGTTTTAAAAACATTTCTTCTAAACAATGTAATAGATCAAATGATTTCTTTAAAGATCAGATTCGTTCTACAAATCTCTTCTCCAATCCTCTATTTGATAAATCAGATAATAAATCAAATGTGCCTAAAGTTAATACTTCCAATCTTAAAGAAGTTCCGGTCTTCAAGAAGGTGAAGATGGAATGGAGAGTTAAAGGCACAACACCTTCAAAGAATGATGTACCAAAATCATCTGCCTCCACATCAAATGCTAAAAAGAACAATGCGCCGAAAGGTAAGTTTTCTTCTAAACCTAATCCTATTCATTCCGCAAATCATCTGAATAGGTTGGCACATAAGAAAATTTGTTGTTCTTACTGTGGATCAAATGATTTTGTGCATAAAGATTATACTTCTTATTGGTATGGTACTTGCAATATTTATTCTAAGAAATCTACACCTAACACACTAGGACCCAAGTACCATTGGGTACCAAAATTTGCTTAATCTGTTTTGCAGGTTCATCATGTCTAGTGCTGATTTGAAAACATATATACCACACACATGACTGAAAACAGAAGAGAAGCGGTGAATTTTTTTAAAGAATATATGTGCCATTAAGGGGGAGCAATGTTCATGGTTTCTAAACACATCAGTTTAGGACCCGTACTTCAAAGAAATAATGGCTTCTAAACATCTCAGTTTAGAACCCGTTCTTCAATGACTATGACTTCTGAATTGACTTCAATCCTGGTAATTCAGATCTCGTTTTAATGATTAAGGATATTTTGATACAAGTCTTGTTCTTTGTGCAGATTTTGTACACATAAAGATCTTTTGCACATGTTAAGGGGGAGCTTAACTGATTTTAAATCATTATCATAATTTAAGGGGGGGCTCAAATATTTCTGACTGTACGTATCTTCTAACCTTAAACTCAGATTGCTTGAAAGAAGAACGACTTTCAAGCATGAAAAACATTTTTTCCTTAAATATTCAAACCACTTCTCTATTCTCAAACAGATTTTATGAATTTAGAAGTGTGATTTAAAATGTTTTTCATGGAGATCTCGGATTATCATAAGAATTGGGTACAAGAGTGAATTTGAATTTGAATTCTTATGTAAAACTCTAGATTCTTGAAGATCAATGGATGAATTGTTGTTTACCTAATAGAATTGGTGTAAACACACTTCCATATTTTGGCAGTCACTGCAAGAAAAATTGGGTACAAGAGTGAATTTGAGCACAACTTATCATCCATAAACGGACGGGCAAAGTGAAAAACCATTCAGACGTTGGAAGACATGCTAAGGTCTTGTGTAATCGATTTTCGAGGAAACTGGGATATGCACTTACCCTTAGTGGAGGTTGCGTACAATAAAAGTTATCATTCCAGTATTGGAAGAGCACATTTTAAAGCCTTATATGGACGGATGTAGAACTCCAGTATGTTGGTTAGAAGCTGGAGAAAAGCAATTTGTTGGTCATGAAATTGTGCACCAAACGACCGATAAAGTTAAGGAAATTCGGAAACATATGAAGGCGGCTCAAGATCGACCAAAGAGTTACGCCGATCCAAAATGATGACCGAAAGAATTCCAAGTTGGGAGCGGGTAATGTTAAAGGTATATCCGTGGAAAGGTATTATAAGATTTGGGAATCGTGGAAAGTTAAGTCGTCGTTTTCTTAGACCTTTCACTATAACCAAGAGAGTGGGACTTCAAGCGTATCAGTTAGATCTTCCACCCGAGTTGGAAGGAATTCATATTACTTTCCATGTATGTTATATTCGAAAATGTCTAGCCGATGAAGAAAATGTTATACCACCTTCTGAGATAAAAGTGGATGAAAAGAGCCGTTGTGTAGAACAACCTGAAGCAATTTTAGAAAGAACGACTAAGAAGCTACGGCATAAGGATGTGATTATGGTTAAAGTACAGTGGAAACATCATAGAAGTGCAAACGTGACATGGGAAGCTGAAGGGGATATGAAGAATAGATATCCTCATTTATTTACCAAACTTTGATTTCGTGGAATAAATCATTTTCAAGTTGGGGAGATTTGTAACACCTCGAAAAATTCCGTTGTTTTGTACGTTTATTTTGGAGAAACGTTTAGAATTGGAAAGTGTTATGTTATAATTTGTAATTGAAGGGCCAAAGTGTAATTGACCAAAGTGTTAAGCAATTTGTGAATTTGTGAAACCTTGGGGTTACTTTTGCCATTTGATAATAGTCTTGTATATATAATGAAGAAGTCGGTTGAATTTGAGAAAAATATCTCGAATTAACATCAAGGGAGTCGGTTGTTATCTGGAAGAGAGAAAAAGGGGAATCGATACCAGTTTGATTTGGTAAGAGATTGATTGATTTCAGTTAGGATTAATCTTCCAATTGCATCCCTCTTCTCGATTTTGATTCTGGAATTAAATTAGGTGCAAGGATTTTGAGAATCACTAGACGCTAGGTTATTGTTCTGTATATCTTTCCAGATGAGTTCATATGCTGTTGTGTTTTTAATAAAATTTATCGGTGTATTGAAATAGCTTTATAAGCTTACTGGTAATCTTTAAGAATTGAATATTAAAGGGTTGTATAAATTTGAGCAGAAAATATTCGAAACAGACTTGAAATAAAGAGTTCTGAAGATAAAGTTTCCGGATTATGTTTTCCGGAAAGTTCCGGATTCCGGATGATTTTTCGGATTGATTCCGAATACCGGATAATTCCGGATTTCGGATAGGTGTCCGGATGATTTTACCGGATATCGGATACTTCCGGGTACCGGATGGTTTTCCGGATTAGTTGCCAGATCTGATTCCCGGATGGTTCCGGACTTGGAGTCCGGACACTTTTCCGGATGTTATCGGATTCTTTGGATTTCCGGATGTTATCGGATTCTTTGGATTTCCGGATGTTTCCGGATAGATGTTCCGGATTTGATATCCGGATATGATTCCGGTTTTTTACCGGACTTGGTTTCGGATTAGTTTACTGGACAAGTTTTCCTGTATATTTCTGTGTAATGTTGTACTGTTTAAATGTTTTATGAATACGAAGCATATTGTGATTTTAACAGTATGACCATAATTATAACTCGACTAAGAGTATGATACGAGTTATTATGTGTATTGAGTGGATACGCACATATGTTAGGAAGTGTAATGGATCCATAGACACTAGTATTATGTGAACACGTGGAATAGGCGTGGGCTAATTGTAATTCCCGTGGATTTGGTAAACGTGGAATAGGCGTGGCTTAATCGTAATTCCTGTTTGTTTGAATCGAGGAATAGGCCGGGCTTAATGGTAATTTCCATTTCGTATTGTGATATGAAATCATGCAATAGGCGTGTCTTAATAGTAATTCCTGATTTCTATTGGAAGATAAGAGATATGCATGGCTTAATTGTAATCTTTACTTCCACACCAAGAAATAGGCATGGCTTAATTGTAATTTCTTAGATATGAGCTGAAATCTAGAAGCCGTGGTGATTCGTAGTGGCGCTCTGGAACATGAGATTATGACTTACTTAGTGTTTGTCATAGTCGTCGTGGTAATTCGCGTCATCGAAAGATGTTACGTGTACAGTAAGAAAGATGGCAATCAGGTTAATTTATATGCTTTGTTTACAATTGGTTTTCAAAGCTTATAAAGTTTTATTTGTAAACTGGATGTTCTCACTAGGCGTAAGCCTAATCTTTTCAAATTAAATTTCCTTACCAGGTACTAGCTCGGGAAGGGATTCAAAGGGATGAGTGTCGAGGAGTTCCAGAGGTATGCTTTTGTTATTGTGATGGAGAATTTAGTGTTATCAGAGATATTTTGGAGATGTTCTTAACAACCTTTATACTCTGATCGTGTACATTATGGATTAGATTAGTCGGTTGTTTATGATAGTTCGCTTTTAATTACGAACTTTGTTATAAACTCTATCTATGAATGAATGTTTTTGGAAGAGATTGTTGTAGACCTTGTAAATTGAAGGTTTAAATTTATTACGTTTTTAGGGTGTTTCAGATTGGTAGGAGAGTTTTTCCTTCATATTTTCCTAGCACACGCTTCAACACCATAATTGCACACAAGTAAGTGAGAGAGAATCTGTTGAGAGTTTACACACAGTCACTAGGTGTTCTTGGTGTATTATATCTCTTATTGAAGATGTAACATATGGCTTCCTGAATTATTCTATTTTCAGTGTTTGTGTTCATCTCTCTCTTTACTTTTTTTATCTATCCATTCTCTCAAGTTTATCATTAATCTTCTGCACCTATTACTCTTTTTATAACTTGATTGAGGGGGCGTTTGGTTCGTCTCAAGGAATGAAAATGGGAATGACAAAGAAAATAATAAACAATGAAAATGAATACGGTTCATTATAATGTTTTATATTGTATTGCATTTCTTTCCATTGGTGTTGTTTGGAAAAAGGAAAACCCCACTTTTCTTTCGTATGCCATCAACACCCCTAATTCGTTTAAACTTCAAACCCTCCACCTCTTCAGCTTCTCTGCAAAACCCTTCCCAACTCATCTTAAAAAGATGTATGGAAAACATATTTCTGAAACTGGAATCTTCTGAAAAATCATGGATAATGGAATCATCTTCTGAAATCATGGAGAATGAAATTGTGAAATTGGAATCATCTCCTGAAAGGGTTTTTGAAATCTGCCTCTCCTCTTCTTCTTGTTCATTTTTCTTGGTTTTGCTTATATTCTAGGGATTTTTTGAGGATTACAAATTGCAGAAAACAAATCTAGGGTTTTAAGAGGAAGAAAGACATTAATGAAGATGAAGAAGATAGGGAATAACATTAATGGTGTTACCGAGTTAATGGATTTTACCTGGTTAATGTTTCTGAATTGTTGAAGAAGAGGCTCTGAGGGACGATGAGAGGGTGAGAGACTCGGTTAGATTTTCTATTCCCCCCGATTTTGGGAGGAAAGGATTTCACCTCAATATAATATAATGATTGATTATATTACTTAGAACCAAACAACATTAATCATTTCATTTCTATTCCCTATATGAACCAAACATCATCAATGGTTATTATTCCCATTCATTACCTATTAATGCCTCCAACCAAACACCCCCTGAATGTTCTTGCGAAGATAATCTGGGACAACAATTGGTATCTGAGTAGTTTTGATTTGCTAAAATCAACTGATCATCTCTGTTTACTGATTATTTTCATTGATAGATTTCACTGTTTTTCTTATCGTTTCTTCACTCATAAACAGTCCATGTTTTATGTTGTTTTTTATTTTCTCAGATTTAGTGTGATTGTGGGTCTGTTTTTTCCAATAGAAAACAGTTTTCTGTGTGTTTAATATTCCTTGAACATATCCTTAAAGTTTTCAAAGTTGTTGGTGTTCCCTTTATGTTTGATTTCCCAAAACCAGTATCGTTTTTCTCTCTCTGTTTTTTGGTCAAAAATGGCAAATCTAAATGCCATTTAAACTGCTGGATCACAAACCAAACCACCTGGGATGAATATCCCCAATGGAAGATCCGTATGATCAACCTTTTCGCAGGTGTAGACAAAGAAATATATGAATCTGTTGTGAAAGGACCCTTCGTCCCCATGATTGATGTTCCTAGGGTTTCAACCACTGAAACCACACCTGAGGTTCCTGCTCACACAAAAACCAATGAGGTTAAGGATTGGTCACCCAATGATTGGGAGAAAGTCGAACTTAGCAAAAAGGCTAAGTGGTTGTTGATTATGGCAATCCCTAATGATATCTTTCAATCATTAGATGCATGTGAGACAGCTCAAGAACTCTGGTTATAATTAGAGAAACAATTAGAGGTAGGCATTAAGACAGAAAAACAAAAAATCACAATGTCTTAATGAGTATTACAGCTTCAAAGCCAATCTGCTGAGTCTCTTCCACAAACATATGATAGGTTTAACACTCCGATTAACAAGTGTAAAAAGTTTGGGATTCACAAAACCTCTAAGGAAAACAATGTTCTGTTTCTTAAGAGCCTAGATGACGAATGGCTACCACTTTCTATGTCTCTTCAAACAAATCAAGATCTTGATGCTTGGTCATTAACAACATATCATCAAATCCAAGCCACTGATGGGTGGACCTTTAGCCCTAGTAAGTGACAACACAGAGGTTCAGACGAAGCCACCAAAATAATAGGGTACTGAGGGGAGTTATAGGGGACATAAGAAGGGAAATAAAACTGTGGGCCCCAATTTATCTTTTGAAAGTATTGTAAAAATACCAAGTCATCTAGTCACAGTTGACTTCTGCGCCCCTAGAAGCAAGCATCTGCCGAAGTGAAGATGTACAGAAGAAGAGCTCAGCCCGAAGAAGTATTAGAGCACATAGCATCTAGAAAGAGCTTAGAGCCTCTGTGGAAGACCTCAGAAGCTCTGATGCAGACTACTCTGTGACATCAACACTTGTAGAATTCAAGACCATTTAGAGAACAACCCTCCTCTGACAGGTATACTACCCTACTGAAGACTACCTTGTGTCCCACTAACAGTTGCAACACCTTTCCATGTGGCAGAATTCCATTAGCTAGTGTGTTGACTCTTGTGTACTATTTTCCTATAAATATGAGATCTCCCACGATTTTCCTGCAAGCTCTTGCACGCCCTAATGGCACACACTTCATACCATCAACAGCACATAGTTAGTACAAAGAAAGAATTAGGGTTTCCACACATAGTGTGTGTGTTCTTCATTGTTCTTCAACATTGTAATCCTTTCAGATATATATCAAGCGAATGGCTCATTGAAGTGATTACTTGTTATTTCTTTGCTTTTTTTTGTTTACTGTTTTTTACCTTGTTAATACAAATTCTTTTATTAAACACTTCCGCAACTCTATATTTTTTTAAGTTCGTTTTTACCTAATAGAGATAATCTAGGATCACGAATTGGTATCAGAGCAATATTGATTTGCTTAAATCAATTGATCATCTCTGTTTGCTGATTTTATCTCAAGGTAGAACAACTAGTTTTTCTAATATGGGTTTCATTCATAAACAGTCCATGTTTTGTGCAAATTTTGACCTGTTCAATCACTGTGCATTCAGAGATTTGTTTCTTCTTTAGAAAAACAATAGTGTGTGTACTAGATCTGCTTCAAAAGGATTTTTCAAAGCTTCAAAGAGTGGTGGTGTTACTTTTTGTCAAGAATCTTAAAAACCCTTTTTCATCTTAATGCCATCTATACTGTTGGACTCTCATAAAACCCCCAACTCTATTAAAGGATGAGTACCCACAGTGGAAGATTCGTATGATAAACATTCTTGAATGTGTTGATAGAGAGTTATATGAGGCTATCAAAAATGGTATGTGTGTTCATTTGGTAGAAGTTCCAAGAGTTCCAGCCACTGAAACAAACCCTGAAATTCCTGCTCACTTTAATCTCAAAGATGTAAACAGACTGGGAAAAGACTGAAAATGAGAGAAAGGCCAAAAGGTTATTGATAATGGCCATCTCAAATGACATATTCTCATCTCTAGATACTTGTCAGACTGCTAAGGATTTATGGTTAGAATAAGAGAAACAGCTTGAGGGAGGCATTAAGACTTAGAAAAATAGGAGATCCTAATGTTTGAATGAGTTTTACAGTTTTAAAGTCAAGCCTGATGAAGCCCAACAACAAACATATGATAGGTTTAATGCTCTCATAAACAAATGTACGAAGAATGGCATTCATAGAACCATTGAGGATAAAAATGTCATGTTCCTCAAAAGTTTAGGTGATGAATGGCTGCAACTATCCATGTCCCTACAGACAAACCAAGATCTAGATGCCTGACCACTTTCTGATGTATATGGGACTCTAGCTGCTCAAGAACAACATATTGTTAAGACTAAGCCTACTATAGGTGGACCTCTTGCACTGAGGAGCAACACTACAGAGCCCCCTGTTAAGCAAGTGAAAGATAAGGTTGAGTCCAGTTCAAAGAGTGTGAAGAAAGGGAAGATGGTGTTGATTGTTAAGAGTGGGGAAGAGAAAGAGGTTAGTGATGATGATGAAAGGACATATATGACCTCAATAGCCAAATCTTTGGCTCTGCTTACCAAGGAATTCAATAGTGGACCCTATAGAAAGTCAGCGTTCAACAGGAAGAATGTTAAAGAGAAGATAGATGACAGATACAAGAGGAATGTATCTAGGATGGAGAGTCAGTATGCTGCAATAACCCATAATCTTAGACAATTTTCCCCTTACCACCAAGATCTAAGATAATTTGTGCAACTCAGCCAAGACCCCAGATATTTTGCTCCAATGACCCATGAGCAAAGGCAATTTGCCCCTGTCAATCCTGACCCAAGACAGTTTGTGCCTCCTTACAACTATGAGCCAAGGTACACCTTAAGAGCTGAATATTATGAGCCTAGAATGTATGATCAGAGGTTTGATCCAGGATACCAAGAACATAGGCTTGTGGAATACCCACAGAAGTCAGTAAAGAAGGAGGACCACAGAGCGCCAGAAAAGCAATTCAAGAGTGAGCCTGATGGCAACAACTGCTTTAAATGTGGTAAATTTGGTCATTTGGCAGCTGATTGCAAGACACGCCCTGCCAAGGATGCTTCCTTCTACAAGAAGAAAGCAAAATACTATGCACAGAAATCCCTGATGGCAGCGAAGGAGAAGTGGGTGTCAGATGATTCAGATGATGAGGTGAAGAATGCCATGTTCCAAGGAATGGCAAAAGTTAGCAAACCTGAGTCTGATAGTGAGGTATCTACTTCATCTTCTGACTCTTATTTATCTTGCACAGAAGATACATTGCTTAAGATGCAAGAAAATTTCAACATCATGGAACAAAAGCTCTGTAAAACAGAAAAGGATCTTTCATTTTATAAAAGGGAAGCAGGGCTTTTGGAACAAGAGAAGAAACAAAGTTCTCATAAAAAGGACAATCAAAAAAAGCAAATTTTGTCAGAAATTAATTCTTTCAAAACAACAGTCAGTGATCTTGATTTGGCTCTAAAGAATTAAAAGCAGAAGTTGAAAGATGTAGAAACTGATAGAATAAATATACTTGCATTAAAGAATTATTTTGAAAATGAGAGAGTGTCTTTGCATCAAGATTTGCTAAGAAAAGAGCTGATCATTAAGAAATATCAAGATGCACAGAATGTACATGAGAAGATAAACTCTCGAATGGATAGAAGTGGGATTGGTTTTAGTGACCTAGATCCCAATACTTTTACGAAGAGAGATTATTTGTCATCTAGATTCTGTGTTGGCAAAGTCCAAAAACCAAACTTTCCAAGTGTTCACTCTGTCTTTAAAAGGAGAAAAATTTCTAGAGAACCATTTGAAAGGAATCCTTTAAAAAAACATCAATGTGGTATACTCTGTGGTACCACCAAAAGGACCTTTATTTAAGTTTGGTTATCCTGAAACACAAACTCAGCCTGCCTTTCTATGCCATATCTCCTATGAGTTAAGTGCAGAAGCCTCTGAGTTTGTCCCCTCATCGACAGAAGATGATCTGATAATTGTTTTTGAAAAAGGATTATTGGAAACTCTTGAAAAATGCAATGGTCTCAATGAACCTGAAACCATTCCTTGCATTATAAAAGACGTAAATCTTGCTGAGGAAAAGGATGTTAGTAACCAAGGCACACATAAATGCAATCAAGCCTCTGGTGAGAGCTCAAAAGATTTTCTTGATTCAGTCTCAGATTCTGACAATGAGTCGTCCTTTGTCGCTCCAGAGACTGGTTCTGAGGAACCAGAGGTAGTGCCTTGCATATCAGAGGAAGCTTAGCTTTCTCTGGCATACAAAACAGAGTTATTCATCCCAAGGAATCTGTTAAAAGGGTACCTATTTGTCCTGATTTCATAGATATGTGTATCAAGGCAAAAATGTTTCTTGAACTTGAAAAGATTATAAAAGAAAAGGAAAAGAAACTCTCAAGTTTCAAAGCTTTTGAATCATTCAAACCAACCAAGTTCACAAGGGAACAAAAGGGCAAATGGGTTAAAAATGACAATCTTGTTCTTTCTATGGCAGTGAGAACCAGAGAAGGGGGATGAAGAAAGCAGAGGATCCTGCCAGAGAGGAAGGACTATCAAAATAAATCTAGCCTAGATAGGATGTTTTGTGAAATTTCTAATGCTAGGAGAGATAGTTTTCATAAATCATTTGTACTGAATTTTGAGAATTTTAATGCAATGTTTAAGCAATCTTTTTCTTACATGCATAATTGTCATGGTCTTAACTTATTGCATCAATTGATGTTTCTGATTAACAGGACTTGATCTTCTCTCCCTTTGGAATCCTTGAAATGCAATGGTGTTGCATGTCTTCATGTCTTTCAGCGCTTCCCCTTGAATAATGATCTTGGTCTTCATATCTTCAACTTCATCACCAAATTCAATGAACCTGTCTTTGAACTGCGAGTTGAATTTGCTTTCAACTTTAAGAACTTGTAGAACCGAGTATGCTTGATGGAGGAAATAATTTGAAGCGAACACCACTTGATAAGGAATGAGAAGAATTTTAAACAACTTCAAACTGTAAATCCAACGGATTTTCAACCTCGGATTTAATCTTTGCAATCTCATCTTCAATCAGAACACAGTTACTCCGTTACTCCCCCTCGGCATTTGCTAACTCCCCCTCGGCTTTTGCTAACTCCCCCTCAACTGGATAATCCGTGTCTTTGAATATGTACCCTTTCTCCCCCTCATGATGAGTAGGAGCATCTGAAGCATCATGCACGTTCAAAGACAATGGTGACGAGTAGCAAAAATTCCAGATCAAAACATTATAGTAACAAGGGAAATCAACTAACATAAAAACACATTAGTAACTGTTATCACAATAATTAAAAATTCGAGTGGTCTATGTTCAGAGTTGGCAATGGGGTATCTCTGATAGGACTTTCAGTTATCACTGAAGTAAAATTTAAAAAATTACTTCTCAAACTGTTTCGGCAATATCACGAAGATATGCGATTGGAATCACAAAGACTCATGCATGTGTTAAAGAAAATAAATTCTATCTGTTTGGCTCAAAATATTGATTTAACTCGGGACGAAAGTTAAAATCAATTGATACAGTGAATAGAATATGAAGTTCGGAGACCGGAGCTGATGTCTTCCTGTTTCAATATCTAAGACCTCCGAGTGAGGAATAGATAGATTATGTGCTAAATCTCTGTGCATTTATGAAATAAGCATCTGTTGTGAGATACTTGAGTGGCTGGGTGGGGTGACATGAGTTATCGACACTGGGTCCATGTCTGTTTCAATATTCATCTCCAAAGAACGAGAATGAATAGATTGTGTGGTTACCCGGATAACTGACTCGGTTTGGTAAGGACCAATAATTCTTTTAAGTCCTGTCACATACTCACCATATTCTTTTCACTCCGAACTCATCTAACAATCTAGACCCATCACTGTAGTCTATAAGGGATGTGTTTCGTGGGTAGGTCTTTCCGGTTCTGGATTGACCATAGAAACAGTATAAGACCTAACACTCCTTTCATGTATCGAGTAGAACAATTTAGTAAACAGTGATGTACGAGTTCTAAACTGAGGTGTTTAGAAGTCAAAGCCTTTAAGAACGAGTCCTGATCTGAGATGATCCGAAGTCATTGTTCGAAATAACGGAATTTCAAGAAACAAAATCAAGCGCTAAACAGATTGACTCAGTAAGTACAGTATTTTCAATAATGAAACAATGATCAGAAAGTTTAATTGTGAAGAACAAGTCACAATTATTATATCAGATAAGAATGGAATCATTTGCAATAAATAGCGAACTCTGAAAACAACTAGAAATTCAAGCGAATGTATTTCCATCGAAAAATCAACAAATATGTGAGACATGGAAATAACTAAGTCAAGAAAATGACACGTGGCAATCATGGAATTTAAAATTGGAGAATAACAAACACAAGTAAGTTATCCAGAATGAATTACCACGGTCTTTGAATTCAGTTAGAAGTTCACTTACCTTTCATAGAATAGTACTCCCCTCTGTAAGACTAATAAGAACATAACACGTGTCCTAATTAGTTCATAAAATACTAAGTTAAGTATCTCATCATAAGTTTTGAACAGGTAGTTCAGAACTTCTGAACATTCTTCTGATAACACTTCTCAGATCTTCTGACTCCTTAACTCAGACATCTGACTTCTCTTCCCAGACTTCTGATTCCTCTTATCAATACTTCTGAGCTTTCACAGTCAGACCTCTGACTTCTCTACTCAGAACATTTGAGTCTTCTTATCAGATCTTCAACACTTGGTTTATTGATAAAACTTCAGATCTAACAATCTCCCCCTTTTTGTCAAATAAACTTAAACTTTGCATCATCCAGTTCTTTCAGAGCAGGAACAATTTTCTGAAGTAGCACATTTCTCAGATTAAGCCTCTTATCAATTTTGTCAATGATTTCTTGAATAATTTCAACTTGCTGATTGATTACTTCTTCAGTTATGTTTGCTTCCTTCACTTTCAGCATCTTTTTCTCCAAATTATGCTTTATGATTCTTAAAGTTCCAGAACAGTATTTTGCAGTTTCCTTTGCTCTGAAGAAGATCTTTCCACTTTTGTTTTTCAAAAATACTCCCAAGTCTGGATATTTGTGAACACTTCCAGTCTTTAACACCTTTTTCTGTTCATGATTTGTGTTGGGATTTTCCAGATAAACACATGACTTTTGTAAGTACAGAGCTATTTGAAAATCTGTATAACAGTGCCACCTTAAGATGTAGAACATGGCCTCAATTTCCACACTTCTTGCCTTCCTTTCATTTATGTCTTTGCTCGACTCTTTGAAGCATAGAAAGCTGTGTAATCTGTAGAAGTCAACTACTGATAGTTTCTCAAAATATGCATCAGTAAAGTAATAAACCTTGCCATCTTCTCTCAGAACTTCAAAAGATAAGTACTCCATCTTTCTGAATTTCTTAACCCTCAATTCTCTGATTCCAGTAATTAAAAAATCTGAGTAAACGGCTTGCTTTGTTTTGCCAAGACATCTTGATTTTTCAGCCAACCAGATCTGAGTCTCCTTAGGTCTATCATAATACACATCCAAGAATTGTACTTCTTTTGGTTTGAAGAACTCAGGCAAATGAAATTCAAGAAAGTATCCATTTAGATCAATGGATATTTCATCTTCTTTGGGTTCAGACTGTTCAGCTTGATCAAAACTAGTTATCTGCACATTTTGAGATGTGTTCTGCACTTCTTCAACTTCATCTGACAGAATTTCATTCACTTCATACTCAGCAGGAAACACCAAATCATTATGTAGAATCTTTTTGGGATTCACCTCAGATAGCAACCATTCACTACTGTTTCTGATTTTTCTTCTAAGATCCAACCTCCTCTTCACACAGTTTATACATCTCTTCTTTAAACTCTCTCTTTCAGTTTCTACACTTACTTCCATTTTAATCAATAACCAATTCAGAGTTGCATCACTGTACTTCACCAACTCTTTTAATCTGAACAATTCAAGACTTTCGTGAACTATATATGTGAACCCTTCTGTCTCCATTCCTTCATTCACAAATCCCTTCAAATGCAAACCAACTTCTGTTTTCTTTGTAGGAGAACTCAGATTACACTTTTCTTTTCTTTCTTCAATAGCTAATTGGAAGTCATACAAGTATATATTTCTGACATAGATACCTAGAAGTCTTCTGCATTCAATTTCCATCAAGGCTTCTTCAGTGCTGGCAAAGAACTTGACTAGAAAGATCTGATCATCAAGAGTCAATCTGTGAAAATCAAAAGTAGACATGGAAACCTTTGTATTTCTTTCTTTCAGTACTTCCATTCTAACAAACATTAAACCATTGAATTCATCTTGTTGAAACATCAGAACTTTCTCAATCCTTTTCTGAATATGCAGTTTTGAATCAGGAACTCTGAACCTGTTAGAAGCTTCTGAGTAGACCATCGGAGCTCTGTCATCCATAAAACCATCAATGTTACTTTCCAAAGGCTCATACTCTCCTTCTGTGTAGTAGAGATTATCATATATTTCTTCAGGAAAAATATCATCATGAAATTGTCTGGCTAATGGCACATCACTTAACTCTAGAATGAAATCACATACAGGTTCTTCTAGTCTTTGCAAGTTAATCTTTGGGATCTCAATTGGTTTTCTGAATACATACTCAGAAGGCATAAAGTAGTCTTTCACTTTCACATACTCTTCTTCTGTATTTAACTCATCACAAAAGTTAAATCTAAAATCATCTTCAAAATCCTGAGTATAATTCACAGTTCTGTCTTCTTCTCCCATTAGATCAATAGGTCTTACCATTTTTATTCCTTGCTGAACTTTTTGAACATTCAAAGCTCTGACTAAATTATTATGCATCCTTCTGATCAACTCTTCACTTAATCTCCTTTCTTCTAATTCAGAATCCGTCATATTTTCTTTGTTATACACCACAATATCTGTACACATGTTGACCACTTCACTTTCCACTGTCTTTTCTGATCTCAATACAGATTCCTCAATAGCTTCAGTTTCATCTGAGTTTCCTTCCATTTCTATGTCTAAGTTCAATTCCTCTGTTTTATCTGAATCACCACCATCTGTACTTTCCAACTCCATTTCCTCTGTATCTGAGCTATCAATCTGAACTATCTGAGTTATTGCCTTTAAATTTTCCTGTGTCTGATCTTCTGAACTTTTTGTACTAGCTAATTGCATATCTGCCATCTCAAAATCTTCTATACCAATATCATCATCAGAACTTAACCTTTGTCTTTTCTCCCCCTTTTGATGATCATGAGGCTCATTATCATCAAACTTTCTTTTCAAGTTCTGATTAAAAGTAACTTCAGGTTCAGCTTCTGCAATAGGAACAGGATCAAGAGGCTTTGAAGTAGAAGCCAATGATACATTCAGTGCTTTCAGTATAGATTCCTGCATCCCTTGCATTTGTTTTAACATATCTTTTTGAAAACCAGACATTATATTCATGATCTCCTTTTTGTGAGAATCCAAGGATTTCTTTACGTCATCTACTTTGGTTTCAACAGAAATCAACTTTTTCTCCAACACAACTTTCAAATCTGACATCTCATCATTCAAATCCTCCACCTTCTTCTCCAAATTTTCTACTTTTTCCCCCATCTCCTTGTTTTGTTTCTGAATCTTTTCAAATTCAGAAGTTTCTAACAGTGAACCTGAACCAACAAATGGTCCAGTTTTCATGTGCCCAGAGGGCTCATGGCCTGTAGATAACACACAGTCATCTTGTACAACAGATGCACGTTTGAATGAGGCTTTTGTAATGTTCACCTCACCAGGACTTCCATCCAATCCTCGACACCCAACATTAGGTATGTCTATGAATGTTGTTTCAGGAATACGAAATTCCTGATTTGTGCAAGTGTCAGAAGGAATTTCAGGCTCAATATGAATAGGACTGTGATATTCAGACTCAATGTGTTGAAAAATAGATTGGGATTTATCACCTCCCTCCAAATGAGTTTGGGATGGTTCCCCGGATTTGTGTAAAACAGTAGCATGTTGAAATGCTTCTGAGTAGATATGAATGGGTTGTTCAAGATCCACCACTAGGTCCATGGTGTTTGTTTCAATATTGGACACCAAGAGATGTGAACCAATAGCATTTGTGGTTACCTGGTCAAGATTAGCTGGTTCAGAGGCATCTCTTTCTGTTTGAACCTCTGTTGACAATCTCTCATCCTCATCACTCTCATTATGTTTTTCCTCACCAAATCTAACCAAGCTTTCAGAATTTTCCCTCTCAAGTCTCTCAGAATGTTCACCCATCTGAACATCCTCCCCCTCTCAAATTCGACTAGACCCCTCACCTCTCTTCTCAGGTTGGTCCTCTTGGGTAGGGATTTGAGGTAATTCATATCCCATAGAGGTGCAATAAGCTTTTAAAATCTCACTCTCCCTTGGAATATAATTCCTAAGTGATTTTGGCAATAGTTTATGATTAGGATAGTTTTCAAGTCTTGTTACCGAGGTCATCTTACCCAAATAAAATGTAGGACCATGCTCTTCATTTGTTCTTCTTGAGATTGTTCTGTTTTCCTGCATGGCATACCAAATAACAATTTGCCAGTACCTTATATAAGGAATGTATGTCAGTGGAGCATCCTTTGTTTTCTTCTGAATTGCTTTCTGATTCTTCTCAAATGTATTCTTCATGTCTTCCCAAAGTATTAAAGTATAGTCATAATGCCTATTCTTCACTAAACCCTGAAAGATCTGAAGAATTTGTTTAGAACCTTGATCAGCAGAACTATTCTTCCCTGACACACATTTATTTACCACATGAAAGAAGCAAGCCCAAATAGGTGGTAATTTGTTTCTTCTGAACAAACTAAGTGTCCTCAATCCTTCATTGTATCCTAACTTCATAAACTCTGCTATTAATTCCTCTGTTAAAGGTGAGTCCTCAAAATCTGTCCTTCTTTGTACATCATCTTTCTCTGGTAAATTCAGCATTTCTCTTAGTGCAGAGATAGATAAAGCAAATGTCACTCCTCCAATTTCAGACACAAACTTATTATCTTCTAACCTAAGATGTTTCCACCATTGTTGTATGTACTGAACAGGCACATTTTTACTTCGTGTAAACCATTTTCTGTACGGATGGTGTTTGAATAACTCCATGATAATTCTGTGTTCAGGCTTAAACCGGCTTTCCTCAAATAATATAACACAGTTATTTTCAGATAATTTCAGCCATTCATTCTCAGGAACAATTCTTTCCACTAAAATAGGTCTATCTGACATAATAGAACCTGCAACACTCTATTCATGTTCAATATTAACGTTTACCTCATCCGCATTTCCTTCAGATTCATCCATTTGTTCATCTTCTCCATCATTTCATATTGCTTCTTCCTCTACAGCTCTATTCTGTACTTCATCATTATCCGAATCAGATGAATCCATTATCGATTTTGTAGAGTGTAGCGAAATTTGACCACTCCTTCGTATTCTAGACATGATTTAAGAAGAAAACAAATTCAAAGAACTCTGGATTTGATTCGTATCTCACTTTTCGCTCTGGAATTTGAAAAGATTTGAAATAGGGATTTTAAGACCTATTTAAAATCCGCGAAGTTGAAAGGTTTAACGGAAAAGCGAAATCAATGTTATAACGGAGTCAACACATTTGAAATGCCACAGAGGATTTAAATGAAATGTGTGGCATAATCAAACAAATATGAAGCTGACACGTGTTATTGGATAGAATTTTGACTCACATCAAAGATCTGAATAACACGCTCAGATGTTTTGACTTTTCTTTATCAGATATCTGATTGTTCGTCTCAGAAGAATTTTACCTTGTAACCAAAATGTCATTTAAAATCAACTTCTGACAAATATAAAACATTTTGATTATTCAGAAGAGGTTTAAACAGATAGAAACACTTTTTATCATCAAAATTCTGTTCATATTATGATGAATTAAAAAATCATTTAAAATCTTATATCTGAATATGAAAAAAAATTTAATTCAGATATAGTTTGAATAACAACAAAATTTATCATGAAAAGCTTGTTCTTCTTAGAATAATCAGAGATGGAAAATGAAAGCAAATCTTTTAAGCATCACAAAATGATTTCCAAAGGAATTTTGATGCTCCCCCTTGACTTGAGCATGCATTTGACTATTAATGATACATAAAGAAGAGATGAAAAGATAATAGAATAAGCATAATCCACACAGTTGAAGTATTTTTATTTCTCAAAAATAAATTTTTGAAAACTAGATTGCTGATGTATTGACTCAGAATCTCTGACCGTAAGATTCAGAAGTTCTGATCTCAAGACTCAGAAGTTCTGACCTCAAGACTCAGAAGTTCTGAACTCAAGACTCAGAAGTTCTGATCTTAGTACTCAGAAATTCTGATTCTTAAGACTCAGAGTTCTGAGTACATTACTCAGACAATTTTACTTAGAAAAATATAGCATTTTTAAGAAAGAACAAAAATATTTTCAATTAGGCAGATTAAGCATTCCTATTTTACATATGAGAAAAGAAAACCTTTTGTGATCAAGAGGCTTTGTGAACAAGTCAGCCAATTGATACTTTGTATGCACAAAGTGCATCTCCATAGTTCCTTTTTCCACATAGTCCTTTATAAAATGATACCTCACATCTATATGTTTAGTCTTCGAATGTTGAACAGGATTCTGAGTAATGGCAATTGCACTTTCTGAGTCACAATAGATGGGAATCTTGTTAAGCTGATATCCATAGTCCATGAGTTGTGTTCTCATCCACAATGTTTGAGAGCATGAAGCAGCAGCAGCAACATACTCTGCTTCAGCAGTTGAAGTGGACACACAATTCTGCTTCTTTGATGCCCAACTCACTATTTTATCTCCCAAAAAGTGACAAGCACCAGATGTACTCTTTCTGTCCAACCTACTTCCTGCATGATCAGCATCAGTGAAAGGAGTCAATTTAAAGTCAGTTTCTTTTGGATACCATAAACCTAGATCAGGTGTTCCTTTGAGATATCTTAAAATCCTTTTGACAGCCAACATATGTGATTCTTTCGGGTTAGATTGAAATCTAGCACAAAAACAGGTAGAAAACATGATATCTGGTCTACTTGCAGTCAAATAAAGTAATGACCCAATCATGCCTCTATAGAGTTTGATATCTGCTGAAACACCTTTGAGATTGTTAGAGCATTGTTGTATTCAAGATTTACTGTAAAGTCAATGTACTGTATTTGTTAGCTGTGCCTTTATACCTTGTATGTTATGGGTATAAATAGGCATGTCTAGTTCTTAGTTAGAAGTGAATCTAGATTCCTTGAGAAACAACTTGATCATTTTGTCATTTACACTTTGAAGATCAATATATGGATGACTTGTGTACTCTAGATTTTCTCTCTACATCATTCTTGATTTCTTGCTAGATTTGGGATTTCACATTTGGTATCAGAGCCAAACAGAAGATTCAAGCAGATCAAAGACCAAATTGAAGATTTTTTGCACTGATTTGAAGAATTCGGACCAAGCATTCATCACTGTTCATCAAGAATTCTAACCCTTCTTCATTTACTGTTCATCCAAAATTCAATTTTTTTTTAATTTTTTGATCTTTTGGATTGATTCTTGACATCATTGCACTCGATTTTCATCCCTGAACATCTTTAATTCAAGGATCTATACCAAAATCTGCACAGAATTTGCAGATCTGATCATTTTATATCTGTTTTTGTTCGAAAACATTTTTGTTACTATTTTGGATCATAATTCAATTAAATTGATCGAATTAGGATTTGTGATTAACTAAGAAAGTGTGTGGAATCAAATTTCGAACAAATCTGTGCAAATTTCATAACAATTGATCAAGATTTGAAAAAGTTATGGCTGAATTAGTGATTTTCGTGTTCGAAGTGCAGAATTCGGATCATTCTTGGTGAATTCGGATCATTCATACACAATTCGGATCATTCAAAGGGAATTCGGAGTGTTCTTGGCATCACAAGTATAGAATTCGACTCAAGAAGCATTCGAATTGAGTTGAATTCGAACCCTTATGGATTCGAATTGAGTTGAATTCGAACCCTGTTAGATTCGAATTGAGAAGTTGTGGATTCATCTGAAAAAAAAATTTATTCCGAAATTTTTTCTATAGTGTATTTCATACACTTTAAGAGCTTTTCAAGAAAAAATTATATATAAAATTTTTTCTGCTTGATCTTCTGAACGATCAATCTTCTAGCATTCTTCAAGACAAAATATATCATATAGAGAAAGAGAGAAAATGGAATCTTCTTGAAGCTAAGGATGAGATCAAGCGCCTTGAGTGTTTGGTTTCTAAATACATGAGATATTCTGATGAGGAGGGAATGAAAAACATAAATCTCAAGTCTGAAAAAGCTTCATTAGAAGACAAAGTCTCTTCTCTTGAATCCGAGCTGAAATATTTGATTCGCAAGATTATAGTTCTTGAAGAGAAGAACAAGACACTTGATATCTCAACTCATCAAGAAAATATGAAAGAGCTTCAAGGGAGTAAAAAGGAATTGGAAGAAGAAAATGCTGATCTGAAGAGACAAATTTTAGACATTTCTTCTTCAAATGAAAAGTCTATTTTAAAAGAACAAAATGCTATACTTACTAAAAGAATTACTGATCTTGAAGTATATATTGCAGGTCTTGAAACAAAGAAAGACAAAGACAACTCAAGTCTGCACGATCAAATCGAGAAACTTCAAGAGAAAGTTACAACTCTTCAAAAAGAAAATGCTGATATAAAGAGCATTGAAGACAAGAGAGAGAAGATTCTTAAAGAAAAGGAAGTAATTGAACGTACTTGTATAAAACTTTCAAAACAAGTTTCTGACTTTGAGAAAGTTTTATTTCATGAAAAGGAGAAGTTGGAGAAGGAAAGGGTCGAGTATGAAAAAGAAAAGAAAAGCTTTGAAGCAAAGAATGCGAAACTGTCAAAGAAAATTTATGATCTTCATAAGGACTTAGAAAAGGAAAGACAAGAGCTAGATAAAGAAAGTCAAGAGCTAGAAAAGATGAAGAAAGCTGACTTTCAGGCTAGGTGCGTTAAAGACGACTTTTCTAAAGAAAGGAAGATATTTCGGCAGGAAATTCATAAATTGACAATGAATTTGGCTGCATTATCGACTGACATCATGAATGAGAAGAGGGTCAAGTCTAATATTCAGAAGAAGCTTGATTTGGTGACCAAGGAACGAAATGACTTATCTTACAAAGTGAAGTCATTTAACAAATCCAAATGCTACTCAGAATGTCTGATTCGTCCTTCTAATCTATTCTATGATCACTCGGTGGATAATTCTTCCAAGTATCAATATGTTGATCTTCCTTCATATAAGAAAGTTAACATGCAATGGAGAGTAAAAGGTACGTCAACTGAAAAAGGTGAGCCAAAATCCTCTGTTCCCAACAAGAACACTAATCTGAAAGCTAAATCTTTTGCTAATCCTGATTCATTCTATTCCGCAAATCATTTAATCAGGTTAGCACAAAAGAATTTTTGTTGTTCTTATTGTGGTACTAATGATTTTATTAAAAATGAGAGTGTTCAATATTGGTATGGTACTTATCATTTTCCTTCCTATAGAGCTCCGCTTAACAAGCCAGGACCCAAGACATGTTGGGTACCAAAATCTACTTAATCTATTTTTGCAGATTTAGAAGCAAAGCGTTGAACTCTCGGAAGAAGATTACTTGTACCATTAAGGGGGAGTAAAGAGAAAAATGGCTTTTGAACATATCAGTTCAAAACCCGTGCTTCAACGACAATGGTTTCTAAACATATCAGTTTAGGACCCGCACTTAAAAGTGACTTTGGTTTCTGAATACATCAATTCAGGACCCGTGCTTCAATGTTTTTGGCTTCTGAATAATTCAGTTCAGGACCCGTACTTCAAAGACTAAGACTTCTAAACAAATCAGTTTAGAACTCACACTTCTCAAGTAATATCCTTAAATGTTATATCTTTTTACTTCAAGGAACAAGTGATGACAGGTAACATTGGATTATATTTGTTTCTACTGCTTTGAAAACTTGAATCTTTACAAATTTAATTCAATGAGATAAAATTTTCAATTTTCATTCAATGAATTAAATGTGTGCTAAAAGATGATTTTACAAGTATTTTTGTATTATCTGAGTTAGATTTGTTTCAACTATTCACCTCTGAAATAAATCGAAAGGTCAGCAAAACATGAATGAAATTATGCTGAATGCTCAAAGTTATGTGAATCTGGACTTATATAGAATATAATGCTCAAAAAGACTATTTATCATAATGATGGATGGAAACGAAAATATGGGGGAAGCACTATGTTTTAGAACCAAGTAATTGAGATATCATTCATATTTTGTGATGGAAATCTGAACTTATATAGAATATCATTTAGTTTGAAAGTTTGTACCTGTGGCCTTTCTGGTTTGGGAGAGTAAGTCCTAAGGGGTGCTCGACACCTAGTCCCTAAGATCAACTGGTCTGGGATCGGCTGACCCAAATCCTGCAATAGAACCAGATAGAAAGCCATGTTTTACTGGTACAAATGGGTTTAAGATATATCGATGTGGCCTTTCTGGTTTGGGAAATTAAGTTCTAAGGGGTGCTCGTCACCTAGCACCTAAGGTCAACTGGTCTGGGATCTGCTAACCCAAATCCTGCTATAGAACCAGATAGAAAGTCATGTTTAACGGTGTATCTTACTCTTACTAAACTTTTTGATCAAAAGATGCCAATGAGCACAAAATCAAAAGATGCCAATATGCACAAATCAAAAGATGCCAATGAGCACAAAAGAAAAGATGCCAATGACCACACATCTCTTGAAACTTTGGAAAATACAAAGTCGCGATAAACCCGTAAATTTGTGAAAATTCTGATTTTGGACAAATAGTGTGAGTAGAGCAAAATATTCTTATATGTTTTAGAATTGCATATGCTTGAAGCTAATCATATTTCCCATGCTAGCACACCAAATAGATTTAATAAAGGGGTTGAAACTGAACATTTTTTAACTTGATATACAATGATGACTTGTTCTTGAATCCAAACACATGCATTTGATTTCATTTGATTGAAAAATCTGTTAAATTTCATTAAGTTGAATTTCTTTTGTAAAGTTTTCAAATGATCAAATGTTTGTAGTTATAAAATAAAATTCAATGAATGTTGTTTTCCTTGTGTAAATTTGTTTTAAAATTTGTGCTACAATTTCAAATACTGTACGTTATTGAAATATATGCATACTTTCAGGGGGAGAAAATAAATTGCTCCAGAATTCTTATTTTCAGGGGGAGCAAGGTTATTCTGTAAGGAGGAGATTGTTAGCAATACTCAAAGACACGACTAAAATTGAAAATGGTTTTCGATGATTATGATGCTCACCATCATCGAAAAAGGGGGAGAAAAGTTTAATTTCAATTTCATGTCAAAGAGCTTTCAAATCAAAGATATTTCAAGTCCAAGATTCGTGAACAAAGACTGAAGATTAGGGGGAGAAGGATCATGTGAAGTCCAAATGTTGCTGAATTTGGTTATCTTAGTTCTGAGTGGTTCTCGGAATGCGCTTACACCTAAAAGTTCAACAATGTGGATGGTTTCACATATTTCTGATCCAAACTCTAATCGTTTCTGATTCATCTTGTTCCGAATTGATGGTTTTATACAAAGATCGGAATTTCATGTTCAAGACTTGAAGACAATCTGTTGAAGATTTTATTGAAGAAGATTGACTTTTCAAAGAAAAAGACAATGACTTTTCATGTTTGTCTGAAGATTCTTCAAAGCTGAGTTCTTAAAGAGTGTCAAAGCATATAGTTCGCCGTGAACTAGTGGAGATAAAGCTATTTGAAGATGGTTTGATAGAGTGTCTGTTTGAGAAGATTGACTTTACAAAGAGCTGAAGACTGCAGTCATATTTTTTTAAATCTTGAATCCAAAGGGGGAGATTGTTAGAGCATTGTTGTATTCAAGATTTACTGTAAAGTCAATGTACTGTATTTGTTAGCTGTGCCTTTATACCTTGTATGTTATGGGTATAAATAGGCATGTCTAGTTCTTAGTTAGAAGTGAATCTAGATCCCTTGAGAAACAACTTGATCATTTTGTCATTTACACTTTGAAGATCAATATATGGATGACTTGTGTACTCTAGATTTTCTCTCTACATCATTCTTGATTTCTTGCTAGATTTGGGATTTCACATTACTTGTTAGGTCCATGATCTTCATACAATCCAAGTATTGTGTAACAAGATGATGAAGAACATTATTGAAAAAGGAAATCTAACCTAGAGAGAACACAAAGTGATTAGAGATCTACATCTTGTATTAATGAATTCACTTCTTACAAACTACAAGTAAAGACCTATTTATAGTCTTCATCACTTGCTACAACAATTAAGCATAAGCCCTTTAACACAACTATTGCTTTACAAAACTTTCTATTATAAAGGACAACTTCAGTGTCCTAACAGAGATCAACATCTAACTTTATGTTAGTTGCCATAGGTGTTCTCATAGAAGCACAATCAGACATTTTGAACTTTTTCAGAATATCTCTGACATATTTTCCTTGATTTATAAAAATACCTTTTGGTAATTGTTTGACTTGAAGACCAAGGAAAAAATTCAGCTCACCCATCATGCTCATTTCAAATTCAGATGACATGATTTTTGAAAAATTATCACATAATTCTGGACTGGTAGAACCAAATATTATGTCATCAACATAAATCTGAATCAGAATCAAATCATCACCCTGTTTCTTTAAAAACAAAGTTGTGTCAATCTTACCTTTCTTGAATCCTGAACCTAACAAGTGTTTAGTAAGAGTGTCATACCAGGCTCGTGGTGCTTGTTTTAGACCATATAAAGCTTTGTCTAAAATATAAACATGATCAGGGAATTATAGATCAACAAAACCTTCAGGTTGATGGACATACACCTCTTCATTAAGTTTTCCATTTAGAAAGGCTGATTTGACATCAATTTGATACACCTTGAAGTTTTTATGTGCAGCATAGGCCAAAAATATTCTGATTGCCTCTATTCTTGCCACTGGTGCAAATGTCTCATCATAATCAATTCCCTCTTGTTGACAGTATCCCTTAGCAACCAATCTTGCCTTGTTTCTGATGACAACACCTGATTCATCCTTTTTGTTTCTGAACACCCATTTAGTTCCAATAATAGATTTACCTTCAGGCTTTGGAATGAGTCTCCAAACTTTATTTCTTTCAAATTGAAGCAATTCCTCTTGCATTGCTGAAATCCAGTCTGGATCCTCTAGGGCTTCATTAGCTTTCTTTGGTTCAATCACACTCAAGAAACCAGCAAACATTGCTTCATTTGCTGTAGCTGATCTGGTTTTTACTCCTGCTGAAGGATCACCTATTACTTGATGAATAGGATGATTTTTAGTCCATTTATTTGCACTAGGGAGTACATCAATCTCTGAATAATTGTTGTTTGCATCATTCTCATCAATGATTGCTTGTAATTCTGAACTGTCCCCTTGTTCTGATGTATGAATAGGAGTCATATCCATGTTTGGGTTCTGATTAATGAAGTCAGAATTCTGAGTGACTTGTTCAGAGTTCTGAGTACAAGAATCAGAATTCTGATTACAAGGTTCAGAATTTTCACCACTTGTATTTATTAGATTTGGACATTCCTCTGATGGACCTTTGTCATAAATTACAGTTGATTGAACTATTTCTGGAGTCTTATTTTTCATATCTTTGACCATCTTTGGGTTTTCATATTCTGCATAAGAATCAAGAATTAGTTCACTAAAAGCATCCTTAAACAGTAAATTGAGTTCTGAACAAATAGGATTAGAATTTGTATCAGAAGTCATTTTTGTCTTGTTCAGCATGAGTTCTGAACTGTCTTGTTCACCCTCAAATTAGCATAACCTTTTAATGTAGTAATGTGAAAAGAATCTTCGAATTTAAGTGCACATGATATTCCTGCAAAACAGATTAGAAGGATTTTGGTATCCATCTTATGATGGATCCTTGTTGGTTATTTGCCCTATGAGGACCTGGGATACTATAAGTACCATACCAATACTTAGCATGGTCTTTCTTCACAAAGTCACTTGTTCCACAATAAGAGCAACACAACTTCTGTGTAGATAAGCTGATCAGTTTGTTAAAGGAGTAAACTCGATCTGTTTTCACAAAAGGTTTAGCGTGGAAAGCTGTGTTGTTCTTGGCACTCTTAACAGAGACAAATGGCTTTGGAGCAAGAGCTGATCCTTTAGCTCTCCAAACCATGTTTACTTTTTTGAAAAATTGATTAACTTTCTTATCAACACGAGAATTATAGAAAAGATTGGAAGGTCGAATCTGATCTTTTGAAAAATCATTTGATTTGACAAAATTCTTTGAAGAACGAATTGTAGGAATTGAACTTGAAGCATAAGAAGGTTGAACACCTTTGATCTTGCTTTCATCAAGTTTCTTGACTTTAACGGATAAGAAATTTCGTTCTTCGAGAATTAAATCAAATTTCTTTTGTAAATCAGATTTAACCATTTGTTCCTTCAAAATCTCGGTTGCTAATCCAGATAATCTCTGTGTAAGTTTAGAAATCTCAGTCTGAAAAATCTTTCTTTCGATTGCAAACTCATCTTTCAAACTTTTGGCTCTAAAACCTTCAACTTTCTTCTTTTCAGACTCTTTGATTAGAACGTCTAATTCATTCTCCAAATCGGATATTTTCAAAGAAAGTTCTCCATTCCTTTTAGTAAAAGATTTGCGTTCAGTTTCAAACTTCTCTCTTTCTAAAATCAAAACTTTTTCAAAGTCGGAGATCTGTTTTGAATGTTTTAGACATATAAGCTCAAGACTCTTCTTCTCTTCAAGAGATTTGGTTGAAAAACCAGATTGCTTTTGGATAAGCATTTGTCTTTCCTTTGCAAAACATTCTTTCTCCTTTTCAAAAAACTTTTCAAGAGTAGTTAGTTTTCGTTTAAGCTCAAGGTTTTCACAGTTCAAGAGCTTACCTTTTTCTTCAAGTGCCTTTATCTCTTCTTGTGATGGCAAATCAGAAATCTTTCTTTTCAGCCTAGTGTTCTCAGTTTCTAAGATCGCTGCCTTTTCTTCAGATTTAGCCAGCATGTCAAAACTATTCCAGATTTGAGATTTCAGTTCCTTCAGTTCTTTGACATACTTGCTGATCAAATCATCTTTCTGCTTGATATTCTTTTCATATAGTCTTGTTTGCTCTTTTTCAGTCTTCTTCTTCTTATCAGGCTACTTGTGCTCGTCTACCTTCTTCTTGCCTTCGTATTTATCCGGATAATCATGGCACTTGTTGGAGGAAGTGGAGTAGCGCTGATTATTGGATGTGAGCATCTGCTGCTGGAAGGTGTAACGACCCAATTTCCCAAACACGTTTCAAATAACATATATTACATAACGTAGTTACATTTACAAAAGAAAATACACAATACACCACAAACGGTCTCTTCGGTCTCGAAAATACAAAAATACGTAAAAGTCTCCTAATCAACGTTCATCAAAAGCTTCCTATTCTTATCCCTTTCTTTCATCGATCCTCAACCTGGAAAACATATTTTTGAAAACAAAATGAGGGTTAGACCAAACGGGTCTAGTGAGTTAGTTCCGGTCCTTTCCCAAAATCATGGTAAGACCTTTCAAGTAAATCCTTTGTATCCAAAGCCATTTATGTAAATTCAAGTATTACACGTATATAATTACCAATTCAAACTCGTACCTCACATACCTTTCATCCACCTTATTCCTCCACAATGGCCATAATATTGGTTGCGAGCCAATTAACACACCGGTCCAAAACCCGGCCACGTATTATATTCCCATATAATACTTCACGTAATTATAATATCTTAACATATTATAATCACACCCGTATGACATATTCATACAAATCATCAATTAATTATTATTCACATAATATTTTCCAGTAAAAATACTTTAAAGTAAAACTCACCTCGTGCGTTTATCACCAAAAACTCTTTCAAGATAATTCACGTATGTCGATCCTTCACAAAATCTGAAATCAGATAAAATACCAAATATTTCTTTTAACACTTAAACTTATAAAATTCTAAACTCATAATCGCAATGAACAGTACCCAAATCGCAATCTCCTATTGCGATTTCATCTTGAAGTCGCAACCCTCCATTGCGATTCCACCCTGGAGTCGCAACCCTCTATTGCGATTCCAAACTCGAATCGCAACCAACTACTGCGATTCCAAGCCAAGTCGCAAACGACCATTGCGACTTCAATGCCAAGTCGCAACCAACTGTTGCGACTTCGTTGAATGTCGCAGTCGTCTATTGCGACTCCGAAGAATATCTCAGTCCACTGTTCATCTTAAAAACCCAGAATTTGTAGATTTATACTATGCATGTTTCTGGAACTTTGCAGGAATGTTTAAGACTAATAACATGACCTAAACATAAGCTTATTTCATCAAAATATCCATTTCTAACCAAAACCCACTTAAAACTTATCTATTAAACTCAAGAACTCTTTAATGGATTAAAACACAAATAAGGTATGGATTAAACAGAAATATTACCTTGAATTCTTCAGTTGATGTAACAAAACCCAACAGAATTAAAAGCTTTACTTCTTCCTCTTCCTTAGCTTCTTTCGATCTCTCTCTCTCTCTCTCTCCAAACCGAAAACACACACTACACCATAGGAAATTTAGATATTTTGCTAAGAAAGAGACTTCATTTGCCAATCGAAGTACTAAAGGCGGTGGAGGTGGTGTATGGTTTTTGCAATAATACCAATCCAACCCTCAACTTCTCCTATATGGCAAAAATACACCCCTATACTTCCATATTATAATTATAACTTACCCTTTAACTTCTAACTCCAAAATATTAAATTAAAATACTACTTATAAATAAACCAATAACATACCTGGTTATTACAACACCTCCCCCTTAAAAGAATTCCGTCCCGGAATTCGGTCAAGCTTAAAAGATAAGAATACTTATGATTACTACTTCGTACTTCATCAAAACTATAGAAACTAACTGAATAGACACTCCGCCTCTATCTATACTTCTAACACAAATAAGTAACAAAAGCACGAAAATACCAAGAATTACTTCGTACCGAAGTCATATAACACTTTAGCACGTATAGAGTTTATAGAAATATACCTGTAACCTCATCAGGACTTTCTCCCACCTCTTGTTCCGTCATCTGAAAAACACGGCCTTGAACTCCCGGTGCTCCAGACCCTTGTACCTTTCCTGATTCAACTTCCGTTAATCTCGTTGTTGTACTACCCTGACGTGCTTTCCACTGTGGACATTCTGACTGAATATGATCAAGGGAATTGCAAACAAAACAGAATCGATTTGCACGACAATTCTTAGCAATATGTCCCGTCCTTCCACACTTGTAACAGCTTCTAGGATCAACATAACAATTTCCTTGATGTTACGCGGTTGCACTTTAGACATAGTTTTCATTTTCTCTAAAAGGTATGCGACTATCGAATCTTTGAATTTCGTATTCCGTTGAATCATGCGTCATTTCTTCCGATTTTCTTTTCCCAGCACTCTTATCACTGGTATCTCTCTTAATATCCTGTTCCACATTCTCCGCGGCATTTACTGCGGCTGAGAAGGTATCAGGTCCTGTTGCAATCACTAACTTTCTGATTTCAGAATTTAATCCAAAAATAAACCTTTCCATCTTCAGCGCCTCCGTGGCAACATAGTACTTCGCAAAGCGAGACTTCTCGAGAAAGAGGGCGGTGTAATCCCTAACCGATAAACTTCTCTGATGTAGATTCATGAATTCCTCTTCCAGTTGTCTAATAGCTGCTTGAGGACAGAAATGTGTTGTGAAAGCTAACACAAATTCCTCCCATGCAAAAGTAGTATAAACATCTGTTCCTCTTGATTCTATATGAGCCTCCCACCAATACAGAGCATCACCTTTCAACATCGCAGCTCCATAAAGTACTTTGTCTTCTTCAGCACATTTACAAGTCTTGAAGATGGCTTCTATATCTTTTAGCCATCTCATTGCTTTGACCGGGTCCCGATCTCCGGAATATGTAGGGGGCTTGCAACTAAGGAACATTTTATATTCGCACCTTTTTATCACTGGTAAGATAGTAGAGGTAAGTGGTATCTCCATTTCATGTCCTGGATTTAGTCTTTCAGTTTCATTATGACGATTATGTTCGAACATAGCTTGGATATTATCCTGCAATCTTCTCATTTCAGCCATCAGATCATCCTGCGTAACAAACTCTGTACCCTGCGGTTGTGTTCTACCTCCAGTTCGACCCCCAGTTCCCCTGCCGGTTCTGCCTCTACCTCGATCTCTTCCTCTTCCCCCTCTTCCTATTGGCGGATTCTCTCCACCGGAATTCCTTCCTCCTCTCTGGTTCCTTTGTCTAGTGCCACTCGCCATTCTGTGGATTCAAACAAAGTTAATATACATATAAGCACATACCCCATATAACAAGGTATTCCAGTTCATACATGCACCTGTAAGATCATAATTACACTGGCCTGGTGTAATTTGAAATTACCTTACATGATGTTCCTTCTACCTTTTTATACTTAACATCCCCAGGTTCTAAAATAATAGGGACATCCTACTTCACATGCAGTTTAAGTCTAGGTACAGATACTAATACCTAAATCTCTTAAACTAGGGCTCTGATACCATTTGTAACGACCCAATTTCCCAAACACGTTTCAAATAACATATATTACATAACGTAGTTACATTTACAAAAGAAAATACACAATACATCACAAACGGTCTCTTCGGTCTCGAAAATACAAAAATACGTAAAAGTCTCCTAATCAACGTTCATCAAAAGCTTCCTATTCTTATCCCTTTCTTTCATCGATCCTCAACCTGGAAAACATATTTTTGAAAACAAAATGAGGGTTAGACCAAACGGGTCTAGTGAGTTAGTTCCGGTCCTTTCCCAAAATCATGGTAAGACCTTTCAAGTAAATCCTTTGTAGCCAAAACCATTTATGTAAATTCAAGTATTACACGTATATAATTACCAATTCAAACTCGTACCTCACATACCTTTCATCCACCTTATTCCTCCACAATGGCCATAATATTGGTTGCGAGCCAATTAACACACCGGTCCAAAACCCGGCCACGTTTTATATTCCCATATAATACTTCACGTAATTATAATATCTTAACATATTATAATCACACCCGTATGACATATTCATACAAATCATCAATTAATTATTATTCACATAATATTTTCCAGTAAAAATACTTTAAAGTAAAACTCACCTCGCGCGTTTATCACCAAAAACTCTTTCAAGATAATTCACGTATGTCGATCTTTCACAAAATCTGAAATCAGATAAAATACCAAATATTTCTTTTAACACTTAAACTTATAAAATTCTAAACTCAAAATCGCAATGAACAGTACCCAAATCGCAATCTCCTATTGCGATTTCATCTTGAAGTCGCAACCCTCCATTGCGATTCCACCCTGGAGTCGCAACCCTCTATTGCGATTCCAAACTCGAATCGCAACCAGCTACTGTGATTCCAAGCCAAGTCGCAAACGACCATTGCGAATTCAATGCCAAGTCGCAACCAACTGTTGCGACTTCGTTGAATGTCGCAGTCGTCTATTACGACTCCGATGAATATCTCAGTCCACTGTTCATCTTAAAAACCCAGAATTTGTAGATTTATACTATGCATGTTTCTGGAACTTTGCAGGAATGTTTAAGACTAATAACATGACCTAAACATAAGCTTAGTTTCATCAAAATATCCATTTCTAACCAAAACCCACTTAGAACTTATCTATTAAACTCAAGAACTCTTTAATGGATTAAAACACAAATAAGGTATGGATTAAACAGAAATATTACCTTGAATTCTTCAGTTGATGTAACAAAACCCAGCAGAATTAAAAGCTTTACTTCTTCCTCTTCCTTAGCTTCTTTCGATCTCTCTCTCTCTCTCTCCAAACCGAAAACACACACTACACCATAGGAAATTTAGATATTTTGCTAAGAAAGAGACTTCATTTGCCAATTGAAGTACTAAAGGCGGTGGAGGTGGTGTATGGTTTTTGCAATAATACCAATCCAACCCTCAACTTCTCCTATATGGCAAAAATACACCCCTATACTTCCATATTATAATTATAACTTACCCTTTAACTTCTAACTCCAAAATATTAAATTAAAATACTACTTATAAATAAACCAATAACATACCTGGTTATTTTAGAAGGATCTGAAGAGCAGAGCCAATGATTTCTTTATAGCAGTAAACTCAGGATCAGAATCATTGTCCTCTTCTTTCTTATATTCTGGCTCAGATTCACTTGGCTATTGGGCACGTTTGGAACAACGGCTGGAGGATTTGCCTCATTTTGAAGAAGCAGGTGACTTGGACGCTGACTTCTTTTCGCTCAGAATCTCCATCACCTCATCTTCGTCCTGACAAGTTGCTTCAGACTGAGATGAATAAGACATTGTTACCTAAAAAATTTGATCGTTAATCGGTGTTATTTTGAAGAAAAAATTGCGGAAGAAAGATCAAAAATTAAATCAGAAACAGAAATCTATAAAATAGAATTTGTTTTCACAATTTAAAATTTGATTGTTATCGAAATCAAACATCGAGAATGAAACCTGCAAGAAAAACAAACCAAGTTAGATCAAGAATGACAACTAAAATCACATAAAATGATAATAGTCGCTAATAATAGCAAATCGTCGCAAATAATCTCAAGTGTCACAAAAAAAATTCAATCCGATCGTTAAGAAAAATCGCAACTTTCGTAAAAAAATCTCAATCACAAGACATGCGGTAACTCGGGTACCGACGAGAACTTACCAACCAAACTTACCGGAAACAAAAGTTACTTACCGGGCGAAGGATTACTTACCGGGAACTTGTCCGGATGCGATACGCTTACTGGATGCGATGAGAACTTACCGGACGAAAAGTGTTTCCCACACAAACGAACACTTAACGGATGAAGATGGTTTACAGGATAAAACTTGTTTACCGGTCGAAGCTATGCGATAAGATCAACGTATGGTGCGAAAGACAAAAAAAAACGAACGGTAAGCTTGCGATATGATCGAAAGACTTCAACGAAATTGATAACAAAATCATGCAATGTAAACCATGCGTTTATGCATGAGATGATCTATGAACAAAGAAATGAATGCAAAAAAAAAAATTGTGGAAGATCACAACTCAAACAGAAAAAAAAAACTTCAATGCATGGATGGCTATGTATATGTTATATGTATGTATGCCATAGAAAAGCTGAGAAGCATGAAAAAATCAATATGTTTGTATGTATGTATGCTCGATCTATGTATGTGATGGAGAAGTGAAGTCAACGACCATAAGCTTGGTCAAAGATATCATGCTTGCAAAAGAAGTTAATCCGGAAAGTTAGAAATCACCCGGTAACTTGGTTTCATCTAGAAATCACCCGGTAACCAAAATATCACTTGGCTCTTGGGCACATTTGGAACAACGGCTGGAGGATTTGCCTCGTTTTGAAGAAGCAGGTGACTTGGACGCAGATTTCTTTTCGCTCAGAATCTCCATCACCTCATCTTTGTCCTGACAAGTTGCTTCAGACTGAGATGAATAAGACATTGTTACCTGAAAACTTTGATCGTTAATCGGTGTTATTTTGAAGAAAAAATTGCGGAAGAAAAATCAAAAATTAAATCAGAAACAAAAATCTATAAAATAGAATTTGTTTTCACAATTTAAAATTTGATTGTTATCGAAATCAAACTTCGAGAAAGATGACCGCAAGAAGAAACACGAACCCGTGACATGCTATAACTGCGGGAAGCTTGGTCATTTTTGCGAAAGACTGTAGAAGACAAGTTGTAAAGAATGCTCATTACTACAAGGCGAAGCTCGCATTGGCACAGCAGAAGAAAGCTAGAGCAGCTCTGCTTGTGGAAGACGACTATTGGTTAAGTCGTTCTGACGATGAAAGCGAATCTGATGGTGCTGATGCTTTCATGGGATACCACTCTCCTACCAATGAAGAAAAGGCAAAGTCAAGTCAGGTATGTGAATCTACTTCTCAAGATTTCTTTGATCAAATACAATCTCTTGCTGAACGGTTAGATTCCCATAAGGCCACTTCTAATGAATAACTGCTTTAGATTAGATCACTATCTGAAAAGCTAGATGTTCAAATGCGAATAACTGAGAAATATAAGTCCGAAAATGCTAATTTAAAAGAAAATTGCAAAAATCTTTCAATAGCACCTAAGGACTTACGAGCCAAAATATCTGAACTTCAGTCACAGTTTGATCAGTGTGTGGATGAGAAAGCAGAAATTGTCTATCAATGTTCTGCTCTTCAAATTCAGCACAAGGAGTTTGTAGCTAAAATACTTGATCTTGAAACCAAACTCCATAAAAGATGTCAAACTGATCAGACCATCCACATGAATAAACCCAAAGAGTTCACGTATTTTAACAAGGAATGGGGAATCGGATATGATAACCCACACTATTTGAAAAAGGGTATATCCAAAAGACCTACACTGTACGATTTTGGTTGTTTTGGAATAGAGAAAATATATCCGGAATATGCTATAAAATGGACTGGTCCTCTTGAACCTGAAAAGGAAGAGGAAACTGAGGAATACAAGCGCACACGCACATCCAAAATGCAACTTCCATTTTGTTATGAACCTTTAAACTATTCCTATCAGAAAAATAAGAAGTACCTCTCGAATGACTACTTCGATTGCTATAAGGTTGTAACACCCAAGGATTCCTCCAAAAAGGATGAGGTCCAAGCAAACGCAACCAAGACTGAGACGGATGAATTTAAGCTCTATGTTCCCCCTCTCATCTTGGAAGCAAAGATAGTCGAGTTGGAGGAGTCACTCGAGAAAGAAAGGTCGAATTTTCAAAAGGAAAAGCAAGCCCTTATAACAGAACCTGAGAATCTAAAATCGGTCAAAACCGAAACGGTGTCTGATGAAGGACAGGAAATCCTTCGGTGTGAAATCAATATTCTCACATCAAAACTGGCTGCCTTGGCAACAGATGCGATGAAGGAGCATACGAGAAATGGTCAACTCCAAGAGCAGATTGACCAACTCCAAACTGAAAAGCTGATTTCACCCGAACTTTCCTCAAGCTCATCTGACACGTCTTCGTATAAAGCTTTCATTAGCAAAATCTTTTCAACACAAGACGGTCTAGAATCTCAAGATAAAAGTGTTTCAAGGAGTTTAAACTATGATTTTTTCTTAGCTTCCGCACCAAATTCCCCGAAACACACGAGCACAAAGTGTTCCTCGCCTTCTTCGACCGATCCAAGTCCTGTAATTCCGGATGTTAATTTTTCAGAATTTATGAACTCCGAAGGAAATTCTGATGAAGAGTTTGAGTCGTTCCCCTTCGACAAACCTCTTCCAAATCATGCTGATTTTTTGTCGCCAGTAGTCAATCGACCGGTCAATTTTCTAAAGTGTGATTGTTCTAAAACAAAGACCCCGGCTGTGATTAAAATTTCAAAAAATAAGCCTGTTTCTCAAAAACAATCACAGCCGAGGAAAAAGACCGAGAGATTGCCCGTCAAATATCCTGCTTCCTCAAAAGCCACTAACCATGCTGTCCATGTTGGTTCAGATAAAAACGGTTGCGCTAAAAAGGATAACCAAAAGTGGCTAGCCAAGGAATCTATCGAGGATGCTGCATCAAAGTCTTTCAATACTGTGTTTTACCCTAGAATGAACAAAAACGATTGTGCTTGGAATCATATGAATGATTTTATTATAAGAGATGTTAATTTTCCGATGAAAAATTATTCCACTCAGCAATTGATTCAATTGTCGCATAATTGTTTGTGTTGTTCTAGTTGTGGTTGGAATGACTTTGATGATATTAATAATAATGATTGGTTTGCGTCATATCATATATATAATCATACACCCAAAAGCAAACCCCGTAAAAACAAAAAGAAACACTTTACACAACGGGGTTCCCAATCAGAGGTTAAACCACAGCAAGATAGGAAACCCACGTCAAAACGGGTTCCTCCTACAGAGGTTAAACCTACACCTAAGAGGCAACCTGTGTCAAAGAAGGTTCCTCCGAAAGGTGTCAAACCTAACCCTCCGGGACCCATGCAAATATGGGTACCCAAAACTCCGCTAAACTTGTTTTGCAAGACGGTCATGTGTGGTACTTAGACTCTGGATGCTCCACACACATGACCGGAAGGAGGGACCATCTCACGAACTACAAGGAACAATATGGAGGAGACGTGAGAATTAGAAATGATGACAAAGCACATCGACGTTCGGTACCATTTCATTAAGGATCACGTTGAAAGAGGTACGGTCGAACTCTACTTTGTAAATACTGAGCATCAGTTAGCAGACCTGTTTACAAAACCCTTGGACGAAAAACGTTTTAATACTCTAGTGTCCAAGTTAGGTATGCTAAATCTGAAGACTTGATCTGATTGTGTGCCCGTTACAAGTTCCATACATCTATGAGAAACTGTCTACTCATCATCCGTTGTTTACACTCCGGATGATTGAGCACACACCTTCTCGCACTTGTATTCTACTTGTATCAGTTACACAGTTAGGTCGAGTCTCTGTATTTATTAGGTAGATTTCGTCTGTTTTTTTTTTCAATGTGTGTTTCTTTCATTTCATACTTGTGAAACCCAGAATCTAGCAATGATATGTAGAGAAAAAATCTAGAGTGCACAAGTCATCCATGTATTGATCTTTAGAGTGTAAATGACAAATGCTACAAGTCTTGCAAGATAAACAAAGGAGTCTTCTTTATATAGTAGGGCCATGACATGTCCATGCCTCTACTAAGAAGAACAGTACAAAATATTAATACTGTCTTGATAGCTACAATAAAGCCCTAACAATCTCCCCCTTAGCTATCAAGGCAGAAAAGGTCTTCTTCTACTTCGAAACCCAAGATGCGTTTCAATGAGAGAGAAGTACGGCTTCTCACTCAAGAAAAAGCAAAGATTTTTGAGGAAAAAGAGAGAATAGAAAAGAAATGGAACATAACTCTAGATCCTTTAAAAAAAAATTCTGAATTAACCAATACTTTAAAAGATAAAACAAAAGAACTTTCAGTTTCAAGGAGCGAAACTACTGACATAAGAGCTCTTAAAGAATACTCTCAAAGAGAAAGAGAGGTATTATGGCAAGATTTACTCAAAAGAGAAGTTTTGCTTAAAAACTATAAAGATGCACAGAAAGTTTATGAAAAAATAAACTCACAAATAGGGAGACGAGGTATAGGGTATGATGATATCACCCTAGGTGTTGAAGGCAAAAGAAACAAACCTCTGTCCTCGTTATTTGTGATTGGAAAAACAAACAAACCAGATTTTCCAAATCTAATCTCTGTAAGCAAACGGGAGAAAATCTCTGTGGATCCTTACTTGAAGAAACATAAGAAGATGATTAACGTGTGGTTTGAAAACACAGACTCATCATCTTCAACCTCTGTCAATAGAGGTATCAAACCAAAGAAATATTTGAAAACACAAAATCAGATTGGTATCTTCAAGTTTGGTAAACCAGAGACCCAAACACAGGTTGCTTTTGTCTGTTTGATAAACGTTGAAAAGAAGCTATCAGCAGAAGCTCCTGAGTTTAAACCCATTTTTTCAGAAGAAAACTTTAAAATTTTAATTGAAAAAGAAATTTTGGAAATATGGAAATCAAGCGTTTTAGAAAAATTATGTACATCTTCTATAGATAAAACTCTCACTGAAGAAATCTTATTAGAAACCTCTGCAATCTATGAAAACTATTCTATAGAGGAAGAAAGCTCGTACGATACATGCTCAGAAAATCCAGCCTCTATTGAAAGAATTGACTCAACCTCTGTATACGAGGACGATTCATCCTCTGACGACTCAGAGACTGATTTCAAATCAGGGATAATTCACTGTGACACAGAGGATTTCAAATTCTCCTCTGAAGTTCCTCACAGAACTATTTCTCCAAAAGAGAAACTCACAGAGATTCCAATCTGCCAAGATTTTCTAAATTTGAATCTACATATCAAAACCTCTGCTGAGCTTAAAATGTTACAGAAGACCTCTATTGATCCTATAAGTTCTACATTTTCAAAACCCAAGGTTAATAAATCTTTTTCTTCTGTGACAGTGATGAATGAAGTTCACCACAGAAGCAACCCACAGAAGGCAGGTCCTAAACAGAGCTTTTGCAAACAACATTCGAGTATTCATAGATCTTCTAGTAATAGGAAATCTAATGTAAAGAAAGAATGTAATGCCTCTGTGGCTGAGTTTAAAAAGTTCAATGAAAAGTTCAAGAAAATTACATCTCATATTCAATACTGTCATTGCTTTGATCTTATGTCTAAACTTAATAATCATTTTTCAAGTCAAGTCTGTTTACTCTCTACGACAATTCAAAAGTCAAATCCCACAAAGAAACAATCTGACTCTTCTGCAGAGAACAAAATGTATTTCAAGAATGCCAAGGCAAACTTGAAAAACTCTAACAATATTGGACCCATATGGATATGGGTACCTAAATCTCTGTGATTGTCCTGCAGAAGAAGTATGTGCCAATCTGGTATCTAGACTCCGGATGCTCAAGGCACATGACTGGTGACAGAAGTGCACTATCCACGTACAAAGAAACACAAGATGGTGGATCTGTGACTTTTGGAGACAACAAGAAAGGACACATAAAAGGCTATGGAGTCATAAGGAAAGAAGACGTTTCTTTATACAAAGTTGCATATGTGGATGGCCTTAAGCACAACCTACTCAGTGTAAGTCAACTTTGTGATACAGGATTCAATGTGTTGTTCAAAAGAACTTTCTGCTCTCTACAAAGTGAAGAAACAAGTATGGAACTTCTGCGAGCTGAAAGAATAGGTGATCTATATCTAATGAACTTCAACTCAAAGAACAAGGACAAAGTTTGTGTAAGATCCCACATTGGTTGGGGAGGGGAACAAAGGTTGCCTTATAAGAGGAACTTGATACCTCCCCTATATGACGCGTTTTAAAACCGTGAGTCCAGGTGTGCGGACAAAGCGGACAATATCTGGTACGGTTGGTCTGGGATGTTACAGATGGTATCAGAGCCGGGAACCGGACTGGTGTGCCAGCGAGGACGCTGGGCTCCCAAGGGAGGTGGATTGTAAGATCCCACATTGGTTGGGGAGGGGAACAAAGGTTGCCTTATAAGAGGAACTTGATACCTCCCCTATCAGACGCGTTTTAAAACCGTGAGTCCAGGTGTGCGGACAAAGCGGACAATATCTGGTACGGTTGGTCTGGGATGTTACAGTTTGCCTTGTTGCCTGCAAAAGTGGAGAAGCCTGGTTATGGCACAACAGGTTCTGTCACTTGAATTTTCACACATTGGAAAAACTGGTCAAACTTGATCTAGTTAAAGGTTTGCCAAATGTTAAATTCAACAAGGATCATTTATGTTCTGCCTGTGAGATGGGAAAACTCAAAAGAGCTTCCCACAAAGGCAAAACAGATGTGTCTTGCACCAGGCCTCTGTACATGCTTCATGTCGACCTCTGCGGTCCCATAGCAATACAGAGCCTAGGTGGCAAGAAATATATACTTGTCTTAGTTGATGAGTATTCACGTTTCACATGGGTTGAATTTATCAGAAAGAAATCAGATGTTCCAATTATATTGATAAATCTAATGAAAAGAATCCAAGTTCTTTATGACTGCAAAATACAGAAGTTAAGAAGTGACAACGGCACAGAATTCAAAAACTGTGTCATTGAAACTTATCTTTCAACAGAAGGAATTTCACAGAACTTCTCTGCAGCTCGCACTCCACAACAGAACGGTGTTGTCGAAAGAAAGAATCGAACACTTGTGGAAGCCGCAAGAACTATGATGTCAGCATGCGGATTATCAATGAACTTTTGGGCAGAAGCAATTTCTACTGCGTGTTATACTCAAAATAGATCAACCATTGTGAAAAGACACCTCAAGACGCCTTACGAATTGCTTAACAAACGGCGGCCAAACATCAAATTTTTCCATATATTCGGATGCAAATGCTTCGTCTTAAACGACAGAGATTCAAGAGGAAAGTTTGATGTAAAAGCAGATGAAGGCAAATTCATTGGATACTCTGCCACTTCCAAAGCCTACAGAACATTCCTTACAAAGTCTCACAAGATTGTAGAAAGCATCAATGTTTCTTTTGATGATTCATTCCAAATGACTTCTGAGCAAATAAGTTCAGAACTCGGAATTAAAGGGAAATTCTCTGACATCTCAAGAACAAACGAAGATTTGAATCTTCTATTTTTGGAGATGTTCCACAATGACATTGATCCTTCTGTCGGAACCATCAGAGTTTCTGAAGAACCATCCTCTGTCGGACAAAATCCTACAGGTATGACTCTAACTGGTCCAAATAATGCTTCATCTTCTTCTATAAATACTACAGATGCAATTGCCGAAGCAGAAGAAAGTGCAAAAGATGAAACATCAAGAAAAACGACCACAGAAGCTGCACAAACCACAGAAGAACCAATTACAGAGGAGATCGAGGACCAAGACTATACATCCTCAGAGGAACAAACTCCACCACCACTCGTACCAATCATTCCACAAACGGTAGAATCAACTACCAAGGCACGAAGAACATCAGAGGCTGCACAAGAAGAAACACAAGAAGCCTCTGAAGAAAGTTTTGATGACATTGATGATCATCTTCCACGCACAACTCAATGGACAAAAAGCCATCCTCCAAGCCAAATAATTGGAGAACCTTCTGACTCAGTAAAAACAAGGTCTGCCACTGCTAATTTTTGTTTCTTTACAAATTTTATTAGTGTTATAGAACCAAAGAAGACTTCTGAAGCCCTAGATGACCCAAACTGGGTAGACGCCATGCAAGAAGAACTTCTGCAATTTGAGCGTAACAGAGTATGGACTTTAGTACCTCTGCCAAGAGGGAAACAGGCCATTGGGACTAAATGGGTCTACAGAAACAAGAAGGATGAAGATGGAGTGGTCATCAGAAACAAAGCAAGATTAGTAGCAAAAGGATATAGACAAGAAGAAGGCATAGACTACGATGAGACTTTTGCCCCTGTCGCACGTCTCGAAGCAATAAGAATATTCTTATCCTTCGCAGCCCACAGAGGTTTTAAAGTCTATCAGATGGACGTAAAATCAGCTTTTCTAAACGGTGAAATCCAAGAAGAGGTTTACGTAAATCAGCCACCAGGTTTTGAAAGCTCAAAGTTTCCAAGGCATGTATACTACCTTGAAAAGGCTCTATACGGACTGAAACAGGCTCCAAGAGCATGGTACGAACGACTTTCTACCTTCCTTCTAGTCAATGGCTACAACAGAGGTACAACAGATACTACCTTATTCTATAAACGCAAAAATAGTGAGATAATGCTTGTACAAATATACGTAGATGACATAATTTTTGTGTCTACAAATTCAGAAGAGTGCAAATTTTTTGAAAAACTCATGCAGAGTGAGTTTGAAATGAGTATGATGGGAGAATTAACATTCTTCCTCGGACTTCAAGTCAAACAATCTTCAGAGGGAATTTTTATAAATCAAGCCAAATATGTCTCTGACATACTTTTAAAATATAATCTCTCTGATACCTCTGCAATGAAGACTCCAATGGCCACTGGAAATAAGTTATTCTTAGATCCAAATGGTATTTCTGTAGAAAGTACTCTCTACAGAGGCATGATTGGATCTCTGTTATACTTAACAGCAAGCAGACCTGACATTATGCATGCCACATGTCTTTGTGCACGTTATCAAGCTAATCCAAAGAAATCACATTATGATGTTGTAAAAAGAATCTTTAGATACCTGAAGGGGACCAACAATCTTGGTCTCTGGTATCCACAGAACTCTGGTTTTAGTCTTAAAGCTTATACAGATTCAGACTATGGAGGATGAATGCTCGACAGAAAGAGTACCTCTGGGAGTTGTCAATTCCTAGGTGGTAAACTAGTCAGTTGGACCTCCAAGAAGCATAATTGTGTCTCCACATCCACTGCAGAAGCTGAATACATTGCTGCCGCTAGCTGTTGTTCTCAGGTTCTATGGATGAAGACTCAGCTAAAAGACTACGGCCACATTCTGTTCAAAATACCCATCTTCTGTGATTCCAAAAGTGCTATTGCTATCTCTGCCAACCCTGTGCAACACTCAAAAACCAAGCATATCGATATAAGGTATCATTTCTTGAAACATCATGTTGAATACGATACAATCGAAATGCATTTCGTGCCCACAGAATATCAACTCGCTGACTTATTCACCAAAGCATTAGACGAGAAAAGATTCAACTTCTTGGTGGGTATGTTAGGAATGATTAACATGGTGTGAAAATCCTCTGTAAGTATAGCTTTATCTTCTGTAAATAATAAGTAAATACATTGCTTAATTTATTGCTTTGATTGATTCTACTTCTGTATGTAAATTCTTAAAACCTTAAATAGTTCTTAAAATCACAGAGCTTCTGTAAGTCAACTCAGAACCTCTGACGACCCCTACAGAACCTCTGAAAAACATGACCTATGTTCTATGCAAAACTTATCATTCTTTGATCCAAGCATAGGTCAAGGGGGAGCAAAAGGAAATTGCTTGATCTACAGAGGTGATTAGATCAAGGGGGAGCAGAAGGGAACCCTGAAATGATCTAAAGAGATAAAACTTTCAAGGGAAAGCTAAAGAAAAATGTCGATGACTCCATATCGACAGAAGTCAGATATCACTGCCGAGAAAAGAAGAACCAAAAGGTATGTCTCTCGCACAAAAGGTTTTTGGAAAACAATTTTCTAGGACAAGAATTGTCAAATATGTCCTAAATATACTGTGAATAACATTTCAAAAATCAAAAGCTCAAAAAGTTTCACAAAATTCGAATTAGGAGAAATTTAAGGTCATAGAGCTTCTTCTGAGCTCAACAGAGGTTCTGCAAGAAATATGCTATGTGATCACAAATTAACCCTCTGTCGATCTTTTGAAATGTTATCTCGGAAACCAAAAACGCAGACCATGACCTTCTCGAACAAACCGTTTTTTAACAGTTTTCTCGGACACAAACTTTCAAATATGTCCGAAAAACATCTCTTAAACCAAATCAAAAATTGGATGATCAAAAATATTAATAAATTTTTTGTTATGAGATTTTTTCTCTCATAGAGCTTCTGCTGGCCCTCACAGAACTTCTGCAAGTTCCAACAGAGCCACAAAACCTCTGCGAAGCAAATTTCTTCACAAAAATCCGATTTTATCCTCTCCAATGCCTTTACAAATGTTTTGGTTAAAGAAGAACCCCACAGAAGTCATGATAACAATGAGATATATGAGAAAAGGTTAAAACTCAAGATTTTCAAAATCACAGAGCTTCTGTAAAACACAAAAGTTCTGCCATTTTGTTATCTGTGGTAATAACGGTTACTGTTACTGCGAGTGAAACTCATATGGCTAAAATCAACCTCACGCGCCTAGCATTAATGGGCCGCGCACGACGTCCTGTCATATTCTGACAAGGCCTACGTGTCCCATTTTCATTGGGCGTACATGGAACGTTTTTATTTGGAAAGTTGAACCCGCCGCTCAAACTCGAGTGCGGATTCCAAACTTTAATCCATTACCATATATTTTACTTTTTCGAATTCTACCGTTTTACCATCCTATAAAAACAAAGCTTACCCTCTCATAAAACATTTTACAAACTCTCATCTTCTTCTCCGGCGAAACCCTGCAAAAAGCTTGCAAAATCTTATTCTTAAAATCAAATGGCTTCATCTTCTCGAGCTACATCCTCTGAACTCTCTCCGGCGAACTCACCGGAACACTCCCCTGCACATTCAGAACATTCTGAAAACCCCAGCCTTGCAAGAAATACTGAACAACAAGATGTCGGGGACTCAGCAGACTTTGCTCCGACGACACACTTGCAAAACTTTATAGCAAAGGGTCATTTCGAAGCCATTCTTCCTATCAAATCCAACAACTGCTATTTGGTCCCCTCACCCACTACTTTCGGCGAAGCCCATGCCATACTTCTGAACATCATGGAGAATCATGTCCTCTTCCCTCTACTATCAAGAACCCCGAACAAAATTCCAGTCCGTTATTTGAACCAATTTTGGCAAAGCTGCCGATTTGATAAAGACGATTCTCTTATCAAAGGGTACATTTCAAGACCTGACAAATCTGAGCATCTATAAATCAAGTTCAACAGAACAATGTTCTCACTTGAATTCAACCTACCAACAAGGGGTCTTCTGGGATTGAAGAGTTATGCAGAGCAACCAACAGACGAAGAGCTCTGTCGATTCGTGGAAATGCTTGGGTACAACACCCAACTACGGAAGAGAAATGACTTCCGCAGAGGCCGATTACCACCTATGTGGAACACTTTGTTCTCTATTCTTAACAGATGCCTGACAGGAAAGATAGGCAGTATTGACCAGAGCTCACATCAAATCTTGAGCATCATGTATGGGGTTTACTATGATCTTCCACTAGATTATGCGACCATAATGATGCAAGAGATCATAAACACCATCGACAGAAAGAACAACTCGAAAAGGGTCAAAGAGAACGATCCCAACTTTCTACCACCTCTGCAATTCCAAAGAATATTAGGAGTACTGTTCGAACCTCTGCTGCTAATCCAAAATTGGCCAATGGAAGGGCCAACTCCCAAACAGTTCCCGATGAACAAGAATACCCCCACTGATCATGCTGATGGCTACTCACACTGCAGACCTCTGTCAAAGAAGCTTCTGCAATACGCATCGAATAAATCCCTTAAGAAAGAGTATATACGCGATCATAGAACTCCTAAACCGAGTCCTATGACACCCCCGCGTTTAGGTGTCCCCCTAGGAACAAAGATAGCAAAACCTCTTTCCACTCAAGAAGAAAAGGATCAGAAGTTAGCAAAGCACATGGCTATTCAACTCAGCTTTATAGCCAAACGTGCAGAACTAATGGGAAAGAAGTCTTCATCAAGAACCTCTGCATCTACTCCAAAAGCTAAGAAGAGGAAAACTGCAGAAGGCACCTCAACAAGCGCTGCAGAAGATCAACCCTCACCTCCTCATGCCACAGAAATTGGCTCCTCTGCTCCTCCCTCCTCCCCAAAAGTGAAGAAGAAAAGATCAAAATCAACAGAAGAAGGGGCACCAAATCCTAAGAAGAGGAAAACCAAAAAGAGGCATGGTAAATCACTTGCAAAGTTGGTAACCATTGCAGAAGAGGAAACTGCTGAAGAAGAAGTTGGAGAAGAAGAAATGGCTACAGAAAGATATCAATCACCCTATCAATCTCCAGATAGATTTGCTCACCAAGGAGACCTGAACGACTTCTTACAGAACCCTGAAATTGCCAACACCCTAAATACAGCAGGGTGGACGTCACAACCTCTCGACCACCACTCTCCAGAAGAACAAGATTTCTTCATTTCTGGCATTGACACACTTCTGCAAGAAGATGACACAACACCCAGAAATCAACCAGCCGAAACCCCTGTTATTTTACAAAACCCTTTCATTAAAGGATTGGATGTCCACAGAAGAAGTCCAAACCCAGCTTCAGAAGAAATAGAACAAACTGAAGCTGAATGGAACAGAGGTGAAATTACAGAGGCTTCTGAGAACATGATGGAAGAAGAGAAAGAAAAAGGGGCCGAAGTTGTACAAAAAGAGGGATTAGCAACAACAGAAACAGAAATAGAGATCTTAGAGACAGATTCAGATGAAGAAGAAGCTATCTGGATACGTAAGGGTCTTTATCATCCACATGTCATGCGATTATTTGGATCTCATCAAGTGTATGACCAATTACGACCAGAGCAAGAAACTTCCACAGAACTTAGGGAAGAAGCAAGAAAAGATGCCTGGATAAATAGAGGCACACAACCAAAACCAACTCCCAGTGCAACCCACATTTCTAACTCCGCAGGTCTAGCTGCAGAAGGAGTTATTGAAAAAGAGCAGCACAGCTCGAACCTCACCCAAACCATCCAGCCAGAGGTTATTCTTTCAACCTCTATGCCCACAAAAACCGGGGAAAACCATTCCTAGGGAGTCTCCTCAAAGAGACTCACCTATAGTTCGTGATCAATTGCCCCAGATCACAGAAGAACGCCCAACAGAGGAATTTGTTTCCTCTGCCACACACTTATTAAGACCCACACTTCTTTCAGAGAGAAATAGAGAGCACAAAGACAAAGAGACTCTAGACAAGTCTCCTAGTCAACAGAAGGATATTCCAATACCCACCTCTGGAGTGGATTTAGACAATGTTCTTCTCAGAACTTCTGTAGGGATTGAAACTCATGTTTCTTCTCAAAGATCAGAAGGAAATCCTTCCATTCTCAACGTACAAACAGGAATGAAAGAAGGTATCCCAGGAACAGGGATTCACTCTGGAGACGAATGTGTTCCTCCAGAGGTTACCACCGGAACACAAGTTACAAGGGATGAGTTCCAAACCCTTGAGACCTCTGTGAATCAAACCTTGAAAGAGTTGCAAAGCTCTTTCAAATCTTTTGCAGAGACAACATCACTGGCACTGCTAAACCTGAACACCAAAATGGACAACCTGTCCACAGATGTGAAAACTGGCATCTCACAGATGAAGTCTGCTGCAACCACATCCACCACTTCTGCCGCAACAACTACTCCTTCTTCGATTGAGAACTCCATCAACAAGTTCCTTGATCAATTGAACAAACAGACTTCAGTGTCAACGGGCATCACTCCTGCAGATCTACAGAAGGCCCTACAAAAAGTTCAAGAAGAAGCCATGCGAAATACCATGTTGATGCAACCCAAAGACTACATGACAAGAGCACAGCTGACAGAGCTTGGGCAGAACGTGATTAATCAAGTGACAGAAGTCATCCTTTCCTTCACCACTGCCAGTGCTAACTTCGTCAAAGATTTCAGAGAAAGTGTAGGAAGGATGAGATTCAAAACAGAGGCAAAGCTAGCAACTCTTCTTGGCCTCTGTGATGATGTCTGCGCGAAACTGATCGCTGCTGGAGCCACAATGCCAAAGAAACCCGATGCTTCCTGCAGAGCAGAGGGTACATCAGACAAGGGTCAGGATGACTCTGATGATAATGACCATCCTGGTCCATCAGATCATCCTGAGGGGGAGAAAACTACAGAGAAAGCTGCAAGCAGAGGACTTACAGGTCCACCAATAGCCGCAGAACCTCTGAGTCAAGCACCTCCAGAACAGACCCGACAACAACAAACCCAAAAGACCACAGAGACAACACCCATCTCTGTGGAATCATCTCCTGACGAAACAAAAACTCCAGAAGCAGAACAGCAAGCCACAGAGGCAACAACCGCCCCTGAGGTAATCATTTTGGAAGAAACAGATGAACAAACCACAGAGAAAACACCCACCACTATGGAAACACCCCAAACCATACCCAGAAGAAAGTCGATTGCCACCAACCCAAAAAGAGCAACGACCTCTGCCTTTGACATTCTGAAAAGGATGCACACAACAATGAGTAATCGTATGGTGAAGAGAGAAGAAGAAAGGCACAGGTTCACTTTAGCTTTCAGAATGGCAAGAAGATTTAATGTCAATACTTCATCAACAGAAACTGAGCTCGCAGAAGAAGTCATCAAACAACCTTCAACAGAGGTTACAGAGCAAGTCAAGCCATCGCCACAAAAGTCCTCTAAATCACAATCGTCAAAATCCACAGAGGCAACCTCCATCAAACCAACAGAAGTGCCAACCTCAAAACCCACAGAAGCAACAGGTTCTGCCACGACAATAGCAAAAGATAAGGGCAAAGGGATACTGACAGAAGAGCCAAAGAAGAAGAAAACATTGCCAAAGCCAACAGAAAAACTAATGAAGAGTGCGTTTGACGCCTTTCAAACCCCAAAACCCGAAGAAGTTGACTGGGCACATGGATTGAAGCCTCTGTCAGAAATTCCTCTAACTGGTAGAGCTGCAGAAGTTGTTCAACAGATGGAGAGTCTCAGAAGACAAATTCCACGACCTGGTCCAACACATGAAGAGATGGAAGAAGTGGTATACAAATACCTCTACAAACAATCCTATCAAACAAATCATCCAGTAGATCATGTGACAGATCCAAGGATCAGAGAAGAATTTGAGAACATCTTCACAAGAACAAAGCCAAGAACCAAAGCAGATGTCTTCTCAATTCACAAAATCAAAAAAGTGATCTCATGCAGATTCTCCTTCACAAGAACCTATCCAAGGGTCAGGTACAATCTTTACAAAGTCAGAAGAGAGAACAATTCAGAATCTACCTTCGCTGATGCTGACTTAAGAAACATCAATCCTTACGATCTACCTGACCTTCTGCAATGGACAAAAGACAACTACAACACAAAGCCTAATACCAGAGCCTATCAAGTGTTGAGAAAAGCGATGAGGGAAAAGCTTCTGCTATACAGCATGATAGATTTTCAGCTGGGAAAGGATCTTGGTCTCAAACATCTAGATCTACGACCACCAGAAGATCGCTGCCCACCAGACGCTGTGCCCAACTCAATCATCAGAGAACCAAGATTTGGGTTAGTATTTCAAAACCCACAACACCAGGTTAAACTTTTTGTACTCATGGATTGTCAGAAGTACGCAACCAGTACTCTGAGCAAATTCAGAGCAAGCCTTGTAAAATACAGAGGTACAGAGAAAATGGATAGAGATGATGCAGATACTTTCATCAGAGAAATAGACTCAACAATCCGCCTAAGAGAACTCTGCATCAGATTCTACAAAGAGATCAGAAAAGTCGGCAGAGACAACAGAAGCTACAACGATTTCAAAGATGCCAAAATCTGATTCTCAGACCTCCAGTCTCTGCAAACAAAATTAAAGTTTATCTTTCATTGTACTAAAATGTAAAATGCCTCTGGCATATTTCTAAATGAAAGAAATTTCGAGGTATTGTTTAACCTCTGTCTTATCTAACTTAGCCAAACTTAACTCAAGTTCAAATTTTTATTTTTCACTACTTAGGGGGAGATTGTTAGCTTCAATCTTCCTAATCATAGAAGTATTTAGAAGTAGTGAAAAATAGGCTAAGTGAAGAAAGCCTCTTACAGAGGCTCTGCCGACATTACCGAGAAATCAAGGTCAAGAAGCTACAGAAGCAGCAGAGGCTTCCTACAGAAGCTCTGTCATACGCACAAAGAAGACCAAAGACTCGGAATCCGGCGAAGACTGCTCCACAGAGGACCAGACCGCAGAACCTCTGTAACTCATTACAGAGCCTCTGTGGTCCTCACTGAGACTTGAAGATATTTATAATATCTTGCTACTGTTCCAAGACCTGTTCATCAACTTGCATGGAAAAGTACTGTCAAAACACGTGTCAAGCTCTGAGTGGACTCAATAGGGCATGGTACAAAATAGACGTCTGCGCCATTTAATGCATTTACCAAAAGTACATCTGCTCCATTAAATGCGCATGGCTCAAACAACTGCTCACACCATCCAGTTCACTATTCATGCCGTAAAAGGAACAGTGACCTACTTCATAGTCTTCTAAGAATAGTATAAAATGAAGTCTCATGTTGAGATCTTCCTAAGAACGAATACACAAGGAATCACTAATACTCTCAAGCTTTATTGTCAAATATCTGAGTGTTATATTCTCACACACACCAACAGTTCTTAATCTGTTCTTCGTGTTGTTATTATATATTGAATAACAGTAACTGTTCAAGAAATCCTTTTTATTCTTTACTGTTTTCTTTATATGTGTGCGTTCTAATATCTATCAAACATATCTGTTAGTTTAATACGCTTCCGCATCAAACTCTAAACTCAACTAATGGACTGTTAATCTTGATTAAGTGTATCTGGGATCCAACAGACTTTGATGATCCCTCAAACTGCCTTTCTAACTCATCCCATATCTCCTTAGCTGTATTGCGACTATCTACTCGATTGTAGATATCATTTGGGATAGCCTGTGTCAGATATGTCAAAGCTAACTTATCAATTTCAACTTTAGCTTTATCAACTTCATTGTAATATATGTATTCTTTTTCAACTCTTCTCGGAGGAACATACTGACTTGTAGCAGTTTCAGCAATACCACCAATGTCTATGTATGCTTTGTAAGGACCATTTTGAATAGACAGCATGAGTTCTCTATTTTGATGATTTAGAAATTGAGTCATTCTCTTTTTCCATTGAGAATACTCTTCAGCTTGAAGAACTGGAGGCTTGCTCTTTGATACCATACTCATTAAATCTCTCGACATCTTTTCAAATAGCTAGAAAATTATCGTTCAGAAGATCAAGCAGTAAGTGTAACATAAATTACACTTAGAATTAACTGTTCAATTTTTTTTAACACAAGGGTCCGAAACCAACACTTAGACAAATTCTGTATGGTGCAAAACCTTCAGATTTCGGATGAAGTACGGTGCGAAACCTTCTGATTTCGGATGAAGTACGGTGCAAAACCACGGAATTCGAATCCAACGGAGTACGAAATCCCTGAATTCGGACTTAGCTTGGTGTGAAATCAATACTTAGACAAATTTCACCTCAGAATTCGGACAAAGATGGGTGCAGAACCACGGAATTCGAATCTATCTTGGTACGAAACCAACACTTGTTCTAAATCAAAGTACACGGTGCGAAACCACTAGAATTCGGACTTAACTAAGTTCGAAACCTCAAGAATTCGAATCCAACAGAGTGCGAAACCACGGATTTCGGACTTAACTGGATCCGAAACCTTCACTTGAACACTTCGAAAACTTGAATGGTGCGAAATCCGTATGAATGGTCCGAAACCCTCAAGAATGATCCGAAACCATCACTTCGAACTCGAAAATCACAGATTAAGCCATAACTTTCTCAATTCTTGATCAATTAACACAAAATTTGTACTGGTTTGCTCGAAATCAAAATCCACACACTTTCTTAGTCAATCACAAGTTCTAATTCGATCAGTTTAATCGAATTAAAGTCCAAAACAGTGAATTAGGGTTTTCTAACAAAGTTTCAAAGAAATGATCAAATCTGATGATTCTGTGCAGTAATTGATGATAATCCAAGAATTAATGTTGTTCAAATATCAATTCCGAGTTCAGTGATGCCAAGAATTGATCCAAGAAATCAAAAAATCAAAGTCTGAATGAAAAGTGATCAGATGAACAGTAAAGCATGCATGGTCCGAAATCTGTATGAACAATGTAAAAATTCTTCAATTTGGATCTTGATCTGCTTGAATCTCCTGTTTGTGCTCTGATACCAAATGTGAAACACAGAATCTAGCAATGATATGTAGAGAGAAAATCTATAGTGCACAAGTCATCCATGTATTGATCTTTAGAGTGTAAATGACAAATGCTACAAGTGTTTCAAGATAAACAAAGGAGTCTTCTTTATATAGTAGGGCCATGACATGTCCATGCCTCTACTAAGAAGAACAGTACAAAATATTAATACTGTCTTGATAGCTACAATAAAGCCCTAACAAGCTTTGTCGAGGAAGTACACGTATTTTGGGTACTTGTAACTTTCAAACCCTGGTGGCTGCTGGACATATACTTCTTCTTGGATTTCACCATTCAGAAAAGCAGATTTTACATCCATTTGAAAAACTTTGAATCCTCTGTGAGCTGCGAAGGCTAAGAAGATTCTTATTGCTTCGAGCCGTGCGACAGGGGCAAAAGTCCCATCGTAATCTATGCCTTCTTCTTGGCGATATCCATTGGCCACCAATCTTGCTTTGTTTCTGATGACCACCTCATCCTCGTCCTTTTTGTTTCTGAAGACCCATTTTGTCCCTATGGCTTGTTTCCCTTGTGGCAGAGGTACTAGAGTCCATACCTTGTTTTTTCAAACTGCAGAAGTTCTTCTTGCATAGCATCTACCAAGTTTGGATCATCTAAGGCTTCAGAAATTCTTTTTGGCTCGATCATACTGATAAAATTTGTAAAGAAACAAAAATTAGCAGTGGCTGATCTTGTCTTGACCTTTTCAGAAGGGTCGCCGATTATAAGGCTTGGAGGATGGCTTTTCGTCCACTGTGTTGTTCTTGGAAGATGGTCATTTGAGTCATCTAGTTGAACTTCTGTGGGTGCACCCTGTGGTTCTTGTACACCCTATGGAGTAGATGGCACTGCAGAGCTTGAACTTATCTCTTCAGCTTGTGGAAGGATTGGAATGAGAGTTGGAATTTGTTCCTCTGAGGAAGTAGAGACTGAGTCTACGTTTTCCTCTTGTATTGATTCCTCTGTAGTTGCTGGAGTAGGTTTTTCAGGAGCCTCTGTTGTTGGGTCTTTGGTCATTTCATCTTCTATTGGCTCTCCCTCAACAAGTGCATCTGTATGATTTACAGAAGAGGATGAGGTATTTAATGGACCAGTTAGAGATATACCTGACTCAGGCTGGCCTGCAGAAGATGTTTCTCCAGAGGCTCTAACAGCTCTGGTAGAGGGATCAATATCGTCGTGGAACATCTCTTCAAATAGCAGATTTAGGTCTGCTTCTCTTGTTTTTGAGATGTCAGAGGATTCCTTCTTTAGACCGAGTTCTGAACTGACTTGTTAAGAAATCTTTTGAAAGGAATCGTCAAAAGATACATTGATGCTTTCTACGATGGATCGAGACTTCAGAAGGTACACTCTGTAAGCTTTTGAAGTGGCAGAGTATCCTACGAACTTTCCTTCATCTGCTTTCACCTCAAACTTTCCTCTTGCTTCTCTATCATTTAAGACAAAGCACTTGCATCCAAATACATAAAAGAATTTAATGTTTGGTTGCCTTTTGTTGATCAAATGATAAGGTGTTTTGATGTGCCTCTTTACAATGGTTGATCGATTTTGGGTGTAGCATGCGATTGATACTGCTTCTGCCCAAAAAGACATTGGTAATCCACGTGCTGTCAGCATAGTTCTTGCAACCTCCACAAGCGTGCGGTTCTTTCGTTCAACCACGCCATTTTGTTGTGGGGTGCGTGCAACAGAGAAGTTCTGTGAAATGCCTTCTTCTGTAAGATAGGTTTCAATGACAGAGTTTTTGAACTCTATGCCATTGTCGCTTCTTAGTTTTTGAATCCTGCACTCATACAGAACTTGGATTCTTTTCATTAAATTTATCAGAATGTTTGGAACATCTGATTTCTTTCTGACAAATTCAACCCATGTAAATCTTGAGTATTCGTCGATCAAAACAAGTATATATTTCTTGCCACCTAGGCTCTGTGTAGCGATTGGACCGCAGAGGTCGACAAGAAGCATGTATAGAAGCCGAGTGCAAGATATACCAGTTTTACCTTTATGGGAAGCGCTTTTGAGTTTTCCCATTTCGCAGGCAGAGCACAAGTGATCTTTATTAAACTTAACATTTGGCAGACCTTTGAGTAGATCAAGTTTAACGAGTTTATCTAGAGTATGAAAGTTTAGGTGGCAGAACCTGTTGTGCCATAACCACGCTTCTTCGCTTTTACAGGCTACAAGGCAGAGCTTGTCTTCCTTGTTCTTGGCCCAGAAGTTCATTAGGTAGAGATCGCCTCTTCGTTCGGCTCGCAGAAGTTTGACTCTTGTGTCCTCACCTTGTAGAGAACAGAAGGTTCTTTTGAACATTACGTCGAAACCCGTATCGCAGAGTTGGCTAACACTGAGAAGATTGTGGTAAAGGCCATCCACATATGCAACTTTGCATACGGATATGTTCTCCTTCTTGATGACTCCGTAGCCTTTAATGTACCCCTTTTTGTTGTCTCCAAAGGTCACAGATCCACCATCGTGTTTTTCTTTGTATATTGATAGTAGACCTCTGTCGCCAGTCATGTGCCGCAAGCATCTGGAGTCTAGATACCAGATCGGCACATACTGCTTCTGTAAGACAATCAGAGAGTTTTAGGTACCCATATCCACATGGGTCCAGCTTTTTTAGGGGTTTTCAACTTTGCCTTAGCATTCTTGGATTTTGCTTTAGCTTCTGTTGAAGAAACATTATGTTTCTTCTTACCCTTGAATTTAGCATTCTTGTTGGGTACAGAGAGTAAACAATGTGGATTTGTGAAGTGTTGGCTTAATTTATACATGAGATCAAAGCAATGACAATAATGAATGTGCGAAGAGATTTGCTTGAACTTTTCATTGAAAACATTAAATGGGGGCACAAAGGCATTACATTCTACCCTAACATTTGACTTCCTATTACAAGAAGACCTATGTAGACTAGTTTGTTGTTTGCAAAATCCTTTGTTGAGAGCAGCCTTTTGTGGTGAACTTCTGCAGGTTTCACTGTCACAGAAGAAAAAGATTTGTCATTTTTAGCCCATTTACCTTTTTGTTGCCATGTTAGGTTTTCTTTAATAGGTCTTAAGGATTTTAAATTTTTTTAACTTGTTGGATTTTGAGAGGACAGAGACTTTTGTTGTTTAATTTTCTCAAGCTCAAGAGAGGTTTTGGCTTGTATACACATGTCCAAAAAGTCTGGATAGATAGGAACTCTTGTGATTTTCTCCTTTGGAGGAATAGTTCTGTTAAGAACTCCAGAGGGTAGTTTAAAATCCTCTGTGTCACAAGGTCATATCTCTGACTTAGAGTCAGTCTCAGGTTCGTCAGAGGATGAATCATCCTCATATACAGAGGTTGAGTCACTTAGTTCTCTTTCGACAGAGGCTGGACTTTCAGAGCATGTGCCATACTCACTTTCTTCCTTTTCTAGGGGACTATCTTTTGAGTCAGCAGAGGTATCTGATAAGGTTTCTTCAGAGAGATTTTGATCGACAGAAGGTGTACATAAGTTTTTGAAAAAGTTGTTTTTCCCGATTTCTATCAACTCTTTTTCATCTGAAACGTTAGGCTTGAACTCAGGAGCTTCTGTCGATAATTTGTTTTCAGAGTTTATCATGCAGACAAAGGTAACCTGTATTTGAGTCTCGGGTTTACCAAACTTGAAGATTCCTATCTGATCCTGAGTTTTCAGATATTTCTTAGGTTTGGATTCTCTTTTGACAGTGATTGAAGGTGACAAATCTGTGTTTTCAAACCACACATTTGTCATTTTCAGAGGTTTCCTTATGTGAGGTTCCCCAGAGACTTTTCGCCTTTTGCTAACAGAGAGTAGATTTGGAAAACCAGGTTTTCTTATACTTCCAGTGAGAAATAGAGATGACAGAGATTTGTTTCTTTTGTTTCCGGTGTATGGATCTATATCACAGAAGCCAATTCCCCGTCTCCCTATTTGTGTGTTAAGTTTTTCGTATACCTTCTGTGCATCTTGGTATTTCTTAATTAAAAGATCTCTTCTGAGTAAATCTTGACAGAGTACTTCTCTTTCCTTTTGAAAATAATGTTTAAGAGCTAGAATGTTCATTCTGTCGGTCTCAACGTCCATTAGTTCTTTAGATTTTGTTTTTAATGCCGAGTTAAGTTCAGAAATCTTTTCTTTCAAAGGATTTAGGTGTTTGTTCCAATTTGTTTCAATTTCTTCCTTTTCTTGAAAGATTATAGCCTTTTCTTGAGTGAGAAGTCTAGCTTCTCTCTCAAAGAAGGTAAGCTTCTTTTGAATACTTTCGCGGGTCTTTTTAAGTTCTGTGTATTCAATGTTTAGTTTGAGCAAATCAGCTCCTGCTCGACTAGAGTTATAGTCAGAAGTGGATACCTCATTATCGGAGTCGGATGAGCTGACCTCTGCCATTCCACAGAACAAGGCGTTTTTGTCGCGTTCATCAGATGATTCGTCTGACAGCCAGTTCTCCTGATTCACCATTAGTGACTTCTGAGCAAAAAACTCCGCTTTCTTTTTGTAGTAAGCAGAGTCCCTCTGTGGGCGGTTTGATTTTCTTCTGCAGTCAGCAGCATAATGACCTGACTTGCCACAGTTAAAGCATCCTTGGTTCTGGGAACCGTTGCCAGCTCTGTCGTCCGACCTCTGTCGGTCACCACCTCTTTCAGTTATACATTCATTGGCGTAGTGGCCTGGCTTTCCACAGTTGTAACATACTTGGTTTTGTGGAGTGTTGCCAACTTTATCGTCTGACCTCTGTCGGTCACCACCTCTGTCAGTCGACCTCCGTTGGTCGCTACCTCTGTCGTTCCTTTCATTTGACCCTTCTCTTCCTCGATCATCTCTTCCATAGCGTTCATTGCCAGACTTCTTCTGGGAACCTCTGCTGAATTCCCTTGTCAAAAGGGCTAATGATTTAGCAATAGAGGCCATTGATATCTCTTCTTCTTCTACCACCTCCTCATCTTCACTATCAACGATCAAGATTTTCTTTTTCTTCTCCTTCTTTACCTATGCAGCTTTCTCCTTTGGCTTCTCTCTATCTTCTGTGGTCTTACCGACCAGTGCAAGAGGTGCACTGATTTGTGCTTTTGCTTGTGCGATTTGAGGCTCTTGGGCAGCCAACGTTCCATAGAGACCTGAAAGAGTCCAGGAGTCTAAGTCCTGATTTGTTTGCAGAGACATGGACAACTGGAGCCATTCTTCATTTAGGCTCTTTAGGAACATGACGTTGTTCTCTTCAGAAGTTCTGTGAATCCCGAACTTCTTGCACTTGTTGATTAGATAGTTAAACCGATCATATGTCGTCTGCAGAGATTCGGTCGACAGAGCTTTGAATGTATAGTATTCATTTATGCATTGGGTTCTGCGGTTCTTCTGAGTTTTGGCCCCACCCTCCAGTTGTTTTTCCAGTTCCTTCCACAAATCGTATGCAGACTCACACGCATCTAGGGATTGAAAAAGGTCATTGGGTATGGCCACTATTAGAAGTCTCTTTGTTTTCGGAGCAACCTCATATCTTGCCCAATCAGGTTCGGACCACTTTTCCTTGGTCTTTGGTTTCTCGTAAGCAGGAACCTCAGGAGTGTCACCTGTGGCAGGAATACGTGGTACTGTGACCATGTGAATGTAAGGAGGATTGTTGATAAAGTGCATGAGTTCTTTTTTAGTACCCTCGAAGAAGTGAATCATTCGTATCTTCCACTGAGGGTACTCATCTCTGAGTAGGGTGGGTGGCTTGGTTAAGGAACCAGCGGTGAAGAAGTTGTTTGAATTTGTCATTTTGAGAGAGTGATAATTCCAGAAAATAGGGTAAGCTTTCTGGAAGCTTTGAGCAGTGTACTAAAATGGAGATTTAACTGTAGTAACAGGTTCTGTAAGTATACCAAAGTCGAACAGGTCGAGAGTGGCAGAAAAACTGAAGGAATGAAGAACAGGTTAATATTAGTCCAAGTTTCTACCAAAAATCATTGTAAGAGTGGATCACTTGATATAGAAAATCAGGGCAAGCTCTGATACCAATTGTTGGTTCCTGTTTTGCTTAGCAATGATGTTTAAATCTAATAGTTCAAATAAGATGTAATGCGGAAGCGTGTTTGACAAACTAAACAGATATAATATGGTAGAATAACACACAATATCAAATACAAGTAATGTAAATAAGACAGATAAATAGCTTAATGATTCACTGTATTTGATATATTAAGAACACCAAGAACACCGAAAGGTTTGACAAGAAACTGCTCAAAAGGTGTGTGTGTTGTGTAAAAAGCTTAATAGAAGAGTTCACATGAACCTTCTATTTGTACTACTTCTAAAGGGGACAATAAGGACTGAAGGTACAAAGACACTGTTTGAGGAATAGCAGCTGGAAGGTACAAAATACTATTTTGGAACTGTTGCAGATACAACGTTCATTAAATGCTCCGTATTCAGCTTTAGGCGGAAACCTATAAGAGTTTGACACGTGGAGTTGTCAGGTCACGTCTTTGTACGATTGATCTTTAGAATCTACGAATGGCAGATATTGTAAGAAGCATGTTCGTCCTTGTTAAGATCTTTTGCGTAGTTCTTTTTACCACATAAGCTCTGTCAAGTATGACAGAAGCTCTGTGGCCTTGTCTGCTTAGAAGTGTCTTCTGTTGCTTCTTTACTTAGGTCTTCTTGGTTATCCCGGCAGAGCCTCTGTCGAAGACTTCTGTCTTCTCGGTTACTCGGCTACTCGGCAGAGCCTCTGTCGTACACTTCTATACTTGGCCTATTTTTCAATACTTCTATTTACAGAAAGATTGGAGCTAACAGATATCATTGCCGACGAGGCCGACAATGCCTTAGTTCCCGAGGATCAGGAACTAGAGATCGATCCGAACAACCACCACCTCGATGTTGCTGCATTCAGACCCGATCATCGCATAGTGGTTGATATATTGCTCGGTCACCCCCTTCGCCGAGCACTGACCGCGACAACTGACGTACCGCTCATTTATGTGCATCAAGTATGGCACACGGCGAGGGTGGTAACTGTCAACAACGTTCAAACCATCACTGCCAGCATCGATCACCATCCGTTCACCCTCACACTGGAGTCCTTTCGCCGTCTACTGTCCCTTTCGGAACTGACTGCCGGAGGCCATGCAGCATACGATCCCACCATCGACGATATTACACTCTGTGCTGAGGTTCGTGCGCTCGGATATCGCCACGACCTCGATCGCCCGTCCGTCTTCAACAGAAAATGGATCGCCCCAGTCTAGTACACTCTCTTTTCGATCCTAAACCGATGTCTATCCTCACGATGGAAGGGGATAGACCAATGCACCATGGATTTTCTGCGTCTATTTCATGCGGTGGTTTATAATCGCCACGTAGACTATGCCGCCGTCATCTGGCATGAATTGGTACTAGCTATCAGACAGACCAGCGGTACCAAGAAGAAGTTCCTTCCATTTCTGCGGTTCTTCGCTCTAGTCGTTCGACAACATATGGATGCGAACCCTCTGAACCCATGACGAATCAACCATTCGGTATGTCCTCATCACAATCAACAATACTTGGCCATTCGTAATCCAGCTGCTACCCCATCGATGCCTATACCTGAAGCCTTACTGGCATACGCGGACCCCACTGCACCGTGTGTAGTAGAATATAGGCGAGAGTTAGAGAATCCCATGGTCCAGCCAGCGCCGGAGGGACCTCCCCAGGGACATAGAACAGAGGGACGTAAAGGTCCTAGGACAAGAGGAGGAAGGGCCCGGGCAGCAGGGGCTCCCAGGCGGGGTGGGTTGAGAGTACGTGGGAGGGGAATTGGAGCTGGCGGTGCAGTGGATACGCGTACCAGTACTTCCTAAGCCGAAACAAGCCAACAACTCCCAATTCCCATCACCCGACCGACGGGCGAAGCCGAAACGTCATCAAGACCAATGCTTCACCATGACACCGAGCCTTTCTTATCTGATCCTCCCTCACCGACCAGACATGTGGAGGATGTTGAATCTGACTCCACCGAATCCGATACGACCTGTGTCATACGGTTATCCTTAATACCTACCAGTATCGGACCAAACCCAGACTTTACCGAAGGAATCCCTTCTGACTCACCGGTACCCCCTCTTATCCCTACTACACAGCCTGATATGGGAGATACAAGGAGAATCGAGGGAGTATTAGGTGATGAGTTAGAACATGTGAGACGGAGGGAATTGAGGTCGAAAGCGAACCAAGAAAGATTAAGCCGTAAAGATAAAGAGGCTTCTGAGCGAATCCACCCACGTGTCGCCCGGGTAGCCACATCTGCTATCCCGTCTCATCCGTTGGGATGGGGTATTAAAGAAGCCACCGTGGACCCAGTAGTGCAATTGCACAACCTCCTCAGCCACTCACTCGTCTCTCAAAAGATGGGTGTTTCAACTTCTCACGGGGATAAAGCACAACTTCTACCGGTCTCTCAATCGGAGAGTACTGGTATTGAAACAAGAGACCAGCAGCCCCCGGTCTCGACTTCTTTCAGTGCACAATTGAGTCTAGAGCCACTTGAAATATTACATTCTTCGGCTAGGACACAAGATGAGATCCCACAAATAGAGGCTCTTCGTGACCCGATCGGAACTTCCATAGTGTCTCCGCCCTTAAGCGGAACGCGAGGATAGGAAGGAAATCCTACCACGGCTACCCCTGTGCAAACCGTGAACGTAGGTGGCCCTGCCTCTAAGGTAGATGCTTCAACGGGCAATCTAAGTGATCCCGGAGTTACTTTACATGACTTTGTGTCACAAGGGTCTCTGGACAGCACCCTCAAGGCTGTCCGCGAGGCAATGGAGCAGCGCCTCACCACCGAGCTCGACAAGATTAAGAGATGAATCAAAGGTAAAGAGAAGGTAGTCGATTCTGTAACTGCACCTACACCTCCACCGGCTCCCGTTCAGCCAAATTATTCGGTGGATACCTTGAAGACTATGCTTCTGGCTCAACTGCTCCAGAACACCGAAACTGATGCCTCTACCGAAGCAGACATGATCTCCGTTCTGAGATCACAGGTATCTGCTCCTTCGTCATCTGGTACATCACGATTGGACCGGCTTGACATGACTCTTAACGATGTTACACAAGTGCTCAAAACGTTGTCCGACAGAGTCGCCTCACTCGAAGACACTTGCAAGAGTCAAGCTGGCGGACTCAAAAGAAGGCACGATGACTAGGATGATCCTGATCACCGTGAGGGGGAGAACAAGAGACTACGTTTATCTAAGTCCGTCCCAATCATCCCTGAAACTACTGTGGTTCAATAGGAACCGTCAACTGCGGCAACTACAACTGAAGAAGAACCTGAAGCCGAGTTGCCTTTAACCGAGATGGTAATTGATATGGATATCTTCGATGACGAAGACCCGACGGTTGAAAAGCCTGAGGGAACAACACAGGAATTGGTCAACTTTGATACATCAGATGGATCTACACTCAATCTTATTGATCCAAACACATAGACCGACCCGGACCCCGAAGATGCATTGTATGAAAAAGCCTCCAGTGCCGTAAATCTCCAGGTAAATCTGGTCTTTCCAACTGATGAAGACGATAATGTTGACTACGACCAATTTCTGCTGCAAAATCTTTATGGTACACCCGTTCACTCAGCTAAAGCCGCCAAAACTTCTACAAGACCTGAAACTACAACTGCTGATATTCCGACATCTCCTCAACAACAACCTACAACTTCTGATCTTCCTCCTCCTCAACAGCAACAAATCTGTTGGGAGAAAATCACGATACTTATTCCTCACCTGGATGAATCAATGAAAAGGTTGTTCGTTCACAAGTTACGCCCTATCGAGCCTACTTTTTGCATTGGTATTTATAACTCCAACCCAGAATACCAAAGCCAGTACATAAACGCGATGAAGCGGTGTCTGCCAGTTAGCCAAGTCCGAACAAAGCACAAGATCACCGAAGTGCTCAACGTCCAATCAGGTAGAATTTTGAAGGTTAAGTTTCCTATTTTCACTGTCCGACGCGAAGACGGAAATGAATGGATATTTTCCGAAGCTGACTTCAAGAATCTCCGACCGTTCGACTTCTATGCTATCCTGAAAGACCTCCGTACCAGAACTATCTGACCGCTTCAAGTAACCATAGCGCTCGAAGTTGTTCGTCGATTCCTAGTCCGTACCATCATGATGTCTTATCTCAAGGACTTCCAAATGGCAATCGAGAACAGAGCTAAGAAGGTAAACCTGTTAAAGCCGAATCTGAAAGAGCCCAAACTGAAGATGTATCCGGAGAACGCACTACTTCTGGAACCAGAATTTGGGATAGTCTACATCAACGATCAGAATGAAAAGAGATTTTTTTGCTTCAGTCAGGTAGACAGATTGTTAGAGCATTATTGTATTCAAGATTTATTGTAAAGTTTTGTAGTGTTCAAACATTGTAAAGTCAAAGTAAAAGTCAAAATAGTCAAAATAGTCAAAGTTGTTTAGTTAGAAAGTCAATGTAATTAGAAATACTTGTGTTGTAATTCATAGGTATAAATAGGTTTAGTTTGCTTAGTTGTTAAGCAAGTCTTAAGGAAGTCATTAGAGAATGATCTTAATTGTAATATCTAGTGAGAGATTTTAGAGAGAGAATCTAGAGAGAGAAAGTCTTGAATTCTTATGTAATTCTCTAGATTCTTGAAGATCAATGGATGAATTCATGATTACCTAATAGAAACTGGTGTTTACATTTGGTATCAGAGCTTTGGGAGATCGAATTGTGTGCAAAATTCATCCAAAATCATGAGGATTTGAAGATTTTTTGAAGATTTTTGAAGAAAATCTCCATTTTTGAAGTTCTTGAAGAACACAATTGGGTTATACAATTTTTGATTGTTTTTATGTTTGATTTTGATTGCAAAGTGTTTCTCCATCATTCTAAATCTGTTTTGAATCAAAAGATTTACAAAAACGTATCAAAAATTGATTAATTTGAAGATTTTTGAAAATTTTGTGTTCTTGAGAAAAAGTGGGCTATGAAAAAATTTGGAGTTTGATTTGTTAAGGTCGATCTATTCAGAGAAAACGGTACCAAGGAAAACATCTACGCTGCTACGATCAAGAAGTACGGTTTCTCTGAATGGTTGGAGATGCGAATAGCCATTCAGCGATCTAGCTCACAATATTAGAGCCATGTCGAGAAAATCATAAATTCTCAGATCGACTTGGTTTCTTCTGCTGTGGATATTCCTCCTCCTCCTCCTCTTGCGACTCAACGAAGAAGGGCCTCTGCAAAGAAAAAGTCAAAACCTTCAGATTCAGGTCCTCGTATCCGGAACGAAACAGGAATTGGTTTCTCACGCGAAGAAGTACTTGGTCCTGCACCGGACCTCTCAGCACTTGACACCTCCTTGCCTCCTAGTGAACGATTCATCCCTGGAAAGGTCATAAGCGAACCTTATGGTATCTTCTTTCACGACTATGATGAAGGACAACGTTTTCAACGTGTCTCTGAGCTTCCCATCACTCCCATTGAACAGCTCAGGGATCTCATCTATTGGTGTGAATTCAGACGCGATCTTCAGGCATGATATCTCAAGCCCTTAATCTTTGCTGAAGCAAAGAATAAACTAGATCAAGGAGTAACGGTCCCTGACTGGATGATACCTACAACAAAGACCCTTGATGAACTTCTCATTAAGGAAGAACCTTTTGAAGGCTGATAGGATTTCCTTATAATCTTTCTATCTTTATCAGCTTACCTTTTTTGTACTTGTAATTTGAATTTGTTGTACTTGTAATTTCTCTACTTCCCTCTGTAATCTTATACGAAGTTAAAAGAAAATTTTCAGCGAATGTACTTTACTCCACCAGTACTTAAAAGATCTTAGAAAACAGTAAAAGGGACAAATATTTTATGAGTTCTTTTCATACTTAGTGTTAGCTCCAAATATTCATAATATTAGAAGTATTGAAAAATAGGCCAAGTAAAGAAGACTTCCACAGAAGCTCTGCGAAATGCCACAGAAGCTCTGCCAAAATAAACAAGAAGATCATTCAAGGAACCCCAAGACCAGACTGAACTAAAGAAGACTGCTATTAGAAGAATCAAGTCACAGAACCTCTGCCACCCTTGACAGAAGCTCTGCGGAAATGGCTGAAGACTTGGAAGATATTTATAATATCTTGCCACTGTGTAAAGCCCGTATCCCGGTATGTAATTTCTTTTATTAATTCTTTTCTTTTTAAGTTTGATTTAATGTGGTTTCCGTTAGCGGTGTAGTCGAATCGGACCAAAAAGTTAAATGAGTCAACCTTTGTGGGTTTTTGCAAGGAAAGGAAAGTTGAGGGGCTAATTGGGGCATCTCACCAAAGTTTGGCAAGGGATCGTCCAAGAGTCACCCCCTCCCCTTCCCCTTCCCTTCGGTTTCATGCTAGTAACCACCACAACCTTTAGTCATCCCCTCCCCCTTTCTTGTTGTGTTCGGCCAAGAAGAGAACTAGAGAGATAGAGTGAAAGAAAGAAGCCGAGAGAGGGAGAGAGAAACCGAGAGGGTGATAGAGGTTGCTGCCGGCGACGAGGAGAGAGGAGGAAGGAGACGATCGCCGGCAAGTTTGGTCGGAAAAGAGGAGGAAGAAGGGTTCGTCGAGGTAAGTTCGTCTATTTCTCGTTTGTTGTTATCGTATGTCAAAGAAACGCCGCCAACCACCACCGCCGCCGGAGGCGGCAGGGGGTGGTGCACGGCTGTTGTCCAGCCTAGGGTAACCCATATTCAGTAGTTCATATGCTTTTCGGGTCTGTTGGGATTAAGCCACGACTTAATGGGTTAATAATCAATAGTGTCATTTCATGTGAAAATTTAGTAATCTGCCACTGTTTTGCTTAAACCCTAACCTTTTTCTCGTAACTCGGATTGGGGCGAAATCGGTGCCAAACGTTCCCATTTTGAGTCTAGTAACTTTTCTATGTTTTGTGCAAAAACCAGTTCGGAACGTAGCTTAGGTCAAATCGTAGTTTTGTACTGAAAGGTTCTGTTTTAGCTGCACTGAGAGGTGTTTTTGTAAAATTCATATAGAGTGCTAGGAATATCGTTAGGACGCGTGCGATACGTCCCTGGAACCGTAAGACATTGAACTTCCTGAATGTGGAATTAGATTTTTGGTTTGATCAGTTTAGCAGGGGTAAAATGGGTCCCGAACAGACCTGCGTTTTTAGTATAAAAGCCGGGATTTTTAGTTTCGTTAAACTAGTAAAAGTGTCGTGAGTTGGGACCTTCCGTTGACGTTTTTAGTGCGTAATTAGGTGGAAAAAAGTGAGGAAGGTTGACGTGCTGGTGTTGCGGCTCGGGAGTGCGTCGCTTTGCTTTGAGGTGAGTTCTCTCACCGCGTAGTTAGGAATTTCATGTATATCGTTATTTTGTGTTACGTGTATTATGTGTTATTACGTGTTTACGTGAATTAGTTGGGATGTGATATCTAGTTGTGATATGTTGAATGTGTATGTGAATTATGTATGCTTGTGTACACCTCAGTGAGACTGGGGGGCTCGGTGGGACCGAGGGCTCGGTGGGACTGAGCTAGTACAATTGTATTATCTTTACTCGGTGGGACCGAGGGCTCGGTGGGACTGAGCTGGTATCAATGTCTTTACTCGGTGGGACCGAGGGCTCGGTGGGACTGAGCTTGTGTGGATATATTTTTGGTGTACTCGGTGGGACCGAGGTTCGTATTTATGCATTTATCATTATGTGGTTTTATATTTGTGGTGATGGTGACGTTGCCTACTTGCGAGTAGGGGCGATATTCGTGGAGTTGCTACCTGCGTGTGTGGTAGGACTCACTAAGCGATTAGCTTACCTTTTCCCAATATGTTTGTGATTTCAGGTGCGAGCGGCAGTCGGGCTTGACGGTACACACACTATGCGCGGGGTGCTGAGAGTGTTTAAAATTTCACTTTTAAACCTTTAGATTTTATTTTATGAAATTTCCGTTGCGTAAACTTTATTAACTGTTTGAGTTAACGACGTTAATTTAATTTGAATTGCGAATTATTAAATTGGGGTTAATTTATAATGAAATGCATGTTTTAAAAATTTTAAATTCCTTGTAATTTTTGGGACGTTACAACTTGGTATCAGAGCACAGCTTGAGTGAATCAAACACATCTTGGTGTGTTTGGTCTCAAGTTGCGGCTATGAAGTTTTTTTAAACTCTCTTATTAAAATCTTTGAAAATAAATGAATGGAGAAAGCCCGTTTGGGAAACGGTGATCGTGGGCGCAGTGTGTACAGTCAGTCGACGCCAATTGGGAAGGTACAGCACTTAGTGTATTTATTGCTTTCTAGAGCATAGGAGTATGTATGCTAGATTGCTTACGTGGATTTTGTGGTACTGTATACTTGTTACTTGCTATTAGGAACTCATGCTAGCCTTGATAGGTTGTTATGTGAATGCACCTTAGGTTGTATGCAGTAGGAACTGAATAGCCTTAGAATGTTGGATTTAGTTCTATTGTGCAGCTCTTGTTTGAGTCCAACCGTTGTAGGATAGAATCTTATATTCGAATGTCTATCTGGTTTCACTGTATACGACTGTGCGTTCACGAGGCGACTCGTCAGGGCTAGTGGGGGTTTCGTTCTAGCAAGGGTAGTGGGGTATAACGCCTTTTCTAGGGAGCTAGGAAAAGTGTTTGCATATGCCGGAATGGGCATATGTGTTTGTTTGTGGTAAGCAACTACTTGGACGTCCCGGGACAGGACTCGAAACGAGTAAGGATAGGTGTGAAGGGTAGTAGCAGAGCTTCTACTATCTGAAGCACAGGATCCGTGCTCGAGTCGGGGAAAGTCACGGAGAATCCGAAGAGTTGAGTGTGAGCGTAGTTAGCAGGTTTTAATGTGTGCCAGTAGCTCGTTAAGGAGGAACAACAATGTTGATCCAGATGCTGATGCTGGAATTATTAGTGATCAGATTCGTGAGATGTTTGTGGTCGAGGTGACGCATATTTTGAGGAGGCGATCCCGGAAATTATTACCGCCATTCGTGATGAGGTAATAGTGTCGATGGAGGAGCGCATCGCGGCGATTCCACCCCCTGCGGGTGGGCTGCCCCGAACAAGAGAGTCGGGATCGGTTATGAAGTGCACATTTTTTACCGGTGGTTGTCCTGCGAACTAGAAGGTTCGCTTCGCGGTGAATCTGTTACGAGACGGAGCGAAAGACTGGTGTGCTACTACTTTGACGCTTAACGGGCGCACTACTTGACCTGGGAGGAGTTCGTCGTATGTTTCGTGTAGAACATGTGCCTCTAGTGGAGATGGAGAGGAGTGTCAAAGAGTTCTTGGAGCTCTCTCAGACTGCGGAGGCCATAAAGGAGGTGAACCGAAAGTTCACGGAAATGACATTATTCTATCCTTAGCATGCTGCTTTTGAGGACATGAAGAGGACACGGTACAAGGATATGTTACGTACCAAGATCAGGGAGTTCGTGAGTACTGCGCAGTATGCTTCACTTGCTGTAGTGATGGAGGCGGCCTAAGGTAGAGTTCATCAACTGGGAGTGGAGGAGGCACAAGCTACATATAAAGTGGTGACAGGTACGTTCTTGGTTAACTCGGTGCTTGCTGGGGTGATGATTGATAGCGGGGCTACTCATCCTTCCGTGTCTCACATAGTCAGTGAGTGTTTGGGGTCGAGTCGTAGGACGGTTACGCTGTCCACTTGTGGTTGCAGTTGCTGAAGACAGGACCTTGAAGGTTACTGACGTGTACCGGGGGTGCACTTTGGAGATCTCTGGTGTGAGGTTCCCGATTGATTTGATTCCGATCGCTATGCGGGAGTTGTGCGTGACTGTGGGCATGGATTGGATGGATGCTTTTGATGCTGAGATTGTTTGTCGTCGCAAACAAGTACAAGTTCGAACCCCAAGCGGGGGAGAAATGCTAGTTCAGGGCGACTCACCCAGGCGGACCCCAGCGTTATGTTCGGGTGTAAGAGCTCGGAAATACTTGCAGCACAGTGGCTAGGGGTAATTAGCGTATGTGATAGACACGCGCGGCGTCGGAGAGAAGAAGACTGCGGAGGATGTGCCGGTTGTACGGGAGTTTGCTGACGTATTTTCCGATGAGTTATCGGGGTATCATCGGATGCGGGTGAGGAGAGAGGATACGGAGTAGACGGCCTTTCGTTCACGTTAGGGCCATTTACAAGTTTGTGGTGATGCCTTTCGGGCTCACCAATGCACCCGCAGCGTTCATGGACCTCGTGAACCGGGTATGTAGTCCTATGTGGGATCGATCGGTGATCGTGTTCATCGACGATATTCTTGTGTAATCGAAGTCGAAGGAAGAGCATGAGATGCATTTGCGAGAAGTTTTGGAAGTTTTGAGGCGGGAGAAGCTGTATGCTAAGCTCTCCAAGTGTGAGTTCTGGTTACGAGAGGTCCACTTTCGAGGGCATGTCCTGAACCAGAATGGTATTATGGTGGATCCGGCCAAGATTACGGCTGTGATGCGGTGGGAAGTGCCGAAGACTCTCACTGAAGTACGGAGTTTTCTTGGGTTACCAGGGTACTTCCGGAGATCCATTCAGGATTTCTCCAAGATTGCTTTACCGATGACCCGATTGACGAAGAAATCTGCGGCTTTTAGTTGGGGTGAAGAGCAGCAGAGGGCTTTGAGGAGCTACGCAGGCGTTATGCGAGGCTCCGATGTTGACTTTGCCCGAGGGTATGTAAGATTTGATGGTGTTTGCTCTCAAGATTTGGAGGCACTATTTGTATGGCGTCAAGTGTATACACTAACCATAAAACCCTCCAGTACTTGATGACCGGAAAAACCTCAACATGCGTCAGAGGAGGTGGCTTGACGTGGTCAAGGATTATGATGGTGAGATACTTTACTACCCCGGTAAAGCGGATGTTGTTACGGACGCACTTAGTCAACATCTGGATGGTGAGCCACTGTGGGGCTTGTGTCAACGGTTAACAGTGGTTATACCTCTTCTCGAGTCGATAGGTAATGCTCAGGAGGTGGCAGTTTTGGAGGAAAATGCCAAACGCGAGAGAGTTTCGGGGGAAATTCCGAATTTTGTCCGTGATAGTCATGGGTCAATTGCTCGGTCTTAATGGTCGGTTGGGTATCTCGGGGTGGGACCCCGGTATTCATGTGTTATGACTTTGACTTTCTAGGAGGATATAGTCTTGAGCACGTACCTGGGAGGTAGACGTTAAGGTGTATCTTGATACGGTGTAACTAGGCTTCGTAGAGCGAGTGTAGGAAATACGTCAACGGTGGAAGGTTGGGTATTCCACGCGTGTTAGTACTGTAGGCCGAATAGAATCGGTTAGGGAATGATGCCCTTTGTAATAAAGAGGATATATGCGTAGAATTTTTTAGGTAAATAGTATATTTAGGTGTCGACTTTTGGGCTTGAAGCCAAACACCTTAGTGTAATTGGGGAATTGTAGCCGATTTTAAGGAAATTATGTTGATGGTAGTAGTAATCCTGAGGTGTTTGCTTGTGGTGAATGGTTATGGTGGAGTGACCTTCGTGAGTGATTTTAAATTTACTGGTTTGACGATTCTTGTAGGGTAATTTGTGGGAGTATAGTAGAACTCGTAGGAGTTAATCGACAGTTAATAGTAGGAATGATCGGATCCGAGTATCCAGTTGGGTATATTGGTAAGCAACTTGAGAATGTTTAGAGCTTGAGATTTGAATCGGGAGGTATGGAATATCTAAGGTTGGGAGACAACCGAAGTCGCTTGGCTAGGAATGATTCCAATTGGTGAAGTGTTCTATCGATCATAATTTCAGTGTCCTAGAAGGAGTACGTTAGTAAGAAAAGTATTCGAGAAGTTTTAGAAGGGGTCTCAAGTGAACTTGGGAACCTGAGGTTGAGATGTGGGAGAACTATCTTTAGCTATGCACGGCCATAGACTTCGAGGACGAAGTCTAATCCAAGTGGGGGAGAGTTGTAAAGCCCGTATCCCGGTATGTAATTTCTTTTATTAATTCTTTTCTTTTTAAGTTTGATTTAATGTGGTTTCCGTTAGCGGGGTAGTCGAATCGGACCAAAAAGTTAAATGAGTCAACCTTTGTGGGTTTTTGCAAGGAAAGGAAAGTTGAGGGGCTAATTGGGGCATCTCACCAAAGTTTGGCAAGGGATCGTCCAAGAGTCACCCCCTCCCCTTCCCCTTCCCTTCGGTTTCATGCTAGTAACCACCACAACCTTTAGTCATCCCCTCCCCCTTTCTTGTTGTGTTCGGCCAAGAAGAGAACTAGAGAGAGAGAGTGAAAGAAAGAAGCCGAGAGAGGGAGAGAGAAACCGAGAGGGTGATAGAGGTTGCTGCCGGCGACGAGGAGAGAGGAGGAAGGAGACGATCGCCGGCAAGTTTGGTCGGAAAAGAGGAGGAAGAAGGGTTCGTCGAGGTAAGTTCGTCTATTTCTTGTTTGTTGTTATCGTATGTCAAAGAAACGCCGCCAACCACCACCGCCGCCGGAGGCGGCAGGGGGTAGTGCACGGCTGTTGTCCAGCCTAGGGTAACCCATATTCAGTAGTTCATATGCTTTTCGGGTCTGTTGGGATTAAGCCACGACTTAATGGGTTAATAATCAATAGTGTCATTTCATGTGAAAATTTAGTAATCTGCCACTGTTGTGCTTAAACCGTATCGTTTTCCTCGTAACTCGGATTGGGGCAAAATCGGTGCCAAAAGTTCCCATTTTGAGTCTAGTAACTTTTCTATGTTTTGTGAAAAAACCAGTTCGGAACGTAGCTTAGGTCAAATCGTCGTTTTGTACTGAAAGGTTCTGTTTTAGCTGCTCTGAGAGGTGTTTTTGTAAAATTCATATAGAGTGCTAGGAATATCGTTAGGACGCGTGCGATACGTCCCTGGAACCGTAAGACATTGAACTTACTGAGTGTGGAATTATATTTTTGGTTTGATCAGTTTAGCAGGGGTAAAATGGGTCCCGAACAGACCTGCGTTTTTAGTATAAAAGCCGGGATTTTTAGTTTCGTTAAACTAGTAAAAGTGTCGTGAGTTGGGACCTTCCGTTGACGTTTTTAGTGCGTAATTAGGTGGAAAAGGTGAGGAAGGTTGACGTGCTGGTGTTGCGGCTCGGGAGCGCGTCGCTTTGCTTTGAGGTGAGTTCTCTCACCGCGTAGTTAGGAATTTCATGTATATCGTTATTTTGTGTTACGTGTATTATGTGTTATTACGAGTTTACGTGAATTAGCTGGGATGTGATATCTAGTTGTGATATGTTGAATGTGTATGTGAATTATGTATGCTTGTGTACACCTCAGTGGGACTGGGGGGCTCGGTGGGACCGAGGGCTCGGTGGGATTGAGCTGGTATCAATGTCTTTACTCGGTGGGACCGAGGCTCGGTGGGACTGAGCTTGTGTGGATATATTTTTGGTGTACTCGGTGGGACCGAGGTTCGTATTTATTCATTTATCATTATGTGGTTTTATATTTGTGGTGATGGTGACGTTGCCTACTTGCGAGTAGGGGCGATATTCGTGGGGTTGCTACCTGCGTGTGTGGTAGGACTCACTAAGCGATTAGCTTACCTTTTCCCCATATGTTTGTGATTTCAGGTGCGAGCGGCATTCGGGCTTGACGGTACACACACTATGCGCGGGGTGCTGAGAGTGTTTAAAATTTCACTTTTAAACCTTTAGATTTTATTTTATGAAATTTCCGCTGCGTAAACTTTATTGACTGTTTGAGTTAACGACGTTAATTTAATTTGAATTGCGAATTATTAAATTGGGGTTAATTTATAATGAAATGCATGTTTTAAAATTTTTAAATTCCTTGTAATTTTTGGGACGTTACACACTGTTACAGGAATATCTTACCACTGTTACAGAAATATCTTGCTACTGTTCCAGGGTACGTTCGTCAACTTGTACAAGGCATGGTCTGACTCCTACATGTGTCATACTCCGATAGGACCACCTTCCAAGTTTATATTAGCGCATTTAATGCATGCAGTTTTCCAACTGTTCATACCATCCTTTTTTTCCTGTAGCAATAGTCCTTTTGTCTAGAATAGATCTTTTGTAGTAGTATAAAAGGAAGACTCATGTTGAGTTCTTCCTTAACAACGATAATATATAATCTTCTACGCAAAAACACTTGCACACAATTAACGTCAAATCTGTTCTTAGTGTTCATAATCAAATACAGTAATCTTTGAGATATTCATCTGTTCTTCATATACTGTTTATTTGGTATTTTGTGTTGTTTCTATATAAACATATCCATTAGTTCTTCAAATACGCTTCCGCAACACATCTTACTTGAACTAATAGATTAGATAATCTTTGTTAATCAAATACGGGAACCAGCAATTGGTATCAGAGCGAAGCTTGGTTTTCAATATCAAGCGATCCTCGTTTAACAAGATTATTGGTAGAAACGTGGTCTGATTTTAACCTGTTGTTCATTCCCTCAAACAGATTCTATTTTTCAGTCATTTTTTGATTTATTCGATATTTGGTAAATCTAGAGAAAATGGTTCTTTAGTTAAAACTCCATAAAAGTGCACTGTTAAGAGCTTCCAAACCCAGAAAATCTTTCCAGATAATACTTTCGTACTTTTTCGTGTCATATCTTTATTCTGAAACTTTCTACTCTTAAAATGACAAACGCACAAAATTTCTTCACAGCTCGTTCATTAACCAAACCACCATCTCTTCTACGAAATGAGTATCCTCAGTGGAAAATAAGAATGATCCATTTCTTTGAGGGTACTGATAAAGAGCTCGTACAATACCTTTATAATCCTCCTCATGTTCCTATGTTAACTGTACCTCGTGTACCAGCTACAGCTGACACTCCTGAAATCCCTGAGCATCAAAAACCTAAAACCAGGGATGGTTAGTCAGATCAAGATAAAGAAAAAGATGAACTCGCGCAGAAAACAAAAAGAATTCTGATCATGGCAATCCCCAACGATCTCTTCCAGTCCTTAGATGCATGCGAATCTGCGTATGATCTTTGGAAAGAACTAGAGAAACAACTTGAAGGGGGAGCTAAAACTCAAAAAAACCGATGGGCTCAATACATAAACGAATATTACCCTTTTAAAGCCCTGACAACTGAATCTCTGCAGACAACGTATGACAGGTTCAACTCTCTGATCAATAATTGCAAGAAGTTCGGCATCCACAGAACTTCTGAAGAGAATAACGTCATGTTTCTCAAAAGTCTGAACGAAGAATGGCTCCAGTTATCTATGTCTTTACAAACAAATCAAGATTTAGATTCCTGGACTCTTTCAGACCTCTACGGAACATTAACTGGTCAAGAGCCTCAAATAGCACAAGCAAAGACACTAACCATTGCACCCCTTGCTTTGGTTGGCAAATCTACAGAACACACAGAGATGCAAGAGAGAAAGAGTGACAGAGGAAAAGAAGAAGGAGAAAAAGAAAAAGGTGGTGGTAGTTGACAGCGAAGACGAAGAGATTATGGAAGAGGGAGAAATCACTCTGGCATCAATAGCAACATCCTTAGCTCTATTGACAAGAGAATTCAGAGGAAACCTAAAGAGTTCTGGTAATGATAAATATGGCAGAGATAATAGAGAAAGAAGAGAAGATCGGAGTAGAAGGGATCAAGGAAGAGAAGAATCAGCTGACCGACAGAGGTCAGACGACAGAAGTAACGACCAACAGAGGTCGAGTGAAAGATACAACAGAGGATATGACCGACAGAGGTCAGATGACAAGTCAAGCTACATACCACAAGAATGCTACAAGTGTGGTAAGCCTGGTCATTATTCTAACGAATGCAGATCGGAAAAAGGTGGTGACCGACAGAAGTCCGACGATCGTGCTGGTAATACTTCCCAGAACCAAGGTTGCTACAACTGTGGGAAGCCAGGCCACTTTGCCAATGAATGCAGAAGCAGGCCAAATCGCCTACAGAAGGACTCAGCTTTTTACAAAAAGAAAGCTGAGTATTATGCTCAAAAGTCACTTATGGCGAACAAAGTGGTGAACAAAGAAGATTGGGAGTCAGATACAACCTCTGATGATGAATATACCAACAATGCCTTGTTCTGTGGCATGGCAGAAATCAGCTCAGACTCTGACACGGAGGTATCCACTTCAAACTCCACCTCTAGTACTACAGAAGTTGATTTTCTTATAATTAAAACTGAAAATATTGAACTAAAAAAGACTTGTGATGATATTCAGAAAAAGCTCACTTTTTATGAAAGAGAAGCTAGACTTCTCACTGAAGAAAAAGCAAAAATTTTCAAAGAAAAGGAAGATTTAGAAGCACATTGGAACAATAATCTATTTCCTTTAAAAAAGAGAATTTCTGAATTAAATACATCTTTAAAATCCAAAACAAAAGAACTTTCAGATTCTGAGAGCGACAGACAAAACATTTTAGCTCTTAAGGAATATTTTCAAAAGGAAAGAGAAGTCCTTTGGCAAGATCTACTTAGAAGAGATGTTTTAATTAAAAATTATGATGATGCACAAAAGGTGTATGAGAAAATAAATACTCAAATAGGAAGGTGAGGTATTGGGTACAGTGATATTAATCAAGGTACAGAAAACAAAAAGAATAAACCTCTGTCATCTTTATTTGTTGTAGGAAAAATCAACAACCCTAATTTTCCAAACTTAATCTCTGTAAGTAAGAGAGTAAAAGTCTCTGGGGAACCTCACTTAAGGAAACCAATGAAGATGATAAATGTGTGGTTTGAAAACACAGATTTATCACCTTCAACCTCTGTCAAAAGAGGATCCAAACCAAAGAGATATCTGAAAACTCGAGATCAGATAGAAATCTTCAAGTTTGGTAAACCAGAGACTCAAACTCAAGTTGCTTTTGTCTGCACAATAGATTCTGAAAAGAAATTATCTGCAGAAGCACTTGAGTTCAAACCAATCTTTACAGAAGAAAAACTAAGAAATATAATTGAAAAAGAAATAATGGAAATCGGGAAAATATATATTTTGAAAAATCTATGTACACCTTCTACAGATCAAAAACTCTCTAAAGAGATCTTATTAGACACCTCTGTTGACTTAGAATATAATTTTTCAGATGAAGAAAGCAAGTATGACACATGCTCGGAAAGTCCAGCCTCTGTCGAAAGAAATATTGATGACTCAACCTCTGTATATGAGGACGATTCATCATCTGACGAATCAGAGACTGAAAGAATAGAAAAGGTTCCTTGTGACTCGGAGGTTATTAAACAAACCTTTGATGTTCTTAACAGAACTATTCCTCCAAATAAGAAAATCACTAGAATTCCAATCTGTCCAGACTTTTTGGATATGTGCATACAAGCCAAAACCTCTATTGAGCTTGAAAATCTCAAACAACAAAAGTTAATGTCGACTCAAAATCCAAAAGATTCAAAGTTTTTAAAACCCTTAAAAATTAAAGAGAAACCAACATGGCAACAAAAGGATAAATGGCCAAAACCATGTTCTACTGGTACAGATGGGTTTAAGATATATCGATGTGGCCTTTCTGGTTTGGGAAATTAAGTTCCAAGGGGTGCTCGACACCTAGCACCTAAGGCCAACTGGTCTGGGATCTGCTAACCCAAATCCGGCTATAGAACCAGATAGAAAGTCATGTTTAACGGTGTATCTTATTCTTACTAAACTTTTTAATCAAAAGATGCCAATGAGCACAAAATCAAAAGATGCCAATGTGCACAAAATCAAAAGATGCCAATGAGCACACGTCTCTTGAAACTTGGGGAAAATACAAAGTCGCGATAAACCCGTAAATTTGTGAAAATCCTGATTTTGGACAAATAGTGTGAGTAGAGCAAAGTATTCTTATATGTTTTAGAATTGCTAATGCTTGTTGCTTATCATATTTCGCATGCTAGCTAACCAAATAGATTTAATAAAGGGGTTGAAACTGAACTTTTTTTAACTTGATATGCAACGATGTCTTGTTTTTGAATCCAAACACATGCATTTGATTTCATTTGATTGAAAATTCTGGTATATTTCATTAAGTTGGATTTCTTTGTAAAGTTCTCAAATGATCAAATGTTAGTAGTTATAAAATGTGGTTCAATGAATTTTATATTCCTTGTATAAATGTTTTCATTAATGCACTGTATTTGAAATGAATATTTTTAATGAAATATATGCATACTTTCAGGGGGAGAAAACAAATTGCTCCAGAATTCTTATTTTGAGGGGGAGCAAGGTTATTCATAAAGGAGGAGATTGTTAGTAATACTCAGAGACGCGACTGAAATTGAAAATGGTTTTTGATGATCATGATGCTCACATTCATCAAAAAAGGGGGAGAAATGTTTAATTCAATTTCATGTCGAAGACAATTCAAGGTCAAAAAGATGAAGATAGTTTTGAAAAAGATTGACTTTACATTGTGAAAGACAAAGATGTTTTCGAATCACTCATATATGGATTCAGATTGCTCAAAGTTGAAGTTTTCGGATCATGTGAAGTCTGAAATGTTGCTGAATTTGGTTATCTTAGTTCTGAGCGTTTCGAAATGTGCTTACACCTAAAAGTTCAAAAATATAGATGATTTCGCATCCTTCTATCCTTCTGATTCAAATTAGTATGGTTTCGCACTTGCCTTGGTACGAATCCTCATGGTTTCATATCCTTATTGATACGACTTCCATGGTTTTGTATCCAACTTGATCCGACATCCGTTGGTTTCGTATTCAACTTCATACGAATTCCATGGTTTCGCACCCAACTTCATCCGAATCCCCATGGTTCGCACCCTTCTTGGTACGAATTCCATGGTTTCGCACCTAACTACATCCGGATTCCCTGGTTTCGAATGCTTCATGGTCCAACATCCGTGGTTTCGCACCCTTCATGGTCCGACATCCGTGGTTTCGCACCCTTCATGGTCCGACATCCGTGGTTTCGGATCCTTCTTGGTCCGAATTCTGATGGTTTCGGATCCAAGAAATTTATTGAAAAATATTTCTCGTGCTAAGTCTCAGGAGGGGGACATTGTTCATGGATTTTAGCATAACGCATGTGTGACATCATTCTGATATTCAGCTTGCCACATACATTTAGCAACTGTCAAAGTTTAAAAGGGCTCTAGTCTTTCAAGATTTTCAGAAGTTGATTGTTGGAGTTCAGTCTTTGATTGGATTGGAAAAGACGCTTGAGTATTTGCAATCATTATTCTGAAGTTTTGTTGACGATGCTAGACCTTTGAGTGCTCTTTATCATTCTTCTGTGTTAGATCTAGAGTTTTGTCAAAAACACAACTGTTAAGATCTGATCTGAAGAATCAGAGTTCTAAGTAAGAAGACTCAGAAGTTCTGATCAGAGAATAATGAAAAGATTACAAGTATGGATGTTGGTCAGAAGACTCAGAAGTTCTGAGTAGAAGACTCAGAAGTTCTGAGTGAGAAATCTCAAAAAGATTCTAAGTGTTGGATTCTGACTAGAAGGTTCAGAGTTCTGAGTAGGAGACTCAGAACTTCTGATTATGAAGACAAATGTTCTGAAGCGCTTATTCAGAAGTATGTTCAGAATTCATATCTTGGGATATTATCTGTTATAATCAGTTACTAATTAGGACACGTGTAATTGTTCTATTAGTCTGTTTCTTATATGTACTGTAGCTTTAGCCTTTCTTATACAGTATATATAGGAGTTAGGAACTGTAGCTAAAAGAATCTTTTGGAGAATCTTTGAGAAAATCTTTGATATAATCTTTGGTGAATCCATTTAGAGAAATTCATTGTAATATCTTGTAATTCACAGATTGTTAATAAATCATATGACCAGTTGCTGTGAATACGATCTTGAATGTTCATATTTGATTATAAGAGTGTATCCTGAACTTTCAATTGGTATCAGAGCCAATCAACAAACAAATTCGTCCAAGAGTGTGTTTGATCGCGTTCTTGAAATTTCTTGATCAATTCGACAAGTGATTCCGTTGCTGCTAACAATTCTTGAATTCCTAACAATTCTTGAATTCGTTTCTATCATTGATTCAAGAAATTTGAATTTGTCTTTCTGTTGAATCGATATCTTACAATCAAGTCATCCAAAGATTTTCTCTCTATGCTGATTAATTCTCGAAATTAAACAGAGATCACAGGTATGTTTTCGAAATTCTTGATTGGTTTCTGGATCAAAGTGATTATATCTGCTGCATGTTGATTAGTATTCAAATTTTTTGTTGAAAAGAAGATTTCATTAATTCATGTACTCTAACTGTTTGATGAAATGCATGTGACAGATTTGATTAATTCTTGCATGTTCTAGATTTGTGTTGATTCTCATTTTTTATCATAATTCATAGTTGATATTTGAATTTGTCATTTCATCATGCCTGAGATTATTGAAGTTTTTGTGAGACCTGCAATTTCTATAACCAGTTCAGACAATTTACAAAAATTAAGTCCTGTAAAAGCAAAAGAAACAATTTCTGAACCAAAAACTGAGATTGTTCATTTTGAAAGCAAGATTGCTAATCTTCAAGCAAAACAAATCGAAAATGCAAAAGTTATAAAGATTTTGCAAAAAGAGAAATCTAATTTTCTAAAGGATTTTGAAAAGGTTCAAGAAAACATAAAATTGTTAGAAAAATAGAATGTTGATTTGAAAGAGAAAGGAAATTTTAGAAGAAAGATGTTGACAGAGTCTGAAAATAGAATAAAATCATGTGAAATGAAAAATTGTCAACTCTTGAAACAGATCTATGATTTTGAACAAGTTCTTATACTTAAAAGAGTGAAATTTGAGAAAGAGAGAAGAGACTTTCAAATTGAGAGGAAAGGTTTTGAAACAAAGTCTGTTGAATTATCTTTGAAAATTTCTGATTTGGAGAAAATTCTTGCAAAAGAAAGAAAAGAGTTTGAATGCAAGAAAAATGTTTTTCAAAAAGAAAAGAATGGTTTTGAGAAAAAGAAAACAGGAATGTTAAATGAGTTTTCTGTAAAAATAAATGAGTTGGAGAAAGAGTTAGAAGATGGAAGGAAAGAGACTGAAAAGAAGAAGGTAAATGGCTTTAAAGAAAAATGCTTAAAAGATGAGTTTGAGAAGGAAAAGAAAGTTTTTCATTTGGAGATAAGGAGGCTTATTAAGAAATTATCTGATTTATCAACTAAAATCATGATAGAGAGGAAGTCCAAATCTGATTTGCAGTCAAGGTTTGATTTGTATGTTAAAAAGTTTAGGGAATTTGAAACGAAAGTTGTTGACAAATCAAATCATAGTTCAAAAGATCAGATTCGTTCTTCTAATCTGTTTTATGATTCTGCTATTGATAAATCTTATAATTGTTCTTTTAAAAAGATAAAAATGGAATGGATAGTTAAAGGAACAACTTCCAAGAAAGAAGTGCCAAAATCAAAGGTTCCTAATTCAAATGTCAAGAAGAACAATACATTTCAAAGAAAATCTTTTGTTAAACCTGATGTGATTTATTCTGTAAATCAATTAGTCAGAGTTGCACAAAAGAAACTTTGGTGTTCATATTGTGGGACTAATGATTTTGTGAACAAGAATTTTATTCAGCACTGGTATGGTTCTTATAGAATATCTTCATATGCCACTGCACCTAACAAACCTGGACCCAAGTTCATATGGGTACCAAAGACAACTTAATCTGTTTTGCAGGTTATTCATGTGTAGAGCTGAATGATAATACTGACACATGACTTAAAACAGATGTTGAGCTTAAATTGAGAATTTTGACTTTTGGATAATTCAGTCCAAAACTCGGTCTGAATGTGATTATGGATTTCTGATTCATACAGATCAATTTGTTGACTTTGAAGAATATTTTTTACGAAAAAGTTATGTTTACTATGGGGTTATCGAACTCATAGTTGTGGATATTTTTGCTAGAAAACATTTCCAGAGAATGTGTTCAGAATCACATTTTGAGCAACCCTGCAAATTTTGGTTGAAAAATTCTGATTTTTGAGCAAGTTATGGTGATTTGAAGTTCAGAATGTTCAAAAATCACAAAATCCAAACATTTTTCTAAGGAATTTTCTCTGGATAGTTTTATCAGAATTCTGACTCTCTTACTCAGAAGTTCTGACTCTACTACTCAGAATTCTGACTCAACTATTCAGAATTCTGACTCTGATACTTAGAATTTTGAACAAGTTACTCAGACTTCTGACTCTACTACTCAGAATTCTGACTCAACTAATCAGAATTCTGATTCTGATACTTAGAATTTTGAGCAAGTTACTCAGAATTCTGACTCTTATAATCAGAATTCTGACTCTACTACTCAGAATTTGGATTTTTGATATCTAATGAGGAATCATCGTAGATGATTACCAAAATCTCTTGATTTTGCAGGATTATCTTGATTTCAGAGGAAGTATTGACTCAAAATTTGATCTGATTGTTTCAAGATAAAGTTCAAAACCCGTGCTTCAACATTTTAGGTTTTTGAACATATCAGTTCAAAACCCGTACTTAAATGACTATGGCTTCTGAATAATTCGGTTCAGGACCCGTACTTCAGAGACTAAGACTTCTAAACAAATCAGTTTAGAACTCATACTTCTCAGGTGATATCCTTAACTGTCATATTTTTATGTTTCAAGGAACAAGTGGTGAAAGGTAACATTGCATTACGTTTATTTCTATTGCTTTGAATGTTTGAATCTTAACAAATTTAATTCAATGATATGAATTTTTTTTAATTTTCATTCAATGAATAAATGTGTGTCAAAGAGTGATTTTACAAGTATTTTGTATTATCTGAGCTATATTTGTTTCAACTTTCACTTATGAATTAAATCGAAAGGTAAGCAAAACATGAATGAAATTATGCCGAATGCTCAATGTTATGAAATCTATACTTATATAGAATATAATGTTCAAAAAGCCTAAATGTCAGAATGTTGGATGGAAACAAAAATATGGGGGAAGTACTACGTTTTAGTACCAAGTGATTGAGATGAAATATAAATATATATAAAATCATTTAGTTTGAAAGTTTGTACCTGTGGCCTTTCTGGTTTGGGAGAGTAAGTCCTAAGGGGTGCTCGACACCTAGTCCCTAAGATCAACTGGTCTGGGATCGGCTGACCCAAATCCTGCAATAGAACCAGATAAGAAAGCCATGTTCTACTGGTACAAATGGGTTTAAGATATATCGATGTGGCCTTTCTGGTTAGGGAAATTAAGTTCCAAGGGGTGCTTGTCACCTAGCACCTAAGACCAACTGGTCTGGGATATGCTGACCCAAATCCTGCTATAGAACCAGATAGAAAGTCATGTTTAACGATGTATCTTATTCTTACTAAACTTTTTGATTAAAAGATGCCAATGGGCACAAAATTAAAAGATGCCAATGTGCACAAATTTAAAAGATGCCAATGAACACATATCTCTTGAAACTTTGGGAAAATTCAAAGTCGCAATAAACCTGTAAATTTGTGAAAATCCTGTTTTTTGACAAATAGTGTAAGTAGAGCAAAGTATTCGTATATGTTTTTAGAATTGCATATTCTTGAAGTTATTCATATTTTGCATGCTAAGCACACCAAATAGATTTAATAAGGGGATTGAAACTGAACATTTTTAACTTGATATGCAATGATGACTTGTATTTGAATCCAAACACATGCATTTGATTTCATTTGATTGAAAAATCTGATAAATTTCATTAAGTTGGATTTCTTTTGTAAAATTTTCAAATGATCAAATGTTAGTAGTTATCAAGTGTAGTTCAGTGAATCTTATTTTTCTTGTATAAATGTTTTCATTAAAGCACTATATTTGAAATGAATAATTTTAATGAAATATATGCATACTTTCAGGGGGAGAAAACAAACTGCTCCAGAATTCTTATTTTGAGGGGAGCAAGGTTATTCATTAAGGAGGAGAAAAAGCATAGACTTCATTCGAAGAAAAAGCATCGCTAAAGTTTTGAAAATCAAGGGGGAGAAAAGCTAAAGATTTTGAAGATGATTTTGCTTTCCAAAACTTTAGGGGGAGAAAAGCTAAAGATTTTGAAGATTGATATGGTTTTTGTACAGAAATAACAAAAGAGAGAAATGTTATTTTAAGAAGGAGAAGAGGAAAAGAAAACTGATCGGTTGTTTCTTATAAAGAAATCTTATGAAAGCTGAAATGAAGATGAGAATTGTCATTTCAAGGGGGAGCAAAGAAAAAGCAAATATACAACAGAAATCAATTTGGAAATCGTTGCTGCTGCTGATTAAAGACTGACCAGAAGTTGTTAACTCAGATTATTCAAAATTCTTAGCAAAAGTTGTCAAAGCATTCAGAAGAGCTCCTTCTGAAGATTGTTCCTGCTCTAAGAATTTGATGATGAAAAGTACAAGTGTGTTTGACAAAAAGGGGGAGATTGTTAGATCTAGAGTTTTGTCAAAAACACAACTGTTAAGATCTGATCTGAAGAATCAGAGTTTTAGGTACCCATATAAATTCTTCCATTTCTTCCATTTCTTCCATTTCTTCCATTTCTTCTTGTGTTGGACCAGGTTGTGGTACTTGTCTTCTGAGACTCTCCATCTTTCGAACAACTTCTGTAGCTTTACCTGTTAGAGGAATGTTTGACAGAGGCTTCATTCCATATGCCCAGTCCTCTTCTTCAGGCTTTGGATTTTGGAAGGCATCAAAGGCGCTCTTCATCAATTTCTCTGTAGGCTTGGGCAATGATTTATTTTTCTTGGGCTCTTCTGTCAGTATTGCTTTGCCTTTGTCTTTGGCTTTTGGAGGTGCAGAACCTGTTGTTTCTGTAGGTTTGGGTATTGGTGCTTCTGTTGGAATGTGTTAGATATGAAGTTTTGTCAATAAACCAAGTGTTGAAGATCTGATAAGAAGACTCAGATGTTATGAGTAGAGGAGTCAGAGGTCTGACTAAGAATGCTCAGAAGGATTGCTTTGATATATCGCTAAGTACTGAAGTCTGAAAAGAGGAGTCAGAGATCTGAGAAGAGAAGTCAGTTCTGAGAGAAAGAGTCAGAAGCTCTGAGAAGCGTTATCAGAAGAATGTTCAGAAGTTCTGAACAACCTGTTCAGAACTTATGACTACATACTTTACTTAGTATTTAGTAAACTAATTAGGACACGTGTTATGTTCTTATTAGTCTTTCTTATTTGTACTGTAGCTTTAATATTTCCGTTGCAGTATAAATAGTAGTTAGCACTACGTTGCTAACTGATTGATTCTCTCGAAATTCTTGTATTCATATTGTGTAATCTTTGAGATACTATCTCTCTAAGATCCGTAATTCTGTTCATCATTGAATACAATTGGGCTTGATCATACAACTTCTCAATTACCGCTTTCTATATTGATTGTAAGATAAGATGTACTTTCAATTGGTATCAGAGCCAATCAACAAACAAATTCGTTCAAGATTGTGATCGCGAAGATCGATTGATCAATTTCTTGAAGATTTCTTGATTCGTTCAAAAATCGATTCCGCTGCTAGGGCTAGTTCTTGAATTCTTGGCAATTCTTGAATTACCTGTTACTTTTCGATCAAGAAACTCAAATTTGTCTCTCTGTTGAATTTTCTTACAATCATGTCTTCTAAAGAATATCTAGCCATGGGATCTGAAACCAAACCGCCTGCTCTTATACCAGAAGAGTATCAGCAATGGAAAATTCGTATGATCCAATTCCTAGACAACATAGATGAAAATCTTATGGTCTCTATTCGAGATGGTCCAATTGATGTGTATATCGATGTTGCTGCAACTCCTGCCATAGAGACTACTCCAGAAATTCCAGCTACAAGAGTGAAGAAGAGTTTTTCCCAGTATACAGCTGAACAGAAAAGCAGATATGCTATAGACAAAAGAGCAATTACTTTGATGACTTTGGCTTTCCTAAATGAGGTTCTTAACAGGATTGACAGTGGGTCATCTGCTAAAGAAATGTGGGACGAATTGGAAAGACAGATGTTAGGAACTGTGAGATCTATTCAGGCAAAGTTAAATCAAAGCATAAATGCTTATGAAAGGTTCAAGGCAAAAGAGTCAGAATGTTTGACACAGACATACAGTAAATTTTGTACTATTCTAAATGATTTGAGAAGAAATGGACTGAAGAAAACGAAGTCAGAAATAAATTACAAATTTCTGAACAGTCTAAACTCAGAATGGTCATCATTTGCTATAAGTCTACAAATGAACAAGGATATGTGTGAAGAAGACTTAAATGATCTGTTCTGTGTTCTTAATCAACATGAAGACTCTGTCAAGTTAGTTGTGGAAGAGAGGAAAAATGTTGCTGATCAGTTAGCATTTTTATCAAAGTCCAAAGCAATCAAAGCACCTAAAAAGACTGCATATCTATCAGAGATACCTAATCTGGAAGAATCTGACAAGGAAGAAGGATCAGAAGATGATGAAGATATCAAGATAATGGCTGAGAAGCTAGCTTTGTTGACAAATACTTTCAACAAGAGGTATGGGAAGGGTAGATTTCAAGGAAATTATAAGAGAGTTGGGAGTTCAGATTATAAGAAGAAAGAAGATAGAGAAGAAAATAAGTTTGAAAAGAGAGTAGAGAGAAGTGAAGAAAACAAAGAAGAGAAGGAAGAGAGAAAAGAAAAGAATCTGTGTTTCAAGTGTGGAAAATCTGGCCACTATGCTAAGGATTGCAGAGTTAAAATTATGAAAGACTATGAGTACTACACCAAGAAGGCTCAGCTTGCAAAGAAGAGAGATGATGAAATTGCTTTATTGGCTGAACAGGAGAATTGGTTGTACTACACTTCTGATGAAGATGATCATATCAACTTTCCACAGATGCAAAGCTATATGGCAAAAATGAGGAATGAGGATGATTCTGATTTTGAAGATGCTAATTTTGAGTCATCTGCTGAGGTACATTCTTCACTTGAAAAAGAGTTAATGACACAGATTGATGAAATGAAAACTGAATTTGCTAATCTAAGAAAACAGATAAAAGGAGAAAGAAATTTGGTTAACAAGTTCAGAATTGAAAAAGAAGTAATAAAAGAACAATATGAAGAATCTGAGACTGAGAAACAGAAAGTCAAAGATGAAAATTCTGAATTGTTGAAAAATATCTCTGAACTAAAAGTTGAGTTTTCAAAAATAAAGGATGAAAAAGGTGATTTACAAATAAAATTTGATATGTTATTTGAGGAAAGAAAGAATTTATACACCAAAATCAAAGAATTGGAAGATCTGAATTTGAAAAGGGTCAGACTCAGCAAACATTAAATCTTTTAATAAGCAATGTTAAAGATACAAGATTTTACAACCCAAAGAAGGGATTGGGATTGGAAGAAAATGTCACTTTAAAAAGAGCCCCAATCAACTTGTATGATTTTGAAAAACTTCAAGTTCCTAAGCCAAAAATCCCAGAAATTGTTGAAGTTTTCATAAGACCTGCTAGTTCTATAACAAGTTCTGACAATTTGCAAAGACCAAACTCTAAAAAGTCAAATGAGAAAATTTCTGAGTCTAAAACAGAAAAGTCAGTGGTTTCAGAAGAAAAGGTTAAGAAAGAAGTTTCTAAACCAACAGATGAGAAGCCAAAATACAACGATACTAAATTCAAGTATGATTCTTTAAATGTCAGCTACAAAAATAAACAACCAAGTTTTTCATATCATGACATTGAGAACATATTTGACACAAGTAAAGATTCTGAAGCAGTCAATCAGAAGTCTGAAACTTCTAGTCAGAATTCTGAATTTTGTAATCAGAACTCTGAGTCTAAAGATCAGACATCTGAGTCTGTAAATCAGAACTCTGACTCAGGTAGTCAGAAGTCTGAGTCAACTGGATTCTCTGAAACAAAGTCTAATGAATTTTTAGAACTTGAAAAGAAGTTTAATCTTGTAAGTCAAGAACTTGAGGACTTAAGGAAAGCTTATGATGAACTTGAAAATGATTACTGTGATGTGGATATTAAACTTGAAGAAGCTTTGAAAGAAAAGAATATTTTCATTCAGAAAATAACAGAGCTTGAAAAATTGAAAACTGAGTATGATCTTTTTAAAATTAATGCTCTAAAAGAAAATGATAAATTCTTTAATGAATCAAGTACATATGAAAAAGGTGAATCATCTTATTCTTCTAACAAAAAGGAGTTGAATTTTTCAGAAAAAGAAGAAAGCAAAAGGAAAGATGATCTTGCAAAGTTGAATGATCTGAAAAGGAATCTTGAGAAGCTTAGAATGAAATCTGCTTCTGAACTCAACGCTAGAAATTCTTGTAATAAGGGCAATTGTACTCTGAACAGTATCAATAAAAATGAAATGACCTATGTTTCAGATTTATTGTCACTTGCAAGGAAAAATCTTATTTGTGTTAAATGTAAAAGTGATTCATTCCAATATTCTCATAAATGTCTAGTCAAAATAACTTCTGTTTCATACATAAGAAAAGACATTCAGAATTCAGAAAAGAAAAATGTTTCTGTACATAATACAGAAAAGAAGAAAATTTATGTTCCTTAGACTCAGAAGAAAGAAAAGATAAAAGAAAAGAAAGTTGAAAATATTGCAAAATCAAAAGTTACAACTTTCAAAAAGAAATTGAACAAGTTTGTAAGCAGAAAATGTTCTGACTTCATAAAAGTTCAAGGAAAGTGGTGTTTGAAGAAAGATTTTGAGTGGAACGTAAAAGCTACTAATGTTAAATCCAATGACAAAGCTAACAAAGATGGACCCATTCCAAAATGGGTACCTAAAACGAACTGATCCTTTTTGCAGGGCTGTCATGTGTGGTTTTTAGATTCAGAAGCTTCAAGACACATGACAGGTCAGAAGTATTTTCTATCAAACTTCACAGAAAAGGCTGGAGGAGCAGTAAACTTTGGAAATAATAGCAAAGGTCAAGTTAAAGTTTATGGGGATTTAACTAAAGGAGATCTGACTATCCAAAAGGTGCTATGTTCTTAAAGACAGAGAAAATCTTGCCAAATTTGATAAAAAGGCAGATGAAGGATACTTTGTGGGTTATTCTTTAACTTCCAAAGCATTCAGAATCTACAATAGAAGAACCAAGAGGATGATGGAGAGTATAAATGTAACTTTTGATGAAGCCAGAATGAGGACTTCTGAACAAGACAGTTCAGAACTCATGCAGAACAAGACAAAAATGACTTCTGATACAAAATCTTATCCTATTTGTTCAGAACTCAATTTACTGTTTAAGGATGCTTTTCTAGAACTGATTTCTGATTCTTATGCAGAATATGAAAACCCAAAGATGGTAAAAGAGATGAAAAATAGGAATCCAGAAATAGTTCAATCAACTGTAATTTCTGACAAAGGTCCATCAGAGGAATGTCCAAATCTGATAAATACAAGTGGTGAAAATTCTGAACCTTGTAATCAGAATTCAGATTCTTGTACTCAGAACTCTGAACAAGTCACTCAGAATTCTGACTTCATTGCTCAGAATCCAAACTTGGATGCAACTTCTACACATACATCCGAACAAGGGGACAGTTCAGAATTACAAGCAATCATTGATGAGAATGATGCAAACAACAATTATTCAGAGATTGATGTACTCCCTAGTGCAAATAAATGGACTAAAAATCATCCTATTCATCAAGTAATAGGTGATCCATCAGCAGGAGTAAAGACCAGATCAGCTACAGCAAATGAAGCAATGTTTGCTGGTTTCTTAAGTGTGATTGAACCAAAGAAAGCAAATGAAGCCCTAGAGGATCCAGACTGGATTTCAGCAATGCAAGAGGAATTGCTTCAATTTGAAAGAAATAAAGTTTGGAGACTCATTCCAAAGCCTGAAGGTAAATCTATTATTGGAACTAAATGGGTATTCAGAAACAAAAAGGATGAGTCAGGTGTTGTCATCAGAAACAAGGCAAGATTGGTTGCTAAGGGATACTGTCAACAAGAGGGAATTGATTATGATGAGACATTTGCACCAGTGGCAAGAATAGAGGCAATCAGAATATTTTTGGCCTATGCTGCACACAAGAACTTCAAGGTGTATCAGATGGATGTCAAATCAGCCTTTCTAAATGGCAAACTTAATGAAGAGGTGTATGTTCATCAACCTGAAGGTTTTGTTGATCCAGAATTCCCTGATCATGTTTATATTTTAGACAAAGCTTTATATGGTCTAAAACAAGCACCACGAGCCTGGTATGACACTCTTACTAAACACTTGTTAGGTTCAGGGTTCAAGAAAGGTAAGATTGACACAACTTTGTTTTTAAAGAAACAGGGTGATGATTTAATTCTGATTCAGATTTATTTTGATGACATAATATTTGGTTCTACCAGTCCAGAATTATGAGATAATTTTTCAAAAATCATGTCATCTGAATTTGAAATGAGCATGATGGGTGTGCTGAATTTTTTTCTTGGTCTTCAAGTCAAACAATTACCAAAAGGTATTTTTATAAATCAAGGAAAATATGTCAGAGACATTCTGAAAAAGTTCAAAATGTCTGATTGTGCTTCTATGAGAATACCTATGGAAACTAATATAAAGTTAGATGCTGATCTCAAAGGTGTTTCAGCAGATATCAAACTCTATAGAGGTATGATTGGATCATTACTTTATCTGACTGCAAGTAGACCAGATATCATGTTTTCTACCTGTTTCTGTGCTAGATTTCAATCTAACCCAAAAGAATCACATATGTTGGCTGTCAAAAGGATTTTAAGATATCTCAAAGGATCACCTGATCTAGGTTTATGGTATCCAAAAGAAACTGATTTCAAATTGACTGCTTTCACTGATGCTGATCATGTAGGAAGTAGGTTGGACAGAAAGAGTACATCTGGTGCTTGTCACTTTTTGGGAGATAAAATAGTGAGTTGGGCATCAAAGAAGCAGAATTGTGTATCCACTTCAACTGCTGAAGCAGGGTATGTTGCTGCTGCTGCTTCATGCTCTCAAACATTGTGGGTGAGAACACAACTCATGGACTATGGATATCAGCTCAACAAGATTCCCATCTATTGTGACTCAGAAAGTGCAATTGCCATTACTCAGAACCCTGTTCAACATTCAAAGACTAAGCATATAGATGTGAGGTATCATTTTATAAAGGACTATGTGGAAAAAGGAACTATAGAGATGCACTTTGTGCAAACAAAGTATCAATTGGCTGACTTGTTCACAAAGCCTCTTGATCACAAAAGGTTCTCTTTTCTCATATGTAAAATAGGAATGCTTAATCTGACTAATTGAAAATATTTGTTTTCCTTAAAAATGCTAAATTTTTCTAAGTAAAATTGTCTGAGTAGTGTACTCAGAACTTCTGAGTACTGCGATCAGAACTTCTGAGTCTTGAGTTCAGAACTTCTGAGTCTTGAGTTCAGAAGCTCTGAGTCTTGAGTTCAGAACTTCTGAGTCTTAAGGTCAGAGATTCTGAGTCAATACTTCAGCAATCTAACTTTCAAAAATTTATTTTTGAGAAATACAAATACTTCAACTGTGTGGATTATGCTTCTTCTATTATCTTTTTATCTCATCTTTATGTATCATAAATAGTCAAATGCATGCTCAAGTCAAGGGGGAGCATCAAAATATTTTTTTGGAAATCATGTTATGATGCTTAAAAGGTTTGTTTTCATTTCTTATCTCTGATCATTCTAAGAAGAATAAGCTTTTAATGATAAATTTTTTTCAAACTATATCTGAATTAAAAAAATTCATATTCAGATATAAGATTTTAAATGATTTTTTTTAAATCATCATAATATGAACAGAATTTTGATGATAAAAAGTGTTTCTATCTGTTCAAACCTCTTCTGAATAATCAAGATGTTTTATATTTGTCAGAAGTTGACTTTAAATGACATTTTGGTTACAAGGCAAAATGCTTCTGAATCATGGAATCAGAACTCTGAGTAGAACAATCAGATATCTGATAAAGGAAAGTCAAAACATCTGAGCGTGTTATTCAGATTTTTGACTTGAGTCAAAATTCTATCCACTAACACGTGTCAGCTTCATATTTGTTTGATGATGCCACGCATTTCATTTAAATCCTCTGTGGCATTTCAAATGTGTTGACTCCGTTATAACATTGATTTCGCTTTTCCGTCAAACCTTTCAACTTCGCGGATTTTAAATAGGTCTTAAAATCCCTATTTCAAATCGTTTCAAATTCCAGAGCGAAAAGTGAGATACGAATGAAATCCAGAGTTCTTTGAGTTTGTTTTTTCTTAAATCATGTCTGGAATACGAAGGAGTGGTCCAATTTCTCTACATTCTACAAAATCGATAATGGATTCATCTGATTCGGATAATGATGCAGTACAAAATAGAGCTGTAGAGGAAGAGGCAATAAGATATGATGAAGAAGATGAACAAATGGATGAATCAGAAGGAAATTCAGATGAGGTAAACATTAATATTGAACATGAACAGAGTGCTGCAGGGTCGATTATGTCAGATAGACCTATTTTTGTGGAAAGGGTTGTTCCTGAGAGTGAATGGTTGAAATTATCTGAAAAAAACTGTGTTATATTGTTTGAGGAAAGTTGATTTAAACCTGAACACAGAATTATCATGGAGTTATTCAAACATCATCCTTATAGAAAATGGTTTACAAGAAGCAAAAATGTTCCTGTTCAGTACATACAACAATGGTGGAAACATCTTAGGTTAGAAGATAATAAGTTTGTGTCTGAAATTGGAGGAGTGACATCTGCCTTATCTATCTCTGCACTAAGAGAAATGCTGAATCTACCAGAGAAAGATGATGTACAAAGAAGGACAGATTTTGAAGACTCACCCTTAACAGAGGAATTAATAGCAGAGTTTATGAAGTTGGGATACAATGAAGGATTGAGGACTCTCAGTTTGTTCAGAAGGAACAAATTGCCACCTATTTGGGCTTGTTTCTTTCATGTAGTAAATAAGTGTTTATCAGGGAAGAATAGTTCTGCTGATCATGGTTATAAACAGATTCTTCAGATCTTTCAAGGTTTAGTGAAGAATAGGCATTATGACTACACTTCTATACTGTGGGAGGACATGAAGAATACCTTTGAGAAAAATCAGAAAGCAATTCAGAGGAAAACAAAGGATGCTCCTCTGACATACATACCTTACATAAGGTATTGGCAAATTGTAATCTGGTATGCAATGCAGGAAAATAGAACCATATCTAGAAGATCAAATGAAGAGCATGGTCCTACTTTCTACTTGGGTAAGATGACATAAGTTACTAGACTTGAAAATTATCCAAATCATAAACTGTTGCCAAAATCACTTAGGAATTATATCCCAAGGGAGAGTGAGATTTTAAAAGCTTATTGCACCTCTATGGGAATTGAATTACCTCAAATCCGTACCCAAGAGGACCAACCTGAGATAAGAGGTGAGGGGTCTAGTCGAATTAGAGAGGGGAAGGATGTTCAAATGGGTGAACATTCTGAGAGAATTGAGGGGCAAAATTCTGAGAGCTTGGTTAGACTTGGTGAGGAAAAACATAATGAGGGTGGTGAGGATGAGAGATTGTTAACAGAGGTTCAAACAGAAAGAGATGCCTCTGAACCAACCAATCTTGACCAGGTAACCACACCTGCTATTGGTTCACATTTCTTGGTGTCCATTATTGAAACAAACACCATGGACCTAGTGGTGGATCTTGAACAACCCATCCATACCCACTCATAAGCATTTCAACATGCTACTGTTTCACACAAATCCGGGGAACCATCCCAAACTCATTTGGAGGGAGGTGATAAATCCCAATCTATTTTTCAACACATTGAGTCTGAATATCACAGTCCTATTCATATTGAGCCTGAAATTCCTTCTGACACTTGCACAAATCAGGAATTTCGTATTCCTGAAACAACATTCATAGACATACCTAATGTTGGGTGTCGAGGATTGATGGAAGTCCTGGTGAGGTGAACATTACAAAATCCTCATTCAAACATGCATATGTTGTACAAGATGACTTTGTGTTATCTACAGGCCATGAGCCCTCTGGCACATGAAAACTGGACCATCTGTTGGTTCAGGTTCACAGTTAGACTCTTCTGAATTTGAAAAGATTCAGACACAAAACAAGGAGATGGGGGAAAAAGTAGAAAATTTGGAGAAGAAGGTGGATGATTTGAATGATGAGGTGATAGATCTGAAAGAACTGTTGAAAGAAAAATTGTTTTCTGTTGAAACTAAATAGATGATGTAAAGAAATCCTTGGATTCTCATAAAAAGGAGATCAAGGATATAATGTCTGAATTTCAAAAAGATCTGTTAAAACAAATGCAGAATATGCAGGAATTTGTACTAAAAGAACTGAGTGTATCCATGGCTTCTACTTCAAAGCTTCTTGAGCCTATTCCTGTTGCAGAAGCTGAACCTGAAGGTACTTCAAATCAGAACTTGAAAAGAAAGTTTGATGATAATGAACCTCATGATCATCAAAAGGGGGAGAAAAGACAGAGGTTAAGTTCTGATGATGACATTGGCATAGAAAATTTTGAAATAGCAGATATGCACTTAGCCAGTACAAAGAGCTCAGAAGATCAATCACAGGAAAATATAAAGGCAATGACTCAGATAGTTCAGATTGATAGCTCAGATACAGAGGAAATGGAGTTGGAAAGTACAGATGGTGGTGATTCAGATAAAACAGAGGAATTGAACTTAGACACAGAGATGGAAGGAAACTCAGATGAAACTGAAGCTATTGAGGAATCTGTATTGAGATCAGAAGAGACAGTGGAAAGTGAAGTGGTCAACATGTGTACAGATATTGTGGTGTATAACAAAGAAAATGTGATGGATTCTGAATCAGAAGAAAGGAGGTTGAGTGAAGAATTGATCAGAAGAATGCAAAGTGAGGTAGTCAGAGCACTTAATGTTCAGAAAATTCAACAAGGGGTAAAACTGATAAGGCCTATTGATCTGCTGGGAGAAGAAGATAGAACTGTTGATTATTCTCAGAATTTTAAGCATGAGTTCAGATATAACTATGCTAATGAGATGAACACAGAAGAAGAATATGAGAAATTAGAAGATTACTTTATGCCTTCTGAGTATGTATTCAGAAAACCAATTGAGATTCCCAAGATTGACTTACAGATTTTAGAAGAACCTATATGTGATTTTATCCTGGAGTTAAGTGATGTACCTTTGGCCAGACAATTTCATGATGACATTTTTCCTGAGGAAATGTATGAAAACCTCTACCACACAGAAGGAGAATATGAGCTTTTAGAGAGCAATGTTGATGGTTTCATGGATGAAAGAGCTCAGATGATTTATACAGAAGCCTCAACCAGATTCAGAATTCCTGACTCAAGACTGCATATCCAGAAAAGAATTGAGAAAGTTCTGATGTTCCAACAAGAAGAATTCAATGGTTTGATATTTGTAAGAATGGAAGTGCTGAAAGAAAGGAATACAAAGGTTTCCATGTCCAGTTTTGATTTCCACAGACTAACACTTGATGATCAGATCTTTCTAGTCAAGTTCTTTTCTAGTACTGAAGAAGCCTTAATGGAAATTGAATGCAGAAGACTTCTGGGTATCTATGTCAGAAATATACACCTGTATGATTTTCCAATTAGCCATTGAAGGAAGAAAAGAGAAGTGTAATCTGAGTTCTCCCACAAAGAAAACAGAAACTGGTGTAGATTTGAAGGGATTTGTGAATGAAGGAATGGAGACAGAAGGGTTCACATATACAGTTCACGGAAGGCTTGAAATGTTCAGATTAAAAGAGTTGGTGAAGTACAGTGATGCAACTCTAAATTGGTTATTGATTGAAATGGAAGTAAGTGTGGAAACTGAAAGAGCGAGTTTAAAGAAGAGATGTATGAACTCTGTGAAGAGAAGGTTGGATCTTAGAAGAAAAATCAGAAACTGTAGTGAATGGTTGCTATCTGAGGTGAATCCCAAAAAGATTCTACATAATGACTTTGTGTTTCCTGCTGAGTATGAAGTGAATGAAATTTTGTCAGATGAAGTTGAAGAAGTTCAGGACACAACACCTCAGAATGTGCAGATAACTAGTTTTGATCAAGCTGAACAGTCTGAACCCAAAAAAGATGAAATATCCATTGATCTAAATGGATACTTTCTTGAATTTGATCTGCCTGAGTTCTTCAAACCAAAAGAAGTACAATTCTTGGATGTGTATTATGATAGACCTAAGGAGACTCAGATCTGGTTGGCTGAAAAATCAAGATGTCTTGGCAAAACAAAGCAAGCTGTTTACTCAGATTTTCTAATCACTGGAATCAGAGAATTGAAGGTTAAGAAATTCAAAAAGTTGGAATATCTATCTTTTGAAATTCTGAGAGTGGATGGCAAGGTATATTATTTCACTGATGCAGATTTTGAGAAATTATCAGTGGTTGACTTCTATAGATTACACAGTTTTCTATGCTTTAAAGTGTCAAGCAAGGACAAAAATGAAAGAAAAGCTAGAAGTGTGGTGATTGAGGCTATGTTTTACATCTTGAGGTGGCATTGTTATACAGATTTTCAAATTGCTCTGTATCTACAAAGGCCATGTGTTTATCTGGCAAATCCCAACACAGAGCATGATCAGAAAAAGGTGTTAAAGACTGGAAGTGTTCTCAAACATCCAGATTTGGGAGTCTTTTTGAAAAACAAGAGTGGAAAGATTTTCCTCAGAGCAAAGGAAACTGCAAAATATTGTTCTGGAACTTTAAGGATCATAAAGCACAATTTGGAGAAAAAGATGCTGAAAGTGAAAGAAGCAAACATAACTCAAGAAGTAATCAATCAGCGAGTTGAAATTATTCAAGAAATCATTGTCAAAATTGATAAGAGGCTTAATCTGAGAAATGTGCTACTTCAGAAAATTGTTCCTGCTCTGAAAGAACTGGATGATGCAAAGTTTAAGTTTATTTGACAAAAAGGGGGAGATTGTTAGATCTGAAGTTTTGTTAATAAACCAAGTGTTGAAGATCTGATAAGAAGACTCAGATGTTCTGAGTAGAGGAGTCAGAGGTCTGACTAAGAATGCTCAGAAGGATTGCTTTGATATATCGCTAAGTACTGAAGTCTGAAAAGAGGAGTCAGAGATCTAAGAAGAGAAGTCAGTTCTGAGAGAAAGAGTCAGAAGCTCTGAGAAGCGTTATCAGAAGAATGTTCAGAAGTTCTGAACAACCTGTTCAAAACTTATGACTACAAACTTTACTTAGTATTTAGTAAACTAATTAGGACACGTGTTATGTTCTTATCAGTCTTTCTTATTTGTACTGTAGCTTTAATATTTCCGTTGCAGTATAAATAGTAGTTAGCACTACATTGCTAACTGATTGATTCTCTCGAAATTCTTGTATTCATATTGTGTAATCTTTGAGATACTCTCTCTCTAAGATCTGTAATTCTGTTCATCATTGAATACAATTGGGCTTGATCATACAACTTCTCAATTACTGCTTTCTATATTGATTGTAAGATAAGATCCTGTACTTTCAGAATGATGGGTGTTGCCTCTGTAGGTTTTGACACTTGTGTTTGAGAGGACTTTTGTGGCGTTGGTTTTGTTGGCTTGATTGTCTCTGTAACCTCTGTTGGAGGTTCTTTGGTAACTTTTTCTGTGAGCTCGGTTTCTGTGGTTTGAGAAATGTCGAATCTTCTTGCCATTCGGAAAGATGTTGTAAACCTCCGTCTTTCTTCTGCTCTTTGTGCCATTCGTTCAGTCATTGTGTTGTGCATATTTCTTAGAACAGAAGAAGCAGAGGTCTTTGCTCTTTTGGGTTTGTGGGCAATAGACTTTCTTCTTGGGATGGATTGGGGTTTTTCTGTTGGTTTTGTAGTTGGGGAGGGAAGATCTTCTTCTGAAGAGGATGACAGATGTTGAACATCTACTCCAAACAATGTAGGGAATTCCACAGAGGTGGGTGTTTCCTCTGTGGTCTTTTGAGCTTCTGTTCCTCCGGGTTGTTAGTTTGAAGTACTTTCTTCCAAGATGATTACCACAGGGGTGGTTGTTGCCTCTGTGGTTTGTTGAGAAGTTTCTGGTACATGGGTTTCTTCAGCAGTTGATTCCACAGAGATGGGTGTTGTCTCTGTGGTCTGTTGAGTTTGTTGTTGTTGGGTTTGTTCTGGAGGGGCTTGGTTGATGGGTTCTGCGGCTATTGGTGCTTCTGGAAATCCTGTGCTCGCAGCTTTCTCCCTTGTATTCTCCCCCTCAAGATGATCTGATGGACCAGGGTGGTCATCATCAGAGTCATCTTGACCCTTATCAGAAGTACCCTCTGCTCTGCAAAAAGCTTTGGGTTTCTTTGGTAGTTCTGCTCCTGCGGCCATCAACTTTGCGCACACATCATCACAGAGGCCGAATAGATTTGCATGCTCTACTTCTGTGTTGAAGTGCATTTTGCCGACACTTTTTCTGAATTCTTTAACGTAGTTGTCATTTGCAGAAGTGAAGGAGACGATGACTTCTGTGACCTGGTTTATCACATTCTCCCCGAGCTCTGTTAGCTGTGCTCTAGTCATGTAGTCTTTAGGTTGCATCAGCACAGTGTTGCGCATTGCTTCTTCTTGTACGTGTTTCAGGGCCTTCTGTAGATCTTCAGGTGTAATACCCTTTGCGTTGTTTGACTGATTCCTTGAACGCAGAAGTTGCGGCTATCCCGAATTCTTTGGCGGCAGAAGTGGTAGTTGTTTCTGCAGAAGACTTCATTTGGGTCATGGCAGATTTCACCTCTGTGGACAGATTGTCCATTTTGGTGTTCAGATTTAGTAAGGCCGTCGATGTTGTCTCTGCAAAAGATGTGAAAGAGCTTTGCAACTATTTCATGGTTTGGTTCACAGATGTGACAAGGGTTTGGAACTCATCCCTTGATACTTGTGTTCTTGTGGTAACCTCTGGAGGAACACATTCGTCTCCAGAGTGAGTCCTTGCTCCTGGGACACCTTCGTTCACCCTTGTTTGTACGTTGGGGGTGGAAGGATTCCCATCTGATCTTCGAGAAGAAACAAGAGTTTCAATCTCTACAGAAGTTCTGCGAAGAACAATGTCCAAATCCACTCCAGAGGTGGGTATCGGAATGTTCTTCTGTTGACTCGGAGACTTGTCTAGAGTCTCTTCGTCTTTGTGCTCACTACTTCTCTCTGAAAGAAGTTTTGGCCCTATATTGTGCGTGGCAGAGGAAACAAATTCCTCTGTAGGATGTCCTGGTGTGATCTGGGGCGATGGATCACGAACTGTAGGTGAGTCTCTTCGAGGAGACTCCCTAGGAATGGATTCCCCGGTTTCTGTGGGCGCAGAGGTTGAAAGAATAACCTCTGGCTGGATGGTTTGGGTTTGGATCGAGCTGTGCTGCTCTTTTTCAATAACTCCTTCTGCAGCTAGACCTGCGGAGTTAGATGTGTGGGTTGCACTGGGAGTTGGTTTTGCTTGTGTGCCTCTATTAATCCAGACATCTTTTTTTGTTTCTTCCTCTGTTAGGCATCCAAGCACTACTTCATTATCTATCACTTCAGTCTCTGTCGCTATCATATGGCTTGGTGCTTCTTCCCTAACTTCTGTTGTAGTTCCTGCCTCTATGACTAAGAAGTCGTAGATTGGATGAGAGCCGTATAATTGCATGACATGTGGATGATAGACACCTTTCCATATTTGGACAACTTCTTCTTCATCTGAATCTACCTCTGAGACCCCTATCCTTGCTTCCCTCGTTTCAAACCCCTCCTCTGTTGGATTTTCTAACATGGTGTCCATGTTATGGTCTTCTACAACTTCGGTCTCTATTTCTTCTATACCTTCTTCTGAAGCTGGGCTTGGACTCCTTCTGTGAACGTCCAATCCCTGTTGGATGAAGGGGTTCTGTAGAATGTAAGGGGTTTCAGATGGTTGATCTCTGGGGGTTTGATCATCTTCTTGCAGATTGGTGTCAATACCAGAGATAGAGAAGTGTTGTTCTTCTGTGGTGTGGTGGTCAAGTGGTTGTGCCGTCCACCCAACTGTATTTAGGGTGTTGGCAATGTCAGGGTTTTGAAGGAAATCGTTTAAGCTACCTTGATGAGCGAATCGATCTGGGGATTGATAAGGTGATTGATATCCCTCTTCTGCAACTTCGACTTCTGCATTCTCATCTTCTGCAGTTTCTTCGACCCAGGTTTCTACGACCTCCTCTTGAACCACTTCTGCAGCTGCCTCTTCTGCGACGGTAACCATTTGATCATGTGATTTCCCATGCCTCCTTTTGGTCTTCCTCCTCTTGGGTTTTGGTGCCCCTTCTTCTGTGGATTTTGATTTTCTTTTCTTTTGTTTTGGAGAAGAGTGAGGAGCAGAAGAGCCAACTTCTTTGGTACGAGGAGGTGAAGGTTGATCTTCTGCAATGTTTGTAGAAGTGCCTTCTGCAGTTTTCATCTTTGTTTTTGGGGTAGAGGCAGAGGCTTTCGAGGAAGACCTCTTTCCCATGAGTTCGTCACGTTTGGCCATAAAACTAAGTTGGATTGCCAAGTGTTTTGCTAGTTTTTTCTTCTTCGCTTCTGTAGTGAGGGGTTCTACAACCATTGTTCCTAGGGGGACACCTAAACGCGGGGGTGTCACAGGGCTCGGTTTTGGAGTCCTATGATCGCGTATATACTCTAACTTAAGGGTTTTGTTCTTGGCATACTTCAGAAGCTTCTGTGACAGAGGTCTGCAGTGGATGTAGCCATCTATATGATCGGTGGGGATGTTTTTGTTCATTGGGAACTGTTTGGGAGTTGGCCCTTCCATTGGCCAGTTCTGCATCATCAGCAGAGGTTCGAACAGGACTCCCAATATCCTTTGGAATTGCAGAGGTGGTAGATAATTAGGATCGTTCTCTCTTGCCTTTTTGGTGTTGTTCTTTCTGTCGATCGTATTGATGATCTCTTATAGCATGATGGTCGAGTAATCGAGTGGGAGATCATAGTAGACCCCGTACATGATGGTTAAGATCTGATGCGAGCTTTGGTCAATGCTGCCTATCTTCCCTGTCAGGCATCTGTTGAGGATCGAAAACAAGGTGTTCTACAGAGGTGGTAGTCTGCCTCTGCGGAAGTCATTTCTCTTCCTAAGGTGGGTGTTGTACCCAAGCATTTCTACAAAGCGACAAAGTTCGTCGTCTGTTGGTTGATCTGCATATTTCTTCAGTCCAAGAAGACCCCTTGTTGGTAGATTGAACTCCAGAGAAAACATTGTTCTATTGAATTTGAGTTCCAAATGTTCAGATTTGTCTGGCTTTGAGATGTACCCTTTGATAAGAGAATCATCTTTATCATATCGGCAACTTTGCCAAAATTGGTTCAAATACCTAGCAGGCATTTTCTTTGGGGTTCTTGAGAGTAATGGATAGAGAATATGGTTTTCCATGATGTGTAGAAGAAGAGCATGGTCTTCGCCGAAAGCAGTTGGTGAGGGGACCAAGTAGCAGTTATTTGACATTATGGGTAGTACCTTGTCAAAGTGTTCTTGAGCAATGAAGTTCTGGAGATGGGTGGTCGGAGCAAATTCTGCTGAGTCGCCGGAATCTTCTTGTTCGGCGTTTTTGGCGAGATGGGGGTTTTCTGAGTGTTCAGACTGAGCAGGGGAGTGTTCTTGAGATTTCGCCGGAGAGTGTGCAGGGGAGATAGCTTGGGAAGATGAAGCCATTTGTAATGAGAATAAGATACTTGCAGGTTTTTTGCCGGGTTTCGCCGGAGAAGAATGAGGGTTCGTAAAGGTTTTATGAGAGGGTAAGGTTGGGTTTTATAGGTTGGTAAAACGGTAGAATTCGAAAGGGTAAAAAAATATATGGCAATGGATAAATATTTGGAATCCGTACTTGAGTTCGAACGGCGGGTTCAACTTTCCATAGAAAACGTCCTAAGTACGCCCAATGAAAATGAGACACGTAGGCCATGTCCGAGGATGACAGGACGTCGTACGTGGCCCATTAATGCTAGGCGCGTGGGGTTGTTCTTAGCCACATGAATTTCACTCAGTAAAAGTAACCGTTACTGTTACAGAACCTCTGAGGTTTACAGAAGCTCTGTGAATTTTTGAAAAACTTGATGTTTATCCCTTTCTTATATATCTCTTGTTATCATGACTATGTAGGTTCTTCTTTAACCAAAACATTTGTAAAGGCATTGGAGAGGATCGTTAGGATTTTAGTGAAGAATTTTTACTCAAATGTTTTGTGGCTTTGTTGGAACTTGAGAAGCTCAGTCAAGGCCAGCAGAAGCTCTGTTAGGGCCAGCAGAAGCTCTATGAGTGAAAATTTCTCATAACTAAAAATCTATTAACAATTTTGATCATCCAAGTTTTGATTTGTATTAAGATATGGTTTTCGGACATATATGAAAGTTGGTGTCCGAGAAAACTGTTTTGGAAAAATTCTTGTGCGAGAAGGTCATGGTGTGTGTATTTGTGCGTATTCGGTTTCCGAGATGACATTCCAAAAGATCGATATAGGTTAAATTTGCGATCACAGAGCATATTTCTGGCAGAACCTCTGTTGAGCTCAACAGAGGCTCTATGACCTCAAATTTCTCATAACTCAAAATTTATGAAACTTTTTGATCTTTTGATTTTTGAAATGTTATCTACAGTATCTTTAGGATATATTTGACAATTTGAGTCCCAGAAAACTGTTTTCAAAAACCTTTTGTACGAGAGACATACCTTTTGGTTCTTCTTTTCTCGGCGGTGATGTTTGACTTATGTCGATAGATTCATCGACACTTTTCTTTGGCTCCCCCTTGAGTGATTAACCTCTGTCGATCATTTCAAGGTCCCTTTTGCTCCCCCTTGACCTATGCTTGGATCAAAATAGGATATGTTTTGCATAGTACATAGGTCATGTTTACCAGAGGTTCTGTAGGGGTCGTCAGAGGTTCTGAGTAGACCCACATAAGCTCTGTGATTTCAAGAACTATTTAAGATTGAGAATTTACATACAGAAAGAAATCAATCAAAGCAATAAGTAAAGTAATAGAAATATATACTTATTCACAGAAGATAAAGCTATACTTACAGAGGATTTTCACGTTATATTAATCATTCCTAACTTACCCACCAAGAAATTGAATCTTTTCTCTTCTAATGCTTTGGTGAATAAGTCCGCCAGTTGGTATTCTGTGGGCACGAAATGCATCTCGATTGTACCGTATTCAACATGATGTTTCAAGAAGTGGTACCTTATATCAATATGCTTGGTTTTTGAATGTTGCACAGGATTGGCAGAGATGGCAATGGCACTTTTGGAATCACATGAGATGGGTATCTTGAATAGGATGTGGCCGTAGTCTTTTAGCTGAGTCTTCATCCACAGAACCTGAGAACAACAGCTAGCAGCAGCAACGTATTCAGCTTATGTCGTAGATGTTGAGACACAATTCTGCTTCTTGGAGGTCCAACTGACTAGTTTACCACCTAGGAATTGACAACTCCCAGAGGTACTCTTTCTGTCGAGCATGCATCCTCCATAGTCTGAATCTGTATAAGCTTTAAGACAAAAACCAGAGTTCTGTGGATACTAGAGACCGAGTTTTTTGGTCCCCTTTAGGTATCTAAAGATTCTCTTAACAGCATCATAATGTGATTTCTTAGGATTAGCTTGATAACGTGCACAAAGACATGTGGCATGCATAATGTCAAGTCTGCTAGCAGTTAAGTACAACAGAGATCCAATCATGCCTCTGTAGAGAGTGCATTCTACAGAGATGCCATATGGATCTAAGAATAACTTATTTTCAGTGGCCACTGGAGTTTTCATGGCAGAGGTATCAGAGAGGCTATACATGGAAAGAATGTCAGAGACATATTTGGCCTGATTTATAAAAATTCCCTCTGATGATTGTTTGACTTGGAGTCCGAGGAAGAAAGTTAATTCTCCCATCATACTCATTTCAAACTCACTCTGCATGAGTTTTTCAAAACTTTTGCACTCTTCTGTATTAGTAGACCCAAAAATTATGTCGTCCACATAGATTTGTACAAGCATTATTTCACTGTTTTTACGTTTATAGAATAATGTAGTATCTGTTGTACCTATGTCGTAGCCATTAACTAGAAGAAAGGTAGAAAGTCGTTCGTACCATGCTCTTGGAGCCTGTTTCAGTCCGTACAGAGCCTTTTCAAGGTAGTAAACATGCCTTGGGAACTTTGAGCTTTCAAACCCTGGTGGCTGATTTACGTAAACCTCTTCTTGGATTTCACCGTTGAGAAAAACTGATTTTACGTCCATCTGATAGACTTTAAAGCCTATGTGGGCGGCGAAGGCTAAGAATATTCTTATTGCTTCGAGTCGTGCGACAGGGCCAAAAGTCTCATCGTAGTCTATGCCTTCTTCTTGTCTATATCCCTTGGCCACTAATCGTGCTTTGTTTCTGATGACCACTCCATCTTCACCCTTCTTATTTCTGTAGACCCACTTTGTACCAATGGCCTGTTTCCCCCGTGGCAGAGGTACTAGAGTCCAGGCTTTGTTGCGCTCGAACTGCAGAAGCTCATCTTGCATGGCGTCTACCTAGTTTGAGTCGTCAAGGGCTTCAGAAATCTTCTTTGGCTCTATCACACTAATAAAGTTCATAAAGAAACAAAAATTAGCAGTGGCAGACCTTGTTTTTACCTTGTCAGAGGGTTTACCAATTATTTGGCTTGGAGGATGGCTTTTTGTCCACTGAGTTGTGCGTGGATGATGGTCACCAATGTCATCGAATTGTTCTTTAGAGGCTTCTTGTTGTTCTTCTTCTTCTGGTGTAGCCTCTATCATTGTGCGTGTCTTCGTAGTTGATCCTACAGTTTGTGGAATGATTGGTATGAGTGGTGGTGGAGTTTGTTCCTCTGAGGACGTATAGAGTTGGTCCTCTATATCCTCTATAATTGGTTCCTCTGTGGATTGTGGAGTTTGTTCTTCAGCAACTTCTCTGGTCATTTTCCTTGGTGTTTCATCTTCTGCAGTCTTTTCCTCGGCATTTGTATCTGTAGCATTACAGAAGAAGATGAAGCATTATTTGGACCAGTTAGAGTCATACCTGTAGGATTTTGACCGACAGAAGATGGTTCTGCGAAAGCTCTGATGGTTCCAACAGAGGGATCAATGTCGTCATGGAACATCTCTAAAAATAGAAGATTTATGTCTTCTTTCGTTTGCGAGATGTCAGAGGATTCCCCTTTAAGTCCGAGTTCTGAACTGATTTGTTCAGAAGTCTTTTGGAAGGAATCATCAAAAGAAACATTGATGCTTTCTACGATCTTGCGAGACTTTGTAAGGTATATTCTGTAGGCTTTGGAAGTGGCAGAGTATCCAATGAATTTTCCTTCGTCAGCTTTTACCTCAAACATTACTCTGGAATCTCTGTCGTTTAAAACAAAGCATTTACATCCAAACACATGGAAAAACTTGATGTTTGGCTGCCTTTTGTTGATCAGTTCGTAAGGAGTCTTGATGTGTCTTTTCACAATGGTTGAACGATTCTGTGTATAACAAGAGGTAGAAATCGCTTCTGCCCAAAAATTCATCGGTAATCCGCATGCTGATAGCATAGTTCTTGCGGCCTCCACGAGCGTTCGATTTTTTCTTTCGACTACGCCGTTCTGCTGTGGAGTGCGTGCGGCAGAAAAGTTCTGTGATATTCCTTCTGTAGAAAGATAGGCTTCAATGACATAGTTTTTAAATTATGTGCCATTGTCACTTCTTAACTTCTGTATTCTGCATTCATAATAAACTTGGATTCTTTTCATTAGATTAATCAAGATGATTGGAACATCTGATTTCTTTCGGACAAATTCAACCCATGTGAAACGCGAATACTCATCAATTAAGACAAGTATGTATTTCTTGCCACCTAGGCTCTGTATGGCAATGGGACCGCAGAGGTCGACATGAAGCATGTACAGAGGCCTAGTGCAAGACACATCTGTTTTGCCTCTGTGGGAAGCTCTTCTGAGTTTTCCCATTTCACAGGCAGAACACAAATGATCCTTATTAAATTTAACATTAGGCAAACCTTTAACTAGATCAAATTTGACCAGTTTATCCAAGGTGTGAAAGTTCAAATGACAGAACCTGTTATGCCATAACCAGGCTTCCTCACTTTTGCAGGCTACAAGGCAAACTTTGTCCTTGTTCTTGGAACTGAAATTCATCAGATATAGATCACCTCTTCTTTCGGCTCGCAGAAGTTCCATTCCCGTGTCTTCACTTTTCAGAGAGCATAAAGTTCTTTTGAATAACACATCGAATCCTGTATCACAGAGTTGACTTACACTGAGTAGGTTGTGTTTAAGGCCATCCACATATGCAACTTTGTATACAGAGACGTTTTCTTTCTTTATGACTCCATAGCCTTTGATGTGTCCCTTCTTGTCGTCTCCAAAAGTTACAGATCCACCAACGAGTGTTTCTTTGTACGTGGATAGTAAACTTCTGTCGCCAGTCATGTGCCTTGAGCATCCGGAGTCTAGATACCAGGTTGGCACATACCGCTTCTGCAAGATAATCATAGAGACTTAGGTACCCATATCCACATGGGTCCTATATTTTTAGAATTTTTCAAGTTTTCCTTAGCATTCTTGAAATACATTTTATCTTTTGTAGAAGAATCAGATTGTTTCTTTGTGGGTTTTGACTTTTGAATTTGAGTAGAGAGTAAACAATCTTGACTGGAGAAGTGATTATTTAGTTTGAACATAAGATCAAAGCAATGACAATATTGAATATGAGACGTGATTTGCTTGAACTTTTCATTGAATTTATTGAACTGAGCCACAGAGGCATTACATTCTTTCTTAACATTAGATTTCCTATTACAAGAAGATCTATGAATACTAGAATGTTGTTTGCAAAAGCTTTGTTTAGTTTCTGCCTTCTGTGAGTCTCTTCTATGGTGAACATCTTTCTTTACTGTCACAGAGGAAAAAGATTTGTTAACTTTGGGCCATTTTCCCTTTTGTTGCCAAGTGGGATTTTCGTTAATTTGCCTTGAAGGTTTTGAAAATTTTGAACTTTTAGGATCTACAGAGGTCTTCTTTTTAAGATTTAACATATCAAGCTCAGCAGAGGTTTTGACTTGTAAATACAAGTTTAGAAAATCTGGGCAGATAGGTATCTCTATGATTTTCTCTTTTGGAGAAATAGTTCTGTTAAGAACTTCAGAGGAGAATTTAACATCCTTTGTGTCATACTGAACTATCCCTGATGTAACATCTGTCTCTGAGTCGTCAGAAGATGAATCGTCCTCATATACAGAGGTTGAGTCATCTCTGTCGACAGAGGCTGGATTTTCCGAGCATGTATCGTACGAGCTTTCTTTCTCTGTAGAATAACTTTCATAGACGGCAGAGGTTTCTGATAAGATCTTTTCAGCGAGAATTTTATCTACAGAAGATGTACAGAAGTTTTCTAAAACGTTTGTTTTCCATACTTTCAAAATTTCCTTTTCAATTGTTTCTTTATGTTTTTCTTCTGAAAAAGTGGGTTTAAACTCAGGAGCTTCTGCCGATAGTTTCTTTTCAACATTTATCATACAGACAAAAGCAACATGCGTTTGAGTCTCTGGTTTACCAAACTTAAAGATACCAATCTGATCTTGTGTTTTCAGATATTTCTTTGGTTTGATTCCTCTGTTGCTAGAGGTTGAAGATGATGAATCTGTGTTTTCAAACCACACATTGATCATCTTCGTATGTTTCCTCAAGTGAGATCCACAGAGATTTTAGCCCTTTTACTTGCAGAGAGTAAGTTTGGAAAACCTGGTTTGTTCGTTTTTCCTAACACAAACAGAGGAGACAGAGGTTTAATTCTTTTGCCTTCAACATCTAGGGTAATATCATCGTACCCTATACCCCGTCTTCCTATTTGTGAGTTTACCTTTTCATACACCTTCTGTGCATCTTTATAGTTTTTAAGCAAAACATCTCTTCTGAGTAGATCTTGCCAAAGTACCTCTCTCTCTCTTTGAAAGTATTATTTGAGAGCTCTTATATCTGTCGTTTCACTCCTAGAAACTGAAAGTTCTTTTGTTTTGATTTTTAGAGCAGAGGTTAATTCAGAAATTTACCTTTTTAAAGGATCTAGATTCTTTTCTGAATGCTTTCATTTAACTCTTTTAGTTCAATCAGTTCAATGTTAAGTTTAAGTGAATTATCATCTATAGAATAATTACAAGAGGTAGAGTTTGAAGTGGATACCTCAGTTTCAGTGCCGGAGTCGACATCTGCCATGCCACAGAATAGGGCATTGGTGGTGTATTCATCGTCAGAAGTAGAGTCTGACTCCAAGTCCTCCTTGTTTGCCTCAAAATGCCCTTTGTTCGCCATTAGGGATTTTTGCGCATAATACTCGGCCTTCTTTTTGTAAAAAGTTGAGTCCTTCTGTGGGCGATTTGGTCTACTTCTGCATTCATTTGCGAAATAGCCTGGCTTCCCGCAGTTGAAACAACCTTGGGAAGTGTTTCCAGCACGATCGTCGGACTTCTGTCGGTCTCCACCTTTATCTGTTTGGCATTCGTTTGCGTAATGACCAGGCTTGCCACACTTGTAGCATTCTTGTTGTGTGTGGCTCACCTTGTCATCTAACCTCTGTCGGTCATTACCTCTGTAGTTTCTGTCGCTTGACCTCTGTCGTCATTTCTATCATCTGACCTCTGTCGGTCACTCGATTCTTCTCTTCTTTCATCATCTCTTCTATCACTTCGGTTGTCTCTGCCATATCGATCAATTCCTGAACCCCTCTGGTTTCCTCTGAACTCTCTTGTCAATAGAGCTAAGGATTTAGCTAACGACGCAAGAGTTATCTCTTCTTCTACCAGCTCGTCTTCTTCGCTATCAACCATCACTATTTTCTTCTTCTCCTTTGTTGCTTTCTCATTTCTCGGTCTCTCTGCAGCCTCTGTAGATTTACTAACCAATGCGTATGGTGCAATGGTTAGTGTTTTAGCCTGTGCTATTTGAGGATCCTGTGCTGCTAGTGTTCCATAGAGATCAGAGAGTGTCCAGGAGTCTAGATCTTGGTTTGTTTGTAAAGACATAGACAACTGGAGCCACTCATCATTCAGGCTTTTTAGAAACATGACGTTATTTTCTTCCGAGGTTCTGTGAATGCCAGACTTTCTACATTTGTTTATGAGAGAGTTGAACCTGTCGTACGTCGTTTGCAGAGATTCTGTTGCAGAGGCTCTGAAGGCATGATATTCATTTATGTATTGTGCCCTTCGGTTCTTCTGCGTTTTAGCACCCCCTTCCAACTGTCTTTCTAATTCTTTCCAAAGATCGTGCGCTGTTTCGCATGTATCTAAGGATTGAAAAAGTTCGTTGTGGATAGCCATGATCAATAATCTTTTTGTTTTCTGTGCAACTTCATCTTCTGCCCTATCTTCATCTGACCATTCTCCTTTTGGCTTAGGTTTTTGATGTTTAGGGATTTCATGAGATTCAGCAGTAGCTGGTACTCGTGGTACTATTGTCATGGGAACTTGAGGAGGGTTGTAAAGATATTGTACGAGAGATTTTTCAGTACCCTCAAAGAAATGGATCATTCTTATCTTCCATTGAGGATACTCATCTCGAAGGAGAGTAGGAGGCTTGGTTAGTGAACCAGCAGTGAAAAGTTATTTGTATTTGTCATTGTAAGAGTTTCGAAGGTTCTGAAAAGATAATATGAGGAAAGAGTTTGAGTCTGCTGATCTGGAAGGTTTTCTGGGTTTTAACAGTTCCCAGAGTGCACTTTAATGGAGTTTTAATATGGAAAAAATAGTTTCTTTGAAGAATACCACTTTTCGAATAAATCGAAAGATGATAGGAAAACATAAACTTTTCAATGAAATGAAGAACAGGTTAAAACAGAATGATGTCTACCACAAATCTTGTAACAAAGAGGATCACTTGATATTAAAAATCAAGGAAGGCTCTGATACCAATTGTTGGTTTCCCATTTTGCTTATACAAGATTATCAGATCAATTAGTTCGAGTTTATGTTTGATGTGGAAGCGTATTTGAAGAACTAACAGATAAGTTTGTGTAGAAACAATACAGAATATAAAGAAACAGTGATCAAAATATGATATCTCAAAGATTACTGAGTTTCAATATATAATAATGTGAAATCCCAGATCTCTAGCAATAAGATATGAATGTAGTGAGAGAGAATCTAGAGAGCAAATATGTCATCCATGTATTGAGCTCAAAGGATTACAAAAGGTTTCTAAAGATTACCAAAAGCTTTCTAAAGTGTTTTGAAGTGTTACTAACAAATGGTCTAGACAAGCCTATTTATACCCATAACATACAAGGTATAAAGGCATTCACAATACTGTATAGACTCATACAGTACATTGACTTTACAGTAAATCTTGAATACAATAATGCTCTAACAATCTCCCCCTTTGGATTCAAGATTTAAAAAATTTGACAGCAGTCTTCAGCTCTTTGTAAAGTCAATCTTCTTCAACAGACACTTTATCAAACTATCTTAAAGTAGCTTTATCTCCACTAGTTCACGGCGAACTATATGCTTTGACACTCTTTAAGAACTCAGCTTTGAAGAATCTTCAGACAAACATGAAAAGTCATTGTCTTTTTCTTTGAAAAATCAACCTTCTTCAATACAATCTTCAACAGATTGTCTTCAAGTCTTGAACATGGATTTCATATCTTTATATAGAACCATCAATTCGGAACAAGATAAATCAGAAACGATTAGAGTTTGGATCAGAAAGATGTGAAACCATCCACATTGTTGAACTTTTAGGTGTAAGCGCATTCCGAGAATCACTCAGAACTAAGATAACCAAATTCGGCAACATTTGGACTTCACATGATCCTTCTCACCAATCTTCAGTCTTTGTTCACGAATCTTTGACTTGAAATATCTTTGATTTGAAAATTCTTTGACATGAAATTGAAATTAAACTTTTCTCCCCCTTTTTCGATGATGGTGAGCATCATAATCATCGAAAACCATTTTCAATTTCAGTCGTGTCTTTGAGTATTGCTAACAATCTCCTCCTTACAGAATAACCTTGCTCCCCCTCAAAATAAGAATTTTGGAGCAATTTGTTTTCTCCCCCTGAAAGTATGCATATGTTTCAATAACGCACAATATACAAATTTTAAAAAAATTTACACAAGGAAAATAAAATTCATTGAACTTCATTTTATAACTACTAACATTTGATCATTTGAATGCTTTACAAAAGAAATTCAACTTAATGAAATTTAACAGATTTTTCAATCAAATGAAATCAAATGCATGTGTTTGGATTCAAGAACAAGTCATCATTGTATATCAAGTTAAAAAATGTTCAGTTTCAACCCCTTTATTAAATCTATTTGGTGTGCTAGCATGGGAAATATGATTAGCTTCAAGCATATGCAATTCTAAAACATATAAGAATATTTTGCTCTACTCACACTATTTGTCCAAAATCAGAATTTTCACAAATTTACGGGTTTATCGCGACTTTGTATTTTCCCAAGTTTCAAGAGATGTGTGCTCATTGGCATCTTTTCTTTTGTGCTCATTGGCATCTTTTGATTTGTGCACATTGGCATCTTTTGATTTTGTGCTCATTGGCATCTTTTGATCAAAAAGTTTAGTAAGAATAAGATACACCGTTAAACATGACTTTCTATCTGGTTCTATAGCAGGATTTGGGTCAGCAGATCCCAGACCAGTTGGCCTTAGGTGCTAGGTGTCAAGCACCCCTTAGAACTTAATTTCCCAAACCAGAAAGGCCACATCGATATATCTTAAACCCATTTGTACCAGTAAAACATGGCTTTCTATCTGGTTCTATTGCAGGATTTGGGTCAGCCGATCCCAGACCAGTTGATCTTAGGGACTAGGTGTCGAGCACCCCTTAGAACTTATTCTCCCAAACCAGAAAGGCCACAGGCACAAACTTTCAAACTAAATGATATTCTATATAAGTTCGAATTTCCATCACAAAATATGAATGATATCTCAATCACTTGGTTCTTAATCATAGTGCTTCCCCCATATTTTCGTTTCCATTCATCATTCTGATAAATAGGCTTTTTGAGCATTATATTCTATATAAGTCCAGATTCACATAACTTTGAGCATTCAGCATAATTTCATTCATGTTTTGCTAACCTTTCGATTATTTCAGAGGTGAAAGATGAAACAAATATAACTCAGATAAAACAAAAACACTTGTAAAATCATCTTTTAGCACACATTTAATTCATTGAATGAAAATTGAAAATTTTATCTCATTGAATTAAATTTGTAAAGATTCAAGTTTTCAAAGAGGTAGAAACAAAATATAATCCAATGTTACCTTTTACCACGTTCCTTGAAGTAAAAAGATATAGCAGTTAAGGATATCACCTGAGAAGTATGAGTTCTAAACTGATTTGTTTAGAAATCTTAGTCTTTGAAGTACGGGTTCTAAACTGATTTGTTTAGAAGCCATTGTCGTTGAAGCACGGGTTTTGAACTGATATGTTCAAAAGCCATAGTCTTTGAAGCACGGGTTTTGAACTGATATGTTCAAAAGCCATTGATATTTGTCTCCCCCTTAATGGTACAAATATTTTTCAAAAAATACGCCGCTTCTCTTCTGTTTTCAGTCATGTGTGTGGTATGTATCTACAATTCAGTACAACACATGAAGAACCTGCAAAACAGATTAAGCAGATTTTGGTACCCAATGGCATTTGGGTCCTAGTGGGTTAGGTGTAGATCTCTTTGAAGGAATACTATAAGTACCGTACCAAAAAGAAGTATAATCTTTATGCACAAAATCATTTGAACCACAGTAAGAACAACAGATTTTCTTATGGGCCAACCTAATCAGATGATTTACATGATGAATAGGATTAGGTTTAGCATAAGATTTACCTTTTGGCGTATTGTTCTTCTTTGCATTTGATGTGGATACAGATGATTTTGGCACTTCTTTCTTTGGAACTGTTGTGCCTTTTACTCTCCATTCCATCTTCACCCTCTTGAAGACTGGAACTTCTTCAGATTTGGAAGTATTAATTTTAGGCACCTTAAGAATATCATCCGATTTATCAAACAGAGGATTATAGAAAAGATTAGAAGAACGAATCTGACCTTTTGAGAAATCTGTTGATCTTTTAATTTGTTTAGAAGGAATGTTTTTAAAACTTGAACTTGAAGCAGTTTTAAAAGAACATTCAGAATCATTTGAATCAACAAATGGAGTCTGAAAGATAGAATTATGACTAGCCTGCTTTGAGACATCAAATTTAAAAATGACGTCTTCAAGTTCTTTGACTTTGTTTATTAAAACATTTTTCTCTTTAGAAATTAGATCAAATTTCTTTTGGAGATCAGATTTGATCAACTGATCATTCATAATATCAGCTGATAAACCAGATAATCTTTTGGTAAGATTAAGAATCACATCTTCAAAATATACACGTTCCGATTCAAAATCTTTTTCCAAAAACCTTCTTTTATCAGTAATCTCTTTGAAAATTTCCATATTTTTCTTTTTAAGGGTTTTACTTTCCTTTTCAAAGAGATTTTTCTTTTCCGTGAAATCTTTTCTTTCCTTTTCCAAAAGATTTTCTAATTCAGAGATTTTCACGGAAAGTTCAGAACTTTTAATTTCAAAAGATTTGCGTTCAGTTTCAAATTTAGCTCTTTCTTTTTCGAGCTTGTCTTTTTCTAAAAATAAAACTTTCTCAAAGTCAGAAACTTGTTTTGAAAGTTTTATACAATTAAGTTCAATTATTTCCTTTTCTTTAAGAATCTTCTCTCTCCTGTCTTCAATGCTCTTCAGATCAGCATTTTCCTTTTTAAGAGTTGTTACTTTCTCTTGAAGTTTCTCGATTTGATCGTGCAGACTTGAGTTGTCTTTGTCTTTCTTTGTTTCAAGACCTGTAATATAAACTTCAAGATCAGTTATTCTTTTAGTAAGTTTAGCATTTGAAGAAGAAATGTCTAAAATTTGTCTTTTCAGATTAACATTTTCTTCTTCCAATGCTTTATTTAAAATAGGAGTTGAAGAATTTGAAGCATTATCTTTAACAGGAGTTTCTGATATAGGAGATGTTTCTGATAAAATAACTTGTTGCAAAATTCCATTATTTGCCTTAGCTTTTTCAAGTGGCTTTGGAGGTGTTTTTGTTATTATGACTTGTTGCAACACTTCATTATTTGGTTTAACAGATACATGTGAATTAACAGATGTTTCTGTTATAATGACTTGTTGCAACTTTACATTTGGTTTAACAAAAACTTTTGCAATTGGAGGAATCTCCTTTTTCAGAGTTTGCTTCAAATCTTCACCACTGCTTTTAACAATAACTTGTTGTAAAACCATTTTGAATATTGCAAGAAATTGATCGTTCAGAAGATCAAGCAGACAGTGTATGAAAATACACAAAAAAAATATATAAAAATTTTTCTTGAAAAGTTCTTACAGTGTATGAAATACACTATAGAAAAAATTTCGGGATAAAAAATTTTCTCAAAAAACTTTTTTTTTATGATTCACAAGAATTCGGATGAGTAAGGGTTCGAATTCAAAGAATTCGGATGAGTAAGGGTTCGAATTCAACGAATTCGGATGAAGAAGGATTCGAATTCAAAAAACTCTTTTTTTTTTTTTTTTTTTTTAAATTCACAAGAATTCGGATGTATAAGGATTCGAATGCACTCAATTCGAATCAAGAAGGATTCGAATTCACTCAATTCGAATGAAGAAGAATTCGAATTCACTCAATTCGAATCAAGAAGGATTCGAATTCACAAGATTCGAATCAAGAAGGATTCGAATTCACTCAATTCGAATCAAGAAGGATTCGAATTCACTCAATTCGGACTTAACTTGGTTCGAATTCAATGAATTCGGATGCTTAAGGGTTCGAATTCTATGAATTCGGATGCTTAAGGGTTCGAATTCTATGAATTCGGATGCTTAAGGGTTCGAATTCTATGAATTCGGATTCTTAAGGGTTCGAATTCAACACTTGTAAAAAATCAAGAACACTCCGAATTGACTAAAATCAAGTAGAAAATCCCTTGAATGGTCCGAATTCCGTATGAATGATCCGAATTCACCAAGAATGATCCGAATTCTGCACTTTGAACACGAAAATCACTAAATCAACCATAACTTTTTCAATTCTTGATCAATTGTTATGAAATTTGCACAGATTTGTTCGAAATTTGATTCCACACACTTTCTTAGATAATCACAAATCCTAATTCGATCAATTTAACCAGATTAAGATCCAAACAGTGATTTTGAACTTTTTGAAAAAACTTCAAAAATTGATCAGATCTGTCGATTCTGTGCAGTTTTTGATGTTGATTCAAGAATTAAAGATGATCAGTGATCAATTCCGAGTTCAGTGATGCAAGAAATCGAATCAAAAGATCAAAATTTAAGAAAAATTTATGTCTTAATGATAAGACTTCAGATGAACAGTAAAGAATGAGTGGTCCGAATTCTTGAGCACTTAGTGTAAAATTTCTTCAATTTGCTCTTCGATTTGCTTGAATCTTCTGTTTAGCTCTGATACCAATTGTGAAATCCCAGATCTCTAGCAATAAGATATGAATGTAGTGAGAGAGAATCTAGAGAGCAAATATGTCATCCATGTATTGAGCTCAAAGGATTACAAAAGGTTTCTAAAGATTACCAAAAGCTTTCTAAAGTGTTTTGAAGTGTTACTAACAAATGGTCTAGACAAGCCTATTTATACCCATAACATACAAGGTATAAAGGCATTCACAATACTGTATAGACTCATACAGTACATTGACTTTACAGTAAATCTTGAATACAATAATGCTCTAACAAATAAGAACATCAAGAAGAGATTAAGAACAGTTTGGTGAAAGTGTAATGCTTAACAGATTTGACGATATAAAGTGTAAGCATGAAACTTAGATTCTTAGAATAGTTCTTAAGATTGTTAAGGAAGATCTCAACAAGAGACATCCTTTTATACTACTCTAGGGGACCATAAAGCATGAGCTGCTGTTAGAACGGATGGCATGAACAGTTGTACGTGCTGTATTGCATTTAATGGCGCAGGCGTCTATGTTGTACTAAGCCCTATTGAGTCCACTCAGAGTTTGACACGTGTTGAAGTTGGACAGGGCATGCTATCATGCAAGTTGATGAACAGGTCACGAACAGTAGCAAGATATTATAAATATCTTCCAAGTCTTTAGTGAGGACCGCAGAGGCTCTGTAAAGTGTTACAGAGGTTCTGCGGTATGGTCCTTTGTAGATCAGTCTTCACCGGATTCTGAGTCTTTGGTCTTCTTTGCGCGTATGACAGAGCTTCTGTAGGTTCTTGACCTTGATCTCTCGGTAAGTTCGGCAGAGCCTCTAGAAGAGGCTTTCTTCACTTAGCCTATTTTTCACTACATGTAACTACTTTCTATGATTAGGAACATTGAGGCTAATAATCTGGCATCTCAAAAACAAATCGAGATTTAAGTCTTCTATTTCAAGAAATGTTCAACGACGATGTCGATCCCTCTGTTAGAACCAACATAACCTTTGCAGAATCACCTTTTGTAAACAACGTAAGTATCTCTCTGTCTGATCCATTTAATACCTCATCCTCTTCTGCAACTACTGCAGGTACTAAAAATCGAACGGAAGATACAACAAAAGATACAACAAAAGATTCTACAACAGAGGTAATCCAAATACTAACAAATCCAATAGAGGAAGCAACACCAGAAGAAACACCAGAGGGAAATGAAGATGAAACCACAATGCCTACAGAGAAGGAAATTCCAACTTTGATACCCATTCCTACAGAAGCTGAACTAAACACATGGGCAGAACCATCAACCACTTCAACCACAGAAGTTCAACTTGATGGCTCAAATGATCATCTTCCACGAACAACTCAATGGACAAAAAGCCATCCTCCAAGCCAAATCATCGGTAATCCCACTGATAAGGTAAAAACAAGATCAGCTTCTGCAAATTTTTGTTTCTTTGCCAACTTTATTAGTGTGATCGAACCGAAAAAGATCTCTGAGGCCCTGGAAGACCCAAACTGGGTGGATGCTATGCAAGAAGAGCTTCTGCAGTTTGAGAGAAACAAGGTCTGGACTCTAGTACCTCTGCCACGAGGAAAACAGGCCATAGGGACTAAGTGGTTCTTCAGAAACAAAAAGGATGAGGATGGAGTGATCATTCGAAACAAAGCAAGACTGGTGGACAAGGGATATCGCCAAGAAGAGGGCATAGATTACGATGAAACTTTTGACCATGTTGCACGGCTCGAAGCAATAAGAATTTTCTTAGCCTTCGTAGCCCACAGAGGTTTTAAAGTATATCAAATGAATGTAAAATCTGCTTTTCTCAATGGTGAAATTCAAGAAGAAATATACGTCCAACAACCATCAGGGTTTGAAAGCTCAAAGTACCCAAGGTATGTGTATTACCTCGACAAAGCTCTATATGGACTGAAACGGGCTCCAAGAGCATGGTACGAAAGACGTTCTACCTTTCTTCTCAATAACGACTACAAAAGAGGTACCACTGATACAACCCTGTTCTTTAAAGGAGAAGGAAATGAGCTTATTCTTGTACAAATATATGTAGATGAGATTATTTTTGGGTCTACTAATGCACAAAAATGTAAAGATTTTGAAAAGCTCATGCAGAGTGAGTTTGAAATGAGTATGATGGGAGAATTAACCTTTTTCCTCGGACTTCAAGGCAAACAAACATCAGAAGGAATTTTCATAAACCAATCAAAATCTGTCTCTGACATACTTGAAAAATATAGCCTCTCTGATGCCTCTGTCATGAAAACCCCAATGGCCACTGGAAATAAACTATTTTCATATCCAAATGGCATCTCTGTCGAGTGCACGCTTTACATAGGAATGATTGGGTCTTTATTATACTTAACAGCTAGTAGACCTGACATAATGCATGCCACATGCCTCTGTGCAAGATATCAAGCTAATCCTAAGAAGTTACATTATATTGCTGTAAAGAGAATCTTCAGATATCTCAGAGGGACCAAAAATCTTGGCCACTGGTATCCACAGAACTCTGGTTTTGGACTAAAGGCATACACAGATTCAGATTATGGAGGATGTAAACTCGACACAAATAGTACCTCTGGGAGTTGTCAATTCCTAGGTTTGAAATTAGTAAGCTGGACTTCAAAGAAACAGAATTGTGTCTCAACATCTACGGCAGAAGCTGAATACGTTGCTGCTGCTAGTTGTTGTTCTCAAGTTCTGTGGATGAAAACACAGCTGAAAGACTTTGGTCACATCATCTGCAAAATTCCCATGATCTGTGATTCCAAAAGTACAATTGCCATCTCTGCAAATCCAGTACATCATTCAAAGACAAAGCACATAGATATCAGGTATCACATTCTGAAGTATCATGTTGAAAACCAAACCATCGAGATGCATTTTGTACCAACAGAATTTCAGCTTGCTGATTTATTCACCAAGGCACTTGATGAGAAAAGATTCCTTTACTTGGTGGGTAAATTAGGAATGATAAATATGAGTTAAACTCTGTAAGTATCTTATCTTCATTTTAAAAATATGTATAAATTTTTTTATTTTTATTTTAGTAAATAATTTGCTTTTGTATGTAAATTCTGAAAGCAACAGAGCTTCTGTAGGACTCCTCAGAACCTCTGACAATCCTTATAGAACCTCTGATACACTTGACCTATGTTATATACATTACTTCTGATTATTTGAACCAAGCATAGGTCAAAGGGGAGCAGAAGGAGACCTTGCTTAATCTACAGAGATTTATAAGTCAAGGGGGAGCAAATGAAGAGATGACATCAAAAGAAGAAAAGAACTTTGTCGGACAAAGAAGAACAAAAAGGTTGGTATCTCGTACAAATTCTTTTTGAAGACAATTTTCTAGGACACAAATTTCTAAATATGTTCTAGAAACATTATTAAAAGCATTCCAAATGAAATTTGATCAAAAAGAATATTGAGTTTTCCATTATTAGAAATTTAAGGTCACAGAGCCTCTGCTGTGTTCAACAGAGGTTCTGCAGGCAAAAGCTCTGATCATAAATCAATAATCTTGGAAACTCTGTCAATCTCCTTAGGTATCAATTTCAAAAAGAATCATCGCGTACAAATACACTGCAACAGAAGTCATTAGTTACAGAGTTCTCTCCACAAGATAGAACTTATGTAGACCAACACTTGTTTTAAAAGACTTTTTGCTGCACAAAACCTTTTTCAAAAACAAATTTCTAGGACACCAGCTTTCAAACAGGTCCTAAAAACACTGTTAAAAACAATCAAAAACTTGGATTATCAAAAATGTTTATAAATTGTTAGATATGAGAAATTTCTTGTCTCAGAGCCTATACTGGCTCTGACAGAGGTCCAAAAACCTCTGTAAATGAGTTTCTATGCTAATAATTTATCGATCCTCTCCATGGACTTTTCAACCATTTTTTTTTTGTGAAGGTACAACCTACAGAGGCAGGAAAAACAAAGTTTTCAAATCTCAGAGCCTCTGTCGGTTTTTACTTTGGACATTTCTGTAACAGTAACGGTAACGGTAACTTTTTTGCGAGTAAGAATCATGTGGAGGTAAAGAGGCCCACGCGCCTAGCATTTAATAAGGCCTCCCACGACGTCTCGTCATAACTGACACAGATGACGTGTCATCTTTGCATTGGACCTACATAGAGTACGTGCCTCTGGAAAGTTGAATCTGCCGTAACCACTCAAGTGCGGACCCCAAATATTATTTACCTCAAAATATTAACCCTTTCAGATTCTACGGTTACATACTCAGTATAAAACCCAAGTTACCTTTCCTCACAAAAACTTACTTACTTTCTTCTCCGACGAACCTGCAACTATTCTCAAATCTTCATTCTTCTTTGCAAAAATGGCTTCCAGTTCCCACGCTGCTCAGAACTCTTCGGCGAACTCTCCTCAAGAATCCCCAGTACATTCATAGCACTCCCACAACCCTAACATCACCGTAAATGCAGAAACAGAAATCTCCGGCGACTCTGCAAATTTTGCACCAACCACCAACCTTCAACATTTTATGAACAAAGTACATTTTGAGGATGTTCTTCCATTAAAATCCAACAACTACTACCTGGTGCCCTCACCAACAGCCTTCGGCGAAGCCCATGCCCTTCTCCTAAACATCATGGAAAACCATATCCTATACCCCCTCCTTTTCAAAACCCCAACCAAAATGCCTGCTCGATATCTGAATAAATTTTGGCAAAGTTTCCGATTTGATTCAGATGATTCTCTGATAAAGGTCTATATTTCGAAGCCAGACAAATCTGAATACCTCGAACTCATGTTCAACAGAACTATGTTCTCGTTTGAGTTCAACCTGCCAACTTGAGGTCTACATGGAATAAAGAAATATGCTGAGGTACCGACGGACGAGGAGCTCTGTCGATTTGTAGAGATGTTAGGGTATAACACAACCCTAAGGAAACGCAATGATTTCCGCAGAGGCAGACTACCACCTCTGTGGAATACCCTCTTCTCCATCCTGAATCGTTGTCTAACAGGAAAAACTGGCAGCCCTGACCCGAGCTCACACCAGATCCTGACCATCATGTATGGGATCTATTACGATCTTCCACTTGATTTTTCCACCATCATGATGAAGGAGATAGTAAATACGATCGACAGAAAGCTTGCAACCCAAAAGGCCAAAAAGAACACACCAGGGTATCTGCCACCTCTTCATTATCAGAGAATTCTAGGAGTCATATTCGAGCCTCTACTTCTAATGGAGAAATGGCCAATGGAAGGGCCAACTGTAAAACTTTATCCCATGAACAAAAATACTCCTACAGAGCATGAAGACAACTATCCCCACTGCAGACCTCTGTCGAAGAACCTTCTGTCATATACAAGCGATGAAAAGAAGAAGTTAGACTATATACGCGCCCATAGGACTCCAGAACCAAGTCCTGTGACACCCCCGCGTCTAGGAAACCCCTTTGATTTAGATATAGTAGAGAGGATGACAGAAGAAGAATGGGCCAGAGCTTTAGAAAAACATCATTCAGTACAAGACCGGTTCAAAGCCCAAAGAGAAAGCATATACCCCTCTTCACCCAAGAGAAAAACCTCTGCAACAACACCCCATAAGAAGAGCAAGAAAAGGAAACCAACAGAGGAAACTACAACCTCTGCAGCTCAACCCTCTTCTCCACCACATGCTACAGAGACAAGATCCTCTGCATCTCCCTCCCCTCCAAAACAAAAAAAACGAAAAACCAAATCAACAGAAGAGGGAGCCCCTAAGCCAAAGAAGAGGAAGTCAAAGAAGAAGAAACCCACATCACCTCTGCAAGTCATTACAGAGGAAGACGAACAGGAAGAGGAAGATCAGATTATACCTCTGCAACCTCCCTCCCCAATAACCTATACGAATCAACAGGGAGATTTTAATGCTTTCCTCAAACATCCCGACATAGCCCACACCTTAGATCCATCAGGATGGATCGCAGAACCATTGGACCAGAACATTCAAAGTCAGACTACAGAGGTTCTACGCACAACAAAAGAAATTTCCCCACCTCATTCCAGTTTTGACACTCAACGTCGAACCCCTCAATATTCAATAGAAGTCATATCTGAGGCTCAAGGTACACTACCTATGCACCCTCACGTTCGACAACTCATAGGATCTCATTTTATATATGATTCCTTAATATCAGAAGCAGAAACGACAATAGTGGAAACTGCAGAAGAAGAGGTAGGCATAGAGATTACAATAGAGGAAGAGGTTAGGGTAGAAACCACAGAGGGTTCTACAGAAAAAGATGCCGAAGAAGTAGAAGGCACACATCCCCAACCCCCTCCCAGTGTAACCTACATATCTGATACCGCCGGTCTAGCGGCAGAGGGTATCATTGAAAAAGAGCAGCACAGCTCGATCCTAACCCCACCCATCCAGCCAGAGGTTACTCTTTCAACCTCTGTGCCCATTATAATAGGGGAAACCATTCCCGGGGAATCCTCTCGAAAGGACTCACCCATTGTTCGTGATTCATCGCCTAGAATCACATCTGATATCCCTGCCGAGGAATTCGTTTCCTCTATCACGCACACAACACTAGGGCCAAACCTCCTTTCAGAGAGGAGTAGAGAGGACAGTGACAAAGAGACTCTAGACAAGTCTCTAAGTCAACAGAAGGATATTCTAATACCCACCTCTGGAGTGGATTTGGACACTGACCTTCACAGAACTTCTGTAGAGGTTGAAACACAAGTTTCTCCTCGAGGATCAGAAGGAAATCCTTCCACCCTCAACGTAAAAACAGGGGTGAACGAAGGTGTCCTAGGAACAGGGACTCACTCTGGGGACGAATGTGTTCCCCCAGAGGTTACAACGAGTTCACACGTATCAAGGGATGAGTTCAAAACCCTTGTCACCTCTGTGAACCAAACAATGAAGGAGTTGGAAAGCTCTTTCAAATCTTCTGCAGAAACTACTTCAAGATCCATTACAAGCCTAAATACCAAAATGGACACCTTGTCCACAGAGGTACAACAAGTTGTGTCTACTACAGAAACTTCTATCACAACCTCTGCCACACTACATGCTGAAGAATTTGAAAGATGTGCAACCTCTGCATTCAATGAGTCTGTCAAAAACTTCCAGCAAAAACTCAAAGATCAATCCTCTACTTCTAAGGGCCTTACACCTGAAGACCTAAAGAAGGCCTTAGAAGAATTTCAAGAGCAAACACTGCAAAACACTCAAGCCATGAAGCCTTCTGATTACATGACCAAAGTTCAGCTCACAGAACTTGGGCAAGGAATCCTTGATCAAATGACAGAGTTCATCAGAGCCTTCACAGTTGCCAACGCAAACTACGTCAGAGAGTTTCAAGCAAGTGTCGGCAAAATGCGTTTCAAAACAGAAGCAGAGGTTGAAAAACTACTAGGCCTCTGTGATGACTTGTGCCCGAAGATGATGGCTACAGGGGCTGTTCCACCAAAGAAATCAGAAACATCATGCAGGGCAGAGGGTACATCAGATATAAATCAGGATGACTCTGATGATGACCATTATGGTCCATCGGATCATCCTGAGGGGGAGAAACAATGGGAGAAACAAAGGAAAACAACTGCAACCAGTCCTCCAATATCAGCAGTACCAATTTCCTCTGCACCCCCAACCCAAACCCAAACTCAGGAAACTCATCAGAGACCCACAGACGAAACACCAGCCTCTGTGGAAACCACCTATGTCTTTGAAAAAGATGTCCCTCAAGTTCAAATCCTGACATCTTCATCCTCAGAAGAACCTCCCACTACTACACCAAAACCAACAATCCCTCCACAAACCACAACCGAGCTTACAGAAGAAAAAACCCACAGAACGCACTTATGGCCCAGCCAGAACCGGAAGGGCCTACCCAAACTGCTATCCCACTTAGAGAGAGGAGTGAGGGTATAGAAATTAGGGAGAGAGTTCAAGATACTGGGGTAGTTGAACAGGGTGAGATGAGCGGTAAAAATGTTGTGAAGGGAACTGGCGTTGGGGGTGCTCTTGGTCAGTCGTCTCGTATTCTAGATGATGATAAGACCAGTCTTGGTTCTGCTGATTCTGAGCAAGCAACTGAGGATCTATATGCAGATATTGATGATCCAGCAAACGTTTATTCTGCAAGTTCTAGTTCAGACGAAGCTGATGATGAGGCAGAAGCGGATGATGGTAATGATAATGATGATGATGAGGACAATGATGATGATGATCAACCTGGTGGTCATGATTTTGAGATTGTCGTGAATACCGAGCCAAAATCTAGTGCTTGAGGGGAAATAAGGAGTAATGAGGGAGCTTTAGTTGAAATAGAAATAAATGTGAGGTCAAGTGAGATGGAAAGAAAAAAATATGGTGAGAGTGTGACAGGATTTACAAAAGTTTTAACTGATGATCCTTCCCAAACCGTGTCAACCCGGGTAGCCACATCTGCTGTCAGTGCGCATCCGTCGCCACGAGACATTGAAACAGACATAGTGGACCCAGCTATGCGTTGCACAACCCCACTCAGTCACTCATCAACTTCTTTACAAGTTGATGTTTCATTTTCTCACAGGGAAATAGCACAAAGTCTATCGACGACACACTCGGTGTCTGCTGGTATTGAAACCGGATGGCAACTGCCCCGGCCACCGCCTTCATTTGTACGCACATCGAGTCTAGAGTCTTTCGGATTTACTTCTTTTCCTAGCACATAAAGGCCGCTAGTCACATCATCAATGGTGACACAAACTGTGATCCCAAATCTAATCAAGTAACAATGTGTAATTTATGGAATCTTCATTAGAATAGAAAAAGAATACAAGATGAGATTCAAGATCCACTTTCTCTCTCTAAGATGTCATCCCTCTCTTACAATTATGAAATAAACATATGAGACTCCTATCTAATTCTATTAGAACATCCTATTTATACACATTGACTTTCCACTCTAATTGCCTTGACTTTGACCTATACAAGCACTTTGACTTCTTACAAGTAATACAATTAAACACTAAATCTTGAATACATTTTATGCACTAACAATCTCCCCCTATGGATTCAAGATTTAAAAAAATTGATGACGATAGTCTTTAGCTCTTTGTATCTTTAGATCTTCAACACTTTAGCTTTTTGAACAATCTCCCTCTTCGCTTTGAAGGAAGATAAATCTTTGAAAAATAACTCTGAAGAATCTTCATGTAGGCGTTGTCTTCAGAAATCCAATCTGACTGCTTTAGTCTTTAACTGGATCTTCAAAGTCAAATAGTCATCAAAGTCTTTGAAACATAAACTTCATATCTTTGTGGTATTGGTCAATGTCTTCAAATAAAATCTTCATCTCTTCGAAACTTCGAATCATTGTAGCACGGATATTTGCATCTTTGAGCTTTGAAATATATCTTCGGTCTTTGAACATGAAATGGCTTTTTGAGCTTTAACGGGGTTTTGAGCTTTGAGAAGCTTTGAATATCTTGAACTTTGTATCTTCACTTCTTCAACAATGAACATCTTAGAACTTTGAACTTTCTTGAATCGTCTTGAAACATCTAGAATTGTTACCTCGAACTTCTTGACTTCTCTTTATCTTGAAATTGAAACTTTCATAGTTTCTCCCCCTTTTTGATGATTGTGAGCATCATGATCATCAAAACTTCAATATCAATTTCAGCAGTCTTTGAATACACCAATAACAATCTCCTCCTTTCGATCTGATAAACCGTCAATTCCAAAAATATTTATCCGAATCTTTTCAAATTCAGACAAAATAAAAGTGGTAACCCTGAAACAACGGATGAATCAGTTGAAATGCCTGTAAGTTGCACGGAGCCACTTAGTACAACGAATGTACTTTGGAAAGGAGCTTTTTGATGTTCACTCCTCCAGGGCTTCCATTCAATCCTCGAAAAACCCTAAAGGAATTTCTATGAACGTTAAGACAAGAAAACATATTCCTTGTGTGTACGTGCTAGTGTAGAAATGATTGAAGCAACTTATGCTTGAAAATTAGGCTCAAATTGTGTAAACTGTTGAGACAGCAACAAGTTTTCCACTGACTCAATGTGCATGAAGGAAGAGCGAAGGTGGGGCAAACTTCCTTCTTTTTCAATATCTAGACCTTCCGAGTGAAGATCAGATAGATAATATGCCGCTTCCCCAAGAAAAATGAAACATTTCTTTGTTAAGAAAGAAACGATTGGCTAGTGGGGTTAAAGCAAGAGTTGGCATGGGCTAGTTGCCTGTTTCAATGATGGTCACTAAAGAATGTGAACCAATCAGTAATGTGGTTGCCTGGCTCAGAAAGTGGATGGTGCAAAGTTCTCTTATTCTGTTAACTCTATTCTCACACCCTCTTTCTGTTTTTAATCCGCTCACTTCTAACCAAACTCTCGTTTTCATTTTGCCTCAGCACAATGAGATACTCAACCATAAGAGTGATCTCCCCCACTCATTGATTTCGGCCCCTCACCCCTCAATCACTCAAGGATAACTTCTTGGGTAGGAAACACTGGTTAACGTGGATCCATAGAAGTTCTTTAATATCTCACACTTATTCCCATGAAATTTTGTCCTAAAATGATGTGTTGTTCAACAGTTTATTTTGAACAATTAAGAATATCGGCATTTGATAACATTGCCATCAGAATGTATGCTCCTAAAAAATATCATGAATATTTGAGCATTTGATCTATGAAGATTTCTCAAAACAATAATATTGAAAGAATGAAATGAATTCGAAAGACTTGTTTGAGAATCTGACAATGTATCAATCAGATCAAATAACATGAATGATAATCATGTAAGGTTTATGGTATCAAAGAATTGAATTTTGTTTATATGAACAAATATAAACAATCTTTGAATGAAACGCTTAAGTTCTTACGCTGAAATGAATATGATGCTCAACAAAAATTGAAATCAAACGGGAGTATTGCCATCGAAAAACTGGTTAATTGTAAGACATGGAAATAACAAAGTCAATAAGAAGTTGAACCGGTGTATAAGAGTACTTGAAAGTATACAGAAAAGATAATACGCAAGTATTAATCTTTAGAAACACACGGTCAGAATTGTTGTAACGATAATCCGAGATATATATATATATATATGAAAAACATTTAAAATCGCACTTCTAGAATTCATAAAATCTGTTTGAGAACCGAGAAGTGGTTTGAACATTTAGCAAAATGTTTTTCATGCTTGAAAGTCGTTCATCTTTCAAACAATCTCAGATTGAGTTCGGAAGATACGTACAGTTAAACGTTTAAGCTCCCCCTCAAATCATGATAAACTGATTTACAATCAGATAAGCTCCCCCTCAAAATCTGCAAAAGATCTTAATCGAACAAGATGAGTAGATGTAACATTCAAAGTATAAAACAATGAATTACGAGTTCTAAACTGATGTGTTTAGAAGTCAAACACTTTGAAGAACGGGTCCTAAACTGAGATGTTTAGAAGCCATTAGTTTCTTTGAAGTACGGGTCCTAAACTGATATGTTTAGAAGCCATTGTTTCTTTGATGTCCGGGTTCTAAACTGATGTGTTTAGAAACCACGGTTTCTTTTGAAATCCGGGTTCTAAACTGAATTATTTAGAAACCATTATCCTTTTGTGCTCGGGTTCTAAACTGAATTATTTAGAAACCATAATTTCTTTGCTCCCCCTTAAAGACACATATACTTCTTCAAAAAAGTGCCCCGCTTCTCTTCTGTTTTCAGTCATGTGTGTGATATATATGTAACATTCAGCACAACACATGATGAACCTACAAAACAGATTAAGCAGATTTTGGTACCCAATGGGACTTGGGTCCTAGTGTGTTAGGTGTAGATCTCTTTGAAGGAATACTGTAAGTACCGTACCAAAAAGAATTATAATCTTTATGCACTTAATCATTTGATCCACAGTAAGAACAACAAATTTTCTTATGTGCCAACCTAATCAGATGATTTGCAGAATAAATAGGATTAAGTTTAGCAGAAGAAAATTTACTGTTGGAACCCAGATACGCTTAATCAAGATTAACAGTCTATTAGTTGAGTTTAGAGTTTGATGCGGAAGCGTATTAAACTAACAGATATGTTTGATAGATATTAGAACACACATATATAAAGAAAACAGTAAAGAATGAAAAGGATTTCTTGAACAGTTACTGTTATTCAATATATAATAACAACACGAAGAACAGATTAAGAACTGTTGGTGTGTGAGAATATAATACTCAGATATTTGACAATAAAGTTTGAGAGTATTAGTGATTCCTTGTCTATTCGTCGTTAGGAAGATCTCAACATGAGACTTCCTTTTATACTACTCTTAGAAGACTATGAAGTTGGTCACTGTTCCTTTTACGGCATGAATAGTAAACTGGATGGTGTGAACAGTGGACTGGATGGTGTGAGCAGTTGTTTGAGCCATGCGCATTTAATGGAGCAGATGTACTATTGGTAAATGCATTAAATGGCGCAGACGTCTATTTTGTACCATGCCCTATTGAGTCCACTCAGAGCTTGACACGTGTTTTGACAGTACTTTTCCATGCAAGTTGATGAACGTATCCAGTAATATCTTCCAAGTCTTCATAGCAGACCACAGAGGCTCTGTAAGGCATTACAGAGGTTCTATGGTCTGACCTTCTGTGGAGGAGTCCACTTGTTTCCGAGTTGATCTTCTTATTGCGCACTACAGAGGTTCTGTGATTACCTCTGTAGCTTCTGTGGCTTTCTGGACTTGATCTTCTGGAAGAAGTGGCAGAGCCTCTGTGAGAGGCTTTTCTATACTTAGCCTATTTTTCACTACTTCTAAGTATTTCTATGATTAGGAAGATTGAAGCTAACAATCTCCCCCTAAGTAGTGAAAAATAAAAATTTGACTTTGTGTTTAGTTAGGCTAAGTTAGATAAGACAAAGGTTAAACAATACCTCGAAATTTCTTTCATTTAGAAATATGCCAGAGGCATTTTACATTTGCAGAGATTGGAGGTCTGAGAATCAGATTTTGGCATCTTTGAAATCGTTGTAGCTTCTGTTGTCTCTGCCGACTTTTCTGATCTCTTTGTAGAATCTGATGCAGAGTTCTCTTAGGCGGATTGTTGAGTCTATTTCTCTGATGAAAGTATCTGCATCATCTCTATCCATTTTCTCTGTACCTCTGTATTTTACAAGGCTTGCTCTGAATTTGCTCAGAGTACTGGTTGCGTACTTCTGACAATCCATGAGTACAAAAAGTTTAACCTGGTGTTGTGGGTTTTGAAATACTAACCCAAATCTTGGTTCTCTGATGATTGAGTTGGGCACAGCGTCTGGTGGGCAGCGATCTTCTGGTGGTCGTAGATCTAGATGTTTGAGACCAAGATCTTTTCCCAGCTGAAAATCTATCATGCTGTATAGCAGAAGCTTTTCCCTCATCGCTTTTCTCAATACTTGATAGGCTCTGGTGTTTGCTTCTGTGTTGTAGTTGTCCTTTGTCCATTGTAGAAGGTCAGGTAGATCGTATGGATTGATGTTTCTTAAGTCAGCATCAGCGAAGGTAGACTCTGAATTGTTCTCTCTTCTGACTTTGTAAAGATTGTACCTGACCCTTGGATAGGTTCTTGTGAAGGAGAATCTGCAGAAGATCACTTTTTTGATTTTGTGAATTGAGAAGACATCTGCTTTGGCTCTTGGCTTTGTTCTTGTGAAGATGTTCTCAAATTCTTCTCTGATCCTTGGATCTGTCACATGATCTATTGGATAGTTTGTCTGAAAGGATTGTTTGTAGAGGTATTTGTATACCGCTTCTTCCATTTCTTCATGTGTTGGACCAGGTCGTGGAATTTGTCTTCTGAGACTCTCCATATGTTGAACAACTTCTGCAGCTCTACCAGTTAAAGGAGTTTCTGACAGAGGCTTCAATCCATGTGCCCAGTCAACTTCTTCGGGTTTTGGGGTTTGAAAGGCGTCAAACGCACTCTTCATCAGTTTCTCTGTTGGCTTTGACAATGTTTTCTTCTTCTTAGGCTCTTCTGTCAGTATCCCTTTGCCTTTATTTTTTGTTGTCGTGGCAGAACCTGTTGCTTCTGTGGGATTTGAGGTTTGTACTTCTGTAGGTTTGATGGAGGTTGCCTCTGTGGATTTTGACGATTGTGATTTAGAGGACTTTTGTGGCGATGGTTCTGTTGGCTTGACTTGCTCTGTAACCTCTGTTGGAGGTTGTTTGGTGACTTCTTCTGTGAGCTCAGTTTCTGTTGATGAAGTGTTTTCATTGAATCTTCTTGCCATTCTGAAGGCTAAGGTGAATCTGTGCCTTTCTTCTTCTCTCTTCACCATACGATCACTTATTGTTGTGTGCATCCTTTTCAGAATGTCAGAAGCAGAGGTCGTTGCTCTTTTTGGTTTGGTGGCAATCGACTTTCTTCTGGGTATGGTTTGGGGTGTTTCCACAGAGGTGGGTGTTTTCTCTGTGGTTGGTTCATCTGTTTCTTCCAAAATGATTACCTCAGGGGCGGTTGTTGCCTCTGAGGTTTGCTTATCTGCTTCTGTAGTGTTGGGTTCTTCAGAGGTTGAATCCACAGAGATGGGTGTATTCTCTGTGGTTTGTTGAGTTTGTTGTTGTCGGGTCTGTTCTGGAGGTGCTTGACTCAGAGGTTCTGCGGCTATTGGTGGACCTGTAAGTTCTCTGCTTGCAGTTTTCTCTGTAGTTTTCTCCCCCTCAGGATGATCTGATGGACCAGGATGGTCATCATCATCAGAGTCATCCTGACCCTTGTCTGATGTACCCTCTGCTCTGCACGAAGCATCAGGTTTCTTTGGCATTGTGGCTCCAGCAGCGATCAGTTTCGCGCAGACATCATCACAGAGGCCAAGAAGAGTAGCTAGCTCTGCCTCTGTTTTGAATCTCATCCTTCCTACAATTTCTCTGAAATCTTTGACGAAGTTAGCATTGGCAGTGGTGAAGGAAAGGATGACTTCTGTCACTTGATTAATCACGTTCTGCCCAAGTTCTGTCAGCTGTGCTCTTGTCATGTAGTCTTTGGGTTGCATCAGCATGGTATTTCGCATGGCTTCTTCTTGAACTTTTTGTAGGGCCTTCTGTAGATCTGCAGGAGTGATGCCCGTTGACACTGAAGTCTGTTTGTTCAATTGATCAAGGAACTTGTTGATGGAGTTCTCAATCGAAGAAGGAGTTGTTGCGGCAGAAGTGGTGGATGCGGTAGCATCAGACTTCATCTGTGAGATGGCAGTTTTCACCTCTGTGGACAGGTTGTCCATTTTGGTGTTCAGGTTTAGCAGTGCCAGTGATGTTGTCTCTGCAAAAGATTTGAAAGAGCTTTGCAACTCTTTCAAGGTTTGGTTCACAGAGGTCTCAAGGGTTTGGAACTCATCCCTTGTGACTTGTGTTCCGGTGGTAACCTCTGGATGAACACATTCGTCTCCAGAGTGAATCCCTGTTCCTGGGATACCTTCTTTCATTCCTGTTTGTATGTTGAGAATGGAAGGATTTCCTTCTGATCATTGAGAAGAAACATGAGTTTCAATCCCTACAGAAGTTCTGAGAAGAACATTGTCCAAATCCACTCCAGAGGTGGGTATTGGAATATCCTTCTGTTGACTAGGAGACTTGTCTAGAGTCTCTTTGTCTTTGTGCTCTCTACTTCTCTCTGAAAGAAGTGTGGGTCTTAATAAGTGCGTGTCAGAGGAAACAAATTCCTCTGTAGGGTGTTCTTGTGTGATCTGGGGCGATTGATCACGAACATTAGGTGACTCTCTTTGAGGAGACTCCCTAGGAATGGATTCCCCGGTTTCTGTGGGCACAGAGGTTGAAAGAGTAACCTCTGGCTGGATGGGTTGGGTTGGGATCGAGCTGTGCTGCTCTTTTTCAATAACTCCTTCTGCAGCTAGACCTGCGGAGTTAGAAATGTGGGTTGCACTGGGAGGGGGTGATTGATGTGTGCCTTCTTCAACTTCGGCATCTTTTCTTGTTTCTTCTTCTGGTTCTGTGGAAGTTCCTTGCTCTGTGCGCAATGAGTCATACATGTGATGAGATCCGTATAATCTCATGACATGAGGATGATAGAGACCTTTTCGTATCCAGATAGCCTCTTCTTCATCTGAATCTACCTCTGAGATTTCTTTCCCTGTTTCTGTGGTTTCTTCTACAACCGTTGCCTCTGTAACTTTAGTTGTATTCCACTCAGCTTCGATTTGTTCTGTTTCTTCTGAAGCTTGGTTTGGACTTCTTCTGTGGACGTCCAATCCTTGAATGAAAGGGTTTTGTAAAATCACAGGGGTTTCGGCTGGTTGATTTCTGGGTGTTGTGTCATCTTCGTGTAGATGTGTGTCAATGCCAGAAATGAAGAAATCTTGTTCTTCTGGAGTGTGGTGGTCGAGAGGTTGTGCCGTCCACCCTGCTGTATTAAGGGTGTTTGCAATTTCGGGGTTCTGTTGGAAATCATTCAGGTCTCCTTGGTGAGCAAATCTATCTGGAGATTGATATGGTGATTGATATCCTTCTTCTGTCATTCCTACTTCTGCATCTTCTTCTTCTGCAGTTTCTCCCTCTATGATTTCCTCTTCTACAATGGTAAACAACTTTTTAAGTGTTTTACCATGCTTCTTTTTGGTTTTCCTCCTTTTTGGTTTTGGTGCCCCTTCCTCTGTTGATTTGGATCTCTTCTTTTTATGTTTTGTGAAAAGGGGAGGTGCAGAGGAGCCAATCTCTGTGGCATAGGGAGGTGAAGGTCTATCTTCTGCAGTGCTTGTTGATGTGCCTTCTGCAGTTTTTCTCTTCTTAGCTTTTGGAGTAGAAGCAGAGATCTTTGCTGAAGATTTCTTTCCCATTATTTCTGCGCGTTTGGCTATGAAGCTGAGCTGAATAGCCATGTGTTTTGCTAACTTTTGATCCTTTTCTGCTTGAGTGGAAAGATGTTTTGCTATCATTGTTCCTAGGGGACCACCTAAACGCGGGGGTGTCATAGGACTCGGTTTTGGAGTTCTATGATCGCGTATATACTCTTTCTTAAGGGATATGTTCGATGCGTAGCGCAGAAGTTTCTTTGACAGAGGTCTGCAGTGTGAGTAGCCATCAGCATGATCAGTGGGGGTATTTTTGTTCATCGGGAACTGTTTGGGAGTTGGCCCTTCCATTGGCCAATTTTGGATTAGCAGCAGAGGTTCGAACAGTACTCCCAATATTCTTTGGAATTGCAGAGGTGGTAGAAAGTTGGGATCGTTCTCTTTGACCCTTTTCGAGTTGTTCTTTCTGTCGATGGTGTTTATGATCTCTTGCATCATTATGGTCGCATAATCTAGTGGAAGATCATAGTAAACCCCATACATGATGCTCAAGATTTGATGTGAGCTCTGGTCAATACTCCCTATCTTTCCTGTCAAGCATCTGTTAAGAATAGAGAACAAAGTGTTCCACAGAGGTGGTAATCGGCCTCTGCGGAAGTCATTTCTCTTCCGTAGTTGGGTGTTGTACCCAAGCATTTCCACGAATCTACAGAGCTCTTCGTCTGTTGGTTGCTCTGCATAACTTTTCAATCCCAGAAGACCCCTTGTTGGTAGGTTGAATTCAAGTGAGAACATTGTTCTGTTGAACTTGATTTCAAGATGCTCAGTTTTATCAGGTCTTGAAATGTACCCTTTGATAAGAGAATCGTCTTTATCAAATCGGCAGCTTTGCCAAAATTGGTTCAAAAAACGAACTGGTATTCTGTTAGGGGTTCTTGATAGTAGAGGGAAAAGGATATGGTTTTCCATGATGTTCAGAAGTATGGCATGGGCTTCGCCGAAAGTAGTGGGTGAGGGGACCAAATAGCAGTTGTTGGATTTAATAGGAAGAGTGGCTTCGAAATGATCCTTAGCTATGAAGTTTTGCAAGTGTGTCGTCGGAGCAAAGTCTGCGGAATCCCCGGAATCTTGTTGTTCAATATCTCTTGCAAGGCTGGGGTTTTCAGAATGTTCTGAATGAGCAGGGGAGATTTCCGTTGAGTTCGCCGGAGAGAGCTCAGAGGATGTAGCTCGAGAAGATGAAGCCATTTGCAAGTGTTTTGCAGGGTATCGCCGGAGAAGAAGATGAGAGTTTGTAAAAAGTTTTATGAGAGGGTAAGGTTTGTTTTTATAGGATGGTAAAACGGTAGACTTCGAAAGGGTAAAATATATGGCTATGGATTAAAGTTTGGAATCCGCACTCGAGTTTGAGCGGCGGGTTCAACTTACCAAAAAAAACGTTCCATGTTTGCTCAATGAAAATGGGACACGTAGGCTATGTCAGAAGATGACAGGACGTCGTGCGCGGCCCATTAATGCTAGGCGCGTGGAGTTGTTCTTAGCCATATGAGTTTCACTCTCAGTAAAAGTAACCGTTATTACCACAAGTAACAAAATGGCAGAACTTTTGTGTTTTACAGAAGCTCTGTGATTTTGAAAATCTTAGAGTTTTAACCTTCTCATATATCTCATTGTTATCATGACTTTGAAGATTCCTCTTTGAACGAAAACGTTTGTAAAAATATTGGAGAGGATTAATAGGATTTTGTCAAGAAATTTTACTCACAGAGGTTTTGTAGCTCTGATGGAACTTGCAGAAGCTCTGTGAGAGCCAGCAGAAGCTCTATGAGAGAAAAAATCTTATAACTTGAATTCTATTAATTTTCTGATCATCCAATTTTTGATCTGTGTTAAGAGATGTTTTTCGCACATTTTTGAAGGTTGGTGTCCGATAAAACTATATTGATAACCGTTTTGTTCGAGAAGGTCATGGTGTGTGTTGTCGGTTTTCGAGATAACATTCCAAAAGATCGACAGAGGGTTAATTTGTGATCACAGAGCATATTTCCTGCAGAAGCTCTGTTGAGCTCAGCAGAAGCTCTATGACCTTAAATTTCTCCTATTTCGAATTTTGTTGAATCTTTTGAACTTTTGATTTTTGAAATGTTATTTACAGTATATTTAGGACATATTTGACAATTCTTGTCCTAGAAAACTGTTTTCCAAAAACCTTTTGTGCGAGAGACATACCTTTTTGTTCTTCTGTTCTCGGCAGTTTTATCTTTCTTCTGTCGATGGAGAATTATCGACATTCTTCTTCGGCTTTCCTTTGAGAGATTTGCCTCTGTAGATCATCTCAGGGCCCCTTGTGCTCCCCCTTGATCTAATCACTTATGTAGATCAAGAATTTTCCTTTTGCTCCCCCTTGATCTAATCACCTCTGTAGATCAAGTAATTTCCTTTTGCTCCCCTTTGACCTATGCTTGGATCAAAGAATGATAAGTTTTGCATAGAACATAGGTCATGGTTTTTTTTTTTTTTTTTTCAGAGGTTCTGTAGGGGTCGTCAGAGGTTCTGAGATGACTTACAGAAGCTCTGTGATTTTAAGAACTATTTAAGGTTTTAAGAATTTACATACAGAAGTAGAATTAATCAAAGCAATAAATTAAGCAATGTATTTACTTATTATTTACAGAATATAAAACTATACTTACTGAGGATTTTCACACCATGTTAATCGTTCCTATCTTACCTACCAAGAAGTTGAATCTTTTCTCGTCTAGTGCTTAGGTGAATAAGTCAGCGAGTTGATATTCTGTGGGTACAAAATGCATTTCGATTGTACCGTATTCAACATGATGTTTCAAGAAGTGATACCTTATATCGATATGCTTGGTTTTTGAGTGTTGCACAGGGTTGGCAGAGATAGCAATAGCACTTTTGGAATCGCAGAAGATGGGTATTTTGAACAGAATGTGGCCGTAGTCTTTTAGCTGAGTCTTCATCCATAGAACCTGAGAACAACAGCTAGCGGCAGCAACGTATTCAGCTTCTGCAGTGGATGTGGAAACACAATTCTGCTTCTTGGAGGTCCAACTGACTAGTTTACCACCTAGGAATTGACAACTTCCAGAGGTACTCTTTCTGTCGAGCATGCATCCTCCATAGTCTGAATCTGTATAAGCTTTAAGACCAAAACCAGAGTTCTGTGGATACCAGAGACCAAGATTTTTGGTCCCTTTTAGGTATCTAAAGATTCTCTTTACGGCATCATAATGTGATTTCTTTGGATTAGCTTGATAGCGTGCACAGAGACATGTGGCATGCATAATGTCAGGTCTGCTTGCTGTTAAGTATAACAGAGATCCAATCATGCCTCTGTAGAGAGTGCATTCTACAGAGATGCCATCTGAATCTAAGAATAACTTGTTTCCAGTGGCCATTGGAGTTTTCATTGCAGAGGTATCAGAGAGGCTATACTTGGAAAGAATGTCAGAGACATATTTAGCTTGATTTATAAAAATTCCCTCTGATGATTGTTTGACTTGGAGTCCGAGGAAGAAAGTTAATTCTCCCATCATACTCATTTCAAACTCACTCTGCATGAGTTTTTCAAATCTTTTACACTCTTCTGAATTAGTAGACCCAAAAATTATGTCATCTACGTATATTTGTACAAGCATTATCTCACTACTTTTGCGTTTATAGAATAAGGTAGTATCTGTTGTACCTCTGTTGTAACCATTGACTAGAAGAAAGGTAGAAAGTCGTTCATACCATGCTCGTGGAGCCTGTTTCAGTCCATATAGAGCTTTTTCAAGGTAGTATACATGCCTTGGAAACTTTGAGCTTTCAAATCCTGGTGGCTGATTAACGTAGACCTCTTCTTGGATTTCACCGTTGAGAAAAGCTGATTTTACGTCCATCTGATAGACTTTAAAACCTCTGTGGGCTGCGAAGGCTAAGAATATTCTTATTGCTTCGAGCCGTGCGACAGGGGCAAAAGTTTCATCGTAGTCTATGCCTTCTTCTTGTCTATATCCCTTTGCTACTAATCTTGCTTTGTTTCTGATGACCACTCCATCTTCATCCTTCTTATTTCTGTAGACCCATTTAGTCCCAATGGCCTGTTTTCCTTTGGCAGAGGTACTAGAGTCCATACTCTGTTACGCTCAAATTGCAAAAGTTCTTCTTGCATGGCGTCTACCCAGTTTGGGTCATCTAGGGCTTCAGAAATCTTCTTTGGTTCTATCACACTAATAAAATTTGTAAAGAAACAAAAGTTAGCAGTGGCAGACCTTGTTTTTACTGCGTCAGAAGGTTCTCCGATTATTTGGCTTGGAGGATGGCTTTTTGTCCATTGAGTTGTGCGTGGAAGATGATCATCAATGTCATTCAGACTTTCTGTAGAGACTTCTTGTGTTTCTTCTTGTGTAGCCTCTGTTGTTCTTCGTGCCTTGGTAGTTGATTCTACCGTTTGTGGAATGATTGGTATGAGTGGTGGTGGAGTTTGTTCCTCTGAGGACGTATAGTCTTGGTCCTCGATTTCCTCTGTAATTGGTTCTTCTGTGGTTTGTGCAGCTTCTGTGGTCGTTTTCCTTGATGTTTCATCTTCTGCACTTTCTTCTGCTTTGGCAATTGCATCTGTAGTATGTACAGAAGAAGATGAAGCATATTTAGGACCAGTTAGAGACACACCTGTAGGATTTTGTCCGACAGAGGATGGTTCTTCAGAAACTCTGATTGTTCCAACAGAAGGATCAATGTTTTCGTTGAGCATCTCTAAAAATAGAAGATCCAAGTCTTCTTTTGCTCGTGAGATGACAGAGAATTTCCCTTTAGTTCCGAGTTCTGGACTGATTTGTTCAGAAGTCATTTGGAATGAATCATCAAAAGAAACATTGATGCTTTCTACAATCTTGTGAGACTTTGTAAGGAATGTTCTGTAGGCTTTGGAAGTGGCAGAGTATCCAATGAATTTGCCTTCATCTGCTTTTACATCAAACTTTCCTCTTGAATCTCTGTCGTTTAAGACGAAGCATTTGCATCCGAATACATGGAAAAATTTGATGTTTGGCCGCCGTTTGTTAAGCAATTCGTAAGGCGTCTTGAGGTGTCTTTTCACAATGGTTGATCGATTTTGAGTATAACACGCAGTAGAAATTGCTTCTGCCCAAAAGTTCATTGATAATCCGCATGCTGACATCATAGTTCTTGCGGCTTCCACAAGTGTTCGATTTTTTCTTTCGACAACACCGTTCTATTGTGGAGTGCGAGCTGCAGAAAAGTTCTGTGATATTCCTTCTGTTGAAAGATAGGCTTCAATGACAGAGTTTTTAAATTATGTGCCATTGTCACTTCTTAACTTATGTATTCTGCAATTATAAAGAACTTGGATTCTTTTCATTAGATTTATCAATATATTTGGAACATCTGATTTCTTTCTAACGAATTCAACCCATGTGAAACGCGAATACTCATCAATTAGGACAAATATGTATTTCTTGCCACCTAGGCTCTGTATGGCAATGGGACCGCAGAGGTCGACATGAAGCATGTACAGAGGTCTAGTGCAAGATACATCTGTTTTGCCTTTGTGGGAAGCTCTTTTGAGTTTTCCCATCTCACAGGCAGAACATAAATGATCCTTATTGAACTTAACATTTGGCAAACCTTTAACTAGATCAAGTTTGACCAGTTTTTCCAATGTGTGAAAATTTAAGTGACAGAACCTGTTGTGCCATAACCAGGCTTCTTCACTTTTGCAGGCAACAAGGCAAACTTTGTCTTTGTTCTTTGAGTTGAAGTTCATTAGATATAGATCACCTATTCTTTCAGCTCGCAGAAGTTCCATACTTGTTTCTTCACTTTGTAGAGAGCAGAAAGTTCTTTTGAACAACACATTGAATCCTGTATCACAAAGTTGACTTACACTGAGTAGGTTGTGTTTAAGGCCATCCACATATGCAACTTTGTATACAGAAACGTCTTCTTTCCTTATGACTCCATAGCCTTTTATGTGTCCTTTCTTGTTGTCTCCAAAAGTCACAGATCCACCATCTTGTGTTTCTTTGTACATGGATAGTGCACTTCTGTCACCAGTCATGTGCCTTGAGCATCCGGAGTCTAGATACCAGATTGGCACATACTTCTTCTGCAGGACAATCACAGAGATTTAGGTACCCATATCCATATGGGTCCAATATTGTTAGAGTTTTTCAAGTTTGCCTTGGCATTCTTGAAATACATTTTGTTCTCTGCAGAAGAGTCAGATTGTTTCTTTGTGGGATTTGACTTTTGAATTGTCGTAGAGAGTAAACAGACTTGACTTGATAAATGATTATTAAGTTTAGACATAAGATCAAAGCAATGACAGTATTGAATATGAGATGTAATTTGCTTGAACTTTTCATTGAACTTTTTGAACTCAGCCACAGAGGCATTACATTCTTTCTTTACATTAGATTTCCTATTACTAGAAGATCTATGAATACTCGAATGTTGTTTGCAAAAGCTCTGTTTAGGATCTGCCTTCTGTGGGTTGCTTCTGTGGTGAACTTCTTTCATCACTGTCACAGAAGAAAAAGATTTATTAACCTTGGGTTTTGAAAATCTAGAACTTATAGGATCAATAGAGGTCTTCTGTAACATTTTAAGCTCAGCAGAGGTTTTGATATGTAGATTCAATTTTAGAAAATCTTGGCAGATTGGAATCTCTGTGAGTTTCTCTTTTGGAGAAATAGTTCTGTGAGGAACTTCAGAGGAGAATTTGACATCCTCTGTGTCACAGGGAATTATCCCTGATTTGAAATCAGTCTCTGAGTTGTCAGAGGATGAATCGTCCTCGTATTCAGAGGTTGAGTCAATTCTTTCAATAGAGGCTGGATTTTCTGAGCATGTATCGTACGAGCTTTCTTCCTCTGTAGAATAGTTTTCATAGATTGCAGAGGTTTCTAATAAGATTTCTTCAGTGAGAGTTTTATCTATAGAAGATGTACAGAAATTTTCTAAAACGCTTGATTTCCATATTTCCAAAATTTCTTTTTCAATTAAATTTTTAAAGTTTTCTTCTGAAAAAAATGGGTTTAAACTCAGGAGCTTCTGCTGATAATTTCTTTTCAACGTTTTTCAAACAGACAAAAGCAACCTGTGTTTGGGTCTCTGGTTTACCAAACTTGAAGATACCAATCTGATCTTGTGTTTTCAGATATTTCTTTGGTTTGATACCTCTATTGACAGAGGTTGAAGATGATGAGTCTGTGTTTTCAAACCACACGTTAATCATCTTCATATGTTTCTTCAAGTAAGGATCCACAGAGATTTTCGCCCGTTTGCTTACAGAGATTAGATTTGGAAAATCTGGTTTGTTTGTTTTTCCAATCACAAATAACGAGGACAGAGGTTTGTTTCTTTTGCCTTCAACACCTAGGGTGATATCATCATACCCTATACCTCGTCTCCCTATTTGTGAGTTTATTTTTTCATAAACTTTCTGTGCATCTTTATAGTTTTTAAGCAAAACTTCTCTTCTGAGTAAATCTTGCCATAATACCTCTCTTTCTCTTTGAAAGTATTCTTTAAGAGCTCTTATGTCAGTAGTTTCGCTCCTTGAAACTGAAAGTTCTTTTGTTTTATCTTTTAAAGTATTGGTTAATTCAGAAATTTGTTTTTTTAACGGATCTAGAGTTTTGTTCCAATTCTTTTCTATTCTCTCTTTGTCCTAAAAAATCTTTGCTTTTTCTTGAGTGAGAAGCCGCACTTCTCTCTCATTGAAAGTGAGTCTTTTCTGAATACTTTGATTTATCTCTTTCAGTTCAATTAATTCAATGTTAATCCTAAGTGCATTATCATCTACAGAGGTAATACAAGAGTTGGAATTTGAAGTGGATACCTCAGAGTCAGTGCAGGAGTCGACTTCTGCCATGCCACAAAAGAGGGCATTAGCGGTATGTTCATCGTCAGAAGTAGAGTCTGACTGGAAGTCTTCGGTGTTCTCCTCAGAATGTCCTTTTGCCATTAAGGATTTTTGAGCATAATATTCGGCTTTCTTTTTGTAGAAAGCAGAGTCCCTCTGTGGGCGATTTGATCTGCTTCTGCATTCATTCGCAAAATGGCCTGGTTTTCCGCAGTTAAAACACCCTTGAGGAGTGTTTCCTGTTCGATCATTGGACTTCTGTAGGTCTCCGCCTTTCTCTAATCTACATTCATTTGCATAGTGACCAGGTTTGCCGCACTTGTAGCATTCTTGCTGCGTGTGGCTTACCGAGTCATTTGACCTCTGTCGGTCATTCCCTCTGTAATTTCTATCGCTTGACCTCTGTCGGCCACTTGATTCTTCTCCTCTTCTGTCATCTCTTCTGTTGTCTCTTCTGTCATCCTGGTTTTCTCTATCATATCTTTCATTTCCGGAACCTCTTCTGTTTCCTCTGAACTCTTTTGTCAATAGAGCTAAAGATTTAGCTAGTGACGCAAGAGTTATTTCCTTTTCTGCTTGCTCTTCTTCTTCTTCACTGTCAATTATCACCATCTTCTTCTTCTCCTTCTTCTTCTCATCTGTGGCTTTATCATTTCTTGGTCTCTGTGCATCCTCTTTAGTTTTACTAACCAATGCATATGGTGCAATGGTTAGTGTTTTAGCCTGTGCTATCTGAGGTTCTTGTGCGGCTAATGTTCCGTAAAGATCAGAGAGAGTCCAGGTGTCTAGATCCTGATTTGTCTGTAGGGACATAGACAGCTGGAGCCATTCTTCATTTAGACTTTTTAAAAACATTACATTGTTTTCTTCAGAAGTTCTGTCAATGCCTGATTTTCTGCACTGGTTGATTAGAGAGTTGAATCAGTCGTATGTTGTTTGCAGAGATTCTGTTGCAGAGGCTTTGAATGCATGATATTCATTGATGTACTGTGCTCTTCGGTTTTTTTGTGTTTTAGCACCTCCTTCCAACTGTCTTTCCAGTTCTTTCCACAGATCATGCGCTGTTTCACATGAATCCAAAGATTGAAAGAGTTCGTTGGGTATTGCCATAATTAATGTTCTCTTGGTTTTCTGAGCAACTTCATCTTCTGCTTTATCTTCGGTTGACCACTCCCCTTTTGGCTTTGGTTTTTGATGTTCGGGGATTTCGGCAGATTCAGCAGTAGCAGGTATACGAGGTACTACTGTCATGGGAATAGGAGGAGGATTGTACAGATATTGTACTTGATTTTTTTCAGTACCCTCGAAAAAATGGACCATTCTTATTTTCCACTGAGGATACTCATCTCGAAGGAGAGTAGGAGGTTTAGTGAGAGAACCAGTAGTAAAGAAATTATTTGTATTTGTCATTTGAAGATTTTAGAAAGAAAGTATGACTAAAGAGTTACTTCGATGAGCTTGAAGATTTTCTGGGTTTAAGCAGTTTCCAGACACAATTTTAAATATCAGTAATATCTATCAAGAGTCTTGATAAGTGGATCACTTGATATTGAAAATCAAGGAAGGCTCTGATACCAATTTTTGGAACCCAGATACGCTTAATCAAGATTAACAGTCTATTAGTTGAGTTTAGAGTTTGATGCGGAAGCGTATTAAACTAACAGATATGTTTGATAGATATTAGAATGCCCATATATAAAGAAAACAGTAAAGAATGAAAAGGATTTCTTGAACAGTTACTGTTATTCAATATATAATAACAACAAGAAGAACAGATTAAGAACTGTTGGTGTGTGAGAATATAATACTCAGATATTTGACAATAAAGTTTGAGAGTATTAGTGATTCCTTGTCTATTCGTCGTTAGGAAGATCTCAACATGAGACTTCCTTTTATACTACTCTTAGAAGACTATGAAGTTGGTCACTGTTCCTTTTACGGCATGAATAGTAAACTGGATGGTGTGAACAGTGGACTGGATGGTGTGAGCAGTTGTTTGAGCCATGCGCATTTAATGGAGCAGATGTACTATTGGTAAATGCATTAAATGGCGCAGACGTCTATTTTGTACCATGCCCTATTGAGTCCACTCAGAGCTTGACACGTGTTTTGACAGTACTTTTCCATGCAAGTTGATGAACGTATCCAGTAATATCTTCCAAGTCTTCATAGCAGACCATAGAGGCTCTGTAAGGCATTACAGAGGTTCTATGGTCTGACCTTCTGTGGAGCAGTCCACTTGTTTCCGAGTTGATCTTCTTCTTGCGCACTACAGAGGTTCTGTGATTACCTCTGTAGCTTCTGTGGCTTTCTGGACTTGATCTTCTGGAAGAAGTGGCAGAGCCTCTGTGAGAGGCTTTTCTATACTTAGCCTATTTTTCACAACTTCTAAGTATTTCTATGATTAGGAAGATTGAAGCTAACATTTACCTTTCGGCGCATTGTTCTTTTTGGCATTTGATGTGGAGGCAAATGGTTTTGACACATCTTTCTTTGGAGGTGTTGTGCCTTTAACTCTCCATTCCATCTTCACATGCTTGTAGACCGGAACGTCTTTAAGATTGGAAGTATTAACTTTAGGCACTTTTGGTTTATTATCTGATTTATCAAGCAGAGGATTATAGAAGAGATTTGTAGAACGAATCTGATCATTAAAGAAATCATTTGATCTATTACATTGTTTACAAGAAATGTTTTTAAAACTCGAACTTGAAGCTGTTTTAAAAGAGCATTCAGAATCATTTGAATCAACAAATGGAGTCTGAATGATAGTTTCAGGACTGACCTGCTTTGAAACATCAATTTTAAAAATGATGTATTCAAGTTCTTTAATTTTGTTTATCAAAACACCTTTCTCTTTAAAAATTAGATCAAATTTCTTTTAGAGATCAGATTTGATCATTTGATCCTTCATAATGTCAGCTGATAAACCCGATAATCTTTTGGTAAGATTAAGAATCGCATCTTCAAAATATATGCGTTCTGATTCAAAATCTTTTTCTAAGTCAGATATTTTCTTTGAAAGCTCGGCATTGTTTGATTCAAAAGCTTTTCTTTCTATATCAAAATCTACTCTTTCCTTCTCAAGCTTTTCATTTTCAAGAAATAAAACTTTCTCAAAATCAGAAATTTGTTTTGAATGATTTATGCATCTTAGTTCAAGAGCTTTCTTTTCGTTCTCCAAAACAATTATCTTTTCATCAAACAAAGCATTATGGTCAGGAAGCTTCTTTGAGACATCAAATTCACAATTTGTTCTTTTGTCACAAACTCCAGGCTTTGAATTCTCTTTACCAACAGGGGTAGGTTGAACTTTGAAACCTTTTTCAAAAGAAGAGCATTCAAGATTAAACCACTTTCTCAAAGTAAATTCTTTTCTTTCATTTTCCAAGACAATCTCTAAATCAATTATTGTCTTTGAAAGTTCACTCATCTTCTCTTCAAAAGATTGTCTTTCATTTTCAAATACAACTTTCTCGTTTTCAAATTGTTCGCGTTCAAGATTTAAAACTTTCTCAATATCATATATTTTTCTTTTATCATTGGAAGACTTTCTTTCTTTTTCCAATTCAGTTTCTAATATCATGATCTTTTGAGAGAGTTCACGAATCTTTTCCTCGAAACAATTTGTTTCATTCATGAAATTGACCTTTTCATTCTCAAATTGTGTATGCTCGGAGAGAAGAATACTCTCAAGATCTACCACTTTCTCTGACAGTTTGATGCATTTTTGATCAATTTTTTGTTTTGAATTGAAGATACTCTTTGTTGATTCAGAAAACTTTTTTATCAAACCATGCTCAATCATAAAAGTTTCCTTTTTCACCTCGTCATTGAAACTAGGAGATATTTCCTTAAAAGTAGTTGAGAAAATAGTTGAAAGGAGATCATTTTCATAATCATATTTGATCCTTTGTTCAGCAAGAGAGATTTCCAATTCAACAATTTTCCCTTCAAGAACTAATGTAGGAACATATTTCTTAGTTTCAAAGACTTGGTTCTTGGTGATTGGCTTTGTAGCACAAATGTCAAAATAGTTATCTGGAAGTGGTTTATTTAGATTTTTGAGAATCTTATCCGTCTCACGAGTATAGCAAAATGGAAGTTGTATATGAGTTGTTAATGATCTTTTTCTTTGTTCCTCAAGTTGTGTTTCCTTTTCACTAGTCCAATGGATTTCAAAATCTGCCCAATAGCTAGCATACCTTAAACACTCGAATCTATACATTGTCGGTACTTTAATCATAGCTTTTGTCAAATGTTTTGGGTTTTCGTAACCAAGTCCCCAATATTTGTTGACATTGCTTACAAGTCTTGGCTTGTTCATGAAAATTGTTTGATCAGTTTGATCTCTCAAGTACAACTTCTTTTCCAAATCTTTGATTTTGTTAAAAAATTCTGTGTTTTGAGAGGTAATATTTTTTCAAAGAAAGTTCGCTCTCACTATTCTTTTTCTTTAGATTAGCGTTTTCAGTTTCCAAAGAATTTGCTTTTTCCTCAATCTCCTTGATATCATCTCGTGATACCAAATCAGGTAGCTTCTTTTTCAGCTCGACGATTTCAGTTTTTAACAAATTCTCCTTTAACTCAAACTCTTCTTTGTCTCTTGTCACTTGGTTTTGAAGCTCAGTGAACTTCTTCACATCAGCTTTTGTTTGCAGTTCAGCAAGTGCTTTTCTATAAAGACTAATCTCTTTACTTTGTTCTTTAATTTCGGCCATATATTTAAAAACCTTGCCTTGTTGTATGCTACCACTTATGTTTGCTTCTTCAAGTTTCTGTGTTAAATGGCATATCTTTTGTGAATCACACCACCAACTTTGAAATTCAGCCATTGTTACCTGTAAAAGATTAAAAATGATCGTTTATCAGATACTTCGTGAGAAGTAGAATTATGCACACACGATAATCAGAGAAAAATTGATTAAAGTCAGAAATTTTTTCAAAATCAAAGTTTGAATAACAAATTATATAAATTTGTCGTTCAAAAATTAATTATGAACAATTAATGCGGAATATTGGACTTTAAATCGGCAAACCTGCAAAAAATAAGAAAAATATATCAGTTTCGACCAAATAAATAGTAATTGTCTTACAACACTTGTAAGACAATACCAAATGAATAGTAACTCTCGCACAAGGCTTGTACGAATAAACCAAATGAATAGTAACTCTCGCACAAAGCTTGTATGACTAAACCAAATGAATAGTAACTCTCGCACAAAGCTTGTACGACTAAACCAAATGAATGGTAACTCTCACACAAAGCTTGTACGACAGTTATGAATGTTAGTATCTGTTAGGGCTTTATTGTAGCTATCAAGACAGTATTAATATTTTGTACTGTTCTTCTTAGTAGAGGCATGGACTTGTCATGGCACTACTATATAAAGAAGACTCCTTTGTTATTTCTTAAAACAATTGTAGCATTTGTCATTTACTCTTTTAAGATCAATATATGGATGACTTGTGCACTCTAGATTCTCTCTCTACATTTCATTGCTAGATTCTGGGTTTTACATTTGGTATCAGAGCACAAACAGGAGATTCAAGCAGATTAAGATCCAAATTGAAAATTTTGTACATTGAGATGAAGAATTCGGACCATGCAGATATTATTGTTCATCAGATCACTTTTCATTTAGACATTGATTTTTTCTAGTTTCTGATTTCTTGGATCAATTCTAGGCATCACTGAACTCGGATCTGATTTCTGAACAACTTTAATTCTTGGATCATCATCAATTACTGCACAGAATCATAAGATTTGATCATTTTAGAAATTTTGTTCGAAAACCCTATTTTACCGATTTTGGATCAAAATTCGATTAAATCGATTGAATTAAGATCTGTGATTAACTAAGAAAGTGTGCGGATTTTGATTTCGAGCAAATCCATGCTAATTTCGTGTTAATTGATCAAGATTTGAAGAAATTATGGCTGAATCAGTGGTTTTTGGTATAAAGTGAGGGTTTCGCATTGTTCTTGAGGGATTCGGATCATTCATATGGATTTCGCACCATTCAAGTTTTTCGAAGTGTTCAAGTGAAGGTTTCGGATCCAGTTAAGTCCGAAATCCGTGGTTTCGCACCCTGTTACGTTCGAATTCTTGAGGTTTCGAACATAGTTAAGTCCGAATTCTGGTGGTTTCCGATTGGTATTCATTTGTTGTAAGTTTGATTTTGTACAAGTGTTGGTTTCGTACCAACTTAGGTTCGAATTTCGTGGTTCCGCACCCATCTACGTCCGAATTCTGAGGTGAAGTTTGTAATTGGATTCGAATTTGTCTAAGTGTTGATTTCGCACCAAGCTAAGTCCGAATTCAGGGATTTCGTACTTAGTTGAATTCGAATTCCTTGGTTTCGCACCGTACTTCATCCGAAATCTGAAGGTTTCGCACCGTATAGCATCCGAAATCTGAAGGTTTCGCACCATATTGCATTCAGATTCTGTTGGTTTCGGACCCTTGTGTTGAAATTTTTGAACAGTTTATTCTAAGTGTAATTTCTGTTACACTTACTGCTTGATCTTCTAAACGATCATTTTCTAGCTATTTGAAAAGATGTCGAGAGATTTACTGAGTATGGGATCAAAGAGCAAGCCTCCAGTTCTTCAAGCTAAAGAGTATTCTCAATGGAAAAAGAGAATGACTCAATTTCTGAATCATCAAAACAGAGAACTCATGTTGTCTATTCAAAATGGTCCTTACAAAGCATACATAGATATTGGTGGTATTGCTGAAACTGCTACAAGTCGGTATCTTCCTCCAAGAAGAGTTGAAAAGGAATACAGATATTACAATGAAGCTGACAAAGCTAAAGTTGAAATTGATGAGCTAGCTTTGACATACTTAACACAGGCCATCCCAAATGATATCTACAATCGAGTAGATACTCGAAATACCGCTACGGAGATATGGGATGAGTTAGAAAGGCAGTTTGAGGGATCATCAAAATCCATGAAGACCAAAAAGAATCAAAGCATTAATGCTTATGAAGGGTTTAAGGCAAAAGAAGGCGAATCATTGAAAGAGACCTACACTCGCTATAACATCATCCTTAATGATTTGAGAAGAAATGGAGTCGACAAATCAGAATCGGAGATAAACTACAAGTTTATCAAGAATCTTCTACCAGAATGGGACTCATACTCCATTCAGCTCCAAATGTCTAGGGATATGGATGAAGAAAAGTTGACCGACATTTTCAGTATTCTTGGTCAACACGAAGATAAAGTGAAAGCAATTAAGGAAAAGGATAAAAAGGTCGAAGAGTCTTTAGCCCTTCTGAGTGAACATAGGAAGATTGGATCTATGAAAACAAAAGCTTTGATTTCTGGGATGAGCAAGAAGAAGTTGAGTTCTGATGATGATGATAGTGGCAGTTCTGAAGATGAAATGGAGGATATTGCTGAAAAGTTAGCATTGTTGACCAACAAGTTTCAAAACAGGTTTAGTAGAAAGAAGTTCTATTCAAAAGCTAAACCTGAATACAACAAAGCTATCATATATAAAATATTTGAGAAAGAGTATGAGAAAAAGGAGGAAGAAAAAGAAGAGAAAGAATGTTAGGTCTATGATCTTCATACAATCCAAGAACTAGTAACAAGAAGATGTAGAAGCTTTATTAGAAAAGTAAATCTAAACTAAAGAGAACACAAAGTGATTAGAGAGCTACATCTTGAATTATGAAAAGTTGTTATTTCAAACTACATTACATGTCCTATTTATAGTCTACATCTCTTGTTACAACAGTTAAGCATAAGCCCTTTAACACAGCTATTGCATTACAAAACTTTCTAATATAAAGGACAACTTCAGGGTCCTAAGAAAGAAGAAAAAGAGGAGAAAGAGGAGAAAGCTGTGAGAAAGGAGAGGGAAGAAAAGAAGGATAGAGATGACCGAAACTGTTTCAACTGTGGAAAACCAGGTCATTTTGCCAGAGACTGTAGGCAAAAGAAGGTCAAGGATTCTGAATATTATCAGCGTAAGGCACATCTAGCAAAAGCCAAAGAACGTGGAAAGCCTGTCAATGCTGAAGAGGAAATTTGGCTTTTGGATTCTTCTGATGATGAAGAAGTGCATTTTAGTGAAGTAAAGCACAGTCTGATGGCAAAACTGAATGAAGATGACCAGGAATCCGAGGTATAATTTCTATATTCTTCCAATAATTCTTATAATAATGATTCTGAAACTGAAGATGATAGATATGAAGAAATGCAAATCGTGATACTTGAACTTAATGAGAAATTTGAAAAAACTTGAAAGAGTTCAAAAGAAACTTGAAGAAGAGAAAAGTTTAAAGTTGAAATATCACGATGAAGCACTTCTTTATAAAGCTTTAGCTGAAGATAGAGAACATGAAAAAGAAGTTATTAGATCAAAAGTTAAAACGCTTGAATCTGAAATTTCTGAGTTAAAGAAGAAAATGAAAGATATAAATGATGAAAACATAGATTTTCAGTTCACAATCAAAGTTCTTTCTGAAGAAAGAAAAGATGCTTCGAATAAAATCAAGGAGCTTGAAGATTTAAATTATAAAAGAGGTCAGACTGAGCAAACTCTGAAATTACTAACTAGCAACCCAAAAGATACTATATTTTATAATGCAAAAATGGGTCTAGGATTATCTGATGTAGAGGTTCTTAAGAATGCACCTGAAAATCTTTACACAATTGAAAACTTGGGTGAAGGTTTAAAGAAATTCATAAAACTAAAGAACCTGAGATTCAAAGTAAGGTTTTGAAGCAATCAATTATAAAGGAAATTCCTCCAATTTCACAAGTCTTTGTTAAATCAAGTAACGAAGTCTTACAGCAAACTATAATAACGGAGGTCCCTTCAATGACACAAGCTTTTGTTAACACTAATAATGAAAGTTTGAAACAAAGTTTTGCTAAAGATGTTGCTTCAAATCCTTCAACTCCCATTTCAAACAAAGAGGAAGTAAAAACGGATAAAGGTTCGGAAGAAAAGCCTAGATTTAATACTACAAACTTCAAATACGATGAACTAAATTCTAGTTACAAAACCAAAAGGGTTGAACTAACTGAATTTAGTTTATTATTTTCAAAAGAATCTGTGGCTAAAACAACTGATGAACCTGAATCTGTTAAATCTGAATTAAGTGTTGAATTGGAGTAAAAAATAATATCAGATTCTGACGAAAAGGAGTTTGTTCACGATATCTCTTCTGAATTTTCTGATTTGAATTCGGCTTTACTTAAAATTGTGGATTTAGAAAATCAAATTCTAAATTACAATTAAATTTTGAAAAATTAGAGGATGATTATGAGAATATTGGAATAGATCATGATCACATTCAAAAAGTCAATCTTGATTTGAAAAATGAGATTCGACGTCTTGAATCCCAATTATTCGAATTATCAAAATCTAAGGATTCAAAACCTTGTGAAAAGTGTTCAAAACAAGCTGAATTCAAAGATCCGAGTAATTTTTCAAGTACAATTGATTCTGGTGCAAAAGAATTTTTAGAAAAAGATAAGCTTTTTGAAGAAAACAAAGTACTTGTTTTGAGATGTGCAAAACTTTTAAATCAAGTTTCAGATTTCGAGAAAGTGCTTTTTCTTCAAAACGAGAAGCATAAAAAGGAAAGAACTGAGCTTGAAATTGAACTGAAATATTGTGAAGTATATCATAAAAAGTTTTCATCAAATATATCTAATGTCGAAAAGGAACAAGAACTTAAAAGAAAAGAAAAAGGAAAATTATTCGAAACGAAATCAAATTTGTTTCCAATAGACTATCTTCTTGGGATGGATTGGGGTTTTTCTGTTTGTTTTGTAGTTGGGGAGGGAAGATCTTCTTCTGAGGAGGATGACAGATGTTGAACATCTATTCCAAACATTGTTGGGAATTCCACAGAGGTGGGTGTTTCCTCTGTGATCTTTTGAGCTTTTGTTCCTCCGGGTTTTTGGTTTGAAGTACTTTCTTCCAAGATGATTACCACAGGGGTGGTTGTTGCCTCTGTGGTTTGTGGAGCAGTTTCTGGTACATGGGTTTCTTCAGCAGTTGATTCCACAGAGATGGGTGTTGTCTCTGTGGTCTGTTGTGTTTGTTGTTGTTGGGTTTGTTCTAGAGGGGCTTGGTTGATGGGTTCTGTGGCTATTGGTGCTTCTGGAAATCATGTGCTCGCAGCTTTCTCCATTGTATTCTCCCCCTCAGGATGATCTGATGGACCAGGGTGGTCATCATCAAAGTCATCCCGACCCTTATCAGAAGTACCCTCTGCTCTGCAAAAAGCTTTGGGTTTCTTTGGTAGTTCTGCTCCTGCGGCCATCAACTTTGCGCACACATCATCACAGAGGCCGAATAGATTTGCAAGCTCTACTTCTGTGTTGAAGTGCATTTTGCTGACACTTTTTCTGAATTCTTTAACGTAGTTGGGATTTGCAGAAGTGAAGGAGACGATGACTTCTGTGACCTGGTTTATCACATTCTCCCCGAGCTCTGTTAGATGTGCTCTAGTCATGTAGTCTTTAGGCTGCATTAGCACAGTGTTGCGCATTGCTTCTTCTTGTACGTGTTTCAGGGCCTTCTGTAGATCTTCAGGTGTAATGCCCTTTGCGTTGTTTGACTGATTCCTTGAACGCAAAAGTTGCGGCTATCCCGAATTCTTTGGCGGCAGAAGTGGTAGTTGTTTCTGCAGAAGACTTCATTTGGGTCATGGCAGATTTCACCTCTGTGGACAGATTGTCCATTTTGGTGTTCAGATTTAGTAAGGTCGTCGATGTTGTCTCTGCAAAAGATGTGAAAGAGCATTGCAACTATTTCATGGTTTGGTTCACAGAGGTGACAAGGGTTTGGAACTCATCCCTTGATACTTGTGTTCCTGTGGTAACCTCTGGAGGAACACATTCGTCTCCAGAGTGAGTCCTTGCTCTTGGGACACCTTCGTTCACCCTTGTTTGTACGTTGGGGGTGGAAGGATTCCCATCTGATCTTCGAGAAGAAACAAGAGTTTCAATCTCTACAGAAGTTCTGCGAAGAACAGTGTCCAAATCCACTCCAGAGGTGGGTATCGGAATGTTCTTCTGTTGACTCAGAGACTTGTCTAGAGTCTCTTCGTCTTTGTGCTCACTACTTCTCTCTGAAAGAAGTTTTGGCCCTATATTGTGCGTGGCAGAGGAAACAAATTCCTCTGTAGGATGTTCTGTGGTGATCTGGGGCGATGGATCATGAACTGTAGGTGAGTCTCTTCGAGGAGAATCCCTAGGAATGGATTCCCCGATTTCTGTGGGCGCAGAGGTTGAAAGAATAACCTCTGGCTGGATGGTTTGGGTTTGGATCGAGCTGTGCTGCTCTTTTTCAATAACTCCTTCTGCAGCTAGACCTGCGGAGTTAGATGTGTGGGTTGCACTGGGAGTTGGTTTTGGTTGTGTGCCTCTATTAATCCAGGCATCTTTTCTTGTTTCTTCCTCTGTTAGGCATCCAAGCAGTACTTCATTATCTATCACTTCAGTCTCTATCGCTATCCTATGGCTTGGTGCTTCTTCCCTAACTTCTGTTGTAGTTCCTGCCTCTGTGACTAAGAAGTCGTAGATTGGATGAGAGCCGTATAATTGCATGACATGTGGATGATAGACACCTTTCCGTATTTGGACAGCTTCTTCCTCATCTGAATCTACCTCTGAGGCCTCTATCCTTGCTTCCCTCGTTTCAAACCCCTCCTCTGTTGGATTTTCTAACATGGTGTCCATGTTATGGTCTTCTACAACTTCGGTCTCTATTTCTTCTATACCTTCTTCTGAAGCTGGGCTTGGACTCCTTCTGTGAACGTCCAATCCCTGTTGGATGAAGGGGTTCTGTAGAATGTAAGGGGTTTCAGATGGTTGATCTCTGGGGGTTTGATCATCTTCTTGCAGATTGGTGTCAATACCAGAGATAGAGAAGTGTTGTTCTTCTGTGGTGTGGTGGTCAAGTGGTTGTGCCGTCCACCCAGCTGTATTTAGGGTGTTGGCAATGTCAGGGTTTTGAAGGAAATCGTTTAAGCTACCTTGATGAGCGAATCGATCTGGGGATTGATAAGGTGATTGATATCCCTCTTCTGCAACTTCGACTTCTGCATTCTCATCTTCTGCAGTTTCTTCGACCCGGGTTTCTGCGACCTCCTCTTGAACCACTTCTGCAGCTGCCTCTTCTGCGACGGTAACCATTTGATCAAGTGATTTCCCATGCCTCCTTTTGGTCTTCCTCCTCTTGGGTTTTGGTGCCCCTTCTTCTGTGGATTTTGATTTTCTTTTCTTTTGTTTTGGAGAAGAGTGAGGAGCAGAAGAGCCAACTTCTTTGGTACGAGGAGGTGAAGGTTGATCTTCTACGATGTTTGTAGAAGTGCCTTCTGCAGTTTTCATCTTTGTTTTTGGGGTAGAGGCAGAGGTTTTCGAGGAAGACTTCTTTCCCATGAGTTCGTCACGTTTGGCCATAAAACTAAGTTGGATTGCCAAGTGTTTTGCTAGTTTTTGCTTCTTCGCTTCTGTAGAGAGGGGTTCTACAACCATTGTTCCTAGGGGGACACCTAAACACGGGGGTGTCACAGGGCTCGGTTTTGGAGTCCTATGATCGCGTATATACTCTAACTTAAGGGTTTTGTTCTTGGCATACTTCAGAAGCTTCTGTGACAGAGGTCTGCAGTGGATGTAGCCATCTATATGATTGGTGGGGATGTTTTTGTTCATTGGGAACTGTTTGGGAGTTGGCCCTTCCATTGGCCAGTTCTGCATCATCAGCAGAGGTTCGAACAGGACTCCCAATATCCTTTGGAATTGCAGAGGTGGTAGATAATTAGGATCGTTCTCTCTTGCCTTTTTGGTGTTGTTCTTTCTGTCGATCGTATTCATGATCTCCTATAGCATGATGGTCGAGTAATCGAGTGGGAGATCATAGTAGACCCCGTACATGATGGTTAAGATCTGATGCGAGCTTTGGTCAATGCTGCCTATCTTCCCTGTCTGGCATCTGTTGAGGATCGAAAACAAGGTGTTCCACAGAGGTGGTAGTCTGCCTCTGCGGAAGTCATTTCTCTTCCTAAGCTGGGTGTTGTACCCAAGCATTTCTACAAAGCGACAGAGTTCGTCGTCTGTTGGTTGATCTGCATATTTCTTCAGTCCAAGAAGACCCCTTGTTGGTAGATTGAACTCCAGAGAAAACATTGTTCTATTGAATTTGAGTTCCAAATGTTCAGATTTGTCTGGCTTTGAGATGTACCCTTTGATAAGAGAATCATCTTTATCATATCGGCAACTTTGCCAAAATTGGTTCAAATACCTAACAGGCATTTTCTTTGGGGTTCTTGAGAGTAATGGAAAGAGAATATGGTTTTCCATGATGTGTAGAAGAAGAGCATGGGCTTCGCCGAAAGCAGTTGGTGAGGGGACCAAGTAGCAGTTATTTGACTTTATGGGTAGTACCTTGTCAAAGTGTTCTTGAGCAATGAAGTTCTGGAGATGGGTGGTCGGAGCAAATTCTGCTGAGTCGCCGGAATCTTCTTGTTCGGCGTTTTTGGCGAGATAGGGGTTTTCTGAGTGTTCAGACTGAGCAGGGGAGTGTTCTTGAGATTTCGCCGGAGAGTGTGTAGGGGAGATAGCTTGGGAAGATGAAGCCATTTGTAATGAGAATAAGATACTTGCAGGTTTTTTGCCGGGTTTCGCCGGAGAAGAATGAGGGTTCGTAAAGGTTTTATGAGAGGGTAAGGTTGGGTTTTATAGGTTGGTAAAACGGTAGAATTCGAAAGGGTAAAAAAATATATGGCAATGGATAAATATTTGGAATCCGTACTTGAGATCGAACGGCGGGTTCAACTTTCCATAGAAAACGTCCTAAGTACGCCCAATGAAAATGAGACACGTAGGCCATGTCCGAGGATGACAGGACGTCGTGCGCGGCCCATTAATGCTAGGCGCGTGGGGTTGTTCTTAGCCACATGAATTTCACTCAGTATAAGTAACCGTTACTGTTACAGAACCTCTGAGGTTTACAGAAGCTCTGTGAATTTTTGAAAAACTTGATGTTTATCCCTTTCTTATATATCTCTTGTTATCATGACTCTGTAGGTTCTTCTTTAACCAAAACATTTGTAAAGGCATTGGAGAGGATCGTTAGGATTTTAGTGAAGAATTTTTACTCAGATGTTTTGTGGCTCTGTTGGAACTTGCTAAAGCTCAGTCAGGGCCAGCAGAAGCTCTGTTAGGGCCAGCAGAAGCTCTACGAGTGAAAATTTCTCATAACTAAAAATCTATTAACAATTTTGATCATCCAAGTTTTGATTTGTATTAAGAAATGGTTTTCGGACATATATGAAAGTTGGTGTCCGAGAAAACTGTTTTGGAAAATTTCTTGTGCGAGAAGGTCATGGTGTGTGTATTTGTGCGTATTCGGTTTCCGAGATGACATTCCAAAATATCGATATAGGTTAAATTTGCGATCACAGAGCATATTTCTGGCAGAACCTCTGTTGAGCTCAACAGAGGCTCTATGACCTCAAATTTCTCATAACTCAAATTTTATGAAACTTTTTGATCTTTTGATTTTTGAAATGTTATCTACAGTATCTTTAGGATATATTTGACAATTTGAGTCCCAGAAAACTGTTTTCAAAAACCTTTTGTATGAGAGACATACCTTTTGGTTCTTCTTTTCTCGGCGGTTATGTTTGACTTATGTCGATAGATTCATCGACACTTTTCTTTGGCTCCCCCTTGAGTGATTAACCTTTGTCGATCATTTCAAGGTCCCTTTTGCTCCCCCTTGACCTATGCTTGGATCAAAATAGGATATGTTTTGCATAGTACATAGGTCATGTTTACCAGAGGTTCTGTAGAGGTCGTCAGAGGTTCTGAGCAGACCCACAGAAGCTCTGTGATTTCAAGAACTATTTAAGATTGAGAATTTACATACAGAAAGAAATCAATCAAATCAATAAGTAAAGTAATAGAAATATATACTTATTCACAGAAGATAAAGCTATACTTACAGAGGATTTTCACGTTATATTAATCATTCCTAACTTACCCACCAAGAAATTGAATCTTTTCTCGTCTAATGCTTTGGTGAATAAGTCCGCCAGTTGGTATTCTGTGGGCACGAAATGCATCTCGATTGTACCGTATTCAACATGATGTTTCAAGAAGTGGTACCTTATATCAATATGCTTGGTTTTTGAATGTTGCACAGGATTGGCAGAGATGGCAATGGCACTTTTGGAATCACAGGAGATGGGTATCTTGAATAGGATGTGGCCGTAGTCTTTTAGCTGAGTCTTCATCCATAGAACCTGAGAACAACAGCTAGCAGCAGCAACGTATTCAGCTTATGCCGTAGATGTTGAGACACAATTCTGCTTCTTGGAGGTCCAACTGACTAGTTTACCACCTAGGAATTGACAACTCCCAGAGGTACTCTTTCTGTCGAGCATGCATCCTCCATAGTCTGAATCTGTATAAGCTTTAAGACAAAAAACAGAGTTTTGTGGATACTAGAGACCGAGATTTTTGGTCCCCTTTAGGTATCTAAAGATTCTCTTAACAGCATCATAATGTGATTTCTTAGGATTAGCTTGATAACGTGCACAAAGACATGTGGCATGCATAATGTCAGGTCTGCTAGCAGTTAAGTACAACAGAGATCCAATCATGCCTCTGTAGAGAGTGCATTCTACAGAGATGCCATCTGGATCTAAGAATAACTTATTTTCAGTGGCCACTGGAGTTTTCATGGCAGAGGTATCAGAGAGGCTATACATGGAAAGAATGTCAGAGACATATTTGGCCTGATTTATAAAAATTCCCTCTGATGATTGTTTGACTTGGAGTCCGAGGAAGAAAGTTAATTCTCCCATCATACTCATTTCAAACTCACTCTGCATGAGTTTTTCAAAACTTTTGCACTCTTCTGTATTAGTAGACCCAAAAATTATGTCGTCCACATAGATTTGTACAAGCATTATTTCACTGTTTTTACGTTTATAGAATAATGTAGTATCTGTTGTACCTATGTCGTAGCCATTAACTAGAAGAAAGGTAGAAAGTCGTTCGTACCATGCTCGTGGAGCCTGTTTCAGTCCGTACAGAGCCTTTTCAAGGTAGTATACATGCCTTGGGAACTTTGAGCTTTCAAACCCTGGTGGCTGATTTACGTAAACCTCTTCTTGGATTTCACCGTTGAGAAAAGCTGATTTTACGTCCATCTGATAGACTTTAAAGCCTCTGTGGGCTGCGAAGGCTAAGAATATTCTTATTGCTTCGAGCCGTGCGATAGGGGCAAAAGTCTCATCGTAGTCTATTCCTTCTTCTTGTCTATATCCCTTGGCCACTAATCGTGCTTTGTTTCTGATGACCACTCCATCTTCATCCTTCTTATTTCTGTAGACCCACTTTGTTCCAATGGCCTGTTTCCCCCGTGGCAGAGGTACTAGAGTCCAGACTTTGTTGCGCTCGAACTGCAGAAGCTCATCTTGCATGGCGTCTACCCAGTTTGGGTCATCAAGGGCTTCATAAATATTCTTTGGCTCTATCACACTAATAAAGTTCATAAAGAAACAAAAATTAGCAGTGGCAGACCTTGTTTTTACCTTGTCAGAGGGTTCACCAATTATTTGGCTTGGAGGATGGCTTTTTGTCCACTGAGTTGTGCGTGGATGATGGTCACCAATGTCATCGAATTTTTCTTCAGAGGCTTCTTGTTGTTCTTCTTCTTCTGGTGTAGCCTCTATCATTGTGTGTGTCTTCGTACTTGATCCTACAGTTTGTGGAATGATTGGTATGAGTGGTGGTGGAGTTTGTTCCTCTGAGGACGTATAGAGTTGGTCCTCTATATCCTCTATAATTGGTTCCTCTGTGGATTGTGGAGTTTGTTCTTCAGCAGCTTCTGTGGTCATTTTCCTTGGTGTTTCATCTTCTGCAGTCTTTTCCTCGGCATTTGTATCTGTAGCATTACAGAAGAAGATGAAGCATTATTTGGACCAGTTAGAGTCATACCTGTAGGATTTTGACCGACAGAAGATGGTTCTACGAAAGCTCTGATGGTTCCAACAGAGGGATCAATGTCGTCATGGAACATCTCTAAAAATAGAAGATTTAAGTCTTCTTTCGTTTGCGAGATGTCAGAGGATCAATGTTCAGAAGTCTTTTGGAAGGAATCATCAAAAGAAACATTGATGGTTTCTACGATCTTGCGAGACTTTGTAAGGTATATTCTGTAGGCTTTGGAAGTGGCAGAGTATCCAACGAATTTTCCTTCGTCAACTTTTACCTCAAACTTTCCTCTGGAATCTCTGTCGTTTAAAACAAAGCATTTACATCCAAACACATGGAAAAACTTGATGTTTGGCTGCCTTTTGTTGATCAGTTCGTAAGGAGTCTTGATGTGTCTTTTCACAATGGTTGGACGATTCTGTGTATAACAAGAGGTAGAAATCGCTTCTGCCCAAAAGTTCATCGGTAATCCGCATGCTGATAGCATAGTTCTTGCGGCCTCCACGAGCGTTCGATTTTTTCTTTCGACTACGCCGTTCTGCTGTGGAGTGCGTGCGGCAGAGAAGTTCTGTGATATTCCTTCTGTAGAAAGATAGGCTTCAATGACATAGTTTTTAAATTATGTGCCATTGTCACTTCTTAACTTCTGTATTCTGCATTCATAAAGAACTTGGATTCTTTTCATTAGATTAATCAAGATGATTGGAACATATGATTTCTTTCGGACAAATTCAACCCATGTGAAACGTGAATACTCATCAATTAAGACAAGTATGTATTTCTTGCCACCTAGGCTCTGTATGGCAATGGGACCGCAGAGGTCGACATGAAGCATGTACAGAGGCCTAGTGCAAGACACATCTGTTTTGCCTCTGTGGGAAGCTCTTCTGAGTTTTCCCATTTCACAGGCAGAACACAAATGATCCTTATTAAATTTAATATTAGGCAAACCTTTAACTAGATAAAGTTTGACCAGTTTATCCAAGGTGTGAAAGTTCAAATGACAGAACCTGTTATGCCATAACCAGGCTTCCTCACTTTTACAGGCTACAAGGCAAACTTTGCCCTTGTTCTTGGAACTGAAATTCATCAGATATAGATCACCTCTTCTTTCGGCTCGCAGAAGTTCCATTCCCGTGTCTTCACTTTTCAGAGAGCAGAAAGTTCTTTTGAATAACACATCGAATCCTGTATCACAGAGTTGACTTACACTGAGTAGGTTGTGTTTAAGGCCATCCACATATGCAACTTTGTATACATAGACGTTTTCTTTCTTTATGACTCCATAGCCTTTGATGTGTCCCTTCTTGTCGTCTCCAAAAGTTACAGATCCACCAACGAGTGTTTCTTTGTACGTGGATAGTAAACTTCTGTCTCCAGTCATGTGCCTTGAGCATCCGGAGTCTAGATACCAGGTTGGCACATACCGCTTCTGCAAGATAATCATAGAGACTTAGGTACCCATATCCACATGGGTCCTATATTGTTAGAATTTTTCAAGTTTTCCTTAGCATTCTTGAAATACATTTTATCTTTTATAGAAGAATCAGATTGTTTCTTTGTGGGTTTTGACTTTTGAATTTGAGTAGAGAGTAAACAATCTTGACTGGAGATGTGATTATTTAGTTTGAACATAAGATCAAAGCAATGACAATATTGAATATGAGACGTGATTTGCTTGAACTTTTCATTGAATTTATTGAACTGAGCCACAGAGGCATTACATTCTTTCTTAACATTATATTTCCTATTACAAGAAGATCTATGAATACTAGAATGTTGTTTGCAAAAGCTTTGTTTATTTTCTGCCTTCTGTGAGTCTCTTCTGTGGTGAACATCTTTCTTTACTGTCACAGAGGAAAAAGATTTGTTAACTTTAGGCCATTTTCCCTTTTGTTGCCAAGTAGGATTTTCGTTAATTTGCCTTAAAGGTTTTGAAAATTTTGAACTTTTAGTATCTACAGAGGTCTTCTTTTTAAGATTTAACATATCAAGCTCAGCAGAGGTTTTGACTTGTAAATACAAGTTTAGAAAATCTGGGCAGATAGGTATCTCTATGATTTTCTCTTTTGGAGAAATAGTTCTTGTTAGAGCATTATTGTATTCAAGATTTACTGTAAAAGTCAATGTACTGTATGAGTCTATACAGTATTGTGAATGCCTTTATACCTTGTATGTCATGGGTATAAATAGGCTTGTCTAGACCTTTTGTTAGTAACACTTTTGAAAGCTTTTGTAATCTTTTAGAAACCTTTTGTAATCCTTTGAGCTCAATACATGGATGACATATTTGCTCTCTAGATTCTCTCTCACTACATTCATATCTTATTTCTAGAGATCTGGGATTTCTCAATTGGTATCAGAGCTAAACAGAAGATTCAAGCAGATCGAAGACCAAATTGAAGAATTTTTACACTAAAGCTGAAGAATTCGGATTGGGTGTTCATCACTATTCATCTGATTTTTTTTAAATTTTGATCTTTTGAATCAATTTCTTGCATCACTGAACTCGGAATTGATTACTGATCATCTTTAATTCTTGGATCAACATCAAAAACTGCACAGAATCGACATATTTGATCAATTTTTGAAGTTTTTTCAAAAAAGTTCAAAATCACTGTTTGGATCTTAATCTGGTTAAATTGTCCGAATTGTGAATCGTGATTAACATGAAAAGTGTGCGGATTTGAATTACGAGCATTTTGATATAAGATTCATCAAAATTGATCAAGAATTGAAAGAGATATGGCAAATTAAGTGATTCTGAAGTTCGAAGTGGTGAATTCGGATCATTCTTGGTGAATTCGGATCATTCAAAGAGAATTCGGAACATTCATAGAGAATTCGGATTGTTCTTGGCATCATAAGTGTAGAATTCGACTCAAGAAGAATTCGAATTCATAGAATTCGAATCCTATTAGATTCGAATTGTAGAGAATTCGAACCCTTGTGGATTCGAATTGGATGAATTCGAACCCTTATGGATTCGAATTGGATGAATTCGAACCCTTATGGATTCGAATTGGTTGAATTCGAACCTAAGTACATTCGAATTGAGTGAATTCGAACCAAGTTAAGTCCGAATTGGGTGAATTCGAACCAAGTTAAGTTCGAATTGAGTGAATTCGAACCCAGTTACATCCGAATTGAGTGAATTCGAATCCTTCTTCATCCGAATTCATTGAATTCGAACCCTTATTCATCCGAATTCATTGAATTCGAATCCTTATACATCCGAATTCATTGAATTCGAACCCTTATACATTCGAATTCATTGATTTAAAAAAAAAAAAAAAAAAAGAGTTTTTTGAGAAAAATTTTATCCCGAAATTTTTCCTATAGTGTATTTCATACACTGTAAGAGCTTTTCAAGAAAAAATTTTATATAATTTTTTTTGTGTATTTTCATACACTGTCTGCTTGATCTTCTGAACGATCAATCTCTAGCAATATTCAAAATGGTTTTACAACAAGTTATTGTTAAAAGCAGTGGTGAAGATTTGAAGCAAACTCTGAAAAAGGAGATTCCTCCAATTGCAAAAGTTTTTGTTAAACCAAATGTAAAGTTGCAACAAGTCATTATAACAGAAACATCTGTTAATTCACATGTATCTGTTAAACCAAATAATGAAGTGTTGCAACAAGTCATAATAACAAAAACACCTCCAAAGCCACTTGAAAAAGCTAAGGCAAATAATGGAATTTTGCAACAAGTTATTTTATCAGAAACATCTCCTATATCAGAAACTCCTGTTAAAGACAATGCTTCAAATTCTTCAACTCCTATTTTAAATAAAGCATTGGAAGAAGAAAATGTTGATCTGAAAAGACAAATTTTAGACATTTCTTCTTCAAATGCTAAACTTACTAAAAGAATAACTGATCTTGAAGTTTATATTGCAGATCTTGAAGCAAAGAAAGACAACTCAAGTCTGCACGATCAAATCGAGAATCTTCAAGAGAAAGTAACAACTCTTCAAAAAGAAAATGCCGATTTGAAGAGTAGAGAAGAAAAGAGAGTGAAGTGGAACTTAAAGTTACATGCTCAATTAAAAGAAGTTAAAGATATAGGGAAAATTTTGGACAGTGAAAATGCCGATCTAAAGAGAAAACTGTCTAATTTTTCTTTTGAAGAAAAGAAAGAGACTGAGCTGAAATGTATAAAACTTTCAAAACAAGTTTCAGACTTTGAGAAAGTTTTATTTTTAGAAAAAGACAAGCTCGAAAAAGAAAGAGCTAAATTTGAAACTGAACGAAAATTTTTTGAGATTAAAAGTTCTGAACTTTCCGTGAAAATCTCTGAATTAGAAAATCTTTTGGAAAAGGAAAGAAAAGATTTCACGGAAAAGAAAAATCTCTTTGAAAAGGAAAGTAAAACCCTTAAAAAGAAAAATATGGAAATTTTCAAAGAGATTACTGATAAAAGAAGGTTTTTGGAAAAAGATTTTGAATCGGAACGTGTATATTTTGAAGATGTGATTCTTAATCTTACCAAAAGATTATCTGGTTTATCAGCTGATATTATGAAGGATCAGTTGATCAAATCTGATCTCCAAAAGAAATTTGATCTAATTTCTAAAGAGAAAAATGTTTTAATAAACAAAGTCAAAGAACTTGAAGACGTCATTTTTAAATTTGATGTCTCAAAGCAGGCTAGTCATAATTCTATCTTTCAGACTCCATTTGTTGATTCAAATGATTCTGAATGTTCTTTTAAAACTGCTTCAAGTTCAAGTTTTAAAAACATTCCTTCAAACAATTTAAAAGATCAACAGATTTCTCAAAAGGTCAGATTCGTTCTTCTAATCTTTTCTATAATCCTCTGTTTGATAAATCGGATGATATTCTTAAAGTGCCTAAAATTAATACTTCCAAATCTGAAGAAGTTCCAGTCTTCAAGAGGGTGAAGATGGAATGGAGAATCAAAGGCACAACAATTCCAAAGAAAGATGTGCCAAAATCATCTGTATTCACATCAAATGCCAAGAAGAACAATGCGCCAAAAGGTAAATCTTATGCTAAACCTAATCCTATTCATTATGTAAATCATCTGATTAGGTTGGCCCATAAGAAAATCTGTTGTTCTTACTGTGGATCAAATGATTTTGTGCATAAAGATTATACTTCTTTTTGGTACGGTACTTATAGTATTCCTTCAAAGAAATCTACACCTAACCCACTAGGACCCAAATGCCATTGGGTACCAAAATCTGCTTAAACTGTTTTGTAGGTACATCATGTGTTGTACTGATTTGTAGATACATACCACACACATGACTGAAAACAAAAGAGAAGCGGCGTATTTCTATGAAGAATATTTGTACCATTAAGGGGGAGACAAATCATGAATGGTTTCTGAATACATCAATTCAGGACCCGTGCTTAAATGTAAATGGCTTTTGAACATATCAGTTCAAAACCCGTGCTTCAACGACAATGGTTTCTGAATACATCAATTCAGGACCCGTGCTTAAATGTAATTGGCTTTTGGACAAATCAGTTCAAAACCCGTTCTTCAAAGACTATGGCTTCTGAACAACTCAGTTCAGGACCCGTACTTTAAAGACTAAGACTTCTAAACAAATCAGTTTAGAACTCACACTTCTCAGGTAATATCCTTAACTGCTATATATTTTTGTTTCACGGAACAAGTGGCAAAAGGTAACATTGGATTATATTTGTTTCTACTGATTTGAAAACTTGAAACTTTACAAATTTAATTCAATAAGATGAAATTTTCAATTTTCATTCAATGAATTAAATGTGTGCTAAAAGATGATTTTACAAGAAACTTTGTACTATCTGAGTTAGATTTGCTTCAATTTTCACCTCTAAAATAAATCGAAAGGTCAGCAAAACATGAATGAAATTATGCTGAATGCTCAAAGTTATGTGAATCTGGACTTATATAGAATATAATGCTCAAAAAGCCTATTTATCAGAATGATGAATAGAAACGAAAATATGGGGGAAGCACTATGATTAAGAACCAAGTGATTGAGATATCATTCATATTTTGTGATGGAAATTCGAACTTATATAGAATATCATTTAGTTTGAAAGTTTGTGCCTGTGGCCTTTCTGGTTTGGGAGAGTAAGTCCTAAGGGGTGCTCGACACCTAGTCCCTAAGATCAACTGGTATGGGATCGGCTGACCCAAATCCTGCAATAGAACCAGATAGAAAGCCATGTTTTACTGGTACAAATGGGTTTAAGATATATCGATGTGGCCTTTCTGGTTTGGGAAATTAAGTTCTAAGGGGTGCTTGACACCTAGCACCTAAGGCCAACTGGTCTGGGATCTGCTGACCCAAATCCTGCTATAGAACCAGATAGAAAGTCATGTTTAACGACGTATCTTATTCTTACTAAACTTTTTGATCAAAAGATGCCAATGAGCACAAAATCAAAAGATGCCAATGTGCACAAATCAAAAGATGCCAATGAGCACAAAAGAAAAGATGCCAATGAGCACACATCTCTTGAAACTTGGGAAAATACAAAGTCGCGATAAACCCGTAAATTTGTGAAAATTCTGATTTTGGACAAATAGTGTAAGTAGAGCAAAGTATTCTTATATGTTTTAGAATTGCATACGCTTGATGCTAATCATATTTCGCATGCTAGCACATCAAGTAGATTTAATAAAGGTGTTGAAACTGAACATTTTTAACTTGATATGCAATGATATCTTGTTTTTGAATCCAAACACATGCATTTGATTTCATTTGATTGAAAAATCTGTTAAATTTCATTAAGTTGAATTTCTTTTGTAAAGTTTTCAAATGATCAAATGTTTGTAGTTATAAAATAAAATTCAATGAATGTTATTTTCCTTGTGTAAATTTGTTTTAAAATTTGTGCTACAATTTCAAATATTGTACGTTATTGAAATATATGCATACTTTCAGGGGGAGAAAATAAATTGCTCCAGAATTCTTATTTTGAGGGGGAGCAAGGTTATTCTGTAAGGAGGAGATTGTTAGCAATACTCAAAGACACGACTGAAATTGAAAATGGTTTTCGATGCTCACCATCATCGAAAAAGGGGGAGAAAAGTTTAATTTCAATTTCATGTCAAAGAATTTTCAAATCAAAGATATTTCAAGTCAAAGATTCGTGAACAAAGACTGAAGATTGGGGAGAAGGATCATGTGAAGTCCAAATGTTGCCGAATTTGGTTATCTTAGTTCTGAGTGGTTATCGGAATGCGCTTACACCTAAAAGTTCAACAATGTGGATGGTTTCACATCTTTCTGATCCAAACTCTAATCGTTTCTGATTTATCTTGTTCCGAATTGATGGTTCTATATAAAGATATGAAATCCATGTTCAAGACTTGAAGACAATCTGTTGAAGATTGTATTGAAGAAGGTTGATTTTTCAAAGAAAAAGACAATGACTTTTCATGTTTGTCTGAAGATTCTTCAAAGCTGAGTTCTTAAAGAGTGTCAAAGCATATAGTTCGCCGTGAACTAGTGGAGATAAAGCTATTTGAAGATGGTTTGATAGAGTGTCTGTTTGAGAAGATTGACTTTACAAAGAGCTGAAGACTACTGTCAAATTTTTTAAATCTTGAATCCAAAGGGGGAGATTGTTAGAGCATTATTGTATTCAAGATTTACTGTAAAAGTCAATGTACTGTATGAGTCTATACAGTATTGTGAATGCCTTTATACCTTGTATGTCATGGGTATAAATAGGCTTGTCTAGACCTTTTGTTAGTAACACTTTTGAAAGCTTTTGTAATCTTTTAGAAACCTTTTGTAATCCTTTGAGCTCAATACATGGATGACATATTTGCTCTCTAGATTCTCTCTCACGACATTCATATCTTATTGCTAGAGATCTGGGATTTATCAGTTCTGTTAAGAACTTCAGAGGAGAATTTAACATCCTCTGTGTCATACTGATCTATCCCTGATGTAACATCTGTCTCTGAGTCGTCAGAAGATGAATCGTCCTCATATACAGAGGTTGAGTCATCTCTGTCGACAGAGGCTGGATTTTCCGAGCATGTATCGTACGAGCTTTCTTTCTCTGTAGAATAACTTTCATAGACGGCAGAGGTTTCTGATAAGATCTTTTCAGCGAGATTTTATCTACAGAAGATGTACAGAAGTTTTCTAAAACGTTTGTTTTCCATACTTTCAAAATTTCCTTTTCAATTGTTTCTTTAAGTTTTTCTTCTGAAAAAGTGGGTTTAAACTCAGGAGCTTCTGCCGATAGTTTCTTTTCAACATTTATCATACAGACAAAAGCAACCTGCGTTTGAGTCTCTGGTTTACCAAATTTAAAGATACCAATCTGATCTTGTGTTTTCAGATATTTCTTTGGGTTGATTCCTCTGTTGCTAGAGGTTGAAGATGATGAATATGTGTTTTCAAACCACACATTGATCATCTTCGTATGTTTCCTCAAGTGAGATCCACAGAGATTTTAGCCCTTTTACTTGCAGAGAGTAAGTTTGGAAAATCTGGTTTGTTCGTTTTTCCTAACACAAACAGAGAAGACAGAGGTTTAATTCTTTTGCCTTCAACACCTAGGGTAATATCATCGTACCCTATACCCCGTCTTCCTATTTGTGAGTTTACTTTTTTCATACACCTTCTGTGCATCTTTATAGTTTTTAAGCAAAACATCTCTTCTGAGTAGATCTTGCCAAAGTACCTCTCTCTCTCTTTGAAAGTATTCTTTGAGAGCTCTTATATCTGTCGTTTCACTCCTAGAAAGTGAAAGTTCTTTTGTTTTGATTTTTAGAGCTGAGGTTAATTCAGAAATTTGCCTTTTTAAAGGATCTAGATTCTTTTCTGAATGCTTTCATTTAACTCTTTTAGTTCAATCAGTTCAATGTTAAGTTTAAGTGAATTATCATCTATAGAATAATTACAAGAGGTAGAGTTTGAAGTGGATACCTCAGTTTCAGTGCCGGAGTTGACATCTGCCATGCCACAGAATAGGGCATTGGTGGTGTATTCATCGTCAGAGGTAGAGTCTGACTCCAAGTCCTCCTTGTTTGCCTCAGAATGCCCTTTGTTCGCCATTAGGGATTTTTGCGCATAATACTCGGCCTTCTTTTTGTAAAAAGCTGAGTCCTTCTGTGGGCGATTTGGTCTACTTCTGCATTCATTTGCGAAATGGCCTGGCTTCCCGCAGTTGAAACAACCTTGGGAAGTGTTTCCAGCACGATCGTCGGACTTCTGTCGATCTCCACCTTTATCTGTTTGGCATTCGTTTCCGTAATGACCAGGCTTGCCACACTTGTAGCATTCTTGTTGTGTGTGGCTCACCTTGTCATCTGACCTCTGTCGGTCATTACCTCTGTAGTTTCTGTCGCTTGACCTCTGTCGGTCAGTCGATTCTTCTCTTCTTTCATCATCTCTTCTATCACTTCGGTTGTCTCTGCCATATCGATCAATTCCTGAACCCCTCTGGTTTCCTCTGAACTCTCTTGTCAATAAAGCTAAGGATTTAGCTAATGACGCAAGAGTTATCTCTTCTTCTACCAGCTCGTCTTCTTCGCTATCAACCATCACTATTTTCTTCTTCTCCTTTGTTGCTTTCTCATTTCTCGGTCTCTCTGCAGCCTCTGTAGATTTACTAACCAATGCGTATGGTGCAATGGTTAGTGTTTTAGCCTGTGCTATTTGAGGATCCTGTGCTGCTAGTGTTCCATAGAGATCAGAGAGTGTCCAGAAGTCTAGATCTTGGTTTGTTTGTAAAGACATAGACAACTGGAGCCACTCATCATTCAGGCTTTTTAGAAACATGACGTTATTTTCTTCCGAGGTTCTGTGAATGCCAGACTTTCTACATTTGTTTATGAGAGAGTTGAACCTGTCGTACGTCGTTTGCAGAGATTCTGTTGCAGAGGCTCTGAAGGCATGATATTCATTTATGTATTGTGCCCTTCGGTTCTTCTGCGTTTTAGCACCCCTTCCAACTGTCTTTCTAATTCTTTCCAAAGATCGTGCGCTGTTTCGCATGCATCTAAGGATTGAAAAAGTTCGTTGGGGATAGCCATGATCAATAATCTTTTTGTTTTCTGTGCAACTTCATCTTCTGCCCTATCTTCATCTGACCATTCTCCTTTTGGCTTAGGTTTTGTATGTTTAGGGATTTCAAGAGATTCAGCAGTAGCTGGTACTCGTGGTACTATTGTCATGGGAACTTGAGGAGGGTTGTAAAGATATTGTACGAGAGATTTTTCAGTACCCTCAAATAAATGGATCATTCTTATCTTCCATTGAGGATACTCATCTCGAAGGAGAGTAGGAGGCTTGGTTAGTGAACCAGCAGTGAAAAAGTTATTTGTATTTGTCATTGTAAGAGTTTCGAAGGTTCTGAAAAGATAATATGACGAAAGAGTTTGAGTCTGATGATCTGGAAGGTTTTCTGGGTTTTAACAGTTCCCAGAGTGCACTTTAATGGAGTTTTAATCTGGAAAAAATAGTTTCTTTGAAGAATACCACTTTTCGAATAAATCGAAAGATGATAGGAAAACAGAAACTTTTCAATGAAATGAAGAACAGGTTAAAACAGAATGATGTCTACCACAAATCTTGTAACAAAGAGGATCACTTGATATTAAAAATCAAGGAAGGCTCTGATACCAATTGTTGGTTTCCCATTTTGCTTATACAAGATTATCAGATCTATTAGTTCGAGTTTATGTTTGATGCGGAAGCGTATTTGAAGAACTAACAGATAAGTTTGTGTAGAAACAATACAGAATATAAAGAAACAGTGATCAGAATATGATATCTCAAAGATTACTGAGTTTCAATATATAATAAGAACATCAATAAGAGATTAAGAACTGTTTGGTGAAAGTGTAATGCTTAACATATTTGACGATATAAAGTGTAAGCATGAAACTTAGATTCTTAGATTAGTTCTTAAGATTGTTAAAGAAGATCTCAACAAGAGACTTCCTTTTATACTACTCTAGGGGACCATAAAGCATGAGCTGCTGTTAGAACGGATGGCATGAACAGTTGTACGTGCTGTATTGCATTTAATGGCGCAGACGTCTATGTTGTACTAAGCCCTATTGAGTCCACTCAGAGTTTGACACGTGTTGAAGTTGGACAGGGCATGCTATCATGCAAGTTGATGAACAGGTCACGAACAGTAGCAAGATATTATAAATATCTTCCAAGTCTTTAGTGAGGACCGCAGAGGCTCTGTAAAGTGTTACAGAGGTTCTGCGGTATGGTCCTTTGTAGATCAGTCTTCACCGGATTCCGAGTCTTTGGTCTTCTTTGCGCGTATGACAGAGCTTCTGTAGGACGCCTCTGTAGCTTCTGTAGCTTCTTGACCTTGATCTCTCGGTAAGTTCGGCAGAGCCTCTAGAAGAGGCTTTCTTCACTTAGCCTATTTTTCACTACTTGTAACTACTTTCTATGATTAGGAAGATTGAGGCTAATAATCTGGCATCTCAAAAACAAATCGAGATTTAAGTCTTCTATTTCAAGAAATGTTCAACGACGATGTCGATCCCTCTGTTAGAACCAACAGAACCTCTGCAGAATCACCTTTTGTAAACAACGTAAGTATCTCTCTGTCTGATCCATTTAATACCTCATCCTCTTCTGCAACTACTGCAGGTACTAAAAATCGAACGGAAGATACAACAAAAGATTCAACAACAGAGGTAATCCAAATACTAACAAATCCAACAGAGGAAGCAACACCAGAAGAAACACCAGAGGGAAATGAAGATGAAACCACAATGCCTACAGAGAAGGAAATTCCAACTTTGATACCCATTCCTACAGAAGCTGAACTAAACACATGGGCATAACCATCAACCACTTCAACCACAGAAGTTCAACTTGATGACTCAAATGATCATCTTCCACGAACAACTCAATGGACAAAAAGCCATCCTCCAAGCCAAATCATCGGTAATCCCACTGATAAGGTAAAAACAAGATCAGTTTCTGCAAATTTTTGTTTCTTTACCAACTTTATTAGTGTGATCGAACCGAAAAAGATCTCGGAGGCCCTGGAAGACCCAAACTGGGTGGATGCTATGCAAGAAGAGCTTCTGCAGTTTGAACGAAACAAGGTCTGGACTCCAGTACCTCTGCCACGAGGAAAACAGGCCATAGGGACTAAGTGGGTCTTCAGAAACAAAAAGGATGAGGATGGAGTGATCATTCGAAACAAAGCAAGATTGGTGGCCAAGGGATATCGCCAAGAAGAGGGCATAGATTACGATGAAACTTTTGCCCATGTTGCACGGCTCGAAGCAATAAGAATTTTCTTAGCCTTCGTAGCCCACAGAGGTTTTAAAGTATATCAAATGAATGTAAAATCTGCTTTTCTCAATGGTGAAATTCAAGAAGAAATATACGTCCAACAACCATCAGGGTTTGAAAGCTCAAAGTACCCAAGGTATGTCTATTACCTCGACAAAGCTCTATATGGACTGAAACGGGCTCCAAGAGCATGGTACGAAAGACTTTCTACCTTTCTTCTCAATAACGACTACAAAAGAAGTACCACTGATACAACCCTGTTCTTTAAAGGAGAAGGAAATGAGCTTATTCTTGTACAAATATATGTAGATGAGATTATTTTTGCGTCTACTAATGCACAAAAATGTAAAGATTTTGAAAAGCTCATGCAGAGTGAGTTTGAAATGAGTATGATGGGAGACTTAACCTTTTTCCTCGGACTTCAAGTCAAACAAACATCAGAAGGAATTTTCATAAACCAATCAAAATATGTCTCTGACATACTTGAAAAATATAGCCTCTCTGATGCCTCTGTCATGAAAACCCCAATGGCCACTGGAAATAAACTATTTTCATATCCAAATGGCATCTCTGTCGAGTGCACGCTTTACAGAGGAATGATTGGGTCTTTATTATACTTAACAGCCAGTAGACCTGACATAATGCATGCCACATGCCTCTGTGCAAGATATCAAGCTAATCCTAAGAAGTCACATTATATTGCTGTAAAGAGAATCTTCAGATATCTCAGAGGGACCAAAAATCTTGGCCTCTGGTATCCACAGAACTCTGGTTTTGGACTAAAGGCATACACAGATTCAGATTATGGAGGATGTAAACTCGACACAAAGAGTACCTCTGGGAGTTGTCAATTCCTAGGTGGGAAATTAGTAAGCTGGACTTCAAAGAAACAGAATTGTGTCTCAACATCTACGGCAGAAGCTGAATACGTTGCTGCTGCTAGCTGTTGCTCTCAAGTTCTGTGGATGAAAACACAGCTGAAAGACTTTGGTCACATCATCTGCAAAATTCCCATGATCTGTGATTCCAAAAGTGCAATTGCCATCTCTGCAAATCCAGTACAGCATTCAAAGACAAAGCACATAGATATCAGGTATCACTTTCTGAAGTATCATGTTGAAAACCAAACCATCGAGATGCATTTTGTACCAACAGAATTTCAGCTTGCTGATTTATTCACCAAGGCACTTGATGAGAAAAGATTCCTTTACTTGGTGGGTAAATTAGGAATGATAAATATGAGTTAAACTTTGTAAGTATCTTATCTTCATTTTAAAAATATGTATACATTTTTTTATTTTTATTTTAGTAAATAATTTGCTTTTGTATGTAAATTCTAAAATCTCAATTCTGAAAGCAACAGAGCTTCTGTAGGACTCCTCAGAACCTCTGACAATCCTTATAGAACCTCTGATACACTTGACCTATGTTATATACATTACTTCTGATTATTTGAACCAAGCATAGGTCAAGGGGGAGCATAAGGAGACCTTGCTTAATCTACAGAGATTTATAAGTCAAGGGGGAGCAAATGAAGAGATGACATCAAAAGAAGAAAAGAACTTTGTCGGACAAAGAAGAACAAAAAGGTTGGTATCTCGTACAAATTCTTTTTGAAAACAATTTTCTAGGACACAAATTTCTAAATATGTTCTAGAAACATTATTAAAAGCATTCCAAATGAAATTTGATCAAAAGGAATATTGAGTTTTCCATTATTAGAAATTTAAGGTCACAAAGCCTCTGCTGAGTTCAACAGAGGTTCTGCAGGCAAAAGCTCTGATCATAAATCAATAATCTTGGAAACTCTGTCAATCTCCTTAGGTATCAATTTCAAAAAGAATCATCGCGTACAAATACACTGCAACAGAAGTCATTAGTTACAGAGTTCTCTCCACAAGATAGAACTTATGTAGACCAACACTTGTTTTAAAAGACTTTTTGCTGCACAAAACCTTTTTCAAAAACAAATTTCTAGGACACCAGCTTTCAAACAGGTCCTAAAAACACTGTTAAAAACAATCAAAAACTTGGATTATCAAAAATGTTTATAAATTGTTAGATATGAGAAATTTCTTGTCTCAGAGCCTATACTGGCTCTGACAAGGGTCCAAAAACCTCTGTAAATGAGTTTCTATGCTAATAATTTATCGATCCTCTCCATGGACTTTTCAACCATTTTTTTTGTGAAGGTACAACCTACAGAGGCAAGAAAAACAAAGTTTTCAAATCTCAGAGCCTCTGTCAGTTTTTACTTTGGGAATTTCTGTAACAGTAACGGTAACGGTAACTTTTTTGCGAGTAAGAATCATGTGGAGGTAAAGAGGCCCACGCGCCTAGCATTTAATAAGGCCTCCCACGACGTCTCGTCATAACTGACACAGATGACGTGTCATCTTTGCATTGGACCTACATAAAGTATATGCCTCTGGAAAGTTGAATCCGCCGTAACCACTCAAGTACGGACCCCAAATATTATTTACCTCAAAATATTAACCCTTTCAGATTCTACGGTTACATACTCAGTATAAAACCCAAGTTACCTTTCCTCACAAAAACTTTACTTACTTTCTTCTCCGGCGAACCTGCAACTATTCTCAAATCTTCATTCTTCTTTGCAAAAATGGCTTCCAGTTCCCACGCTGCTCAGAACTCTCCGGCAAACTCTCCTCAACAATCCCCAGTACGTTCAGAGCACTCCCATAACCCTAACATCACCGTAAATGCAGAAACAGAAATCTTCGGCGACTCTGCAAATTTTGCACCAACCACCAACCTTCAACATTTTATGAACAAAGAACATTTTGAGGATGTTCTTCCATTAAAATCCAACAACTACTACCTGGTGCCCTCACCAACAGCCTTCGGCGAAGCCCATGCCCTTCTCCTAAACATCATGGAAAACCATATCCTATACCCCCTCCTTTCCAAAACCCCAACCAAAATCCCTGCTCGATATCTGAATAAATTTTGGCAAAGTTTCCGATTTGATTCAGATGATTCTCTGATAAAGGGCTATATTTCGAAGCCAGACAAATCTGAATACCTCGAACTCATGTTCAACAGAACTATGTTCTCGCTTGAGTTCAACCTGCCAACTTGAGGTCTACATGGAATAAAGAAATATGCTGAGGTACCGACGGACGAGGAGCTCTGTCGATTTGTAGAGATGTTAGGGTATAACACAAACCTAAGGAAACGCAATGATTTCCGCAGAGGCAGACTACCACCTCTGTGGAATACCCTCTTCTCCATCCTGAATCGTTGTCTAACAGGAAAAACTGGCAGCCCTGACCCGAGCTCACACCAGATCCTGACCATCATGTATGGGATCTATTACGATCTTCCACTTGATTTTGCCACCATCATGATGCAGGAGATAGTAAATACGGTCGACAGAAAGCTTGCAACCCAAAAGGCCAAAAAGAACACACCAGGGTATCTGCCACCTCTTCAATATCAGAGAATTCTAGGAGTCATATTCGAGCCTCTACTTCTAATGGAGAAATGGCCAATGGAAGGGCCAACTGTAAAACTTTATCCCATGAACAAAAATACTCCTACAGAGCATGAAGACAACTATGCCCACTGCAGACCTCTGTCGAAGAACCTTCTGTCATATGCAAGCGATGAAAAGATGAAGTTAGACTATATACGCGCCCACAGGACTCCAGAACCAAGTCCTGTGACACCCCCGCGTCTAGGAAACCCCTTTGATTTAGATATAGTAGAGAGGATGACAGAAGAAGAATGGGCCAAAGCTTTAGAAAAACATCATTCAGTACAAGACCGGTTCAAAGCCCAAAGAGAAAGCATATACCCCTCTTCACCCAAGAGAAAAACCTCTGCAACAACACCCCAAAAGAAGAGCAAGAAAAGGAAACCAACAGAGGAAACTACAACCTCTGCAGCTTAACCCTCTTCTCCACCACATGCTACAGAGACAAGATCCTCTGCATCTCCCTCCCCTCCAAAACAAAAGAAACGAAAAACCAAATCAACAGAAGAGGGAGCCCCTAAGCCAAAGAAGAGGAAGTCAAAGAAGAAGAAACCCACATCACCTCTGCAAGTCATTACAGAGGAAGACGAACAGGAAGAGGAAGATCAGATTATACCTCTGCAACCTCCCTCCCCAATAACCTATACGAATCAACAGGGAGATTTTAATGCTTTCCTCAACCATCCCGACATAGCCTACATCTTAGATCCATCAGGATGGATCGCATAACCATTGGACCAGAACATTCAAAGTCATATTACAGAGGTTCTACGCACAACAAAAGAAATTTCCCCACCTCATTCCAGTTTTGACACTCAACGTCGAACCCCTCAACATTCAATAGAAGTCATATCTGAGGCTCAAGGTACACTACCTATGCACCCTCACGTTCGACAACTCATAGGATCTCATTTTATATATGATTCCTTAATATCAGAAACAGAAACGACAATAGTGGAAACTGCAGAAGAAGAGGTAGGCATAGAGATTACAATAGAGGAAGAGGTTAGGGTAGAAACCCCAGAGGGTTCTACAGAAAAAGATGCCGAAGAAGTAGAAGGCACACATCCCCAACCCCCTCCCAGTGCAACCCACATATCTGATACCGCTGGTCTAGCGGCAAAGGGTATCATTGAAAAAGAGCAGCACAGCTCGATCCTAACCCCACCCATCCAGCCAGAGGTTACTCTTTCAACCTCTGTGCCCATTATAACCGGGGAAACCATTCCCGGGGAATCCTATCGAAAGGACTCACCCATTGTTCGTGATTCATCGCCTAGAATCACATCTGATATCCCTACAGAGGAATTCGTTTCCTCTATCACGCACACAACACTAGGGCCAAACCTCCTTTCAGAGAGGAGTAGAGAGCACAGTGACAAAGAGACTCTAGACAAGTCTCTAAGTCAACAGAAGGACATTCCAATACACACCTCTGGAGTGGATTTGGACACTGACCTTCACAGAACTTCTGTAGAGGTTGAAACACAAGTTTCTCCTCGAGGATCAGAAGGAAATCCTTCCACCCTAAACGTAAAAACAGGGGTGAACGAAGGTGTCCTAGGAACAGGGACTCACTCTGGGGATGAATGTGTTCCCCCAGAGGTTACAACGAGTTCACACGTATCAAGGGATGAGTTCAAAACCCTTGTCACCTCTATGAACCAAACAATGAAGGAGTTGGAAAGCTCTTTCAAATATTCTGCAGAAACTACTTCAAGATCCATTACAAGCCTAAATACCAAAATGGACACCTTGTCCACAGAGGTACAACAAGTTGTGTCCTAGATGATGTCTACTACAGAAACCTTTGTCACAACCTCTGCCAGACTACATGCTGAAGAATTTGAAAGATGTGCAACCTCTGCATTCAACGAGTCTGTCAAAAACTTCCAGCAAAAACTCAAAGATCAATCCTCTACTTCTAAGGGCCTTACACCTGAAGACCTAAAGAAGGCCTTAGAAGAAGTTCAAGAGCAAACACTGCAAAACACTCAAGCCATGAAAGCCTTCTGATTACATGACCAAAGTTCAGCTCACAGAACTTGGGCAAGGAATCCTTGATCAAATGACAGAGTTCATCAGAGCCTTCACAGTTGCCAACGCAAACTACGTCAGAGAGTTTCAAGCAAGTGTCGGTAAAATGCGTTTCAAAACAGAAGCAGAGTTTGAAAAACTACTAGGCCTCTGTGATGACTTGTGCGCGAAGATGATGGCTACAGGGGCTGTTCCACCAAAGAAATCAGATACATCATGCAGGGCAGAGGGTACATCAGATATAAATCAGGATGACTCTGATGATGACCATTATGGTCCATCAGATCATCCTGGGGGGAGAAACAAGGGGAGAAACAAAGAAAAACAGCTGCAACCAGTCCTCCAATATCAGCAATACCAATTTCCTCTGCACCCCCAACCCAAACCCAAACTCAGAGAACTCAACAGAGACCCACAGAGGAAACACCAGCCTCTGTGGAAACCACCTCTGTCTTTGAAAAAGATGTCCCTCAAGTTCAAATCCTGACATCTTCATCCTCAGAAGAACTTCCCACTACTACACCAAAACCAACAATCCCACCACAAACCACAACCGAGCTTACAAAAGAAAAACCCACTTAACGCACTTATGGCCCAGCCAGAACCGAAGGGGCCTACCCAAAGTGCTATCCCACTTAGAGAGAGGAATGAGGGTATAGAAATTAGGGAGAGAGTTCAAGATACTGGGGTAGTTGAACAGGGTGAGACGAGAGGTAAAAATGTTGTGAAGGGAACTGGCGTTGGGGGTGCTCCTGGTCAGTCGTCTCGTATTCTAGATGATGATAAGACCAGTCTTGGTTCTGCTGATTCTGAGCAAGCAACTGAGGATCTATATGCAGATATTGATGATCCAGCAAACGTTTATTCTGCAAGTTCTAGCTCAGACGAAGCTGATGATGAGGCAGAAGCGGATGATGGTAATGATAATGATGATGATGAGGACAATGATGATGATGATCAACCTGGTGGTCATGATTTTGAGATTGTCGTGAATACCGAGCCAAAATCTAGTGCTTGAGGGGAAATAAGGAGTAATGAGGGAGCTTTAGTTGAAATAGAAATAAATGTGAGGTCAAGTGAGATGGAAAGAAAAAAATATGGTGAGAGTGTGACAGGATTTACAAAAGTTTTAACTGATGATCCTTCCCAAACCGTGTCAACCCGGGTAGCCACATCTACTGTCAGTGCGCGTCCGTCGCCACGAGACATTGAAACAGACATAGTGGACCCAGCTATGCGTTGCACAACTCCACTCAGTCACTCATCAACTTCTTTACAAGTTGATGTTTCATTTTCTCACAGGGGAATAGCACAAAGTCTATCGGCGACACACTCGGTGTCTGCTGGTATTGAAACCGGATGGCAACTGCCCCGGCCACCGCCTTCATTTGTACGCACATCGAGTCTAGAGTCTTTCGGATTTACTTCTTTTCCTAGCACATAAAGGCCGCTAGTCACATCATCAATGGTGACACAAACTGTGATCCCAGATCTAATCAAGTAACAATGTGTAATTTATGGAATCTTCATTAGAATAGAAAAAGAATACAAGATGAGACTCCTATCTAATTCTATTACAACATCCTATTTATACACATTGACTTTCCACTCTAATTGCCTTCACTTTGACCTATACAAGAACTTTGACTTCTTACAAGTAATACAATTAAACACTAAATCTTGAATACATTTTATGCACTAACAATCTCCCCCTATGGATTCAAGATTTAAAAAAATTGATGACGATAGTCTTTAGCTCTTTGTATCTTTAGATCTTCAACACTTTAGCTTTTTGAACAATCTCCCTCTTCGCTTTGAAGGAAGATAAATCTTTGAAAAATAACTCTGAAGAATCTTCATGTAGGCGTTGTCTTCAGAAATCCAATCTGACTGCTTTAGTCTTTAACTGGATCTTCAAAGTCAAATAGTCATCAAAGTCTTTGAAACATAAACTTCATATCTTTGTGGTATTGGTCAAAGTCTTCAAATAAAATCTTCATCTCTTCGAAACTTCGAATCATTGTAGCACGGATCTTTGCATCTTTGAGCTTTGAAATATATCTTCGGTCTTTGAACATGAAATGGCTTTTTGAGCTTTAACGGGGTTTTGAGCTTTGAGAAGCTTTGAATATCTTGAACTTTGTATCTTCACTTCTTCAACAATGAACATCTTAGAACTTTGAACTTTCTTGAATCGTCTTGAAACATCTAGAATTGTTACCTCGAACTTCTTGACTTCTCTTTATCTTGAAATTGAAACTTTCATAGTTTCTCCCCCTTTTTGATGATTGTGAGCATCATGATCATCAAAACTTCAATATCAATTTCAACAGTCTTTGAATACACCAATATCAATTTCAGCAGTCTTTGGAATCAGCCTTTCTGGAATAGCAGCTCTAGTTGCAGTGGCTGGAACGGCAGGATCAATTGTTACAGGGATGTGTGGGCCGTTTTCAAGATAGTAAGGTATAGTAGGGTCTACACCTTCTAAGAAGAGTGTCATCCTATTTTTCCATAAGTTGAAGTTATCTCTGGAAAATCTAGGGGGTTTTGCAAGAGAACCATTGTCAATACAGTGAGTGTTTGTGTTTGAGTTGGCCATTTTCAGATAATAGCTAGGAAGAGAAATATCTTAGATTAGATCTTGTTTATGAGATTAAACAAATCTGCTCTGATACCACTTGTTGGTCCCGAAAGGCCTAAACAAGTTTGTAGAAGGGGGGGGGGGGGGGGGGTTGAATACAAACACACTATTGATAAATCATTAACAATTTACAGCTTGTTGCGGAAACAAGTGTAACATCCCAGACCAACCGTACCAGATATTGTCCGCTTTGTCCACACACCTGGACTCACGGTTTTAAAACGCGTCTGATAGGGGAGGTATCAAGTCCCTCTTATAAGGCAACCTTAGTTCTCCTCCCCAACCAATGTGGGATCTTACAATCCACCCCCCTCGGGAGCCCAGCGTCCTCGCTGGCACACCAGTCCGGTTCCCGGCTCTGATACCATTTGTAACACCCCGCTTACCACGACACAATATTGTCCGCTTTGCCCCACTGGCTCACGGCTTTGTTCTTGGCGACCTGGCGAGGACTTCCCAGGGGGTCACCCATCCTGGTACTACTCCCACCCAAGCACGCTTAACCACAGAGTTCCCAAGGAACCCGTATGCTTGTGGCCCCAAAACGCGTTGTGTCTGGTAAGGCCAAGGTTTACTAATATACCCAGCATCTCTCCTGTCCACGACCGATGTGGGATATGCCTAAGGTGTTACACACCCCCCCCCCTCAGGGACTCATCGTCCTCGATGAGGTTTGCCCCACATCTCGAACGGCACAGGCTGTAACATCCCAGACCAACCGTACCAGATATTGTCCGCTTTGTCCACACACCTGGACTCACGGTTTTAAAACGCGTCTGATTGGGGAGGTATCAAGTCCCTCTTATAAGGCAACCTTAGTTCTCCTCCCCAACCAATGTGGGATCTTACAATCCACCCCCCTCGGGAGCCCAGCGTCCTCGCTGGCACACCAGTCCGGTTCCCGGCTCTGATACCATTTGTAACACCCCGCTTACCACGACACAATATTGTCCGCTTTGCCCCACTGGCTCACGGCTTTGTTCTTGGCGACCTGGCGAGGACTTCCCAGGGGGTCACCCATCCTGGTACTACTCCCACCCAAGCACGCTTAACCACAGAGTTCCCAAGGAACCCGTATGCTTGTGGCCCCAAAACGCGTTGTGTCTGGTAAGGCCAAGGTTTACTAATATACCCAGCATCTTTCCTGTCCACGACCGATGTGGGATATGCCTAAGGTGTTGCAACAAGATTAAGGATAAACCTAAATCTAAACAAGTTGGAACACTAAGGTTTTCTTGCACTAAGAAAGATAAGGAGATTACTAATAAAATCCTATCTTGAGAGATTTGAACTTGTCCAGAGTTAGCAAGTTACTTCAAATGAAGTGAGTTCATCTCTTTATATACTGCATGCATTTAATGCAATTCAGTATACACTTTACACGTGTCATCAGCGGATTGGTTGCATGTCATTGACCTTTGTTGACAACCTTAGTAGCCGCATGAATGAACAGTGTAGTATCAGAGTGGTTGTACGATTTCAGATTTTCGGAGGTTCTTTTCTAACATTTCGTACGGTGGTGTGCAAGGGAGGTTAAGACAAAAGTACTTTGTACGGAGGACTTCATGATCAGCTTTCGTTGATTCAGCGATTATCATTTACTATTCAGCGAATGATAAAGTTCAGCGATAGCTGAAGTCTTGTACTTGATACTTCACGTTGAGTGGACAAATCTGAGTCTTCGCTGATCCGCATCAGTTCATTAGGAGACTTGTCGCTGGTTCTTGAGCTTGATCTTCGACTTCAGCGTAGAACCTTTGTTGACGTGAATCTTGTCTTCAGGGATCATAAGTAAACAACTAACTTATCAGCGATCACCATAAGAACTGAACAGACTCAGCGATATGGTGAACAGTGTTCGCTGAATGTTTAATCTAAAAGTGTGAGAGTTCCTATCAGCAGTACTGTAAGATCTTAGTACTTATCAGCGATAGTGAAACTCTGATACATATTGTTTACTTACAATTTTCACTAAGTATTTAAGATAGGGTCATTATCAAATCACTGAGGGTTTGGATCAACAATCTCCCCATATTTGATTATGACATAGCAACAAAGAAAATTGCTATTTAATGAAAACATAAGGATAAAAAGAACTCATAAAATATTTGTCCCTTTTACTGTTTTCTGGGATCTTTTCAGTACTGATGGAGTAAAGTACATTCACTGAAATCTTTCTTTAAATCTTTGAATCAGGTTACATTATGAATAAGAAAGATTACAAGTACAAGCGAAATAAATTACAAGTACTGAAGGATGACTGATACAATAGAGAAAGTGGTGATTGTTGTCAGCCTTCAAAGGGTTCTTCCTTAATGAGAAGTTCATCAAGGGTTGTCTTTTCAGTTGGAATCATCCAGTCATGAACCTTTTCTCCTTTATTCTTTAGCTTCAGAGCAGCTTCAAAAATCAAGGGTTTTAGGTGTCGTGCCTGAATGTCTTTTCTGAAGTCGCACCAGTAGATGAGATCTCTGAGCTGTTCGATTGGAGTGATTGGAAGCTCAGCGATTCGTTGAAAGCATTTACGTCCGTCGTAGTCAAGAAAGAATATTCCATAAGGATTACTGATGACTTTACCAGGGACGAAAAGTTCACATGGTGGCAAAGAGATATCAAGGGCAGATAGATCAGGATCAGGACCAAGTACTTCAGCGCGAGAGAAACCAATTCCAGTTTCATTTCGTATGACAGGACCTGAGTTTGAATCTTGACGTTTCTTCTTTGGTGAGCCCCTTTTTCTTTTCGGCTTTAGATCAGGAACAGGAGGAATATCCACACAAGAAGATATCAAATCGATCTGTCTGTTTATCAGCTTTTCGAAATGATCCTTGTACTTAGATTTTGATGGTTGGATAGCTAACCTCATCTCCAGCCATTCAGAGAGACCATACCTTTTTACAGTGTCAGCACGAAAGGTTTCAGATGAGCCATCTTCTCTGAACAGTTTGATGTCAACAATAGGTACTCCGATGGAGGTTCTTCCAGAGATGAATACCTTGTTGATCTTCGCTGGACGGTATCTGAAGTGGATTTTCTCTTTACACCAGATCAGGGTGATCTGAGAAACTTCAGCTTTCTTTTCCAAGATCTTCTGGGCTTGTTCCCAAAGCTTTCGTTGGATTTGAATGGGAATATGCTTCAGCTTGGGGTCTTTGACAGATTCTTGAGTGAGCTTGATGGCGTATTCTCTGTCTTTATCTTCAGCTTCCTTCCTTTCAGCGATGAGGCGTTCACCTCTGAGATGATCCTAGTATTCAGCTTTTGAAATTTTGAACTTAGGAGGAACTGAAGGTAGTTGATCGCGCCTAAGAATGATTCGCTGATCCTCGAATCGCTTTATCATTTCTTCTCTCCTCTTTTGATCTTCTTCACTCAGCTTTTGAGAAACTGAGGAAGGTCTGTTTCTGTGCGAGAGAGGTTGTTCTTCTGATTCATCAGTCTCAGAGATTAAATCTAAGACTGGGATTATGTCTTCAGCGGTAGCTGGAATTATTGGTGAAGTCGCAATAGAAGATCTTTCAGCGATATCCTCAAACAGGGGAGATGACTAGCTGAAACGCAGCGATCTTACAAATAAGAACTGGGTAGAAGAACTTGGGTAGAAAAGATAGAAAAATATGTGGATGTGTATGGTGTTTGTGGAATGGATAACTGATTGTTCAGAGATGACCAGGGAAGGAAAAATAAGGTTAGTGTACCTGACAAATCGGCTTTGCAAGTAGGATCGCCAGATTATCATCTTCAGCGATGCCTTTGTCTTTGCTTTTCTCAGCGCCAGAGGCTGAGTGCTTTGTCTTTGTTTTTGTCTTCTCCCCTGTGGATTCGGTTATCACGATCCCTTTAAGAGCTTTTCGAGGAGCATGTTTGACGACAAAGAATTCGTCATCTTCATCATCATCATCATCATCGTTCCTTGGAGAGGAGGATGGTTCAGCTTCAGGGATGTCGATGTCTTCGTCTTCTTCTGCTTCGGATTCCTCGGCATCTTCTTCGAGTTGCTCCCCCTCAGATACAGAGGCGAGGTTCTCGGTTCCCTCAGGGTTTTCATCTCCCTGAGGTCCAGTAACTAGATCTTCATTACCCTCTCCCCTGATAGATTCATCATGGGAAAGGTCTTCAGCGCTCTTATTTTGATCTTCCGCGCTCTTCTCCTGTTCAGCGCTCTTCTCCCCCTCTTTCTCATGATGGGCGGGGGAGGAATGGGTAGATTCAGCATTGGTGTTGTCTCTGTCTTCTGGGCCAGAGACTTTCACACAACCTTCAAGCTTAGCTATTCTGTCTTCTAGGCCAGAAATAGCAGGCGTGATTTTCTTCAGCTCTTGGCGATCCTCTGCGGTGAATGAGTCCAAAATAGGTGCAGGGGCCGGAGCAGGAGCTGGATTGTTTGCCTTGTTCACCAGCGTCTCGATCATTGTCTTGACAGAACTAAGGTCGGTCTTCACTGAGCCCAAGTCGGTCTTGACCACTGACATATCACCTTCGAGTGTACCAACCGATTTCTTCAGCGTTGTAACCTCGCTGGAAACGGTGGAAACTGACGATTTGAGGTTGGTGTAGTCAGTGTAGATGTCGGAGAGGACTTTGGCAAAGTCGGCGAGAGTTTTATCAAGGTCTTTGATGTCATCAGAGGAGGCCTTCTTTTCCACCACAGCAGTCAGCTTCGTCAGATTCTCTCCAGCGTTTGTTACAGCTGTAGAGTTATTTGATAGACCGGTGGTGAGATCTGTAAGTTTCATCTCCATGGACTTCAGAGACTGGTTGATGTCTCCCAAATAAGGACCTGTAACATATAAGTACTTGTGAACAAAGGAAAGCTCAGAAGTTTCAGGTTTAGTTACAGTGTTTAAGGTGGGATCTGTACCTGCAGGAGCGTTGACGAACTCATCAAAGTTTCGAGTCCCTCCATAGTGTTCCATATCTCCCTCAAAAGTTCCGTGAGGGATGGAGATCTCTGCAGGTCCTTTCTTCGTCATTCGCTGAGAAGCTTCAACGGCTTCTTGAATGATGGCATCTCCAGCTTTAACTGGAGGAGTGTCCAAAGAAGTAGAGGGATGATCGAAGGATAAGAATTGGGGTTGGGTTGCAAGTTCAGCGTTGGATTCGCTGAGAAGTACTTCATCAGTCTTTTGAGAGACTGAAGAAGGTAGGGTAGATTCCAAAGTTCTAACCTCAGCGTGTAAGGACGCTGAAGTAGGTTTAGAAGGGATGGCTTGAATTGGTGTGGCAGAGCGTACCACGGAACTTTCCTTCAGCTCTTCAGAATGAGCTGAGGAGTCTTCAGCATGGAGTTGCTGGGGTTGCTCCTTGGTTTTCTTAATCCTTTTGGAATCAAGAGGGGTAAGAGATTGTTTCCTTTTCTTAGAAGGAATGGATTTTGTGGCCTGGGAATCAGCGAGGGGTATTGTCGCTGAAGGAGCCACAGACAGCGGAGAATTAAGTAGAGTGAGAAGGGTAGAGAGACGTACCTCGTTGGCGACAGGTTTGAAGTCGAGAACTTTTGGGCCAATCTGAGAGAGTTTCAGATCACCCTCTTCAGGATAGCTGTCCTTCAGGCCATATTGAAAGATGGCGCTGATGAATCGTGGGTAAGGAACCCATGCTGGTCGGTCAGCGGCAGAATCAACACGTTGAATGAGGTCTTCATAGATGATGGAGGCCCAGTCAATGTTGAGACCTTTCAGCAGTGCGTAACCCATGGCCTGCTGAGGTTGAGCGGCTTGATCAGAAGATCCGGATTTCGCTGTCATGCAGCTGATCAGGTGAGCGAAGATGAAGTTCATCTCGCTGGGCATCTTGGATTTCTTTATCAGCGTCAGCTTTTTCTCAGGTAGCTTGTCTCTTCCAGTCTCCCAGATGTAACCCATCGCATCAAGGAAAGCAATGATTTCTTCCCTGTCAGCGTGCTTCTTGTGGTCAGGAAATGGAATGAAAGGATTTTCTGAGGTAGCGTTAGGGAATTTCAGAGCTTTGCGGATTATTGCGGGGGTTATCTTGATGGTGCCATACTCAGTATCGCTGAGTATGCAGTCGATGGTTTTAGATGGATCTTTGGCGGAGGGTAGGTCGGTGTGTCTGGCAGAGTACCAGAATTGGGATAATAGACGCTGACTGGCAGGAGGTGTGATTGTCAGTGCTGTGTAGATGGGGCTATTCTTCAAAAAATTTACAGCGTCGTCTAGATGGGATACCTGCTTCCGAGGAGGAAACTCGAGAAGCGCTGAGAGGTTGTTTGCCTTTGTCCAGTCTAGTTGATCCAGCTCAAACTTAACCTGAGGAGCTTTGGTGATTTCCAGTTCCTCAGAATCAGCGGAGGTGGACTCATCGGTAACATTCAGCTTTGAAGTTGCCATTTCACTGTATTATCAGTTCAACCAAATATGTTAACAAATAAGAAATATCTTAATGTGGAAAGAAAATTTCCATTAAGATTTTTCGAATTTTGTCCATTTCATTCAGACAAAAAAGTCTTAATGAAGATTAGGGTTTTTCTTGTTTTAAAAAAAACGAATATAACACCTATAAGCCTTGTATTCCAGTTTTTAAAAAAATGGATACGAAAGAAGAACAAGTTTAAGATTTTAGATTTAAAACTTGAAGAACAACCATGAAATGGTTGTGTTTATAAAACCATGAAAGAAAATGATTTTATTTTTGAGTTCTTTTGTTTGATCTTGTGTAAAACAATGATAAGATCGAAAAAAAGTTATTCGCATTTGATAATAGATAAGAACATATTAACCTTGATGTTTTGATGAAGAAGATGATGAACAGTTCTTGAAGATTGAGAGCACAAATGCAACAGTAATTCTTTTCTTGCGGAGGAAGATTGATCGCGTAAAAGACAAATATAAACCAAGAGATTGTTTATATAGGGAGTTTTAGAGAGAGAAAACCTTGAGCGGGAAAAGGTTTTCATCATGACACGGACACGTGTTTGCATTTGATTGGAAGTTTGAACGAAACGTGCAAACGTGTGTCAGAAAGAAGTCGTGCCTGGTGTTATCCGTTGCAATGACGTCACAACTGTCCTTTCACATTCTTTCGTTGTCTCTGAGGTTTTGAAAGAAAAACTCAGGGACTCTTTGGAAAATATGAAGCACTGAATAGAAATATCAGTGAGGGTTTTAAGAAATTTCAAAATATCGCTGTTAAGGAAGAGATATTCAGCGATGAAAGAATTTGAAATCTAGCATTTTCATGCGTTTTGTCAGAGAGAGAAAACATACCTTGATATCAGTTTAACCAAATTTATTCAGAGAGAAAATGATGAAATGGATTGTACAAGTTTATTTTATCCGAGAGCCTATACAAGAATGTATAAACGTATCGCTGATTAAATGTGAAGTTCTGAAGATTTATCCTACAAAGTTCAGCATTCCAAGCTCGCTGATGAGAAAGTTGATACTTGTCTCATCAAGAGGTTTGGTAAACAAATCAGCTAACTGATAATCAGTTGAGATAAAATGAAGTTCTATATCACCATTCATCACGTGATCTCTGATAAAATGATATCTGATTTCTATGTGTTTTGTCTTTGAGTGTAGCACTGGATTGTTTGCTATAGCGATGGAACTTGTGCTGTCGCAATAGATTGGAATTTTGGAGAGCTGAAGATCATAGTCTAGTAGTTGATTTCTCATCCACAAGACTTGAGAACAGCAGCTTCCAGCGGCTACATACTCAGCTTCAGCTGTGGAAGTGGACACTGAGTTTTGCTTCTTACTTGTCCAACTTACCAGCTTTCCACCCAGGAGCTGACATCCTCCTGTAGTGCTTTTCCTATCCATTTTGCAACCTGCAAAATCACTGTCTGAATAGGCGGTTAGATCGTATCCTGAATCTTTGGGATACCAAAGACCTAGATTCGCTGTACCCTTAAGATATCGAAAGATTCGCTTTACAGCTTTCATATGAGATATCTTAGGTTCAGCTTGATATCGTGCGCACAGACATGTTGCAAACATAATATCGGGTCGGCTAGCTGTAAGATACAGTAGTGAGCCGATCATCCCACGGTACAGCGTGACATTGACAGGAACACCCTTTGTGTCCTTATCAAGTATCAGCGGTGGTGCCATAGGGGTTTTCATAGCTGAACTTTCAGTTAAGTCGAATTTCTTCAGCATATCTTTAACATACTTTCCCTGATTTATAAAAGTTCCTTTTTCAGTTTGCTTAATCTGAAGACCAAGGAAATATGTTAGTTCACCCATCATACTCATTTTATACTCATCTTTCATTCTATCAGCGAAACGAGTACAAAGCTCAGGGTTAGTAGAACCAAATATAATGTCATCAACATATATTTGAACTAAAATGATATGACCTTTTATTTTTCTAAAAAACAAAGTTTTGTCAATCTTACCTCTCTCAAATTTTTCAAGGTGGAGATAAGTAGAAAGAGTGTCATACCATGCACGAGGAGCTTGCTTCAAGCCATAAAGTGCCTTATCCAGCTTATAAACATAACCTGGACGCTTAGGATATGAGAATCCTGGAGGTTGTTCCACATAAACTTCTTCATTCAGCTTTCCATTTAGAAACGCTGACTTAACATCCATTTGATGTACAGTGAAGTTTTTGTGTACAGCATATGCTAAGAAAAGACGAATAGATTCAAGTCTTGCTACTGGAGCAAAGGTTTCGTCATAATCTATGCCTTCCTCTGTTAGAGCATTATTGTATTCAAGATTTACTGTAAAGTCAATGTACTGTATGAGTCTATACAGTATTGTGAATGCCTTTATACCTTGTATGTCATGGGTATAAATAGGCTTGTCTAGTTCATTTGTTAAAAATCACTTCAAAAGCTTTTGTAATCTTTTAGAAACCTTTTGTAATCCTTTGAGCTCAATACATGGATGACATATTTGCTCTCTAGATTCTCTCTCACTACATTCATATCTTATTGCTAGAGATCTGGGTTTTAACAATTGGTATCAGAGCTAAACAGAAGATTCAAGCAGATCGAAGACCAAATTGAAGATTTTTTACACTAAAGCTGAAGAATTCGGATTGGGTGTTCATCACTGTTCATCACTGTTCATCAAGAATTCTAACCCTTCTTCATTTACTATTCATCCAGATTTCATTTTTTTCATTTTTTTGATCTTTTGGATTGATTCTTGACATCATTGCACTCGGATTTGATTCCTGAACATCTTTAATTCTTGGATCAACACCAAAATCTGCACAGAATTTGCAGATCTGATCATTTTATATCATTTTTGTTCGAAAACTTTTTCTACTATTTTTGGATCAAAATTCGATTAAATTGATCGAATTAGGATTTGTGATTAACTAAGAAAGTGTGTGGAATCAAATTTCGAACAAATCTGTGCAAATTTCATAACAATTATTCAAGAATTGAAAAAGTTATGGCTGATTTAGTGATTTTCGTGTTCGAAGTGCAGAATTCGGATCATTCTTGGTGAATTCGGATCATTCAAAGAAGAATTCGGAGTGTTCTTGGAAATACAAGTGTAGAATTCGACTCAAGAAGGATTCGAATTGATTGAATTCGAACCCAGCTAGATTCGAATTGAGGAGAATTCGAACCGTGTTAGATTCGAATTGAGGAGAATTCGAACTGTGTTAGATTCGAATTGAGTTGATTAAATTTTCCAAGTGTTGAATTCGAACCCTTAAGCATCCGAATTCATAGAATTCGAACCCTTAAGCATCCGAATTCATTGAATTCGAACCCTTAAGCATCCGAATTCATTGAATTCGAACCAAGTTAAGTCCGAATTGAGTGAATTCGAACCCTTCAGCATCCGAATTCATTGAATTCGAATCCTTCTTCATCCGAATTCGTTGAATTCGAACCCTTACTCATCCGAATTCTTGTGAATTAAAAAAAAAAATTTATCCCGAAATTTTTCCTATAGTGTATTTCATACACTGTAAGAGCTTTTCAAGAAAAATTTTTATATATTTTTTTTGTGTATTTTCATACACTGTCTGCTTGATCTTCTGAACGATCAATTTCTAGCAATATTCAAAATGGTTTTACAACAAGTTATTGTTAAAAGCAGTGGTGAAGATTTGAAGCAAACTCTGAAAAAGGAGATTCCTCCAATTGCAAAAGTTTTTGTTAAACCAAATGTAAAGTTGCAACAAGTCATTATAACAGAAACATCTGTTAATTCACATGTATCTGTTAAACCAAATAATGAAGTGTTGCAACAAGTCATAATAACAAAAACACCTCCAAAGCCACTTGAAAAGGCTAAGGCAAATAATGGAATTTTGCAACAAGTTATTTTATCAGAAACATCTCCTATATCAGAAACTCCTGTTAAAGATAATGCTTCAAATTCTTCAACTCCTATTTTAAATAAAGCATTGGAAGAAGAAAATGTTAATCTGAAAAGACAAATTTTAGACATTTCTTCTTCAAATGCTAAACTTACTAAAAGAATAACTGATCTTGAAGTTTATATTGCAGGTCTTGAAACAAAGAAAGACAAAGACAACTCAAGTCTGCACGATCAAATCGAGAAACTTCAAGAGAAAGTAACAACTCTTCAAAAAGAAAATGCCGATTTGAAGAGTAGAGAAGAAAAGAGAGTGAAGTGGAACTTAAAGTTACATGCTCAATTAAAAGAAGTTAAAGATATAGGGAAAATTTTGGACAGTGAAAATGCCGATCTAAAGAGAAAACTGTCTAATTTTTCTTTTGAAGAAAAGAAAGTTTTTGAAGAAAAGAAAGAGACTGAGCTGAAATGTATAAAACTTTCAAAACAAGTTTCAGACTTTGAGAAAGTTTTATTTTTAGAAAAAGACAAGCTCGAAAAAGAAAGAGCTAAATTTGAAACTGAACGCAAATCTTTTGAGATCAAAAGTTCTGAACTTTCCGTGAAAATCTCTGAATTAGAAAATCTTTTGGAAAAGGAAAGAAAAGATTTCACGGAAAAGCAAAATCTCTTTGAAAAGGAAAGTAAAACCCTTAAAAAGAAAATTATGGAAATTTTCAAAGAGATTACTGATAAAAGAAGGTTTTTGGAAAAAGATTTTGAATCGGAACGTGTATATTTTGAAGATGTGATTCTTAATCTTACCAAAAGATTATCTGGTTTATCAGCTGATATTATGAAGGATCAGTTGATCAAATCTGATCTCCAAAAGAAATTTGATCTAATTTCTAAAGAGAAAAATGTTTTAATAAACAAAGTCAAAGAACTTGAAGACGTCATTTTTAAATTTGATGTCTCAAAGCAGGCTAGTCATAATTCTATCTTTCAGACTCCATTTGTTGATTCAAATGATTCTGAATGTTCTTTTAAAACTGCTTCAAGTTCAAGTTTTAAAAACATTCCTTCTAAACAATTTAAAAGATCAACAGATTTCTCAAAAGGTCAGATTCGTTCTTCTAATCTTTTCTATAATCCTCTGTTTGATAAATCGGATGATATTCTTAAGGTGCCTAAAATTAATACTTCCAAATCTGAAGAAGTTCCAGTCTTCAAGAGGGTGAAGATGGAATGGAGAATCAAAGGCACAACAATTCCAAAGAAAGAAGTGCCAAAATCATCTGTATCCACATCAAATGCAAAGAAGAACAATACGCCAAAAGGTAAATCTTATGCTAAACCTAATCCTATTCATTATGTAAATCATCTGATTAGGTTGGCCCATAAGAAAATCTGTTGTTCTTACTGTGGATCAAATGATTTTGTGCATAAAGATTATACTTCTTATTGGTATGGTTCTTACAGTATTCCTTGTAAGAAATCAAAACCTAACCCACTAGGACCCAAGTGCCATTGGGTACCAAAATCTGCTTAATCTGTTTTGCAGGTTCTTCATGTGTTGTACTGAATTGTAGATACATACCACACACATGACTGAAAACAGAAGAGAAGCGGCGTATTTTTTGAAAAATATTTGTACCATTAAGGGGGAGAAAAATATTAATGGCTTTTGAGCATATTAGTTCAAAACCCGTGCTTCAACGACTATGGCTTCTGAACAATTCAGTTCAGGACCCGTACTTCAACGACTAAGACTTCTAAACAAATCAGTTTAGAACTCACACTTCTCAGGTGATATCCTTAACTGTTACATCTTTCTGTTTCAAGGAACGTGGCAAAAGGTAACATTGGATTATATTTGTTTCTACTGATTTGAAAACTTGAATCTTTACAAATTTAATTCAATGAGATGCAATTTTCAATTTTCATTCAATGAATTAAATGCGTGCTAAAAGATGTTTTTTTTTCAAGAATCTTTGTATTATCTGAGTTGTTAGAGCATTGTTGTATTCAAGATTTACTGTAAAGTCAATGTACTGTATGAGTCTATACAGTATTGTGAATGCCTTTATACCTTGTATGTTATGGGTATAAATAGGCTTGTCTAGACCATTTGTAAAAAAACACTTTAGAAAGCTTTAGTAATCTTTTAGAAACCTTTTGTAATCCTTTGAGCTCAATACATGGATGACATATTTGCTCTCTAGATTCTCTTTCACTATATTCATATCTTATTGCTAGAGATCTGGGTTTTTTCAATTGGTATCAGAGCTAAACAGAAGATTCAAGCAGATTAAAGAGCAAATTGAAGAATTTTTACACTGTTCATCAAGAATTCGGACCAAGAGAAGTTTACTGTTCATCTGAAGTCTTAACATTCAGACATGAAGATTTTCTAGATTTTGAGTTTTTGAATCATTTCTTTGCATCGTTCAACTCGGATTTGGATTCTGAACACATTTAATTCTTGCATAAACATCAAAATCTGCACAGAATTGACAGATCTGATCGATTCTTGAATTTTTTTTCAAAAACTTCAAGTTCACTGTTTGGATCTTAATTCGATTAAATTGATCGAATTGTGAATTGTGATCAACAGGAAAAGTGTGCAGATTTCAATTACGAACAATTTGATATAAGATTCATCACAATTGATCAAGAATTGAAGAAGTTATGGCAGATTAAGTGATTTTGAAGTTCGAAGTGCAGAATTCGGATTCTTCTTGGTGAATTCGGATCATTCAAAGAGAATTCGGAACATTCATAGAGAATTCGAACCCTATTACATTCGAATTGAGTGAATTCGAACCTAAGTAAATTCGAATTGAGTGAATTCGAATCCAGTTACATTCGAATTGCGTGAATTCGCACTCAACATAATCCGAATTGAGTGAATTCGAACCTTAGTACATCCGAATTGAGTGAATTTGAACGCTGTTAAGTTCGAATTGGAGGATTTCGAAATCTATCAAGTCCGAATTGATTATCCGAATTGAGTATCCGAATTGAGCATCCGAATTGATCATCCGAATTGATCATCCGAATTGAGCATCCGAATTGAGCATCCGAATTCTTAGGAATGTTGATTAAATTCTCATAAGTGTAATTTTTCTTACACTAACTGCTTTATCTTCTGAACGATCGTTTATCTAGCCAATTATCAGAAGATGTCGAGAGATATGCTGAGCATGGGTTCTAAGAATAAGCCTCCGGTATTGATAGCTGAAGAATATTCTCAATGGAAAAGGAGAATGATTCAATTTCTGAATCATCAGAACAGAGATCTTATGCTGTCCATTCAGAACGGTCCTTACAAAGCCTACATAGAGGTTGGTGGCATTGCTGCAACAGAAACAAGTCAAGAGATTCTTCCAAGAAGAATAGAAAAGGAATACAAATATTACAGTGATGCTGATAAAGCTAGCACAAAGTAATGAACAAGACGAGCTTTGTTGCGAGTTACAGTACCATGTTCGTCCAACTTGTTTCGATAGACCCACTTTGTGCCTATCACTGTTTTGTCAGTTGGTCTCCGAACAAGTTTCCAAACTTTGTTTCTTTCGAATTCAGTCAGCTCTTCTTGCATAGCGCTGACCCAGTTTGGATCTCTGAGGGCATCATCTATTTTCTTTGGTTCAGTTAGAGAAATAAAGTTAACAAATAAACAAATATTACCTGCACTTCTACGAGTCTGAATACCAGCGTTGGGATCACCAAGAATTTGATCGATTGGGTGATTTACAGTCCATCGCTGAGCCGGAGCATGCGTCGCTGACTCAGTCTGAACTGGAGAAACTGAAGATGAGGCTTCAGCTACTTCTGGATTATCAGCTAAGAGAGGAATGCTTGCATTTGTCACTTCATTCACTGATTGCTGAGAAATAGATGGAATTTCTGAGACATTTGGATCAACTGCGGGTATAGTGTTTATAGGAACAGCTGAGACCCAAGATGTTTCAGCTTCACTATTCTGCATATCGGGAATGATAGTAGGACCATCATTTTCAGTTGTATGAGTATGAGTAGTGGGAACATCTTCTGAATCACCAAGATGAGAAAACATCCATTGATTCAGTTCTTCTGTATCAGCGTTCGGTTTAGAGTTCGCTGAACGGGATTCGTCAAACGTGACGTGAATAGTTTCTTCTACAGTTTGCCTTCTTCGATTGAAGACTCTGAAGGTTTTGGAAACTGAGGAGTATCCAAGAAAGATTCCATCATCAGCCTTAGGATCAAACTTTCCAAGGGCATCTCTGTTGTTCAGTATGAAACACTGACAACCAAAGATGTGAAGAAAGCTGATTGAAGGCTTTCTCCCATAAAAAAGTTCATAGGCTGTCTTTTTGAATCTTTTGACTATCAGCGACCTGTTTTGCGTAAAACAAGCCGTGTTGACAGCTTCTGCCCAAAACTGAGTAGGCAGGTGAGAATCGCTGAGCATTGAACGTGCAGCTTCAATAATTGTTCTATTTCTTCTTTCAGCGACTCCGTTTTGTTGTGGTGTTCTCACTGACGAAAAGTTGTGAGAAATACCCTTGCTCTCAAGGAAGGAATCAAGAGAACTGTTTTGAATTCAGTTCCATGATCACTTCTTATTGAGCGAACAGTCATATTGTTCAGAGTTTCCATTTTCCGAACAAAGGTGATGAGTTCTTCAGGGGTGTCACTCTTAGAACGGAGAAACATTACCCATGTGTAACGAGAGAATTCATCAACTATGACCAGCGTATATTTCTTTCCAGCGATGGATTGTTTGTTAACGGGGCCAAACAAATCCATATGGAGTAGTTGAAGAGGAGATGACACTGAGGAAACTTGCTTGGACTTGAAGCTTGCCTTGGTCTGCTTCCCTATTTCACACGCTGAACATAAGGATTCTTTGGCGTATGAATGTTGAGGTAGACCAGTGACTAACTCTTTGAATGAAAGAGTATTCAGTGTCTTGAAGTTGAGATGTGAGAGCCTCTTGTGCCATAGCCAGTTGACATCAGAAGATGCCTTTGAGAAGAAACAGGAGTTCTCAGTGGTTGTTGAGTCCATGTTTATAACGTAAACATTTTCCAAACGATAACCGCTGAGAGCTATCTTCTCCTTTTTGTCAGAGACAAAGCAGGATTCCTTAGTGAAAATGACTTTGTTATCCATGTCGCAAAGCTGACTGATGCTCAGAAGATTATGCTTCAGCCCTTCAACATATGCGACTCTTCTGAAGGATGTTGTACCATTTGAAAGTACACCATACCCTCGGGTGTGTCCTTTTCCATTTCCACCGAAAGTCACAGAGGGACCCTTCTCTTCCTTGTATTCAGCGAGCAGGCTTTTCTTTCCAGTCATGTGTTTAGAGCATACGCTATCGAGATACCAGATACCCTTCTTAACCTGCAATACAAAGGAAGATTAGTTTTTCTTGGGTACCCACTTCGCCATGTATACTTGTTTGTCAGTGGAAGAGGTTGGAATGGGTTCAGCAGTCTTCGCAGCATTTGAAGATTCAGCTTTGTCCTTCTTCACTTTGGTCAATTTCTTGACCTCAGAGGTAGGAGTCACCTTGACCTGACTTGCAACTGGTTTGGTCTTCTTGGGTGCTATCTTCACCTTAGCTATCTTATCAGCTTTGGTGGCTGTGGGACACTTACTTGCAATATGATCGGTAAGTCCACAGTGATAACATTTCCTATAACTAAAATTAGTTCTAGGACCACTTGAGTGCTGAGCTTTTAATTTGGAATTAGAAGTGCCAGCACCAAGTACACTATTGGTTTTTGAAATAGGACGAACATTCAGTTCTTCAGATTTCTTACCAAGGACATCTACTCTGAGTCTAGGAGTAGGTCGCTGAACTGATCCAGAGGTCTGATTTCTAGAACCAGATGAATGAATCACTAAGGCTTTGGAAGCATTCAGCTTAGGTACTAAAGTACCCTTCTGAGGATTTTGATAAATTACAATTCCTTTACCTTTGTCTTTAGAGACAGAGGTAGGTTTTGAATAAACCATTTTCTCCTTACCTTTTGAGGTAGGAGTTTCCTCAGGGATTGGTGTAATCGACGAGGAGTACTGAGATGAAGAAGTGTCAGCTATTGAGGATACGAACGTTCCAAATTTAAGCATTGAACGTTCAGTGGTTGGTATTGGAGTATCATATTTATAACCCAGACCACGTTTATCACTCAGAGGAATCTGAGCCTTAATTATCTCAGTGATCTTTGTTGAAGAATTACACCATCCTTCAACAGTAGCTTGTTCAGCTTTTAATGCAGCGATAGCTTCCGCTCGTTCGATTTTGACTAGCTGATTTAAATGGACTTGATCTTTAAAATCTTCTTCAAATTTAGAAAGCTTTTCTATTTGAAGGTGGCAATTTTTAAGCTTTTCAGCGAGATCAAGATTTTGGTTTTCAACCACAGCTTTGCCGTTCATGGCTTCGTATAAACTTCTAGTCAGTATTTCGATTTTACGGAGACTATCAGCTTCATCAATATTTACAATATTGGTAAAGAAGGAAGGTGATACCTGAATGGCAGATGTTGAAGTGGAGGGAATGTCTGAACTTTCTTCCTCTTCTTCAATCTTGGCCATGAGACATTGATTTGCTTCATCATCTTCAGAATCAGATGATGAGGCTTCTTCATCAGAAGCAGCCCAATCATAGTCAGCCATCAGGCCTTTTCCCTTCTTCTTAAAGCTTTTCAGCTTTGCATACTTCTCCTTCAGCTTTAAGTATTTGTCGTCTTTATTCCTTGGAACAAAGGATTTCTTTGTAAAAGCTGAAGGTCTCGTGATTTTCTTTGACCTGCACTCGTTAGCGAAATGACCTGTCTTTTCGCAGTTGAAACAAGTAGCATTAGCCTTATCAACAAAAGCTGATGACTTAGGCTTGTCAGCTATAGAAAGAGTTTTGTTCTTTCTAAACATTTTCTTCTTGGCGAATCTCCTGAACTTTTTAGTTAGGAGAGCCAAGGATTCATCATCTGAAGAATCAGAATCTGATGACCTTTCAGAGTTACTTTCTAACTCAGTGATAGTGACCACGGGTCGCTGAGTAGAAGGTTCCTCTGAGATTAAAGCAACAGGGGTGCTTTTGGAATCTTTTACAAGATTCTTCTTAAGATGGCTAGATTGCTCATGATTCAGCAATGTGCCATATAAGGTAGCAAGTGTCATTGATCTTAGATCTTTTGACAGCTTGAGACACATGGAATAATTGTCCCAGCTTTCAGGTAAACATTCTAAAAACTTTGTCAGCACTTCAAAGTTAGAATATTCCTTACCAACCGTTTTTAGATCTATAATTAAGCAATTAAAACGTTGATGAACTTCAGAGAGAGTTTCATTCTTACCAGAAATGAAGCTTTCGTATTGTCTTACCAGGTTGATCTTTCTTGAATCCTGGACTTCAGACGTTCCTTCATACTGAACACATATTGTGTCCCACATGGCTTTTGAGGATTTCAGGTTCATGACGGAATGGTAGACTTCGTCAGGAAGGGCCATGGATAGTATGGATCTGGCTTTTGTATCTATAGCCACTTTCTTCTTGTCTTCATCGGTCCAATGATGGATTTCCTTTGGAATCAGCCTTTCTGGAATAGCAGCTATAGTTGCAGTGGCTGGAACGGCAGGATCAATTGTTACAGGGATGTGTGGGCCGTTTTCAAGATAGTAAGGTATAGTAGGGTCTACACCTTCTAAGAAGAGTGTCATCCTATTTTTCCATAAGTTGAAGTTATCTCTGGAAAATCTAGGGGGTTTTGCAAGAGAACCATTGTCAATATAGTGAGTGTTTGTGTTTGAGTTGGCCATTTTCAGATAATAGCTAGGAAGAGAAATATCTTAGATTAGATCTTGTTTATGAGATTAAACAAATCTGCTCTGATACCACTTGTTGGTCCCGAAAGGCCTAAACAAGTTTGTAGAAGGGGGGGGGGGGTTGAATACAAACACACTATTTTACTTTTCTAAATTGTTTATTGATAAATCATTAACATCTTACAGCTTGTTGCGGAAACAAGATTAAGGATAAACCTAAATCTAAACAAGTTGGAACACTAAGGTTTTCTTGCACTAAGAAAGATAAGGAGATTACTAATAAAATCCTATCTTGAGCGATTTGAACTTGTCCAGAGTTAGCAAGTTACTTCAAATGAAGTGAGTTCATCTCTTTATATACTGCATGCATTTAATGCAATTCAGTATACACTTTACACGTGTCATCAGCGGATTGGTTGCATGTCATTGACCTTTGTTGACAACCTTAGTAGCCGCATGAATGAACAGTGTAGTATCAGAGTGGTTGTACGATTTCAGATTTTCGGAGGTTCTTTTCTGACATTTCGTACGGTGGCGTGCAAGGGAGGTTAAGACAAAAGTACTTTGTACGGAGGACTTCATGATCAGCTTTCGTTGATTCAGCGATTATCATTTACTATTCAGCGAACGATAAAGTTCAGCGATAGCTGAAGTCTTGTACTTGATACTTCACGTTGAGTGGACAAATCTGAGTCTTCGCTGATCCGCATCAGTTCATTAGGAGACTTGTCGCTGGTTCTTGAGCTTGATCTTCGACTTCAGCGTAGAACCTTTGTTGACGTGAATCTTGTCTTCAGGGATCATAAGTAAACAACTAACTTATCAGCGATCACCATAAGGAATGTTTAATCTAAAAGTGCGAGAGTTCCTATCAGCAGTACTGTAAGATCTTAGTACTTATCAGCGATAGTGAAACTCTGATACATATTGTTTACTTACAATTTTCACTAAGTATTTAAGATAGGGTCATTATCAAATCACTGAGGGTTTGGATCAACAGAAGCTTTGAATATCTTGAACTTTGTATCTTCACTTCTTCAACAATGAACATCTTAGAACTTTGAACTTTCTTGAATCGTCTTGAAACATCTAGAATTGTTACCTCGAACTTCTTGACTTCTCTTTATCTTGAAATTGAAACTTTCATAGTTTCTCCACCTTTTTGATGATTGTGAGCATCATGATCATCAAAACTTCAATATCAATTTCAGCAGTCTTTGAATACACCAATAACAATCTCCTCCTTTCGATCTGATAAACCGTCAATTCCAAAAATATTTATCCGAATCTTTTCAAATTCAGACAAAATAAAAGTGGTAACCCTGAAACAACGGATGAATCAGTTGAAATGCCTGTAAGTTGCACGGAGCCACTTAGTACAACGAATGTACTTTGGAAAGGAGCTTTTTGATGTTCACTCCTCCAGGGCTTCCATTCAATCATCGAAAAACCCTAAAGGAATTTCTATGAACGTTATGACAAGAAAACATATTCCTTGTGTGTACGTGCTAGTGTAGAAATGATTGAAGCAACTTATGCTTGAAAATTAGGCTCAAATTGTGTAAACTGTTGAGACAGCAACAAGTTTTCCACTGACTCAATGTGCATGAATGAAGAGCGAAGGTGGGGCAAACTTCCTTCTTTTTCAATATCTAGACCTTCTGAGTGAAGATCAGATAGATAATATGCTGCTTCCCCAAGAAAAATGAAACATTTCTTTGTTAAGAAAGAAACGAGTGGCTAGTGGGGTTAAAGCAAGAGTTGGCATGGGCTAGTTGCCTATTTCAATGATGGTCACTAAAGAATGTGAACCAATCAGTAATGTGGCTGCCTGGCTCAGAAAGTGGATGGTGCAGAGTTCTCTTATTCTGTTAACTCTGTTCTCACACCCTCTTTCTGTTTTTAATCCGCTCACTTCTAACCAAACTCTCGTTTTCATTTTGCCTCAGCACAATGAGATACTCAACCATAAGAGTGATCTCCCCCACTCATTGATTTCGGCCCCTCACCCCTCAATCACTCAAGGATAACTTCTTGGGTAGGAAACACTGGTTAACGTGGATCCATAGAAGTTCTTTAATATCTCACACTTATTCCCATGAAATTTTGTCCTAAAATGATTTGTTGTTCAACAGTTTATTTTGAACAATTAAGAATATCGGCATTTGATAACATTGCCATCAGAATGTATGCTCCTAAAAAATATCATGAATATTTGAGTATTTGATCTATGAAGATTTCTCAAAACAAGAATATTGAAAGAATGAAATGAATTCGAAAGACTTGTTTGAGAATTTGACAATGTATCAATCAGATCAAATAACATGAATGATAATCATGTAAGGTTTATGGTATCAAAGAATTGAATTTTGTTTATATGAACAAATATAAACAATCTTTGAATGAAACGCTTAAGTTCTTACGCTGAAATGAATATGATGCTCAACAAAAATTGAAATCAAACGGGAGTATTACCATCGAAAAACTGGTTAATTGTAAGACATGGAAATAACAAAGTAAATAAGAAGTTGAACCGGTGTATAAGAGTACTTGAAAGTATACAGAAAAGATAATACGCAAGTATTAATCTTTAGAAACACACGGTCAGAATTGATGTAACGATAATCCGAGACATATAAATATATATATATATATATATATATATATATATATATATATATATATATGTGTGTGTGTGTGAAAAACATTTAAAATCGCACTTCTAGAATTCATAAAATCTGTTTGAGAACCGAGAAGTGGTTTGAACATTTAGCAAAATGTTTTTCATGCTTGAAAGTCGTTCATCTTTCAAACAATCTCAGATTGAGTTCGGAAGATACGTACAGTTAAACGTTTAAGCTCCCCCTCAAATCATGATAAACTGATTTACAATCAGATAAGCTCCCCCTCAAAATCTGCAAAAGATCTTAATCGAACAAGATGAGTAGATGTAACATTCAAAGTATAAAACAATGAATTACGAGTTCTAAACTGATGTGTTTAGAAGTCAAACCCTTTGAAGAACGGGTCCTAAACTGAGATGTTTAGAAGCCATTAGTTTCTTTGAAGTACGGGTCCTAAACTGATATGTTTAGAAGCCATTGTTTCTTTGATGTCCGGGTTATAAACTGATGTGTTTAGAAACCACAGTTTCTTTTGAAATCCGGGTTCTAAACTGAATTATTTAGAAACCATTATCCTTTTGTGCTCGGGTTCTAAACTGAATTATTTAGAAACCATAATTTATTTGCTCCCCCTTAAAGACACATATACTTCTTCAAAAAATTGCCCCGCTTCTCTTCTGTTTTCAGTCATGTGTGTGATATATATGTAACATTCAGCACAACACATGATGAACCTACAAAACAGATTAAGCAGATTTTGGTACCCAATGGGACTTGGGTCCTAGTGTGTTAGGTGTAGATCTCTTTGAAGGAATACTGTAAGTACCGTACCAAATCAGATGATTTGCAGAATAAATAGGATTAAGTTTAGCAGAAGAAAATTTACCTTTCGGCGCATTGTTCTTTTTGGCATTTGATGTGGAGGCAAATGGTTTTGACACATCTTTCTTTGGAGGTGTTGTGCCTTTAACTCTCCATTCCATCTTCACAGGCTTGTAGACCGGAACGTCTTTAAGATTGGAAGTATTAACTTTAGGCACTTTTGGTTTATTATCTGATTTATCAAGCAGAGGATTATAGAAGAGATTTGTAGAACGAATCTGATCATTAAAGAAATCATTTGATCTATTACATTGTTTACAAGAAATGTTTTTAAAACTCGAACTTGAAGCTGTTTTAAAAGAGCATTCAGAATCATTTGAATCAACAAATGCAGTCTGAATGATAGTTTCAGGACTGACCTGCTTTGAAATATCAATTTTAAAAATGATGTATTCAAGTTCTTTAACTTTGTTTATCAAAACACCTTTCTCTTTAAAAATTAGATCAAATTTCTTTTAGAGATCAGATTTGATCAGTTGATCCTTCATAATGTCAACTGATAAACCAGATAATCTTTTGGTAAGATTAAGAATCGCATCTTCAAAATATATGCGTTCTGATTCAAAATCTTTTTCTAAGTCGGATATTTTCTTTGAAAGCTCGGCATTGTTTGATTCAAAAGCTTTTCTTTCTATATCAAAATCTACTCTTTCCTTCTCAAGCTTTTCATTTTCAAGAAATAAAACTTTCTCAAAATCAGAAATTTGTTTTGAAAGATTTATGCATCTTAGTTCAAGAGCTTTCTTTTCGTTCTCCAAAACAATTATCTTTTCATCAAACAAAGCATTATGGTCAGGAAGCTTCTTTGAGACATCAAATTCACAATTTTTTCTTTTGTCACAAACTCCAGGCTTTGAATTCTCTTTACCAACAGGGGTAGGTTGAACTTTGAAACCTTTTCAAAAGAAGAGCATTCAAGATTAAACCACTTTCTCAAAGTAAATTCTTTTCTTTCATTTTCCAAGACAATCTCTAAATCAATTACTGTCTTTGAAAGTTCACTCATCTTCTCTTCAAAAGATTGTCTTTCATTTTCAAATACAACTTTCTCGTTTTCAAATTGTTCGCGTTCAAGATTTAAAACTTTCTCAATATCATATATTTTTCTTTTATCATTGGAAGACTTTCTTTCTTTTTCCAATTCAGTTTCTAATATCATGATCTTTTGAGAGAGTTCACGAATCTTTTCCTCGAAACAATTTGTTTCATTCATGAAATTGACCTTTTCATTCTCAAATTGTGTATGCTCGGAGAGAATAATACTCTCAAGATCTACCACTTTCTCTGACAGTTTGATGCATTTTTGATCAATTTTTTGTTTTGAATTGAAGATACTCTTTGTTGATTCAGAAAACTTTTTGATCAAACCATGTTCAATCCTAAAAGTTTCCTTTTTCACCTCGTCATTGAAACTAGGAGATATTTCCTTAAAAGTAGTTGAGAAAATAGTTGAAAGGAGATCATTTTCATAATCATATTTGATCCTTTGTTCAGCAAGAGAGATTTCCAATTCAACAATTTTCCCTTCAAGAACTAATGTAGGAACATATTTCTTAGTTTCAAAGACTTGGTTCTTGGTGATTGGCTTTGTAGCACAAATGTCAAAAGAGTTATCTGGAAGTGGTTTATTTAGATTTTTGAGAATCTTATCCGTCTCACGAGTATAGCAAAATGGAAGTTGTATATGAGTTGTTAATGATCTTTTTCTTTGTTCCTCAAGTTGTGTTTCCTTTTCACTAGTCCAATGGATTTCAAAATCTTCCCAATAGCTAGCATACCTTAAACACTCGAATCTATACATTGTCGGTACTTTAATCATAGCTTTTGTCAAATGTTTTGGGTTTTCGTAACCAAGTCCCCAATATTTGTTGACATTGCTTACAAGTCTTGGCTTGTTCATGAAAATTGTTTGATCAGTTTGATCTCTCAAGTACAGCTTCTTTTCCAAATCTTTGATTTTGTTCAAAAATTCTGTGTTTTGAGAGGTAATATTTTTTCAAAGAAAGTTCGCTCTCACTATTCTTTTTCTTTAGATTAGCGTTTTCAGTTTCCAAAGAATTTGCTTTTTCCTGATATCATCTCGTGATACCAAATCAGGTAGCTTCTTTTTCAGCTCGACGATTTCAGTTTTTAACAAATTCTCCTTTAACTCAAACTCTTCTTTGTCTCTTGTCACTTGGTTTTGAAGCTCAGTGAACTTCTTCACATCAGCTTTTGTTTGCAGTTCAGCAAGTGCTTTTCTATAAAGACTAATATCTTTACTTTGTTCTTTAATTTCGGCCATATATTTAAAAACCTTGCCTTGTTGTATGCTACCACTTATGTTTGCTTCTTCAAGTTTCTGTGTTAAATGGCATATCTTTTGTGAATCACACCACCAACTTTGAAATTCAGCCATTGTTACCTGTAAAAGATTAAAAATGATCGTTTATCAGATACTTCGTGAGAAGTAGAATTATGCACACACGATAATCAGAGAAAAATCGATTAAAGTCAGAAATTTTTTCAAAATCAAAGTTTGAATAACAAATTATATAAATTTGTCGTTCAAAAATTAATTATGAACAATTAATGCGGAATATTGGACTTTAAATCGGCAAACCTACAAAAAATAAGAAAAATATATCAGTTTCGACCAAATGAATAGTAACTGTCTTACAACACTTGTAATACCAAATGAATAGTAACTCTCGCACAAGGCTTGTACGAATAAACCAAATGAATAGTAACTCTCGCACAAAGCTTGTATGACTAAACCATATGAATAGTAACTCTCGCACAAAGCTTGTACGACTAAACCAAATGAATGGTAACTCTCACACAAAGCTTGTACGACAGTTATGAATGTTAGTATCTGTTAGGGCTTTATTGTAGCTATCAAGACAGTATTAATATTTTGTACTGTTCTTCTTAGTAGAGGCATGGACATGTCATGGCACTACTATATAAAGAAGACTCCTTTGTTATTTCTTAAAACAATTGTAGCATTTGACATTTACTCTTTCAAGATCAATATATGGATGACTTGTGCACTCTAGATTCTATCTCTACATTTCATTGCTAGATTCTGGGTTTTACATTTGGCATCAGAGCACAAACAGGAGATTCAAGCAGATTAAGATCCAAATTGAAAATTTTGTACATTGAGATGAAGAATTCAGACCATGCAGATATTACTGTTCATCAGATCACTTTTCATTCAGACATTGATTTTTTCTAGTTTCTGATTTCTTGGATCAATTCTAGGCATCACTGAACTCGGATCTGATTTATGAACAACTTTAATTCTTGGATCATCATCAATTACTGCACAGAATCATAAGATTTGACCATTTTAGAAATTTTGTTCGAAAACCCTATTTTACCGATTTTGGATCAAAATTAGATTAAATCGATCGAATTAAGATCTGTGGTTAACTAAGAAAGTGTGCGGATTTTGATTTCGAGCAAATCCATGCTAATTTCGTGTTAATTGATCAAGATTTGAAGAAATTATGGCTGAATCAGTTGTTTTTGGTATAAAGTGAGGGTTTCGCATTGTTCTTGAGGGATTCGGATCATTCATACGGATTTCGCACCATTCAAGTTTTTCGAAGTGTTCAAGTGAAGGTTTTGGATCCAGTTAAGTCCGAAATCCGTGGTTTCGCACCCTGTTACGTTCGAATTCTTGAGGTTTCGAACATAGTTAAGTCCGAATTCTGGTGGTTTCGGATTGGTATTCATTTGTTGTAAGTTTGATTTTGTACAAGTGTTTGTTTCGTACCAACTTAGGTTCGAATTTCGTGGTTCCGCACCCATCTACGTCCGAATTCTGAGGTGAAGTTTGTAATTGGATTCGAATTTGTCTAAGTGTTGATTTCGCACCAAGCTAAGTCCGAATTCAGGGATTTCGTACTTAGTTGAATTCGAATTCCTTGGTTTCGCACCGTACTTCATCCGAAATCTGAAGGTTTCGCACCGTATAGCATCCGAAATCTGAAGGTTTCGCACCATATTGCATTCAGATTCTATTGGTTTCGGACCATTGTGTTGAAATTTTTTAACAGTTTATTCTAAGTGTAATTTCTGTTACACTTACTGCTTGATCTTCTAAACGATCATTTTCTAGCTATTTGAAAAGATGTCGAGAGATTTACTAAGTATGGGATCAAAGAGCAAGCCTCCAGTTCTTCAAGCTGAAGAGTATTCTCAATGGAAAAAGAGAATGGCTCAATTTCTGAATCATCAAAACAGAGAACTCATGTTGTCTATTCAAAATGGTCCTTACAAAGCATACATAGATATTGGTGGTATTGCTGAAACTGCTACAAGTCGGTATCTTCCTCCAAGAAGAGTTGAAAAGGAATACAGATATTACAATGAAGCTGACAAAGCTAAAGTTGAAATTGATGAGCTAGCTTTGACATACTTGACACAGGCCATCCCAAATGATATCTACAATCGAGTAGATAGTCGAAATACCGCTACGGAGATATGGGATGAATTAGAAAGGCAGTTTGAGGGATCATCAAAATCCATGAAGACCAAAAAGAATCAAAGCATTAATGCTTATGAAGGGTTTAAGGCAAAAGAAGGCGAATCATTGAAAGAGACCTACACTCGCTATAACATCATCCTTAATGATTTGAGAAGAAATGGATTCGACAAATCAGAATAGGAGATAAACTACAAGTTTATCAAGAATCTTCTACCAGAATGGGACTCATACTCCATTCAGCTCCAAATGTCTAGGGATATGGATGAAGAAAAGTTGACCGACATTTTCAGTATTCTTGGTCAACACGAAGATAAAGTGAAAGCAGTTAAGGAAAAGGATAAAAAGGTCGAAGTGTCTTTAGCGCTTCTGAGTGAACATAGGAAGATTGGATCTATGAAAACAAAAGCTTTGATTTCTGGGATGAGCAAGAAGAAGTTGAGTTCTGATGATGATGATAGTGGCAGTTCTGAAGATGAAATGGAGGATATTGCTGAAAAGTTAGCATTGTTGACCAACAAGTTTCAAAACAGGTTTAGTAGAAAGAAGTTCTATTCAAAAGCTAAACCTGAATACAACAAAGCTAACAGATATAAAAGATTTGAGAAAAAGTATGAGAAAAAGGAGGAAGAAAAAGAAGAGAAAGAATGTTAGGTCTATGATCTTCATACAATCCAAGAACTAGTAACAAGATGTAGAAGCTTTATTAGAAAAGTAAATCTAAACTAGAGAGAACACAAAGTGATTAGAGAGCTACATCTTGAATTATGAAAAGTTGTTATTTCAAACTACATTACATGTCCTATTTATAGTCTACATCTCTTGTTACAACAGTTAAGCATAAGCCCTTTAACACAGCTATTGCTTTACAAAACTTTCTAATATAGAGGAAAACTTCAGTGTCCTAAGAAAGAAGAAAAAGAGGAGAAAGAGGAGAAAGCTGTGAGAAAGGAGAGGGAAGAAAGAAGGATAGAGATGACCGAAACTGTTTCAACTGCGGAAAACCAGGTCATTTTGCCAGAGACTGTAGGCAAAAGAAGGTCAAGGATTCTGAATATTATCAGCGTAAGGCACATCTAGCAAAAGCCAAAGAACGTGGAAAGCCTGTCAATGCTGAAGAGGAAATTTGGCTTTTGGATTCTTTTGATGATGAAGAAGTGCATTTTACTGAAGTAAAGCACAGTCTGATGGCAAAACTGAATGAAGATGACCAGGAATCCAAGGTATAATTTCTATATTCTTCCAATAATTCTTATAATAATGATTCTGAAACTGAAGATGATAGATATGAAGAAATGCAAATCGTGATACTTGAACTTAATGAGAAATTTGAAAAAGCTCAAAAGAAACTTGAAAAAGTTCAAAAGAAATTTGAAGAAGAGAAAAGTTTAAAGTTGAAATATCACGATGAAGCACTTCTTTATAAAGCTTTAGCTGAAGATAGAGAACATGAAAAAGAAGTTATTAGATCAAAAGTTAAAACGCTTGAATCTGAAATTTCTGAGTTAGAGAAGAAAATGAAAGATATAAATGATGAAAACATAGATTTTCAGTTCACAATCAATGTTCTTTCTGAAGAAAGAAAAGATGCTTCGAATAAAATCAAGGAGCTTGAAGATTTAAATTATAAAAGAGGTCAGACTGAGCAAACTCTGAAATTACTAACTAGCAACCCAAAAGACACTAGATTTTATAATCCAAAAATGGGTCTAGGATTATCTGATGTAGAGGTTCTTAAGAATGCACCTGAAAATCTTTACACAATTGAAAAATTGGGTGAAGGTTTAAAGGAAACTCTTAAAACTAAAGAACCTGAGATTCAAAGTAAGGTTTTGAAGCAATCAATTATAAAGGAAATTCCTCCAATTTCACAAGTCTTTGTTAAATCAAGTAACGAAGTCTTACAGAAAACTATAATAACGGAGGTCCCTTCAATGACACAATCTTTTGTTAACACTAATAATGAAAGTTTGAAACAAAGTTTTGCTAAAGATGTTACTTCAAATCCTTCAACTCCCATTTCAAACAAAGAGGAAGTAAAAACGGATAAAGGTTCGGAAGAAAAGCCTAGATTTAATACTACAAACTTCAAATACGATGAACTAAATTCTAGTTACAAAACCAAAAGGGTTGAACTAACTGAATTTAGTTTATTATTTTCAAAAGAATCTGTGGCTAAAACAACTGATGAACCTGAATCTGTTAAATCTGAATCAAGTGTTGAATTGGAGTAAAAAATAATATCAGATTCTGACGAAAAGGAGTTTGTTCACGATATCTCTTCTGAATTTTCTGATTTGAATTCGGCTTTACTTAAAATTGTGGATTTAGAAAATCAAATTTCTAAATTACAATTAAATTTTGAAAAATTAGAGGATGATTATGAGAATATTGGAATAGATCATGATCACATTCAAAAAGTCAATCTTGATTTGAAAAATGAGATTCGACGTCTTGAATCCCAATTATTCGAATTATCAAAATCTAAGGATTCAAAACCTTGTGAAAAGTGTTCAAAACAAGCTGAATTCAAAGATCAGAGTAAATTTTCAAGTACAATTGATTCTGGTGCAAAAGAATTCTTAGAAAAAGATAAGCTTTTTGAAGAAAACAAAGTACTTGTTTTGAGATGTGCAAAACTTTTAAATCAAGTTTCAGATTTCGAGAAAGTGCTTTTTCTTCAAAAAGAGAAGCATAAAAAGGAAAGAACTGAGCTTGAAATTTAACTGAAATATTGTGAAGTATATCATAAAAAGTTTTCATCAAATATATCTAATGTCGAAAAGGAACAAGAACTGAAAAGAAAAGAAAAAGGAAAATTATTCGAAACGAAATCAAATTTGTTTCCAATAGACTTTCTTCTTGGGATGGATTGGGGTTTTTCTGTTGGTTTTGTAGTTGGGGAGGGAAGATCTTCTTCTGAGGAGGATGACAGATGTTGAACATCTACTCCAAACATTGTAGGTAATTCCACAGAGGTGGGTGTTTCCTCTGTGATCTTTTGAGCTTCTGTTCCTCCGGGTTGTTGGTTTGAAGTACTTTCTTCCAAGATGATTACCACAGGGGTGGTTGTTGCCTCTGTGGTTTGTTGAGTAGTTTCTGGTACATGGGTTTCTTCAGCAGTTGATTCCATAGAGATGGGTGTTGTCTCTGTGGTCTGTTGAGTTTGTTGTTGTTGGGTTTGTTCTGGAGGGGCTTGGTTGATGGGTTATGCGGCTATTGGTGCTTCTGGAAATCCTGTGCTCGCAGCTTTCTCCCTTGTATTCTCCCCCTCAGGATGATCTGATGGACCAGGGTGGTCATCATCAGAGTCATCCTGACCCTTATCAGAAGTACCCTCTGCTCTGCAAAAAGCTTTGGGTTTCTTTGGTAGTTCTGCTCCTGCGGCCATCAACTTTGCGCACACATCATCACAGAGGCCGAATAGATTTGCAAGCTCTACTTCTGTGTTGAAGTGCATTTTGCCGACACTTTTTCTGAATTCTTTAACGTAGTTGGGATTTGCAGAAGTGAAGGAGACGATGACTTCTGTGACCTGGTTTATCACATTCTCCCCGAGCTCTGTTAGATGTGCTCTAGTCATGTAGTCTTTAGGCTGCATCAGCACAGTGTTGCACATTGCTTCTTCTTGTACGTGTTTCAGGGCCTTCTGTAGATCTTCAGGTGTAATGCCCTTTGCATTGTTTGACTGATTCCTTGAAAGCTGAAGTTGCGGCTATCCCGAATTCTTTGGCGGTAGAAGTGGTAGTTGTTTCTGCAGAAGACTTCATTTGGGTCATGGCAGATTTCACCTCTGTGGACAGATTGTCCATTTTGGTGTTCAGATTTCGTAAGGCCATCGATGTTGTCTCTGCAAAAGATGTGAAAGACCTTTGCAACTATTTCATGGTTTGGTTCACAGAGGTGACAAGGGTTTGGAACTCATCCCTTGATACTTATGTTCCTGTGGTAACCTCTGGAGGAACACATTCGTCTCCAGAGTGAGTCCTTGCTCATGGGACACCTTCTATCACCCTTGTTTGTACGTTGGGGGTGGAAGGATTCCCATCTGATCTTCGAGAAGAAACAAGAGTTTCAATCTCTACAGAAGTTCTGCAAAGAATAGTGTCCAAATCCACTCCAGAGGTGGGTATCGGAATGTTCTTCTGTTGACTCGGAGACTTTTCTAGAGTCTCTTCGTCTTTGTGCTCACTACTTCTCTCTGAAAGAAGTTTTGGCCCTATATTGTGCGTGGCAGAGGAAACGAATTCCTCTGTAGGATGTTCTGGTGTGATCTGGGGCGATGGATCACGAACTATAGGTGAGTCTCTTCGAGGAGACTCCCTAGGAATGGATTCCCCGATTTCTGTGGGCGCAGAGGTTGAAAGAATAATCTCTGGCTGGATGGCTTGGGTTTGGATCGAGATGTGCTGCTCTTTTTCAATAACTCCTTCTGCAGCTAGACCTGCGGAGTTAGATGTGTGGGTTGCACTGGGAGTTGGTTTTGGTTGTGTGCCTCTATTAATCCAGGCATCTTTTCTTGTTTCTTCCTCTGTTAGGCATCCAAGCACTACTTCATTATCTATCACTTCAGTCTCTGTCGCTATCCTATGGCTTGGTGCTTCTTCCCTAACTTCTGTTGTAGTTCCTGCCTCTGTGACTAAGAAGTCGTAGATTGGATGAGAGCCGTATAATTGCATGACATGTGGATGATAGACACCTTTCCGTATTTGGACAGCTTCTTCTTCATCTGAATCTACCTCTAAGACCTCTATCCTTGCTTCCCTCGTTTCAAACCCCTCCTCTGTTGGATTTTCTAACATGGTGTCCATGTTATGGTCTTCTACAACTTCGGTCTCTATTTCTTCTATACCTTCTTCTGAAGCTGGGCTTGGATTCCTTCTGTGAATGTCCAATCCCTGTTGGATGAAGGGGTTCTGTAGAATGTAAGGGGTTTCAGATGGTTGATCTCTGGGGGTGTGATCAACTTCTTGCAGATTGGTGTCAATACCAGAGATAGAGAAGTGTTGTTCCTCTGTGGTGTGGTGGTTAAGTGGTTGTGCCGTCCACCCAACTGTATTTAGGGTGTTGGCAATGTCAGGGTTTTGAAGGAAATCGTTTAAGCAACCTTGATGAGCGAATCGATCTGGGATTGATAAGGTGATTGATATCCCTCTTCTGCAACTTCGACTTCTGCATTCTCATATTCTGTAGTTTCTTCGACCCGGGTTTCTGCGACCTCCTCTTGAACCACTTCTGCAGCTGCCTATTCTGCGACGGTAACCATTTGATCAAGTGATTTCCCATGCCTCCTTTTGGTCTTCCTCCTCTTGGGTTTTGGTGCCCCTTCTTCTGTGGATTTTGATTTTCTTTTCTTTTGTTTTGGAGAAGAGTGAGGAGCAGAAGAGCCAACTTCTTTGGTACGAGGAGGTGAAGGTTGATCTTCTGCAATGTTTGTAGAAGTGCCTTCTGCAGTTTTCATCTTTGTTTTTGGGGTAGAGGCAGAGGCTTTCGAGGAAGACTTCTTTCCCATGAGTTCGTCACGTTTGGCCATAAAACTAAGTTGGATTGCCAAGTGTTTTGCTAGTTTTTGCTTCTTCGCTTCTGTAGAGAGGGGTTCTACAACCATTGTTCCTAGGGGGACACCTAAACACGGGGGTGTCACAAGGCTCGGTTTTGGAGTCCTATGATCGCGTATATACTCTAACTTAAGGGTTTTGTTCTTGGCATACTTCAGAAGCTTCTGTGACAGAGGTCTGCAGTGGATGTAGCCATCTATATGATCGGTGGGGATGTTTTTGTTCATTGGGAACTGTTTGGGAGTTGGCCCTTCCATTGGCCAGTTCTGCATCATCAGCAGAGGTTCGAACAGAACTCCCAATATCCTTTGGAATTGCAGAGGTGGTAGATAATTAGGATCGTTCTCTCTTGCCTTTTTGGTGTTGTTCTTTCTGTCGATCGTATTGACGATCTCCTATAGCATGATGGTCGAGTAATCGAGTGGGAGATCATAGTAGACCCCGTACATGATGGTTAAGATCTGATGCGAGCTTTGGTCAATGCTGCCTATCTTCCCTGTCAGGCATCTGTTGAGGATCGAAAACAAGGTGTTCCACAGAGGTGGTAGTCTGCCTCTGCGGAAGTCATTTCTCTTCCTAAGGTGGGTGTTGTACCCAAGCATTTCTACAAAGCGACAGAGTTCGTCGTCTGTTGGTTGATCTGCATATTTCTTCAGTCCAAGAAGACCCCTTGTTGGTAGATTGAACTCCAGAGAAAACATTGTTCTATTGAATTTGAGTTCCAAATGTTCAGATTTGTCTGGCTTTGAGATGTACCCTTTGATAAGAGAATCATCTTTATCATATCGGCAACTTTTCCAAAATTGGTTCAAATACCTAACAGGCATTTTCTTTGGGGTTCTTGAGAGTATTGGAAAGAGAATATGGTTTTCCATGATGTGTAGAAGAAGAGCATGGGCTTCGCCGAAAGCAGTTGGTGAGGGGACCAAGTAGCAGTTATTTGACTTTATGGGTAGTACCTTGTCAAAGTGTTCTTGAGCAATGAAGTTCTGGAGATGGGTGGTCGGAGCAAATTCTGCTGAGTCGCCGGAATTTTTTTGTTCGGCGTTTTTGGCAAGATGGGGGTTTTCTGAGTGTTCAGACTGAGCAGGGGAGTGTTCTTGAGATTTCGCCGGAGAGTGTGCAGGGGAGATAGCTTGGGAAGATGAAGCCATTTGTAATGAGAATAAGATACTTGCAGGTTTTTTGCCGGGTTTCTCCGGAGAAGAATGAGGGTTCGTAAAGGTTTTATGAGAGGGTAAGGTTGGGTTTTATAGGTTGGTAAAACGGTAGAATTCGAAAGGGTAAAAAAATATATGGCAATGGATAAATATTTGGAATCCGTACTTGAGTTCGAACGGAGGTTCAACTTTCCATAGAAAACGTCCTAAGTACGCCCAATGAAAATGAGACACGTAGGCCATGTCCGAGGATGACAGGACGTCGTGCGCGGCCCATTAATGCTAGGCGCGTGGGGTTGTTCTTAGCCACATGAATTTCACTCAGTAAAAGTAACCGTTACTGTTACAGAACCTCTGTGAAAATTTTGAAAAACTTCATGTTTATCCCTTTCTTATATATCTCTTGTTATCATGACTCTGTCGGTTCTTCTTTAACCAAAACATTTGTAAAGGCATTGGAGAGGATCGTTAGGATTTTAGTGAAGAATTTTTACTCAGATGTTTTGTGGCTCTGTTGGAACTTGCAGAAGCTCAGTCAGGGCCAGCAGAAGCTCTGTTAGGGCCAGCAGAAGCTCTATGAGTGAAAATTTCTCATAACTAAAAATCTATTAACAATTTTGATCATCCAAGTTTTGATTTGTATTAAGAAATGGTTTTCGGACATATATGAAAGTTGGTGTCCGAGAAAACTGTTTTGGAAAAATTCTTGTGCGAGAAGGTCATGGTGTGTGTATTTGTGCGTATTCGGTTTCCGAGATGACATTCCAAAAGATCGATATAAGTTAAATTTGCGATCACAGAGCATATTTTTGGCAGTACCTCTGTTGAGCTCAACAGAGGCTCTATGACCTCAAATTTCTCATAACTCAAATTTTATGAAACTTTTTGATCTTTTGATTTTTGAAATGTTATCTACAGTATCTTTAGGATATATTTGACAATTTGAGTCCCAGAAAACTGTTTTCAAAAACCTTTTGTACGAGAGACTTACCTTTTGGTTCTTCTTTTCTCGGCGGTGATGTTTGACTTATGTCGATAGATTCATCGACACTTTTCTTTGGCTCCCCCTTGAGTGATTAACCTCTGTCGATCATTTCAAGGTCCCTTTTTCTCCCCCTTGACCTATGCTTGGATCAAAATAGGATATGTTTTGCATAGTACATAGGTCATGTTTACCAGAGGTTCCGTAGGGGTCGTCAGAGGTTCTGAGCAGACCCACAGAAGCTCTGTGATTTCAAGAACTATTTAAGATTGAGAATTTACATACAGAAAGAAATCAATCAAAGCAATAAGTAAAGTAATAGAAATATATACTTATTCACAGAAGATAAAGCTATATTTACAGAGGATTTTCACGTTATATTAATCATTCCTAACTTACCCACCAAGAAATTGAATCTTTTCTCGTCTAATGCTTTGGTGAATAAGTCCGCCAGTTGGTATTCTGTGGGCACGAAATGCATCTTGATTGTACCGTATTCAACATGATGTTTCAAGAAGTGGTACCTTATATCAATATGCTTGGTTTTTGAATGTTGCACAGGATTGGCAGAGATGGCAATGGCACTTTTGGAATCACAGGAGATGGGTATCTTGAATAGGATGTGGCCGTAGTCTTTTAGCTGAGTCTTCATCCACAGAACCTGAGAACAACAGCTAGCAGCAGCAACGTATTCAGCTTATGCCGTAGATGTTGAGACACAATTTTGCTTCTTGGAGGTCCAACTGACTAGTTTACCACCTAGGAATTGACAACTCCCAGAGGTACTCTTTCTGTCGAGCATGCATCCTCCATAGTCTGAATCTGTATAAGCTTTAAGACAAAAACCAGAGTTCTGTGGATACTAGAGACCGAGATTTTTGGTCCCATTTAGGTATCTAAAGATTCTCTTAACAACATCATAATGTGATTTCTTAAGATTAGCTTGATAACGTGCACAAAGACATGTGGCATGCATAATGTCAGGTCTGCTAGCAGTTAAGTACAACAGAGATCCAATCATGCCTCTTTAGAGAGTGCATTCTACAGAGATGCCATCTGGATCTAAGAATAACTTATTTTCAGTGGCCACTGGAGTTTTCATGGCAGAGGTATCAGAGAGGCTATACATGGAAAGAATGTCAGAGACATATTTGGCCTGATTTATAAAAATTCTCTCCGATGATTGTTTGACTTGGAGTCCGAGGAAGAAAGTTAATTCTCCCATCATACTCATTTCAAACTCACTCTGCATGAGTTTTTCAAAACTTTTGCACTCTTCTGTATTAGTAGACCCAAAAATTATGTCGTCCACATAGATTTGTACAAGCATTATTTCACTGTTTTTACGTTTATAGAATAATGTAGTATCTGTTGTACCTATGTCGTAGCCATTAACTAGAAGAAAGGTAGAAAGTCGTTCGTACCATGCTCTTGGAGCCTGTTTCAGTCCGTACAGAGCCTTTTCAAGGTAGTATACATGCCTTGGGAACTTTGAGCTTTCAAACCCTGGTGGATGATTTATGTAAACCTCTTCTTGGATTTCACCGTTGAGAAAAGCTGATTTTACGTCCATCTGATAGACTTTAAAGCCTCTGTGGGCTGCGAAGGCTAATAATATTCTTATTGCTTCGAGCCGTGTGACAGGGGCAAAAGTCTCATCGTAGTCTATGCCTTCTTCTTGTCTATATCCCTTGGCCACTAATCGTGCTTTGTTTCTGATGACCACTCCATCTTCATCCTTCTTATTTCTGTAGACCCACTTTGTTCTAATGGCCTGTTTCCCCCGTGGCAGAGGTACTAGAGTCCAGACTTTGTTGCGCTCGAATTGCAGAAGCTCATCTTGCATGGCGTCTACCCAGTTTGGGTCGTCAAGGGCTTCAGAAATCTTCTTTGGCTCTATCACACTAATAAAGTTCATAAAGAAACAAAAATTAGCAGTGGCAGACCTTGTTTTTACCTTGTCAGAGGGTTCACCAATTATTTGGCTTGGAGGATGGCTTTTTGTCCACAGAGTTGTGCGTGGATGATGGTCACCAATGTCATCGAATTGTTCTTCAGAGGCTTCTTGTTGTTCTTCTTCTTCTGGTGTAGCCTCTATCATTGTGCGTGTCTTCGTAGTTGATCCTACAGTTTGTGGAATGTTTGGTATGAGTGGTGGTGGAGTTTGTTCCTCTCAGGACGTATAGAGTTGGTCCTCTATATCCTCTGTAATTGGTTCCTCTGTGGATTGTGGAGTTTGTTCTTCAGCAGCTTCTGTGGTCATTTTCCTTGGTGTTTCATCTTCTGCAGTCTTTTCCTCGGCATTTGTACCTGTAGCATTACAGAAGAAGATGAAGCATTATTTGGACCAGTTAGAGTCATACCTGTAGGATTTTGACCGACAGAAGATGGTTCTGCGAAAGCTCTGATGGTTCCAACAGAGGGATCAATGTCGTCATGGAACATCTCTAAAAATAGAAGATTTAAGTCTTCTTTCGTTTGCGAGATGTCAGAGGATTCCCCTTTAAGTCCGAGTTCTGAACTGATTTGTTTAGAAGTCTTTTGGAAGGAATCATCAAAAGAAACATTGATGCTTTCTACGATCTTGCAAGACTTTGTAAGGTATATTCTGTAGGCTTTGGAAGTGGCAGAGTATCCAATGAATTTTCCTTCGTCAGCTTTTACCTCAAACTTTCCTCTGGAATCTCTGTCATTTAAAACAAAGCATTTACATCCAAACACATGGAAAAACTTGATGTTTGGCTGCCTTTTGTTGATCAGTTCGTAAGGAGTCTTTGATAGGCGGGTTTACACCCCCCTAAATCTACCGCAAGTGTACGGGTCGAATCAAGTAATAACGTACGGTAAGTACGAGTATCGAACCAAAGGAACCAGGTGTCAAGTACCACAATGACTGTATAGATTATTAACTAGACTATCGCAAATTGATTTGGGTTGTTGAAAATCGGAACACGATTAAAAACTTTAATTAATTTAGCTAAGACAAGGAGTTGGAGGGTTGGATTCCTCAGGTAGATAATCATTTAACTCACAGATTTGACACGATTTACATAACTTCAAGATGACAGGCACAATCACAATCCATCACTATACTTATTCAAGCTATAGCAATATCATTCAACACATTGTATTCATCATTCGATCTCAACAAACGTAATTGAACAATTAGTAATTAAAGCCACAAAAGGTGAATTATCATATTACTATCTCTAATTCAACCAAGACATGAAAAATTCATCAAACCTCAAAACTTTTCTCAAAGATTAAAGATTTATAAAATCGAGTAACAGTTGATCAAACTATTACAAGCATTAAGAATAATCTTACATGTGTCATCCATCTATATCATATCAATCATGTCTATCGTGAAGCGAAACAAATATCCAACCATGATTCAAACCAACCCCCCAACATGAACAGGTTAGTTCATATTGGGGGTTGCAAAACTCTGAAATGAAAAGATGAAAACGAAACTAGACATGTTTTAACTAAGAAATGAAATCTAAAAACTCCCTGAAAAAGTCTAAGCCGCCGATGAACGTACTCGTCTCGCCTTTCGATCCTTGTTAACTGATGTTTTCTTCCTTCTCTTCGCCTTCAAAAATCGCTTTTGTGCTCCCAAAATCGCCCAGAGAGAGTCCCAAGCCGTAACTGATGAATAATCCCCTCAACCCTAGCAGAAAACCAGAATAAAACGCTCAGGTCTTCGGCGCGTCTGGCTGCGCACCTGGAAACGCGCAGATAGGCGCGCAGCGCACTGGAATGTGCACAATAATGTAACTGCGCGGTTATGGGCGCGTATGGAAACGCGCACAGAGGCGCGTAGTGCTCTGATTGGGTCAAAAATCTGATTTTCTCGATTTCGCTCTGGACTGTTGTCTACTTGCTCCATTTGATCTTAAAACTTTTCCTTCATCGTCCTTTTATAAAAACCTGCATTTCCTCATCAAAACCATTAAATTCTACTATTTTACTTGGAAACTTACAACTAACTGACCGATTTCGGGATCAAAATAATGTCGTGAAACGGCATTATCAACAACCCCAAACCGAGCGTTGCTTGTCCCCAAGCAAAATAGCGACAAAAATAAGCATTTAAACACAACTCAAACGATCGCAATTTTCGTGTTGTCGAGAATATCATTAGTGATCTCTAGTCAACTCAACAACCACCATGAGTTACATGTGAGATGGACACCCCCCAGCATACCTAGCTATGGAATTCTAAACAGCACAACTTTGGGACAAAGAGTTATCAAGGACCACACCGCACTTGAGTGTACCTAACTAAACACACACTTAGAGAGGATTTCGCCTTGACCCTACCTCACGGTTTTCTCTCTTCACTCGAGCCCTAGGTTTCACACATGTTGTCATGCTTTCAGAAGTTGGGTACAAGAATTCACAAAGCTTGCATGAACAACAATTAAACAATAACGCACAGTTATACACAAATTGATCTCAGAAGGAATCCATTATCAAGACTAGGACATAGAAACGTTGCTTCGCCACTCCCTTCAAACTCTCCATGCTGAATTCGGATCTTTAACTGGGTATGGTTGCTACTTATGGGTGGAGGTATTTGATGAACCTCCCTTCTTTCTTCCGTTCAAGTTTCCTGACACTTCTCTCAATTTCGTTAAACTGACCCCTCAGTTTTATTTAACTCTCTTTTTTTTGGCAAAACCCTTTATGACTGATTTACTGGGTTGCAGATTTTTTTTTAGGGGATTACAACGGGTTTTCATTTGAGAACCTTGAGTAGTGAAACGCAGTGGGGTTAGCAGCAGCCAATAAGCTTTATGAGTTCTTACATGGTTTGTTCACAAGGATAGGCAGAAGCTTCACTTCTATTCCTATGGATGTCTTTGATAATGGATCCAAGTTATAGCGAGATCAGCTACAACAACGATCAAAGGACTAATGAAAGGTGTATCGAGTAGTGTGTAGTCTCTCAGAATCGAAGTTAGTACTTGTAAGGCTCAACAACTCACGGGTGGTCTCCACTAATGTCTCTATGTATGCATTCATCTAGATCCACCCTCATGTTACATTATCCCTTTTAACTCTTCTCCCCAAAATTAGTGTCCTCGAAAACTCACACTAAGTCACACTAGGAAGGTTGCACATTCATCACTAAAAACACGGTCGTTGTTCAATCCACTGAGATCAACAAATGATATAATCGACAAACCACCCCAAACCAGACACAGCCATTGTCCCCAATGGACCAAATAACATATAAAAGAAAGAAACACGAAAAAGCGAATCGGTACAGTCATCCAACCAAAAGCAGAGAAGAACGATAAACAAAAAAAATATAAAAAAAATAAAACAGTTCAACAACAAAACAAAAACTAAGAAGGAACCAAAAACTTTACCCCACCGCGTGCTGCTCGATAGGTTGGTGCCCCCTATCGATGCCTCCTTCTTCTCCTTGGGTTCGATGGGCCCGCTTCATCTTGATTTGAGGTGGCCGGTGCCTGCGGGTTCCCATCATACCTCCTTCCTTCTTCTAGTGAGTCGAACCTCCGATTCAGCCGAATCTCCATGTGGTGCATCTGCAGCGCTAGCCCTGCTATGTCAGACCCTAGTTCAACTCCTTCCATATCAGTAGCCGGGTTGTAATCATCATCATCAGCATCATCTGCCTCCATGTCATCCACTCCCACTGGAATGCGCATACGACCTCTCTCCCGATTAGCAGCTTCCTTTAAATCAAACCGCTCTGCTGCACGGACCTGTGCTCTATAGGTGATTCGATCGAACGGTGGTGATGGCGGGGTCGTAACACCCATGTCACATCCAGCTTCCCTGCAAAACCGAGTTATCAAACAAGGAAATGGTAAAATGCCAACAGTGTTGGTATTTGACGCGACGTCTATCAGATGAAGCTTGATGATGTGGCCTATGTCCATTGGGAGGTTGAACTGTATATGGTAGAGGATCTTGGCAACATAGGCGTCAACTGTGTTATCATGCGAAGATGGTGCCAGACTGCACTTCAAGAATTTCATCCATATGGCAATTTCGGGTCGCAGCTCATATTTTTTTATGTCATGATGATGGGGAACCCAGATTTCTTTGCCACTCCTTCTTAAGCTTGAGGATAGGATCGTGCTGAGATGGTTTTCGTTGCGGACACCGTCAATCGGGGTCAAACCCAAAGTGGCATCCAAGTTATTGGGGCGAGGCACCCCATAGTGGGCACAAATAGCTTCTGCCCGCATCCGCACAATTCTGTCCCGTACTACCACCGAAGAAAATTCGTTAAATGCTGGTGGTATCATGGCAGCGTAAAGATCTCGGACCAGCTCTTCATCATACGGTTCCGGATCACGCACATAGGTGGTCCAATTACACTCCATAGCAATCTCTCTGGCTCTGTTGTTCGGTATCTCATCTAATCTCAGCCCTCTCTCCGACCAGATTTGTCGGTTTCTAAATTGATGTCTTCTTTGCGCCACTCGGCCGTTCACGCGCTCGGTTAGAGCTTCCCTTTCCGCCGGTTGTAGATTTTGGTAGGCGAAGAAACGTCCAACTCTATTAGGCTCAGTTCGCACCATGGTTCCTGAAAAGGTATATTCATTAGATATAGTGAATTGACAATGTCACCCCAAACCTAATCCTTGGATTAGGTTTGTTTCCACACAAAGAAATATAGAGCAAAAAGCTTCAGGTGAAATCAGGAACCCCAAACCTTGGTGAGACCAAGGCTTGTAACGATAGAGTGGTGTGAATGGTGAGAACTTGATGCCCCAAACTAGAGTTTGATTAGCCATTCTAATCAGTTAACCGCCACAAACCTTTCCCCACAAAAAATTTCTAGCACAAACCCTCAACTCATTATCAAGGGCAAACACATTAACAAGCGCATCAACACATATTAAGCACAATGAGAACCCAACTCTTAGCATTTGGTATTTCTTTAACAAAGATACAAGAACCCCAAACCTTGGTGAAACCTAGGTTTGGTTTATCTTGGACAAAATCAGCATCATACCACAATCATCAGAAACTTGAAACAAAAACCATGATTTCACTCTCAAAGCTAAATACTCACAACTTATCCACAAAAACTCGAAATCATTCATGCCCATAACACAAATTCAGCAAGAAAGTTCATAGAAGAAAATACCTCAAACTGATGTGCAAAACCCCAACCCATTAAGAACTATGCAAGAAATCATACCTTTTGATCTTGAAGGATGATAGAATGGTAGAAAGGATTGATGATTCTTGGTGATATGGAAGCAAATCGACACTAAGAAGCGATTTTTGAGTGAAAATCGGCTGCAGAGAGAGTTAGGGTTTTCCAAAATGAGAGAGTGGGCTGAAAATGGGGTTTTAATACCTTCAGACTGTCGGCGCGGATGGAGGCGCGTAGAGGCGCGCAGCGCACTGGAGTATATGCTTCCATGTTTCGGCGCGGATGGAGGCGTGGATGTAGACGCGCAGGGAGACGCGCAGTTGTAAGAATTTTCGAGATTCCAGTGCTTTGCGCGGATGCGGGCGCGTGTGGAAACGCGCATAGAGACCCGCAGTTACCAAAAAATTGGATATTCCAGTGCCTTGCGCGGATGCGGGCGCGTGTGGAGACGCGCAGGACTCTCTCTTTTTTTTTTGTTTTTTTTTTCGACTTCGAATTCCACATTCTTTCAGGCATCGTCCCATGCGCTCTCGGGGTTCCAGATTACTCCTAAAACACACAAAAATGGAAACACACAAAAACAAAAGACCAAACATACACAGGAAAATAAGCAAAAACAAAGATTGCTAATTAACTAATGGTGGGTTGCCTCCCACCTAGCGCCGTATTTACTGTCGTGGCACGACATCTCCATTCACTTACTCTCGTGGCTCGTCCAAATATATGCTTGCAATGCTCGGAATCTCGCCTCCTAGGTAAGGTTTGACGCGTTGTCCGTTCACCTTGAATCTCTGCCCATCAACTCCTTCTAACTCCACTGCCCCGTACGGGAATACTTCTGTTACTTTGAACGGGCCGGACCATCTGGACTTTAACTTACCCGGGAACAAACGTAATCATGAGTTAAACAACAGAACATTCATACCTGGAGTGATTACCTTTTCGCGAAGGTTCCGGTCGTGGAACTTCTTAGTCCTCTCTTTGTAGATCAAAGCATTTTCGAACGCATCGAGTCTGATTTCTTCTAGCTCAACCAGCTGCATCTAATTCCATGCTCAACTTCTTTATTGCCTAGAAGGCTCTACATTCCAATTCTACCGGTAAATGGCATGACTTCCCATAGACTAGTCGGTATGGTGTAGTTCCCAAAGGCGTTTTATATGCAGTTCGATAAGCCCAGAGAGCATCATCAAGCTTCATTGACCAATCCTTGCGTGAAGAGTTCACCGTCTTCTCCAAAATGTGCTTCAGCTCTCTATTCGAAACTTCGGCTAACCCATTCGCTTGCGGATGATATGGTGTAGTTACTCGATGCTTTACCGAGTATTTTTTTAGGACTGCATTTAGATACCGGTTGCAAAAATGGCTACCCCCATCACTGATCAAAGCCCGCGGAACTCCAAAGCGTGAAAATATATGTTTCTTTAGAAACTTGATCACAACCTTGGAGTCATTCGATGGCGTTGCAATTGCTTCAACCCATCTTGAGACATAATCGACCGCAACTAGAATATATTAGTTCCCGTACGAGTTTGGGAACGGTCCCATGAAGTCTATTCCCCATACATCGAATAATTCTACCTCCATAAAAACCTTCATGGGCATTTCGTCCTTCTTTGTTATATTGCCCATCCTTTGGCACCGGTCGCATTTGGAAATGAATTCTCTTGTCTCCTTAAACATTGAAGGCCAGAAGAATCCGGACTGTAAAACCTTAGCTACCGTTCTATCAGTACTGAAATGGCCCCCACATTCTAGTGTATGACAATGAGTAAGAATGTCGGCCTTTTCTTCGCCCGGTACACACTTCCTAATCATCCCGTCCGCACACATCTTGTATAAATATGGCTCGTCCCAGTAATACCTCTTTGCCTCAAAGAGAAATCTCTTCTTTTGATGGGAGTTCATCTGATAGGGTATTACTCCCCCACCAAAAAGTTAACCAAATCTGCATACCATGGTTCGGAATGACTAACCTTAAATAACTGTTCATCCGGGAATGTGTCATTGATGGATGTCTTGTCCTTCCCTTCTTCCTCATTACCCTCAAGTCTCGACAAGTGATCTGCCACTGTATTTTCTGTCCCCTTTTTGTCCAATATCTCCAAGTCAAACTCTTGAAGTAGCAACACCCATCTGATGAGTCTCGGCTTTGCATCCTCTTTTGCTATCAGATATTTCAATGCTGAATGATCCGTGTATACGATTACTTTCGCTCCCACCAAATACGATCTGAACTTTTCACACGCATAAACTACCGCTAATAACTCCTTTTCTGTTGTGGCATAGTTAATTTGGGCTTCATCTAAGGTCTTGCTGGCGTAATATATCACGTGCATTCTCTTATCTTTCTTTTGCCCCAAGACTGCTCCGACTGCTGTATCACTTGCATCGCACATCACTATAAATGGTAGACTCCAATCAGGTGCTGTGAGAATAGGTGCAGAGATCAACTCCTTCTTTAACCTGTCAAATGCCAAAACACAATTATCAGTAAAATCAAACTTGGCGTCTTTTAGAAGTAAAGAACATAAAGGTTTAGTGATTTTAGAAAAGTCTTTTATAAACCGCCGGTAGAAACCGGCATGTCCCAAAAAGCTTCGAATCCCTTTGACGGAATTCGGATACGGGAGATTCTCTATCACCGCCACCTTGGCCTTGTCCACCTCTATCCCTTCTCTTGACACCTTGTGTCCTAGCACTATTCCTATGGTTACCATAAAGTGACATTTCTCCCAATTTAAAACCAAGCTCGTCTCCTTGCACCTCTTCAAAACAGCCTCCAGATGAGACAAAAAAGAGTCAAATTATGGACCAAACACCGAGAAGTCGTCCATAAATATTTCCATGGTGCGCTCTACCATATCCGAAAAGATTGCCATCATGCATCTCTGAAACGTAGCAGGAGCGTTGCATAACCCAAACGGCATCCTTCTATAAGCGAATGTTCCATATGGACATGTAAACGTGGTCTTGTCTTGATCTTCGGGAGCAATCGGTATTTGATTGTAACCCGAGTACCCATCCAAGAAACAATAATACTCGTGTCCCGCCAGTCTCTCTATCATCTGATCAATGAATGGTAACGGAAAATGATCTTTCCGGGTGGCATCATTCAACCTTCTGTAGTCAATGCAAACTCTCCAACCCGTGACTGTCCGAGATGGAATGAGTTCATTATTGTTGTTTTGAACGACTGTAACACCTCCTTTCTTTGGCACCACTTGGACTGGACTGACCCATGGGCTATCGGGTACTGGATAGATGATTCCAGCATCCAATAGCTTAAGGATCTCCTTTCGAACCACTTCCTTCATGTTGGGATTGAGTCGTCGCTGAGGTTGGACCACCGGCCGATGTTCTTCTTCAAGATTTATACGATGCGTGCAGAAAGTTGGACTTAACCCCTTTAAATCAGCTATTGTCCAGCCAATTGCGGTTTGATGCTCACGCAAGACTCTGAGTAACTTCTCTTTATCTTCACTTTTTAACTAAGATGAGATGATGACCGGAAGTGCCTCCTTTTCCCCCAAAAATGCATATTCGAGATGGGATGGTAACTGTTTCAGCTCGAGCTTAGGTGGGGTGTGAGATGATGGTTGAGACTTGGGTATTGGCTCACCCAATTCCTCAACTTTTGGTCTTCTTGGGTCTCTTTGACTTGGTAATGCATTCAGTTACATCATACTTTCAATTTCTGCACTATCAATTGTACCCATGATTTCACTTTCCAATTGATCTTGACCACACTGCACCCCACATGATTCTCTAATCGGTGATCCAAAACATCCACTCGGTAACATTCACCATATTGCATTGTTTGTTTGGCTGCTCGGAACACATTAAAGACAGCTTCTTCCTCTCCCACCCGCAACGTGAGCTTTCCTCCTTTCACATCTATTAATGCTCCTCCCGTGGCTAGGAATGGTCGACCCATAATCAGGGGTATCTCCTTGTCCTCATCCATGTCAAGGATCACGAAATCGACCGGAAGATAAAACTTGTCCACCTTGACAAGTACGTCTTCAATGATACCATACGGGTATTTGATGGATCTGTCAGCAAGCTGCAATGTTACGCATGTTGGTTTGACTTCTCCAAGCCCGAGTTTCCTGAAAATAGACAACGGCATTAGATTAATACTCGCTCCCAGATCACACAAAGCCTTACTAAACTCAGATTTGCCTATTTGAACAGGGATAGTAAAACTCCCTGGATCTTTAAGCTTCGGGGGAAGCTTGTGCTGAATGATCGCACTGCACTCTTCAGTAAGCGCAACCGTGGCATGCTCCTCGATCTTTCTCTTGTTGGAGAGAATATCCTTCAGAAATTTCACATAGGATGGCATCTGTGCTAAGGCATCTGCAAAAGGAATATTAATGTGCAGTTTTTTAAACACTTCTAGAAATTTAGCAAAATTCGCATCATCCTTGTACGCTTTTAGCCTACTAGGATATGGTACTGATGGCTTGACTGGCTTGGTAGGTGCTTTCTTGGGAATGGCTGCATTCTCCTTTCTTCTCTCGCTTTCCGTCTTTTCCATCTCTATTTCTTCATCCACTCTTTCTTCCGATTCATCCTCTGGTTCAACATCACTCACCTTGGTGCTGTTTTCTTCCGGCAAAGGATCTCTCGTGGGGTCTATAGTGAGTTGTTTACCACTCCTCAAGCTTATGGCTTTACATTCTTCTCTACCCTTCTTCTCGGGTTGACTTGGAAATTGCCCGGGAGGTCGGGTTTGTAAAGCCTCAGAAATCTGACCCATCTGTCTTTCCAGCATTCGGATTGAAGCGGTATTCTGATCCGTGGTGGATTTCACAGTGTTCACTGTGCCAGCTAGTCCTTCTACCGCACCTTCCATCTTTGACATGAATTTCATCATCATGTCTTCCAAACCCGGTTTCTTTTCTGATGATTGCCCCTCATCATGTTTCCTCTGATTGTAACCTGGGGGACGATAGACATTGTTAGGCTGAAAAGAATTGGAAGAGTTGGAATTGTTACCATACTGCTGTTGCTGTTGTTGCGGTTGCCCCATCGTTTCTTTGCCCGGGCCTTGTTGAGGTTGACTCCAAGCAAAGTTAGGATGTCGTTTCCATCCTTCGTTATAAGTGTTAGAGAATGGATCATTCCTCGGCCGATTGTTCCGGTTCTGATTCTGAATGAATTGAACTTGTTCCGGTGATTGATAATCTTGATGATTCATGAATTGGTCTTGACCACCCATATCATTCTGAACATTCGGTTGCATAGTCGCTCCTCTCATCTGATTAGTCAACGCAGTCAACTGTGCCTTTATAGCCTTCAACTCTTCTGTTTCTTGCACGCTTGCAACTTTTCTGACAGCAGATCTTGGCGTGGAATAGCTATGTTTTGCCAGATTCTCTATCAATTCGACCGCTTCCTCATAAGACTTGTTCATTAAAGCTCCACCTGCAGCAGCTGTGAGGTCATTCTTAAATTGAGGGTTCAATCCCACATAGAATGTTTGGATGATCATCCATTCTTGTAACCCATGATGTGGACACTTTTTGAGCATTGCTTTGTATCTTTCCCATGCTTCGTACAACGACTCTTCATCCCATTGGGCAAAATGAGTGATATCTGACAGCAGTTGGGCCGTTCGCCCTGGTGGAAAGAAGTTGTTGAGAAAAGCTGTCACCATATCGTTCCATGTTCGAATCGACCCCGGTGGTAAATTCTCTTCCCAAGTGGTGGCTCGGTCCCTCAATGAGAATGGGAATAACCGTATCTTGATTGAATCTTGATCCGCCCCATTTACCTTGAAAGTATTGCATATCTTTTCGAATGAGCGTAAATGTGCATGAGGGTCTTCAGTTGCTGCACCTCCAAACATGTTCGATTGCACCAATTGGATGGTACCAAGTTTGATTTCAAAGTTGTTTGCAGCTATCGGTGGTGCGTATCCACGTTGTGCAGCCCCCATGTTTGGATTGGCGAAATTTCTCATGGGTACCCTTTGTGGTGGTGGTGGTTGATGATGGACATTGTGATTGTTACCATTATTAGCCGCATTGTTACCACCATTGTTGTTGACGCCATGATTAACGTTGTGGTTGGCATTGGCATTGTTGTGGTTCTGATTGTTCCGATTATTAGGAGGAGGACCATTGTTTGCATTTGCATTTGCATTTGGTGGAACATTGCCCATGACCATCTCCTCATCCCAATCTTCTTCGAAGTTGTTGTTGACGTTGTTGTCAGCCATTCTGTTTCGTGCTTGTCGCCTCAGGTCTCTGGCAGTTCGTTCTATCTCCGGGTCAATCGGTAATAATTCCCGAAACAGTCTTCTTCTTGGCATAAACCAAGAGGTAACCTGAAACAGAGAATATAGAATCTCAAAACCCAAAAATATTTGAACCTTCAAAGCAGATTATAATAAAATAAAAACAGGGTGTCTAATGTAATAATTTCTACAGCTAGTAGTGATATTCACACAAAACAGGTTCCCCGGCAGCGGCGCCAAAAACTTGATAGGCGGGTTTACACCCCCCTAAATCTACCGCAAGTGTACGGGTCGAATCAAGTAATAACGTACGGTAAGTACGAGTATCGAACCAAAGGAACCAGGTGTCAAGTACCACAATGACTGTATAGATTATTAACTAGACTATCGCAAATTGATTTGGGTTGTTGAAAATCGGAACACGATTAAAAACTTTAATTAATTTAGCTAAGACAAGGAGTTGGAGGGTTGGATTCCTCAGGTAGATAATCATTTAACTCACAGATTTGACACGATTTACATAACTTCAAGATGACAGGCACAATCACAATCCATCACTATACTTATTCAAGCTATAGCAATATCATTCAACACATTGTATTCATCATTCGATCTCAACAAACGTAATTGAACAATTAGTAATTAAAGCCACAAAAGGTGAATTATCATATTACTATCTCTAATTCAACCAAGACATGAAAAATTCATCAAACCTCAAAACTTTTCTCAAAGATTAAAGATTTATAAAATCGAGTAACAGTTGATCAAACTATTACAAGCATTAAGAATAATCTTACATGTGTCATCCATCTATATCATATCAATCATGTCTATCGTAAAGCGAAACAAATATCCAACCATGATTCAAACCAACCCCGCAACATGAACAGGTTAGTTCATATTGGGGGTTGCAAAACTTTGAAATGAAAAGATGAAAACGAAACTAGACATGTTTTAACTAAGAAATGAAATCTAAAAACCCCCTGAAAAAGTCTAAGCCGCCGATGAACGTACTCGTCTCGCCTTTCGATCCTTGTTAACTGATGTTTTCTTCCTTCTCTTCGCCTTCAAAAATCGCTTTTGTGCTCCCAAAATCGCCCAGAGAGAGTCCCGAGCCGTAATTGATGAATAATCCCCTCAACCCTAGCAGAAAAACAGAATAAAACGCTCAGGTCTTCGGCGCGTCTGGCTGCGCGCCTGGAAACGCGCAGATAGGCGCGCAGCGCACTGGAATGTGCACAAAAAATGTAACTGCGCAGCGCTCTGATTGGGTCAAAAATATGATTTTCTCGATTTCGCTCTAGACTGTTGTCTACTTGCTCCATTTGATCTTAAAACTTTTCCTTCATCGTCCTTTTATAAAAACCTATATTTCCTCATCAAAACCATTAAATTCTACTATTTTACTTGGAAACTTACAACTAACTGACCAATTTCGGGATCAAAATAATGTCGTGAAACGGCATTATCAGTCTTGATGTGTCCTTTCACAATGGTTGAACGATTCTGTGTAGAACAAGAGGTAGAAATCGCTTCTGCCCAAAAGTTCATCGGTAATCCGCATGCTGATAGCATAGTTCTTGCGGCCTCCACGAGCGTTCAATTTTTTCTTTCGACTACGCCGTTCTGCTGTGGAGTGCGTGCGGCAGAGAAGTTCTGTGATATTCCTTCTGTAGAAAGATAGGCTTCAATGACATAGTTTTTAAATTATGTGCCATTGTCACTTCTTAACTTCTGTATTCTGCATTCATAAAGAACTTGGATTCTTTTCATTAGATTAATCAAGATGATTGGAACATCTGATTTCTTTCGGACAAATTCAACCCATGTGAAACGCGAATACTCATCAATTAAGACAAGTATGTATTTCTTGCCACCTAGGCTCTGTATGGCAATGGGACCGCAGAGGTCGACATGAAGCATGTACAGAGGCCTAGTGCAAGACACATCTGTTTTGCCTCTGTGGGAAGCTCTTCTGAGTTTTCCCATTTCACAGGCAGAACACAAATGATCCTTATTAAATTTAACATTAGGCAAACCTTTAACTAGATCAAGTTTGACCAGTTTATCCAAGGTGTGAAAGTTCAAATGACAGAACCTGTTATGCCATAACCAGGCTTCCTCACTTTTGCAGGCTACAAGGCAAACTTTGTCCTTGTTCTTGGAACTGAAATTCATCATATATAGATCACCTCTTCTTTCGGCTCGTAGAAGTTCCATTCCCGTGTCTTCACTTTTCAGAGAGCAGAAAGTTCTTTTGAATAACACATCGAATCATGTATCACAGAGTTGACTTACACTGAGTAGGTTGTGTTTAAGGCCATCCACATATGCAACTTTGTATACAGAGACATTTTCTTTCTTTATGACTCCATAGCCTTTGATGTGTCCCTTCTTGTCGTCTCCAAAAGTTACAGATCCACCAACGAGTGTTTCTTTGTACGTGGATAGTAAACTTCTGTCGCCAGTCATGTGCCTTGAGCATCCGGAGTCTAGATACCAGGTTGGCACATACCGCTTCTGCAAGATAATCATAAAGACTTAGGTACCCATATCCACATGGGTCCTATATTGTTTGAACTTTTCAAGTTTTCCTTAGCATTCTTGAAATACATTTTATCTTTTGTAGAAGAATCAGATTGTTTCTTTGTGGGTTTTGACTTTTGAATTTGAGTAGAGAGTAAACAATCTTGACTGGAGAAGTGATTATTTAGTTTGAACATAAGATCAAAGCAATGACAATATTGAATATGAGACGTGATTTGCTTGAACTTTTCATTGAATTTATGGAACTGAGCCACAGAGGCATTACATTCTTTCTTAACATTATATTTCCTATTACAAGAAGATCTATGAATACTAGAATGTTGTTTGCAAAAGCTTTGTTTAGTTTCTGCCTTCTGTGAGTCTCTTCTGTGGTGAACATCTTTCTTTACTGTCACAGAGGAAAAAGATTTGTTAACTTTAGGCCATTTTCCCTTTTGTTGCCAAGTGGGATTTTCGTTAATTTGCCTTGAAGGTTTTGAAAATTTTGAACTTTTAGGATCTACAAAGGTCTTCTTTTTAAGATTTAACATATCAAGCTCAGCAGAGGTTTTGACTTGTAAATACAAGTTTAGAAAATCTGGGCAGATAGGTATCTCTATGATTTTCTCTTTTGGAGAAATAGTTCTGTTAAGAACTTCAGAGGAGAATTTAACATCCTCTGTGTCATACTGAACTATCCCTGATGTAACATCTGTCTCTGAGTCGTCAGAAGAGGAATCGTCCTCATATACAGAGGTTGAGTCATCTCTGTCGACAGAGGCTGGATTTTCCGAGCATGTATCGTACGAGCTTTCTTTCTCTGTAGAATAACTTTCATAGACGGCAGAGGTTTCTGATAAGATCTTTTCAGCGAGAATTTTATCTACAGAAGATGTACAGAAGTTTTCTAAAACGTTTGTTTTCCATACTTCCAAAATTTCCTTTTCAATTGTTTCTTAAAGTTTTTCTTCTGAAAAAGTGGGTTTAAACTCAGGAGCTTCTGCCGATAGTTTCTTTTCGACATTTATCATACAGACAAAAGCAACCTGCGTTTGAGTCTCTGGTTTACCAAACTTAAAGATACCAATCTGATCTTGTGTTTTCAGATATTTCTTTGGTTTGATTCCTCTGTTGCTAGAGGTTGAAGATGATGAATCTGTGTTTTCAAACCACACATTGATCATCTTCGTATGTTTCCTCAAGTGAGATCCACAGAGATTTTAGCCCTTTTACTTGCAGAGAGTAAGTTTGGAAAATCTGGTTTGTTCGTTTTTCCTAACACAAACAGAGAAGACAGAGGTTTAATTCTTTTGCCTTCAACACCTAGGGTAATATCATCGTACCCTATACCCCGTCTTCCTATTTGTGAGTTTACATTTTCATACACCTTCTGTGCATCTTTATAGTTTTTAAGCAAAACATCTCTTCTGAGTTGATTTTGCCAAAATACCTCTCTCTCTTTGAAAGTATTCTTTGAGAGCTCTTATATCTGTCGTTTCACTCCTAGAAACTGAAAGTTCTTTTGTTTTGATTTTTAGAGCAGAGGTTAATTCAGAAATATTCCTTTTTAAAGGATCTAGATTCTTTTCTGAATGCTTTCATTTAACTCATTTAGTTCAATCAGTTCAATGTTAAGTTTAAGTGAATTATCATCTATAGAATTAGTACAAGAGGTAGAGTTTGAAGTGGATACCTCAGTTTCAGTGCCGGAGTCGACATCTGTCATGCCACAGAATAGGGCATTGGTGGTGTATTCATCGTCAGAGGTAGTGTCTGACTCCAAGTCCTCCTTGTTTGCCTCAGAATGCCCTTTGTTCGCCATTAGGGATTTTTGCGCATAATACTCAGCCTTCTTTTTGTAAAAAGCTGAGTCCTTCTGTGGGCGATTTGATAAATCCCAAATCTAGCACAAAGTAATGAACAAGTGTAGAGAGAATCTAGAGAGCAATCTTGTCATCCATATATTGATTTCAAAGGATTACAAAAGGTTTCTAAAAGATTACAAAAGCTTTTGAAGTGTTACTAACAAATGGTCTAGACAAGCCTATTTATACCCATGACATACAAGGTATAAAGGCATTAACAATACTGTATAGACTCATACAGTACATTGACTTTACAGTAAATCTTGAATACAACAATGCTCTAACAATCTCCCCCTTTGGATTCAAGATTTAAAAAAATAACAGCAGTCTTCAGCTCTTTGTAAAGTCAATCTTCTCAAACAGATACTCTATCAAACCATCTTCAAATAGCTTTATCTCCACTAGTTCACGGCGAACTATATGCTTTGACACTCTTTAAGAACTCAGCTTTGAAGAATCTTCAGACAAACATGAAAAGTCATTGTCTTTTTCTTTGAAAAGTCAATCTTCTTCAATAAAATCTTCAACAGATTGTCTTCAAGTCTTGAACATGAAATTCCGATCTTTGTATAAAACCATCAATTCGGAACAAGATGAATCAGAAACGATTAGAGTTTGGATCAGAAATATGTGAAACCATCCACATTGTTGAACTTTTAGGTGTAAGCGCATTCCGAGAACCACTCAGAACTAAGATAACCAAATTCAGCAACATTTGGACTTCACATGATCCTTCTCCCCAATCTTCAGTCTTTGTTCACGAATCTTTGACTTGAAATATATTTGATTTGAAAACTCTTTGACATGAAATTGAAATTAAACATTTCTCCCCCTTTTTCGATGATGGTGAGCATCATAATCATCGAAAACCATTTTCAATTTCAGTCGTGTTTTTGAGTATTGCTAACAATCTCCTCCTTAGAGAATAACCTTGCTCCCCCTCAAAATAAGAATTATGGAGCAATTTATTTTCTCCCCCTGAAAGTATGCATATATTTCAATAACGTACAGTATTTGAAATTGTAGCACAAATTTTAAAACAAATTTACACAAGGAAAATAACATTCATTGAATTTTATTTTATAACTACAAACATTTGATCATTTGAAAACTTTACAAAATGAAATTCAACTTAATGAAATTTAACAGATTTTTCAATCAAATGAAATCAAATGCATGTGTTTGGATTCAAGAACAAGTCATCATTGTATATCAAGTTAAAAAATGTTCAGTTTCAACCCCTTTATTAAATCTATTTGGTGTGCTAGCATGGGAAATATGATTAGCTTCAAGCATATGCAATTCTAAAACATATAAGAATATTTTGCTCTACTCACACTATTTGTCCAAAATCAGAATTTCCACAAATTTACGGGTTTATCGCGACTTTGTATTTTCCCAAGTTTCAAGAGATGTGTGCTCATTGGCATCTTTTCTTTTGTGCTCATTGGCATCTTTTGATTTGTGCACATTGGCATCTTTTGATTTTGTGCTCATTGGCATCTTTTGATCAAAAAGTTTAGTAAGAATAAGATACACCGTTAAACATGACTTTCTATCTGGTTCTATAGCAGGATTTGGGTCAGCAGATCCCAGACCAGTTGGCCTTAGGTGCTAGGTGTCAAGCACCCCTTAGAACTTAATTTCCCAAACCAGAAAGGCCACATCGATATATCTTAAACCCATTTGTACCAGTAAAACATGGCTTTCTATCTGGTTCTATTGCAGGATTTGGGTCAGCCGATCCCAGACCAGTTGATCTTAGGGACTAGGTGTCGAGCACCCCTTAGGACTTACTCTCCCAAACCAGAAAGGCCACAGGCACAAACTTTCAAACTAAATGATATTCTATACAAGTTCGAATTTCCATCACAAAATATGAATGATATCTCAATCACTTGGTTCTTAATCATAGTGCTTCCCCCATATTTTTGTTTCCATTCATCATTCTGATAAATAGGCTTTTTGAGCATTATATTCTATATAAGTCCAGATTCACATATCTTTGAGCATTCAGCATAATTTCATTCATGTTTTGCTTACCTTTCGATTTATTTCAGAGGTGAAAGTTGAAGCAAATCTAACTCAGATAATACAAAGATTCTTGAAAAAAAAACATCTTTTAGCACGCATTTAATTCATTGAATGAAAATTGAAAATTGCATCTCATTGAATTAAATTTGTAAAGATTCAAGTTTTCAAATCAGTAGAAACAAATATAATCCAATGTTACCTTTTTCCACTTGTTCCTTGAAACAAAAATATATAGCAGTTAAGGATATTACCTGAGAAGTGTGAGTTCTAAACTGATTTGTTTAGAAGTCTTAGTCTTTAAAGTACGGGTCCTGAACTGAGTTGTTCAGAAGTCTTAGTCTTTAAAGTACGGGTCCTGAACTGAGTTGTTCAGAAGCCATAGTCGTTGAAGCACGGGTTTTGAACTGATATGTTCAAAAGCCATAAACATTGAAGCACGGGTCCTGAATTGATGTATTCAGAAACCAAAGTCTCTTTTAAGTGCGGGTCCTAAACCGATATGTTTAGAAACCATAGTCTTTGAAGAACGGGTTTTGAACTGATATGTCCAAAAGCCAATGATATTTGTCTCCCCCTTAATGGTACAAATATTTTTCAAAAAATACGCCGCTTCTCTTCTGTTTTCAGTCATGTGTGTGGTATGTATCTACAATTCAGTACAACACATGATGAACCTGCAAAACAGATTAAGCAGATTTTGGTACCCAATGGCACTTGGGTCCTAGTGGGTTAGTTGTAGATTTCTTACAAGGAATACTGTAAGAACCATACCAATAAGAAGTATAATCTTTATGCACAAAATCATTTGATCCACAGTAAGAACAACAGATTTTCTTATGTGCCAACCTAATCAGATGATTTACAGAATGAATAGGATTAAGTTTAGCAGAAGATTTACCTTTTGGCGCATTGTTCTTCTTGGCATTTGATGTGAATACAGATGATTTTGGCACATCTTTCTTTGGAATTGTTGTGCCTTTGATTCTCCATTCCATCTTCACCCTCTTGAAGACTGGAACTTCTTCAGATTTGGAAGTATTAATTTTAGGCACCTTAAGAATATCATCCGATTTATCAAACAGAGGATTATAGAAAAGATTAGAAGAACGAATCTGACCTTTTGAGAAATCTGTTGATCTATTAAATTGTTTAGAAGGAATGTTTTTAAAACTTGAATTTGAAGCAGTTTTAAAAGAACATTCAGAATCATTTGAATCAACAAATGGAGTCTGAAAGATAGAATTATGACTGGCCTGCTTTGAGACATCAAATTTAAAAATGACGTCTTCAAGTTCTTTGACTTTGTTTATTAAAACATTTTTCTCTTTAGAAATTAGATCAAATTTCTTTTGGAGATCAGATTTGATCAACTGATCTTTCATAATATCAGCTGATAAACCAGATAATCTTTTGGTAAGATTAAGAATCACATCTTCAAAATATACACGTTCCGATTCAAAATCTTTTTCCAAAAACTTTCTTTTATCAGTAATCTCTTTGAAAATTTTCATATTTTTCTTTTTAAGGGTTTTACTTTCCTTTTCAAAGAGATTTTGCTTTTCCGTGAAATCTTTTCTTTCCTTTTCCAAAAGATTTTCTAATTCAGAGATTTTCATGGAAAGTTCAGAACTTTTAATCTCAAAAAAATTTTGTTCAGTTTCAAATTTAGCTCTTTCTTTTTCGAGCTTGTCTTTTTCTAAAAATAAAACTTTCTCAAAGTCAGAAACTTGTTTTGAAAGTTTTATACAATTAAGTTCAATTATTTCCTTTTCTTTAAGAATCTTCTCTCTCCTGTCTTCAATGCTCTTCAGATCAGCATTTTCCTTTTTAAGAGTTGTTACTTTCTCTTGAAGTTTCTCGATTTGATCGTGCAGACTTGAGTTGTCTTTGTCTTTCTTTGTTTCAAGACCTGCAATATAAACTTCAAGATCAGTTATTCTTTTAGTAAGTTTAGCATTTGAAGAAGAAATGTCTAAAATTTGTCTTTTCAGATTAACATTTTCTTCTTCCAATGCTTTATTTAAAATAGGAGTTGAAGAATTTGAAGCATTATCTTTAACAGGAGTTTCTGATATAGGAGATGTTTCTGATAAAATAACTTGTTGCAAAATTCCATTATTTGCCTTAGCCTTTTCAAGTGGCTTTGGAGGTGTTTTTGTTATTATGACTTGTTGCAACACTTCATTATTTGGTTTAACAGATACATGTGAATTAACAAATGTTTCTGTTATAATGACTTGTTGCAACTTTACATTTGGTTTAACAAAAACTTTTGCAATTGGAGGAATCTCCTTTTTCAGAGTTTGCTTCAAATCTTCACCACTGCTTTTAACAATAACTTGTTGTAAAACCATTTTGAATATTGCTAGAAATTGATCGTTCAGAAGATCAAGCAGACAGTGTATGAAAATACACAAAAAAAATATATAAAAATTTTTCTTGAAAAGTTCTTACAGTGTATGAAATACACTATAGAAAAAATTTCGGGATAAAAAAATTTCTCAAAAAACTCTTTTTTTTATGATTCACAAGAATTCGGATGAGTAAGGGTTCGAATTCAACGAATTCGGATGAAGAAGGATTCGAATTCAATGAATTCGGATGCTGAAGGGTTCGAATTCACTCAATTCGGACTTAACTTGGTTCGAATTCAATGAATTCGGATGCTTAAGGGTTCGAATTCAATGAATTCGGATGCTTAAGGGTTCGAATTCAATGAATTCGGATGCTTAAGGGTTCGAATTCTATGAATTCGGATGCTTAAGGGTTCGAATTCTATGAATTCAGATGCTTAAGGGTTCGAATTCAACACTTGGAAAATTTAATCAACTCAATTCGAATCTAACACAGTTCGAATTCTCCTCAATTCGAATCTAACACGGTTCGAATTCTCCTCAATTCGAATCTAGCTGGGTTCGAATTCAAGCAATTCGAATCCTTCTTGAGTCGAATTCTACACTTGTATTTCCAAGAACACTCCGAATTCTTCTTTGAATGATCCGAATTCACAAAGAATGATCCGAATTCACCAAGAATGATCCGAATTCTGCACTTCGAACACGAAAATCACTAAATCAGCCCTAACTTTTTCAATTCTTGATCAATTGTTATGAAATTTGCACAGATTTGTTCGAAATTTGATTTCACACACTTTCTTAGTTAATCACAAATCCTAATTCGATCAATTTAATCGAATTTTGATCCAAAAATAGTAGAAAAAGTTTTCGAACAAAAATGATATAAAATGATCAGATCTGCAAATTCTGTGCAGATTTTGGTGTTGATCCAAGAATTAAAGATGTCCAGGAATCAAATCTGAGTGCAATGATGTCAAGAATCAATCCAAAAGATCAAAAATTAAAGAAAAGTTGAAATCTGGATGAATAGTAAATGAAGAAGGGTCAGAATTCTTGATGAACAGTGATGAATAGTGATGAACACCCAATCCGAATTCTTCAGCTTTAGTGTAAAAAATCTTCAATTTGGTCTTCGATCTGCTTGAATCTTCTGTTTAGCTCTGATACCAATTGATAAATCCCAAATCTAGCACAAAGTAATGAACAAGTGTAGAGAGAATCTAGAGAGCAATCTTGTCATCCATATATTGATTTCAAAGGATTACAAAAGGTTTCTAAAAGATTACAAAAGCTTTTGAAGTGTTACTAACAAATGGTCTAGACAAGCCTATTTATACCCATGACATACAAGGTATAAAGGCATTCACAATACTGTATAGACTCATACAGTACATTGACTTTACAGTAAATCTTGAATACAACAATGCTCTAACACGATTTGGTCTACTTCTGCATTCATTTGCGAAATGGCCTGGCTTCCCGCAGTTGAAACAACCTTGGGAAGTGTTTCCAGCACGATCGTCGGACTTCTGTCGGTCTCCACCTTTATCCGTTTGACATTCGTTTGCGTAATGACCAGGCTTGCCACACTTGTAGCATTCTTGTTGTGTGTGGCTCACCTTGTCATCTGACCTCTATCGGTCATTACCTCTGTAGTTTCTGTCGCTTGACCTCTGTCGGTCATTTCTATCATCTGACCTCTGCCGGTCACTCGATTCTTCTCTTCTTTCATCATCTCTTCTATCACTTCGGTTGTCTCTGCCATATCGATCAATTCCTGAACCCCTCTGGTTTCCTCTGAACTCTCTTGTCAATAGAGCTAAGGATTTAGCTAATGACGCAAGAGTTATCTCTTCTTCTACCAGCTCGTCTTCTTCGCTATCAACCATCACTATTTTCTTCTTCTCCTTTGTTGCTTTCTCATTTCTCGGTCTCTCTGCAGCCTCTGTAGATTTACTAACCAACGCGTATGGTGCAATGGTTAGTGTTTTAGCCTGTGCTATTTGAGGCTCCTTTGCTGCTAGTGTTCCATAGAGATCAGAGAGTGTCCAGGAGTCTAGATCTTGGTTTGTTTGTAAAGACATAGACAACTGGAGCCACTCATCATTCAGGCTTTTTAGAAACATTACGTTATTTTCTTCCGAGGTTCTGTGAATGCCAGACTTTCTACATTTGTTTATGAGAGAGTTGAACCTGTCGTACGTCGTTTGCAGAGATTCTGTTGCAGAGGCTCTAAAGGCATGATATTCATTTATGTATTGTGCCCTTCGGTTCTTCTGCGTTTTAGCACCCCCTTCCAACTGTCTTTCTAATTCTTTCCAAAGATCGTGCGCTGTTTCGCATGCATCTAAGGATTGAAAAAGTTCGTTGGGGATAGCCATGATCAATAATCTTTTTGTTTTCTGTGCAACTTCATCTTCTGCCATATCTTCATCTGACCATTCTCCTTTTGGCTTAGATTTTTGATGTTTAGGGATTTCAAGAGATTCAGCAGTAGCTGGTACTCGTGGTACTATTGTCATGGGAACTTGAGGAGGGTTGTAAAGATATTGTACGAGATATTTTTCTGTACCCTCAAAGAAATGGATCATTCTTATCTTCCATTGAGGATACTCATCTCGAAGGAGAGTAGGAGGCTTGGTTAGTGAACCAGCAGTGAAAAAGTTATTTGTATTTGTCATTGTAAGAGTTTCGAAGGTTCTGAAAAGATAATATGACGAAAGAGTTTGAGTCTGATGATCTGGAAGGTTTTCTGGGTTTTAACAGTTCCCAGAGTGCACTTTAATGGAGTTTTAATCTGGAAAAAATAGTTTCTTTGAAGAATACCACTTTTCGAATAAATCGAAAGATGATAGGAAAACAGAAACTTTTCAATGAAATGAAGAACAGGTTAAAACAGAATGATGTCTACCACAAATCTTGTAACAAAGAGGATCACTTGATATTAAAAATCAAGGAAGGCTCTGATACCAATTGTTGGTTTCCCATTTTGCTTATACAAGATTATCAGATCTATTAGTTCGGGTTTATGTTTGATGCGGAAGCGTATTTGAAGAACTAACAGATAAGTTTGTGTAGAAACAATACAGAATATAAAGAAACAGTGATCAGAATATGATATCTCAAAGATTACTGAGATTCAATATATAATAAGAACATCAAGAAGAGATTAAGAACTGTTTGGTGAAAGTGTAATGCTTAACAGATTTGACGATATAAAGTGTAAGCATGAAACTTAGATTCTTAGATTAGTTCTTAAGATTGTTAAGGAAGATCTCAACAAGAGACTTCCTTTTATACTACTCTAGGGGACCATAAAGCATGAGCTGCTGTTAGAACGGATGGCATGAACAGTTGTACGTGTTGTATTGCATTTAATGGTGCAGACGTCTATGTTGTACTAAGCCCTATTGAGTCCACTCAGAGTTTGACACGTGTTGAAGTTTGACAGGGCATGCTATCATGCAAGTTGATGAACATGTCACGAACAGTAGCAAGTTATTAAAAATATCTTCCAAGTCTTTAGTGAGGACCGCAGAGGCTCTGTAAAGTGTTACAGAGGTTCTGCGGTATTGTCCTTTGTAGATCAGTCTTCACCGGATTCCGAGTCTTTGGTCTTCTTTGCGCGTATGACAGAGCTTCTGTAGGACGCCTCTGTAGCTTCTGAAGCTTCTTGACCTTGATCTCTCGGTAAGTTCGGCAGAGCCTCTAGAAGAGGCTTTCTTCACTTAGCCTATTTTTCACTACTTGTAACTACTTTCTATGATTAGGAAGATTGAGGCTAACAATCTGGCATCTCAAAAACAAATCGAGATTTAAGTCTTCTATTTCAAAAAATGTTCAACGACGATGTCGATCCCTCTGTTAGAACCAACAGAACCTCTGCAGAATCACCTTTTGTAAACAACGTAAGTATCTCTCTGTCTGATCCATTTAATACCTCATCCTCTTCTGCAACTACTGCAGGTACTAAAAATCGAACGGAAGATACAACAAAAGATTCTACAACAGAGGTAATCCAAATACTAACAAATCCAACAGAGGAAGCAACACCAGAAGAAACACCAGAGGGAAATGAAGATGAAACCACAATGCCTATAGAAAAGGAAATTCCAACTTTGATACCCATTCCTACAGAAGCTGAACTAAACACATGGGCAGAACCATCAACCACTTCAACCACAGAAGTTCAACTTGATGACTTAAATGATCATCTTCCACGAACAACTCAATGGACAAAAAGCCATCCTCCAAGCCAAATCATCGGTAATCCCACTGATAAGGTAAAAACAAGATCAACTTCTGCAAATTTTTGTTTCTTTACCAACTTTATTAGTGTGATCGAACCGAAAAAGATCTCTGAGGCCCTGGAAGACCCAAACTGGGTGGTTGCTATGCAAGAAGAGCTTCTGCAGTTTGAGCGAAACAAGGTCTGGACTCTAGTACCTCTGCCACGAGGAAAACAGGCCATAGGGACTAAGTGGGTCTTCAGAAACAAAAAGGATGAGGATGGAGTGATCATTCGAAACAAAGCAAGACTGGTGGCCAAGGGATATCGCCAAGAAGAGGGCATAGATTACGATGAAACTTTTGCCCATGTTGCACGGATCTAAGCAATAAGAATTTTCTTAGCCTTCGTAGCCCATAGAGGTTTTAAAGTATATCAAATGAATGTAAAATCTGCTTTTCTCAATGGTGAAATTCAAGAAGAAATATACGTCCAACAACCATCAGGGTTTGAAAGCTCAATGTACCCAAGGTATGTCTATTACCTCGACAAAGCTCTATATGGACTGAAACGGGCTCCAAGAGTATGGTACGAAAGACTTTCTACCTTTCTTCTCAATAACGACTACAAAAGAGGTACCACTGATACAACCCTGTTCTTTAAAGGAGAAGGAAATGAGCTTATTCTTGTACAAATATATGTAGATGAGATTATTTTTGGGTCTACTAATGCACAAAAATGTAAAGATTTTGAAAAGCTCATGCAGAGTGAGTTTGAAATGAGTATGATGGGAGAATTAACCTTTTTCCTCGGACTTCAAGTCAAACAAACATCAGAAGGAATTTTCATAAACCAATCAAAATATGTCTCTGACATACTTGAAAAATATAGCCTCTCTGATGCCTCTGTCATGAAAACCCCAATGGCCACTGGAAATAAACTATTTTCAGATCCAAATGGCATCTCTGTCGAGTGCACGCTTTACAGAGGAATGATTGGGTCTTTATTATACTTAACAGCCAGTAGACCTGACATAATGCATGCCACATGCCTCTGTGCAAGATATCAAGCTAATCCTAAGAAGTCACATTATATTGCTGTAAAGAGAATCTTCAGATATCTCAGAGGGACTAAAAATCTTGGCCTCTGGTATCCACAGAACTCTGGTTTTGGACTAAAGGCATACACAGATTCAGATTATGGAGGATGTAAACTCGACACAAAGAGTACCTCTGGGAGTTGTCAATTCCTAGGTTGGAAATTAGTAAGCTGGACTTCAAAGAAACAGAATTGTGTCTCAACATCTACGGCAGAAGCTGAATACGTTGCTGCTGCTAGTTGTTGCTCTCAAGTTCTGTGGATGAAAACACAGCTGAAAGACTTTGGTCACATCATCTGCAAAATTCCCATGATCTGTGATTCCAAAAGTGCAGTTTCCATCTCTTCAAATCCAGTACAGCATTCAAAGACAAAGCACATAGATATCAGGTATCACTTTCTGAAGTATCATGTTGAAAACCAAACCATCGAGATGCATTTTGTACCAACAGAATTTCAGCTTGCTGATTTATTCACCAAGGCACTTGATGAGAAAAGATTCCTTTACTTGGTGGGTAAATTAGGAATGATAAATAGGAGTTAAACTCTGTAAGTATCTTATCTTCATTTTAAAAATATGTATAAATTTTTTTATTTTTATTTTAGTAAATAATTTGCTTTTGTATGTAAATTCTAAAATCTCAATTCTGAAAGCAACAGAGCTTCTATAGGACTCCTCAGAACCTCTGACAAACCTTATAGAACCTCTGATACACTTGACCTATGTTATATACATTACTTCTGATTATTTGAACCAAGCATAGGTCAAGGGGGAGCAGAAGGAGACCTTGCTTAATCTACAGAGATTTATAAGTCAAGGGGGAGCAAATGAAGAGATGACATCAAAAGAAGAAAAGAACTTTGTCGGACAAAGAAGTACAAAAAGGTTGGTATCTCGTACAAATTCTTTTTGAAAACAATTTTCTAGGACACAAATTTCTAAATATGTTCTAGAAACATTATTAAAAGCATTCCAAATGAAATTTGATCAAAAAGAATATTGAGTTTTCCATTATTAGAAATTTAAGGTCACAGAGCCTCTGCTGAGTTCAACAGAGGTTCTGCAGGCAAAAGCTCTGATAATAAATCAATAATCTTGGAAACTCTGTCAATCTCCTTAGGTATCAATTTAAAAATGAATCATCGCGTACAAATACACTGCAACAGAAGTCATTAGTTACAGAGTTCTCTCCACAAGATAGAACTTATGTAGACCAACCCTTGTTTTAAAAGACTTTTTGCTGCACAAAACCTTTTTCAAAAACAAATTTCTAGGACACCAGCTTTCAAACAGGTCCTAAAAACACTGTTAAAACAATCAAAAACTTGGATGATCAAAAATGTTTATAAATTGTTAGATATGAGAAATTTCTTGTCTCAGAGCCTATACTGGCTCTGACAGAGGTCCAAAAACGTCTGTAAATGAGTTTCTATGCTAATAATTTATCGATCCTCTCCATGGACTTTTCAACCATTTTTTTGTGAAGGTACAACCTACAGAGGCAAGAAAAATAAAGTTTTCAAATCTCAGAGCCTCTGTCAGTTTTTACTTTGGGCATTTCTTTAACAGTAACGGTAACGGTAAATTTTTTGCGAGTAAGAATCATGTGGAGGTAAAGAGGCCCACGCGCCTAGCATTTAATAAGGACGCCCACGACGTCTCGTCATAACTGACACGTATGACGTGTCATCTTTGCATTGGACCTACATAGAGTACGTGCCTCTGGAAAGTTGAATCCGCCGTAACCACTCAAGTGCGGACCCCAAATATTATTTACCTCAAAATATTAACCCTTTCAGATTTTACGGTTACATACTCAGTATAAAACCCAAGTTACCTTTCCTCACAAAAACTTTACTTACTTTCTTCTCCGGCGAACCTGCAACTATTCTCAAATCTTCATTCTTCTTTGCAAAAATGGCTTCCAGTTCCCACGCTGCTCCGAACTCTCCGGCGAACTCTCCTCAACAATCCCTGGTACATTCAGAGCACTCCCACAACCCTAACATCACCGTAAATGCAGAAACAGAAATCTCCGGCGACTCTGCAAAATTTGCACCAACCACCAACCTTCAACATTTTATGAACAAAGAACATTTTGAGGATGTTCTTCCATTAAAATCCAACAACTACTACCTGGTGCCCTCACCAACAGCCTTCGGCGAAGCCCCTGCCCTTCTCCTAAACATCATGGAAAACCATATCCTATACCCCCTCCTTTCCAAAACCCCAACCAAAATCCCTGCTCGATATCTGAATAAATTTTGGCAAAGTTTCCGATTTGATTCAGATGATTCTCTGATAAAGGGCTATATTTCGAAGCCAGACAAATCTGAATACCTCGAACTCAGGTTCAACAGAACTATGTTCTCGCTTGAGTTCAACCTGCCAACTTGAGGTCTACATGGAATAAAGAAATATGCTGAGGTACCGACGGACGAGGAGCTTTGTCGATTTGTAGAGATGTTAGGGTATAACACAACCCTAAGGAAACGCAATGATTTCCGTAGAGGCAGACTACCACCTCTGTGGAATACCCTCTTCTCCATCCTGAATCGTTGTCTAACAGGAAAAACTGGCAGCCCTGACCCGAGCTCACACCAGATCCGGAACAACATGTATGGGATCTATTACGATCTTCCACTTGATTCTACCACCATCATGATGCAGGAGATAGTAAATATGATCGACAGAAAGCTTGCAACCCAAAAGGCCAAAAAGAACACACCAGGGTATCTGCCACCTCTTCAATATCAGAGAATTCTAGGAGTCATATTCGAGCCTCTACTTCTAATGGAGAAATGGCCAATGGAAGGGCCAACTGTAAAACTTTATCCCATGAACAAAAATACTCCTACAGAGCATGAAGACAACTATCCCCACTGCAGACCTCTGTCGAAGAACCTTCTGTCATATGCAAGCGATGAAAAGATGAAGTTAGACTATATACGCGCCCACAGGACTCCAGAACCAAGTCCTGTGACACCCCCGCGTCTAGGAAACCCCTTTGATTTAGATATAGTAGAGAGGATGACAGAAGAAGAATGGGCCAGAGCTTTAGAAAAACATCATTCAGTACAAGACCGGTTCAAAGCCCAAAGAGAAAGCATATACCCCTCTTTACCCAAGAGAAAAACCTCTGCAACAACACCCCAAAAGAAGAGCAAGAAAAGGAAACCAACAGAGGAAACTACAACCTCTGCAGCTCAACCCTCTTCTCCACCACATGCTACAGAGACAAGATCCTCTGCATCTCCCTCCCCTCCAAAACAAAAGAAACGAAAAACCAAATCAACAGAAGAGGGAGCCCCTAAGCCAAAGAAGAGGAAGTCAAAGAAGAAGAAACCCACATCACCTCTGCAAGTCATTACAGAGGAAGACGAACAGGAAGAGGAAGATCAGATTATACCTCTGCAACCTCCCTCCCCAATAACCTATACGAATCAACAGGGAGATTTTAATGCTTTCCTCAACCATCCCGACATAGCCCACACCTTAGATCCATCAGTATAGATCGCAGAACCATTGGACCAGAACATTCAAAGTCAGACTACAGAGGTTCTACGCACAACAAAAGAAATTTCCCCACCTCATTCCAGTTTTGACACTCAACGTCGAACCCCTCAACATTCAATAGAAGTCATATCTGAGGCTCAAGGTACACTACCTATGCACCCTCACGTTCGACAACTCATAGGATCTCATTTTATATATGATTCCTTAATATCAGAAGCAGAAACGACAATAGTGGAAACTGCTGAAGAAGAGGTAGGCATAGAGATTACAATAGAGGAAGAGGTTAGGGTAGAAACCACAGAGGGTTCTATAGAAAAAGATGCCGAAGAAGTAGAAGGCACACATCCCCAACCCCCTCCTAGTGCAACCCACATATCTGATACCGCTGGTCTAGCGGCAGAGGGTATCATTGAAAAAGAGCAGCACAGCTCGATCCTAACCCCACCCATCCAGCCAGAGGTTACTCTTTCAACCTCTGTGCCCATTATAACCGGGGAAACCATTCCCGGGGAATCCTCTCGAAAGGACTCACCCATTGTTCGTGATTCATCGCCTAGAATCACATCTGATATCCCTGCAGAGGAATTCGTTTCCTCTATCACGCACACAACACTAGGGCCAAACCTCCTTTCAGAGAGGAGTAGAGAGCACAGTGACAAAGAGACTCTAGACAAGTCTCTAAGTCAACAGAAGGACATTCCAATACCCACCTCTGGAGTGGATTTGGACACTGACATTCACAGAACTTCTGTAGAGGTTGAAACACAAGTTTCTCCTCGAGGATCAGAAGGAAATCCTTCCACCCTCAACGTAAAAACAGGGGTGAACGAAGGTGTCCTAGGAACAGGGACTCACTCTGGGGACGAATGTGTTCCCCCAGAGGTTACAACGAGTTCACATGTATCAAGGGATGAGTTCAAAACCCTTGTCACCTCTGTGAACCAAACAATGAAGGAGTTGGAAAGCTCTTTCAAATCTTCTGCAGAAACTACTTCAAGATCCATTACAAGCCTAAATACCAAAATGGACACCTTGTCCACAGAGGTACAACAAGTTGTGTCCTAGATGATGTCTACTACAGAAACGTCTGTCAAAACCTCTGCCAGACTACATGCTGAAGAATTTGAAAGATGTGCAACCTCTGCATTCAACGAGTCTGTCAAAAACTTCCAGCAAAAACTCAAAGATCAATCCTCTACTTCTAAGGGCCTTACACCCGAAGACCTAAAGAAGGCCTTAGAAGAAGTTCAAGAGCAAACACTGCAAAACACTAAAACCATGAAGCCTTCTGATTACATGACCAAAGTTCAGCTCACAGAACTTGGGCAAGGAATCCTTGATCAAATGACAGAGTTCATCAGAGCCTTCACAGTTGCCAACGCAAACTACGTCAGAGAGTTTCAAGCAAGTGTCGGCAAAATGCGTTTCAAAACAGAAGCAGAGGTTGAAAAACTACTAGGCCTCTGTGATGACTTGTGCGCGAAGATGATGGCTACATGGGATGTTCCACCAAAGAAATCAGATACATCATGCAGGGCAGAGGGTACATCAGATATAAATCAGGATGACTCTGATGATGACTATTATGGTCCATCAGATCATCCTGAGGGGGAGAAACAAGGGGAGAAACAAAGGAAAACAGCTACAAGCAGTCCTCCAATATCAGCAGTACCAATTTCCTCTGCACCCCCAACCCAAACCCAAACTCAGGGAACTCAACAGAGACCCACAGAGGAAACACCAGCCTCTGTGGAAACCACCTCTGTCTTTGAAAAAGATGTCCCTCAAGTTCAAATCCTGACATCTTCATCCTCAGAAGAACTTCCCACTACTACACCAAAACCAACAATCCCTCCGCAAACCACAACCGAGCTTACAGAAGAAAAACCCACAGAACGCACTTATGGCCCAGCCAGAACCGAAGGGGCCTACCCAAAGTGCTATCCCACTTAGAGAGAGGAGTGAGGGTATAGAAATTAGGGAGAGAGTTCAAGATACTGGGGTAGTTGAACAGGGTGAGACGAGCGGTAAAAATGTTGTGAAGGGAACTGGCGTTGGGGGTGCTCCTGGTCAGTCGTCACGTATTCTAGATGATGATAAGACCAGTCTTGGTTCTGCTGATTCTGAGCAAGCAACTGAGGATCTATATGCAGATATTGATGATCCAGCAAACGTTTATTCTGCAAGTTCTAGTTCAGACGAAGCTGATGATGAGGCAGAAGCGGATGATGGTAATGATAATGATGATGATGAGGACAATAATGATGATGATCAACCTGGTAGTCATGATTTTGAGATTGTTGTGAATACCGAGCCAAAATCTAGTGCTTGAGGGGAAATAAGGAGTAATGAGGGAGCTTTAGTTGAAATAGAAATAAATGTGAGGTCAAGTGAGATGGAAAGAAAAAAATATGGTGAGAGTGTGACAGGATTTACAAAAGTTTTAACTGATGATCCTTCCCAAACCGTGTCAACCCGGGTAGCCACATCTACTGTCAGTGCGCGTCCGTCGCCATGAGACATTGAAACAGACATAGTGGACCCAACTATGCGTTGCACAACCCCACTCAGTCACTCATCAACTTCTTTACAAGTTGATGTTTCATTTTCTCACAGGGGAATAGCACAAAGTCTATCGGCGACACACTCGGTGTCTGCTGGTATTGAAACCGGATGGCAACTGCCCCGGCCGCCGCCTTCATTTGTACGCACATCGAGTCTAGAGTCTTTCGGATTTACTTCTTTTCCTAGCACATAAAGGCCGCTAGTCACATCATCAATGGTGACACAAACTGTGATCCCAGATCCAATCAAGTAACAATGTGTAATTTATGGAATCTTCATTTGAATAGAAAAAGAATACAAGATGAGATTCAAGATCCACTTTCTCTCTCTAAGATGTCATCCCTCTCTTACAATTATGAAATAAACATATGAGACTCCTATCTAATTCTATTACAACATCCTATTTACACACATTGACTTTCCACTCTAATTGCCTTGACTTTGACCTATACAAGCACTTTGACTTCTTACAAGTAATACAATTAAACACTAAATCTTGAATACATTTTATGCACTAACAATCTCCCCCTATGGATTCAAGATTTAAAAAAATTGATGACGATAGTCTTTAGCTCTTTGTATCTTTAGATCTTCAACACTTTAGCTTTTTGAACAATCTCCCTCTTCGCTTTGAAGGAAGATAAATCTTTGAAAAATAACTCTGAAGAATCTTCATGTAGGCGTTGTCTTCAGAAATCCAATCTGACTGCTTTAGTCTTTAACTGGATCTTCAAAGTCAAATAGTCATCAAAGTCTTTGAAACATAAACTTCATATCTTTGTGGTATTGGTCAAAGTCTTCAAATAAAATATTCATCTCTTCGAAACTTCGAATCATTGTAGCACGAATCTTTGCATCTTTGAGCTTTGAAATATATCTTCGGTCTTTGAACATGAGATGGCTTTTTGAGCTTTAACGAGGTTTTGAGCTTTGAGAAGCTTTGAATATCTTGAACTTTGTATCTTCACTTCTTCAACAATGAACATCTTAGAACTTTGAACTTTCTTGAATCGTCTTGAAACATCTAGAATTGTTACCTCGAACTTCTTGACTTCTCTTTATCTTGAAATTGAAACTTTCATAGTTTCTCCCCCTTTTTGATGATTGTGAGCATCATGATCATCAAAAATTCAATATCAATTTCAGCAGTCTTTGAATACACCAATAACAATCTCCTCCTTTCGATCTGATAAACCGTCAATTCCAAAAATATTTATCCAAATCTTTTCAAATTCAGACAAAATAAAAGTGGTAACCCTGAAACAACGGATGAATCAGTTGAAATGCCTGTAAGTTGCACGGAGCCACTTAGTACAACGAATATACTTTGGAAAGGAGCTTTTTGATGTTCACTCCTCCAGGGCTTCCATTCAATCATCGAAAAACCCTAAAGGAATTTTTATGAACGTTATGACAAGAAAACATATTCCTTGTGTGTACGTGCTAGTGTAGAAATGATTGAAGCAACTTATGCTTGAAAATTAGGCTCAAATTGTGTAAACTGTTGAGACAGCAACAAGTTTTCCACTGACTCAATGTGCATGAATGAAGAGCGAAGGTGGGGCAAACTTCCTTCTTTTTCAATATCCAGACCTTCCGAGTGAAGATCAGATAGATAATATGCCGCTTCCCCAAGAAAAATGAAACATTTCTTTGTTAAGAAAGAAACGAGTGGCTAGTGGGGTTAAAGCAAGAGTTGGCATGGGCTAGTTTCCTGTTTCAATGATGGTCACTAAAGAATGTGAACCAATCAGTAATGTGGCTGCCCGGCTCAGAAAGTGGATGGTGCAGAGTTCTCTTATTCTGTTAACTCTGTTCTCACACCCTCTTTCTGTTTTTAATCCGCTAACTTCTAAACAAACTCTCATTTTCATTTTGCCTCAGCACAATGAGATACTCAACCATAAGAGTGATCTCCCCCACTCATTGATTTTGGCCCCTTACCCCTCAATAACTCAAGGATAACTTCTTGGGTAGGAAACACTGGTTAACGTGGATCCATAGAAGTTCTTTAATATCTCACACTTATTCCCATGAAATTTTGTCCTAAAATGATGTGTTGTTCAACAGTTTATTTTGACCAATTAAGAATATCGGCATTTGATAACATTGCCATCAGAATGTATGCTCCTAAAAAATATCATGAATATTTAATCATTTGAATATTTGAGCATTTGATCTATGAAGATTTCTCAAAACAAGAATATTGAAAGAATGAAATGAATTCGAAAGACTTGTTTGAGAATCTGACAATGTATCAATCAGATCAAATAACATGAATGATAATCATGTAAGGTTTATGGTATCAAAGAATTGAATTTTGTTTATATGAACAAAAATAAACAATCTTTGAATGAAATGCTTAAGTTCTTACGCTGAAATGAATATGATGCTCAACAAAAATTGAAATCAAACGGGAGTATTATCATCGAAAAACTGGTTAATTGTAAGACATGGAAATAACAAAGTCAATAAGAAGTTGAACCGGTGTATAAGTGTACTTGAAAGTATACAGAAAAGATAATACGCAAGTATTAATCTTTAGAAACACACGGTCAGAATTGATGTAACGATAATCCGAGATATAAATATATATATATATATATATATATATATATATATATATATATATATATATATATGAAAAACATTTAAAATCGCACTTCTAGAATTCATAAAATCTGTTTGAGAACCGAGAAGTGGTTTGAACATTTAGCAAAATGTTTTTCATGCTTGAAAGTCGTTCATCTTTCAAACAATCTCAGATTGAGTTCGGAAGATACGTACAGTTAAACGTTTAAGCTCCCCCTCAAATCATGAAAAACTGATTTACAATCAGATAAGCTCCCCCTCAAAATCTGCAAAAGATCTTAATCGAACAAGATGAGTAGATGTAACATTCAAAGTATAAAACAATGAATTACGAGTTCTAAACTGATGTGTTTAGAAGTCAAACACTTTGAAGAACGGGTCCTAAACTGAGATGTTTAGAAGACATTAGTTTCTTTGAAGTACGGGTCCTAAACTGATATGTTTAGAAGCCATTGTTTATTTGATGTCCGGGTTCTAAACTGATGTGTTTAGAAACCACAGTTTCTTTTGAAATCCGGGTTCTAAACTGAATTATTTAGAAACCATTATCCTTTTGTGCTCGGGTTCTAAACTGAATTATTTAGAAACCATAATTTCTTTGCTCCCCCTTAAAGACACATATACTTCTTCAAAAAATTGCCCCGCTTCTCTTCTGTTTTCAGTCATGTGTGTGATATATATGTAACATTCAACACAACACATGATGAACCTACAAAACAGATTAAGCAGATTTTGGTACCCAATGGGACTTGGGTCCTAGTGTGTTAGGTGTAGATCTCTTTGAAGGAATACTGTAAGTACCGTACCAAAAAGAATTATAATCTTTATGCACAAAATCATTTGATCCACAGTAAGAACAACAAATTTTCTTATGTGCCAACCTAATCAGATGATTTGCAGAATAAATAGGATTAGGTTTAGCAGAAGAAAATTTACCTTTCGGCGCATTGTTCTTTTTGGCATTTGATGTGGAGGCAAATGGTTTTGACACATCTTTCTTTGGAGGTGTTGTGCCTTTAACTCTCCATTCCATCTTCACAGGCTTGTAGACCGGAACGTCTTTAAGATTGGAAGTATTAACTTTAGGCACTTTTGGTTTATTATCTGATTTATCAAGCAGAGGATTATAGAAGAGATTTGTAGAACGAATCAGATCATTAAAGAAATCATTTGATCTATTACATTGTTTACAAGAAATGTTTTTAAAACTCGAACTTGAAGCTGTTTTAAAAGAGCATTCAGAATCATTTGAATCAACAAATGGAGTCTGAATGATAGTTTCAGGACTGACCTGCTTTGAAACATCAATTTTAAAAATGATGTATTCAAGTTCTTTAACTTTGTTTATCAAAACACCTTTCTCTTTAAAAATTAGATCAAATTTCTTTTAGAGATCAGATTTGATCATTTGATCCTTCATAATGTCAGCTGATAAACCAGATAATCTTTTGGTAAGATTAAGAATCGCATCTTCAAAATATATGCGTTCTGATTCAAAATCTTTTTCTAAGTCAGATATTTTCTTTGAAAGCTCGACATTGTTTGATTCAAAAGCTTTTCTTTCTATATCAAAATCTACTCTTTCCTTCTCAAGCTTTTCATTTTCAAGAAATAAAACTTTCTCAAAATCATAAATTTGTTTTGAAAGATTTATGCATCTTAGTTCAAGAGCTTTCTTTTCGTTCTCCAAAACAATTATCTTTTCATCAAACAAAGCATTATGGTCAGGAAGCTTCTTTGAGACATCAAATTCACAATTTGTTCTCTTGTCACAAACTCCAGGCTTTGAATTCTCTTTACCAACAGGGGTAGGTTGAACTTTGAAACCTTTTTCAAAAGAAGAGCATTCAAGATTAAACCACTTTCTCAAAGTAAATTCTTTTCTTTCATTTTCCAAGACAATCTCTAAATCAATTACTGTCTTTGAAAGTTCACTCATCTTCTCTTGAAAAGATTGTCTTTCATTTTCAAATACAACTTTCTCGTTTTCAAATTGTTCGCGTTCAAGATTTAAAACTTTCTCAATATCATATATTTTTCTTTTATCATTGGAAGACCTTCTTTCTTTTTCCAATTCAGTTTCTAATATCATGATCTTTTGAGAGAGTTCACGAATCTTTTCCTCGAAACAATTTGTTTCATTCATGAAATTGACCTTTTCATTCTCAAATTGTGTATGCTCGGAGAGAAGAATACTCTCAAGATCTACCACTTTCTCTGACAGTTTGATGCATTTTTGATCAATTTTTTGTTTTGAATTGAAGATACTCTTTGTTGATTCAGAAAACTTTTTGATCAAACCATGTTCAATCCTAAAAGTTTCCTTTTTCAACACAGTTCAGAACTCGGACAACACAGTTCAGAACTCGGACAAAAATCTGAAGTTTCTACTCAAAAAGGAGTAGAACCTGTGGCGAAAATGTTTTCTAATTCTGTATTAAATAATAATAGTACTAAGGATTTAGATTTGTTATTTCATGATGCATTTGTGGATTATTGTGCAGATATGGAACAACCCATCACATCTGTAAATGCATCTCCACAACAGACGAGTGTGAATGTCTCTGGTCCATCTGACGATGTCGGTGCTAGTACTTTTGGGACAACCAACGAAACTCCAAGTGAACCTACAACTATTCAGTTTCTGAATCTGAAATTCAGCCTGAAGTTCCGGTTTCAGTAAACACATCATCGGAGGTTCCTATACATGAAATACAACAACCAGAAGTTAATGTACCAGAACCAACACATGTATCCTCAGCTGAATCTACTGAAGAGATTCTTGCATTTATGGATGAGAATGATTCATCGAACACTCGTGTAGAGATTTCAACTCTTCCCAGTGTACATAAGTGGACAAAAGCACACCCCCAGCAGATATTATTGGTGATATCAATGATGGAGTGAAAACACGATCTGCGACTACCAACGAATGTTTGTATGTCAACTTTCTAAGCACGTTAGAACCCAAGAAAGCATCTGAAGCTTTACAAGATCCAGATTGGATAAACGCCATGCAAGAGGAGTTAAATGAGTTTAAGCGTAACGAAGTTTGGCATTTGGTGAAGCGTCCTAAAGACAAGACCATTGTTGGAACTAAATGGGTCTTTAGGAACAAGAAAGACGAAGCAGGAATTATAGTCAGAAACAAAGCAAGACTGGTTGCAAAAGGGTATAATCAACAAGAAGGAATAGATTATGATGAAACCTATGCACCAGTAGCAAGGATTGAAGCCATCAGAATTTTTCTTGCATACGCCGCACATAAAAGCATGAAGGTATTTCAAATGGATGTCAAATCTGCGTTTCTGAACGGAATACTTCATGAAGAGGTTTATGTAAGTCAACCTGAGGGTTTTATAGATCCAAAATATCCCAACCATGTCTATGTTTTGGACAAAGCACTCTACGGTTTGAAACAAGCTCCGAGGGCATGGTATGAGACTCTGACTATCCATCTGCTTAAAAATGGATACACCAAAGGTACAATAGATACAACTCTTTTTCTCAAAAGAGAAGGTAAAGATTTAATGTTAGTACAAATATATGTTGACGACATTATATTTGGATCTACAAATCCCGATATGTGTAAAGATTTTGAAGAGGTGATGAAAAGCCGCTTTCAAATGAGTATGATGGGAGAGTTAAAAAAATTTCTTGGTCTCCAAGTGACACAGTCAAAAGAAGGCATTTTCATTAATCAATGAAAATATATAAATGATATGCTTAAGAAATTTGACTTAAATTCCTCTTCCACCATGAAAACTCCCATGGCTACCGGTAAGCTTTTGAACGCTGATTCATCTGGTATATCAGTTGATCAAAAGTTATACCGAGGCATGATTGGATCTTTACTGTATCTAACGGCAAGTAGACAGGATATTTTGTTTGCAACATCTTTTTGTGCACGTTTCCAAGCAAACCCGAAGGAATCTCACATTGTGGCTGTAAAGCGAATCTTTAGATATCTCAAAGGCACAAAAAATTTGGGTCTTTGGTATCCTAAGGATTCTGGGTTTGAACTAACTGCTTACACAGATGCAGATCATGCGGGAAATATGATGGACAGGAAAAGCACATCTGGTGCTTGTCAATTCTTGGGAGATAAACTTGTAAGCTGGTCATCAAAGAAGCAAACTTGTGTATCAACATCTACGGCTGAAGCAGAGTATGTGGCCGCCGCTAGTTGCTGTTCACAAGTAATTTGGATGAAAACTAAGCAAAAGGATTATGGATATATCTTCAACAAGATCCCCATTTATTGTGATTCAAAAAGCGCAATTGCAATAACTTAAAAAAATGTTCAACATTCCAAAACGAAACACATAGATGTCAGGTACCATTTTATCAAAGACCATGTTGAGAAGGGAACGATAGAAATGCACTTTGTACCAACAGAACTAGAACTTGCTGATCTTTTCACAAAACCTTTAGATGAAAAGAGGCTCAATTTTCTAATCAGCAAACTAGGAATGTTGAATCCTTAAGACATTGAGGGGGAGTTCGTGTTCTTGTTTATTTAAATCTATGATCATATCCTAACACACTAGGACCCAAGTGCCATTGGGTACCAAAATCTGCTTAATCTGTTTTGCAGGTTTATCATGTGTTGTACTGACTTGTAAATTCATACTACACACATGACTGAAAACAGAAGAGAAGCGGTGGATTTTTTTTCAGGAATATTTGTACCATTAAGGGGGAGACAAAGAACTATGGCTTCTAAACATCTCAGTTTAGAACCCGTGCTTCAACGACAATGGCTTCTAAACATCTCAATTTAGAACCCGTGCTTCAACGACAATGGCTTCTAAACATCTCAGTTTAGAACCCATGCTTCAACGACTATGGCTTCTGAACAATTCAGTTCAGGACCCGTACTTCAAAGACTAAGACTTCTAAAAAATTATATTTTGTTTCAAGGAACTCACACTTCTCAGGTAATATCCTTAAATGTTATATCCTTTTGTTTCAAGGAACGTGGTAAAAGGTAACATTGGATTATATTTTGTTTCTACCACTTTGAAAACTTGAATCTTTACAAATTTATTTCAATGAGATAAAATTTTCAATTTTCATTCAATGAATTAAATGTGTGCTAAAAGATGATTTTACAAGTATTTTTGTATTATCTGAGTTAGATTTGTTTCAACTTTCACCTCTGAAATAAATCGAAAGGTCAGCAAAACATGAATGAAATTATGCTGAATGCTCAAAGTTATGTGAATCTGGACTTATATAGAATATAATGCTCAAAAAGCCTATTTATCAGAATGATGAATGGAAACGAAAATATGGGGGAAGCACTATGTTTTAGAACCAAGTGATTGAGATATCATTCATATTTTGTGATGGAAATCCAAGCTTATATAGAATATCATTTAGTTTGAAAGTTTGTATCTGTGGCCTTTCTGGTTTGGGAGAGTAAGTCCTAAGGGGTGCTCGATACCTAGTCCCTAAGATCAACTGGTCTGGGATCGGCTGACCCAAATCCTGCAATAGAACCAGATAGAAAGCCATGTTTTACTGGTACAAATGGGTTTAAGATATATCGATGTGGCCTTTCTGGTTTGGGAAATTAAGTTCTAACTGGTCTGGGATCTGCTGACCCAAATCCTGCTATAGAACCAGATAGAAAGTCATGTTTAACGGTGTATCTTATTCTTACTAAACTTTTTGATCAAAAGATGCCAATGAGCACAAAATCAAAAGATGCCAATGTGCACAAATCAAAAGATGCCAATGAGCACAAAAGAAAAGATGCCAATGAGCACACATCTCTTGAAACTTGGGAAAATACAAAGTCGCGATAAACCCGTAAATTTGTGAAAATTCTGATTTTGGACAAATAGTGTGAGTAGAGCAAAGTATTCTTATATGTTTTAGAATTGCATATGCTTGATGCTAATCATATTTCGCATGTTAGCACACCAAATAGATTTAATAAAGGGGTTGAAACTGAACATTTTTAACTTGATATGCGATGACTTGTTCTTGAATCCAAACACGTGCATTTGATTTCAGTTGATTGAAAAATTTGTTAAATTTCATTAAGCTGAATTTCTTTTATAAAGTTTTCAAATGCTCAAATGTTTGTAGTTATAAAATGAAATTCAATGAATTTTATTTTCCTTGTGTAAATTTGTTTTAAAATTTGTGCTACAATTTCAAATACTGTACGTTATTGAAATATATGCATACTTTCAGGGGGAAAAAATAAATTGCTCCAGAATTCTTATTTTGAGGGGGAGCAAGGTTATTCTGTAAGAAGGAGATTGTTAGCAATACTCAAAGACACGACTGAAATTGAAAATGGTTTTCGTTGATTATGATGCTCACCATCATCGAAAAAGGGGGAGAAAAGTTTAATTTCAATTTCATGTCAAAGAGCTTTCAAATCAAAGATATTTCAAGTCAAAGATTCGTGAACAAAGACTGAAGATTGGGGAGAAGGATCATGTGAAGTCCAAATGTTGCTGAATTTGGTTATCTTAGTTCTGAGTGGTTATCGGAATGCGCTTACACCTAAAAGTTCAACAATGTGGATGGTTTCACATCTTTCTGATCCAAACTCTAATCGTTTCTGATTTATCTTGTTCCGAATTGATGGTTCTATATAAAGATATGAAATCCATGTTCAAGACATCAAGACAATCTGTTGAAGATTGTATTGAAGAAGGTTGATTTTTCAAAGAAAAAGACAATGACTTTTCATGTTTGTCTGAAGATTCTTCAAAGCTGAGTTCTTAAAGAGTGTCAAAGCATATAGTTCACCGTGAACTAGTGGAGATAAAGCTATTTGAAGATGGTTTGATAGAGTGTCTGTTTGAGAAGATTGACTTTACAAAGAGCTGAAGACTGCAGTCATATTTTTTTAAATCTTGAATCCAAAGGGGGAGATTGTTAGAGCATTGTTGTATTCAAGATTTACTGTAAAGTCAATGTACTGTATTTGTTAGCTGTGCCTTTATACCTTGTATGTTATGGGTATAAATAGGCATGTCTAGTTCTTAGTTAGAAGTGAATCTAGATCCCTTGAGAAACAACTTGATCATTTTTGTCATTTACACTTTGAAGATCAATATATGGATGACTTGTGTACTCTAGATTTTCTCTCTACATCATTCTTGATTTCTTGCTAGATTTGGGAATTCACAACCTCGTCATTGAAACTAGGAGATATTTCCTTAAAAGTAGTTGAGAAAATAGTTGAAAGGAGATCATTTTCATAATCATATTTGATCCTTTGTTCAGCAAGAGAGATTTCCAATTCAACAATTTTCCCTTCAAGAACTAATGTAGGAACATATTTCTTAGTTTCAAAGACTTGGTTCTTGGTGATTGGCTTTGTAGCACAAATGTCAAAATAGTTATCTGGAAGTGGTTTATTTAGATTTTTGAGAATCTTATCCGTCTCACGAGTATAGCAAAATGGAAGTTGTATATGAGTTGTTAATGATCTTTTTATTTGTTCCTCAAGTTGTGTTTCCTTTTCACTAGTCCAATGGATTTCAAAATCTGGCCAATAGCTAGCATACCTTAAACACTCGAATCTATACATTGTCGGTACTTTAATCATAGCTTTTGTCAAATGTTTTGGGTTTTCGTAACCAAGTCCCCAATATTTGTTGACATTGCTTACAAGTCTTGGCTTGTTCATGAAAATTGTTTGATCAGTTTGATCTCTCAAGTACAGCTTCTTTTCCAAATCTTTGATTTTGTTCAAAAATTCTGTGTTTTGAGAGGTAATATTTTTTCAAAGAAAGTTCGCTCTCACTATTCTTTTTCTTTAGATTAGCGTTTTCAGTTTCCAAAGAATTTGTTTTTTCCTCAATCTCCTTGATATCATCTCGTGATACCAAATCAGGTAGCTTCTTTTTCAGCTCGACGATTTCAGTTTTTAACAAATTCTCCTTTAACTCAAACTCTTCTTTGTCTCTTGTCACTTGGTTTTGAAGCTCAGTGAACTTCTTCACATCAGCTTTTGTTTGCAGTTCAGCAAGTGCTTTTCTATAAAGACTAATATCTTTACTTTGTTCTTTAATTTCGGCCATATATTTAAAAACCTTGCCTTGTTGTATGCTACCACTTATGTTTGCTTCTTCAAGTTTCTGTGTTAAATGGCATATCTTTTGTGAATCACACCACCAACTTTGAAATTCAGCCATTGTTACCTGTAAAAGATTAAAAATGATCGTTTATCAGATACTTCGTGAGAAGTAGAATTATGCACACACGATAATCAGAGAAAATTTGATTAAAGTCAGAAAATTTTTCAAAATCAAAGTTTGAATAACAAATTATATAAATTTGTCGTTCAAAAATTAATTCTGAACAATTAATGCGGAATATTGGACTTTAAATCGGCAAACCTGCAAAAAATAAGAAAAATATATCAGTTTCGACCAAATGAATAGTAACTGTCTTACAACACTTGTAAGACAATACCAAATGAATAGTAACTCTCGCACAAGGCTTGTACGAATAAACCAAATGAATAGTAACTCTCGCACAAAGCTTGTATGACTAAACCAAATGAATAGTAACTCTCGCACAAAGCCTGTATGACTAAACCAAAGGAATGGTAACTCTCACACAAAGCTTGTACGGCAGTTATGAATGTTAGTATCTGTTAGGGCTTTATTGTAGCTATCAAGACAATATTAATATTTTGTACTGTTCTTCTTAGTAGAGGCATGGACATGTCATGGCACTACTATATAAAGAAGACTCCTTTGTTATTTCTTAAAACAATTGTAGCATTTGTCATTTACTCTTTCAAGATCAATATATGGATGACTTGTGCACTCTAGATTCTCTCTCTACATTTCATTGCTAGATTCTGGGTTTTACATTTGGTATCAGAGCACAAACAGGAGATTCAAGCAGATTAAGATCCAAATTGAAAATTTTGTACATTGAGATGAAGAATTCGGACCATGTAGATATTACTGTTCATCAGATCACTTTTCATTCAGACATTAATTTTTTCTAGTTTCTGATTTCTTGGATCAATTCTAGGCATCACTGAACTCGGATCTGATTTCTGAACAACTTTAATTCTTGGATCATCATCAATTACTGCACAGAATCATAAGATTTGATCATTTTAGAAATTTTGTTCGAAAACCCTATTTTACCGATTTTTGATCAAAATTCGATTAAATCGATCGAATTAAGATCCGTGATTAACTAAGAATGTGTGCGGATTTTGATTTCGAGCAAATTCATGCTAATTTCGTGTTAATTGCTCAAGATTTGAAGAAATTATGGCTGAATCAGTGGTTTTTGGTATAAAGTGAGGGTTTCGCATTGTTCTTGAGGGATTCGGATCATTCATACGGATTTCGCACCATTCAAGTTTTTCGAAGTGTTCAAGTGAAGGTTTCGGAGCCAGTTATGTCCGAAATCCGTGGTTTCGCACCCTGTTACGTTCGAATTCTTGAGGTTTCGAACATAGTTAAGTCCGAATTCTGGTGGTTTCGGATTGGTATTAATTTGTTGTAAGTTTGATTTTGTACAAGTGTTGGTTTCGTACCAACTTAGGTTCGAATTTCGTGGTTCCACACCCATCTACGTCCGAATTCTGAGGTGAAGTTTGTAATTGGATTCGAATTTGTCTAAGTGTTGATTTTGCACCAAGCTAAGTCCGAATTCAGGGATTTCGTACTTAGTTGAATTCGAATTCCTTGGTTTCGCACCGTACTTCATCCGAAATCTGAAGGTTTCGCACCGCATAGCATCCGAAATCTGAAGGTTTCGCACCATATTGCATTCAGATTCTGTTGGTTTCGGACCCTTGTGTTGAAATTTTTGAACAATTTATTCTAAGTGTAATTTCTGTTACACTTACTGCTTGATCTTCTAAACGATCATTTTCTAGCTATTTGAAAAGATGTCGAGAGATTTACTGAGTATGGGATCAAAGAGCAAGCCTCCAGTTCTTCAAGATGAAGAGTATTCTCAATGGAAAAAGAGAATGACTCAATTTCTGAATCATCAAAACATATAACTCATGTTGTCTATTCAAAATGGTCCTTACAAAGCATACATAGATATTGGTGGTATTGCTGAAACTGCTACAAGTCGGTATCTTCCTCCAAGAAGAGTTGAAAAGGAATACAGATATTACAATGAAGCTGACAAAGCTAAAGTTGAAATTGATGAGCTAGCTTTGACATACTTGACACAAGCCATCCCAAATGATATCTACAATCGAGTAGATAGTCGAAATACCGCTACGGAGATATGGGATGAGTTAGAAAGGCAGTTTGAGGGATCATCAAAATCCATGAAGACCAAAAAGAATCAAAGCATTAATGCTTATGAAGGGTTTAAGGCAAAAGAAGGCGAATCATTGAAAGAGACCTACACTCGCTATAACATCATCCTTAATGATTTGAGAAGAAATGGAGTCGACAAATCAGAATCGGAGATAAACTACAAGTTTATCAAGAATCTTCTACCAGAATGGGACTCATACTCCATTCAGCTCCAAATGTCTAGGGATATGGATGAAGAAAAGTTGACCGACATTTTCAGTATTCTTGGTCAACACGAAGATAAAGTGAAAGCAGTTAAGGAAAAGGATAAAAAGGTCGAAGAGTCTTTAGCCCTTCTGAGTGAACATAGGAAGATTGGATCTATGAAAACAAAAGCTTTGATTTCTGGGATGAGCAAGAAGAAGTTGAGTTCTGATGATGATGATAGTGGCAGTTCTGAAGATGAAATGGAGGATATTGCTGAAAAGTTAGCATTGTTGACCAACAAGTTTCAAAACAGGTTTAGTAGAAAGAAGTTCTATTCAAAAGCTAAACCTGAATACAACAAAGCTAACAGATATAAAAGATTTGAGAAAAAGTATGAGAAAAAGGAGGAAGAAAAAGAAGAGAAAGAATGTTAGGTCTATGATCTTCATACAATCCAAGAACTAGTAACAAGAAGATGTAGAAGCTTTATTAGAAAAGTAAATCTAAACTAGAGAGAACACAAAGTGATTAGAGAGCTACATCTTGAATTATGAAAAGTTGTTATTTCAAACTACATTACATGTCCTATTTATAGTCTACATCTCTTGTTACAACAGTTAAGCATAAGCCCCTTAACACAGCTATTGCTTTACAAAACTTTCTAATATAAAGGACAACTTCAGTGTCCTAAGAAAGAAGAAAAAGAGGAGAAAGAGGAGAAAGCTGTGAGAAAGGAGAGGGAAGAAAAGAAGGATAGAGATGACCGAAACTGTTTCAACTGCGGAAAATCATGTCATTTTGCCAGAGACTGTAGGCAAAAGAAGGTAAAGGATTCTGAATATTATCAGCGTAAGGCACATCTAGCAAAAGCCAATGAACGTGGAAAGCCTGTCAATGCTGAAGAGGAAATTTGGCTTTTGGATTCTTCTGATGATGAAGAAGTGCATTTTACTGAAGTAAAGCACAGTCTGATGGCAAAACGGAATGAAGATGACCAGGAATCCGAGGTATAATTTCTGAAGGTTTAAGATATTCATTCGGTTTAATGAGTTGGAAAAGTATTCTGACGGTACGGTCAAGATTGTAAGAATTCAGTTGATAGAAAAGCTCAAAAGACATGATGCTGAACGAAAAGTTACTTGGATGTTTTCAAGACCTAGAAGAGTTCTGTCAAGAGCCATTGAAGAGATAGATGAATGATTAAATTTCAGAATGGCTATGCAAAGAATTGAGACGCATCTTGGGTTTCGAAGAAGAAGAAGACCCTTTCTACCTTGATAGCTAAGGGGGGGATTGTTAGGGCTTTATTGTAGCTATCAAGACAGTATTAATATTTTGTACTGTTCTTCTTAGTAGAGGCATGGACATGTCATGGCCCTACTATATAAAGAAGGCTCCTTTATTATTTCTTAAAATAATTGTAGCATTTGTCATTTACTCTTTCAAGATCAATATATGGATGACTTGTGCACTCTAGATTCTCTCTCTACATTTCATTGCTAGATTCTGGGTTTTATAGTATGGTGCGACAGTTATGAGTTTATGAACACAATATTGTACGACAGTTATGAGTCTAGTTGCGTACGACAGCTATGAATCTATGAACACTTCTTCGTAAGACAGTTAAGAATTTCGAACCCAAAAATCTTCTAAATGCTCTAAATCACTCAAATCATAACCAAATGATTTGAAACTTTGCAGATCACTTCGTGAACACTATCTGAACACTTCTTGTTCAGATTATACTACCAAAAACACACAAAATTATTACCTTTCGATTCAAAACAGAAAACTTCCAAAAACCTCGAAAAATCACCAATAATCGATCAAATGATGTTCCTTTGATATAGTATCTTGCATAAACTTGTTAGAAACTCTAAATCGATCACTTCCGTGCCAAAAAGATACAATCAAATTCCGAATTTTGAAGATTTTTATAAGAAAAATCTCAAAAACTCAAGAACTTCAATTTTTTCAAAAATTGACAAAACTTTCTTCAAATTGTGCTGATTCGATGCATAATATGATCTGATTAGACTCTGATACCACTTGTGATCCCAGATCTAATCAAGTAACAATGTGTAATTCATGGAATCTTCATTAGAATAGAAAAAGAATACAAGATGAGATTCAAGATCCACTTTCTGTCTCTAAACTCTCTCTCTAAGATGTCATCCCTCTCTTACAAGTAACTTTGACTTTGACCTTTAAGCCTCTACTTTGACTTTTACAATGCTTTGACCATTTACAATTAAACACTAAATCTTGAATACATTTTATGCACTAACACAAACCGTTGGAGTTCTTCGTGACCCAACCGGAACACCCCGAGTGTTGCCACCATTCGTTGGTGCTTCACAAGGACCGGGTGGAAGTCCTATCAATGTTAACACTATGCCAGCATTGAGCATAGGCCATACAGTCTCTTCGACTGCTATGCAAACCAGTAACCTAAGTGGTCTGGGTGTTACCCCGTTACAATTCAGAATATCAGATCTTTGGTGGGTCCTCCTTCACATCACTTTGTATCTCTGAAGTTGTTGGAAATGTCAATCACTACTCTAGGCAACTCGTATAAAGCTGTTGATCCAAACCCTCAGTGATTTGATAATGACTCTCTAAGAAACACTTAGTGAAAATTGTAAGTAGACAATATGTATTAGTTTCACTATCGCTGATAAGTACTGAGACTGTTACAGTACCGCATATAGGAAACTCATGTTCTTTAAATTACACATTCAGTGATATTGTTCATCAACAAGCCCTGAGCCTGTTCAGCCTTACTGATGATCACTGATAGTTTTAATTGTTTACTTATGATCCCTGAAGACAAGTTTCACGTCAACTATGTTCTACGCTGAAGTCAAAGATCAAGCCAAAAAACTAGCAACAACTCTACTAATGAACTAATGCGGATATCAGCGAAGCCATGATTTGTCCACTCAACGTTAAGTTTCAAGTAGAAGACTTCAAGCGAACACTGAACTTTATCACTCGCTGATAAAGATTTATTCAGCGAACGCTGATCATGAAGTCTTCCTCTACAAGTTACTTTTGTCTTATCCCCTTGCACGTCTCCGTACGATCTGTCAGAACGGACATCCCTTTTGCCCAGAATCGTACAACCAACTCTGATTCTACACTATTCATCATGCGGCTACTAGGTTGTCTACCAGGGTCAAACCATGCAACCAATCAGCTGCTGCCACGTGTAAAGTGATACTGTTGTGCATTAAATGAATGCAGTATATAAAGGAAACCCTACTTCAGAAATGAAGAGCTCGACCATTTTCCTTCTTCTTATTATTCTGTGTGTTAGAATATTATCCTTAGTATTCTTATCTTCTTTCTTTCTTATATCTAGTGCAAGAAATCTTAGTGATTCTCTTAACTTGTTTAGATTAGGTTTATTCCTTAATCTTGTTCCGCAACAAGTTGTAAATTGTTTGATACATATCAATAGACAATTTAGATAACTAAAAATCGTGTGTTTGTATTCACCCCCCCCCCCCTTCTACAAACTTGTATAACCCTTTCGGGACCAACAACTGGTATCATAGCAGATTGTTTAACCTCATAAACAAGATCTTGCTTATAATAATCTCTTTTCTCTTCCTTGCTATTTTCTATAATGGCTAACACCACAAACACAAACTACATTGACAATGGTTCTCTTACAAAACCCCCTAGATTTTCCAGAGATAACTTTAATCTGTGGAAAAATAGGATGATGCTCTTCTTGGAAGGTGTAGACCCTACTATGTCTTATTACATCGAGAATGGTCCATATATCCCTGTTAGGATTGATCCTAAAGTTCCAGACACTGCTACTCGAGCTGCCATTCCTGAAAGAATCATTCTAAGGGAAGAAGGTGCTATCGACACTAAAGCCAGATCTATCATCTATATTCCGCCATGAACCTGAAAACCTCCAAAGCCATGTGGGACACAATCTGTGTTCAATATGAAGGTACGTCTGAAGTCCAGGACTCAAGAAAGATCAACCTGGTAAGACAGTACGAAAGCTTTATTTGTGGTAGGTATGAGACTCTCTCTGAAGTACATCAGCGGTTTAACTGTTTAATTATTGACCTAAAAACCGTTGGTAAGGAATATTCTAACTTTGAGATCCAGAAAAAGTTTCTAGAATGTCTACCTAAAAGCTGGGACAATTATTCAATGTGTCTCAAGCTACCAAAGGATCTAAAATCTATGACCCTCTCTACCTTATTTGGCACTATGCTCAATCATGAGCAGTCGTGTCATCTTAAGAAGAATCTTGTAAAAGATTCCAAAAGCACACATGTTGCTTTACTCTCAGAGTCACCTTCCACTCAGCGACCAACTATCACTATCACTGAGTTGGAAACTAACTCTGAATGCTCATCAGATGCTGATCCTTCAGATCTTGATGAATCTCTGGCACTCCTGACTAATACATTCAGGAGACTCTCCAGAAAGAGTAACTTCAGAAGAAATAAACCTCTTGCATTCACTGACAATCCAAGATCCTCAACCCCTGTTGATAAGGCTACTGCTACCTCTTTTAACTGTGAAAAAGTAGGACACTTTGATATTGAATGTAGGTCTAAGAAAGTCTTCAAACCCTCATCTTCTTCCTACAAGAAATCCTCTAACCCAATGGCTAGAGATGACAAATACAGGAAGCTAAAAGAAAAAATATTCAAAGCTGAAAAGCTTTAAGAAGAAAGGCAAAGGCTTGGTCGCTGACTTCGACTGGGCTGCCTCTGACACTGAAGAATCACCTGACTCTGAAGATGACGATGAGGCCAATCTCTGCCTCATGGCAAAAATAGAAGACGAGGATGAAAATTCTAACATTTCCTCTACTTTAACTTCTACCTCTAAGGTATCAACTTCCTTCTTTACTAATATTTCAGATATTAATGAAGTGGATAGTTTTCGGAAAATCAAACTTCTGACTGTAAATTTATATGATGCCATGAATGGTAAGACCATAGTTGAAAATCAAACCCTTGATCTAGCTGAACAGCTTAGAAACTGTCACCTTCAAATGGAAAAGCTTTCTAAAATTGAAGAAGATTTAAAAGATTAGGTCCATATAAATCAGATAGTCAAAATGGAGCGTGAAGAAGCTATCGCTACATTAAAAGCTGAAAAGGCTACTGTTGAAGGATGGTGTAAATCCTCAACAACGACCATTGAGATTATAAGGTCTCAGATTCCCCTGAGTGATAAGAGTGGACTTGGTTATAAAGTTGATATTCTAGAACCAACCACTAATCGTTATAAACTTGTCTTCAAATTTGGAACTTTTGGTAGTTCAAAAGAAAAACGCTTTGTTCCTCTACCTGCCCCCAAGAACCCAGCTGATAGAGAATCCCACATTGCATTCTTTGATGCAATGCGGTATGTATGGGAAACAGGGAGAGACAAACTCCCTGAGAAGAAACTGACCTCCATCTTGCAATCCAAAATGCCCAGCGAGATGAACTTCATCTTCGCTCATCTGATCAGCTGCATGACAGCTAAGATTGGTTCCACTAACCAAGCCTCGAAACCCCAACAAGCGATGGGGTACGCACTGCTGAAGGGCCTTCATATCGACTGGGCCAAAATCATTTTCGACGACATGCTGCTAAGAGTCGACGAAACAAAGAGGCCAACGACTGTTCCATATCCCCGGTTTGTCAGCGCTCTCTTCCGACTAGGGCTCAGGGACAAATACCCGAACGTGGGCAACCTAAAACTCTCATAGGGTGGCCCTAAGATTCTCGACTACACACCCATGCCAAACGAGATACGTCTCTCTACACTCTTATATCTTCTCAGACCTCCCACTTCTTCTACTTCTACAGCTACCAAATCGGCAACGGTAATCCCAACCGCTGATACCCCGGCTGTAACCTCCACTCCTTCTCGAAAGAGAAAACACTCTAACACCCACCTTGGCGCTCCTAAGCCCAAGAAGTCCTCCAAGGAGCAACCCCCTAAGTCTACCCAGGCTGAAGACTCCATGACTCTCTCTCCACAAGAGCCGCTGGAAAGTTACGTGGTACGCTCTGCCACAGCTGCTAAATCCACCCCTTCTATATGCGCTTCAGCGTCTCCAAATGCTGAGGTTGCCTTGGAATAGAACCTCCCTCCCTCAGTACCTCCAAGTACTGCGGAAGTATTTCTCGGCGATAACAACGCTGAACCTGCTTCCCAATACCTCTTCACAACCTTCATTCCTCCCACAACTTCTTTGGTCACTCCACCTATATTCCCACTCTCTACAACAAACATCATCCTCAGTGATACATCATGTTGAAGCTCTATAGCGGATGATGGATCAAAACATAGGACCTGCAGGCACTTCTCAGCGTAAAAGAAAAATATTCAGGTTTTTGACATTTCGATGACTTCGTCAACCACCCCGCAGGTATACACAACACCTTATACACTCCTCTCTCGAAATCCCCAACTTCTGAGCTTTCCTTTGTTCATAAGTTTTTATCTTCTACAGGTCCTAATTTGGGAGATATCGACACGTCCCTAAAGGATTTAACAACAAAGGTGGGATCACTCACCACCACACTCTCTGCAAACTCTTCAGTGGTTACAAACGCTGGAGAGGCTCTAAAGACAGTCACCGACGAGGTGAAAGGCAAAGCTTCCAGTGCTGATCTGGAAAAGATGGAAGGTAGTCTTTCCAAAGTTGCTGAGACTCTTGCTGAAAACTCTACCTCCATCAACACCCTGAACTCTACAAGCAGCACCCTCTCCACCAACTTCACCAACCTGTCGAACAAAGTCACATCGTTGTCGATAGTGGTCGGAAATCTTCAGGGAGAGGTATCTACTATGAAGTCAGAGGTAAGCACTGTGAAGACTCTCCTGCAGCAAATCCTCGATCGCCTGGACGCCCCTAAATGTCCTCCATCCCACTTTACGCATGTCGATCGAGAAACTCTTGAAAAGATCAGCCCTGCTATTTCTGGCCTGGAAGACAGAATAGCAAGGGTTGAAACTTGCGTTGGGATCACTGGCCAAGAAGACAGCGACCCAAAGCATGCTAATGATGTTGTTGTTGCTGCTATTTCCTCCCCCATCCGTCATGTGGAAGAGGGAGAGAAGAAGAATCAAGAAGACCTTCCCCATAACTATGAGGGGGAGGGTATCATTTCTACTACTGCTGACAAACCTCAGGGAGATGAAACCCTGAAGGAACCGAGTTCTCCCAACACCACGATGAATATGAGGGTGAACAACTCGAAGAAGAACTGGAAGATACTGCAGTTCTTGTTCCTTTTGAGAACGAGGCTGAAGAAGAAGAAGAAGACAATGAAGTTGTCAATATTGTTGACGATGAACCATCATCATCCCCTAAAGATGACGATGATGATGACGATGATGAAGATATCGATTACTCCTTCCAGCCCAGAAGGACCCCTGCTCAAAAAGGGGTAGTCTTCAAAGACACTTCAGGGGAGGGGACCGCTAAAAAGCCTGCAGCGACTGAAGCAGACAAAGGCAAAAATAAAGGCCTCGCTGCAGAAGGCAATCTGACTATCCTTCAAAGAAAGCCAGTTTTTCAGGTACAATATATTTTCTTCCCTTACACTGCATCACTCCTCTATCCTTTATCAACCTCAATTCTCCTCTCCATAAAACCTCTATACACTTAAACCTCATTCCTTCTCTATCTCTTCTCCCAAATGATTTTACTCAAACGATCATTATGTTTCAGCTAGTCCTCTCCCCTATTTGAGGATCCAGTTGAAGTTCCTCCAGCTACATCAATAATAAATACAGCCCCGGGTGCTGAAGAAATAATCCAAGTCTTAGATCTCGATGAGACTGATGAACCTGAAGAAGAACTGCTCTCTCACAAGAAAAGACCTTCCTTGGCTCCTCAAAAGCTAAGTGAAGAAGAACTGAAAAGAAGAGAAGCAATGATCAAACAGCTTGAGGATCAGCGAATCATCCTTGCCCCTCGATTCAAAATATCCAAAAAGGAATACGCTGAACACCTCAAAGCTGAAAAACAACTCGCCGATTGAAGGAGAGATGAAGAACAAGATAAAGCCTATGCCATTAAGGTCGTCCAACAATCGGTGAAAGATCCTGAACTGAAGAAGACTCCCGTCTCAGTTCAACGTCAATTGTGGAAGGACGCCCGATAGGTCGTCGAAGAAAAGACCAAGGTATCTGACTCAACCCTGGCATGGTGTAAAGAAAGATTAAACTATCGATATCGGGTCTCCAGAATCAACAAAGTGAACATCATAGGAAGGATGTCAATAAAAGTTCCAGTTGTTGACGTCGACATATACAGAGAAAATGGTACTAAGGAAACCATCTACCCTTCAACGATCAGCAAGTACGGTTTCTCTGAGTGGTTGGAAATGCGAATAGCCATTCAGCGATCACACTCAACCTTTAAAGACCATGTCGAGAAAGTTTTAAATAAACAGATCGACTTGATTACATCTACTGTGGATATTCCTCCTCATCCTCCTGGTCATACTCAACGAAGAAGGCCTGCTGCAAAGAAAAAGATAATAGACCCAGGCCCTCCGATCAGAAACGGAACCGGAATTGGCTTTTCACACGAAGAAGTTCTTGGCCCTGAACCTGATCTCTCAGCGCTTGATATCACTCTTCCCCCTGGTGAACGCTTTATCTCTGGAAAAGTCTTAAGCGAACCTTATGGTATCTTCTTCAGAGACTATGATGGACGAGAATGCTTCCAACGCGTCTCTGAGTTATGCATTGCCCATATCGAACAACTCAGAGATCTCGTCTATTGGTGTGGTTTCACAGATGATCTTCTCGGACACTTCTTCAAGCCCCTGATCTTTAAAGAAGCGAAGCGAAGAAGGGATCTTGGAGAAAAAGTCCCTGATTGGATGATCCCTACCACAAAATCCCTTGATGAACTTCTCATTAAGGATGAACCTGTATAGCAGATAGGATTCCCTGTAATTCTTCTATCTTTATCATCTTATATTTTTTGTACTCGTAAATTTTATTTGTTGTACTTGTAATTTTTCTACTATCCTCTGTAACTTATACGAAGTTTAAAGAAAAATTTCAGCGAATGTACTTTACTCCATCAGTACTTAAAAGATCCCCAAAACAGTAAATGGGACAAATATTTTATGAGTCCTTTTATCCTTATGTTTTCATACTTAGCAATTTTCTTTTGTTGCTATGTCATAATAAAATAGGTGGAGATTGTTGATCCAAACCCTCAGTGATTTGATAATGACTCTCTGAGAAACACTTAAAGAAAATTGTAAGTAGACAATATGTATCAGTTTCACTATCGCTGATAAGTACTAAGACTGTTACAGTACCGCTGATAGGAAACTCATGTTCTTTAAATTACATATTCCGCGATACTGTTCATCAGCAAGCCCTGAGCCTGTTCAGTCTTACTGGTGATCGCTGATAGTTTTAGTTGTTTACTTATGATCCCTGAAGACAAGTTTCGTGTCAACTATGTTATACGCTGAAGTCAAAGATCAAGCCAAAGAACCAGCGACAAGTCTACTAATAAACTGATGCGGATATCAGCAAAGCCAAGATTTGTCCACTCAACGTGAAGTTTCAAGTAGAAGACTTCAAGCGAACGCTGAACTTTATCACTCGCTGATAAAGATTTATTCAGCAAACGCTAATCATGAAGTCTTCCTCTACAAGTTACTTTTGTCTTATCCCCTTGCACGTCTCCGTACGATCTGTCAGAACGGACATCCATTTTGCCCAGAATCATACAACCAACTCTGATTCTACGGTATTCATCATGCGGCTACTAGGTTGTCTACCAAGGTCAAACCATGCAACCAATCAACTGTTGCCACGTGTAAAGTGATACTGTTGTGCATGAAATGCATGTAGTATATAAAGGAAACCATACTTCATAAATGAAGAGCTCGGCCATTTTTCTTCTTCTTATTATTTTGTGTGTTAGAATATTATCCTTAGTATTCTTATCTTCTTTCTTTCATATATCTAGTGCAAGAAATCTTAGTGGTTCTCTTAACTTGTTTAGATTAGGTTTATTCCTTAATCTTGTTCCGCAACAAGTTGTAAATTGTTTGATACATATCAATAAACAATTTAGAAAACTAAAAATCGTGTATTTGTATTCAACCCCCCCCCCCCCTTCTACAAACTTGTATAACCCTTTCGGGACCAACAAAAGCTCATGCTGCTGAAATGAAAGATGTGGTTGGAAAACTATCTCAAGAAGTGAGCAAAGCCGTGAAAGGCAAATCAGTAGCAGAATTATCTTCCACTCCACCTGAATCTCAGACGGAAACCCAACCTAACCCGAAGGTATTCCCTAACCTTCCTTTACATGAACTGAAATCGCAAATGCTTACTCGATTGTTAGAACAAGGAAACACTAACATCCAAGAAGAAGTGGATTAACTCGGTCTACTTAGACGCCAAGCCGAACAACAAACCACCTTACCATCCCACACTGATTTCCAAACACTTCAACAATCCATAACCAACTTGACTGAAGCTATCTCTTTCGGCTTCACAACCCTTTCTGACAGAATTAAAGTTGTGGAAGAAAAATGTGGTATTCAAGCCCAAACCACCAAACGAAAACATGATGATCAAGATCCTGATCCTGATCACCATGAGGGGGAGATGAGTAAAAGGCAGAAAGTTGAAGAAGCTAGTGGTTCGGGCGCTCAAACGGAAAATATTGAAATTGTTGGTACTGGTACAGGTGTTGGTGAAACTGTACAAGAAAGTGATGTGATAGGAGTTCTGGATGATATCATTCCTACGGTTGAAAAGCCCGGTGGAAGTGATAACAGAACGGCTGATGAAAGAATGGCAGATGATATGATTCAGGATATCATTTATGTTGATTCTGAGGATGAACCCGAAGTAACTGTGGTAAAGATAAAGGAGGAATTGGATGACGTATTTGATGGTGTTCATGCTCAACCTGCTTCTGATTCGGAAGATGAAAACACTGATGCTCAACCTGATCCTGTTATAGAAGTTCCTGTTATACCTGATTTTCCCGAAGGTAAAATTAAAGATCCAGTCTCTGATGCTGAAATGCGAAACCTTCAGATGTTGACAGATAGAGAAGCTTTGATTGAAAGAGGAGGTTACCGAATAAGAATAATTACTCCGTTCCAAGAAGACATATGGAGTGACTTATTTGTAAAACAGATTCAGTCGATAGACAATGTTGGGTCTAGAAAGCCCCAATTATATAGAAAGTTTTATAAAGTCCAAGTAAAGTCAATGAAAGTCAAATGTATTGTAATTAGCTTTGTTAGTATTTTGGGCTTTGGGAGGTTAATGGGAGTTTAATGGGCTTGGGCCCATGTCTTGTATTTTAGACACTATAAATAAGTGTCTTGGGCTTACATTGTCATTTGAGACTTTGAGAGTTATTTGAGAGATCAGTATACTTTGAGAGAGTCGTATACTTTCAATTCTCCCTCCATTGTATTGTAAAGCATATGAATAGAGATCATTCAGATTAAATTGTTCTTCATGTCTATCTCTATTCTACTTTCTATGGAGTATTCTTGATTGTTGCTTCAACTATGGGACTTACAATTGGTATCAGAGCCACATCGAATCAATTTACATTCGATACGATTATCTTTGCAACAATTCAAGAATTCAAGAATTCAAGATCTAATTTGAAGATTTGGAGATTCAAGATCGTTCTTAATCGTGTGCTTAATTTCAAGGTAATTTTTCTGTGATTTCTTTTATCTTGAAGATTGATTTTGAGTTTTGAAGAAGATCTTTGCAATCTTGATGGTTCTTGGTGAAGAAAAGAGATTAGATGTTGTAGATCTTCTAGTAAATCAGTTTCTGCACGCCAAATGCTCGATGAATTGTCTGAGAAAGGTTTGATGAAATATTAATTGTTCAAAGTCAGACCTGAAACGAGTTTTAGATCTTTGATTGCTTAAATTCAACTTTCTGAACTAATCAATCAGAAACTTAAGTTTCTGCAATCTTTGTTCTAAGAAGATTTATGGAGATCGGCTTATCGTTCTACATCAAATTAAATTGATAAACATTTGATATGATTTGGAGGATTTTTGATTAATCAGGATTCTGGAAAGATAATATGATTGTGAGACAGCAAGATCGTAGATCTGTCCATGTTCAATTCGAATTAATATGGATGTTAAGTTGATTTTATGAACAACAAATCTGAACAAATTCAAGTAGTCGAAATGGTCTTATTAATTCAAGAGGGATGCTGTTCAGATTCATTGATGCAACATGAGTGTTTAAATCAAAGTCTGAGTTGTCCAGTAATGTCTAAACTAATCAATTTAGATTTGATTAAGTTGTGGTTTCAACAGTCCAATTCAAGTCTAAATCAAAGAAGTTTGATGTGCAGAATTTTAGAAAAGTGTTGAATTAAATAAGTAAGCTTTTGGGGCTGTTTGTTGCTGTCAAATTGATGCTGTCCAAAACAGAATTTAGTAAGCTTTTGGGGCTGTTTATTGTTGTCAAACAGCACATGTTCAAACAGCAAGCTGTCATGGATGTTTATGCTGTCAATATAGCTTAATCATGTTGCTGTCCACATATCTGAATTGATTAAGCTGTTCAGAATTTGAAGTTGTCACTGCTGTTTGTTGCTGTCCAAACCGAAAGATGCAGCATTTCAGTTCAAAAATGTTGCTGATGTGCGAGTTTAAGATCTGATTAATCAGAGTTATGCTAAATTCGAATTCAATTCAGAGTTTGTGTAAGATTTAATGTGCAGTAGGTCAGATCATGGAGTGTCAAAGTTATTAAGGGATTGTTGTGTTGAGACATACTTTCGGCTGCTTAAAATCAGATTGTTTGTGATCAGAAATTCGTTCAAAACAACTCAGAATTTGTTCAACGACTATTCAGAACTTCTGATCATGTTATTCAGAAGAGTTTGCTCAGACCATTCAGAAGTGTTCAAGTTTAGAATTCTGATCATGTTTATTGAGGTTATTCAGAATTCAGAAGTTAGATCGTGAAATGTCAAAATTTAATCAGAAATCAATGCTCAAATGATGGTTCAGAACTAAGTCTTCGAAGCTTAATCAGAATTCAGACTCCAATAGTCAGAACTTTATCGTGTGGAATCAGAACTTTGGAGTTAGAACTTTTTCAGAAAATTCTTCATGTTCAGAACTCTGATTGAGTTACTCAGAATTCTGGGTGGTCTTCTCAGAACTTTTACTTAGTTTATTTCGAAGTAAAGGTGCAATTTCAGAATTGTTCGACAGCATTGGGCACCTATCGTATTTTGATCATAACTTCTTCCTCGAAGCTCCAAATTTGACGATTTCAGATGCACTGATTCCTAAGACACAGATGAACATTTTTCATGTTTTGAGTTTGTTCTGAATCGATGTGCTTATTGGTCAGATTCTGTGTCGAAGTCGGTGTATAGCTGCTGGACCGAAGCAATGTTTTTCATGATATTTCTCCCAACTTTCAGAAAGATGTTCTATCTTCTATTTTTTGTGGATCCAAGCTGAGTTTTTGAAGTATGTTAAGACACTCCCTCCTCTGATCTTAATGGATTAAGCTCTTGAGCTTAATGGTCATACAACTCGAATTTCTAGGACGAATTCTTTATTATAAACTTAGGTGGTTTCAGTCGAGCTTATTGCACATTGGATTCGATTTTAAAGTTATAATTTGTGAAGAAGAAGAGCAAATTTTGAGGGGGAGCTTGGATAGACTTGCAAGGCATGAAGATGTGCAGCACTAAAGTTTTCAAAGAAATCAAGGGGGAGATCATTTGAAGATGCTTTTGTTGGTTCCCAAATACAAGTTACAATAGTGAAATTGATGCAATATATTTAATGATTGAGAGTTTACAAGATAAGATTGAAGAACACTCTCTTACAAAATAAAGCTCTCTCTCTTTTTCTATTTTTACGTATGAAAACTAAAAAGAGATACTTGGAGGCTTTTTCTAAAATAACTCTTAAATGAGATATTTTGAGATATTTTCTAAAATATCTCTTAAACAAGACTTTATAACCAATACAACAATTGGTTATTTACAATTTTAGTCCTTGACACTCAACAAATTCAAATAACAATATAGAAAATATTTCTTTATAAAACATTCATATAAATTATGGGCTAATTAAAGCTAACAATCTCCCCCTAATGTTTATAAAGAAAGCATCATCTTGTAGTGTCCCCCTTGCTTTCTTTAGAGGCTTCAGTGTGTCAATCTTCAAGTCTTGTGAGTCTTCTTTTCCTGATTTTCCACAATTTCAATTGCTTCAATTCTTTCTTTAACTCCCCCTTAATCGTTGCCTACTCCCCCTTGAATGTTGCTTTACTTTTCAGATCCCAGTTATCTCCCATAGATTAAACTCAAACAATCAGATAACGATTTAAAGTGCGGAAGCTTGTATAACCAGCTTGAGTAAAAATCGTTGGTATATAAACTGATAAGGTGGCTGAGTAGCAAGCATAGTCAGCTCATGAAGATCTGCTTTCAAAAGACAATAAGTAACCAGGGGTAACAGCTAACACAGAAGCATATAGCAACTGTTATCACAACAATTAAAATAATTGTGTGGCCTATATTCAGAGTTGACATTTATGAAGCTCTGATAGGACTTCCAGTTATCATAGAAGTAGAATTATAAAATTAAACTTCTCAAACTATTCTGGCAATATCACATAGATATGCACGTGGAATCACAAAGATTTGTGATATTGCGTGGAAGAAAAATAGAATATTATCTATTAGGCTCAAAAGTGTGTAAACTGTTTGGACATAACAGGTGTCCACATACTCAATGTGCATGAGTGAAGTGTGAAGGTGGGGCAAATTTCCTTCTTTTCAATATCCAACCTTCCAAATAAAGATCAGATAGCATATATGCTGCTTCCCCGTGGAAAAGTGAAGTATTTCCCTATCGAGAAGGAAATAAGTAGCTAGTGGGGTTAATTCAAGAGTTGGCATGGGCTCACTGCCTGTTTCAATGATAATCACCAAAGAGTCGTGAAAAATCAGTAATGTGGCTTGCCCGTCTCAGAAAAAGTTAGTGCAGAGTTATATAATTCTTTTGACTCTGTTCTCACACCCTCTTTCTTTTTATCATGTAGCTCATATCTAACCAAACTCTCTTTTTAAATTTTACCTCTTAAGCACAATGAGAAAAACTCATATAGTTATCTCCCCCACTCTTTGATGTAGACCCTTCACCTCTCAAACACTCAAGGTTTACTTATTTGGTAGGAAACACAGGTTTAAGTGATCCATAGAAGTTCTATAAGGCTCACACATTGATCCCGTGAAATTGTTGTCCTAAAGATTGTATTGTTCCACACACTGGCTATTTTTAGTCTCAGAAAAGCATTTAAAATCCAACTTCTATATTTGAAAAAAAAACATTTAAAGTCTAGAAGTGGTTTGACCATTTGAAAGAGGTTTTATCATTTTAAAGATGGCCTTTCTCTAAAAATGATGATGAGTTTAAAGGTTTAGAAATTTTACCTTTACACGAACATGGTCAGATTGGCATTCTCCCCCTCCAATTGAGCAATAAATCTCATTTAGGCTCAATTTGTAATCAGATATCCTGTAAGAATCAAAAAGTGTTGGTAATCATCATCTTTGATGATTGAACATTTGTTAGGAATATCCAGAAGCACAGTTAATTCAAATTAAAAGGAAACATGGTGCTGGGGGTTAGAGATTAGAAATACCAGTCAAAGTCTGATCTGTTGAGGTACTGGTCCTACACTGATGTGTGTAGAAGCACATTTTGGTGAGGTACTGGTTCTACACTGATTTATGTAGAAACATCGAGAGAACACCATTCTTGAAAGCGGAAGGAGCATTAATTAAATGCAATGCTTTCGGTCCAGCACCTTACAGCAGACTTTGAAGCTGATTTTGGCATATCAGCACTCATAATTTGAGAAAACTCAGAACATCAAAGTCGTGCGTCTGTGAAATATGTTTCCAATGCAACTGGAATCGAGTAATTTGGAGCACCGAGTCAAAAGTTATGCGCATGTTTCTGAAGCAGCGCAAAGCTAACAGCAAGTAAACAAAAATCGGGCTCTGAGGTTGAGTCGCAGAGGCTCTGTTGGATTTCACAGAGGCTCTGTGGTGAACAGTACCACAGAGGTTGGTCGGCAGAGGTTGATCGCAGTGCCGACAGAGCTCTGATGATGATTTTAGTGAAACACAACTTTCTGTCCAGCAGATGTATACTGACTTTAGCAGAGTTTTTGACCAAGAAGAAGACCGATTCAGACCAATGTCAAGACACGAGAATTGTTCATCTGTGTCTTAGGAATCCAACGCATCTAGATTCATCAAATTTAGAGTCTCGAGGAGGGAGTTCTATTGAAAATACGACAGGTGCGCAAAGCTGACAGCAAGTACTCAGAAGTTGCGCTACGGGCTCTGAGGTTCGGTCGCAGAGGTTCAGTCCACAGAGGCTCTATCGGGTTTCCTAGAGGCTCTGTGGTGAACAGTACCACAGAGGGTGGTCGCAAAAATCTGAGCCAAAGCTTATGTTGTCGCTAGAAGTTGGTCTGAGTCGTCGACAGAATGATCGCGGCTTGACAAACGCTTGACAAAGGCTCGGCAGAGGTTTGGTCGCGGCTCGACAGAGGTTGGTCGCTGCTCGGCAGAGGTTGGTCGCGTGCGGCAGAGGTTTGGTCGCCGCTCGGCAGAAGCTTAACAGAAGTGTTACAGTTACTTTGACACTGATTTAGACCATTTTACCTCTGGAGTTTGCAAAAACTCAAAACACAAACAACTTTCATTGGTTTGTTATCTGTTCAGATCATTTTGAATCATCTCTTTTCGAGCTCGTACGACAAACATATGGTTGATTTACCACAGTCGCGCAGATCTGTCCATCAGCTTTCCATCAGCACACTGTTGTCTACTTCAACGATGCATATGACCCTTATAAATTTCGAATCTCTGAATTCTCAAAACACGAAAGCTGTTCATCAATGTGTTTTGAATCCAGGGCTATTTGAATCTCATCAATCGGTGCCTTTATTAGTGAGATATGAACGATTTACTACAGCATCGCAAATCTGCCAGCATGTTGTCATTGTACTTGAATGTTGTGCACCGAAATCAATTGCCTTTGACGGATGAGTCTTAAACTGAGTGTTTAAGAGTCCATTATCCACTGAAGTGTGAGTCCTTAACAGATGTATTAAGGAGTCCATGTACCTGCAAGACAGATCAAAGAACTTTTGGTACCCATTTCCAAATGGGTACTATTTTGTTAGGATTTGGAGTTGTCTTCAAGTCCTCTGGTTTGCCAGGTTTCTTCCTATGAAATCTCATACTATGGGTCTTTGAATTTTCTTTTTGAAATGACCCACTATGAACACAGTTTGAATTAGAGAAATAGTTCTTTAATTTAAACATAAGATCAAAGCATTTACAGTAATGAGAATGAAGAGATGAATGCTTATCAGAAACAAATGGCTTTGGGTCATTTTTGAAAAGAGTAGAGCTTTTGACTTTTCAAACCATTTTCACTCTTTTGAAAACAAGATTATCTGTATTATCAACACGAGAGTTTGCTAAGTCAAGGTCCTTAAGCCTTTTAGCTAAAACATCATTTTCTTTTAAATTCATATCAAACATCTTTTGAAGATCAGATTTACAAATCTTCTCCAACATAATCTTGGTTGACAAATCAGATAGTCTTTTTGTTAATTTGGACATTTCAACTTTAAAAACCTTTCTTTCTCTCTCAAAATCATCTTTCAAACATTTTGTTTGAAATCCTTCAACCTTCAAGTTTTCAGACTCTTTTCTTTCAAAATCATGCTCTTTCCACTCCTTTTTATATTTCTCTCTTTCACTGATTACAAGCTTTTCAAAATTAGAAATCAGATTAGAAAGCTTTAGACACTTAACTTCAAGGCTTTTCTTCTCTTCTTCAGACTCAAATAAATTCCTTTTCAGTTCAAGATTTTCACAGTTTAGGAGTTTACCTGATTCTTCAAGCTTAGCAATATTTTCTGAATCAATCAGAATACTTTTATTCTTTTCCTCCAACTCTTTCTTAAGATTAGGAATAATTTTGTGAAAGTTGGAACTAAGTTTAGAATAGTATATATAATCTGCATCACAACTAAATCTTAGTCTTGACATATTGTTACTTGAAAGATCGTTAGACAACATGGTATTGATTCAAAAACACAGAAATTAATACAAACACAGAGGTTCAAAATACCCAGTTCAGATTAAGTATTAAGATTATGAAACTGATAAACCTGTATTAGAAGTCGTATGCTAAAAAATCTGTAAGAATCAAACAGGGGATGTTTGAAGTCTTCTGAATCTGTGTTTGTGCTGCTGGAAGAATCGATTGACAGCAGCAAAATCGATCAGGTAATTTTTGAATCAACAAAAATTGTCTTTTGCTCTGATACCAATAGTTGGTTCCCAAATACAAGTTACAATAGTGAAATTGATGCAATATATTTAATGATTGAGAGTTTACAAGATAAGATTGAAGAACACTCTCTTACAAAATAAAGCTCTCTCTCTTTTTCTATTTTTACGTATGAAAACTAAAAAGAGATACTCGGAGGTTTTTTCTAAAATATCTCTTTAATGAGATATTTTGAGATATTTTCTAAAATATCTCTTAAACAATACTTTATAACCAATACAACAATTGGTTATTTACAATTTTAGTCCTTGACACTCAACAAATACAAATAACAATATAGAAAATATTTCTTTATAAAACATTCATATAAATTAGGGGATAATTAAAGCTAACAACTTTCTTTATAAAACTTTAGGGGGGGATTGTTGGGTCTAGAATGCCCCAATTATATAGAAAGTTTTATAAAGTTCAAGTAAAGTCAATGAAAGTCAAATGTATGTAATTAGCTTTGTTAGTATTTTGGGCTTTGGGAGTTTCATGGGAGTTAAATGGGCTTGGGCACATGTCTTGTATTTTAGACACTATAAATAAGTGTCTTGGGCTTACATTGTCATTTGAGACTTTGAGAGTTATTTGAGAGATCAGTATACTTTGAGAGTGTCGTATACTTTCAATTCTCCCTCCATTGTATTGTAAAGCATATGAATAGATATCATTCAGATTAAATTGTTCTTCATGTCTATCTCTATTCTACTTTCTATGGAGTATTCTTGATTGTTGCTTCAACTATGGGACTTACAGAAAAGATAAAGTTGTATTCGATTGACAAGTTCTCAAGTCTACACCAGATTGAATACTTGCATATGATGAGCAAGAAAGATAGAGAACTCAGATTTGTGAGGACTGATAAAGAGATAGTAAATATTTCAAAGATAGAATCGGAGAAAATTCTGAACGTCTTTTATCCAAGATTCACGGTATACAGAACAAATGGAAAAGAGTGGTCATTCAGCGAGGCTCACCTCAAATCCTTGACTTGTGAGGATTTCTTCAGGTTGTATGACATACTTGCAAGACGTCCAAACAAAGATATTACATAGTCTGCGGCTTACCAAGAAGTAAAAAGGTTCATGAAGAACTCGATCAAGCTTGCATACTGTCAGGATCGATTCCAAACAAGAATAACTATACTTAGAAATCAGAATTAAAGAATCTTGCAGAATAGAACTTTAATTCAACACACTCGATGAACAACTAATTAGAAAACACAAACTGTTTGTATTCAATGTTTCAACTCACAAGTTTACAACCAAACCTCAACCTTGTTGAACAGGCTCAACAAGACGACTTCTACTTCTCTAGAAATAGGGTTCTAAACCTTGAGGTTAATTCTCTCTAAAACAAAAACGAATTCTGATATCTCATATATCGAATAGCTATCTATCAACATCTATTTATACTAAATAATTACAAGATAACTATCAAAACAAAATTGATCTTCAGAATATTCTTTCATGCTTATCTTCATTCATTCCATCTTTATCTCCAACCTTCTCGCATTCCAAAATTATGATCACCAGCAGTATTAACATCGTTATGCACAAGCAGTACTAACAATGTTCCAGCAGCATTAACTTTTACTAGCAGTACTAACCTTGCTCTGGCAGTAGTATTGTTGTTCTGGCAGTATTAACGTTGTTCTGGCAGTACTAACGTTGTTCTGGCAGTACTAACGTTGTTCTGGCAGTACTAACCATACTTGGCAAATCTTCAGTTCCCAACAATCTCCCCCTAACTTGACTTTTTAGATTGAGAAGTCAAGTTCTTCAGATGATGCTTCCAAAACCTAATCATGAACACATAAATCGGGATTCAACCCCAGACTTTGATTGATAATCCTTCTCACCAAGTATCTTCCCATTTCAGAATCCTTGTTGCAAGCCAACTTAGCATGTAGCATTCCATTCAACCTTTTCATGTTGTGCTTGTATGCAACATCCACCAAATAATTCTCATGAAATGTATGGTCAAGTGTGATGACATACACTCCACATTTTTCAATGAGCATCCAGTTGGTAATGGCTTGAAAATTTCTTTCTATCATATACTGAACTGCTTCTGGTTTGAACATTAGGCACAGGTATTCAAGAACCATTTTGGTGATAGACATCCCTTTCTCATTCAGCATATTTCCATACAGCTTCATTCCAACCTTGTACATCTCCTCTATGTCAGATCTAGAGCACATTTTGATAAGTCTTCCCCATGTAGAACAGACCTCAAACTTCCCATCTGCTCTTTTGACTCTAATGTACTCCTTTCTCTGATCTACCAAGGTATCCCAGAAGATGATCTCAGGAGGCATGGACGATAATGGGTCAGCTTTGATTGGATCAGTATCAACCACAGTGATATACATATTACATTGAGCATTACTTGGTTGACCTGACGGAGTTGCTACTTCTTCTTCAGCAACCTTTGTATCATCTTTCTTTTCTGGAACATCCTCTTCTTTTTCTTCTTCTACCACTGGTTCTACCCTAGGTTTCTTGACAACTTTCTTCTTGGTAGCTATAGACTTGGTTCTTGCTCTTTTTAGTGACACCAGCTTTTCACCCAGGGTTTCTTCTTGCTTTTTAGGAGTGTCATGTTTGGCTTTAATCAAAGCCTCTGCCACTTCAACTTCTTCCAAAGTAGGCTTTTTAGTTTCTGTCGCTTCCTTTGTTTCTGCTGCTTCTTCCTTTGTAGATACTGCTTCTTGCATGGTTTCTGCTGCTTCTTTTGTTTCTGCTGTTTCTGGAATGGTTTCTGATGCTTCTTTTGATTCTGCTGTTTCTGGAATTTCAGCAGCATTAACCGTTTCTGCTGCATGATCAGTTTCTGCTTCCATTTGAATTTCAGCAGTATTAACCGTTTCTGCTGCATGATCAGTTTCTGCTTCCTTTTGAATTTCAGCAGTATTAACCGTTTCTGCTGCATGATCAGTTTCTGCTTCCTTTTGAATTTCAGCAGTATTAACCGTTTCTGCTGCATGATCAGTTTCTGCTTCCTTTTGAATTTTAGCACACTCATTCTCCCCCTTTTCCTGTGCACTCTCCATGTTGAATTCAGCTTCTGACTCCCCCTTTTTGGGAGCATCATTGTTGGGGCTTCTTCGTTTAAGAACATACTGAGCTTTCTTCTTCCTGTGCATCAACTTGGTAATCAACTTCTTTTGCTTCTCAAGCTGTGTTTGCTGATATAGGACCACTTTCTTGAGTCCATCTATCTCCTTTTGCTGACTTACAACATCTGTGTTGATATTGGCAATGGTTTCCATCAATTCCTCATATGTATATCTATCCTCACCTTGTTTAGGAGTTTTTACTTCCTTTAAAGGATCACTGGAAATTTTAGTAGGAGTCTTTTGCCTAGCAAAAGCACTGCCTACCCCCTTGGTTTCTTGGCACCTGGGACCTCTGAATGATTTCTCATTCTGAGTTGCCGTGAGGAAGGTCTTAGGTATGTTACCACTGTCCTTCTCTGTGCTAGCAGAAGTAGTGGCAGCCTTGCTAATCACATGCTCAACCTTCTCCTTAGTGAGCACCTTCTTGGGGTTGGGAGACACCCCTGTGGTTTCCCTTTCGATATTCTCTGTTGGAGAATGCTCCAATAGAGGGCTTAAAGGCTTTGGGCTTGTAGGAGGTACATCAAGGGAAGGAGCCTTGTGTACCTTTCTTCTTGTAAACTTTTTGGTTACTTTTGGAGTGGGTCTTTGAAGAATGGACTGAGGGATGTCTTTTGTGATTGAAGGTGGGGTTTGGCTATCAGTGGGTTGGTCTAATGAGGGCCTTGACCCTGATGCCATACCTTCTTGTGTGTGGGACACACCCATCATTGTAGAGAACAATGGAGTGTCAACTCCTTCCGAGTCCCTGGAAGTTCTCCTCATATTTGAGAAGACCTTTCCTTTAGGGGGTTTAGGTACATATACCTCAGTAAATTGAGGCAAATCCGTCAATTCCTGAGTAATCACTGCTTGGACAAACCTTGGGTACATATAAAAACTCTTTTTGGATTCCAGGTTTGACACAAGATCATTGAAAATCATTTGGGAAAAATTAAACTTCCTGGCAGTGGCCAAGCAGACCAGAGCATAAGTAATGGTACTGCTAAATTCACTCCATCCAGTAGTTTTCTTTGACATGCAATGCATTAAGGTATGAACAAAGAATCGCCATTGTGTAGAAAATTTAGACTTGAAAAACTTAAAGATGCCAATGGGACCTTCATACCCCATTCTCGTTAAAGTTGAGTATAGATCGTCATTAGGAATAGACGTCATACCTGAGGCATCATCCAATCGAAGAGTGATGCGAATAAGCTCCTCTGTAACATTTAAGGGTTTGTCACACACCCTTGTTTTTATGATTTTCTGCCCATCTTCAGACACCACGGTGGCATTATCCCAGAACTGCTTCTGATGCGCGATGTAGATTGTCGGGGTCACCGTTAGGGCATAAGAGATATGCGTGGACTTGAGGAAATCCACAATGTCGTGAAAACCTGCAGACTGTTTTGGTTTCTAGAGCATGGCAATCTCGTTGTGTTCGTCGATAAACTCCATTGTACCTGAGGATTCTTGACAGAAAAACAGAGATTCTTGGGAGAGAATAGTTAGAAAGATAGAGAGATGAATAGAATTCAAAGAGACGTTATGAACTTTGGCGGGCTGAAAGAAGTATTTATAGCAGTAGTAGCCCTAATTTTTCTTTTAAAGCAATATTAACGACACATGCAGTATTAAGTACGAAGCAGTATTAACTGGCACTGGCAGTAGTAACTATGCACTAGCAGTAGTAACTATCCACTGGCAGTAGTAACTATGCACTGGCATTAGTAACTATCCACTGGCAGTAGTAACTATGCACTAGCAGTAGTAACTATCCACTGGCAGTAGTAACTATGCACTGGCAGTAGTAACTATCCGCTGGCAGTAGTAACTATGCACTGGCAGTAGTAACTATCCACTGGCAGTAGTAACTATGCTTGCACTTTTCAGCACTTGTCAATCTTAGTCATACAGAAGATCCTGAGAAAAAGAGTTAGTAGTACCAAATATAGAAGGAAATACAAGTATAAAAACTGAAAATCATGACTTTATTCAAGGTTGATCATGCCCACACTTGTTACCAAGAAGGTGAATCTACCCACATCAAAATCGTTTGTGAATAGATCAGCAAACTGGTCATTGGTATGAACTTTAGCAACTTGAATTAGTTTCTTTTCATTACAATCTTGAATAAAGTGATACCTGATCTCTATGTGCTTTGTTTTTTAGTGTTTGACTGGATTGTTAACAATGCTAATAGCACTGTTGTTGTCAATAAAGATTGGAGTGTGCAGAAATGTTACCCCATAGTCCAGCATCTGATTCTGTATCCATAGAACCTGAGAGCAGCAGCTTGCAGCAGCTATATACTCAGCTTCTGTGGTAGATAAGGACATTGTGGTTTGTTTCTTACACTGCCACGATACTAGTCTTGCACCCAAAAACTGACATCCACCTGAAGTAGACTTCCTATCCATGTTTGCTCCACCCAATTCACTATCTGAGTATGCAAGTAAATCAAAGGATGATTCATAAGGATACCAGAGACCTAATCTAGGTTGCCCTCTTAGATATCTAAATATCTTCTTGACTGCATGAAGGTGTGATTGCTTTGGTGTAACTTGAAATCTGGCACATACACATACTGGAAACATAATATCTGGTCTAGAGGGTGTGAGATACATGAGTGATCCAATCATTGATCTGTAATGATGGACATCCACATCCTCCCCCTCAAGATCAGCATTGATCTGTTTGTGTGTCTCCATTGGTGTGCTTGCTGGCTTTGAGTCTGATAATCCAAACTTATCCAGGATGTCTTTCACATATTTGGATTGGCATATGAAAATCCCATCCTTCTTCTGTTTCACCTGAAGCCCAAGGAAGAAAGTAAGTTCACCCATGGAACTCATCTTGAATCTCTTGTGCATTAACTCCTCAAAGTCTTTACACATGTGATCATTTGTGGATCCAAAGATGATGTCATCCACATAGATCTGAACAAGTAGGGTGTCCTTCTTTTTCCTTTTAATGAATAAGGTCTTATCAATGATGCCTCTTTCAAATTCATTTTCCAAGAGATAGGTAGACAGGGTGTCATACCATGCTCTTGGGGCTTGATGTAGACCATAAAGTGCCTTCTTTAACTTGTACACTCTGTCAGGATATAATGGATTCTCAAATCCAGGGGGTTGACAGACATGCACTTCTTCATCTATAGTCCCATATAGAAAAGCACTTTTTACATCCATCTGGTAGACCTTGAACTTCATATATGAGGCATAGGCTAGAAACAACCTAATTGCCTCAATCCTTGCAACTGGAGCAAAGACTTCCTCATAGTCTATACCTTCTTCCTGAGTATACCCTTGTGCAACCAGTCTGGCTTTGATCTTGATCACAATTCCTCTCTCATCCTTCTTATTCTTGAAAATCCACTTGGTGCCAATTGCCCTATGACCTTTTGGAAGGTCCACCAAGTTCCAAACATTCTGTAACTTGAACTGTAGCAGCTCCTCTTGCATTGCTTCTATCCAACTTGGATCTTTCATAGCATCATAAGCCTTTTTGGGCTCAATTTGGGATAGAAAGCAGGTGAGTACAGTATTAACTGTATTTTGCTGATCTTGTAGCTCTTGAAGTCTGCTTTGATTCCTAGTCATCATGGGAGAAGCAATGTCTCCAATTACCAACTCAAGAGGATGATTTTTCTGAGTTCTTGATGGATGACCAGATTCCTCTTGTAGGATTACATCCAGATTTGACTCATTTAAGTCTGGATTTTCTTCAGCTTCTTCACTCACTTCAGACTCTCTGGAAATTGGACTTGAAGGCTGATTTTCCTCTATTCTTATCTCTTCTTCATTCTAAATGGGTTCAACTTCCTTTTCTTGTTCACAGAAGTCAACAGGATCAATGGTAGGGAGTGGAAATATCACAGACTGAATTCTGTGAACTGATGGTGGTGCATCCCTTTGTCCTGCATTTGCATCACTACTGAAACCCAAAGAATTAGTGAGTGAATCAATGTCAAATAGCCAATCAGGACCTGAACCAATATGATTTGGTGTGTTCTCATTGCATTTGACATTGTCACTTTCTTCAATTATTCTAGAAGAGGTATTAAACACTCTGTAAGCCTTACTCTGAGATGAGTAACCAACAAGAAAACCATCATCTGCTTTGCTATCAAACTTACCTAAGTGAGATTTGGTATTGAGAATTGTACAAGGACACCCAAATGGTTTGAAAAATCCAATAAATGGTTTATTTTTCTGAAAAAGCTCATAAGGTGTCTTGTTTTTAGGCTTTAATACTAAAACTCTGTTTTGGACATAGCAAGCAGTGTTAACTTCTTCTGCCCAAAAAGTAGTGGGTAATTTTGAATCAGCTAACAGAGATCTAGCAGCCTCAATCAGTGTCCTATTCCTTCTCTCAGCAACACCATTCTGTTGTGGAGTCCTAGGAGCACTGTATTGTCTCTCAATTCCTTTTTCCTCACAGAAGGTTTTAGATCAAAGTTTTTAAATTCAGTCCCATTATCTGATCTAATGACTTTCACTTTTTGATTTGATTGGTTTTCAATTCTAAGAATAAAAGATTTGATCAGTCCACTTGTCTCATCTTTAGTTCTCAGAAAATATACCCAAGTAAATCTAGAGTAATCATCAACAATAACTAAACAGTATGACTTCTTGCCAATGCTCATGACATTTGTAGGGCCAAACAGATCCATATGCAACAACTGAAGAGGATTTGAGATAGTGTTTATCTCTTTGGACTTATGAGAAGTTTTGTGTTGTTTGCCTTTGAGACAAGCAACACAATGATCATCACATGAATAAACTTTTGATGGTAAACCCCTAACAAGATTATGTTTAACAAGTTTATTCATTGTTTTAAAATTCATGTGACACATCCTTCTGTGCCAAAGTGATGATTCATCCATTGAAGCTTTTGAAACCATACAGTTTAGGGATGAATCAGATGAAACACTTTCTAAATCTAAACAATACACATTATCCTTTCTAGGAGTTCTCAATAGTATCATGTTTTCATCAACTACTTTGAATCCAGGAGCAAGAATAATGCATTCAGAATCAGTAAATAATATACTATGTTTCTTGTCACAGACCTGTGATACACTTAACATGATGTATCTCAATTGCTCAACATAGTAAACATCCTCAAATGTCATCTTACCTTTTGATACATCACCTTTACCACTTATCTTACCTCCTGCAGGATTATTCCCAAAAGCAACATGTCCTCCATCAATTCTTTTTGAAATTCTTGAGGCAGGCCATGTTACCTGTCATGTGCCTGGAGCAACCACTATCAAGATGCCAGATGCTCTTCCCCTTGAGCTGTTGGTTGCCCTGCACATAAGATAAATCAATTAGTTTTTATTGGGAACCCAAGCCAAAGTGGTCTTGGGTCTCCCTTGCTCATCAAAGTTCTTACATTCAGTTTGGATAAGTTTTTCTACCTGAGGAACTTCAGTACTGGAGTACTTTGTCAAAATGATTGGTCTAGCAGTACAAACACTAGAAGCAGTATTATCTTTAGAAGAAGTACTAACAGTGTTAGCAGTACTAACACTGCTAGCAGCAGTATTGTTTCTAGAAGAAGTACTATCAGTGTTAATACTGCTAGCAGAAGTACTAACAGTGTTAATACTACTAGCAGAAGTACTAACAGTGTTAATACTGCTAGCAGCAGTACTATCAGAGGCAGCAGTACTAACACTAGTGCTTTTAGGAACCCACATTGTGACACATTCTTTTTCAGTGTTTTTCCTCATGTGGCTTTTGGATTTAGCTTGTTTCTTAGCCACATGGTTCCTTACATGCTTCCTATAACCATTTGATTTTTGAAAAGTTCTTTGAAAATTTATCCTTTGGTTAATAGGATTGAAATAACAGTGTTTGGCAAGGTGATTCAGTTTGCCACAGATAAAACAAGGTTTTGGTCTGTTAATCCTTTGCAGATCAACTCCTTGTTTTTGAGCCCACTGATTATTCCAGTTTCTTTGATTTCCCTTCCTTTTATCATGTTTTTGGGGCTCATTCTTTTGAGAAATCTTGCAAGAACAATGTTCACAAGTATTGGAATTCACAACAGTGGTCTGTGTATAATGAACTCTCTTTCCTTTTTCAGATCTTTTCATCTCATTGTTCTTATCCCAGGGACTTCCACCTTCCTCATTAGTCTTGATGTAATTCTCTAAGGGGATCTCACCACTGACATTCTTGTTCCTTTTCTTAGACTCTTCTTTTTCAGTTTTGTCCTCAACAACAACTTCATCTAATGGATCTACTTTAGTAGCTCCTTCAGGTAAGTCCTTCCTATCCATGGTTTCTAACAGGTCTGACCTAGGAGGGATGTATGTGTTGTTGTAGGGTGGGGGTGTGGCATTGTACCCTATGCCTGGTTTCATCTTATTGTGGATTTGAGCATTTATTATGGTGTCCATGACTTTAGAAGCACATGAAAACTTTTCAACATCAAGTTTTACTTTCTCAAGTTCTCCTTTTAATTTCTCACATTCCTCCCTAGACTCTTTCAGTTGGAACTCCAGACCATTCTTTTCCCACTTCCAGTAGTTTGTATCATATGAGTGTTGAAGTTCATTGGCTTGAAAATCCTTAATTTGTTCTTCAAAACTCTCAACAATCACTACATAATCTCTTCTATCCTTTTCTAATCTCTTAAGGTCATCACACATTCCCTGGTTGTGATCTCTATACCTTTTCACAGTGTCTATACAAGCTTGAGAACAGAGATTAGATTTTACCTCAGTAGGAAGATCTGAGACTTCTGCCATGAGTGCATGATTCTGAATTGCCTATTCTGCTTGATCACTCCAATCAAATCCCATTCCTTATTGAGAAACAAGGGCTTGAACAGAGTTTCTGTTCTGGTTGAAGCTTCCAGTCAGAGCTTGTTGATGGTTGTTTTGAGATACTCCACCTCTGCATTCTCTGGCAAAGTGTCACATCTTATGACACTTGTAGCATTCCACATTAGATTTGTCAAACCCAGCACCATCTTCTCTTCTTTGGGAAAAGTTGTTTCTCCCAGTCCTCTTTATAAACTTCTTCACCCTCATAGAAAGCATAGCCATCTGCCACTTGATATCCATCTCCTCAAGATCATCAGCATTAATCTGTTCTAGGTCATCATTAATTAATGAGGAGTTAACATGACTAGAAAAGAAAGCTTCTAGTACAGAATCATTGGCCTTCTCCTGATTGACTCCACCAGCAGTACTAACTGATTCAGGGTTAGCAGTAGAATCAGTTGATGCTGATAGGAGTGCAGCATTATACACATATCCTTAGGGCTTCTTCTTGGCTTCAACCTCTGCTTCAAATACCCTAAGATCATTGTAAAGATCATCAAGCTCTTTATCTTCTAACTGGTCATTCTGTCTGAAAGACACAGTATACATTGTCCATTCCTCACCTAATGATCTTAGAAACTTCCTGTTGACATCATCAGCCTCCATATGAACTCCAACTGTAGCCAATTCTCCAATCAACTTATTAAATCTATCAAAAGTTTGAGTCATAGACTCATTCTTTGTAGAAGTAAAATTTTCATATTGTTGCTTAAGAATTGCCTTCTGGTTTCTCTTGGTGCTCTTGGTACCAGTGAATCTCTTTTCTAATGCATTCCATAAAATCTGAGCATCAGTGCAGTGATGAAATTAGTGTTGATACTCATTGGGAATAGCCAAAAGCAGAGTGCTTAAGGCTTTCATCTCTGTTTGTCTAACCTTTCTTTCTGCATCAGTCTTTGGAGGGGGTCGTTTGCCATCTGGTCCAACTTTTCCTTCAGCACATGGACCATTCTCTATAATATCCCAGATGGAATAATCAGTAAGTAAAATATACTGCTTGATTCTAATTTTCCATATGTCAAACTCATTAGGCCCGAGCATGGGAACCTTTGAAACAAGAGTACTGTTTGATTCAACTGAGTTGTCCATAATGATTGTAGATTTCTAAGAAACCAAGCTCTGATACCACTTGTCAGGATCGATTCCAAACAAGAATAACTATACTTAGAAATCAGAATTAAAGAATCTTGCGGAATAGAACTTTAATTCAACACACTCGATGAACAACTAATTAGAAAACACAAACTGTTTGTATTCAATGTTTCAACTCACAAGTTTACAACCAAACCTCAATCTTGTTGAACAGGCTCAACAAGACGACTTCTACTTCTCTAGAAATAGGGTTCTAAACCTTGAGGTTAATTCTCTCTAAAACAAAAACAAAAACGAATTCTGATATCTCATATATCGAATAGCTATCTATCAACATCTATTTATACTAAATAATTACAAGATAACTATCAAAACAAAATTGATCTTCAGAATATTCTTTCATGCTTATCTTCATTCATTCCATCTTTATCTCCAACCTTCTCGCATTCCAAAATTATGATCACCAGCAGTATTAACATCGTTATGCACAAGCAGTACTAACAATGTTCCAGCAGCATTAACTTTTACTAGCAGTACTAACCTTGCTCTGGCAGTAGTATTGATGTTCTTGCAGTATTAACGTTGTTCTGGCAGTACTAACGTTGTTCTGGCAGTACTAACGTTGTTCTGGCAGTACTAACCATACTTGGCAAATCTTCAGTTCCCAACACATACTTGACTCATTTTCAAATGGCTTTGGAAGGAAATCAGATTAGAGTTAATACCAGAAGGCCAAACAGACGTCTGTCAGATATTCAGGGTATTCCATTGTATACTGTGTTAGAGAAACCAGATTTCGGAGTTGTCTAGCACAATGGGCAGAAAAAGAAGAAGTTCTTGAGGTTCATTGAAGTTAACAAATTCAGTGATGGCACTCTTAACATAATAAAGATTCGGCTGACTGAGAAAACCATACTTGATGAGCAGAAGAAGGTGCCTCTAAAAGAAAAGGAGAAAGTGTTAATCAACAAAGCACTGAAAGCTATACAAGACAGACTGGATTACATGAATTCTATGAGAAGGTTTGAGATTATATTTGGGATAAGGAAGAAGTACAGTCCACCAGAGCAGCTCAGAAGATAAACTCTGCATTTCCTTACTTGGATACAAAGGGGGAGAATGTTAGTGCTGAAAATGTATGTTGTATCCAAGTAGAGGGACTCAAAATGTATTTTTCTAGTCTATGTATAAATAGCTTAGATTAGTTCATAACTTGATGACTTTGCACTTTTAGACTTCAAGGCATTCATACTTTCTCTCTACATTTGTGTAATCAATACTTTGAAGATTAATGAGAGATGACGTGATTGCAGCTTGAATTCATTGTTGTTTACTTGTTTCTGGGATCACAATATGGAACCACCATCTGTATCCATAAATTCAATCACACGACAGACAAGTGCTAATATGTCTGGTCCTTCTGAAGAGGTTGGTGCCACAACATCAGGTGCCACATACGTAAATCCAACTAAATCTACACCAGTTACATTTTCTGAACCAGTGGTTCAAAACAATGATCGAGTTTCTGAAACTACATCAACTGATTCTATGCCTGAACCTCAAGCACCCGAAGTTGAATCACCGGTACCAACTACGATACTTTCAACAGAATCAAGTGAAGAAATAATTGTTGTTATAGATGAAAACGATGATTCAAATACTCGAGTTGATGTACAAACTCTCCCAAGTACACTAAAGTGGACAAAGGCACATCCACCCGCAAATATAATTGGTGACATCAAAGATGGAGTGAAGACAAGATCTGCTACATCAAACGAGTGTTTGTATGTAAATTTTCTGAGCTCAATCGAACCCAAGAAAGCATCTGAAGCATTAGAAGATCCAGATTGGATTAATGCGATGCAAGAAGAGTTGAATGAATTCAAGCGCAATGAAGTATGGCGTTTGGTGAAACATCCTAAGGATAAGACCATAGTCGGAACCAAATGGCTCTTTAGGAATAAGAAGGATGAAGCTGATATTATTGTTAGAAATAAAGCTCGCCTGGTTGCAAAGGGTTACAACCAACGAGAAGGTATCGACTATGATGAGACCTACGCACCAGTGGCATGGATCAAAGCGATTCAGATATTTCTAGAATACGCGGCCCACAAGAACCTGAAGGTATTCCAGATGGATGTAAAATATGCATTCCTCAACGGGGTTCTTCATGAAGAGGTTTATGTGAGTCAGCCCGAAGGCTTTGTTGATCCGAAGTTTCCAAACTATGTCTATGTCTTGGACAAAGCACTCTATGGACTCAAAAAGCTCCAAGAGCATGGTATGAAACTCTAACAATACACCTACTTGAATCCGGTTTCACCAAAGGTACTATCGATGCAACTCTTTTTCTTAAGAAGCAAGGTGATGATTTGATTCTAGTACATATTTATGTTGATGACATTATTTTTGGTTCTACAAACCCTGAGATGTGTGTTGATTTTGAAAATGTCATGAAAAATCGTTTTCAAATGAGCATGATGGGGGAATTAAATATTTTCCTTGGTTTACAAGTGAAACAATCAAAAGAGGGCATTGTTATAAATCAATCTAAATATATAAATAATATGCTCAAGAAATTTGATTTAAATTCCACCTCCATCATGAAAAACACCAATGGCTACTGGTAGACTTTTGGATGCTGATGTAGCAGGTAAATCAGTTGATCAAAAGCTTTACCGTAGTATGATTGGTTCTTTGTTATATCTCACGGCGAGTAGACCTGACATAATGTTCGCAACATCTTTCTATGCTCGTTTTCAAGCAAATCCTAAGGAATCTCACCTTATTGCTGTTAAATGGATCCTTCGGTATCTCAAAGGCACAAGAAATTTGGGCCTTTGGTATCCAAAGAATTCGGGGTTTGAGCTAATTGCATTCACAGATGCAGATCATGCAGGAAATAGATTGGACCAGAAAAGCACTTATGGTGCATGCCAATTTTTAGGGGATAAACTAGTAAGCTGGTCATCAAAGAAGCAGAACTGTGTTTCAACATCTACTGCAGAAGCGGAGTACGTTGTCGCGGCAAGCTGTTGTTCACAAGTGCTGTGGATGAAGACACAACTGAAAGATTATGGCTACGTCATGAACAAGATCACAATCTATTGTGACTCCAAGTGTGCAATAGCAATAACGACAATTCTGGTTCAACATTCCAAGACAAAGAACATTGATGTAAGGTACCATTTCAATAAAGATCATGTGGAAAAAGGAACCATAGAAATGCATTTTGTACCGACAGAACTAGAACTTGCTGATTTATTTACATAACCTTTAGATGAAAAAAGTTTCAACTTTTTAATCAGCAAACTAGGAATGTTGAATACTGAGGCATATCTGTGATTTCTTCTAACACATTGAAGGGGAGCATGTGTACTTTTGTTTATTTATATTCTACTTTTGAGGGGGAGTAAGTATGTTTAACCGTGATACTTCTAACCAATTCGGACTCATGTTCAATGAGTACCAAGTTTTCATTTGATTTTGCAGATTATATTTGATCTTGATTTCACTGACTATGCATCTTTCAAGGGGGAGCAAAATGGTATAAGTCTGTAAGTGTGTTCTATCTTAGTATATTCTATTAAAAAAAGTTTTTAGAGAGAGGGAAACAAATTTTTCAAGCAAGAGTGAGCTTAAAATGTTTTAATCTGATGAGAGATTTCTGAAAGTTTGTTTTTTTTATGAAAAGGTTGGAATTTTTTGTGGAAAACACTTGGTTTTCGCATCCTATTGGATACGAAAAGCATAATTTTTGCATCCTAAGGATACGAAAAGTATAGTTTTCGCATCCTTAAGGATATGAAAAGTATACTTCTCGCATCCTTAAGGATACGAAAAGTAAACTATTCGCATCCTAAGGATACGAAAAGTATACTTCTCGCTTTCTTAAGGAAACGAAAAGTAAACTATTCGCATCCTATTGGATACGAAAAGTTGATGTTCGTATCAAGTGTGTTGCGAAAAGTTTTTCCTTGGTCTCAGTTTGACATGAAAAGTTTTTCACTTTTGGAAGTTTTCGCATCTTGTTTCATGCGAAAAGTTCAGATGAACAGTGTCATGTCATTTTTTCTGACATGTATTTTTCTTATGTTTGCAAAAAGTGGGTATCCTCTAAAATCGTGCCATGTGTCATTTTTTTGAAGGTATAAAAAGATTTTTCAAAACATCAGTCCCCACTTCTTTCAATTGCAAACCTCGTACTAAGCTTTCCATAGTGCAAACTGTTCATCATCCTTTCAACTTTCGACTTTCAATCTTCGATTCTCACTCATCAGGTAACCATTTCTTTTAATTTTTGTTTCATTGTAATCGATTGTATGTTCTGAATGCTTCCATCTATTTGGTTTATCGATTATCATTTGTTCTTGTGAATGTTTTGTCAAAATCGGTCTCGAAAGAATGTTCATCTTCCATGAAATCGAATACATCGATTTTGTTTGATTCTTGTTGCTTAATGTTTCTAACATGATTTCGAATCCATCTGTGGTGTTTATACATGTTTTGGACTCATCATTGTGGGATTTTGATTCAGTTCAGGTTCGATATGTGGTCAGTTCAAAATTTCATCGATTTATGGTTTGTAAGTCAATTTTTATAATCGATTCTTGTTGGGTTTTGCATTTTGAACCTTTCTGTGTCGATTTTGTGCTAAAATTAGTTTTTAATCTTTTTTCAAATCCGGGTTTTAATGAACTTGCGAGAAGTTCATTATCCTTGAATCATGCGAAAAGTTTTGAGTTCAAAATTTTTACAAGTCTAGTTTTTGTATCAGTCTAATGCGAAAACTTTGCAAATATTAGTTGCGAAAAGTTTTTGTGACTGAATTTTTTTCCAAGTTTGGTTTTCGCATCCTTATTGTTGCGAGAAGTCAAGTTTTCGTATTATTGTTCATGCTAAAAGCTTGTTGTTCGCATCCTCTTGTTGCGAAAAGTCCAGTGTTCGCATCCTTCTTCATGCGAAAACTTTTGCTTTTCTTCCCGTTTGATGCAAAAAGTGTGTGTCTCTCTGTGTAATGCGAAAACCATACTTAGAAATTTTCAGAAAATATTTTAAAAAAGTGATTTTTGCCAAAATTAATTGTTTCAGAACTGTTTTTTCAAAACAACAGTTCACATGGATGAAAATCAAGAGCAACAAATCATGGTCGAAAGTTTTGGGAACCATGTACCCGAGGCAACACCCGAAGTACCCCTTCTATCCACACTATCTGTACATCCATCCTACACCGGTCAAGGCAATCCAGATCATGCCTTGATACATTCGAAAGACTATATTGACATCAAATTCAACAATCTCCATGTTGAATTTGACCGCATCATCATACACCTGGTGGTCAAAGAGGTACTAAGAATCATCTACTAGCATTTGCATTGACTCACACAGTCATTGTACCTATGTCGTACTTGCAACAAGCCTGGAAGACCATTACTTTTGCTATTGAGAACAGATGGCCAATATTTGAAATCCAGATTGATGACTTTATCACAAAGCTTGATTACCACACACTGAGACTTGTTCTGAAGCTACCTGGGCCAAACTCGTGACCCGGAAGAACATCATTTGATCCTTTCCAATCTGAAGCTGAAGTATATGTTGGGATTAAAGCTGTGAGATATGTTGGAGAGTTGAATCAGAACAATGAATTTTACAAAGGCAACCTTCCATCTGCTTACTATGCTATTTTCTAAGTGATCAACAGGTGCTTGACTTCAAAGCACTCAGTGATGGATAATGCTAACACCGGGATTCTAAAGCTCTTTCGTGCAGTTGTGTATGATCTACATGTAGATTATGCAGCAATTTTTTGGCATGAGTTACAAGAAAAAGTGGAAGAAAAGCAGAAGCACAAGGGAAAGCTTTATATTCCTTATATGAGGTTCACGCAGATCATTGTTCACAGTATGCTGAGTTCAAACTGAGACATTCCAAGAAGATTGAACCATCCGTCTGTACGAGAAAAATCAACGAGATATCTACAAAAGCTGAAGCAGAGTTTTGATTACGAGATGCCATTACCAGAAGGGTTCCTTAGATACGTGAATCAGGACGCTGAGTGCATAGTTGAATATCGAGCGTCTTTGGTCCGGCCAGAACCGGAGGAACCTACCCAGGACTCAACCCCTAGGCGAGCGGTGTCTGTGAGGGTTCAAGGAGCACGGGCTCCTGAACAGGGAAGGCAGAGGGAAAATACTGAGAGGGGAACTGGTTGGGTTCGGACATCTGTTTCTGAAGGTGCATGGTTATCGTTTGAGGACACACATCTAGATAACCGTGTAGTACAAGGAATGGGATATTGGGTACGATAACCCTCAATACTTGAAAAAGATTTTATCAATGAGACCTACTCTTTATCACTTTAGTTTTCTTGGTCTCGAAAAGGAGTATCCTCAATACAAAATCAAGTGGACTGGTCCTCTTGAAAAGGAAAAGGAAGACGAAACTGGGGAATACAAGCGCGCACACAACACTAAAATGCAATTACCTTTTGCGTATGAATGTCTCAACTATTCCTACAAAAAGAACAAATCCAAGTATCTTTCGAATGACTACTTTTACGGCTATAAGGTTGCTGAGCCCAAAGATTCCTCCAAAAAAGGATGAGGTCCCAGCACCTGAACCCAAAACTGAGACGGACGAGTTCAAACTCTATGTTCATCCTCTCATTTTGGAAGCTAAAATAGTCGAGTTAGAGGAGACACTCGAAAAGGAAAGGACAGACTTTCAAAAGGAAAAGCAAGCGTTGTTAAATGAACTTGAGAAACTCAAATCCTCCAAAACTGAACCTCAAGAAATTCTTCGGAATGAAATCGATCGGCTCACATCAAAAGTGTCTTCTTTGGCAACAGAAGTGATGCAAGAGCAAGTGAGCAAGTTTAATCTTCAAGAGAAACTTAATCAACTCCAAAACGAAAAGATGATTTCACCCGAACCTTCCTTGGACTCGCCTGATACATCTTCGTGTAAAGCTTTTATTGGAAAAACTTCTTCACAAAAAGGTAAAGAGTCTCAAGCTGATTGTGTTAAAAAGGATCTCAACTCTGAATTTCAAAAACCTTCCGCACCTGATTCTTTCAAAAACACAGACACAAAGTGTTCCTCTCCTCTCAACCGATGCTAGTCCATCGATTCCTGATATTGATTTTTCTGCATTCATGAATTCTGATGGTTGTTCAGACGAAGAGTTTCCTAAGTTTGAATTTGACATACCTCTTCCGAATCACACCAAATTTCTTTCCAAAGTTGTAAATCACCCGATCAATCAAAGTTCTTCGAAACTCAATACCCCGGTTGTGAACAAAGTTTCTAAAACTGAGTCTCCTTCACAAAACCATTTACAGCCGCGGCAAAAGACCGGTCGATTAAATGATAGGAATCCTGCCTACTCAAACTCTGCTGACCATGTCGTTAATGATGTTTCAGATAAAAATGGTCGGGCAAAACAAGGAAAACAAAAGTGGGTAGCCAAAGGACCTGTCAAGAACAAGTCGGAATCGAAGTCATTTAATTCCGTTTTTAATTCTAGGAAGAACGTTAATGATTGTGGTTTGAATCATTCGGATAATTTTGTTGAACAAAGTGATAATTTTCCAATTAGACTTTATTCAATTCAGCATTTGATTCAATTATCCCATGATTGTTTGTGTTGTTCTAACTATGGGTTGAATGACTTTGACGATAATAGATATGCATCTGATTGGTTGGGTTCTTATTATGTTTATAATTCTAAACCTAAACGCAAATCCCATATAACCAAACGGAAACCCATTTTAAAACGGGTTCCCCAATCAGAGGTTAAACCTAAACCCAAAAGGAAACCCATTTCAAAACGGGTTCCTCAGGAAGGTCATGCGTGGTACTTAGACTCAGGATGCTCCAAGCACATGACCGGAAGGAGGAAGCTACTCACGACCTTCACAGACAAATATTGCGGGGACGTGAGGTTTGGGAATGATGACAAGGCGCCGATTATGTGCTACGGCGACATTATCCAAGAGAAGATCACGATCAAGAAGGTGTCGTACGTCGCTGGATTAGGACACAATCTATTCAGCATTAGCCAATTCTGCGATAAAGATCTCAAGGTCAACTTCAAAGCTAAACGGTGTAGCGTCCGCACTGAAGACGAAAATGAGCTACTGGTTAGAACTCGAAAGACCAACCTCTACACCATCGACCTATCTGCCCTGAAGACCGATGATTCAGTCTGCCTTATGTCGAAGGCCAACTCTCAACAAGCGTGGATATGGCATCGACGACTCTCGTACCTCAACTTTAAGAATATCAACAAGCTGGTGCTAGGCGGACACCTGAAAGGCATGTCCGAGCTCATGTTCGAAAAGGACAAACTCTGTGGTGCATGCGAGATGGGAAAAATGAAGCAAGCAACCCACAAGCCGAAGGCCGCTCCGAGCACGTCCCGGTCCCTCGAACTCATCCATATGGATTTGTGCGGACCGATGCGTGTTCAGAGTATCAACAAGAAGAAGTACGTCCTGGTAATGGTCGACGATTTCTCACGATACACATTGGGTGAAGTTCCTACAATCCAAAGATGAAACCCCGGAACTCATCATCACCCACCTGAAGACCATTCAACTGAACCTCCGACAGCAAGTTCAGACAATCAGGACAGACAACGGGATGGAGTTCAAGAATCAAACGGTGAACGAATACCTGACATTCGGCGGTATTTCGTAGAACTTTTCTGCCGCTAGGACTTCTGAGCAAAACAGAGTGGTAGAACGGCGAAACCGTACCCTAGTCGAGGCTGCTCGCACCATGCTATCACAATCGAAGTTGCCACTCTTTCTATGGGCTGAATCAGTTGGAACTGCCTGCTACATGCAAAACCTCTCCATCTTCAACAAGCGGTTCAACAAAACACCGTACGAGATCATCAACAATCGCATCCCGAATATCAAGTACTTCTACGCATTCAGGTGCACGTGCTACGTCTTAAACGACAAGGATGACCTCAGGAAGTTCAGTCCGAAGGCAGACGAAGGAGTATTCATCGGATACTCGATACAGGCTAAGGCTTATCGCGTTTACAACAAACGGACTAAATCTATTGTCGAAAGTGTAAATGTGACCTTTGACGAAGCCGCAAATTTGGCTTCTGAACTAATCAGTTCAGAACCCACTTTAACTGGCGTGTTAGCTTCCGAACTCTCACGTTCGGGATCTACACAAACCCCAGTAAATCCAAATCATGCATCTACGTCAAAATCACATCTTTCTGATTTAGATTTACTGTTTCAGCACTTTTACGATGAATTTTTTAACTTGTCTAACCCTCGTGTAAATGTGCAACCTAGGAATGAAGTTGCTCAAATCGAGAACTCGGCGAAGCTCTCCGGCCCGCCACCATCAACGAGCACTCCAGACCCTATACTGGAATCCCCTCAACGTTCGTCAGACACAACGACTGATACGACTTTCCCTCGGAGGAACCTGTGCCAATCCCGGAGATCGCTTCTGAAGATTCCTCCTCAACAACACTCAAGGACCATCCTCTAAATTCCCCGAAACCAGAAGTTGCTCAAGCATCGACGAATACTGCTACATCTCCTACAAGGAACCGACCAACGTCACTTGAAGCAGTTCAAGATCTTCCCACCGGTGGGTATGTGGATCCGGACACCTCTCACACAACTCAACAGTCGCTTCCACACACCACCAAATGGACCAAGACTCACACTCTACACCAGATCATAGGTGATCCTTCCACTCCGGTTCGGACGTGAGGCGCATCGGCCAACTTCTGCTTGTTCTCCAGCTTTCTCAGCAAGATCGAGCCAACCACCGTCACTGAAGCACTCGATGATCCGGACTGGGTCAGGGCGATGAAAGAGGAACTCAACCAATTTGAGGCCCTAAAAGTATGGTGACTCGTTCCACATCCATCTCACAAGACGGTCATTGGCACGAAGTGGATCTTCAAGAACAAAAAAGATGAAGATGGTGTCATTATTCGCAACAAGGCATGCCTCGTGGCCAAAGGATACCGCCAGCAAGAGGGTATTGACTACGACGAGACATACACTCCGGTAGCCATAATTGAAGCGATTCGCATGTTCCTTGCATACGCCGCGCACAAGAACTTACACGGTCTTCCAGATGGATGTCAAGACCGCTTTCCTCAAAGGCGTTATCAAGGAAGAAGTATTTGTATCGCAACCAGACGGGTTCGTGAACGACAAAAAGCCAAATCACGTTTACATTTTCGACAAGGCTTTATACGGTTTGAAGCAATCTCCACACGCCTGGTGTGACACTCTGTCTAAATTTTTAATAAAAGCAGGTTTTTCAAAAGGTAAAATTGATACAACCCTGTTTATTAAAAATGTAAAAGGTCACATAATCTTAGTCCAAGTCTATGTAGATGACCTCATTTTCGGTTAACCTAATCCTCAATACAGTAAGAACTTTTCTGTCCTCATGGGAGAATATATTTTCAAATGAGTATGTTATGTGAGATGAATTTCTTTCTCGGCCTTCAAGTTAAGCAACTGTCGGTCGGGATATTCATAAGCCAGGCTAAGTACATCCGGGACATTCTTCGGAAATACCAGATGGAACAGTCCTCACCAATGAAAACTCCCATGACCCCCGGTACAAAGTTACACGCCAATCCTAACGGAAAGGTTGTGGACACCAAAACATACCGGGGTATGATAGGTTCTTTGATGTATTTGACGGCGAGTAGACCGTATATCATGCTTTCTACATTTCTATGCACCCGTTTTCAATCAAAATCAAAAGAGTCTCACTTAATTGCTGTCAAGCGTATCTTTCGTTATTTAAAAGGTACTGTTGATCTTGGCTTGTGGTACCCAAAAAAGACAGGTTTTGAGCTTACGGCATACTCAGATGCGGACCATGGGGGAAGCATGCTGGATCGGAAGAGCACATTGAGACACGTGAAGTTCCTTGGCGACAACTTAGTCAGTTGGGCATCCAAGAAACAGCAATGCGTCTCCACATCGACTGCCGAGGCGGAATACGTGACCTCCGCAAGCTGCTGTTCTCAAGTCATCTGGATGCGCACACAGCTCAAGGACTACAATTTCACCTACTCTCAAGTGCCAATCTACTACGACTCGAATAGCGCAATTGCAATATCCAGCAATGCGGTCCAGCACACGAAGACGAAGCACATAAACGTTCGGTACCACTTTATAAAGGATCATGTCGAAAGAGGTACAATCGAACTCTACTTTGTTAATACAGAACATCAGTTAGCAGACCTATTTACAAAACCCTTGGAAGAAAAACATTTTAACTAACTTGTGTCCAAGCTTGGTATGCTAAATCTGAAGATTTGACCAACTCGTGCGCCCGATACAAGTTCCATACACCTACGAGGAACTACCTATTCATCATCTGTTGTCTAAACTCCAGATGATCGAGTACACACTTCCTCGCATCTGTATTCTGCTTGTATCATTTACACGTTTCTGTTAAATCTCTGTATTAATTAGGTAGATTTCGTTTGCTTGCTTTCATTTCGCGTGTGTTTCCTTTTATGTTCAATTACTGTCGTCTACTTTCTTCGATTTATCTGTGCGTTTCACAATCTTTTTCATGTGTTCAGGGGGAGCACATAAGCTTATCAGGTGAGTCTGTTCTACTTTTGAGAGGGAGTGTCACACTATTTTTTCTTTACACTCGAAAGTTTTTTGTGTGTGGACATTCCAAAGTGTTTCCTAAAAAGCACCACTTGCACGATCCAAGGGGGAGCATTTTCTCTCTGTGCAATATTTGTGGGGGAGCGTCACATTTATTCTCTTAGAAGTTCAAGTTTTTTTTGTGTGTGTACGTTACTCGGTTTTTTAAAATCTGATTTCAAAAAGGCATCATCCGAGGGGGAGCGTGTTTTCCAAAACTTCTTAAATAGCTTGTGTAAGAAATGTCATTTTTGGAAAAGTACAGGACCATTCTTGAAAAACCCAAGAAATCCGGACAAAGTATCCGGATAGGTATCCGGAAACCATTGAATCCGGATAGGTATCCAGACCGGGTAAGTTTTCGGATGACCTACCCGGTAACCTGGTCGGATATAAATACCCGGTCACACACCTATTCACTTTTCCGGATACTAAACCCCAAAACCCTATCAATTTTTTCCCTCGCTCGGAAACTCTCGGAATACATCCATCTTGATCGTTTTTGGTTTCTAAATCACAGGCATGTACACCTTTTGCTCATTTAATCATTTTCGAAATGCATACATCCACAAATCGATGTTCAAACCGAACCAACAGTTGATTGATTCGGGTTTTCGAACCCATTATCGATGTCGATTCACATTCGGGCTCTTTTTCATCCGTTTAGGCCCGTCTTTAGGTGTTCTTTTGCTTATTTCATCGATTAGTCATGCGTCGTTTCCTTAGATTTGTGTTTTTGTTGGAGTTTTAATCGATTCAATGAAACTTGATGTCGTCAGGATAGTTTTAATCTATCCGGACACATTCAAGGTTTATCCGGAAACGCTCATCGTATTAGATATTTTATCTGGAAACCTTCAACCATCCGGTAAGTATCCTTACCCGGACATCTATCTCATTCGGAAACCATGTCATCCGGTAACCCCAGTTGTCCGGAAACCTTTATGGTTTCCGGTAAGTTCAACTATCTGGGAAGTATATGGTTGTCCGGTTACCTTGATCATCCGGTAACCCTAGTTGTTCGGAAACCTTATGGTTTCCGGTAAGTTCAACTATCCGGTAGTTCATGGTTTTCCGGTAACCTTAATTGTTCGGTAAGCTTATTTTGTCTAGTAATCTCAACTTTATCCGGTAACCTGTTGTATCCGGATACCAATGTACCCAGTAACTTTTGTTATCCGATAACCATTGTATCCGAACACTATGTTTACCGAATACTTCTTATGTCCGAACAACTTTGACAATCTGGCAATTCCAGTACCCTGCTCCACTACCAGTCCTCAACCAGTTTTAGTTTGAGCCGATTTTTGTAAAGGTATGCACCAACAATTGTTCATCCGCGTGTATTCTAACACCGTGTCTTTCAGGTAATCAAATGGCGGATCAACAACCACAACAAGGCAATCCTCCTTAAGAGGAGTTTATTGACGAAGAGGCTAACAACGCCTTGGTTCCAGCAGATCATGGTATTGAAATCGTGGTGAACAATCACCACCTAGACGCTGCTGAGTTCAGACCACAACATCGTGTGGTCGTGGACATCCTTCTCGGACATCCACTTCACGAGGCACTCACCGCTACCACCGATGTTCCAGTTCTATACTTGCATCAAGTTTGGCGCTCCAGTCAAGTCGTCATGACGCTCAACTCTCAGACGATTACGGCGATGATCGATCATCATCCGTTCACTCTCACACCAAAGTCTTTTTGATGTCTTTTAGCATTACCCAAAGCTACTGCCGGCGGTCGTGCTGCCTACGACCCTGCTGTCGACGACAACACTCTTTGCGCCGACATCCGTGCTCTTGGATACAATCATGCACAGAACCGCCCCTCAACATTCAATCACAAATATCTGGCGCCTATCTGGTACACCCTATTCACGATTCTGAACAGGTGTCTATCCTCCAGATGGAAGGGGATCGACCAATGCACAGCCGACATCCTACGCCTCTTTCATGCCATCTTCTACAACCGTCACATCGACTTCGCGATGATCATCTGGCGCGAGTTAGTTCAGACTATACGGGCGATCGGCGGAATGAAGGAAAATAAATTCCTTCCATACCCAAGGTTCCTGTCATTGTCCATCCGTCAGCATATGGACGCGAATCCGAACATACCGTGACGCATGAACCACCCGGTATGTCATCCTTTTAACTTAAATTACTTTGTGATTCGTAACCCGTACAATGCCCAAGCCATGCCTATACCCGAAGCCCTACTGGCACACGCGGAGCCCAATGCCCCGAGTGTGATAGAATATAGAAGAGCGTTAGGTGTTGGTGCTCCTGTGGTCCAGCCAAAGCCGGAGGGACCTCTCCGAGGAGTTAGACCTGAGCGACGTGAGGGTCCAAGGACACGTGGAGGTAGAATCCAGGTAGTTGGGGCTCCCGAATGGGGCGTGTTGAGAGTACACTCAGGGAGGGGAACAGACGAAGGCGGTGCATTGGATATGCGTGTCGGTACAAGCCAATCTAGCCGACCTGGTACCAGCCAACCTTTCCGACAACAGACCGTTCGACTAACTACCCCTTCACAGACCCATACAACCAATGTAATTGGACCGTCGACATCCCTACATGAGTTCCTGGTTGTCACTGCCGCCCCTATGCTTGATCGAGACCCCGAAACGGACATAACAGAACCAATATCACCGTTCACCCAAGCCTATGTTGTCGACTCTGACACAACTGACACCGATACGGATCAAACCATCCGTGCCTCATTAATACCACCCCGTATCGGACGTCAACCGTCCATGACTGAAGAAACTCCGTCCGACTCACCCACACCCTCCGAGATCCCTACATCCGAGCCGATTATGGGAGACATAAGGAGAGAGGAGGGAGTATTAGTTGAAAATTTAGAAAATGCGAGTCGGAGAGAATGGAGGTCAAAACAAAATCACGAGAGATCAAGCCTAAGAACAAGAGATGCTATTGAGCGAATCCAAAGCAGTGTCGCCTAGGCAGCCACATCTGCTATCTCGTCTCATTTGTTGGGGTGAGGTATTAAAGAAGTCATCGTGGACCTAGCGACGCAATTGCACAGCCCCCTAGCCACTCAACCAACTCTCAACAATTGGTTGTTTCATTTTCTCACGGGGATATAGCACAATGTCTATCATTCTCTCACTCGGAGAGTATCGATATTGAAACAAGAGAACAGCCTCCCCCATTCTCAACTTCTTTCTGTGCACCATTGAGTCTAGAGCCATTTGATATTATTACATCTTCTTTGGCTAGGACACAGATTGAGACTACTACCATCGGTGCTCTTAGTGACCCGATCGGAACATCCGTAGTATGTCTTCCCTTAAGCGAAATACGAGGATCAGATGGAAATCCTACCATAGCCAACATCACGCCAGCTATGAACGTAGGTGGCACTTCCGTTGAATCAACAGTCGTGACCTCAACGGGCAATCTAACTGATCCTGGCAGTGATTTACCTGACATTGTGTCAAGGAAGTATCTTGACGGAGCCTTAAAGGCTGTCCGCGAAGCACTGGAACAGGAGTTCAGAAAGGAGCTCGATAAAGTGAAGAGCTTACTCAATGGGAAAGAAAAAGTGGTCGAAACCGAATCCAGACCGACACCTCTATCGGCACTTGCTCAGCAATCATACTCGGTGGATGATCTGAAGACCATGCTCCTCGCCCAACTGCTCCAACACGACAACACTGACTCCTCAACTGAAGCAGATCTCATCACAGTACTCCGATCGCAAATATCTGCTCAGCTGTCATCCGTTACAACCCGATTGGACCAGCTTGACACGACTCTGAAGGACGTTCAGAACGCCTTACTACTTTTTCCGAAAGAGTCGCTTTTCTCGCAAATACCTGCAAGAGTCAAGCTGGCGGACTCAAACGACGCCACGATGACCAGGATGATCCTGATCACCGTGAGGGGGAGAACAAACGACAACCACTATAAGAGTCCGAACCAATCGCTACTGAAACTACTCCAATGGTTCAACCGGAACCATTAGCTGTGGCACAATACGAATAACAACCTGAAGTCCAGCTGAGTCCAGCCGAGATGGTCATCGATATGAACATCTCAGACGATGAAGACTCAACGGTTGAAAAGCCCAAGGGAGAATCCCAGGCATTAATCGTATATTCTGCACCGAAAAGGCCCGCACTTGATCTGATAGATCCTGATTCCGAGATCGACCCGGAGACCGAAAACGCATGGTATCAAAAATCCACCAGTGCGATAAAATTCGAGGTAAACCTGATCTTTCCTACCGATGTCGACAATGAAATAGACTACAATCAGTTCCTAATGCAAAACCTTCAGAGTACCCCTGTTAGCTCCAATCTTTCTGTTAATAGAAGTATTGAAAAATAGGCTAAGTATAGAAGTCTTCGACAGAGGCTCTGCCGAGTAGCCGAGTAACCAAGAAGACAAAAGTCTTCGATAGAGGCTCTGCCGGGTTATCCAAGAAGACCGAAGTGAAGAAGCAACAAAAGACTCTTCTAAGCGGACAAGGCCACCGAGCTTCTGTCATACTTGACAGAGCCTCTGTGGTAAAAAGAAGATCTACGCAAAAGATCTAAACAAGGACACACGTGCTTCTTACAATATCTGCCATTCGAAGGTTCTGAAGATCATTCTGACAAGGCGTGACCTGACAATTCCGCGTGTCAAACTCTGATAGGTTTCAGCCTAAAGCAGAATACGGAGCATGTTAGGGTAGAATTTATGTTGATTTTAAGTTCAAGGGTTTGAATTGTAATTGTTTAAACTTAGTCCATTGTGAACGGGCCGTGGGCTTGTTACCACGGGCCCAGCGTATTTAAAGTGCAATTAGCTTAGAAAATTAGCTAGTTGTCTCATTTAGCTTTTCTGCTTTACACTGTAATTCTCTCTAATTCAATAGCTAAGTGGGCAGCCTTTGTGAATCATATCAACTGTTCTTATTTGCTTATTCACAAACATAATCGTTGCACGGATCTGGATTCTACAATTGGTATCAGAGCAGACAGACGGATTCGATTCAAAGTATCATTCTTTGATTTCTGGTTAGTTTGACTTTTACTCGTCTGACTATTCTTGAATTCTTGACTTTTTGATTCAGTCGAAATTGGTTGTTTTTGCTTATTGGGTTGTGTTAGCATTATAGTTGTTAGTATTTCTGCAAATTTTCGCATTCCAATTCGATCGTTTGAGTGGTTAATTTAGCAATTTAAGATCAAAAGTTTTGGTAGTGTTCTTGACAAAGATTCGATTTTTAACCATCAAAACTTGTTGTTTTTGCATTGAAATCGACTGGATTAGTGTTATTTTTGTGTTTTGCATTGTTACTAATCTTCCAGAATCGATTTTGGGCAACCCTAATCGAAAAGTCGATCGATTTAAGCAAACAGCCGCAGAGTCCGGATAAGACAGCCGCGGTTTCCGGACAAGTTGATAGTGTCCGGACGTTTGTGTGAAATCCATCCGGACAACTCCAATTCCATCCGGACTCCTCATTTTTCCGGGTAAGTTCTGGAATCCGGGTAAGTCACTATTCCTTATACTATCCGGGTAACATTTGTATCCGGAAACCCAATGTTTCCGGACATTTCTTTTCCGGACAATCCATTGTACCCGGAAACTTCATTGTTATCCGGAAACTTAGTACATCCGGATTCCTTCACCTATCCGGACTATATCATCCGGATTCCTGGTTTTTCCGGATTCTCTATCCGGAAACCACCCGGACACATAATCCGGGAGCTGTTTTGAAACCTCATTTTTCATTAGCGAGACCCCCGTGCTAAGTCGCAGGAGGGGGACATTTAAGTATTCGTGAAACTGTGCCATCCAGAGTCTTTGTTTTAACCGGACACTTTGTGATTTATTGAACTGTTCTTAATTGATCTGATTCGGACACTTCCTGATCAGACCCTTACTTGGATTCCTATCCAGTAAGATCACTCTTAGTTCATACCAGTCATAGAACCTGCGTTAGGATTCCACTCTTAGTGCCTTGCGTTAGGTTTACACTTTGAATCAATCTACACGTCTGACGATCACTCCAGTGCAACTGAAGATGTCTCCTGCTGAAGAAGGCATGAAAAAGCCGTGTCAGGTATGTGAACATATCTTTTCTGAACTTTATGACCGAGTGAAACCTATTGCTGAACGGGTAGTTTCCTTTAAGGCCACCTCTAAAGAACAACTGCTTGAGATTAGGTCTCTAACCGAAAAGCTAGATGTTCAAAGGAAAATAACTGAAAAATATAAGTCTGAAAATGCTATTTTAAAGGAGAAATGCAAAAATCTTTCAATAGCACCTAAAGACTTAAGGGCTAAGTTATCTGAACTTCAGTCTCAGTTTGATCAGTGCATGAATGAGAAAGAGGATATTGTTTATCAATGTTCCTCTCTTCAGATTCAGCACAAGGAGTTTGTTGCGAAAATTCTTGATCTTGAAACCAAACTCCACAAAAGGGGTCAAACTGATCAAACCATCTTTCTGAATAAACCAAAGAGTTCACCTATTTCAACAAAGAATGGGGAATCGGATATGATAACCCACATTATTTGAAAAAGGGAAGATGGTTTACACCAACTTTGTATGATTTTGCTTGCTTTGGGTTAGATAAAAAGTATCCGGAATATGCAATCCAATGGACTGGTCCTCTTGAACCTGAGAAGGAAGAGGAAACCGAGGAATATAAGCGCAAACACAAACGAGGAATTCAACTTCCATTTTGTTACGAGCCTTTAAATTATTCTTATAAAAAGGACAAAAAGTACCTCTCCAATGACTACTTCGACCCTTACAAGGTTGCTACGCCCAAGGATTCCTCCAAAAAGGATGAGGACCAAGCAACCGAAACCAAGACTGAGACGGATTAGTTTAAACTCTATGTTCCCCCTCTCATCTTGGAAGCAAAGATAGTCGAGTTGGAGGAGTCATTTGAGAAAGAAAGGCAAAATTTTCAAATGGAAAAGCAAGCTTTAATTGAAAAACTTGAGAATCAACAATCGGTCAAAACCGAAGTTGTGTCTGATGAAGGACAGGAGATCCTTCAGTTTGAAATCAATCGACTCACATCACAACTGTCCGCTTTGGCAACAGAAGTGATGCAAGAGAAAGTGAGAAAAAGTCAACTACAAAAGCAGTTTGACCAACTCCAATCTGAAAAGAAGATTTCACCCGATTTTTCCTCTAGCTCATCGGACACGTCTTCGTGTAAAGCTTTCTTTGGAACAACCTCTTTCCCAACTGACAAAAGATCACAAGAGGGTTCTGATTCTCAAGATAAGAGTGTTTTAAGGAATTTGAACTCTGATTTTTTCCTAGCTTCCGCACCAAATTCCCCAAAGCACACAAGCACAACGTGTTCCTCGCCTTCCTCGACCGATCCAAGTCCTGTAATTCTGGATGTCGATTTTTCTAAATACATGAACTCCGAAGGCAATTCTGAGGAAGAGTATGAGTCGTTCCCCTTCGACAAACCTCTTCCGAGTCATACTGATTTTCTGTCACCAGTAGTCAATCGGCCGGTCAATTTTTTAAAGGGTGCATGTTCAAACATGAAGACCCCGACTGTGATTAAGATTTCTCAACCTAAACCTGTTTCTAAAACCCAATCACAGCCGAGGCAAAAGACCGTGCGATTGCCCAACAAAAATCCTACCCCTTCGAAAGTCACTGACCGCACTGTCCCTGTTGTTTCGGATAAAACCGGTCGAGCTAAACAAACAAAACCAAAGTGGCCAGCCAAGGAATCTGTCAAGGATGATGCATCAAAGTCGTTCAATACTGTCTTTCATCCTAGGATCAAAAAAAACGATTGTGCCTGGAATCATAGGAATAATTTTGTTAATAGAGATGTTAATTTTCCGATGAAAATTTATTCCATTCAGCAATTGATTCAATTATCACACGATCGTTTGTGTTGTTCTAGTTGTGGTTGGAATGATTTTGATGACATTGCCAATAATGATTGGTTTGGGTCATATCAAATGTTTAATCATACACCCAAACGCAAACCCCGTAATACCCAGCAAAGAGACTATCAAAAACGGGGTTACCAATCAACGGTTAAACCACAGCGGGAGACCAAACCTGCTCCTAGATGGGTTGCTCCTACTGAGGTTAAACCAGCACCCAGGTGGAAAGCTGCTACAAAATCTGTTCCTCCTAAAGGTGTAAATTCTGCACCGAAGAGGAAACAAGTGCCAAAACCAGTTCCCTCTAACGGTGTAAATCCTATACCTAAAGGGAAAGTTGGGACAAAGCAAGCTTCCCCAAACGGTGCCAAACCTAACCCTCCGGGACCCAGGAAAATCTGGGTACCCAAGGTCCGCTAAACTTATTTTGCAGGACGGTCATGTGTGATACTTAGACACTGGTTGCTCCACACACATGACCAGAAGGAGGGAGCTGCTCACGATCTACAAGGAATAATATTGTGAAGACGTGAGGTTTGTCTATACCTGTACTTTAACAAGTTGCTCATGTGTTTAGGGGGAGCATGATCAGCTATCAGGTATATTACTCTACTGTTGAGGGGGAGCGTCACACACATTTTTTCTTAAATATGTTAAAAAGTTTTTTTTGTGTGTGTGGATACTCCCGTGTGCACTTCACTCTACGCGCACATTCTAAGGGGGAGCAAAGCCATCCCCATGCTCAGTCTGAGGGGGAGCGAGAGAAGGGTCATTTTTATCCAAACAGTCCTATTTTGGCAAACTCTACAAGACCAGAGTAATTTTTGTGAACATCCCAGAGTATTCGGACAGTCCTATCGTCCGGAATCCTCAACATTATCCGGAATCTATCATGCCATCCGGAAACTGTTGCTGTCCGGACACCTTTTGTCCGGATACAATGGTTTGTCCGGATACTATGGCATGTCCGAAAAGTATTGCATTGTTACATATTTTTGTCCGAACACATGTTATCCGGATACTTTGGTTTGTCCGGAATATTTTTCCATCCTTTATCCGGATACCCCTGCTTTGTCAACTCAGTACCTGTTTCATCACTGCCAGTCCTCCATCTGTCTCAGATTGAGCCATTTAATGCAAAGGTATGCGTTGGAACTTGTTTATCCGTCCACTTTACTAACTTTGGGTCTCTTACAGATATTCCATGGCATATCAACAACCTCTCACTTCGAGGGGGAGCAGGATAATATCCGTGCTATGCATATACCTGAAACCGTACCTGTGATAGCATATATACGAGAGTTAGGGAATCCCATGGTCCAGCCAGAGCCCGAGGGACCTTCCCCGGGACATAGAACATGTGAAAAGTAAGGTGTTAAGGTCGAACGCGAACCAAGAAAGATTGAGCCGTAAAGATAACGAGGCTCTTGAGCGAAACCAACCACGTCATATCCGGGTAGCCACATCTGCTATCCCATCTCATCCGTTGGGACGGGGTATTGAAGAAGCCTCCGTGGACCCAGCGGAGCAATTGCACGACCCCCTCATCCACTCCTCCGTCTCACAACAGACGGATGTTTCAATATTACACGGGGAACAAGCACAACTTCCACCGGCCTCTCATTCGGAGAGTGTTGGTGTTGAAATAAGATACCAGCAGCCCCCGGTCTCGACTTCATTTCGTGCACCATCGAGTCTAGAGCCTATTGTTACTGAACATTCTTCGCCTAGGACACTTGATGCGGAACAACACCAAGTCGCGGCTCTTAGTGACCCGACCGGAACATCTATAGTGTCTACGAGTTCCGGAACACGAGGATTGGACGAAAATCCTACCACAGTTAATATCACGCCAGCTGTGAACGTAGGTGACTCTACCTCTACGGTAGATGCCTCAACGGGTACTCTAAGTGAGCTCGGCATTATTTTACCCGACTTTGTGTCAAAAGGGTCTCTGGACAGCACCCTTGAGGCTGTCCGACAGGTTATGGAGCAACAAATGCAGGAACATGTAGCCGCTGAACTTGCCAAAGCGATGCGTGCTATCAAAGAAAAGGGCCATCTCGTCGACACTGAAACCGCCTTTGTGCCTCCACCGACTCAACCGCAACCTACTTATTCGGTGGACACCCTGAAGACGATGCTCTTAGCCCAACTACTCCAGGAATCCGACACAACCGCATCTGCCGAAGCAGACCTGATATCAGTTCTTCGATCCCAGGTCACTGCTCCATCTTCGTCCATCACCTCACGCCTTGACGCCATTGACTCGACCCTCAACGACTACAATAAAGCGCTTGCCACGATGTCTGAGAGGGTCCGCTCACTAGAAGACACCTGTAAGAGTCAAGCCGGCGGTCTCAAACACAAGCACGATGACCAGGATAATCCTGATCACCGTGAGGGGGAGAAGCGTCTACGCCAAACCGAGACCGTCCAGATCGTGACTGCCGAAACTACAACAGTGGTTCAACAGGAACCCCCAACTGCGGCAACTTCAACAGCAACACCCGAAGCCGAGTTGCCATTAGCACAGATGGTCATCGACATGGATATTTCAGATGACGAAGCCCCAACGGTTGAAAAACCCGAGGGTACAACAAAGGAATTTGTCGCACAAGAACCATCAGACATGCCAATGCTCACCATGATTGATCCAACATGTGAAACCAAACCGGAAACCGAAGACGCATGGTACGAAAAAGCTGCCAGAGCCGTAAACTTTGAGGTAAACTTGGTGTTTCCCACTGATAAAGACGACAACGTTGATTACGACCTGTTTCTGCTTCAAAATTTCTATGGTACGCCTCCCGTTCACTCGACTCAACCCGCTACGACTTCAGATCAACCCGAAAGCTCAAATGCAGAAATCCCGACATCTCCTCAGCAAACGACAGCTCCAGATCTTCCTTCCCCTCCTCAGCAACATAACCGTTGGGAGAAGATCAAGGTCCTCATTCCTCATCTGGAGGAATCTCTGAAGAAGCTGTTTGTTCACCGAATTCGCCCGATCGAGCCGACCTTCTGTCTTGGCATCTACAGTCCTGATCCAGCACGCCAACTCCGATACGTAGAAGCCATGAAGCGGTGTCTCCCGAGAGACCAGGTTCGAACCAAACATAAAATTTTAGAGGTGCTAAAGATTCAGTCAAACCGAATTATGAAGATCGTCTTTCCCGTATTCACTGTTCGACGTGAAGACGGAGAATCTGAAATCTCCTGAACTGTCAATGTATCCCGAGAATGCAATGCTGCTTCAACCGGAATTTGGGATCGTTTTCCTCAACGATCAGAAAGAAAAGAGGTTTATAAGGTTCAGTCAGGTAGATCGATTTTGCGACGTATTCAACTGGCAAGAGATCGAGCGCGAACTCGAACTTCAATTCAAAGGGGGAGATTGTTAGGGTAGAATTTATGTTGATTTTAAGTTCAAGGGTTTGAATTGTAATTGTTTAAACTTAGTCCATTGCGAACGGGCCGTGGGCTTGTTACCACGGGCCCAGCGTATTTAAAGTGCAATTAGCTTAGAAAATTAGCTAGTTGTCTCATTTAGCTTTTCTGCTTTACACTGTAATTCTCTCTAATTCAATAGCTAAGTGGGCAGCCTTTGTGAATCATATCAACTGTTCTTATTTGCTTATTCACAAACATAATCGTTGCACGGATCTGGATTCTACAGAGCATTTAATGCATGTTGTATCAACAGTAACAGAATAGTGTATTAGTACATTCCAACAACTGTTCATTAACTGTATCCTAGTACCTTCGGTCCTTATTGTCTAAAATCTTGTTCCCTTTAAAGTAGTATAAATAGAAGGCTCATGTTGAGCTCTTCTATTAAGTCTTAATGCATATTTAAGAATTACGTTGAAAAGCTTTGCACAACATATACACACCATTAAGAGCAGAATTCTAGTTAATCCTTCGGTGTTCTTGGTGTTCTTATTTATATCAAATACAGTAAATCTTTGAGAAATCTATCTGTTATTTACATATTGCTTATTTGATATTGTGTGTTATTCTACCTCATAAATATCTTTCAGTTCTTTAAATACGCTTCCGCCTTACATCTTATCTGAACTAACTGAAATAATCATCATTGTTAAGCAAAACGGGAACCAACAATTGGTATCAGAGCGAAACTTGATGTTCAATATCAAGTGATCCTCACTAACAATGATTCTTGGTAGAAACTTGGAATGTTTTTAACCTATTCTTCATATCTTTCAAACAGCTTCTGTTTTTCTGCCATTTTCGATCCATTCGAACCTTCGTAAACTTATAGAACCTGTTTTCTTTGGTTAAAACTCCATCTTAGTGCAACTGTTTAAAGTTCTTAAGCCTAAAAACTCTATCCAAAACATCCACTTCATATTCAAAAATCTGCCGTTCTTATCCTATTTTCTGGATATCTTTCACTCTCTCAAAATGACAAACACAAACAACTTCTTCACAGCTGGTTCTTTAACCGAACCACCAACTCTACTTAGAAACGAGTACCCTCAATGGAAGATACAAATGATTCACTTCTTCGAGGGTACTGACAAAGAACTAGTTTACTATCTCCGAAATCCTCCTTTCGTTCCCATGATCACAGTTCCTCGTGTACCTGCCACAGACGATACACCAGAAATCCCTGAACACGAGAAACCAAAGACCAAAGATAACTGGTCCGATCCAGATTGGGCAAAACATGAAGCTGCTCAGAAGACAAAGAGACTTCTGATTATGGCAATTCCCAACGATCTTTTTCAATCCCTAGATGCGTGTGAATCTGCATACGATCTATGGAAATAACTAGAAAAACAACTAGAATGGGGGGCCAAAACTCAGAAGAACCGCAGAGCTCAATACATAAATGAATACTATGCATTTAAAGCTCTGCCGACAGAAACTCTGGAATCAACTTACGATCGGTTCAACTCTCTGATCAACAAATGCAAGAAGTTCGGAATCCACAGAACTTCTGAAGAAAACAATGTCATGTTCCTGAAGAGCCTCAACGAAGAATGGCTCCAATTGTCTATGTCTCTGCAAACAAATCAGGACTTAAACTCCTGGACTCTGTCAGACCTCTATGGAATATTGGCAGCCTAAGAGCCTCAAATAGCACAGACAAAAGCTCAAATCATTGCACCTCTTGCACTGGTTGGTAAGACTACTGAGGCCAAAGAGAAAACGAAGAAAGAAAAAGCTGTTGGGAACTGAAGATATTTGCTACGTATGGATAATACTGCCAGAACAAAGTTAGTACATCCAGGGCATAATTACTACTGCAAGTGGACATTACTACTGCCAGAACAACATTAGTGCTGCCAGATCAAAGTTAGTACTGCTTATGCAATGGTTACTACTGCCAGACAAAGTTAATACTGCTAGATCATTGTTAGTACTGCTGATACATTAATGCTGCTGAAACAAGGTTAGTACTGCTAGTGAAGTTAGTACTGCTAAACAAGTTAATGCTGCTGGAACAAGTTAATGATGCTGGAATGAGTTAGTACTGCTAGAATAAATTAATGCTGCTGGAGAATATTAGTACTGCTCATGCTGAATGAAGATTAATACTGCTGATGTGATAAGTTTGGAATGAGAAGATTTTGGAGATAAAAGTGGAACGAATGAAGATATGCTTAAAGAAGATTCAGAAGATCAATTTATTTTTGATAGTTATCTTGTATCTATTGTGTATAAATAGTTGTTCATAGAGAGAAATACAGAATACGTATACGTGAGATACAAAATTCGATTTTGTTTAGAGAGAATTAACCTCAAGGTTTAGAACCCTATTTCTAGAGAAGTAGAAGTCGTCTTGATTGAGCCTGTTCATCAAGATTGAGGTTTGGTTGTAATCTTGTGAGTCGAAGCATTGAATACAAATAATTTGTGTTTTCTGATATATTGTTCATTGATTGTGAGAATTAAAGTTCTATTCCGCATATTCTTTAATTCTGAATTCTAGGTATTATTAGTCTTGTTAAGATTCGATCCTGACAAGTGGTATCAGAGCTTGTTAGCTATACAAATCTGTCGTTTAATTCCGCTGTTCATGTTGTGATTTGTATATGTTTATTCCATGATCTAGAACTAATCATTCTTGAGCTTAAAGATCCGGTTTAGGGTTTATATAAATCCTATCAAGTGGTATCAGAGCCTGTGTTTCTTAGAATTCTACAATCATTATGGACAACTCAGTTGAATCAAACAGTACTAACCAGAACAGAAACTCTGTTCAAGCCCTTGTTTCTCAACAAGGAATGGGATTTGATTGGAGTGATCAAGCAGAAGAAGCAATTCAGAATCATGCACTCATGGCAGAAGTCTCAGATATTCCTACTGAGGTAAAATCTAATCTCTGTTCTCAAGCTTGTATAGACACTGTTAAAAGGTATAGAGATCACAATCAGGGAATGTGTGATGACCTCAAGAGATTAGAAAAGGACAGAAAAGACTATGTAATAATTGTTGAGAAGTTTGAAGAACAGATTAGGGCTTTTCAAGCCAATGAACTTCAACACTCCTATGATACAAACTACTGGAAGTGGGAAAAGGGTGGTCTGGAGTTCCAACTGAAAAAGTCTAGGGAGGAGTGTGAGAAATTAAAAGAAGAACTTGAGAAAGTGAAACTTGATGTTGAAAAGTTTTCAAAAGCCTCTAAAGTCATGGACACCATCATAAATACTCAAATCCACAGTAAGATGAAAACAGGCCTAGGGTACAATGCCACACCCCCACCCTACAACAACAACTACATCCCTCCTGAGTCAGACCTATTAGAATCCAAGGATAGGAAAGACTTACCTAAAGGAGCCACTGAAGTAGATCCATTAGATGAAGTAGTTGTTGTGGAGAAGACTGAAAAAGAAGGATCTGGTGAGGAATGTGTAAGTCCATGTGTTAAGAACAATGAGATGAAAAGGACTGGAAAGGGAAAGGGAGTTCATTATACACAGACCACTGTTGTGAACTCTAATACTTGTGAACATTGTTCTTACAAGAAATCTCAAGAGAATAAGCCCCAAAAACAGGATAAAAAGAGGGGAAATCAAAGAAATTGGAATAACCAGTGGGCACAAAAGCAAGGAGTTGATCTGCAAAGGATTAACAGACCAAAACCTTGTTTTATCTGTGGCAAATTGAATCATCTTGCCAAATACTGTTATTTCAATCCTATTAACCAAAAGAAAAGTTTTCAAAGAAGTTTTCAAAAATCTTCTGGTTATAGGAAGCCTGCAAGGAATAATGTGGCTAAGAAACAAACTAAATCCAAAAGCCACATGAGAAAACAGACTGAAAAGGAATGTGTCAATATGTGGGTTCCCAAAAGCACTAATGTTAGTACTGCTACCTCAGATAGTACTGCTGACAAGGATAGTGCTGCTAGAAAAAATACTACTGCCAATACTGCTGCTAGCAGTGTTAGTGTTGCTAACTCTGTTAGTGCTGCTAACTCTGTTAGTTCTGCTAAATCTGTTAGTGCTGCTAACTAAGTTAGTGCTGCTAACTCTGTTAGTACTGCTAACTCTGTTAGTGCTGCTAACTCTGTTAATGCTGCTAACTCTGTTAGTGCTGCTAACTCTGTAAGTGCTGCTAACTCTGTTAGTGCTGCTAACTCTGTTAGTGCTGCTAACTCTGTTAGTGCTGCTAACTCTGTTAGTGCTGCTAACTCTGTTAGTACTTCTTCTAAGGTTAATACTGCTTCTAGTTTTAGTGCTGCTAGACCAATCATATTGACAAAGTACTCCAATTCTGCAGTACCTAAGTTTGAAAATCTCATCAAAACCCATTGCAAGTACTTTGATGAGCAAGGGAGACCCAAGACCACTTCGGCTTGGGTTCCCAATAAAAACTAATTGATTTATCTTATGTGCAGGGCAACCAACAGCTCAAGGAGAAGAGCATCTGGCATGTTGATAGTGGTTGCTCCAGGCACATGACAAGTAACATGTCCTGCCTCAAGAATTTCAAAAGAATTGATGGAGGACGTGTTGCTTTTGGAAATAATCCTGCAGGAGGTAAGATAAGTGGTAAAGGTGATGTATCAAAAGGTAAGATGACATTGGACAAGTGCTGCAAAGTGCAAGTATAGTTACTACTGCCAGTGCAGAGTTACTACTGCTAGTACATATTTTACTACTGCTGCAAAGTTAACACTGCTTTGTTGTTAATACTGCTCAGTAGTTAATACTGCTTGTGTAGTTAATACTGCTGAGTAGTTAATACTGCCTTGCAGTTAATACTGCTCAGTAGTTAATACTGCTTTGTAGTTAATACTGCTTAGTAGTTAATACTGCTTTGTGGTTAATACTGCTTAGTAGTTACTACTGCTTGTGTAGTTAATACTGCCTTGCAGTTAATACTGCTCAGTAGTTAATACTGCTTTGTAGTTAATACTGCTTAGTAGTTAATACTGCTTTGTGGTTAATACTGCTTAGTAGTTAATACTGCTTGTGTAGTTAATACTGCTGTGTAGTTAATACTGCCTTGCAGTTAATACTGCTTAGTCATTAATACTGCTAAGTCGTTAATACTGCTTTTAAAGAAAATCAGGGATAGTACTGCTATAAATACTCTTTCAGCCCGCCAAAGTTCATAACATCTCTGTGCATTCAATTTATCTCTCTCTCTTTCTAACCTTTTCTCCCTAGAATCTCTGTGTTTTCTATCCTAATCCTCAGGAAGAATGGAGACAATGGAGTTTGTCGATGAACACAATGAAATTGCGATGCTTCAGAAGCCAAAGCAAGCCGCAGGGTTTCATGATATTGTGGATTTTCTCAAGACCTCACACATCTCTCATGCCCTAACAGTATGCCCAACAATATACATCGAACATCAAAAGCAATTTTGGGAGAATGCCACTGTTGTATTTGAAGATGGGTAGAAGATCATTCGCACAAGGGTTTGTGACAAACCCTTGAAGGTCACAGAGGAGGTTATTCGCATTACTCTTCACTTTGATGATGCCTCAGGTATAACCTCTATATCTAATGATGAACTCTACTCGACCTTACAAAGAATGGGGTATGAAGGTCCCATTGGAGTTTTTAAATTCTACAAGTCAAAGTTCTACACCCAATGGCGATTTCTTGTTCATACTCTTATGCACTGTATTTCGAAGAAAACAACTGGAAGGAGTGAGTTTAGCAGTACCATTGCTTATGCCTTGGTCTGCTTAACCACTGCCAGAAAGTTCAATTTTTCAGCAATGATTTTTAATGATCTTGTGGCAAACCTAGAATCCAAAATAAAATTTTATATGTATCCCAGGTTTGTCCAAGAAGTTATTAACCATGAATTGACGGATTTACCTCAGTCTGCTGAGGTATATGTGCCAAAATCCCCTAAAGGGAAGGTTTTCTCAAATATGAGAAGACTTCCTAGGGACTCGGAAGGAGTTGACACACCATTGTTCTCTACAATGATGGTTGTGTCCCACACCATTGAAGTTATGGCATCAGGGTCAAGGCCCACATTAGACACACCCACTGATGACCAATCCCAACCTTCCATCACAAAAGTAATCCCTCAGTCCATTCTTGTACGACCCACTCCCACAATAACCAAAAAGTTTGAAAGAAGAAAGGTACACAAGGTTCCTTCCCTTGATGTATCTCCTAAGAGCCCGAAGCCTTTAAGCCCTCTGTTGTAGCATTCTCCAATGGAGAATATCGAAAGGGAAACCACAGGGGTGTCTCCCAACCCCAAGAAGGTGCTCACTAAGGAGAAGGTTGAGCATGTGAGCTGCAAGGCTGCCACTACTTCTGCTAGCAAAGAGAAGGACAGTGGTAACATCAATAAGACCTTCCCCACGGCAACTCAGAATGTGAAAACATTCAGAAGACCCAGGCGCCAAGAAACCATGGGGGTAGGTAGTGCTTTTGCTAGGCAAGAGACACCTGCTACAATTTCCAGTGATCCTTTAACGGAGGTAAAAACTCCTAAACAGGGTGAGGATAGATATACGTACGAGGAATTGATGGAAACCATTGCCAACATCAACATTGAGGTCATGGATCAGCAGAAGGAGATTGATGAGCTTAAGAAGGTGGTTCTTCATCAAAACACCAAGATAGAAAAGAATAAGAAGCTGATCACCAAACTGCTACAAAGAAGAAAGAAAGCTCAGTATGTTCTGAGAAAGAGAGGATCAACCTCTGATGCTTCCAAAAAGGGGGAGTTAGACTCTGATCTACACATGGAGGATGCAAAGATTGAGGGGGAGTATGAGTATAAGGTTGAGGGGGAGTCTGAGCAGGCTGCAGATATCACAAAGGAAGCAGAAACAGAAAAAGCAGTAGAAACGGTTACTGATGCTGATATTACAAAGGAAGCAGAAACAGAAAAAGCAGCAGAAACGGTTACTGCTGCTGATATTACAAAGGAAGCAGAAACAGAACCAGCAGTAGAAACATTTAATGCTGCTGAGATTGAGAAAGAAGTAGAAACTGACCAAGCAGTAGAAACAGATAATGCTGCAGTGTCTGAGACTGAAGCAGCAGTAACTGAAATTTTGAAGAATCTTGTGGAGGCAGCAGTATCTGAAAGTGAGAAGGAAGCAGTACCTGCAACTAAATCCGAGATTGATGCAGAGATATTTTGGATTGTGAAGGATAGTGTTGAATCAGCAGCATTAAAGGTTATAAAAGAAGCAGTAACAACTATAGCAGTAGAAATGGTTACTGCTGCTGAAAAACATAAGGCCGCAGAAACCATCCCGGAAGCAGCAGAAACAAAGGAAAAAGCTGAAATCATTCCTGAAGCTGTTAAAACTTTCAAAAGAACAAAGATGATGTCAACCAAAAGGCCAAGAACAAAGTCCATAGCTTCAAAGAAGAAAGATGTAAAGAAGCCAAGGGTGGAACCAACTGTAGAAGAAGCCCAGGAGGAAGCAGTGAAAGAGAAATCTGATCCAAAAGTTGCTGAAGAAGAAGTGGCAACTCCCTCAGGTCAACCAAGCAATGTACAATCACTGCCAAATGCTCAATGTGATATGTATATTACTGTGGTTGATACCAATCCAATCAAAGCTAAACCATTAGCTTCTATGGCTCCGGAAATCATCTTCTGGGATACTTTGAAAGATCAGAGAAAGGAGTACATTAGAGTAAAAAGAGCAGATGGGAAGTTTGAGGTCAGTTCTACATGGGGAAAACTTTTAAGGATGTGCTCTAGATCAGACTTGGAAGAGATGTTCAAGGTAGGAATGAAGCTTTATGGGAATATGCTGACTGAGAATGGAATGTCCATCACCAAAATGGTACTTGAATTCTTGTGTCTAATGTTCAATACAGAAGCAGTTAAGTATTTGACAGAAAGGCAATTTCAAGTTGTTACCAAATGGATGCTTATTGAAAACTGTGGTGTGTATGTCATAACTCTTGACAATGCATATCATGAGTATTATTTGGTGGATAAAATATACAAGCACAGCATGAAAAGGTTGGATGGAATGCTAAAAACTAAGTTGGTGAGTGACAAAGACTCTGAGATGGCAAGATACCTGGTAAGAAGGATCATCAATCAAAGTTTGGGATTGAATCCTGATTTATGCGTTCATGATTAAGTTTTGGAAGCATCATCTGAAGAACTTGACTTCTCTTCCTGAAAAGACAAGTTAGGGGGAGATTGTTGGGAACTGAAGATATTTGCTAAGTATGGATAATACTGCCAGACAAGGTTAGTACTGCTAGTCAAGTTAGTACTGCTAAACAAGTTAATACTGCTGGAACAAGTTAATGCTGCTGGAATGAGTTAGTACTGCTAGAATAAATTAATGCTGCTGGAACAAGTTAATGCTGCTGGAGAATATTAGTACTGCTCATGCTGAATGAAGATTAAAACTGCTGATGTGATAAGTTTGGAATGAGAAGATTTTGGAGATAAAAGTGGAACGAATGAAGATATGCTTAAAGAAGATTCAGAAGATCAATTTATTTTTGATAGTTATCTTGTACTTATTGTGTATAAATAGATGTTTATAGATAGCTATTGAAAAAAAAGAGAAATACAGAATACGTATACGTGAGATACAGAATTCGATTTTGTTTAGAGAGAATTAACCTCAAGGTTTAGAACCCTATTTCTAGAGAAGTAGAAGTCGTCTTGATTGAGCCTGTTCATCAAGATTGAGGTTTGGTTGTAAGCTTGTGAGTCGAATTAGTCAATACAAACAGCTGTGTGTTTTCTGATATATTGTTCTTTGATTGTGTGAATTAAAGTTCTATTCCGCAGATTCTTTAATTCTGAATTCTAAGTATTGTTAATCTTGTTAAGATTCGATCCTGACAAAAGCTGCAGAGGAAAAGGAGAAAAAGAAGAAGGCCATGATGGTTGATAGTGAAGAAGAGGAGATAGTGGAAGAAGAGGAAACAACTCTAGCCTCAATAGCTAAATCATTAGCTCTCTTGACTAGAGAATTCAGCAGAAGATACAAGAAGAAATCTGGTGATGAACGCCGTGGAAGAGATGATCGAGAAAAAGAAGGATCAAACGACAGAGGTGCTGACCGACAGAGGTCAAACGACAGAACTGACAGAGGTGACCGACAGAGGTCAGATGACAAAACAGGCAACACTCCACAAAATCAAGAATGTTACAAATGTGGTAAGCCAGGCCACTACGCAAATGAATGCAGAAATATCGACCAACAAAGGTCGAATGACAGAAATGACAGAGGCAGTGACCGACAGAGGTCAGACGATAAAGCTGGCTACGCTCCACAGAACCAAGGATGCTACAATTGTGGCAAACCAGGCCACTTCGCCAATGAATGCAGGAGCAAATCAAATCGCCCTCAGAGGGATGCTGCTTTCTACAAAAAGAAAGCAGAATATTATGCTAAGAAGTCACTAATGGTGAATTAAGAAAACTGGCAGTCAGATATATCCTCTAACGAAGGAGAAAAGAGAATCGCCCTGTTCTGTGGCATGGCAGAAATCAACTATGACTCCGATAGTGAGGTATCCACTTCTAACTCTAACTCTAAAACAGCAGATGCTGGTTTGCTTAAACTTAACATTGAATACACTGAACTGAAAAATACCTGTGAAAATGTTCAAAAGAAGCTAACTTTCTATGAGAGAGAAGCTAGACTTCTCACTCAAGAAAAAGCAAAAGATATTTCAAGAAAAGGAAGAAATTGAATCAAACTGGAATAAAAACCTAGTTCCTTTAAAAGAAAAGATCTCTGAACTTAATTCTAAAGAACTTATGAATGTTGAGTGCGACAGAATGAACATCCTAGCTCTTAAGCATTACTTTCAAAAGGAAATAGAAGTCCTCTGTCAAGATTTACTCAGAAGAGATTTATTAATTAAAAAATATCAAGATGCTCAGAAGGTGTATGAAAAAATTAATACTCAAATAGGGAGACGAGGAATTGGCTTCTGTGATATAGATCCTTACACAGGAAACAAAAAGAAACAAGTCCCTGTCCTCTCTATTTCATATTGGAGATACAAGAAAACCTGGCTTTCCAAACTTACTCTCTGTGAACAAAAGGCGAAAAGTCTCTGGGGAACCTCACCAGAGGAAACCTCTGAAGATGACAAATGTGTGGTTTGAAAACACAGATTTATCACCTTCAATCTCTGTCAAAAGAGAATCCAAACCTAAGAAATATATGAAAACTCAAGATCAGATAGGAATCTTCAAGTTTGGTAAACCCGAGACTCAAACACAGGTTTCCTTTGTCTGCATGATAAACTCTGAAAAGAAATTATAGGCAAAGGCTCCTGAGTTCAAGCCTAACGTTTCAAATGAAAAAGAGTTGATAGAAATCGGGAAAAACATCTTTTTCGAAAACTTTTGTACACCTTCTGTTGATCAAAATCACTCTGAATAAAACTTATCAGATACTTATGTTGACTTAGAAGATAGTCCCTTAGAAAAGAAAGAAAGTGAGTATTGCACATGCTCTGAAAGTCCAGCCTCTGTCGAAAGAGAACAAAGTGACTCAACCTCTGTATATGAGGACGACTGATAGGAGGGGTATCACCCCCCTAAATCTAACCGCAAGTGTACGGTGTCGAAATCAAGTAATACGTACGGAAGTACGAGTATCGAATCCACAGGAACTAGGAACTAAATATCACAATTACTATAATCACTATTAACTGAACTGTCGAAATTGAAGTATGGTTGATATTAAACTAATTAATTGCAATAAGAAAATCACAACGGAACAGTAGACAACTTGAGGAAAATTCGATAGAGAAAACAGTTGAGGGTCGGAAATCCTTAGGTTTTCACATACGAATATCTGACTTAAAATAATTACCAGTTAATCCCCTTAATGAATACACAATCTCTAAAATCACGGTTGTTCTCTTTCGAGCAACATCGGGTTTTATTTTGAAAAGGACAAGTTTTATCTTTCGATCTCAACTTATGGATTTCAAAACACATTAAGCGCAAGATTCATGTTTGAACGGATAGATTTAATCCCTCGATCTCACCCTAAATGGTTCAATTAGGACTAAAGTGTATTCGGTATATATCTATCACCAAATTCTCGCCTTAGGCATGCAATTCCTAGTGCTAGCTAACAGTTAATTCTCTCGAACTCAACTAGAAGCAACAAAACAATTGAAAGCTAGCTAAACTCTCAAAAGCATTAAGAATCAAATTACATGCATTCATTAGAAAGGAAAACTGATAAACGTTCAAGTCATCTGTTCATATGCTTACAAACCCAATTCAATCCAACCCTCAACATCTAAAGATTAGTTCATGATGTTGGGGGACAAAAACTCAAAAGAAGGGGATGAAAAACTGTATGTAAACATGATTAATGTGAACGTGAAAGATGTAGTAATAAACTCCCTTTTTCCGGCTCTAATCCGCGTCGCGTCGTGAATTCCTCCTCGTTTTATCCTCTCTCGTGGCTCCAAAAGGTGTAAAAAGTCTCCCAAAATCGCCCCCGGTCATCTGCCGTTCGTCGTCTGTCGAATTCTAACCAGAATTCAATCCAACCCCCAACATCTTAAGATTAGTTCATGACGTCGGGGACTACAAACGCAAGAAAAGGGGATGGAAAAGTGTGTGTGTGAAAACTGTCAAATTTACACCTCGGGTTAGAACTACACTGGATATCTCATTTACTCATATCATAGTTCACACAGTGCAATTTTAGCAGTAAACGCGATACGATAGGAAAATTCGAGAAATTTTGCCTAAGAAACCCTTGAATTAGGAAATTATCCATAAATCTCATAAAATGCCAACTTAACCTACACTTATACCACAAGTATTTATATAATTAACAATTTTTGTATTTCAATCATATTATATAAAAATACTTTACTTTTATATAATTATTTTGTATTTTTAATTATTAAGAAAAATACTTGTATTTTAAAATTTAATCAAAAAGACAAGATTGGACTTTTATATTTGCATCACACTACCCCCCCCCCCCCCTCTCTACTCCTAATGTATTCCTTTAATATCTACAATTCATTCACAACAACACTCCACTCTCTCTCACTAAAATCTCACTAGAGATTTCTCTCACCCTTTTCTCTCTCCATCTTCAAATCTTCATCCCAATCTTCATCCCGTCTTCAAACCTTAATCCATCTTCAACCAACAATTCAGCCCCTAAATCATCTCCTTTCAAAATATCAAAAGAGTCAAGGTAAATACAAGTGTGTTGGGTGAAATCCACACACACTCTTTTGTTTAAATTTCACTTTCTTGCACTTTTATGAATGTTCTTCTTCTCCTTCTACACTTTCTTTAACTTTCTTAAAAATCATCTTTACAAATCTTAATGTTTGTAGATTTACCACCATAACACCTACTTGTTATTAAAAAGGTGGTGAACCCAAAATCAAACCCATGTTAAGATCAAAGATGAACTTTTAAAACACATGCATGTAGTTTTCTTGAGAAATCCATATCTCTATGTTCAAGAGTTTCATGAGTGGATCTTTGAAATCCATTAAAAACATACTTAAACAAACATGCATGAGCTCAAAATGCACAATTTTAAGTTGCATGTTGAAGTTCTTGACATGAACATCAACATTCTTCAAAATGAGTCTTTTTCAAGAGTTTATAAAAGATGAGTTGATGGGTAACTTGCATGTAATTTAAATGGTTCAAAAATGTGTTTTGGAACAGAAAATAAGTGTTTGGGGAAGGGTCAAATCGGATTTTGCATGCAAAGGAATAAGAATTTTGGTTAAGAAGTCAATATAGGAGCACATGCACAAAGGGTGGTTTTGACAGCTTGCTGTCAGATTCCACACCTCTTTTCAAAAGGTCATATCTCACTCAATACTACTCCAAATTAAGTAATTCTTTTTTCTGGAAATTATTTTTATGTGTTAGGATTCAAACCCAAGTGGTTTCACTCAAAAGCTCAAAGATTTCGTCTACCAAACAATTTTCACAGAAACAGTGCGCAAGCAGTAACGTCTTCTGTCGAGTTTTACGTCAAGTATTATTTCATGTACTTAAACACTTCTAAAAATTATTAAACATATGCCAAAAGTTTCCTAACTTATTAAACCCCTTGGACATAAAATATCTTGACCTAAATATACCTGGAAGTTACCCAAAGATGGACACAAAGTGACACCAAAATCTGGACAGCAAAGGACAAACTTCTTACTATAACTGAGGACTAACTTCTAATCCCATTTCATCATTTTATGATGAAATTGTGGAATACATATGTATATCTTATGTTTATATATTTATGCATTTTATATATATTCTTGATCCCATTTCATCATTTTATGATAAAATTGTGGAATATACATATATATAACATATCTATTTATATTTATGCACTTTAAATACTTCGTCTTTACATTCAAAACCCCTTTTTATCGTTCATACGATAAAAATTTCGGTTTATATATATATATATATATATATATATATAGCCTTAGGTTCAATAGAGAAATGAAAATATTTAGAGAAATAGAAAAGTAAAAAAACACGGGACCGTTCATATATGAACGTTCAGATATGACTGTTATATGAACGTTCATTTATGAACGTTCATTTATGAACGTTCATATATGACTGTTTATATATGAACGTTCATATATGAACGTTCATATATGACTGTTATATGAACGTTCATATATGACTGTTTATATATGAACGTTCATATATGAACGGTCCCGTGTTTTTTTACTTCTTTATTTCTCTAAATATTTGCACTTCTCTATTGAACCTTTCCCTATATATATATGTACTATATATATATATATATATATACGTTCTTTAAACCCTTTTCGTTACTTATTGTGACGAAATTGTGGAAACTTTAATCTAACAAGAACAATGTATACACTTGTTACGTTGATAATATTAAAACACAACAAGGCATTTTATGACGATTTGGATAGTTAATACCGAACCTTCGAGGCAAAAACTCACTAGTGACCTTGCGATTATAGGTTCGAAGTCGGATCATCTCGAAGTACTTGTGGGAGATTCTCGGACTCTATCGCTTATCAAGTGAGTTATCACAACCCCTTTTTCAATATTTTACATATTTGGGGTGAAAAGCATGTCGTTACTACAATTACTTTTACGCACTGATTAACTCGTTTTATTGAAAACGTAAACTTTGCTATACTCAGTTATGCTCTATAGTATGTATAGTTTACGCGTGTTGTATGTTTGAGCTTTCTCTCTATCATACGTAAGTCCCCGTTTAACTTACATTACCCGTTTAACTCACGAGTGTGAGCCGTTGGTAATTATGAATAACGTTATTTGGTTGACACCCCACTCACAAGTAGCGCTTGTTTGAGTGCATAATTATTGTTTTCCGTACGCATTGTTGGTGATAGAACATGCGCTGGGGCTGCTGTCATATAGGTCGGGTAACGGGCTCACTACTTAAACATAATATATACTATTACAATGAGCAAATATTTCATAACCGGTTGATTTATCCACTTGTACGGATTCAACTACTTTGATTTATCCACTTGTACGGATTTAAACTATTTTGCCTTATCCACTTGTGCGGATTTAAACTATTTTGCTATGGCAAACAATGTTGTACTCGTTAAACCTGTGATCTCACCAACTAGTTCACTAGTTGACCCTCTCATTTACATGCTTTTTAGGGGAACGTCATTAAGGTTGGGATCCAGGAAGGGATCACGTGATGAAGCTTTCTTTAATTATCTTTAATTATGTCATTTCCCCTTTCTGAAAAACGATTGTAAAGACAAGGTTGTTGACTTTTAAATGTATTTTGATGGTTGATGTGATCTTGTAACTTTTGATGTGAAACTTGAGTTGTACATCCTGTATTTCCGCTTTAGCGGGGTGTGACAGATTTGGTATCAGAGCCAAAGGTTATAGAGAATACCGGTTTTTCTTTAGAAAAACTGCAACTATAGCCAAAAACGGGAAATAACACTCAAACTACTCAACATATTGCTAGTATAACTAATTCGGGTATTGCATCATCAATCTTTAATTAAACAAAGCCTGATCACCTATGTTTAATTAAGGAAGAGTAATGCAAGACCGGAAATGGATATGCTAAGAACATGTGTGTATTTTCTCACAAAAATGCTTCACGTCGTATGCATAGGATGAACGTAGTTATTGCCTATAGTATGCAATAGTATAGTGCGTTTAGCCTTTATCACTACGTGACAAGTAATGTTATGGATTCTTACTTCAGTATCACTATGTCAACATCCTCATCACACTCTTACTTCAGCACTACTATGTCATCGTCATCGTCGTCATCAAGCTCACGACCCTCCTACACGCCGTCAAGCGAACGTACCTCTGGAAAAGGACAAGACCCGTACGATGGGCCAAGGATACCACCGACTGTGGTTCCACCAAAACCCACCCCGACAGTGGTAAACCTAGTCCTAGAGGGCCACGCACGAAACTAACCGCTAGGAAGAGCGTCCCTATACCTAGACGAGTGTGTTTTAGGTCCGACCAGGGAGAGGCACCGGAACCCTCACGGGTGATCGAGGGAGTGCCGATAAGTCGTGCGCCTGGCATGACCTGGACCGAGAGTGTCACCGACCTCGGTACTACCCCGACCGACCCCAATAATTGTCCAACCGAACCCTAGAGGGGCCCGTATTAGGCAAACGGTGAGAAAAAGCGTCCTGATCCCGAGACGAGTAACGCTTAGGTCAGAATGTCCGGAGGCGCAGGAGCCGCCGCGTATAATCACCAGCATGCCAATCGGACGCGTGTCCGGAATGCCCTGGGCGGAAGAGCAGCACTTAAGGGCAATGACGACCGAACTACACGGCTGTCAGGTGAGGGTAACTTACCAAGGACAGGTCTTAACAGAACTGGTGGAGCTAACACACCTATTGTCCAATGTTTCGACCCAGGTGTTGGAGAGCGTTAAGACGGTTAGGCGGACCGCGATGAGGGCGGAGCTTGCATTAGTGATTGGAGGAGTAGTACTCGCTATGCTTGTGTTGATGATCTTGATAGTTGTGTATTTGGGATGGTTTTAATTAGGATGATTGATAGTTTGGCAGCGTTTGATAAGACTATTAGGTTCAGAGGAAGACATTTTCTTGTGGTTATTATGAACTAAGTATTTTGGGTAATTTTAAGTGATTGATTGTATTAGATCTAAAAACTTTAGTATTAATGTAGGATGAACCTCGAAATTTTGGTATTGGTGGCATTATCTAAAAATAGGAATGAATTTTTATTGATGTTATCGGGATCACGGATAGGAGGATAGTGAGAATATCGGAGAAAAGGCTCAAGACTCTAGGCAGTTCAATGGTCCACACCCAAAGTGTAACAAATGTAACTACCATCATGAAGGAGCATGCCCTGTTGTGGCGATTGTAAACGAGTGGGTCATTACACCAAGTACTGTAGGATGGAAAAGGGTGTCAATGAAGGAAGAAGGGTATGCTTCGAGTGCGGAAGTCCGGATTACTTCCGGAATACGTACCTAAGATTGGGTAGGAGGCCGAGCAATAACAATAATGGGAATCAGGCAAGATAGACCAATCAGGGAAATCAAGGAGGCCAAGCTCGAGGACGGGAATTTGTCTTAGGAGCAGAAGAAGCACGTCGAGACCCCAATGTAGTGACAGGTACATTTCTCCTAAACGATTATTATGCATCCGTATTATTCGACACTAGAGCTGATAAGAGCTTTGTTTCGTTAGACTTTAGGCCTTTGATCAATTTAGAAACTAAGAAAATGCCGAATGCTTATATCGTCGAGGTTGCTAACGGATTTGAATTAGAGGCTAAGGATGTAATCTTAGGTTGTACCTTGAACTTAGCTGATAAACCTTTTAGCGGTGATCTTATTCCAATTGAGTTGGGGAGTTTTGACGTAGTAATAGGCATGGATTGGTTATCTAAGAACCGAGCAGAGGTCAATTGTTTTGAAAAGATTATCAGGCTACCCTTACAAGGCGGAGAAACCCTTGTTGTCCAAGGAGATAGAACTGGGAGAAACCTAAAGATAGTGTTTTGTATAAAGGTCCATAAGTATTTGAGAAAGAAGTGCGTTGTATTCTTGGCGCAAGTAATCGAAAAGAAGTCCGAGGAGAGGCGAGTCCAAGATATTCCTGTGGTGAAGGATCACCCAGAAGTGTTTCCAGACGATTTGCCTGGACTTCCCCCGTTTAGACAAGTCGAATTTTAGATTGACCTTATACCTGGAGCGACGCCTGTAGCCAAGGCCCCGTATCGCTTAGCACCTGCCGAAATGCAAGAGTTGTCCAATCAACTTCAAGAACTCCTGGATAAAGGATTCATTCGACCAAGTTCATCACCCTGGGGAGCCCCGATTCTTTTCGTGAAAAAGAAGGATGGATCATTTCGAATGTGCATCGATTATAGGGAGCTAAATAAGATAACAATCAAGAACCGATATGCTCTCCCTCGAATAGACGATTTGTTCGACCAGTTGCAGGGTACAACTTACTTCTCGAAAATTGATCTTCGATCAGGATATCATCAGTTAAGAGTCCGAGAGGAGGACATCCCTAAAACAGCTTTTAGAACTCGCTATGGACACTACGAGTTTTTAGTTATGCCATTCGGTTTCACGAACGCACCAGCTGTGTTTATGGACCTAATGAATAGAGTATGTAGACCATACCTTGATAAGTTTGTGATTGTGTTCATTGATGATATACTGATCTATTCTCAGAGTAAGAAAGATCACGGGCAGCATCTAAAAGTGATTCTAGAACTTCTCAAGGAGCAGAAACTGTATGCCAAATTCTCTAAGTGTGAATTTTGGATTCGAGAAGTACATTTCTTAGGTCACGTGATCGGAGAGAAAGGGATTCACGTGGACCCGACTAAAGTGGAAGCCATTCGGAAATGGGAAGCCCCAAGGACTCCGACGGAAATTTGCCAATTTCTAGGTTTGGCAGGATATTATCGGCGTTTTATCGAGAATTTCTCTAAGATCTCTAAACCCCTCACCACGTTAACCCAAAAGGATAAGGAATTCGTTTGGGGAGCTTCACAAGAAGAAGCGTTTCAACTTTTGAAGAAAAAGTTGTACCACGCACCGATTTTAGCTTTACCGGAGGGAACAGAAAATTTTGTCGTGTATTGTGACGCATCGCATCAAGGATTAGTTTGCGTATTGATGCAAAATGATAAGGTGATAGCATACGCCACGAGACAATTAAAAGTTCATGAAATGAACTATACCACGCACGATTTGGAACTCGGAGCTGTGGTATTCATTCTGAAGATATGGAGACATTATCTATATGGTACCAAGTGCACTATTTTCACCCACCACAAGAGTCTTCAGCACATCTTTGATCAAAAGATGTTTAATATGAGGCAAAGAAGATGGGTAGAACTACTCAACGACTACGATTATGAGATACGTTACCACCCAGGAAAGGCCAACATAGTAGCCGATGCCCTGAGTAGGAAAGAGAGGGTAAAACCTTCACGAGTCCGAGCGTTAGGAGCGCTGGTTCAAACAAGTTTGAAAACTCGGATTTTTGAAGCTCAAAACGAAGCAATGAAGTCTGAAAACCTGAAGGACGAGACCCTTCATGGTTTAGAATTGAGTTTTGAAACTAAGATTGATGGAGTACGTTACTTTAAAGGCGGGGTATGGATCCCAAAGGCTGACCACCTGCGAGAAATGATTTTGGAGGAGGCTCATAAATCTAAATACTCAATTCACCCAGGAGCGGATAAGATGTACAAGGATTTAAGGGAGTACTATTGGTGGCCAGGAATGAAGAAGGATATTGCCACGTATGTAAGGAAATGCATAACTTGCTCAAGAGTCAAGGCTGTTTATCAAAAGCCATCAGGATTGTTGCAACAACCAGAGATTCCCTAATGGAAATGGGAGCAACTCACTATGGATTTCATAACCAAACTTCCAAGAACTGCCAAAGGACACGACTCGATTTGGGTTATAGTAGATCGATTTACGAAGTCTGCACATTTCTTGCCCATTCGAGAAGACTTTAAGATGGAGAAGCTTGCTCAAATCTATATCAAGGAAATCGTCACTCGTCATGGAGTCCCAGTTTCCATCATATCAGATAGAGATAGCCGCTTCGCATTTCGATTTTGGCAGTCACTTCAAAAAGCGTTAGGTACACAATTAAACTTGAGCACGACCTATCATCTTCAAACGGATGGTCAGAGTGAGCGAACCATTCAGACACTTGAAGACATGCTTCGGGCATGCGTGATAGAATTAGGAGGAAGTTGGGATAACCACTTGTCGTTAGTTGAATTTTCATACAACAATAGTTATCACACCAGTATTCAGTGTGCACCATATGAAGCTCTGTATGGACGCAAGTGTCGGTGACCACTTTGTTGGTTGGAAATTGGAGATAGACAACTATCTAGTCCGGACATTGTCCAAGAAACCACTGACAAAATTGCAATCATCAGAGATAGGCTTAAAGCAGCTCAAGATCGTCAAAAGAGTTATGCGGACAATCGTAGGAAGCCTTTAGAATTTCAAGTTGGTGACAGAGTCTTTTTGAAAGTATCCCCTTGGAAGGGAACAGTCCGGTTTGGGAAAAGAGGAAAATTGAGTCCATGGTATGTTGGACCATTCAAGTCCTATCCACAACACCTTTCACGTGTCAAACTTAAAGAAATGTCTAGCCATCGAAGCAGTAACCGTGCCTTTGGAAGAAATCCAAATCAACGATAAGATGCACATCGTAGAAGAACCAATGGAGATACTCGATAGGGAGGTCAAGCGTATTAAGCGAAGCAAAATCCCGATAGTAAAAGTCCATTGGAACACAAGGCGTGGGCCTGAGTACACTTGGGAACGGGAGGATTACATGTTACATAAGTATCCTCATCTCTTTGCTAGCAAACCTGATAACGCTAGTAACACTTGAATTTCGGGACGAAATTCTTCTAACCGGGGGAGACTGTGACAGCTGTCAAATTTACACCTCAGGTTAGAACTACACTGGATATCTCATTTACTCATGTCATAGTTCACACAGTGCAATTTTAGTAGTAAATGCGGTACGATAGGAAAATTCGAGAAATTTTGCCTAAGAAACCCTTGAATTAGGAAATTATCCATAAATCTCATAAAATGCCAACTTAACCTACACTTATACCACAAGTATTTATATAATTAACAATTTATGTATTTCAATCATATTATATAAAAATGCTTTACTTTTATATAATTATTTTGTATTTTTAATTATTAAGAAAAATACTTGTATTTTAAAATTTAATCAAAAAGACAAGATTGGACTTTTATATTTTCATCACACTACCCCCCCCCCCCCCCCCTCTCTACTCCTTATGTGTTCCTTTAATCTGTACAATTCATTCACAATAACACTCCACTCTCTCTCACTAAAATCTCACTAGAGATTTCTCTCACCCTTTTCTCTCTCCATCTTCAAATCTTCATCCCAATCTTCATCCCATCTTCAAACCTTCATCCATATTCAACCAACAATTCAGCCCCTAAATCATCTCCTTTCAAAAGATCAAAAGAGTTAAGGTAAATACAAGTGTGTTGGGTGAAATCCACACACACTCTTTTGTTTAAATTTCACTTTCTTGCACTTTTATGAATGTTCTTCATCTCCTCCTACACTTTCTTTAACTTTCTTAAAAATCATCTTTACAAATCTTAATGTTTGTAAATTTACCACCATAACACCTACTTGTTATTAAAAAGGTGGTGAACCCAAAATCAAACCCATGTTAAGATCAAAGATGATCTTTTAAAACACATGCATGTAGTTTTCTTGAGAAATCCATATCTTTATGTTCAAGAGTTTCATGAGTGGATCTTCGAAATCCACTAAAAACATACTTAAACAAACATGCATGAGCTCAAAATGCACAATTTTAAGTTGCATGTTGAAGTTCTTGACATGAACATCAACATTCTTCAAAATGAGTCTTTTTCAAGAGTTTATAAAAGATGAGTTGATGGGTAACTTGCATGTAATTTAAATGGTTCAAAAATGTGTTTTGGAACTGAAAATAAGTGTTTGGGGAAGGGTCAAATCGGATTTTGCATGCAAAGGAATAAGAATTTTGGTTAAGAAGTCAATATAGGAGCACATGCACAAAGGGTGGTTTTGACAGCTTGCTGTCAGATTCCACACCTCTTTTCTAAAGGTCATATCTCACTCAATACTACTCCAAATTAAGTAATTCTTTTTCTGGAAATTATTTTTATGTGTTAGGATTCAAACCCAAGTGGTTTCACTCAAAAGCTCAAAGATTTCGTCTACCAAACAATTTTCACAGAAACAGTGCGCAAGCAGCAACGTCTTCTGTCGAGTTTTACGTCAAGTATTATTTCATGTACTTAAACACTTCTAAAAATTATTAAACTTATGCCAAAAGTTTCCTAACTCATTAAACCCCTTGGACATAAAATATCGTGACCTAAATATACCTGGAAGTTACCCAAAGATGGCCACAAAGTGATACCAAAATCTGGACAGCAAATGACAAACTTCTTACTATAACTGAGGACTAACTTCTAATCCCATTTCATCATTTTATGATGAAATTGTGGAATACATATGTATATCTTATGTTTATATATTTATGCATTTTATATATTCTTGATCCCATTTCATCATTTTATGATGAAATTGTGGAATATACATATATATAACATATCTATTTATATTTATGCACTTTAAATACTTCGTCTTTACATTCAAAACCCCTTTTTATCGTTTATACGATAAAAATTTCGGTTTATTTATATATATATATATATATATATATATATATATATATATATATATATATATATATATATATATATATATATATATAGGGGAGGTATCCGTTGCAAACCAGTCAGTTTGTGCAAACTCGTACAAACCAATCTACCAATCACGTAACTTTGTTTTTTTATCCATAAGGGTATTTTAGGGCTTTTAGCATATTGTTTCATCTCCACCAATCACGTAACTTATTTTTTTATATCCATAACTTCTTTTTTATATCCATAAGGGTATTTTAGGGCTCTATCGGAAAATATTGAATCATGAAGCCAAATTATACATTCATGAAGCCAAATTTTATATTCATGAAGCCAAAATATAGATTCATGAAGCATCAACAAAAAAAAATTTGCAGATTCATCATTGTAGATTTGTTTGTACGGGGTTTGCACAAACTGACTGGTTTGCAATTGAGACTTCACCTATATATATATATATATATATATATATATATATATATATATATATATATATATATATATGTACTATATATATATATATATATATATATATATATATATATATATATATATATATATACGTTCTTTAAACCCTTTTCGTTACTTATTGTGACGAAATTGTGGAAACTTTAATCTAACAAGAACAATGTATACACTTGTTACGTTGATAATATTAAAACACAACAAGGCATTTTATGACGATTTGGAAAGTTAATACCGAACCTTCGAAACAAAAACTCACTAGTGACCTTACGATTATAGGTTCGAAGTAGGATCATCTCGAAGTACTTGTGGGAGATTCCCGGACTGTATCGCTTATCAAGTGAGTTATGACAGCCCCTTTTTCAATATTTTACATATTTGGGGTGAAAAGCATGTCGTTACTACAATTACTTTTACGCACTGATTAACTCGTTTTATTGAAAACGTAAACTTTGCTCTACTCAGTTATGCTCTATAGTATGTATAGTTTACGCGTGTTGTAAGTTTGAGCTTTCTCTCTATCATACGTAAGTCCCCGTTTAACTTACGTTACCCGTTTAACTCACGAGTGTGAGCCGTTGGTAATTATGAATGACGTTATTTGGTTGACACCCAACTCACAAGTAGCGCTTGTTTGAGTGCATAATTATTGTTTTTCGTACGCATTGTTGGTGATAGAACATGCGCTGGGACTGCTATCATATAGGTCGGGTAACGGGCTCACTACTTAAACATAATACATACTATTACAATGAGCAAGTATTTCATAACCGGTTGATTTATCCACTTGTACGGATTTAACTACTTTGATTTATCCACTTGTACGGATTTAAACTATTTTGCCTTATCCACTTGTGCGGATTTAAACTATTTTGCTATGGCAAACAATGTTGTACTCGTTAAACCTGTGATCTCACCAACTAGTTCACTAGTTGACCCTCTCATTTACATGCTTTTCAGGGGAACGTCATTATGGTTGGGATCTAGGAAGGCATCACGTGATGAAGCTTTCTTTAATTATCTTTAATTATGTCATTTCCCCTTTCTGAAAAACGATTGTAAAGACAAGGTTGTTGACTTTTAAATGTATTTTGATGGTTGATGTGATCTTGTAACTTTTGCTGTGAAACTTGAGCTGTACATCCCGTATTTCCGAGCGGGGTGTGGCAGTGTGCAAACATGATAAACGAGAATGTAAAAGATGTAATGGTGACTGATGATGAACTCCCTTCTCCAAGCTCGAATCCGCTTCGCGTCGTGAATTACTCGTCGATTCCTCCTCTATCGTCGCTCCAAAAGCTCCACAAGGTCTCTGAAAATCGCCCCTGGACTGCCCACCGTCGTCGTGTGTGAATCGCGTCGGGATGATGACCTAAAATCCGGAAAATAGCAGCTTAAATTCGACAAACAGGGACATGCACGGTTTGCCACGCGACTTGTAAGTCGCGGGCAAAGCCGCGCGCTTTTCCGAGGCTGCATTGTAACAACCCTTAATCCTAACATACAAGTTTCATATAATTCACCACAAAATAACATATCATAATCCAAATACGGTCCCTTAAATTCTACAATTTGGTCTTTCAGTACAAACGTTTTCGAATAAAGTAAAATACATAACAACTACTAATTATAACTGAAATCTTCATAATCATTCAACATCCACAAAAGCTAAACATGAGAAATCCTATCATAGTCTTTTGTTTGCTCCTTGACCTGGAATACATATTTTGAAACAAAAATGAGGGTTAGACCTTGAGGTCTAGTGAGAAAAATCCCCGTTAGTAAAAGAGAACATTTGCACATAATTCACGTAAGAATACCAAATATGACTCATGCATCATGTATCTTTCCATCTCTATCTCTTTTCTTCTCCTTGGCCATATTAATTGGTAGCAAGCCAATTAATTACTTTACACCGTTGTACTAAATACAGCCAACACCACTGTCCCTTTGTACAGCCAACTTTCACCGGTCCTAAGCCCGGCCAACTAGTACTCATACAATGTAATATTCATATAAACACTATATGCACCATATTACATTTAATCACATATATGTATTCCATTTGAAAAACATTTCAAATAAAAACTCACCTTGTTTTTATCACAAAAACCCTTCCAAGATAACTCACGTACGTCGATCTTTCACCAAATCTGAAATCAGATAAAATACCAAATATCTTACTTAAACTTACAAAATTCCCAACTGAAATCGCAATGAACAGTACCAAGTCGCAATCTCCTATGGCGATTCCACTTTGAAGTCGCAACCCCTTATTGCGATTCCACCCTGGAGTCGCAACCTACTATTGCGATTCCACCCTGGAGTCGCAACCAACTACTGCGATTCCACCCTGGAGTCGCAACCAACTACTGTGATTCCAAACTCGATTCGCAATCAACTACTGCGATTTCAAGCCAAGTCGCAAATGACCATTGCGACTTCAATGCCAAGTCGCAACCAACTATTGCGACTTCGTTGAATGTCGCAGTCGTCTATTGCGACTTCGATGAATGTCTCAGTCTACTGTTTCATCCTAAAACCCAGATTTTTGCAGTTTTAAGCTATGCATGTTGCTATAAAGATGCAGTTATGATTAAGACTATAAACATAACCTAACCTTAAGCTCAGATTTCCCAAAACACCCCTTTTTTAACAAAACCCACCAAGAACTTAACTATAAACCTCAAGAACACTTTAGAGAATTAAAACACATATAAGGTATGAATTGTTTACCTGAATCACTTCAGTTTATTCCCTGAATCACAACAACAAACTTCTTAATCTTTTCCTTCTTCTTCCCTTCAAACTTTCTCTCGATTTCTCTCTTTCTCTCTCTAACCGATTGCACACACACACTAATACTTGAATATACTTTGAATAACTAAAAGAGAAGACATCATCTTCATTTTCTCTTGTTGGAGTCGGTTGTGGTATACAAGGTTAGCAAAAAGACCAATTAAACCCTAAACTTTACTCTTTTGGCAAAACTTACCCCCAAACTTCCAAGTAACAAATAAAACTTATCCCTTATTTCCTAATTCCATAAAATACTAACATAAAGACTTATAAAATTCCAAATTTAACTTAGATAAAAACCTGGTTATTACAACATCTCCCCCTTAAAAGAATTCCGTCCCGGAATTCGATTAAGTGAACAGATGAGGGTATTTGGCTCTCATCTCCGCCTCCGATTCCCATGTTGCATCCTGACCCCTATGATGTTTCCACTGGACCTTTACTTGCTTAATCCCCTTATTCCTTAATACTTTAACCTTGTGATCAACTATAGCTTCCGGTTCTTCAACGTAGTTCAGCTTTTCATCAACCTGGATATCCGGTAGAGAGACTGCCTGGTCCGGCGTGACTAAACATTTCCGAAAATTCGACACATGAAACGCGTTGTGAATCCTGCTCAATTCCAACGGAAGATCCAATCTGTATGCTACTTCACCAATTCTTTATGTAATTTCAAATGGCCCAATATACCGCGGACTGAGTTTACCTTGCTTCCCAAAACGTATGACTCCTTTCCAAGGTGAAACTTTTAACATCACAAATTCCCCAACCTGAAATTCTAACGGTTTCCGGCGTCGATCTGCATAACTTTTCTGTCTGTCTTGTGCTGTTTTCAATCTATCCCGGATCTGAGTAATCTTATCTGCTATTAATTGTACTATTTCTGGCCCTGCTAACTGCTTTTCCCCCACTTCATTCCAACACAAAGGCGTTCGGCATTTCCTACCATACAATACTTCAAACGGTGCCGCCTGAATACTAGAATGATAACTGTTGTTGTAAGCGAACTCTATCAAAGGCAAATGTTTATCCCATGATCCTCCAAAATCAACTATACAAGCCCGAAGCATATCTTCTAACGTCTGAATTGTTCTTTCACTTTGTCCATCAGTCTGTGGATCATATGCTGTACTCAACTTGATTTGTCTTCCCATCTCTTTTTGAAAGCTTCTCCAAAATCTAGAAGTAAAACGACTATCTCGATCAGAAATAATCGAAATTGGTACTCCATGTCGAGTTACTATTTCATTAATGTACAGTTTGGCCAAACGTTCCAAAGAATCGGTTTCTTTTATCGGCAAGAAATGAGCAGACTTCGTCAACCTATCCACAATCACCCAAATAGAATCGAATCCCTTTGAAGTTCTTGGTAACTTGGTAATGAAATCAGTTGAGATCTGATCCCATTTCCACACTGGAATATCTAAGCGTTGTAACTGACCAAACGGTTTCTGATGCTCAATCTTTACTTTCTTGCAGGTAATGCAGTCTTCCACATGCTTAGCAATACTTCTTTTCATCCCCGGCCACCAATAGAATTGTTTCAAATCTCTATACATTTTATTTGTACCTGGATGAATGGAGAATCGAGATTGATGAGCTTCTTGTAGTACACGATCACGTAATCCACCCAAACGAGGTACCCAAATCCTATTCCCCAAACACAACAACCCACGGTTATCTTTCCCAAGCAATGCTGATATCCCAACCAACCGTTCAGATTTCAAACTTTCTTCTTGATAAGCATCTAATTGGCACTTCAGTAATTCGTCAAAAATGTTTGGAAGAAGTTCAGCTCTTAAAGATATCGCCTTTATCGTTCCACTTCTTTCTTGTCGACTTAGTGCATCTGCCACCACATTCGCTTTTACTGGGTGATAAAGGATTTCACAATCATAATCATTCACTAAATCTAGCCACCTTCTTTGCCTCATATTCAGTTCCTTTTGATCAAAAAGATGTTGGAGACTCTTATGATCAGTAAAAATTTGACATTTGGAACCATACAGATAATGTCTCCAAATCTTCAATGCAAAGACAACCACTGCAAGTTCCATATCGTGGGTAGGATATTGCCTTTCATGATCCTTTAATTGACGAGAAGCATAGGAAATTACTTTTCCACGTTGCATGAGTACACATCCCAAACCTAACTTAGAAGCATCACTATAGACCACAAAATCATCCGAACCTTCTGGCAATGCTAAAATCGGCGCGCTGCAGAGTTTCTCCTTTAATATCCTGAATGCCTCGTCCTGTTCTGCCTTCCATTCGAACTTCAGATTCTTCCGAGTCAGCTTCGTCAACGGTGTGGCAATACGAGAGAAATCTTTTATAAACTTTCGGTAGTAGCCGGCCAAACCCAGAAAACTTCGTACTTCTGTTGCTGTCTTTGGCGGTTCCCATTTTTCAACTGCTTCCACTTTCATCGGATCGACTTGTATACCCTTTTCAGAAACTATATGCCCCAAAAACTGAACTTCCCGCAACCAGAATTCACACTTTGAAAATTTCGCATACAACTTTTCTTTCTTCAATAATTCCAAAATCAAATGAAGATGTCGTGCATGATCCTCTTTGGATCGGGAATAAATAAGTATATCATCGATAAATACGATGACGAATTTATCAAGATATTGCTTAAATACCCTATTCATTAAATCCATAAAGGCGACTGGAGCGTTTGTCAATCCAAATGGCATTACTAGAAACTCATAGTGACCGTACCTGGTGCGAAAAGCAGTTTTCAACACGTCTTCTTCTTTGACCTTCAACTGATGATAACCGGATCTTAAATCAATCTTGGAAAAACAACAAGCTCCGACTAATTGATCGAAGAGGTCATCAATTCTAGGTAGGGGATACTTGTTTTTGATCGTTCGCTTATTCAATTCTCTGTAGTCGATACACATTCTCATCGAACCATCCTTCTTTTTCACAAATAAGACTGGTGCTCCCCACGGTGAAGAACTTGGTCTGATGAAACCCTTATCGGATAGATCTTGCAGTTGTGCCATCATTTCTTTCATTTCTGGAGGCGCCAAACGATACGGTGCACGGGCCACAGGGGTGGCTCCAGGAATTAAATCTATACCGAACTCTACCTGTCTAACGGGCGGAAGACTGTGCAAGTCTTCAGGAAATACTTCTGGAAAATCACTAACAATTGGAATGTCTTCCAACTTACTCTTCTCTAGCTTAGTATCTATTACATAAGCTAAGTAACTCTGACAACCTTTACTAACACACTTACGGGCTTTTATCATGCTAATAAGATTATACTGATAATTCCTACGATCGCCATAAATCACTACCGGCCCTTTTTCAGGTAACACAACGTTTATTAACTTCTTATCACAATTTATATTAGCTTGGTTCTCGGCTAACCAGTCCATTCCCACTACCACATCAAACTCTACCAGGGCTATTGGAAATAACTGGATCGGTACTCCGCACCCTTCTATATCTATCACGCAACTATCAAATACTTCTTTAACTGATACTTGATTTTCATTTGCCGTATCTACCAATAAAGCATGATCTAACACTTTCGGCTTTAAACGCATGTAAGCAGCAAATGAAGGAGACACAAACGATCGGTTTGCACCAGAATCAAAAAACACCTTAGCACGTGTGGAATTTATTAAGAATGTACCTGTAACTACGTCCGGAGTTTCCTCCGCTTCCTTTGCTGTCATCTGAAATAAACGGCCTCTTGCTCTTGCTGGCTCTGACCTCGGTACTGTTGGTCTAACGCCCGATGCTCTTGTTGACGTGCCACCCGATGGTATTCTTCCCAATGGACAATCTGATTGAAGATGATCTGGCGAATTGCATGAATAACAAAATCTAACCACCCGACAGTCTTTAGCAATATGACCAATCTTCATGCACTTATAACAGTTTCTAGGATCTACCTGACAGATTCCTTGGTGGAAACGGTGGCACTTTGGGCAAGGTCTTTCAGCTGCTCTAAAAGGTGGACGACTATCAAATCGCTGAAATCCAGACTTCTTCACATCGTGTGGTGGTCCTTCCCATTTTCTCTTTCCCGCACTCTTATCCCCAACATCCCTCTTATTGTCTCGCTTCACATTTTCCGCAGCATTGACTGCTTCTGAAAAAGTATTAGGTCTCGCTGCAGTTACCAACTTTCTAATCTCCGAATTCAATCCGAATACATACCTTTCCATCTTCATCTTTTCTGTAGCAACATAATATTCTCCGAAACGCGACTTTTCCAAGAAACGGGCTGTGTAGTCTCTTACCGATAAATTTCCTTGCTGTAGGCTCAGGAATTCCTCTTCCAACAGTCTAACTGCGGCTTGCGGGCAAAATTGTTCCTTAAATGCTCTCGAGAATTCGCCCCAAGTAGAAGTTGAATATACCTCAGGTCCTTCGGAGTCAATAAGGGCTTCCCACCAATACAAGGCGTCTGCTTTCAACATTGCTGTTCCATATAACACTTTATCTTCTTCCTCGCATTTACTGGTCTTAAATACAGCTTCAACCTCCTTCAGCCATCGCATTTCTTTTACTGGATCTCTGTCCCCTCCATAAGTGGGTGGTTTACAGCTTAAAAACATTTTATAATCACACTTTCTTGGTACTGATGTGACAATAGGTGCGATAGGCACTTCGTTTTCAAGGGTAGGGTCTGGTATTGCTGTTTCCGTATGATGAGTCTTGTTAAACATGGCTTGAATATTTGCCTGAAGTCTTCCCATTTCAACCGCTAGATCGTCTCTCGTAACAAAGTCCGTGCCTCGCCCCTGTACACTGCCCCCTGTCCTACCTCTGCCTCTTTCTCCCCCTCTTCCCCTTCCTCCGGTTGTTTGTCTCGTTCCACTTGCCATTCTGTTGATTCAAACAAGGGTTAATATACACATAAGCACATACCCCATATAATAAAGTATTCTGGTTCAAACATGTACCTGTAAGATCATAATTACACTGGCCAGGTGTAATCTGAAATTACCTTACATGATGTTCCTTCTACCTTTTTATATTTATCATCCCAAGGTTCTAAAATAACAAGGACCTCCTACTTCGCATGCAGTTTAAGTCTAGGTACAAATACTAATACCTAAATCTCTTAAACTAAGGCTCTGATACCATTTGTAACAACCCTTAATCCCAACATACAAGTTTCATATAATTCACCACAAAATAACATATCATAATCCAAATACGGTCCCTTAAATTCTACAATTTGGTCTTTCAGTACAAACTTTTTCGAATAAAGTAAAATACATAACAACTACTAATTATAACTGAAATCTTCATAATCATTCAACATCCACAAAAGCTAAACATGAGAAATCCTATCATAGTCTTTTGTTTGCTCCTTGACCTGGAATACATATTTTGAAACAAAAATGAGGGTTAGACCTTGAGGTCTAGTGAGAAAAATCCCCGTTAGTAAAAGAGAACATTTGCACATAATTCACGTAAGAATACCAAATATGACTCATGCATCATGTATCTTTCCATCTCTATCTCTTTTCTTCTCCTTGGCCATATTAATTGGTAGCAAGCCAATTAATTACTTTACACCGCTGTACTAAATACAGCCAACACCACTGTCCCTTTGTACAGCCAACTTTCACCGGTCCTAAGCCCGGCCAACTAGTACTCATACAATGTAATATTCATATAAACACTATATGCACCATATTACATTTAATCACATATATGTATTCCATTTGAAAAACATTTCAAATAAAAACTCACCTTGTTTTTATCACAAAAACCCTTCCAAGATAACTCACGTACGTCGATCTTTCACCAAATCTGAAATCAGATAAAATACCAAATATCTTACATAAACTTACAAAATTCCCAACTGAAATCGCAATGAACAGTACCAAGTCGCAATCTCCTATGGCGATTCCACTTTGAAGTTGCAACCCCTTATTGCGATTCCACCCTGGAGTCGCAACCTACTATTGCGATTCCACCCTGGAGTCGCAACCAACTACTGCGATTCCACCCTGGAGTCGCAACCAACTACTGCGATTCCAAACTCGAATCGCAATCAACTACTGCGATTTCAAGCCAAGTCGCAAACGACCATTGGGACTTCAATGCCAAGTCGCAACCAACTGTTGCGACTTCGTTGAATGTCGCAGTCGTCTATTGCGACTTCGATGAATGTCTCAGTCTACTGTTTCATCCTAAAACCCAGATTTTTGCAGTTTTAAGCTATGCATGTTGCTATAAAGATGCAGTTATGATTAAGACTATAAACATAACCTAACCTTAAGCTCAAATTTCCCAAAACACCCCTTTTTAACAAAACCCACCAAGAACTTAACTATAAACCTCAAGAACACTTTAGAGAATTAAAACACACATAAGGTATGAATTGTTTACCTGAATCACTTCAGTTTATTCCCTGAATCACAGCAACAAACTTCTTAATCTTTTCCTTGTTCTTCCCTTCAAACTTTCTCTCGATTTCTCTCTTTCTCTCTCTAACCGATTGCACACACACACACTAATACTTGAATATACTTTGAATAACTAAAAGAGAAGAGATCATCTTCATTTTCTCTTGTTGGAGTCGGTTGTGGTATACAAGGTTAGAAAAAAGACCAATTAAACCCTAAACTTTACTCTTTTGGCAAAACTTACCCCCAAACTTCCAAGTAACAAGTAAAACTTATCCCTTATTTCCTAATTCCATAAAATACTAACATAAAGACTTATAAAATTCCAAATTTAACTTAGATAAAAACCTGGCTATTACATGCGTGGGTCGGGTTTGGTTCACGGATCGGGTCCTGGTTCGGTTCGCGGGTCTTGGGCTTGGATCTCGGGCTTCCGTTGGCTTCAATTTAGGCTCGTTTCGGGCTCTTTTTAGCTTCTTTTCTCGATGAACGTTGTCTTTTGGATTACCTGTTCATTTCACTAGATAAACCATTAAAAATCCGCTTCTTTGCTTAAATACAAGCCAATCTCATTGGTTTGAGAACCGAAAATAACGCCAAAAAGTGGCGTTATCAACAACCCCAAACCGAGTGTTGCTTGTCCCCAGACAAATTAGTGACAAAATAGAATAAAAGCATATATCAGAGAAATGATAATAACTGCACAACTCCCAATCGGTACCATGTAATGCACTGGTGATTTCCCATACCCGTGAATGTCTATCTCACTCTCGCCTCATTCCTATTCCGTTTGATCTATGACCTTCCATTGTAAGTTCAACTCGTGACTGCTACGTTTCTATTAAGGCTGTTCTAGGTCCAGACATACTAGGGAAAACATTTCGCCTTGATCCTACCTCACGGGATACTCTCGTTTCACTCGAACCTAGGTTGTCGCACATGTTGTCATGTTTAGGGAATTTATGTACAAGAGTACTCGAATATTACATGACAACTCTATTGAAAGACGCACAAATGTCCAAAAATTGATCTCAGAAAGGAATCAAGTAGCAAGACAGGGAATATCAGTAAAGGTGGTAGCATACCGTAATCACGTTTTTCAGAAGATCATCCAGGTCTTTACACGGGTTGTAACGGGGCTAAGGTTATGGCTAAGAAGTGAAGGGTAAAACGGTTCAATGATCCTTGGTGTGTCAAGCTTTAGCAATTTTGAACTTTATAACTTTCTATCCTATCACTTGGACCTTTTGTCACTATCGGAGTTGCTTTGAATCTCTTATTTAGCTGCTATGAATACTATATAAACTCCCTTCTATTCTTTTTTTTTTGGACTTCACTGGTTCTCTTTATTCAAATTGGGGCTGCATTGGCCCTCTTTTCTATTTATTTTCGTGACTGGCCAGGTTTCCTTCTTTTCCGCTTTATCTTCTCGTTGTTCATTACCGCTCAGATTGACACACTTTCGGATAGGGTTGGCTAAGGCTATTGGCTAATGGTTTAATGGTGGGTCATGAAATGGACAGTGGTGAGTGTTTGGCTACAAACTGGGTTGTGGATGCACACAGATGGGTGAAAAGGGTACGATAGCTAAAAAACAGGGTTAAATGAACACACAATGCCTGGAATCATCTCTTAAGGTCCCCACGATATGGTCTACTACACCCTTACCCAATATCCTGATGGTTGTCTTTGCTACTCAATGCAATAATATAGCGAGATCATTCTATATTCACGACAAGGAACTCGAGAAAGTGTATAAGAATTAAGTGTATGAATCCCTCGAAATGAAAAACGTCTTTTAGGATCACAACTCGCTATTGGGTGGTCTCCACTAATGTCCCTAGTCATGTCCTTTCCCGGTCCTTCGCTAGCGGTCACGTCACTATCACAAGGTTCTTCCTACAATGGTTGGTCTCAATCATTCAAAACAAAAAATTTAGCTAAAGTGATCTAGGTACTCAGAAGTGCAGGAAATCTACGTGCATAATGTGGGCCCGATTGGGCAACCCCAAACCTTACCCACACATTGTCCCCAATGTGCAAGTGTCGGCATAGGCGATACTAAAACAAGTATCGTTGTGCGGTTATTTCAGGTAGTAGACAGGCAAGGCATAGTATAACATGAAGCAACAAAGAGTTATTCTAGCATTTTCAAAAACATGGCCACCCCAAACCTAGGCCGTGGCCTAGGTTTGTCAAACAAAGCCAACCCCAAACCTCGGTGAAACCGAGGTATGCACAGGGATAAAAGTGAGTGTGTAGATGTTGAAAAGATGAGGCACCCCAAACTTAAGTGAAACTTAGGTTTGTTGCATCTCGTTAACTAATAAGAAACCAAACATCTTACACCACTTGTTACACACAAAGTTGAGAGCATACATGTTTGCTCGAACGGAGGAGATTATCTTGAAAGATTTGAGCGCAATCAGGGGAGATGGAGAGAGAGAAAGCAAACACACAAGAAACAAAGCAAAAGATGAAAGAAAACAGAAAAACGAAACACACAAAGCAAGAAAACGAACACGACACGAAAACAGGGGAACCCGGGTGGTTTGGCGCGCGGGTTGTAAGTCGCGCAAGAAGTCGCGTAACCCCCTGTTTCGAAAACCCACAGAGAGCCCCGCGACTTGGCACGCGGTTTGTAGGCCGCGGCACAAGCCGCGTAAGTCCCTGTTTCAGGTATTTTTTTGATTTTTCGATTTTTTTCATTTTTATAGGTTTTTCTTACTAAAACACACTCAAAAACAGGAAATTAAAAAGAAAACTAACCTCGGTGGGTTGCCTCCCACCTAGCGCTGTATTTAAAGTCGTGGCACGACTTTCTTTCCGATCACTCCTTCGGCTTTTTATGCTTGCCCGACTCCTCTTCACTTCTACTCGCGAACATTTTGAATGTCACCCTTTTGCCGCCAACTCTTAGCGTCATCTCCCCTTCTTCCATGTCAATCAAAGCTCTGCTCTTGGCCAGAAAAGACCTTCCCAAAATCAGTGGGACCTTTATGTCCTCATCGATGTCTAACACCACAAAGTCCACCGGGAAGTAGAATTTGCCGACTTTGATCAATACGTCCTCGACTACTCCATGTGGATACACTATTGACCTATCCGCAAGCTGAAGGGTCATGTTTGTCGGCTTCACTTTCCCGAGGCCAAGTTTCTTGAAAACAGATAAAGGCATTAGGTTAATACAAGCTCCTAAATCGCATAATACTTTATCAAAATTAAAAATCCCAATTTGGATAGGAATCGAAAAACTCCCTGGATCCTTAAGCTTCGGGGGAAGCTTGTTCTGAATTATAGCACTGCACTCCTCAGTGAGTGCAATTGTGGCCTGATCCTCAATCTTCCTCTTCTTGGATAAGATGTCTTTCATAAATCTCGCATATGAGGGCATTTGTGCCAAAGCATCTGCAAAAGGAATGTTAATATGTAACTTTTTAAATATATCAAGAAACTTAGAAAACTTAACATCATCCTTATGTGATTTCAGTCTGCTCGGATAAGGCACTCTCGGTACCACCGGCTTGACCGGTGATTGCTTTGGCTTCGTCGCTTCACTCTTCTTGCTCTCTTCAATCACAACCTCTTCATCAGCCTCCAGCTCATCCATGTCTATAGTCTCGACCTCTTTCTCTTTAGGCTCGGTTTCCCTTTATGGCGGCTCTCGTGTTGTGTCTCCACTCAGCTCTTTGCCACTTCTCAGATAGATGGCATTACACTCCTCCATTCGTTTCTTTTTAGTCATGCTCGGGAATGTGCTGGGGGCTCGGTTTTGTAGGGCTTCGGAGATTTGCCCCACTTGTCTCTCGAGGATATTGATGGAGGCGGTGTTCTGATCAGTTGCCGCCTTGACCGTGCTCACCGTGCTCGCCAACTCTCCAACCGTGCTGTCCATCTTTGCCATGACCTTCATCATCATATCTTCCAGCCCCGGCTTCTTCTCCCCGGATTGTCCTTCGTTCCTTTGGTTGAAACCTGGAGGACGGTAAACATTGTTAGCGTTAGGATAATTAGCAAAGTTAAAAGAATTACCTTGCTGTTGTTGACCGGGTTGACTCCAAGAGAAGTTCGGGTGCTTCTTCCACCCCTCATTGTAGGTATTCAAGAACGGGTCGTTCCTCGGTTGATTGTTCCGGTTTTGCAAAAATTGAACCTGCTCGGGTTCTTCCGGATTACCTCCCTTCAAATGATTCGTGATTGCGGCTAATTGAGCTTTTAACTCCTTCAGCTCATCCGATTCCCGAACACTCGTAACTCTTCTAACATCGGCTCTTAGAGTAGAAAAACTATGCTCGGCCAGATTGTCGATCAGCTCACATGCTTCCTCATACGACTTATCCATTAGTGATCCACCCGACGCAGCTGTGATTTCGTTCTTGAACTGCGGGTGAAGTCCACTAAAGAATGTTTGAATAATGACCCATCCTTGCAACCCATTGGGAGGGCATTTCTTGATCATATCTTTATATCTCTCCCACGCCTCATACAAGGTCTCTTGATCCCATTGATCGAAGTGTGTGATTTCCGCCATAAGTTGGGCGGGTCTGCTTGGTGGGAAAAACTTCTGAAGAAAGGCGGCTTTCAGTTGTGCCCAGGTGGTGATCGAATTTGGTCGGATACTCTCGGTCCATGTTTCGGCTCTACCTTAGAGTGAAAAGCCGAACAACCTCAGCTTGATGGCATCCTCTTCCATCCCATTAATCTTGAATGTATTGCAAATCCTCTCAAACGCCCGAAGGTGTGCATGCGGATCTTCTGTCGGTGTTCCTCCATACTGATTTTGTTGTACCATCACGATGGTACTCGGTTTAAGCTCGAATGAGTTTGCTGCAGTGGCAGGTGCTTGAATGCCTATGCGTGCCGCTGCCACATTCGGATTGCCAAACGACTTCATAGGGCGTTGCTCAGGAGGTGGTGGAGGTGGGTTGTGGACAGGTGGTCTGTTAACGGGTATTTCGTCACCCATCTTTCGATTTCTCTTGGCTTTGGTCTCTTGGCGTATTCGCCGGACGGTTCTCTCGATCTCCAGATCAAGTTGTTCGATTTCCTTCCATCAGGTCGTCCTTTGCATACCCCAAGTAGTACCTGAAAAGAAGGTAAGCAAAGTTAGTAATCTAGAAACTGAAAGTGATGGAACAAAATAAATAAATAAAAGAAAAATGTTCAATCTAATAGCGCTTATAGCTGGTAGTGCTATCAGTTGCAACTAGTTCCCCGACAACGGCGCCAAAAACTTGATAGGAGGGGTATCACCCCCTAAATCTAACTGCAAGTGTACGATGTCGAAATCAAGTAATACGTACGGAAGTACAAGTATCGAATCCACAGGAACTAGGAACTAAATATCACAATTACTATAATCACTATTAACTGAACTTTCGAAATTGTAGTATGGTTGATATTAAACTAATTAATTGCAATAAGAAAATCACAACGGAACAGTAGACAACTTGAGGAAAATTCGATAGAGAAAACAGTTGAGGGTTGGAAATCCTTAGGTTTTCACATACGAATATCTGACTTAAAACAATTACCAGTTAATCCCCTTAATGAATACCCAATCTCTAAAATCACCGTTGTTCTCTTCCGAGCAACATCGGGTTTTATTTTGAAAAGGACAAGTTTTATCTTTCGATCTCAACCTATGGATTTCAAAACACATTAAGCGCAAGATTCATGTTTGAACGGATACATTTAATCCCTCGATCTCAACCTAAATGGTTCAATTAGGACTAAAGATTTAATCCCTCGATCTCAACCTAAATGGTTCAATTAGGACTAAAGTGTATTCGGTATATCTCTATCACCAAATTATCGCCTTAGGCATGCAATTCCTAGTTCTAGCTAACAGTTAATTCTCTCGAACTCAACTGGAAGCAACAAAACAATTGAAAGCTAGCTAAACTCTCAAAAGCATTAAGAATCAAATTACATGCATTCATTAGAAAGGAAAACCGATAAACGTTCAAGTCATTTGTTCATATGCTTACAAACCCAATTCAATCCAACCCTCAACATCTAAAGATTAGTTCATGATGTTGGGGGACAAAAACTCAAAAGAAGGGGATGAAAAACTGTATGTGTTGAAGAACTAACAGATATGATTGATAGATTTAGAACACAATATAAATAAACAGTGAACAGGAAATAATATCTCAAAGTATACTGAATATATATATTAAGAACAGTTTCAAGAACAGTGAGTAAGCAAAGCTTTAAAACAGATATGACTCTCAAGGTGTTTTAAGCTATGTGTTCTTGTGATGTTTTTCTCTCTTGATTTCTTGATTCGATTGTTCGATCGATATTCTTATTGTTGTGTGTGTATGGAAGAACTCAACATGAGTCTTCCTTATATACTACTCTAAGGGGACCATAAAGCATAAGCTACTATTCATAATGGATGGTATGAATAGTTGGACGGATGGCATGAACAGTTTGATGTGCTGAATTGCATTTAATGCAGCGGACGTCTATTATGTACTAAGACCTATTGAGTCCACTAAGATTTTGACACGTTGAAGTTGGACAGGGTACGTTGCCATGCAAGTTGATGAACAGGTCCAGGAACAGTAGCAAGATATTATAAATATCTTTTAAGTCTTTGTTGAAGACCGCAGAGGCTCTGTGAAGTGTCACAGAGGTTCTGCGGTTTGGTCCTTAGAAGAGCAGTCTTCACCGGATTCCGAGTCTTTGGTCTTCTTTGCGCATATTACAGAGCTTCTATAGGACGCCTCTTTAGCTTCTGTAGATTCTCGACCTTGGTCTCTCGGTAAGTTCGGCAGAGCCTCTGTAAGAGGCTTTCTTCACTTAGCCTATTTTTCACTACTTCTAATTACTTCTATGATTAGGAAGATTGAAGCTCACAATCTCTCCCTAAGTAGTGAAAAAAAAAATTGAACTTGAGTTTAATTAGGCTAAGTTAGATAAGACAGAGGTTAAACAATACCTCGAAAGTTCTTTCATTCAGAAATATGCCAGAGGCAATTTACATTTGAGTACAATGAAAGATAAATTTTTGACTTGGTTTGCAGAGATTTGAGGTTTGAGAATCATATTTTTGCATCTTTGAAATCGTTGTAACTTCTCTTGTCTCTTCCGATTCTTCTGATCTGTTTGTAGAAACTGATGCAGAGTTCTCTTAGGCGGATTGTGGCATCAATCTCTCTGATGAAAGTATCTGCAGCATCTCTATCCATTTTCTCTGTACCTCTGTATTTTACAAGGCTTTCTCTGAACTTGTTCAGAGTACTAGTTGCGTACTTTTGACAATCCATGCACACAAATAGTTTGATTTCGCCTTGTGGGTTTTGAAATACTAACCCAAATCTTGGTTCTGTAATGATAGAGTTGGGCACGGCGTTGGGTGGGCAGCGATCTTCTGGTGGTCGTAAATTTAGATGTTTGAGACCAAGATCCTTTCCCAGTTGAAAATCTATCATATGAAGATCAGAAGCTTTTCCCTCATTGCTTTTCTTAACACTTGATAGTCTCTGGTGTTTTCCTCTGTGTTGTAGTTGTCCTTTGTCTATTGCCGAAGGTCAGGTAGATCATAAGGATTGATATTTCTTAGGCCAGCATCAGCGAAGGTGGTTTCTGAATTGTCTTCTCTTCTGACTTTGTAAAGATTGTACCTGACCCTTGGATAGGTTCTTGTAAAGGAGAACCTGCAGAAGATTACCTTTTTGATCTTGTAGATTGAGAAGACATCTGCTTTGGTTCTTGGCTTTGTCCTTGTGAAGATGTTCTCAAATTCTTCTCTGATCCTTGAATCTGTCACATGATCTGTTGGATGATTGGTCTGAAAGTTTTGTTTATAGAGGTATTTGTATACCACTTCTTCCATCTCTTCATGTGTTGGACCAGGTTGTGGTACTTGTCTTCTGAGACTCTCCATCTTTTGAACAATTTCTGCAGCTCTGCCAGTTAGAGGAATGTCTGTCAGAGGCTTTAATCCATATGCCCAGTCCTCTTCTTCAGGCTTTGGAGTTTGAAAGGCATCAAAAGCGCTTTTCATCAATTTTTCTGTAGGCTTGGGCAATGATTTCTTTTTCTTGGGCTCTTCTGTCAGTATTGCTTTGCCCTTGTCTTTGGCTTTTGGAGGTGCAAAACCTGTTTCTTCTGTAGGTTTGGAGGTTGGTGCTTCTGTTGGCTTGATGGTTGCCTCTGTAGGTTTTGACACTTGTGTTTTAGAGGACTTTTGTGGCGATGGTTATGTTGGCTTGAGTTGCTCTGTAACCTCTGTTGGAGGTTCCTTGGTGACTTCTTCTGTGAGCTCTATTTCTGTTGGTGAAGATTGGACATCGAATCTTCTTGCCATTTTGAAAGCTAATGTGAACCTGTGCCTTTCTTCTTCTCTCTGCGACATTCGATCAGACATTGTATTGTGCATCTTTCTCAGAATAGAAAAAGCAGAGGTCGTTGCTCTTTTTGGTTTGGTGGCAATCGACTTTCTTCTTAGGATGGTTTGGGGTTTTTCTGTTGATTTTGTTGAAGGACTCTTTTCCAAGTTGATTACCACAGGGGTGGTTGTTGCCTCTGTGGTATGCTGATCAGCTTCTGGAATATTGGTTTCTTCAGGAGTTGATTCCACAAAGATTGGTGTTGTCTCTGTGGTCTGTTGATTTTGTTGTTGATCTTGGGTTTGTGCTGGAGGGGCTTGACTGATTGGTTCTGCTGCGATTGGTGGAGCTTGTATTCCTCTGGTCGTAGCTTTCTCCCTTATATTCTCCCCCTCAGGATTATCTGATGGACCAGGATGGTCATCATCAGAATCATCCTGAATTTTATCAGAAGTACCCTCTGCTCTGCAGGAAGCTTTGGGTTTCTTTGGTAGTTCTGCTCCTGCGGCCATCAACTTCGCACATACATCATCACAGAGGCCGAAAAGAGTTGCAAGCTCTGCTTCTGTGTTGAAGCGCATTCTGCCGACACTTTTTCTGAACTCTTTGACGTAGTTGGCATTTGCAGTAGTGAAGGAGACAATGACTTCAGTGACCTGGTTTATGACATTTTGGCCGAGCTCTGTTATCTGTGCTCTAGTCATATAGTCTTTTGGCTGCATTATTGTAGTGTTGCGCATTGCCTCATCTTGAACATTTTGTTGAGCCTTCTGTAGTTCTGCAGGTGTGATGCTCTGTGATTTGTTGGATTGCTTGTTCATTTGTTCAAGGAAATGTTTTACTGATTCCTTGAATGCAGAAGTTGCAGCTATTCCAAAATCTTTAGCAGCAGCAGTGGCTGTAGTTGTGGCAGTTGTTTGAGCAGAAGATTTCATCTCCGTGATGGCTGTTTTCACCTCTTTGGACAGATTGTCCATTTTGGTGTTCAGTCTCTTCCGACTCTTCTGATCTCTTTGTAGAATCTGATGCAGAGTTCTCTTAGGCGGATTGTGGCGTCTATCTCTCTGATGATAGTATATGCAGCATCTTTATCCATTTTCTTTGTACCTCTGTATTTCATAAGGCTTGCTCTGAACCTGTTCAGAGTACTTGTTGCGTACTTCTGACAGTCCATGCATACAAATAGTTTAGTTTCGCCTTGAGGGTTTTGAAATACTAACCCAAACCGTGGTTCTGTGATGATTGAGTTAGGTAGGGCGTCCGGTGGGCAGCGATCCTCTGGTGGTCGTAAATCCAGATGCTTGAGACCAAGATCCTTTCCCAGCTGGAAATCTATCATGCTGTAGAGCAGAAGCTTTTCCCTCATCGCTTTTCTCAACACTTGATAGGCTCTGGTGTTTGCCTCTGTGTTGTAGTTGTCATTTGTCCATTGCAGAAGGTCAGGTAGATCATAAGGATTGATATTTCTTAAATCAGCATCAGCGAAGGTAGTTTCTGAATTGTCTTCTCTTCTGACTTTGTAAAGATTGTACCTGACCCTTGGATAGGTTCTTGTGAAGGAGAATTTGCAGAAGATTACCTTTTTGATCTTGTGGATTGAGAAGACATCTGCTTTGGTTCTTGGCTTTGTCCTTGTGAAGATGTTCTCAAATTCTTCTCTGATCCTTGGATATGTCACATGATCTGTTGGATAATTGGTCTGAAAGGATTGTTTATAGAGGTATTTGTATACCACTTCTTCCATTTCTTCATATGTTGGACCAGGTTGTGGTACTTGTCTTCTGAGACTCTCCATCTGTTGAACAACTTCTGCGGCTCTACCAGTTAGAGGAATGTCTGACAGAGGCTTCAATCCATGTGCCCAGTTAACTTCTTCAGGCTTTGGGGTTTGAAAGGCATCAAACGCACTCTTCATTAGTTTCTCTGTTAGCTTTGGCAATGTTTTCTTCTTAGGCTCTTCTGTCAGTATTCCTTTGCCCTTATCTTTGGCTTTTGGCGGGGCAGAAACTGTTGCTTCTGTAAGTTTGGAGGTTGGCACTTATGTTGGCTTGATGGGGGTTGCCTCTGTGGGTTTTGACATTTGTGATTTAGAAGACTTTTGTGGCGATGGTTCTGTTGGCTTGAGTTGCTCTGTAACCTCTGTTGGAGGTTGTTTGTTGACTTCTTCTGTGAGCTCAGTTTCTGTTGATGAAGTATTGACATCGAATCTTCTTGCCATTTTGAAAGCTAAAGTGAACCTGTGCCTTTCTTCTTCTCTCTGCGCCATACGATCACTCATTGTTGTGTGCATCCTTTTCAGAATGTCAGAAGTAGAGGTCGTTGCTCTTTTTGGTTTGGTGGCAATCGACATTCTTCTCGGTATGGTTTAGGGTGTTTCCACAGAGGTGGGTGTTTTCTCTGTGGTTTCTTCATCTGTTTCTTCCAAAATGATTACCTCAGGGGCGGTTGTTGCCTCTGTGGTTTGCTGATCTGCTTCTGGAATTTTGGTTTCGTCAGGAGATGATTCCACAAAGATGGGTGTTGTCTCTGTGGTCTTTTGGGTTTGTTGTTGTTGGGTTTGTTCTGGAGGGGCTTGGCTGATTGGTTCTGCTGCGATTGGTGGACTTTGTATTCCTCTGCTCGTAGTTTTCTCTCTTAGATTCTCCCCCTCAGGATTATCTGATGGACCAGGTTGGTCATCATCAGAATCATCCTGACTTTTACCAGAAGTACCCTCTGCTCTGCAAGAGGTGTTGGGCTTCTTCGGTAATTCAGCTCCTGCTGCCATCAACTTTTCACAGACATCATCGCAGAGGCCAATCAATGTCGCAAGCTCTGCTTCTGTTTTGAAACGCATTCTGCCGACACTCTTTCTGAAATCCTTGACATAGTTGGCATTTGCAGTTGTGAAGGAGACAATGACTTCTGTGACCTGGTTAATGACGTTCTGTCCGAGCTCTGTCAGTTGTGCTCTGGTCATATAGTCTTTTGGTTGCATCATTGTCGTGTTGCGTATTGCCTCTGCTTGGACTTGTGATAGGGCATTCTGTAAGTCTGCAGGAGTAATGCCCTCTGCTCTGTTGGATTGCGTATTCATTTGTTCAAGGAAATTTTTGACAGAGTCCCTGAAATCAGAAGTTGCAGTTGTTCCGAATTCCTGAGCGGCAGAAGTGGTTGTTGCTTTGGCAGTAGTTTCGGCAGAAGACTTCATCTCTGAGATGGCGGTTTTTACCTCTGTAGACAGATTGTCCATTTTGGTGTTCAGATTCAGGATAGCCGTAGATGTTGTCTCTGTAAAGGTTTTAAAAGAGCTTTGCAACTCTTTCATTGTTTGGTTCACAGAGGTGACAAGGGTTTGGAACTCATCCCTTGATACTTGTGTTCCTTGTGTAACCTCTGGAAGAACACATTCGTCTCCAAAGTGAGTCCCTGTTCCTGGGACACCTTTGTTCACCCTTGTTTGTACGATGGGGGTGGAAGGATTTCCTTCTGATCCTCGAGAAGAAACCTGAGTTTCGATCTCTACAGAAGTTCTGTGAAGAACAGTGTCCAAATCCACTCCAGAGGTGGTTATTGGAATGTCCTTCTGTTGACTGGGAGACTTGTCTAGAGTCTCTTCGTCTCTGTGCTCACTACTTCTCTCTGAAATAAGTTTTGGTCCTAATGTGTGCGTGGCAGAGGAAACGAATTCCTCTGTAGGGTGTTCTAGGGTGATCTGGGGCGACTGATCACGAACAATAGGTGAGTCTCTTTGAGGAGACTCCCTAGGAATGGATTCCCCGGTTTCTGTGGGCACAGAGGTTGAAAGAGTAACCTCTGGCTGGATGGGTTGGGTTAGGATCGAGTTGTGCTGCTCTTTTTTAATAACTCCTTCTACAGCTAGACCTGCGGAGTTAGAAATGTGGGTTGCACTGGGAGTTGGTTTTGGTTGTGTGCCTCTATTTATTCGGGCATCTTTTCTTGCTTCTTCCTCTGTTAAGCATCCAAGCACTACATCATTGTCTATCATTTCATCCTCTGTAGCTATCCTACGGCTTGGTGCTTCTTCCCTTGCTTCTGTTGAGGTTCCTTGCTCTATGTGTAAGAAGTCGTACATTTGATGAGAGCCGTATAATCTCATGACATGTGGATGATAGAGACCTTTTCGTATCCAGACAGCTTCTTCTTCATCTGAATCTACCTCTGAGACCTCTATCCTTGTCTCATAAGCCTCTGTTACTTCACCTCTATTCCACTCAGTTTCTGTTAGTTCTTTTTCTTCTGAAGCTGGGTTTGGACTTCTTTTGTGGACGTCTAATCCCTGAATGAAAGGGTTCTTTAAAATAACAGGTGTGTTAGCTGATTGATCTCTGGGTGTTTGATCATCTTCTTGCAGATAGGTGTCAATTCCAGAGATGGAGAAATACTGTTCTTCTGGGGAGTGGTGGTCGAGAGGTTGTGCCGTCCACCCTGCTGTATTTAAGGTATTGGCAATGTCAGGGTTCTGTAGGAAGTCGTTCAGGTCTCCTTGGTGAGCAAATCTATCTGGAGATTGATAGGGTGATTGATACTCTTCTGTTGCCATTCCTTCTTCTGCAACTTCTTCTTCAGCAGTTTCCTCTTCTGCAATGGTAACCAACTTTTCAAGTGATTTACCATGCTTCTCTTTGGTTTTCCTTCTCTTAGGTTTTGGTGCCCCTTCCTCTGTTGATTTCGATCTTCTTTTCTTCTTCATTTTTGCGGAAAAGGGAGGAGCAGAGGAGCCAATTTCTATGGCATGAGGAGGTGAAGGTTGATCTTTTGCAGCGCTTGTTGAGGTGCCTTCTGCAGTTTTTCTCTTCTTAGCTTTTGGAGTAGATGCAGATGTTCTTGATGAAGACTTCTTTCCCATAAGTTCTGTACGTTTGGCTATAAAGCTGAGTTGAATAGCCATGTGCTTTGCTAACTTCTGATCCTTTTCTTCTTGAGTAGAAAGAGGTTTTGCTATCATTGTTCCTAGGGGGACACCTAAACGTGGGGGTGTCATAGGACTCGGTATAGGAGTTCTATGATCGCGTATATACTCTTTCTTGAGGGATTTATTCGATGCGTAGCGCAGAAGCCTCTTTGACAGAGGTCTGCAGTGTGAGTAACCATCAGTATGATCAGTGGGGGTATTTTTGTTCATCGGGAACTGTTTGGGAGTTGGTCCTTCCATTAGCCAGTTTTGGATTAGCAGTAGAGGTTCGAACAGTACTCCCAATATTCTTTGGAATTTGCAGAGGTGGTAGAAAGTTGGGATCGTTCTCTTTGAGCCTTCTCGTGTTGTTCTTTCTGTCGATGGTGTTTATGATCTCTTGCATCATTATGGTCGCATAATCTAGTGGAAGATCATAGTAAACCCCATACATGATGCTCAAGATTTGATGTGAGCTCTGGTCAATACTCCCTATTTTCCCTGTCAGGCACCTGTTAAGAATAGAGAACAAAGTGTTCCACAGAGGTGGCAATCTTCCTCTGCGGAAGTCATTTCTCTTCCGTAGTTGGGTGTTGTACCCAAGCATTTCCACGAAGCGACAGAGCTCTTCGTATGTTGGTTGCTCTGCATAACTCTTCAATCCCAGAAGACCCCTTGTTGGTAGGTTGAATTCAAGTGAGAACATTGTTCTGTTGAACTTGATTTCAAGATGCTCAGATTTATCAGGTCTGGAAATGTACCCTTTGATAAGAGAATCGTCTTTATCAAATCGACAGCTTTGCCAAAATTGGTTCAGATAACGGACTGGAATTTTGTTTGGGGTTATTGAGAGTAGAGGGAAGAGGATGTGATTTTCCATTATGTTCAGAAGAATAGCATGGGCTTCGCCGAAAGCAGTGGGTGAGGGGACCAAATAGCAGTTGTTGGATTTGATATGAAGTATGGTTTCGAAGTGATCTGTTGCTATGAAGTTTTGCAAGTGTGTCGTCGGAGCAAATTCTGCTGAGTCCCCGGAATCTTGTTGTTCAATAGCTCTTGCAAGGTTGGGGTTTTCTGAATGTTCAGAATGGGCAGGTGAGTGTTCCGGTGAGTTCGCCGGAGAGAGTTCTTGGGAGATAGCTTTAGAAGATGAAGCCATTTAATTTTAAGAACAAGGTTTTTGCAAGCTTTTGCAGGGTTTCGCCGGAGAAGAAGATAAGAGTTTGTAAAAGGTTTTATGAGAGGGTAAGCTTGGTTTTTATAGGAGGGTAAAACGGTAGTATTCGAAAGAGTAAAATATATGGCAATGGATTAAAAATTTGGAATCCGTACTCGAGTTTGAGCGGCGGGTTCAACTTTCCAAATAAAAACGTTCCATGTACGCCCAATGAAAATGGGACACGTAGGCCTTGTCAGAATATGACAGGACGTCGTGCGCGGCCCATTAATGCTAGGCGCGTGAGGTTGTTTTTAGCCACATGAGTTTCACTCTTAGTAAAAGTAATCGTTATTACTACAGAAATGCCCAGATAACAAAATGGCAGAACTTTTGTGTTTTACAGAAGCTCTGTGATTTTGAAATTCTTGATTTTTAACCTCTTCTCATATATCTCATTGTTATTATGACTCTGTATGTTCTTCTTTGAACGAAAACGTTTGTAAAGACATTGGAGAGGATCAATAGGATTTTGTCAAGAAATTTTACTCACAGAGGTTTTGTGGCTCTGATGGAACTTGCAGAAGCTCTGTGAGAGCCAACAGAAGCTCTATGAGAGAAAAAATCTTATAACTTGAATTCTATTAACTTTCTGATCATCCAATTTTTGATCCGTGTTAAGAGATGTTTTTCGCACATTATTGAAAGTTGGTGTCCGAGAAAACTATTTTGATAAACGTTTTGTTCGAGAAGGTCATGGTGTGTGTTTTCGGTTTCCGAGATAACATTCCAAAAGATCGACAGAGGGTTAATTTGTGATCACAGAGCATATTTCCTGCAGAACCTCTGTTGAGCTCAGCAGAAGCTCTATGACCTTAAATGTCTCCTATTTCGAATTTTGTTAAACTTTTTGAACTTTTGATTTTTGAAATGTTATTCATAGTATATTTAGGACATATTTGACAATTCTTGTCCTAGAAAACTGTTTTCCAAAAACCTTTTGTGCGAGAGACATACCTTTTGGTTCTTCTGTTCTCGGCAGTTTTGTTTTACTTTTGTCGATGGAGAATTATCGACATTCTTCTTTGGCTTTCCTTTGAAAGATTTACCTCTGTAGATCATTTCAGGGTCCCTTTTGCTCCCCCTTGATCTAATCACTTCTGTAGATCAAGAATTTTCCTTTTGCTCCCCCTTGATCTATGCTTGGTTCAAAGAATGGTAAGATTTGTATTGAGCATAGATCATGTTTACCAGAGGTTCTGCAAGGGTTATCAGAAGATCTGAGCGGACCCACAGAGGCTCTGTAACCAAGAATTATTTTTGCACACAAAAAATACATACAGAAATAAATTTATCAAAGCAATAACTTAAGTAATAATAGATATTTATACTTATTTAAAGAAGATAAAGTTATACTTACAAAGGATTTTCACACCATGTTAATCATTCCTAACTTACCCACCAAGAAGTTGAATCTTTTCTCGTCTAGTGCTTTGGTGAATAAGTCAGCGAGTTGATATTCTGTGGGCACGAAATGCATTTCGATTGTACCGTATTCAACATGATGTTTCAAGAAATGGTACCTTATATCGATATGCACGGTTTTTGAGTGTTGCACAGGGTTGGCAGAGATAGCAATGGCACTTTTGGAATCACAAAAGATGGGTATTCTGAACAGGATGTGGCCGTAGTCTTTTAGCTGAGTCTTCATCCATAGAACCTGAGAACAACAGCTAGCAGCAGCAACGTATTCAGCTTCTGCAGTGGATGTGGAGACACAATTCTGCTTCTTGGAGGTCCAACTGACTAGTTTACCACCTAGGAATTGACAACTCCCAGAGGTACTCTTTCTGTCGAGCATGCATCCTCCATAGTCTGAATCTGTATAAGCTTTAAGACAAAAACCAGAGTTCTGTGGATACAAGAGACCAAGATTGTTGGTCCCCTTCAGGTATCTAAAGATTCTCTTTACAGCATCATAATGTGATTTCTTTGGATTAGCTTGATAACGTGCACAAAGACATGTGGCATGCATAATGTCAGGTCTGCTTGCTGTTAAGTATAACAGAGATCCAATCATGCCTCTGTAGAGAGTACATTATACAGAAATACCATTTGGATCTAAGAATAACTTATTTCCAGTGGCCATTGGAGTCTTCATTGCAGAGGTATCAGAGAGATTATATTTTAAAAGTATGTCAGAGACATATTTGGCTTGATTTATAAAAATTCCCTCTGAAGATTGTTTGACTTGAAGTCCGAGGAAGAATGTTAATTCTCCCATCATACTCATTTCAAACTCACTCTACATGAGTTTTTCAAAAATTTTGCACTCTTCTGAATTTGTAGACCCAAAAATTATGTCATCTACGTATATTTGTACAAGCATTATCTCACTATTTTTGCGTTTATAAAATAATGTAGTATCTGTTGTACCTCTGTTGTAGCCATTTTCTAGAAGAAAGGTGGAAAGTCGTTCGTACCATGCTCTTGGAGCCTGTTTTAGTCCGTATAGAGCCTTTTCAAGGTAGTATACATGCCTTGGGAACTTTGAGCTTTCAAAACCTGGTGGCTGATTTACGTAAACCTCTTCTTGGATTTCACCGTTTAGAAAAGCTGATTTTACGTCCATCTGATAGACTTTAAAACCTCTGTAGGCTGCGAAGGCTAAGAATATTCTTATTGCTTCGAGCCGTGCGACAGGGGCAAAAGTCTCATCGTAGTCTATGCCTTCTTCTTGTCTATATCCTTTTGCTACTAATCTTGCTTTGTTTCTGATGACCACTCCATCTTCATCCTTCTTGTTTCTGTAGACCCATTTAGTCCCAATGGCCTGTTTCCCTCTTGGCAGAGGTACTAAAGTCCATACTCTGTTACGCTCAAATTGCAGAAGTTCTTCTTGCATGGCGTCTTCCCAGTTTGGGTCATCTAGGGCTTCAGAAATCTTCTTTGGTTCTATCACACTAATAAAATCTGTAAAGAAACAAAAATTAGCAGTGGCAGACCTTGTTTTTACTGAGTCAGAAGGTTCTCCAATTATTTGGCTTGGAGGATGGCTTTTTGTCCACTGAGTTGTGCGTGGAAGATGATCATCAATGTCATCAAAACTTTCTTCAGAGGCTTCTTGTGTTTCTTCTTGTGTAGCCTCTGTCGTTCTTCGTGCCTTGGTAGTTGATTCTACCGTTTGTGGAATGATTGGTATGAGTGGTGGTGGAGTTTGTTCCTCTGAGGACGTATAGTCTTGGTCCTCGATTTCCTCTGTAATTGGTTCTTCTGTGGTTTGTGCAGCTTCTTTGGTCGTTTTTCTTGATGTTTCATCTTCTGCACTTTCTTCTGCTTCGGCAATTGCATCTGTAGTATTTATAGAAGAAGATGAAGCATTATTTGGACCAGTTAGAGTCATACCTGTAGGATTTTGTCCGACAGAGGATGGTTCTTCAGAAACTCTAATTGTTCCAACAGAAGGATCAATGTCATTGTGGAACATCTCCAAAAATAGAAGATCCAAATCTTCTTTTGTTCTTGAGATGTCAGAGGATTTCCCTTTAATTCCGAGTTCTGAACTGATTTTCTCAGAAGTCATTTGGAATGAATCATCAAAAGAAACATTGATGCTTTCTACAATCTTGTGAGACTTTGTAAGGAATGTTCTGTAGGCTTTGGAAGTGGCAGAGTATCCAATGAATTTGCCTTCATCAGCTTTTACATCAAACTTTCCTCTTGAATCTCTGTCGTTTAAGACAAAGCATTTGCATCCGAATACATGGAAAAATTTGATGTTTGGCCGCCTTTTGTTAAGCAATTCGTAAGGCGTCTTGAGGTGTCTTTTCACAACGGTTGAACGATTTTGAGTATAACACGCAGTAGAAATTGCTTCTGCCCAAAAGTTCATTGATAATCCGCATGCTGACAGCATAGTTCTTGCGGCTTCCACAAGTGTTCGATTCTTTCTTTCGACAACACCGTTCTGTTGTGGAGTGCGAGCTGCAGAGAAGTTCTGTGATATTCCTTCTGTTGAAAGATAGGCTTCAATGACACAGTTTTTAAATTCTGTGCCATTGTCACTTCTTAACTTATGTATTCTGCAATCATAAAGAACTTGGATTCTTTTCATTAGATTTATCAATACATTTGGAACATCTGATTTCTTTCTAAGAAATTCAAACCATGTGAAACGTGAATACTCATCAATTAGGACAAGTATGTATTTCTTGCCACCTAGGCTCTGTATGGCAATGGGACCGCAGAGGTCGACATGAAACATGTACAGAGGCCTAGTGCAAGACACGTCTGTTTTGCCTTTGTGGGAAGCCCTTCTGTGTTTTCCCATTTCACAGGCCGAACACAAATGATCCCTATTGAATTTAACATTTGGCAAACCTTTAACTAGATTGAGTTTTACTAGTTTATCCAAGGTGTGAAAGTTTAAGTGACAGAACATGTTGTGCCATAACCACGCTTCTTCACTTTTGCAGGCTACTAGGCAAACTTTGTCCTTGTATTTTGAAGTAAAATTCATTAGGTATAGATCACCTCTTCTTTCAGCTCGCAGAAGTTCCATTCCTGTGTTTTCACTCTGTAGAGAGCAGAAAGTTCTTTTGAATAACACATCGAATCCTGTATCACAGAGTTGACTTACGCTTAGTAGGTTATGTTTGAGGCCATTCACATATGCAACTTTGTATACAGAGACATTTTCTTTCTGTATGACTCCATAGCCTTTGATGTGTCCCTTCATGTTGTCTCCAAAAGTTACAGATCCACCATCGTGTGTTTCTTTGTATCTGGATAGTAATCTTCTGTTGCCAGTCATGCGCCTTGAGCATCCGGAGTCAAGATACCAAATTGGCACATGTTGCTTCTGTAAGACAATCACAGAGATTTAGGTACCCATATCCACATGGGTCCAATATTGTTAGAATTTTTCAAGTTTGCCTTAGCATTCTTGAAATACATTTTATCTTTTGTAGAAGAATCAGATTGTTTCTCTTTTGGTTCTGACTTTCGAATTTCAGTGGTGAGAAAGCAATCTGGACTTGAGAAGTGTTTATTCAATTTAAACATAAGATCAAAACAATGACAGTATTGAATATGAGATGTGATTTGTTTGAACTTTTCATTGAATTCATTGAACTGAGCAACAGAGGCATTACATTCTTTCTTTACATTAGATTTCCTATTACAAGAAGATCTATGAATACTAGAATGTTGTTTGCAAAAGTCTTGTTTAGTTCCTGCCTTCTGTGACTCTCTTCTGTGGTGAACATCTTTCTTCACTGTCACAGAGGAAAAATATTTGTTAGCTTCAGGTCATTTTCCCTTTTGTTGCCAAGTGGGATTCTCTTTGATTTTCCTTAAAGGTTTTGAAAATTTTAAGCTTTTTGGATTTTCATATGCCTTTTTCAGATTTTCAAGCTCTGTAGAGGTTTTGACTTGTATACACATTTTGAGAAAATCTGGATGGATAGGTATCTCTGTGATTTTCTCTTTTAGAGAAATTGTTCTGTTAAGAACTTCAGAGGATAATTTGACATCCTCTGTGTCACAGTGAATTATCCCTGATTTGAAATCAGTCTCTGAGTCGTCAGAGAATGAATCGTCCTCATATGCAGAAGTTGAGTCATTTCTTTCGACGGAGGCTGGATTTTCTGAGCATGTATCATACGAGCTTTCTTCCTCTGTAGAAAAACTTTCATAGATGGCAGAGGTTTCTGATGAGATCTCTTCAGCGAGTTTTTGATCTATAGAAGATGTACAGAGATTTTCTAAAACATTTGATTTCAAAACTTCCAAAATTTCTTTTTCAATAGATTCTTCAAGTTTTTCTTCTAAAAAGATGGGTTTAAACTCAGGAGCTTATGCTGACAATTTCTTTTCGACATTTATCATACAGACAAAAGCAACCTGTGTTTGAGTCTCTGGTTTACCAAACTTAAAGATACCAATCTGATCTTGTGTTTTCAGATATTTCTTTGGTTTGATTCCTCTATTGACAGAGGTTGAAGATGATGAATCTGTGTTTTCAAACCACACATTGATCATCTTTGTATGTTTCCTCAAGTGAGGTTCTGCAGAGATTTTAACCCTTTTACCTACAGAGAGTAAGTTTGGAAAGTTTGGTTTGTTAGTTTTTCCCAAAACAAATAGAGAGGACAGAGGTTTTAGTCGTTTATTTTCAACTCCTAAGGTAATATCACTGTACCCTATACCTCGTCTTGCTATTTGAGAGTTTACCTTTTCATACACCTTCTGTGCATCTTTATAGTTTTTAATTAAAACTTCTCTTCTTAAAAGATCTTGCCAAAGTACCTCTCTTTCTTTTTGAAAGTATTCTTTGAGAGCTCTTATGTCTGTAGTTTCACTTCTTGAAACTGAAAGTTCTTTTGTTTTGATTTTTAAAGCATAGGTTAAATCATAAATTTGCCTTTTTAAAGGATCTATATTTTTGCTCCAATATTGTTCGACTTTTCCTTTTTCTTCAAAGATTTTGGCTTTTTCTTGAGTGAGAAGCCTTACTTCTCTCTCATTAAAGGTCAGCTTTTTCTGAATGCTTTCAATTATATCTTTCAGTTCAATGTTAAGTTTAAATAAATCATCATCTACAGAATTAGTACTTGAGGTAGAGTTTGAAATGGATACCTCATTGTCAGTGCCGGAGTCAACTTCTGCCATGCCACAGAACAGGGCATTTGTGGGAAATTCATCATCAGAGGTAGAGTCTGATTCGAAGTCTTCTTTGTTTGCCTCAGAATGCCCTTTGTTCGCCATTAGAGATTTTTGTGCGTAATACTCGGCCTTCTTTTTGTAAAAAGCTGACTCCTTCTGTGGGCGATTTGGTCTACTTCTGCATTCTTTTGCGAAATGACCTGGCTTGCCGCAGTTGAAACAACCTTGGGAGATGTTTCCAGTTCGGTCGTCAGACTTCTGTAGGTCTCCACTTTTCTCTGTTCGGCATTCGTTTGCGTAATGACCGGGTTTACCACATTTGTAGCATTCTTGTGTGTGGCCTACCTTGTCATCTGATCTCTGTCGATCATTTCCTTTGTAGCTTCTGTCGCTCGACCTCTGTAGGTCATCATTTCTGTAGTCTGACCTCTGTTGGTAACTTGATTCTTCTCTTCTTCCATCATCTCTTCTACCAGAATTCCTTTGGTTATTTTTAAACTCTCTTGTCAATAGAGCCATTGATTTAGCTAATGACGCAAGAGTTATCTCTTCCTCTATCAGCTCGTCTTCTTCGCTATCAACCATTACCATCTTCTTTTTCTCCTTCTTTTTCTCCTCTATAGATCTCTCATTTCTTGGTCTGTCTGCAGCCTCTGTAGATTTACTAACCAATGCGTATGGCACAATGGTTAGTGTTTTAGCTTAAGCTATTTGAGGCTCTTGTGCAGCAAGTGTTCCATAGAGATCAGAGAGTGTCCAGGAGTCTAGATCTTGATTTGTTTGTAAAGACATAGACAACTGAAGCCACTCATCGTTCAGGCTCTTTAGAAACATGACGTTATTTTCTTCCGTGGTTCTGTGAATACCAGACTTTTTGCATTTGTTTATGAGAGAGTTGAACCGGTCGTATGTTGTTTGTAGAGATTCTGTTGCAGAGGCTCTGAAAGCATGCTATTCATTTATGTATTGCGCCCTTCGGTTCTTCTGAGTTTTAGCACCCCCTTCCAACTGTCTTTCTAATTCTTTCCAGAGATCGTGCGCAGTTTCGCATGCATCTAAGGATTGAAAAAGTTCGTTGGGGATTGCCATGATCAATATTCTCTTTGTTTTCTGTGCAACTTCATCTTCTGCCTACTCTTCATTTGACCATTCTTCTATTGGCTTAGGTTTTTGATGTTCAGGGATTTCAGCAGATTCAGCAGTAGCTGGTACACGTGGCATAGTTATCATCGGAACTGGAGGAAGATTGTAAAGATATTGTTTGAGAGTTTTTTCAGTACCCTCAAAGAAATGAACCATTCTTACCTAAGAAGAGTAGGAGGTTTGGTTAGTGAGCCAGCAGTGAAAAAGTTATTTGTATTTGTCATTTTGAGGAAAGGATAATCTGATGGAGGATTTCTATGTATGAAGATCTGGAAGGTTTTCTGGGTAGGTAAATATCTAGAAATATGATGATGAAGAGAGAAAATAATCTATCAAATAAAAGTTGTAAAACGAGGATCACTTGATATTGAAAATCAAGCTTTGCTCTGATACCAATTGTTGGTTCCCGTTTTGCTTTAAACAAGATTATCAGATCTATTAGTTCAAGTTAATGTTTGATGCGGAAGCGTATTTGAAGAACTAACAAATATGTTTGATAGATTTAGAACAAAATATAAATAAACAGTGAACAAAATATTATATCTCAAAGTTTACTGAATATATATCAAGAACAGGTTTATGAACCGTGAGTAAGAAAAGCTTTAAAACGGATATGACTTTTAAGGTGAATAAGCTTTTGTGTTCTTAATGTTCGATTGAAGTTGTGTGTGTGTTGTTGTGTGTTTGTGGTAAGGAAGAACTCAACATGAGTCTTCCTTATATACTACTCTAAAGGGGACCATAAAGCATATGCTACTATTCAAAAGGTACGTATGAATAGTAGAAAGGATGTCGTGAACAGTTGCAAGGATGGCATGAACAGTCAGACGTGCTGTATTACATTTAATGCAACAGACGTCTAATATGTACTAAGCCCTATTGAATCCAATCAGAGTTTGACACGTCGACGTTGGACAGGGCATGCTACCATGCAAGTTGATGAACGGGTCCTGTAACAGTAGCAAGATATTATAAATATCTTCAAGTCTTTCAGTGAGGACCATAGAGGCTCTGTAATGAGTTACAGAGGTTCTGTGGTCTGGTCCTCTGTGGAGCAGTCCACCTTTGTTTCCGAGTCTTGGGTCTTCTTTGAGTACAGCAGAGGTTCTGTAGGAAGCCTCTGCTACTTCTGTAGCTTCTTGACCTTGATTTCTCGGTAATGTCGGCAGAGCCTCTGTAAGATGCTTTTCTTCACTTAGCCTATTTTTCACTACTTCTAAATACTTCTATGATTAGGAAGATTGAAGCTAACACTCGTCTAAAGCTTTGGTGAATAAGTCCGCGAGTTGGTATTCTGTGGGCACGAAATGCATCTCGATTGTACCGTATTCAACACGATGTTTCAAGAAATGGTATCTTATATCGATATGCTTGGTTTTTGAGTGTTGCACAGGATTGGCAGAGATAGCAATGGCACTTTTGGAATCACAGAAGATGGGTATTTTGAATAGGATGTGGTCGTAGTCTTTTAGCTGAGTCTTCATCCATAGAACCTGAGAACAACAGCTTGCAGCAGCAACGTATTCAGCTTCTGTAGTGGATGTTGAGACACAATTTTGCTTCTTGGAGGTCCAACTGACTAGTTTACCACCTAGGAATTGACAACTCCCAGAGGTACTTTTTCTGTCAAGCATGCATCCTCCATAGTCTGAATCTGTATAAGCTTTAAGACTAAAACCAGAGTTCTGTGGATACCAGAGACCGAGATTTTTGGTCCCCTTTAGATATCTAAAGATTCATTTCACAGCATCATAGTGTGATTTCTTTGGATTAGCTTGATAAGGTGCACAAAGACATGTGGCATGCATAATGTCAGGTCTGCTTGCAGTGAAGTATAACAGAGATCCAATCATGCCTCTGTAGAGAGTGCATTCTACAGAGATGCCATCTGGATCTAAGGATAACTTATTTCCAGTGGCCATTGGAGTTTTCATTGCAGAGGTATCAGAGAGGCTATACTTGAAAAGAATGTTAGAGACATATTTGGCCTGATTTATAAAAATTCCCTCTGATGTTTGTTTGACTTGGAGTCCGAGGAAGAATGTTAGTCCTCCCATCATACTCATTTCAAACTCACTCTGCATGAGTTTTTCAAAAAATTTGCACTCTTCTGTGTTAGAAGACCCAAAAATTATGTCGTCCACATAGATTTGTACAAGCATTATTTCACTGTTTTTATGTTTATAGAATAAGGTAGTATCTGTTGTACCTCTGTCGTAGCCATTGACTAGAAGAAAGGTCGAAAGTCGTTCGTACCATGCTCTTGGAGCCTGTTTCAGTCCGTACAGAGCCTTTTCAAGGTAGTATACATGCCTTGGGAACTTTGAGCTTTCAAACCCTGGTGGCTGATTTACGTAAACCTCTTCTTGGATTTCACCGTTGAGAAAAGCTGATTTTACGTCCATCTGATAGACTTTAAAACCTCTGTGGGCTGCGAAGGCTAAGAATATTCTTATTGCTTCGAGCCGTGCGACAGGAGCAAAAGTCTCATCGTAATCTATGCCTTCTTCTTGTCTATAACCCTTGGCCACCAATCGTGCTTTGTTTCTGATGACCACTCCATCTTCATCCTTCTTATTTCTGTAGACCCACTTAGTCCCAATGGCCTGTTTCCCTCGTGGCAGAGGTACTAAAGTCCATACTCTGTTACGCTCAAACTGCAGAAGTTCTTCTTGCATGGCGTCTACCCAGTTTGGGTCATCTAGTGCTTCAGAAATCTTCTTTGGTTCTATCACACTAATAAAACTTGTAAAGAAACAAAAATTAGCAGTGGCAGACCTGATTTTTACAGAGTCAGAAGGTTCTCCAATTATTTGGCTTGGAGGATGGCTTTTTATCCACTGAGTGGTGCGTGGAAGATGGTTATCAATGTCATCGAACCTTTCTTCAGAAGCTTCTTGTGGATCTTCTTCTTGTATAGCCTCTGTCGTTCTTTTTACCTTGGTAGAAGATTCTACCATTTGTGGAATGATTGGTATGAGTGGTGGTGGAGTTTGTTCCTCTGAGGACGTATAGTCTTGGTCCTCAATTTCCTCTATAATTGGTTCTTCTGTGGATTGTGGAGTTTGTTTTTTCAGCAGCTTCTGTAGTCATTTTTCTTGATGTTTCATCCTCTGCATTTTCTTCTTCGGCATTTGCATCTGTAGTATTTATAGAAGAAGATGAAGCATTATTTGGACCAGTTAGAGTCATACCTGTAGGATTTTGTCCAACAGAGGATGGTTCTTCAGAAACTATGATGGTTCCAACAGAAGAATCAATGTCATCGTGGAACATCTCTAAAAATAGAAGATTCAAGTCTTCTTTCGTTTGCGAGATGCCAGAGGTTTCTCTTTTAAGTTCGAGTTCTGAACTGATTTGCTCAGAAGTCTTTTGGAATGAATCATCAAAAGAAACATTGATACTTTCTACTATTTTGCGAGATCTTGTAAGGTATACTCTGTAGGCTTTGGAAGTGGCATAGTATCCAATGAATTTTCCTTCGTCAGCTTTTACTTCAAACTTTCCTCTGGAATCTCTGTCGTTTAAAACAAAGCATTTACATCCAAACACATGGAAAAACTTGATGTTTGGCCGCCTTTTGTTGATCAGTTCGTAAGGAGTCTTGATGTGTCTTTTCACAATGGTTGACGATTCTGTGTGTAACAAGCGGTAGAAATTGCTTCTGCCCAAAAGTTCATCGGTAATCCGTATGCTGATAGCATAATTCTTGCGGCCTCCACGAGCGTTCGATTCTTCCTTTCGACTACGCCATTCTGCTGTGGAGTGCGTGCGGCAGATAAGTTCTGTGATATTCCTTCTGTAGAAAGATAGGCTTCAATGACAGAGTTTTTAAATTCTGTGCCATTGTCACTTCTTAACTTCTGTATTCTGCATTCATAAAGAACTTGGATTCTTTTCATTAGATTAATCAAGATGATTGGAACATCCGATTTCTTTCGAATAAATTCAACCCATGTGAAACGCGAGTACTCATCAATTAAGACAAGTATGAATTTCTTGCCACCTAGGCTCTGTATGGCAATGGGACCGCAGAGGTGGACATGAAGCATGTACAGAGGCCTAGTGCAAGACACATCTGTTTTGCCTCTGTGGGAAGCTCTTCTGAGTTTTCCCATTTCACAGGCAGAACACAAGTGATCCTTATTAAATTTAACATTAGGCAAACCTTTAACTAGTTCGAGTTTGACCAGTTTATCCAAGGTGTGAAAGTTCAAGTGACAGGACCTGTTATGCCATAACCAGGCTTCTTTACTTTCGCAAGCTACAAGGCAAACTTTGTCCTTGGTTTTTGAACAAAAGTTCATCAGATACAGATCACCTTTTCTTTCGGCTCGCAGAAGTTCCATTCCTGTGTCTTCAATTTGCAGATAGCAGAAAGTCCTTTTGAACAAGACATCAAATCCTGTATCACAGAGTTGACTTACACTGAGTAGGTTGTGTTTAAGGCCATTCACATATGCAACTTTGTATACAGAGACGTTTTCCTTCTGTATGACTCCATAGCCTTTGATGTGTCCCTTCTTGTTGTCTCCAAAAGTTACAGATCCACCATCGTGTGTTTCTTTGTACGTGGATAGTAAACTTATGTCGCCAGTCATGTGCCTTGAGCATCCGGAGTCAAGATACCAAATTGGCACATACCGCTTTTGTACGACAATCACAGAGACTTAGGTACCCATATCCATATGGGTCCAATATTGTTAGAATTTTTCAAGTTTGCCTTAGCATTCTTGAAATACATTTTATCTTTTGTAGAAAGATCAGATTGTGTCTCTCTAGGTTTTGACTTTGGAGTTCGAATTTTAGTGGAGAGTAAGCAATTTTGACTTGAGAAGTGATTTTTCAATTTGAACATAAGATCAAAACAATGACAGTATTTAATATGAGACGTGATGTGTTTGAACTTTTCATTGAATTCATTGAACTGAGCCACAGAGGCATTACATTCTTTCTTAACATTTGATTTCTTATTACAAGAAGATCTATGAATACTAGAATGTTGTTTGCAAAAATATTGTTTAGGTCCTGCCTTCTGTGAGTCTCTTCTATGGTGAACGCCTGTCTTCACTGTCACAGAGGAAAGATATTTGTTAGCTTCAGGCCTTAAAGATTTTGAAAATTTTGAGCTTTTAGGATTTTCATAGGCCTTTTCAAATTATCAAGCTCTGTAGAGGTTTTGACTTGTATACACATTTTGAGAAAATCTGGACAGATAGGTATCTCTGTGATTTTCTCTTTTGGAGAAATTGTTCTGTTAAGAACCTCAGAGGAGAATTTAACATCCTCTGTGTCTCAGTGAATTATCCCTGATTTAGAACCAGTCTCGGAGTCATCAGAAGATGAATCGTCCTCATATACAGAGGTTGAGTCATCTCCTTCGACAGAGGCTGGATTTTCTGAGCATGTATCGTACGAGTTTTCTTCCTCTGTAGAAAAACTTTCATAGATGGCAGAGGTTTCAGATGAGATCTCTTCAGCGAGAATTTGATCTATAGAAGATGTACAAATATTTTATAAAACATTTGATTTCAAAACTTCCAAAATTTCTTTTTCAATTGATCTTTTAAGATTTTCTTCTGAAAAGATGGGTTTAAACTCGGGAGCTTTTGCAGATAATTTCTTTTTGACATCTATCATACAGACAAAAGCGACCTGTGTCTGGTTTACCAAACTTAAAGATACCAATCTGATCTTGTGTTTTCAGATATTTCTTTGGTTTGATTCCTCTATTGACAGAGGTTGAAGATGATGAATCTGTGTTTTCAAACCACGCATTGATCATCTTCGTATGTTTCCTCAAGTGAGGTTCTTCAGAGATTTTAACCCTTTTACTTACAGAGAGTAAGTTTGGAAAAATTGGTTTATTTGTTTTTCCTACCACAAACAGAGAAGACAGAGGTTTAAGTCTTTTGCCTTCAACACCTAGAGTAATATCATCGTACTCTATACCTCGTCTTCCTATTTGTGAGTTTACTTTCTCATACACCTTCTGTGCATATTTATAGTTTTTAAGTAAGACTTCTCTTCTGAGTAGATCTTGCCAAAGTACCTCTCTCTCTTTTTGAAAGTATTCTTTGAGAGCTCTTATGTCAGTTGTTTCACTACTAGAAACTGAAAGCTCTTTTGTTTTGTTTTTTTAAAGCAGAGGTTAATTCAGAAATTTGCCTTTTTAAAGGATCTACATTTTTGCTCCAATATTTCTCTACTCTTTCCTTCTCTTCAAAAATTTTGGCTTTTCCTTGAGTGAGAAGCCTTACTTCTCTCTCATTAAAGGTGAGTCTTTTCTGAATGCTTTCATTTATCTCTTTTAGTTCAATCAGTTCAATGTTAAGTCTAATTGAATCATTATCTACATATTTAATACAAGAGGTAGAGTTTGAAATGGATACCTCATTGTCAGTGCCCGAGTCGACTTCTGCCATGCCATAGAACAGGGCATTGGTGGTGAATTCATCAGCAGAGGCAGAGTCTGACTCGAAGTCCTCCTTATTTGCTTCAGAATGCCCTTTGTTCCCCATTAGGGATTTTTGTGCATAATATTCAGCCTTCTTTTTGTAAAAAGCTGAGTCCCTCTGTGGCCGATTTTGTCTACTTCTGCAATCTTTTGCGAAATGGCCTGGCTTGCCGCAGTTGAAGCAACCTTGGGAGGTGTTTCCAGTTCGATCGTCGGACTTCTGTTGGTCTCCACCTTTCTCTGTTCGGCATTCGTTTGCGTAATGACCAGGCTTACCACATTTGTAGCATTCTTGTGTGTGGCCTACCTTGTCATCTGACCTCTGTCGGTCATTTCCTCTGTAGTTTCTGTCGCTCGACCTCTGTCGGTCACTTCTGTAGTCTGACCTCTGTCGGTCACTTGATTCTTCTCTTCTCCCATCATCTCTTCTATCTCTCTGGTTGTCTCTGCTATTTCTGTCATTTTCAAACTTTCTTTGATTACCTCTGAACTCTCTTGTCAATAGAGCCAATGATGCAAGAGTTATTTCTTCCTCTATCAGCTCGTCTTCTTCGCTATCAACCATCACTATCTTCTTCTTCTCCTTCTTCTTTTCCTCTGTTGATCTCTCATTTCTTGGTCTTTCTTTAGCCTTTGTTGATTTACTAACCAATGCGTATGGTGCAATGGTTATTGTTTTAGCATGTGCTATTTGAGGCACTTGTGCATCTAGTGTTCCATAGAGATCAGAGAGTGTCCATGAGTCTAGATCTTGGTTTGTTTGTAAAGACATAGATAATTGAAGCCACTCATCATTCAGGCTCTTTAGAAACATGACGTTATTTTCTTCTGAGGTTCTGTGAATGCCAGACTTTCTGCATTTGTTTATGAGAGAGTTGAACCTGTCGTACGTCGTTTGCAGAGATTCTGTTGCAGAGGCTCTGAATGCATGATATTCATTTATGTATTGTGCCCTTCGGTTCTTCTGTGTTTTAGCACCCCTTTCCAACTGTCTTTCAAATTCTTTCCAAAGATCGTGCGCAGTTTCGCATGCATCTAAGGATTGAAAAAGCTCGTTGGGGATAGCCATTATCAAGATTCTTTTTGTTTTCTGTGCAACTTCATCTTCTGCCTTATCTTCATTTGACCATTCTTCTTTTGGCTTTGGTTTTTTATGTTCAGGGATTTCAGGAGATTCAGCAGTAGCAGGTACTCGTGGTACTACTGTCATGGGAACAGGAGGAAGATTGTAAAGATATTGTACTAGATTTTTTTCAGTACCCTCAAAGAAATGGACCATTCTTATTTTCCATTGAGGATACTCATCTCAAAGAAGAGTTGGAGGCTTGGTGAGTGAACCAGCAGTGAAGAAGTTATTTGTATTTGTCATTGTTAAGATCCTGAAAAGATTGTATGATTAAAGAGTATGAGTCTGATGATCTTGAAAGTTTTCTGGGTTTGAACAGTTCCCAGAGTACACTTTAATGGAATTTTAACCTAGAAATGAGGAATAGGTTAAAAAAAGAATGATGTCTATCACCAATCTTGTAATAAAGAGGATCACTTGATATTGAAAATCAATCTTTGCTCTGATACCAATTGTTGGTTCCACTTTTGTTTAAACAAGATTATCAGATCTATTAGTTCAAGTTTGAGTTTGATGCAGAAGTGTATTTGAAGAACTAACAGATATGATTGATAGATTTAGAACACAATATAAATAAACAGTGAACAGGAAATAATATCTCAAAGTTTACTCAATATATATATTAAGAACAGTTTCAAGAACAATGAGTAAGCAAAGCTTTAAAACAGACATGACTCTCAAGGTGTTTTAAGCTATGTGTTCTTGTGATGTTTTTCTCTCTTGATTTCTTGATTCGATTGTTCGATCGATATTCTTATTGTTGTGTGTGTAAGGAAGAACTCAACATGAGTCTTCCTTATATACTACTCTAAGGGGACCATAAAGCATAAGCTACTATTCATAATGGATGGTATGAATAGTTGGACGGATGGCATGAACAGTTTGATGTGCTGAATTGCATTTAATGCAGCAGACGTCTATTATGTACTAAGCCCTATTGAGTCCACTCAGATTTTGACACGTTGAAGTTGGACAGGGTACGTTTCCATGCAAGTTGATGAACAGGTCCAGGAAGACCGCAGAGGCTCTGTGAAGTGTCACAGAGGTTCTGCGGTTTGGTCCTTAGAAGAGCAGTCTTCACCGGATTCCGAGTCTTTGGTCTTCTTTGCGCGTATTACAGAGCTTCTGTAGGACGCCTCTTTAGCTTCTGTAGGTTCTCGACCTTGATCTCTCGGTAAGTTCGGCAGAGCCTCTGTAAGAGGCTTTCTTCACTTAGCCTATTTTTCACTACTTCTAAATACTTCTATGATCAGGAAGATTGAAGCTAACAGTATGTAAACATGATTAATGTGAACGTGAAAGATGTAGAGATAAACTCCCTTTTCCGGCTCTAATCCGCGTCACGTCGTGAATTCCTCCTCGTTTTATCCTCTCTCGTGGCTCCAAAAGGTGTAAAAAGTCTCCTAAAATCGCCCCCGGTCGTCTGCCGTTCGTCGTCTGTCGAGTTCTAACCAGAATTCAATCCAACCCCCAACATCTTAAGATTAGTTCATGATGTCGGGGAATACAAACGCAAGAAAAGGGGATGGAAAAGTGTGTGCAAACATGATAAACGAGAATGTAAAAGATGTAATGGTGAATGATGATGAACTCCCTTCTCCTAGCTCGAATCCGCTACGCGTCGTGAATTACTTGTCGATTCCTCCTATATCGTCGCTCCAAAAGCTCCACAAGGTCTCTGAAAATCGCCCCTGGACTGCCCACCAGCGTCGTGTGTGAATCGCGTCGGGATGATGACCTAAAATCCGGAAAATAGCAGCTTAAATTCGACAAACAGGGACAGGCCCGGTTTGCAGCTTAAATTCGACTTGTAAGTCGCGGGCAAAGCCGCGCGCTTTTCTGAGGCTGCGTGGTTCGGGTTTGGTTCATGGATCGGGTCCTGGTTCGGTTCGCGGGTCTTGGGCTTGGATCTTGGGCTTCCGTTGGCTTCATTTTGGGCTCGTTTCGGGCTCTTTTTAGCTTCTTTTCTTGATGAACGCTGTCTTTTGGATTACCTGTTCATTTCACTAGATAAACCATTAAAAATCCGCTTCTTTGCTTAAATACAAGCCAATCTCATTGGTTTGAGAACCGAAAATAACGCCAAAAAGTGGCGTTATCAACGACTCATCCTCTGACGAATCTGAGACCGACTCTAAGTCAGAGAAAATACCTTGTGACACAGCGAATTTTAAACTACCCTCTGAAGTTCTTAACAGAACTATTTCTCCAAAGGAGAAAATCACAAGGGTTCCTATCTGTCCAGACTTTTTGGACATGTGTATACAAGCCAAAACCTCTCTTGAGCTTTAGAAAATTAAACAACAAAAGGCTCTGTCCTCTCAAAATCCAACAAGTTCAAAGATTTTAAAACCCTTAAGGCCTATTAAAGAAAAACTAAATGGCAACAGAAGGGTAAATAGGCTACAAATGACAAATCTTTTTCTTCTGTGACAGTGAAACCTGCAGAAGTTCACCACAGAAGGGGTCCACAGAAGGCTGCTCTCAGCAAAGGATTTTGCAAACAACAATCTAGCCTACATAGGTCTTCTTGTAAAAGGAAGTCAAATGTTAGGATAGAATGTAATGCCTCTGTGCCCCCATTTAATGTCTTTAATGAAAAATTCAAGCAAATCTCTTCGCACGTTCATTATTGTCATTGCTTTGATCTCATGCATAAAATAAGCCAACACTTCTCAAGTCCACATTGTTTACTCTCTGTACCCAACAAGAATGCTAAATTCAAGGGTAAGAAGAAACAGAATGTTTCTTCAACAGAAGCTAAAACAAAGTCCAAGAATGCTAAGGCAAACTTGAAAACCCCTAACAAAGTTGGACCCATTTGGATATGGGTACCTAAAACTCTCTGATTGTCTTGCAGAATGCTAAAACTTTTTTGGACATGTGTATTCAAGCCGATCTGGTATCTAGACTCCGGATGCTCGCGGCACATGACTGGCGACAAAGGTCTTCTATCCACGTACAAAGAAAAAACGATGGTGGATCTGTGACCTTTGGCGACAACAAAAAGGGGTACATTAAAGGCTACGGAGTCATAAAGAAAGAAAACATAACCGTATGCAAAGTTGCATATGTGGATGGCCTTAAACACAATTTTCTCAGTGTAAGCCAACTCTGTGATACGGGTTTCGATGTAATGTTCAAAAGAACCTTCTGCTCTCTATAAGGTGAGGACACACGAGTCGAACTTCTGCGAGCCAAAAGAAGATGAGATCTCTACCTCATGAACTTCTGTGCCAAGAACAAGGAAGACAAGCTCTGCCTTGTTACGTGCAAAAGCGAAGAAGCCTGGTTATGGCATAACAGGTTCTGCCACTTAAACTTTTAGACTCTAGATAAACTTGTCATACTTGATCTAGTCAAAGGTCTGCCAAATGTCAAGTTTAATAAGGATCATTTATACTCTGCCTGTGAAATGGGAAAACTCAAAAGAGCTTCCCATAAAGGCAAGACTGATGTGTCTTGCCCTAGGCCTCTGTACATGCTTCATGTTGACCTCTGCGGTCCAATCGCTACACAGAGCCTAGGTGGCAAGAAATATTTGCTTGTTTTGATCGATGAATACTCAAGATTTACATGGGTTGAATTTGTTAGAAAGATATCAGATGTTCCAAACATTCTGATAAATTTAATGAAAAGAATCCAAGTTCTATATGAGTGCAGGATTCAGAAACTGAGAAGCGACAATGGCACAAAATTCAAAAACTCTGTCATTGAATCCTATCTTACAGAAGAAGGCATTTCATAGAACTTCTCTGCTGCACGCACCCCACAACAGAACGGCGTGGTCGAACGAAAGAACCGCACGCTTGTGGAGGCTGCAAGAACTATGCTAACAGCATGTGGATTACCGATGTCTTTTTGGGCAGAAGCAGTATCAACCGCTTGCTACACCCAAAATCGATCAACCATTGTAAAGAGGCACATCAAGACACCTTATCATTTGATCAACAAAAGGCGACCAAACATCAAGTTCTTTCATGTGTTTGGATGCAAGTGCTTGGTCTTAAATGATTTAGAAGCAAGAGGAAAGTTTGAAGTAAAAGCAGATGAAGGCAAGTTCATTGGGTACTCTACAACCTCAAAAGCCTACAGATTTTATCTTATGCGGTCACGAACCATCATATAAAGCATCGATGTGTCTTTTGACGACTCCTTTCGCAAGACTTCTGAACAAATTGGTTCAGAACTCGGTCTACAAAAGGAATTCTTTGGCATCTCAAAAACAAGAGAAGAAGACTTAAATCTTCTATTTGAAGAGATGTTCCTCGATGATGTTGATCCCTCAGCTGGAGCCGTCAGAGCCTCTGGATATGATATTTAAATCTTCTACCAACCAGACTGAGTCAGGTGTTTCTCTAACTGGTCCATTGAATACTTCATCCTCTTCTGTGAATCATACAGATGCACGTACTGAGGGGGGGCGAACAGAAGATGATACAACTAAGGATTCAACCACAGAGGCACCTAAAAAATCAACTCCAACAACTACAGAGGAATCGATATCAGAGGAACAAATTCCAATTCTCAGTCAAATAATTCCACAAGCTGAAGAACCAATCACAGAAGTACTATCTACAACAGAGGTTGAACAAGAACCTCAACTTGCAACGACAGAAGTTAATCTGGATGACTCAAATGATCATCTTCCAAGAACAACACAGTGGACGAAAAGCCATCCTCCAAGCCTTATAATCGGCGACCCTTCTGAAAAGGTCAAGACAAGATCAGCCATTGCTAATTTTTGTTTCATTACAAATTTTATCAGTGTGATCGAGCCAAAAAGAATCTCTGAAGCCCTAGACGATCCAAACTGGGTAGATGCTATGCAAGAAGAGATTCTACAGTTTGAACGAAACAAAGTATGGACCCGAGTGCCTCTGCCACGAGGGAAACAAGCAATAGGGACAAGATGGGTCTTCAGAAACAAGAAAGACGAGGATGGGGTGGTCATTAGAAACAAAGCAAGATTGGTGGCCAAGGGATATCGTCAAGAAGAAGGCATCGATTATGATGAAACTTTTGCCCCTGTCGCACGGCTCAAGGCTATAAGAATATTTTTATCCTTTGCAGCCCACAGAGGTTTCAAAGTATTTCAAATGGATGTAAAATCGGCCTTCCTAAATGGAGAAATCCAAGAAGAAGTATATGACCAGCAGCCACCAGGGTTTGAAAGTTCCAAGTACCCAAAATACGTGTATTACATCGACAAAGCTCTGTATGGACTGAAACAAGCTCCAAGAGCATGGTACGAAAGACTTTCAACCTTTCTTCTCGATAACAATTACGAAAGAGGTACAACCGTTACTACTTTGTTTTATAAAAAAATGGTGAGGAGATTATGCTTGTACAGATCTATGTGGATGACTTCATTTTTGGGTCTACAAATGCACAAAAATGCAAAGATTTTGAAAAACTCATGCAGAGTGAGTTTGAAATGAGTATGATGGGAGAATTAACCTTCTTCCTCGGACTCCAAGTAAAGCAATCATCAGAGGGAATTTTCATAAATCAAACTAAATATGTCTCTGACATACTTTCAAAATATAGTCTCTCTGATGCCTCTGTAATGAAGACCCTAATGTCCACTGGAAATAAGTTATTTTCAGATCCAAATGGCACATTTGTAGAGTGCAAGCTCTACGGAGGTATGATTGGGTCTCTGTTATACTTAACCGCAAGTAGACCTGATATAATGTATGCCACATGCCTCTGTGCAAGATATCAAGCTAACCCAAAGGAATCCCATTATATTGCTGTAAAGAGGATCTTCAGATATCTCAAAGAGACAAAAAATCTTGGCCTCTGGTTTCCAAAGAACTCTGGCTTTGGTCTTAAGGCGTACACAGATTTAGATTATGGAGGATGCAAGCTCTATATAAAGAGTACCTCTGGGAGTTGTCAATTCCTAGGTGGGAAATTAGTCAGCTGGACTTCAAAGAAGCAGAACTGCGTGTCCACATCTACAGCAGAAGCTGAATCTGTTGCTGCTGCTAGCTGTTGTTCTCAAGTTCTGTGGATGAAAACTCAGCTAAAAGACTATGGCCATAATAGATACAATATACCCATCTTCTGTGATTCAAAAAGCGCCATTGCCATCTCTGCCAATCCAGTACAGCACTCAACAACAAAGCATATCGATATAAGGTATCACTTTCTGAAGCATCATGTTGAATATGGCACAATCGAAATGCACTTTGTGTCCACAGAATACCAGCTTGCAGACTTATTCACCAAGGCACTAGATGAGAAAAGATTCATTTTCTTGGTGGGTAAGTTAGGAATGATTAACATGAGTTGAAACCTCTGTAAGTATGAATTGATCTTCTCAAAGAAATATATATACATATACTTACATTTTTTTGTTTATAATTAGCAAAATATTTACTAAGTTTTCCGTCTTCCTGAACTTTCTATAAATATTTACTTCTTTTTAATGTAAATTCTTTATCAATCAAAAGTTCAATACTCTACAGAGCTTCTGTGGGATTGCTCAGAACCTCTGACAATCTCCACAGAACCTCTGATGAACCTGACCTATGTTCCGTGCACTACTTATCTCATTTGATATAAGCATAGGTCAAGGGGGAGTAGAAGGAGACCTTGAAATGACCTACAGAGGTTGATCATTCAAGGGGGAGCCAAAGAAGAGAAGTGCTCAATCATATAAACAGAAGTCAGGTATTATGCCGAACAAGGAAGAGCCAAAAGGTAAGTTTCTCGCACAAATCCTTTCTGAAAAACAATTTTCTAGGACACCAATTTTCAAATATGTCCTAGAAACACTGTTTAAGACATAACGAACAAGAATTGATCAAAAGGATTTACGAGCCTTCCGTTATGAGAAATTTAGAGTCACAGAGCTTCTACTGAGCTTAACAGAGCTTATGTAAACCTGATCCTCTATAATTGCAAAATCTCATGCGGGAACTCTATCGATCATCTTCAAAGTTCTCTTTAAGGATCCGCACGTGCAAATACACACAAAAGGTTACTGGAAGAAAGTCTTTTGGGTCGAAGAACTCACTCCAACAAAGAGTCTCTGTCGCCCAACCTAGACAATCAAACAATAAGAATCTCGCACAGAATCTTTTCCAAAACAGTTTTCAAGGTCAAAACTTTCCAAATATGTCCAAAAAACAGTTTGTAAAATAGTGAAAACCTTGGATGATCAAAAAGTTTTATAAATTTTTAGTTATGAGAAATTCCAACTCATAGAGCTTCTGCTGCCTCTAACAGAGCTTCAAAACCTCTGTGAATGCAATTTCTGCACTAAATTTATCGATCCTCTCCAATGCGTCTTCAAACGTTTTTGGTAAAGGTACAAGCGAAGAGGAGACAAAAAGAGCAAGTCTCAGACCATAGAGCTAATTCCACTACAGAGCTTCTGTCATTTCTGATACTTGGCTTTTTAGGGAAATTTTGTAACAGTACAGATTTTCTACTACGAGTAACAGTTATCTGAAAGAGGAAAGACCCACGCGCCTAGCATTAATGGGTCGCACACGCCATCTAATCGTGCTCTGACACTGATGATGTGGCACTATTTGATTGGGCGTACATGGCACACGTTCTCCTGGAAAATTGAACCAGCCAAATACACTCGATTGCGGACCCCAAATATTATTAACTTTCACCTATTTATCCTTTCATATTCTACCATATCTCTTCAGTATAAAACCCAACTTACCATTCCTTCTCAAACATTACGAACTTTCTCTCTTCATAACCTCCGGCGAACCCTTTCAAAACATGCAACCTCTTTTTATCTACTCTCTTTCTTCCAGATTATCGAAATGGCTTCCACCTCCAACGTTCCGGAGAACTCCCCTGCTCATTCTGAGAATTCCCAAAACCCAGATATGGCCGGAAACCTATAACAGGATAACTCCGGCGATGAAGCAAATTTTGAACCTACAACCCATCTTCTAAACTTCATCGCTCAAGAACATTTTGAGCAGGTTCTACGCTTAAAATCCAACAACTATTACCTTATACCCTCCAAAACCGCTTTTGGGGAAAATCATGCCATACTTCTTCACATCTTGGAAAACCATTACCTCAACCCTCTATTAACCAAAACCGTTAGTAAAATCCCTGCCAGGTGTCTCAACCAATTTTGGCAAAGCAGCAGATTCGACACTGAAGACAGACAAATCAAGGGCTATATCTCCAAACCAGACAAATCCGAGCACTTGGAACTCAAGTTCAACAGAACAATGTTCTCTCTGGAGTTCAGTCTACCCACCAGAGGTCTACTATGGATAAAGGCATACGCAGAGGAACCTACAGATACTGAACTCTGCAGGTTTGTTGAAATGTTACGGTATAACACAACCCTAAGGAAAAGAAATGATTTCAGAAGAAATCGATTACCCCCTATATGGAATACTCTTTTTTCCATTCTTAACAGGTGCCTAACTAGGAAAGTGGGTAGTCCAGACCAGTCTTCTCATCAAATCATGGCCATAATGTACGGGGTTTATTATGACCTACCTCTGGACTACGCCACCCTCATGATGCAGGAAATGGTAAACACCATCGACCGCAGAATCTCTAACCAGAAGGCCAAAGGACGATCAAAAGAAACTCTCCCTCCTCTGCAATATCAGCGTATTTTGAGTGTTCTTGTAGAACCTCTGTTACTTCTACAAAAATGGCCCATGGAGGGACCAACTGCTAGAATGTATGCCATGCCGAAGAACTCCCCAACAGAGCATGAAGATGATTATCCATTCTGCAGACCTCTGCCAACCAAACTTCTGGAATATGCAACTGATGAAACCCTTAAGTTAGATTACATACGCGATCATAGGACTCCAGAACCGAGTCCTATAACACCCCCGCGTCTAGGTGTCCCATTAGGAACTAGGGTTGTCGAAAGGATGACAGATGAGCAATGGGCTGCAGCTTTGGCCAAACATCAGCTTGTACAAACCAACTTTCAAGCTCAGAGGGAAGCGATTCTCTCCCCTGCAACAAAGAAAAAATCCTCTACCAAGAAGAAGAAGAAAACCCATAAGAAAACAACAGAGGGCACCTCTACCTCTGCTGCTCAACTATCCCCTCCTCATGCAACAGAGGTTGGATCATCTGCTCCTCCCCCTCCTCCAAAAGAAAAGAAGAAATGAAAACATAAGTCTTCTAAGGAGGATGTCCCTAAACCAAAGAAAAGGAAGAGCAAGAAGAAATCCAAAAAGCCCCATACTCCTCTGCGAACCATTGCAGAGGATGCGGAAATGGTCGAAGAAACCAATGAACAACCTCTACTCTCTCCTTCACCTATCCACTATGCAGAAGATCAAGGTGACTTCTCTGCCTTCCTCCAACAACCCGGAATTGCTGACTCCCTAGATACTTCTGGCTGGAACGCAGAAGCCCTCTCCAATCAATAAACAGAAGCTCCAAACTTCAGAATCTCTTCTGACTTGGAAGAGGATGACCAAATTCCTCAAAATATTCAGATTGAAATGCCAGAAGTACTACAGAATCCCTTTCTCCAAAGAGGATTTGATGTCCTAAGAGCAAGTCCAGAGGATCAGGTTAAAACCCCACCTTTCACACTTGCAGTAGTGGATTCTGATGAAAAAGAAGCTGAACAAGTAGACGAAGGACCTCTGCATCCCCATGTACGTCAGTTAATTGGCTCTCATCCAATGTACGACTCTTTACTCACTAGGGCAGAAGCACCCAAAGAAGTTAGGATAGCAAAAGAGGTTGAGACTTTAGATGGAGAAGAAGTGGTTCGATGCTCCACAGAAGCAGAAGCTAGAACTGATGCCTGGAATAGAATAAGCACACTCCCACAACCAACTCCTAGTGCATCCCACATGTTTATTACCGCCAGTCTAGTGGCAGAAGGTAATATTGAACAAGAGCAGCACGACTCGACCCCAACCCAAACTGACCGGGCAGAGGTAACCCTTTCTACCTCTGTGCCAATCTTAGCCGGGGAAACCATTCCAGGGGAGTCCTCTCTAAAGGACTTGCCCTTAGTAAGTGATCAATTGCCCCAGATCACAACATAAATCCCAATAGAGGAATTTGTTTCCTCTGACATGCACACACACGTAAGTCCAACTGGCCCTTCAGAGGGGCCTAGAGTGCACGAAGACGAAGGGATTCTAGACAAATCCCTGAGTCAACTTGAGGATACTCTTGTACCCACCTCTGGAGTGGATCAAGACAATGTCCTTAACAGAACCTCTATAGAGTCTGAAGCTGAAAAAGCCTCTGCTCGAGGATTAGAGGGAAGTCCTTCCGCTCTCAACATACAAACAGGAGCGAAAGAAGGCGTCTCAGGAACAGAGACACACTCTGGGGATGAATGTGTTCCCCCAGAGGTTACACCAAGTCCACATGTATCAAGGGATGAGTTCCAAACCCTTGTCACCTCTGTGGACAACACATTGAAAGAGTTAAAAAGCTCTTTTGATTCTTTTGGAGGCACAACCTCAAGGGCCTTAAACGAAATGAACACCAAAATGGACAACTTGTCCACAGAGGTGCAAATTGCTCTAGCCCAGATGAGAACTGCTGCAACAACCTCTGCCACATTTGTTGCTACTGAGTTTGAGAAGGCCACAACCTCTCCCTTCCAAACTTATGTCAAAGAACTTATGGCTCAACTCAAAGATCAAGCCTCCACCACCAAGGGCCTTACTCCTGAATATTTAAAGAAGGCCCTCGAGCAAGTCCAAGAGCAAACAACAGAAGCAACTCTGGCCATGAAGTCCTCAGATTATATGACCAGAGCTCAGCTGACAGAGCTTGGGCAATGAATACTTGATCAAATGACAGAATTCATCCAGGCCTTCACTGCCGCAAATGCCAACTATGTCAAGGATTTTTAGAGGATCATCGGTAGAATGTGCTATAATACAGAAGCAGAGCTCCACACTCTTCTTGGTCTCTGTGATGACGTATGCGCAAAACTCATAACCGCAGGTGCAACTCCACCGAAAAAGCCTGAAGCATCGTGCAGAGCAGAGGGTACCAAAAACAAGGGTCAGGATGGCTCTGATGATGACTCTGACGATTCATCAGATCATCCTGAGGGGGAGAAACAAAGGGAAGAAGCTGCAAACAGAGGTCTACCAGAACCACCATTATCAGCAGAACCCCTAAACCAAGTTCCCCAAACTCAAACCCAAGGAGGAAACCAACAACAGACCACAGAGGCAACAACCACCTCTGTGGAAATACTCTGAAGAAACCCCAATCGCAACCCAAGTACCTAAAACCAACCAAGATCAACAACAGAAGACCATAGAGGCAACACCCACCTCTGTGGAAACAACCACTGTATTCGGAGCAGATGTCCCAACCCGTGAAGAATTCCAAATCCTAACATCATCCGAAGAAGATCAACCATCCCAATCACCAAAACCAAAATTACCAGAAGAACTCCCCTCTCCAACACCAAAAACACCAGAAGCTGCAACAACAAAAACCCCATCTCCCACACCCAAAACCAGAACCAAAATCATTGCTCACAAAAGAAAACATCTGAGCAAAACCACAGAAGCCTCACCAACCAAATCTCTGAACAAACCAATCTCACCAACAAAGTCCTCAGAAACACAAGTGTCAAAACCAACAGAGGCAACCCCCAAAACTACAGAAGCTCCCTCAGAAATCCAAAAGGCAAAGCCAACAGAAGCAATCCAATCTCTGCAAGAATATCAACAGCCGAAGGCAAAAGGCAAAGGCAAAGGGATAATGACAGAGGAACCCAAGAAGAAGAAGCCAAAGCATCAACCAACAGAGAAATTGATGAAGAGCTCCTTCGACGCATATGTGACACTGTAACCACCCCAGTATCCCATAACATACATATATATATAACAATTAACATTTCATACACAACATCGTTACTTTCATAATAAAATACATGATAATTCACATTCGGTCCCAAAGTCTCAAAACTATACAGTACAGAAAGGTAAATATATCCTAGTCTTCGACAGCTAGCAACCGCCTTCTATGCTTTATCCTTCCCTTTGCTAACAAAAGATCCTTGACCTGGAAAACATATTTTTGAAAACAAAATGAGGGTTTGACCAAACGGGTCTAGTGAGTTAATCCCAGTCCTTTCCAAAATCATTATAAAACCTTTTATGTAAATCCTTTGTATCAAAATAGTTTAGATAAACCTTTGGTAATCCTTTCGTAAAATATAAACATACCACACGTATTTAAATACCAATCCAGACTCGTGCATCGTGTACATCTCATTCACCTTATTCCTCCACAAATGGCCATATTAGTTGGTAGCCAGCCAACTAATAAATCAACAACCAGTCCGCACACCGGAACCCGGCAACCCACCGGTCCGCTCACCGGAACCCGGCTACCCGTCGGTCCGCACACCGGAACCCGACTACTCACCGGTCCGCTCACCGGAACCCGGATACTGTGCACTTGTGTAGTGTAATGCACCAATAAATATAATATCTTACTATATTATAAACACAAAATATTCACACCTTGATCGTATATCCATTCCACACATATCCATCTCATATATATATAAACACACACACACACATATATATATATATTCCAGTTGAAAACGTTTTAAAGTAAAACTCACCTTGAATGCTTAAAATACGCTTCCAAGCCTTTCTCCGAGCTATCCGATCCTTTACCCAAAATTCTCAGAATCTCAGATTCACTTCCAAGCACATCAATTGGAGCTTTACCCTACTTGTCTTCTTTTCTCCTCCTTGCCTCCAAACACACACACACTAAGCTGAAATATCTGAATTTCTGAGTTGTGACATATCTGAACTCCTAAAGGGGTAATATCAACCTATTTTCATTTTAAACCTTGAACTTCTCAATAATGACCCAAACTCCCCTAAACTTATAATTTACCCAAACATACCCTAAACATCTAACTTTAAAGTTGACTAAACTTAACGGAAAAGGGATTTTAACTAACGAACATACCCGGGGTATTACATTATCTCCCCCTTAAAAGAATTCTGTCTCGGAATTCGGTTAAGCGAAAAGGTATGAATACTTATCACTACTACTTCGAACTCAATCAAAACCATAGAAACTAATTGAATAGCCACCCCACACACACCTATATCTCTAACACATATAAGTAACAAAAGCACGGAAATACCAATAACCATTTTGCACCGAAGTCAGATAACACCTTAGCACGTATAGAGTTTATAGAAATATACCTGTAACCTCATCAGGACTTTCTTCTACCTCTTGTTCCGTCATCTGAAAAACACGACCTTGGATTCCAGGTAGTTCAGACCCTTGTACTCCTCCCGACTTACCACCCGTTGGTCTCACTGTCATATTACTTTGTTGTGCTTTCCACTGTGGACAATCTGACTGAATATGATCCGGGGAATTGCAAACAAAACAGAATCGAGTTACCCGACAGTCTCTAACAATGTGACCAGTCTTTCCACATTTGTAACAACTTCGGGAATCCACATAACAGTTTCCTTGATGAACACGATTGCATTTTGGGCATGGTCTTTCAACTGTTCTGAAAGGTGAATAACTATCAAACCTCGGGGATTCGTATTCTTCCGAATCGTACATCGTTTCTTCCAGTTTTATTTTCCCAGCACTCTTATCACCAACGTCTCTCCGGTTATCATGTTCCACATTTTCCGTGGCATCCACTGCGGCTGAGAAGCTATCGGGTCCTCTTGCAGTCACTAGCTTTCTAATTTATGTATTTAACCCAAAAATAAACCTTTCCATCTGTAGAGCCTCTGTGGCAACATAGTACTCTACAAAGCGAGACTTCTCCAGAAAGAGAGCGGTGTAATCCCTAACCGATAGACTTCGCTGGTGTAGGTTCATGAACTCCTCTTCCAATTGCCTAACTGCTGCTTGAGAACAAAACTGTCCTTTGAATGCTATTGTGAATTCGTCCCAAGTAAAAGTAGAGTATACATCCGACCCTAGGGAATCAATGTGATCTTCCCACCAGAATAGGGCACCAGCTTTTAGCATTGCGGTTCCATATAGTACTCTATCTTCGTCAGCACACTTACTAGTTTTGAAGATAGCTTCAATCTCCTTCAACCACCTCATCGCTTTCACGGGGTCCCGGTCTCCTGAGTAGGTCGGAGGTTTACAGCTTAAAAACATTTTGTAGTCGCACCTCCTTGGTACTGGTATAACAGTCGGTATGATTGGTATTTCGTCTTCGAGTCCAGGGTCTGGTGTTTCAGCTTCGTTGTGACGATTTCGGTCAAACATTGCTTGTATACTGGTTCGTAGTCTTCCCATTTCAGCCATTAAGTCATTTCTTGTAATAAATTCAGTACCTCGCCCCTAAACTCTGCCTCCAGTTCTGCCCCTACCTCTTTCTCTTCCTCTTCCCCTTGTCCCGACTGTTGGATTCGTTCTATTAGGATTTCTTCCTCCCTCTCTAGTCGTATTTTTAGTACCGCTTGCCATTCTGTGGATTCAGACAAGATTAATATACACATAAGCACATACCCCATATAATAAGGTATCCCAGTCCAAACATGCACCTGTAAGATCACAATTACACTGGCCAGGTGTAATCTGAAATTACCTTACATGATGTTCCTTCTACCTTTTATACTTAGCATCCCAAGGATCTAATATATCAAGGACATCCTACTTCACATGCAGTTTAAGTCTACGTACGGGTACAAATACCTAAATCCCTTAAACTAGGGCTCTGATACCATCTGTAACGACCCGGTATCCCATAACATATATATATATATATATATATATATAACAATTAACATTTCATACACAACGTCGTTACTTTCATAATAAAATATATGATAATTCACATTCGGTCCCAAAGTCTCAAAACTATTGTTGATCCCATTTTTGAGCAACAATAGAAGAAATTTAAAGTCCATATTTAAATATAGAGATAAGATATACATGAAGAACAATCATAAAGAAACTTATCTCATATTCATTGATGATTAAATATGGAGAGGAGAAATGTTGAAGAACACCACACTAAACATGAAACGACTCTCATAAGAAACTAGTCTATGTGTGTTTTTGTGTGCTTTCCATATTTCTCACTTCTTGAAATAAGACTATGGACACCTCTTATATAGGGCCATTTACACATTAGATATTTAAGATATCTAAAATCTAGACAATATCTAAAATATCTATATAAAATATATAAGTAAATATCTATAAGAAAATATCTAAAACATTAAAATATCTTTATAAAACATTCATTTAATTAGGAGCTAATTAAAGCTAACAATCTCCCCCTAATGTTTTATAAAGAAAGCATCATCTTATAGTCTCCCCTTTGCTTTCATTAGAACCTTTGATGTTTCGTTCTTCAAGTCTTCAAAGCATCATGTGCTCCCCCTCAAATGTAGGCTCATCCACCGAGCTTTAAACGTGAATAACAGAGTATGGATTGACATTTATAATGTGACAAATGTAGCTTGACACCATGAAGAACCGTTGAGAGAACACCATTCTTGAAAGCGGAAAGAGCATGAGTGAAATGCGATGCTTTCGGTGCAGCAAGAGTCCATTGACTTTGACACAGATTCTGACCATTAAGCACACTGATTCAGACCAAAATCAAAACATGAAAAAGTTTCACCTGTGTCTTAGGAATTCAACGCAACTAGACTCATGCGAATCGGAGCACCGAGTAGGAAGTTATGCGCATTTTTTTCTGAAACCGTGCAAAGCTGACAGCAAGTAAACAAAAATCGGGCTCTGAGGTTGAGTCGCAGAGGTTCAGTCCACAGAGGCTCTGTTGGATTTCACAGAGGCTCTGTGGTGAACAGTACCATAGAGGTTAGTCGCGTGCGGCAGAGGTTTGGTCGCGTTTCGGCAGAAGCTTAACAGAAGTGTTACACTTACTTTGACACTGATTTAGACCATTTTACCTCTGGAGTTTGCAAAAACTCAAAACACAAACAACTTTCATTGGTTTGTTATCTGTTCAGATCATCTTGAATCACCTCTTTTCTAGCTCGTACGACAAAGATATGGTTGATTTACCACAGTCGCGCAGATCTGTCCATCAGCTTTCCATCAGCACACTGTTGTCTACTTCAACGATATATATGACCCTTATAAATTTCGAATCTCTGAATTCTCAAAACACAAAATCTGTTCATCTGTGTCTTTGGAATCCAGGGCCTTTTGAATTGCATCAATCGGTGTTTTTATGAGTGAGATATGATCAGTTTAATACAGCAGCGCAAATCTGTCATTAAATCTGATTTGATGTAAAAGATAAGACAATCTTCATATAATTTTTAAAACCGTGAGTGCAAATAATTCGATCTCTAATTGATCAAGTCAGAAAACTAATTAGAAGAACTCAAAGTTTTTAAAAATCGTTTCAGATCAGACTTTGAACATGTAACAAAACATCAAATCTTTCTCAAACAACTTTCTCAAGACACAAATGATTTTGTTATCCATATATAAATGTTTATGAGCAGCGGAAGACAAACAAAATCTGGATCAAAGATAGTTCAATCTTGAAAATAAAGGTCAGATCAAACAAAGATCAACAACCTTACTACCAAGATGCAAAAAGAATTGCTATGGACTTAAGCACACACAAGGATGAGATCATAAATCAACCATCTACTTAGTGCTTATCAAATAAAACTAATGAATGAGAAAGAATAAAAAACACACACATGAAGTATATCAGAAACTAAACCATCTAAAACTTCCATTGTTGCATAGATGATCGATTTTGAAGAAAAGTTTCTTCAATCGGCTCTGATACCAATTGTTGATCCCATTTTTGAGCAACAATAGAAGAAATATAAAGTCCATATTTAAATATAGAGATAAGATATACATGAAGAACAATCATAAAGAAACTTATCTCATATTCATTGATGATTAAATATGGAGAGGAGAAATGTTGAAGAACACCACACTAAACATGAAACGACTCTCATAAGAAACTAGTCTATGTGTGTTTTTGTGTGCTTTCCATATTTCTCACTTCTTGAAATAAGAATATGGACACCTCTTATATAGGGCCATTTACACATTAGATATTTAAGATATCTAAAATCTAGACAATATCTAAAATATCTATATAAAATATCTAAGTAAATATCTATAAGAAAATATCTAAAACATTAAAATATCTTTATAAAACATTCATTTAATTAGGAGCTAATTAAAGCTAACAATCTCCCCCTAATGTTTTATAAAGAAAGCATCATCTTATAGTCTCCCCTTTGCTTTCATTAGAACCTTTGATGTTCCGTTCTTCAAGTCGTCAAAGCATCATGTGCTCCCCCTCAAATGTAGGCTCATCCACCGAGCTTTAAACGTGAATAACAGAGTATGGAGTGACATTTAAAATGTGACAAATGTAGCTTGACACCATGAAGAACCATTGAGAGAACACCATTCTTGAAAGCGGAAAGAGCATGAGTGAAATGCGATGCTTTCGGTGCAGCAAGAGTCCATTGACTTTGACACAGATTCTGACCATTAAGCACACTGATTCAGACCAAAATCAAAACATGAAAAAGTTTCACCTGTGTCTTAGGAATTCAACGCAACTGGACTCATGCGAATCGGAGCACCGAGTAGGAAGTTATGCGCGTTTTTTTCTGAAACAGTGCAAAGCTGACAGCAAGTAAACAAAAATCGGGCTCTGAGGTTGAGTCGCAGAGGTTCAGTCCACAGAGGCTCTGTTGGATTTCACAGAGGCTCTGTGGTGAACAGTACCATAGAGGTTGGTCGCGTGCGGCAGAGGTTTGGTCGCGTTTCGGCAGAAGCTTAACAGAAGTGTTACACTTACTTTGACACTGATTTAGACCATTTTACCTCTGGAGTTTGCAAAAACTCAAAACACAAACAACTTTCATTGGTTTGTTATCTGTTCAGATCATCTTGAATCACCGCTTTTCGAGCTCGTACGACAAATATATGGTTGATTTACCACAGTCGCGCAGATCTGTCCATCAGCTTTCCATCAGCACACTGTTGTCTACTTCAACGATGCATATGACCCTTATAAATTTCGAATCTCTGAATTCTCAAAACACGAAATCTGTTCATTTGTGTCTTAGGAATCCAGGGCCTTTTGAATCGCATCAATCGGTGTTTTTATGAGTGAGATATGATCAGTTTAATACAGCAGCGCAAATCTGTCATTAAATCTGATTTGATGTAAAAGATAAGACGATCTTCATATAATTTTTAAAACCGTGAGTGCAAATAATTCGATCTCTAATTGATCAAGTCAGAAAACTAATTAGAAGAACTCAAAGTTTTAAAAAAACGTTTCAGATCAGACTTTGAACATGTAACAAAACATCAAATCTTTCTCAAACAACTTTCTCAAGACCCAAATGATTTTGTTATCCATATATAAATGTTTATGAGCAGCGGAAGACAAACAAAATATGGATCAAAGATAGTTCAATCTTGAAAATAAAGGTCAGATAAAACAAAGATCAACAACCTTACTACCAAGATGCAAAAAGAATTGATATGGACTTAAGCACACACAAGGATGAGATCATAGATCAACCATCTACTTAGCGCTTATCAAATAAAACCAATGAATGAGAAAGAATAAAAAACACACACATGAAGTATATCATAAACTAAACCATCTAAAACTTCCATTGTTGCATAGATGATCGATTTTGAAGAAAAGTTTCTTCAATCGGCTCTGATACCAATTGTTGATCCCATTTTTGAGCAACAATAGAAGAAATATAAAGTCCATATTTAAATATAGAGATAAGATATACATGAAGAACAATCATAAAGAAACTTATCTCATATTCATTGATGATTAAATATGGAGAGGAGAAATGTTGAAGAACACCACACTAAACATGAAACGACTCTCATAAGAAACTAGTCTATGTGTGTTTTTGTGTGCTTTCCATATTTCTCAATTCTTAAAATAAGACTATGGACACCTCTTATATAGGGCCATTTACACATTAGATATTTAAGATATCTAAAATCTAGACAATATCTAAAATATCTATATAAAATATCTAAGTAAATATCTATAAGAAAATATCTAAAACATTAAAATATCTTTATAAAACATTCATTTAATTAGGAGCTAATTAAAGCTAACAACTATACAGTACAGAAAGGTAAATATATCCTAGTCTTCGACAGCTAGCAACCGCCTTCTATGCTTTTTCCTTCCCTTTGCTAACAAAAGATCCTTGACCTGGAAAACATATTTTTGAAAACAAAATGAGGGTTAGACCAAACGGGTCTAGTGAGTTAATCCCAGTCCTTTCCAAAATCATTATGAAACCTTTTATGTAAATCCTTTGTATCAAAATAGTTTAGATAAACCTTTGGTAATCCTTTCGTAAAATATAAACATACCACACGTATTTAAATACCAATCCAGACTCGTGCATCGTGTACATCTCATTCACCTTATTCCTCCACAAATGGCCATATTAGTTGGTAGCAAGCCAACTAATAAATCAACAACCGGTCCGCACACCAGAACCCGGCTACCCACCGGTCCGCTCACCGGAACCCGGCTACCCGTCGGTCCGCACACCGGAACCCGACTACTCACCGGTCCGCTCACCGGAACCCGGCTACTGTGCATATGTGTAGTGTAATGCACCAATAAATATAATATCTTACTATATTATAAACACAAAATATTCACACCTTGATCGTATATCCATTCCACACATATCCATCTCATATATATATAAACACAGATATATATATATTCCAGTTGAAAACGTTTTAAAGTAAAACTCACCTTGAATGCTTAAAATACTCTTCCAAGCCTTTCTCCGAGCTATCCGATCCTTTACCCAAACTTCTCAGAATCTCAGATTCACTTCCAAGCACATCAATTGGAGCTTTACCCTACTTGTCCTCTTTTCTCCTCCTTGCCTCCAAACACACACACACACACACACACTAAGCTGAAATATCTGAATTCCTGAGTTGTGACATATCTGAACTCCTAAAGGGGTAATATCAACCTATTTTCATTTTAAACCTTGAACTTCTCAATAATGACCCAAACACCCCTAAACTTATAATTTACCCAAACATACCCTAAACATCTAACTTTAAAGTTGACTAAACTTAACGGAAAAGGGATTTTAACTAACGAACTTACCCGGGGTATTACAGACACCAAAGTCAGAAGAAGAAGATTGGGCTTTCGGTGTTACTCCTCTGTCAAATATACCCGTTCTGGATCCTAAGGCAAAAGTCACAGAGGATCGAGTGGCCCAAATAAAGAAACAAATGGATGCTCTGCACAGGCCCATGCCTCCACTCGATGCACCTCCTCCACAGATGGAAGAGGTAGTATACAGAAATCTGTACAACAGAAGTGTCAGAGATCTTCTGCCAACAACCATTCAAGATCCCAACTTTCAAGTTGACCTAAAAAATATCTTCACAAGAACCACTCCCAAGCCAAAATACCAAGTCTTCTCAGAGTCCAAACTCGACAAAGTCATATACTGTAAGTTCTCTCAAACCAAAACCACACCTAAGGTTTCTTATAACATCTATAAGGTTAAAAGGGAGGACAGAAGCGTTACCCAATTCTCAGTTGCTGATCTGAGAAATCTAAGTCCCTACGACCTACCCGACCTTCTGCACTGGACCAAAGAAAACTACACAACAGATGCAAATCGAAGGGCATACAGGGTGCTAAGGAAAGCCATGCGAGAGAATCTTCTGCTATACAGCCTAGTCGACTTTTAATTAGGACGAGATCTCGGAGTGAGAAACTTGAATCTTCGACCACCAGAAGACGACTGCCCATCCTCTGCCATACCAAACTCGATTTTTACATCTCCAAGAGTTGGGCTAGTTTATCAAGATCCTGTTGGGAAGTCAAGATTGTTCGTAGAAATGGACTGTCAGAAGTATGCAACAACTACTTTGACAGAGTTCAGAGGAAGCCTTGTGGAGCATAAAGGAACAGAGCTCATGAATCAAGCTCTCGCAGATAGACTGATAGATGTCATCGACCAAGTAATCAACTTCAGAAACCTCTTCATCGGTTTCTATAACGAGCTCAGAGAATTAGGATTCGACAACAGAAGTTTCAACGACTTCAAAGATGCCAATGTCTGATATCCTCAAACAACCTCTGCAAATCTTTTCTTTCATAATATAATCAAGTGTAAATGCCTCTGGCATATTTTATGTACGAAAGAAATGTAAAATCTTTTGAGGTATATTGTTTCACATCTTGTTATGTACTTAGCCTAAAACTGCACTTTTCAATTTTTTTTTATTTTTCAATACTTAGGGGAGATTGTTAGCTCCAATCTTTCTGTTAATAGAAGTATTGAAAATAGGCTAAGTATAGAAGTCTTCGACAGAGGCTCTGCCGAGTAGCCGAGTAACCAAGAAGACATAAGTCTTCTATAGAGGCTCTGCCGGGTTATCCAAGAAGACCGAAGTGAAGAAGCAACAGAAGACTCTTCTAAGCGGACAAGGCCACAAAGCTTCTTTCATACTTGACAGAGCCTCTGTTGTAAAAAGAAGATCTACGCAAAATATCTAAACAAGGACAAACGTTCTTCTTACAATATCTGCCATTCGAAGGTTCTGAAGATCATTCTAACAAGGCGTGACCTGACAAGTCCATGTGTCAAACTCTGATAGGTTTCAGCCTAAAGCAGAATACGGAGCATTTAATGCATGTTGTATCAACAGTAACAGAATAGTGTATTAGTACATTCCAACAACTATTCATCAATTGTATCCTAGTACCTTCGGTCCTTTTTGTCTAAAATCTTGTCCCCTTTAAAGTAGTATAAATAGAAGGCTCATATTGAGCTCTTCTATTAAGTCTTAATGCATATTTAAGAATTACGTTGAAAAGCTTTGCACAACACATAAACACCATTAAGAGCAGAATTCTAGTTAATCCTTCGGTGTTCTTGGTGTTCTTATTTATATCAAATACAGTAAATCTTTGAGAAATCTATCAGTTATTTACATATTGCTTATTTGATATTGTGTGTTATTCTACCTCATAAATATCTTTCAGTTCTTTAAATACGCTTACGCATTACATCTTATCTGAACTAACTGAAAGAATCATCATTGTTAAGCAAAACGGGAACCAACAACCCCAATCTATGCTAATCAGATTCCCGAGACTTCTACAACAACACATCCGACATCTCCTCTGCAACAAACATCTTCTGATCAACCTCAACCTCCACAACAACCTGTCCAATGGGAGAAAATCATCGTCCTCATCCCCTTCCTAGAGGATTCCCTGAAGAGGTTGTTCGTACACAAGCTGTGTTTGCTCGACTAGCTTTTTGCCTCGGATTAGAAAAGTTCGATGAAATTTACAGGAAACAATACTTAGAGGCTATGAAAAGGAGTCTACCATTCAGTCAAGTCAGAACAAAGCACAAGATCAACGAAGTTGTGAACATCCAATCTGGCAGAATTCTAAAGATCTGGTATCCAGTCTTTACGGTAAAACGCGAAGATGGAAACGAATGGAAGTTCTCCGAAGCCGACTTCAAGAATCTCCGACTGAACGACTATCATACCTTACTCAAAGACCTCCGAAATCGAACGATCCGACCGCTCCATATCACCAAATCGCTTGAAGTTGTAAAGCGATTTCTGAAACACAAGGAGATGATGTCTTATATCACGAATTTCCAGATAGGAGTTGAGCACTGAACGAAAAAGATAAATTTGTTGAAACCCGATCAGAAAGCTCCAGAGCTGAAGATGGATCCCGTCAACTCGCTGCTGCTACAACCAGAATTTGGCATCGTTTATCTCAACACACATAACGAGAAGAAGTTTCTACGATTCAGTTAAGTCGAAAGATTCTACGACGGAACTCTTCTAAAGGTCAGAGATGCACTTAGAGACATAATCTCCAAGGAAAAAGAACTCCGGATTTCGTTTGCAGCAAATAGAAACGAAATAAACGCCCGAGAGGCCTTGGGACTTGTTGAAGACCGTATGGAGTTTTGTAAAGCAATTCGAAGCTTCAAGATTGTGTTTGCACTCCGAACGAGATACGTCGAGAACTGGCGCGAGATTGAACTTCGATTCAAAGGGGGAGATTGTTGGGATTAAATCTGATTGAATGGAAGTTCAAGGGATTAATTTGTAAATGTTGAATTTGGGCTTAATTAATGTAATGGGCCATGGGCCTGATTAGATTAGGCCTTGATATAAATAGTTTACTTAGCCTTAAAAAATAGGTTAATCGTTCATTATTGTTTAAGTCATAATTATTCTGAATTGCAAACACTCTGTAAACTCTCTAAAAGGCTTATTGAAGTTATATGGATGACTATTGGAAATCATACTGATTGTTGATATTTAGTGTTGATTTCCTATTGTATGCACTAATCTGGGATCCACAAACAGAGAGACATCCTCCCCAGTCCTCGACTTTCAGTCCAACACAGTCATCGAGTCTAGATCCAATTGCAAATTTACTTGACTCTTTGACTAGGACACTACCAATTTTTGCTACTACTGATGGGAGTCTTAGTGCCCCATCTGGAACACTCGGAGTAATTCCTACTTTAGGATTTCGAGGACTGAGTGGAAGTCCTACCAGTGCTAACATCACGCCGACACTGAACGTAGGCCACATGGTTGATTCAACTAATGTGTCAACGGGTAACCTAAGTGGTCCCGAAAGTGAGCTACCAGACTTCGTGTCGAGGAAATTTGTCAACGGTGCCTTAAAGGCTGTTGAAGAACGTTTATTATCGGAGATACAAAGGGTGAAGTACTTATTGAAAGGAAAGGGCCCGATGCCTGAGAATGAGCCCTAAATGCCTCCACCTCCACCTCCAGTTGTGAAACACCACAAACTCAACTTGATCCTTCTATTGATGAACTCAAAGACATGTTGTATGCCAAACTACTTTCCATTAGCCCAGATGATCCAAACAACAAAACTCAATTGAGCTTACTTGAAAACTTTCAACCTAGACCTCGAACACCCCAACCACCTCAACCTACACCCAATACTATTACTTCTACCAAGTTTAACCAGTTCAAGACTGAAGTTCTGTCTAGTCTTGATGGAATGAAGAAAGCTATGGATTCTTTGTCAAAACAGGTTGCTTCGCTGAATGAGTATTGTAAGTCTCAAGCACAAGGCGTTAAAAGGAAGCATGATCAGGATACCGATGATCATGATCATGAGGGGGATAAGTCTAAGAAACGAAGATCTGATGTTGAGACTTCAAGTGTGGGCATAACTATTACTTCCGAAGAGGTTATCCAAATGTTTGAATCGGGGGCACAAGGTGAAAAAAGTGGCAAACAGATTGTACTATATGTTGATCCTGACGCTGAACCAATGGTTGAAAAGCCTGAGGTTAATGAAGAAGAGATAAGGGAAGTAGGGGATCTGTTTGTGGAAATTATTGAGTTAAGTTCTAATGATGAAAACGAGGAGGGCACAGAAAATAAATATGATAAGTTTTGGAGAATCAAAGAGGAATCGGAGAACATCTTGATGATCACTGATGGTCAAGATGATCAAAATATAGGATTTACTGAAAGTGAAGTATAGTTTCTTAATCAGTTCTATGGGCAAAGCACTCCGGATGATATACATGTTAGCCCTATCCAGTCTCCAGATCCTATATCCAGTACCATTGTCCCATCCCAACCTGAAACAACCCTGATTAACATCAATCTTTCACAACCAAATCTATCTGAACCTGAATTCACACCACCAACACCTGAAACAATACCTGAATCAACTCCTGACCTAACACCTAAACCAACATCTGAACCTGAAGTTAAACCTGAAGAACCACCTTTCAATCCATTTTTCAATCCTAATACTGACCAAGCTGGTCCATCCAACCCATCTTCCTCAAACCAACCTGGTCCTTCTACTTCTAGAAACCCAAGGCTAAGCCAATTGGAGGAAAGGCAAAGAACGTTATGGTTGAGAATGCCATTCTTGGAGGATTCTGAAAGGAGATTATTTGCACATTACATTTGGAGTTTGAATCCATATGCGGTTTTGGGGATAACTGATCAGTCTAAGGCTTTCAAGTTTGAACACATGTTCTTCATGTGTGCCAAGTGTCAAAAGGTTCATGAAGTCAGAAGCAAGAAGTTGATTGTGTCAATTAAGGAGGTTTATGCTAAACAATTTTACAAGATGTGGTATCCAGTTTTTGTTGTCCAAAGGCAGGATTGCAAGATACACACTTTCACTAAAGCAGATTTCTATCACCTATTGATTGAAGACTTTGAGTTTATGTATCATTACTTTAGATATCTTCAAATCAGACGGGATAACATTACACATGCCTTGAATGCCATCAAGAGATTCCTGCGGAGACATATTTTATATGTTCAGTGCTTTGATTTTCAAATGGGTTTGGAAAGTGATCAACCCATTGTCAACATGTTGAGGCCCAATCAGATGATAAATGGCTTCGAGAGTATGCCATTATATGCTGTGATCAGAGATCCTGAATTTGGAGTTGTCTACAAGAATGAAAGATGAGAGAAGAGGTTTCTCTGATTCAGCGGGATTGCAAAGTGTAGGTTCCTAGATTCACGTTGTATCATATTAATGGTAGTAAAATAGACAGCGGAAGCATATTAAATAAAGCCATTAAAATGAGTGATTGTGTAAATGATAAGTGAACTATGAGAATCAAATATTGAACAGTAAAATGATAACAAGATCAGATATAAAAGCTGCTCATATATTGATAATGAATCACACCAAGAACAAGTTAAAGTGTGTTCGGAAATCTCATAAGACAACAATATCGTACGGAGGTAGTGCTCGGGATTGCTGCAGTGTGTGCTTAAACAATTGTGGAAAAACTTCTCTTCCAAAAGCTTACAATTGTTGTTCCACTACCTCGCTATTTATAGACCTGATAAAGTGTAGACAGTGTACTATCGTACCCTTGAATGACACGTGGAAAGTGTGTCTCCAATCTTTAGGGCATACGTGGAAAGTATGGACACGTGTCTTACACTTAAGGTTTCCGACGAGACTTAGGCTGACAGAGGTCTTTTACTTCACTGAGCTCTGTCGCAAGAGCTCTGTTGGTCTTCTGTTGAATACTTGTTCTCTTGTAGGAATTCTTCGACAGAGCTCTGATGAGCTCTGTTGGATCCGACAGAGCTCTGTTGAGCTCTGTTGGTCTTCTTGATGAACTTCTTCCAAGTCTTCTGTCTGATCTCTGTTGGTCTTCTGACTTGAACTATTTTCAATACTTTTACATAACATATGCTTGGGGCTAACAATCTCCCCCTAAGTATTGAAAATACAAATTTACATTTGACAGAGATTTAAACAAAAGAACATAGAACTTTTACCTCTGTCGAAACCTTGCACTAATCTTTTAGAATGTTACAAAAAGATTAAAAGATCAGTACATTTAAGCAAAATTATCTCCCCTTAAGATTCTGTCAAATCTTCTGATGAGTTCTCGGAAGTTGATCATAAGATAGATCTGGGTGATGAAGTTTCTCTGTTGCTCTTCCGGACATTTTTCTCTTGGGAGATTTTGAATGATATCTCTGAGGTATTCCAGCGACTCTGTTGAGTACTTGTGGATTTCAGAAGCTCTGAGGGCCTTCTTGATTTTTCTCTGTCGGCAGATGAACACTGGATGATCTCCAACTACGGTTCCGGTTCTATAGTGCTCATAGCCTTGAAGGCTCTCATTTGGTGGAGCAGTCGCTAGTTATTCTACTTCGAACTCTATGCCTAGCTGAAAGTCAATCTGAATTCTTAGATTTATGTGCTCTTGCATAGCGAATCGTACCTCAGGAAGTGCTGTTCTTGCCTCTTTGTATCTGTCACTGAAGTTGTAACAATAGGCATGGAGTTGAATCAGATCATAAGGGTTCAGAAGTACCAGGTCGTTTTCATTGAAGTGCTCAACCCTGTTGTCGTTTGATTCAACAATGAACTCGTGATAGCTCATTTGTATTCTGTTGTGCCGAAAGGTCTTCTGCTTGATGTCTACGATTCTGCGGATTCCAAAGTCTGAGTTTATATTTCTGTTCAATCTGGACTTGGTTTCAATGAATTTCCGTCTAACGTCAGAGATCGTATTTATCCTACAGGGGCTTAAGTATGGATTGATGGGCACAACATTTGTGGGGATGGTGTCATGGTCACCATAAAGATAGGCAAATATTTCTTCTAGTGGAGGTTTGCCAGAATGTTGAGTTGAGGATTCGGGGTTCTGTTCTGTTGGCATGGGATTTGGGTCTTCATGAGTTTCTGCCATGAGTATGTCAATGTGGGCAGATTCTTGTGTTGTTTGGGTTTGGACTTGAGGTTGGGCTTGGTTCAATGGGTCGGTTCTCTCTGGTTTTGTTCTTGGTGAAGTAGGAGGGGTGTCCAGGATAATAACCTCAGGTGGTTGTTGAGAGGATTCTGTAGGTTTGATGATTCTGTCTTTGAACATGTAATCAAAACCCACCATAGTCACCTCTGGTAAGTCTTCAGAAGTATTCCCTTGGTCTCCTACTTTAGTTGCCTCAGCCTCAGATACCTTTTCCTTTCCCTTAGCAGATCCCTCAGCCTCTGTTGCAGGTTCCTTTTCCTTCTCTTTTTCCTTCTCTTTCTCCTTATCCTTCTCTTTCTCCTTCTCTTTCTCCTTCTCCTCCTTCTTTCCCTTTTGTTGTTCTGAGGACTCACCCATCTGATTGTCTGACTGATCTTCTGTAGCATCCTCAAAGTCATCATCATCGTCAGAGGATTCAATTCGAGCTTTTGGTGAGGGCGGAACAACAAACTTTGGGTTAGCCTTATGCCTTTTGCTCGAAGGTTCTTCTGCAGGTGCTTCTTCAGCAGGTCGTTTTGATGTAGAGGTCTGTAAAATAATATTATTGAAGTCTAAGGCTGCTTTTCGCATCACCTCTTCTACCTCTGTTGCTGCACCTATGATTTCTTCCACTTGAGATGCGAAGTTGACCTTGTGTGTATCGAGTGAGGCTTGCACATGCTGTTCTGTTGATTTGGCCTTCATCACGAATTTTGAGGAGATTGACATCATTTTGCTTAGAACTTTTCTGCTGAACTCACCCATCTGACCGACAGTCATTGGTAAGTCATTGGGTCTGGGGCCAGAGAGCTGGATAGGTGCGGCAGAAGAAGTCGTGGCTTCTGTGATGGCGGTCTTAACAGAGTTGTTGATCAGCTCTGTCAAGGTTCTGATGTTGGAGTCTGATAGAGAAGGGGTTGGCAGGGTTCTGTTCATCTGAGCCGTATGATTTTCTGCTAAGAGCGTCTTCAGAGCGGCTACTTCTGTCGTTAATGTCTGAACCTTTTCTTGGAGAGAAGCATTTTCCTTGCGGATCAGCTCCTCCTTTTGATCATTGATAAGTTTATACTCATTCAAGGAGTTGTTGATACTGTCACAGAAGCTTGTGAACTCTGCTCGTGTGACAGTGTCAACGGGGATATCCTTGGTACCAACACATGGTTCCAAGTTAACCTCGAGCTCAGAGGTGCCCGCTTCAAGAGTTATTTTTAGGTTGGATCTTGCAGGACTTCCACCCGATCCTTGATGTTCCCTTTGAGGGGAAACAACTACAGGTGTTCTGATCAAAGTTTCCTCTTCCAGCTATGGTTCTGAAGAAGGAAATCTGGTGTGATGGGAAACATTTGGATCAAGCATTGTCTTCCCTTGTTCTACTATGGGCTCCCATTGTCCCTGAGTCGGACAGATGCTACGTGAGATTACAAAGATCTCTGGTGTAATTTGTGTAGTCTCTAAATGAGCCACAGAGGCATCATCGTGTGGAGGTGACCTATCGATGTCGTGGGGCAAAGTGACATCGTTACCGAATATGGATCCCCCAGTTTCGTGCATATCAGAGGCATGAAGAGTTGCCTCTGATGGTATAGGCTGGTTGGGGTTCGAGGTGTGCACCTCTGTTTCAATATCCCTCTGGTCTTGATCACCAGGGATAGCATGTGTGGAAGCACTGGGATGTGGGCTAGGATTTCTCTCAGATGTGTCATCTTGGACATCTTCTATCCTCACATTTTCCTCGGCACCTAAGGCTGTAGAACGCTCGGATTCCTCTCTGTTATCTATTTGCTCACCAGTATCAGAGGAAAGAACTTCTACCTCTGGTGACTCCTGTACTCCCTCATGAACAGCCTCTCTAGGAGATGCTCTGTCCTCTAATTCCACTCTAGAGGAAGACCCACTTCGGGTACTCTTGCCTCTGTTCCGTTTCCTTCTTCCACTCCTATTTCCTCACTCGTATTCTCCTCAGATGGCTCAGAGCCTAAGTATGATGGGGTTCTCACCTCAGGTTCTTGAGGTTGAGCAGCATGTCTATAGTTTTGAATAGAAATGTGGTATGGGCTTATCAGAGCGAGCATTGTACCTGGAACGCGTCGTATGAGGGGATATTCTCCTGAAGTGGTGGGATTGAATCTGGTCATGACCCAGTTCCTGAACATGTTGCCTTGTTGAATCAATTCCAGACTCTGAAATGCTCTTCTGATTACCAACCCGATAAACCTTGGAAACTTGATGTTCTTCAGGAATTTATGTTGCCCAACTTCTCCTCCTTTGGCAATGGCAAAGGTCTTGAGATTGACAGCAGTGAGAAGATCGGTGTAGAGAATGCTGGCATAGTCAAGATTTCTTTGAAAGAACAATCCATACATTATCTGTAGGATTTCTATGCTTGCTTGATCTTGACTACCAGATTTTCCTGTGAGGGTTTGGTTCAGTGCAGAGAACATGAAATTCCATACTGGTGGTAGATTCTGTCTTTTGAATGCTCCGATTCGGGTGATATCTTTGTTGTAGCCTAGAAATCGTACAAACTCCAGAAGGACAGCAGTATTGGGTGGCTTCTCGAAAGCTTCTATGTTGAGCTGTCGCTTGCTCTTCATTCCAAGGATTCTCCGCAGGGTAGTTGCTCTGATTCTGATCGTTCCAGAACCTCCATCTCGACCAGAATCCATATTGCCGATTATTCCGTTGATCTCTTCTACGTGTTGGCATGTAGTCCACCATTGCTTGATGTAGAGCTCAGGAATGTTGTCGTCGAAGTCTGTTAGGGCTTTGAAGATTTCTGAGTTTCTGAAGAACTCCAGAAATATGTGGTATGTGGGTAGATAGAGAGCAGGGTTTGGATCTAATCGATGGTTGCTTTCAGCGAACTCGTATGGGAGAATAACAATTTGGTCGACGGGACCAATATGGCTTGAATCTGCTGAGTGTTGGGGGTTTGCCTTTTTTGCAGGTTTGAGTTTTGAAGGTTTGAATGAAGAGGAAAGATGAACAGGGTTTAAATAAAAGAGGGTTAAGGTTTTGGATATTTATAGTCCGAGCTTGTGGCTGAGTAATCGCCGCATATACTGTAGGCACTCGAGTGTCAGAATGTGGAGTGGCCTGAAATGTGTATCGTGGGGACAGCTAGTGGTTTAGCTTTCAATTGGAGATTGCCACGTGGATTTGTTCTGACCACTTTTGTGCAAGTAAACCGTCGCGGTTAGAGATGTGTGGGTTACAAGTGGTTGACGTTTAGAAATGACCCGCACTCTGATGACGTGTTCTGATGACGTGGTAGAATAGACTAACAAAGCTCTGATGGAGCTGTGTTAAGTTGCTTCTGTTGCGTGGCCTCCATTTCTTACCGTTACCTTTACCAGAACTTGTTCTGATGTGAGATGGACAGAACTTTACATGATCAAACAGAGTTCTGATGAGAAGCAACAGAGGCTCTGATGAGATGTCAGAGTTCTGACTGGTTCTCCAAAAGATTTAGCTTTAAGCTCAAAAAGCAAAGTCAATTTGGTTTTGGAAATTTGATTATTGACTTGCTCCCCCTAAAACCATGCAATTTTCCTTTAAGAGCTCCCCCTCGACAGATGAGCCTTCCCTTCCTTTTTTTTATTTTTATTTTTTACAGAGCTCTGGTAGGAACATCAGAGCCTCTGTTGATTTTAAACAGAGTTAGGAGGACAAGTTCAGCATACCCAGTTTGCTGATTAGGAAGTTAAATCTCCTTTCATTAAGGGCTTTTGTAAACAAATCAGCAAGCTGGAGGTCTGTTGAAACAAAGTACATTTCAATAGTCCCTTTTTCAACATGATCCTTTATGAAGTGATACCTTATGTCGATGTGCTTGGTCTTTGAGTGCTGAACTGGATTCGCAGTCATGGCAATGGCACTCTTGGAGTCACATAGAATTGGAATCTTACCATACTCCAGACCATAATCTCTGAGTTGTGTCTTCATCCATATTACTTGGGAGTAACAACTAGCAGCAGCAACATATTCCGCTTCTGATGTTGAGGTTGAAACACAGTTTTGTTTCTTGGATGTCCAACTCACCAACTTTTCTCCAAGCATTTGGCAGCTACCAGAGGTACTCTTTCTGTCGTTCTTGCATCCTCCATAGTCTGAGTCTGTGTATGCTACAAGCTCGAAACCAGAGTTAAGAGGATACCAGAGACCCAAAAATTGAGTCCCTTTCAGATATTTAAAGATACGTTTGACAACTGTTAAATGAGTTTCGGTAGGATTTGCCTGAAATCTGGCACAGAGACAGGTTGGATACATTATATCAGGTCTACTGGCGGTTAAGTACAAAAGTGACCCTATCATGCCTCTGTAGTGCTTGACATCTGTTGGTTCACCATTAGGATCAGAGTCAAGTTTAACTCCAGTGGCAATAGGAGTTTTCATTGGTTTTGAATTATTGAGCTTATATTTTTTCAACATGTCAGAGATGTATTTGGACTGACTTATGAAAGTCCCTCTGTCAGATTGTTTGACTTGTAAACCCAGGAAGAAAGAGAGTTCTCCCATCATGCTCATTTTGAATTCACTTTTCATTAAGGATTCAAACTTATCACAGTACTTTTGCCGTGTAGACCGAAAGATAATATCATCAACATATATTTGTACCAGAAGTATATCATTTTTATATCTCCTGAAGAATAGAGTTTTATCGACGGTACCTTTCTCGAAGTGATTGATCAACAGAAATTTGGACAGAGTTTCATACCAGGCTCTGGGAGCTTGCTTAAGACCGTAGAGCGCTTTTTCTAGTTTGTAAACGTGGTCTGGAAACTCTGAGCATTCAAAACCAGGAGGTTGCTGGACATAAACTTCTTCTTGCAGCTTGCCGTTTAGAAAGGCAGACTTGACGTCCATTTGATAGACCTTAAAACCTTTATGAGCAGCATAGGCTAGGAAGATTCTTATTGCTTCTAGCCTAGCCACAGGAGCAAAGGTTTCGTCATAGTCAATCCCTTCTTCCTGTCTATATCCCTTTGCTACCAGACGGGCTTTGTTTCTGATGATAATCCCATCTTCATCCTTCTTGTTTCTAAACACCCATTTGGTTCCAATGGCTGTTTTTCCTTTTGGGAGTGGAACCAAGGACCAGACTTTATTTCTCTCAAATTCCAGAAGCTCTTCTTGCATAGCTTCGATCCAATTTGGGTCCTCTAGGGCTTCAGAAATCTTCTTTGGCTCAATCATGCTTAGAAAATTTACAAAGAAAGCTTCATTGATTGTGGCCGATCTTGTCTTTACACCATCTTCAGCATCACCAATTATAAGATGATGAGGATGATCCTTTGTCCATCTTGTTATGGGAGCATGGACAACGGGTGGCGTCTGTGCTTCTGATGGGAAAAGACGAACTTCAGCATCAAAGTTCTGTAGGTTTGGACCAGGGCTCTGTGGCACACAACTTTGGAGAGTGGCCTCATTGCTCTGAGAGTCATTAACAGGGCTTTGTGATGGTGAACTTTCAAACAAGGAATTTCTTCCGACGTTTGTCATCAGAGGTGATGAAGGCTCTTGTTCAGGTTCTCTTTCATTCTGGTGTGGTTCCTCATTTCTCTGAATTACTCCTGTAGACAGAGAAGTAGATGGTGAAGTATTAGAGGGTCCAGTGAGAGATGTACCTGTCAGATTTTGATCTGTTGAGTTCTGAGCTTGATCTCCTCTGTTGACGTTATCATAGGAATCATCATCGAAGAAATCATTGAACATGAGATTGATGTCTTCTTCCCTTGATCTAGAGGAACTTATCTTCTCTTGTTCTGTCTGTGTCCCCTCTGTTGATTTTCGATCAGAGGAGCTTGATATGCTTTCATCAAAGGACACATTTACACTCTCTTGAATGACCCGACATCTGGTGTTGTAGACTCTGTAGGCTTTAGAGGTTAAGGAATAACCAATAAAGATTCCTTCGTCTGCTTTCTTGTCAAACTTTCCCAGATGTTCTCTGTCATTCAGTATGAAGCACTTGCAACCGAAGACATGAAAGAATTTCACATTTGGTCTTCTGTTGTTAATGAGTTCATAAGGAGTCTTCTTGAATCTTTTTACAATTACAGCTCTGTTTTGGGTAAAACATGCTGTTGAGACTGCTTCTGCCCAGAAGTTCATTGGAAGGACAGAGCCAGCCAACATGGTTCTGGCGGCTTCTACCAGAGTTCTGTTCTTTCTTTCCACAACTCCATTCTGTTGTGGAGTTCTGGCAGCTGAGAAGTTTTGGGAGATGCCTTCCTCTGTTAGGTATGTATTGATTCTGTCATTCTTGAATTCTGTCACGTTATCACTTCTCAACTCCTGTACCTTTAGATCTAACAGAACCTGTATCCTTTTCAACAAACTTATCAGAATTTCTGGGACATCAGATTTTACTCTGATGAACTCAATCCAAGTATATCTAGAGTATTCATCAATTAAAACAAGGATATACTTCTTGCCCGACAGACTTTGCACAGAGATTGGACTGCAGAGATCCACATGAAGCATATGCAAAGGTCTGGGACAACTATGATCACTCTTTGTTATGTGTGAAGATCTTTTCATCTTTCCAAGTTCACAAGCAGAACAGAGATGGTCTTTGTCAAATTTCAGAGAGGGAAGTCCTTTTACTAACTTCAGTTTCACGAGTTTGTCAAGATTTCGAAAGTTTAAATGAGCAAATCTTTTGTGCCAGAGCCAGGCATCTTCATTATTCAAAGACACTAAACAGAGTCTCTCTGTTGTAGTGTTTTGGTTTGGTTTGAAATTCATTTTGTAAAGATTGCCTTTTCTATCAGCTCTTAAGAGTTCTTGACCAGTCTCGGAAAGTAACAAGGAACAATACTTCTTCCTAAAATTGACATCGAAACCGTGATCACAGAGTTGACTTATACTGAGAAGATTATGATTTAATCCTTCAACATAAGCAACTTCAGAGACTGAAACACCACCATTTACTAATGTACCATAACCTTTAATCTGTCCGCCATTGTCTCCTCCGAAGGTTACTGCACTTCCCATCTTGTTTTTGAAAGAAGTTAACAGCTCCTTATTCCCCGTCATGTGCCTGGAGCATCCAGAATCCAAGTACCAGATTTGCACATGAGGTTTCTGCAAGACAGATTAGTTCCTTTTAGGTACCCATCTCATAATGGGTCCTTTCTTGTTAGGTTTTGGTGGTGCACCAGAGGTTTTCCTTTGTGTGTTCGGAGTGGTCGTGGAGTTTTTCTTTTGAACAGAACGACTCAGAACACAGTGAGGACCATTCAGATGATTCTGTAATTTCAATAACAGTTGAATACAATTGCAGTTGATGGAGCATGACTGATGCACATTGTTTTTATTCAAAAACTGTTTGGATGAAGCTTGATTCTGAAAGATTTTAGGACCAGATGTCTTTGCATACAATCTGTCCTGACTTTGTTTCTTAAAATTGTTACTCTTATGAATAAACTCTTTTGACATGAAATTCTTGGAAATGGACTCATTTGAACGAAAAGAATTTCTTCCTTGATTTACACCGGAATTCGGAACAGACTTAGCTATCCACTTTCCCTTCTGTTCTGGTGTGAATCTTACAGGTTTGAAAGCAAGAGGAACATTTGAGTTTACAAAGACACTTTTGTTTTTATCTTTCTTCTCTACTTCTACTGCATTAGAAGCAAGAATCTTGAAATCTTTGTTGTTAAAGCTTGTTACTGGTATAAATCTTGACTGTTTCTTAAAGAAAGAAACATCCTCTTTTAGATCCGGAGATCCTACCGGTAGTTGCTTTAACTTGTGTAAGATGTTCTTTTGACCACAGAAGATCTGTTCATCTACCTCGGAGTCAGAGTCACAATTAGAGGCTAGAACGTCTCTAGTGGCTCTGTTGGAGGAATTTGATTCAATGGGTATTACATGGATATTTGTTTTTACAGATCTGAACTTTCTCAACTATGGCTTTAAAGAATCAGAGATAACATTTTCTTCAATAACTTTCAACAAATCTTCTTCAAAAGATGTTCTTATAGATTCAGAGGTAGGAGAGAAAACTGGTGCTTCTGGATTAAGTTTGCTCTGTGGTATTTCAACAGAGGACTTTGTCTCAGAAGAAGCAGACTTCTGTCCTTTGAAAGAATTGAAGTTGAAAATCTCTTTAGTGCCCAAGTTCTTAACAGAGTTAGGAAGTATGATTCTAGCTCTTCCTTGATCAAGAATAAACTCTGAGGATGGTTTTAAAACCTTCTTTTGATCGGAGTCATAGTTGACGTTCCTATAGTTAAGATGTTTTGGTTTTGAGAAAGCATCTGAGATTTTGGATCTTTTGAAAACGGCATTACCAGATATCACGTCCTCTTGGATTTTCCCAATACAGAAGGCGGAGGACAGAGATGTCTTCTTCCTTTCGTTGTAGGGAGAAAGGTCAGAGAAACCAAGACCTTGCGTATCCATCTGTGAATTTATCTTGATATGCACATCTTGTGCATCTTGGTACTTTTTGATTTGAATTTCTTTTCTCTGTAGGGATTGATGTAGAACTTCCCTTTCTCTTTGAAAATAACCAGTTAGAGCAACAGAGTTAAGTCTCTCTGTTTCAGACTGTTTCAACTTTTCAGACTTCTGTTTCAAATCATTTTCATAAACTTTGATCTTTTCAGAAAACAGACTTTCCTTCTTCTTTTGTAAGACTTCTAACTCAGATTTTTCTTTAAAGATTTCTTCCTTTTCTTGTTCCAAGAGAGTCTTTTCTCTCTTGTAAAAAGATAGGTCCTTCTGAGCTAGTTTTCTTAGCTCCTTTTCTTCAGAAAGTTTTTGTTTTAGAAGCTGAAATTCCTCATTCAACCTGGAAACATGCATTTCTAATTCTGAGTCAGATTTAGATTCAGATGAGCATACCTTGGCACTGGGTCTGGTGGTCTCCAGCGCTCTGTCGTCAGATTCTGTCGTGGTAAGAGCAAATGCATGAGCCAGATCTTCTTCTTCCGTTGTTCCCTTCGTTATTTCTGGTTCTCCAGTCATCCAGTCAACAGCTGCTTCTAAACTTTCATCATCCACAGCAACTCCACAGAAGTTGGCTTGTTCTGGTTCATCATCAGAAGATGAGTCAGAGACCCAATTTTCCATTTCAGCAACATAACTTCTTTCTCTGTAATTGTACTTGTATTTGTTTTTGTAGTAGTCCTGGTCTTTTACCAGTTTGCCTCTACAATTAACAGAGAAGTGTCCATGTTTGCCGCATCTGAAGCAGCGTCCATCATTTTGATTGATGGGTTGGGCAGCATCGGCCTTCTGTTGTGCTGGTGGATTTTCTCTTCTTTGTGGAGGTTTCCCTATTTCTGTGGCAACTCTGTTGGAACTTTGCTCTGGTGCTGTATATCCTCTTCTGTCTTCCCTTCCTTCTCTCTCATATCTGCCTCTTCTGTCGAACTTATTGCCAAATCTCTTGTTAAATTGCTGAGTTATTAAAGCAATAGATTGGGCAAAGGCTTGAATGTCATCATCCTCTGATGAGCTCTCATCTGTTTCACTTTCTGCAATCAAACTTTTCTTTCCTTTCTTTTTATCAGACTTTTCTTTCTTTTTTTCTTTGTTTGAACTCTCTCTGTTGGACCTTTCAGATGTGGTTTTCTTAGAATCAGAAACTAAGGCGATTGGACCAGCACTGATGGATTTGCCTTTTTGCTCGACAACCTCCTTTTCTTGTGGGGCCAAAGTGCCATACACATCCGTTAAAGACCATACGTCTAAGTCCTGATTAGCTTGTAAAGACATGGACAGATTTAACCATTCATCATTCAAACTTTTCAAAAACAGAACATTGTTATCTTCCTTCGACCTAACAACCCCACATTTTTTGCATTTATTGATTAACACATTAAATCTGTTGTAGGTTTGCTGTAAGGTTTCCTCAGGAAGTGCCTTGAAATCGTTGTATTCATTTATACATTGGGTCCTTCTGTTCTTTTAGGTCTTGATACCACCCTCAAGTTGATTAAGAAGTTGATCCCAGATTTCCTTAGCAGTAACACATGAATCTAGTTCTTGAAATATTTCGTTTGGAATGGCCATAATCAGTAGTCTAACTGCTTTAAGATCATTTTCCATTTTTAGATTTTCCTCATCAGTAAAACCTGTGGTTTTAACTTCATAATGAGCTGGAATCTCAGCAGTAGTTCCTGTTGCAGGTACACGGGGAACAAAAACCATTGGTTGGAATGGTCCATCCGTGACAGATCGCATGAGGTCTTTATCCATACCATCGAAAAAATTAACCATCCTGATTTTCCATCGAGGATATTCATCTCTCAGAAGAGTAGGAGGTTTTGTTAAAGAGCCAGAAGTATAGATAGCATTTATACCGTTGTTAGCCATTTTGTAATAAAAACAGAGTACAGTTTGTTGTAAAGCGATTTTTGGCTAGAAACAGAGTTTCAAACAGTAACCAATGAAACATTAACTTTTTTAGAAGATTTTAAGCTAAACTAGAAAGTTTTAAACACAGTTATATGAGCTCTGAAGGCTTGGTTAGACTAGAAAGCAGTAAAACAGAGTATATTATGAAGCTTTTAAAGTCGCACAGACACAATCAACAACAGTGAATCAACCTTGGTAGATTGGATCGTTTGGCTTAAGAAAACCAAAGAAGCTCTGATACCAATTGTAGGTTCCCAGATTCACGTTGTATCATATTAATGGTAGTAAAATAGACAGCGGAAGCATATTAAATAAAGCCATTAAAATGAGTGATTGTGTAAATGATAAGTGAACTATGAGAATCAAATATTGAACAGTAAAATGATAACAAGATCAGATATAAAAGCTGCTCATATATTGATAATGAATCACACCAAGAACAAGTTAAAGTGTGTTCGGAAATCTCATAAGACAACAATATCGTACGGAGGTAGTGCTCGGGATTGCTGCAGTGTGTGCTTAAACAATTGTGGAAAAACTTCTCTTCCAAAAGCTTACAATTGTTGTTCCACTACCTCGCTATTTATAGACCTGATAAAGTGTAGACAGTGTACTATCGTACCATTGAATGACACGTGGAAAGTGTGTCTCCAATCTTTAGGGCATACGTGGAAAGTATGGACACGTGTCTGTTGGTCCCGAAAGGCTTAAACAAGTTTGTAGAAGGGGGGGTTGAATACAAACACACTATTTTACTTTTCTAAATTGTTTATTGATAAATCATTAACAATTTACAGCTTGTTGCGGAAACAAGATTAAGGATAAACCTAAATCTAAACAAGTTGGAACACTAAGGTTTTCTTGCACTAAGAAAGATAAGGAGATTACTAATAAAATCCTATCTTGAGAGATTTGAACTTGTCCAGAGTTAGCAAGTTACTTCAAATGAAGTGAGTTCATCTCTTTATATACTGCATGCATTTAATGCAATCCAGTATATACTTTACACGTGTCATTAGCGGATTGGTTGCATGTCATTGACCTTTGATGACAACCTTAGTAGCCGCATGAATGAACAGTGTAGTGTCAGAGTGGTTGTACGATTTCAGATTTTCGGAGGTTCTTTTCTGACATTTCGTACGGTGGCGTGCAAGAGAGGTTAAGACAAAAGTACTTTGTACGGAGGACTTCATGATCAGCTTTCGTTGATTCAGCGATTATCATTTACTATTCAGCAGATGATAAAGTTCAGCGATAGCTGAAGTCTTGTACTTGATACTTCACGTTGAGTGGACAAATCTGAGTCTTCGCTGATCCGCATCAGTTCATTAGGAGACTTGTCGCTGGTTCTTGAGCTTGATCTTCGACTTCAGCGTAGAACCTTTGTTGACGTGAATCTTGTCTTCAGGGATCATAAGTAAACAACTAACTTATCAGCGATCACCATAAGGACTGAACAGACTCAGCGATATGGTGAACAGTGTTCGCTGAATGTTTAATCTAAAAGTGCGAGAGTTCCTATCAGCAGTACTGTAAGATCTTAGTACTTATCAGCGATAGTGAAACTCTGATACATATTGTTTACTTACAATTTTCACTAAGTATTTAAGATAGGGTCATTATCAAATCACTGAGGGTTTGGATCAACAATCTCCCCCTATTTGATTATGACATAGCAACAGAGAAAATTGCTATTTAATGAAAACATAAGGATAAAAAGAACTCATAAAATATTTGTCCCTTTTACTGTTTTCTGGGATCTTTTCAGTACTGATGGAGTAAAGTACATTCGCTGAAATCTTTCTTTAAATCTTTGAATCAGGTTACAATATGAATAAGAAAGATTACAAGTACAAGCGAAATAAATTACAAGTACTGAAGGATGACTGATACAATAGAGAAAATGGTGATTGTTGTCAGCCTTCAAAGGGTTCTTCCTTAATGAGAAGTTCATCAAGGGTTGTCTTTTCAGTTGGAATCATCCAGTCAGGAACCTTTTCACCTTTATTCTTTAGCTTCAGAGCAGCTTCAAAAATCAAGGGTTTTAGGTGTCGTGCCTGAATGTCTTTTCTGAAGTCGCACCAGTAGATGAGATCTTTGAGCTGTTCGATTGGAGTGATTGGAAGCTCAGCGATCCGTTGAAAGCATTTACGTCCGTCGTAGTCAAGAAAGAATATTCCATAAGGATTACTGATGACTTTACCAGGGACGAAAAGTTCACATGGTGGCAAAGAGACATCAAGGGCAGATAGATCAGGATCAGGACCAAGTACTTCAGTGCGAGAGAAACCAATTCCAGTTTCATTTCGTATGACAGGACCTGAGTTTGAACAGGAGGAATATCCACACAAGAAGGAATATCCAGTTTCATTTCATTTCCTTGGAGAGTCCTTTTTTCTTTTCGGCTTTAGATCAGGAACAGGAGGAATATCCACACAAGAAGATATCAAATCGATCTGTCTGTTTATCAGCTTTTCGAAATGATCCTTGTACTTAGATTTTGACGGTTGGATAGCTAACCTCATCTCCAGCCATTCAGAGAGACCATACATTTTTACAGTGTCAGCACGAAAGGTTTCAGATGAGTCATCTTCTCTGAACAGTTTGATGTCAACAATAGGTACTCCGACGGAGGTTCTTCCAGAGATGAATACCTTGTTGATCTTCGCTGGACGATATCTGAAGTGGATTTTCTCTTTACACCAGATCAGGGTGGTCTGAGAAACTTCAGCTTTCTTTTCCACGATCTTCTGGGCTTGTTCCCAAAGCTTTCGTTGGATTTGAATGGGAATACGCTTCAGCTTGGGGTCTTTGACAGATTCTTGAGTGAGCTTGATGGCGTATTCTCTGTCTTTATCTTCAGCTTCCTTCCTTTCAGCGATGAGGCGTTCAGCTCTGAGATGATCTTGGTATTCAGCTTTTGAAATTCTGAACTTAGGAGGAACTGAAGGTAGTTGATCGCGCCTTAGGATGATTCGCTGATCCTCGAATCGCTTTATCATTTCTTCTCTCCTCTTTTGATCTTCTTCACTCAGCCTTTGAGCAACTGAGGAAGGTCTGTTTCTGTGCGAGAGAGGTTGTTCTTCTGGTTCATCAGTCTCAGAGATTAAATCTAAGACTGGGATTATGTCTTCAGCGTTAGCTGGAATTATTGGTGAAGTCGCAACAGATCTTTCAGCGATATCCTCAAACAGGGGAGAGGACTAGCTGAAACGCAGCGATCTTACAAATAAGAACTGGGTAGAAGAACTTGGGTAGAAAAGATAGAAAAAAAATGTGGATGTGTATGGTGTTTGTGGAATGGATAACTGATTTTTCATAGATGATCAGGGAAGGAAAAATAAGTTTAGTGTACCTGACAAATCGGCTTTGCAAGTAGGATCGCCAGATTATCATCTTCAGCGATGCCTTTGTCTTTGCTTTTCTCAGCGCCAGAGGCTGAGTGCTTTGTCTTTGTCTTCTCCCCTGAAGGTTCTTTTATTGAAATACCTTTAAGAGCTTTGGTTCGAGGAGCAGGTTTGACAACAAAGAAATCATCGTCATCTTCATCATCATCATCATCGTTCCTTGGAGAGGAGGATGGTTCAGCTTCAGGGATGTCGAAGTCTTCGTCTTCTTCTGCTTCAGATTCCTCAGCATCTTCATCGAGTTGCTCCCCCTCAGATATAGAGGCGAGGTTCTCGGTTCCCTCAGGGTTTTCATCTCCCTGAGGTCCAGTAATCCGATCTTCATTACCCTCTCCCCTGATAGATTCATCATGGGAAAGGTCTTCAGCGCTCTTCTCCTGTTCAGCGCTCTTCTCCCCCTCTTTCTCATGATGGGCGGGGGAGGAATGGGTAGATTCAGCATTGGTGTTGTCTCTGTCTTCTGGGCCAGAGATTTTCACACAACCTTCAAGCTTAGCTATTCTGTCTTCTAGGCCAGAAATAGCAGGCGTGATTTTCTTCAGCTCTTGGCGATCCTCTGCGGTGAATGAGTCCAAAACAGGTGCAGGGGCCGGAGCAGGAGCTGGATTATTTGCCTTGTTCACCAGCGTCTCGATCATTGTCTTGACGGAACCAAGGTCGGTCTTCACTGAGCCCAAGTTGGTCTTGACCACTGACATATCACCTTCGAGTGTACCAACCGATTTCTTCAGCGTTGTAACTTCGCTGGAAATGGTGGAAACTGATGATTTGAGGTTGGTGTAGTCAGTGTAGATGTCGGAGAGCACTTTGGCAAAGTCGGCGAGAGTTTTATCAAGATCTTTGATGTCATCAGAGGAGGCCTTCTTTTCCACCACAGTAGTCAGCTTCGTCAGATTCTCTCCAGCGTTTGTTACAGCTGTAGAGTTATTTGATAGACCGGTGGTGAGATCCGTAAGTTTCATCTCCATAGACTTCAGAGACTGGTTGATGTCTCCCAAAAAAGGACCTGTAACATATAAGTACTTGTGAACAAAGGAAAGCTCAGAAGTTTCAGGTTTAGTTACAGTGTTTAAGGTGGGATCTGTACATGCAGGAGCGTTGACGAACTCATCAAAGTTTCGAGTCCCTCCATAGTGTTCCATATCTCCCTCAAAAGTTCCGTGAGGAATGGAGATCTCTGCAGGTCCTTTCTTCGTCATTCGCTGAGAAGCTTCAACGGCTTCTTGAATGATGGCATCTCCAGTTTTGACTGGAGGAGTGTCCAAAGAAGTAGAGGGAGGAGCGAAGGATAAGAATTGGGGTTGGGGTTCAAGTTCAGCGTTGGATTCGCTGAGAAGTACTTCATCAGTCTTTTGAGAGACTGACGAAGGTTGGGTAGATTCCAAAGTTCTAACCTCAGCGTTTAGGGACGCTGAAGTAGGTTTAGAAGGGATGGCTTGAATTGGTGTGGCAGAGCGTACCACGGAACTTTCCTTCAGCTCTTCAGAATGAGCTGAGGAGTCTTCAGCATGCAACTGCTGGGGTTGCTCCTTGGTTTTCTTGATCCTTTTGGAATCAAGAGGGGTAAGAGATTGTTTCCTTTTCTTAGAAGGAATGGATTTTGTGGCCGGGGTATCAGCGATGGGTATTGTCGCTGAAGGAGCCACAGAAAGCGGAGAATTAAGAAGAGTGAGAAGAGTAGAGAGACGTACCTCGTTGGCGACAGGCTTGAAGTCGAGAACTTTAGGGCCAATCTGAGAGAGTTTCAGATCACCCTCTTCAGGATAGCTGTCCTTCAGGCCATATTGAAAGATGGCGCTGATGAATCGCGGGTAAGGAACCCATGCTGGTCGGTCAGCGGCAGAATCAACACGTTGAATGAGGTCTTCATAGATGATGGAGGCCCAGTCAATGTTGAGACCTTTCAGCAGTGCGTAACCCATGGCCTGCTGAGGTTGAGCGGCTTGATCAGAAGATCCGGATTTCGCTGTCATGCAGCTGATCAGGTGAGCGAAGATGAAGTTCATCTCGCTGGGCATCTTGGATTTCTTTATCAGCGTCAGCTTCTTCTCAGGTAGCTTGTCTCTTCCAGTCTCCCAGATGTAACCCATCGCATCAAGGAAAGCAATGATTTCTTCCCTGTCAGCGTGCTTCTTGTGGTCAGGAAATGGAATGAAAGGATTTTCTGAGGTAGCGTTAGGGAATTTCAGAGCTTTACGGATTATTGCGGGGGTTATCTTGATGGTGCCATACTCAGTATCGCTGAGTATGCAGTCGATGGTTTTAGATGGATCTTTGGCTGAGGGTAGGTTGGTGTGTCTGGCAGAGTACCAGAATTGGGATAATAGACGCTGACTGGCAGGAGGTGTAATTGTCAGTGCTGTGTATATGGGGCTATTCTTCAAAAAAATCACAGCGTCGTCTAGATGGGATACCTGCTTCCGAGGAGGAAACTCGAGAAGCGCTGAAAGGTTGTTTGCCTTTGTCCAGTCTAGTTGATCCAGCTCAAACTTAACCTGAGGAGCTTTGGTGATTTCCAGTTCCTCAGAATCACTGGAGATGGACTCAGCGGTAACATTCAGCTTTGAAGTTGCCATTTCACTGTATTATCAGTTCAACCAAAGATGTTAACAAATAAGAAATATCTTAATGTGGAAAGAGAATTACCATTAACATTTTTCGAATTTTGTCCATTTCATTCAGACAAATAAATCTTAATGAAGATTAGGGTTTGTCTTGTTTTTTTTTTTTTTTTTTTTTTTTTTAAAAAAAAATGGATACGAAAGAAGAACAAGTTTAAGATTTTAGATTTAAAACTTGAAGAACAACCATGAAATGGTTGTGTTTATAAAACCATGAAAGAAAATGATTTTATTTATGAATTCTTTTGTTTGATCTTGTGTAAAACAATGATAAGATCGAAAACAAGTTATTTGCATTTGATAAAAGATAAGAACATATTGACCTTGAGTTTGATGAAGAAGATGATGAATAGTTCTTGAAGATCGAGAGCACAAAATGCAACAGTGTTCTTTTCTTGCGGAGAAAGATTGATTCGCATAAAAGACAAATATAAACTTTGAGAGAGTTTATATAGGAAGAGAGTAGAGAGAGAAAAACTTGAGCGGGAAAGTTTTTCATCATGACACGGACACGTGTTTGCATTTGATTGGATAGACAACGAAACGTGCAAACGTGTGTCAGAAAAAGAAACGTGCCTGGTGTTATCCGTTGCAATGACGTCACAACTGTCCTTTCACATTCTTTCGTTGTCTCTGAGGTTTTGAAAGAAAAACTCAGGGACTCTTTGGAAAATATGAAGCACTGAATAGAAATATCAGTGAGGGTTTTAAGAAATTTCAAAATATTATTCAGCGATGAAAGAATTTGAAATCTTGCATTTTCATGCGTTTTGTCAGAGAAAACATACCTTGATATCAGTTTAACCCAATTTATTCAGAGAGAAGATGATGAAATGGATTGTACTAGTTTATTTTATCCAGAGCCTATACAAGAATGTATAAACGTATCGCTGATTAAATGTGAACCGCTGAAGATTTATCCTTCAAAGTTCAGCATTCCAAGCTCGCTGATGAGAAAGTTGAATCTTGTCTCATCAAGAGGTTTGGTAAACAAATCAGCTAACTGATAATCAGTTGGGATAAAATGAAGTTCTATATCACCATTCATCACATGATCTCTGATAAAATGATATCTGATTGCTATGTGTTTTGTCTTTGAGTGTAGCACTGGATTGTTTGCTATAGCGATGGCACTTGTGCTGTCGCAATAGATTGGAATTTTGGAGAGCTGAAGATCATAGTCTAGTAGTTGATTTCTCATCCACAAGACTTGAGAACAGCAGCTTCCAGCGGCTACATACTCAGCTTCAGCTGTGGAAGTGGACACCGAGTTTTGCTTCTTACTTGTCCAACTTACCAGCTTTCCACCCAGGAGCTGACATCCTCCTGTGGTGCTTTTCCTATCCATTTTGCAACCTGCAAAATCACTGTCTGAATAGGCGGTTAGATCGAATCCTGAATCTTTGGGATACCAAAGACCTAGATTCGCTGTACCCTTAAGATATCGAAAGATTCGCTTTACAGCTTTCATATGAGATATCTTAGGTTCAGCTTGATATCGTGCGCATAGACATGTTGCAAACATAATATCGGGTCGGCTAGCTGTAAGATACAGTAGTGAGCCGATCATCCCACGGTACAGCGTGACATTGACAGGAACACCCTTTGTGTCCTTATCAAGTATCAGCGGTGGAGCCATAGGGGTTTTCATAGCTGAACTTTCAGTTAAGTCGAATTTTTTCAGCATATCTTTAACATACTTTCCCTGATTTATAAAAGTTCCTTTTTCAGTTTGCTTAATCTGAAGACCAAGGAAATATGTTAGTTCACCCATCATACTCATTTTATACTCATCTTTCATTCTATCAGCGAAACGAGTACAAAGCTCAGGGTTAGTAGAACCAAATATAATGTCATCAACATATATTTGAACTAAAATGATATGACCTTTTATTTTTCTAAAAAACAAAGTTTTGTCAATCTTACCTCTCTCAAATTTTTCAAGGTGGAGATACGTAGAAAGAGTGTCATACCATGCACGAGGAGCTTGCTTCAAGCCATAAAGTGCCTTATCCAGCTTATAAACATAACCTGGACGCTTAGGATCTGAGAATCCTGGAGGTTGTTCCACATAAACTTCTTCATTCAGCTTTCCATTTAGAAACGCTGACTTAACATCCATTTGATGTACAGTGAAGTTTTTGTGTACAACATATGCTAAGAAAAGACGAATAGATTCAAGTCTTGCTACAGGAGCAAAGGTTTCGTCATAATCTATACCTTCCTCTTGTCTGTATCCCTGAGCAACAAGACGAGCTTTGTTGCGAGTTACAGTACCATGTTCGTCCAACTTGTTTCGATAGACCCACTTAGTGCCTATCACTGTTTTGTCAGTTGGTCTCCGAACAAGTTTCCAAACTTTGTTTCTTTCGAATTCAGTCAGCTCTTCTTGCATAGCGCTGACCCAGTTTGGATCTCTGAGGGCATCATCTATTTTCTTTGGTTCAGTTAGAGAAATAAAGTTAACAAATAAACAAATATTACCTGCACTTCTACGAGTCTGAATACCAGCGTTGGGATCACCAAGAATTTGATCGATTGGGTGATTTACAGTCCATCGCTGAGCCGGAGCATGCGTCGCTGACGCAGTCTGAACTGGAGAAACTGAAGATGAGGCTTCAGCTACTTCTGGATAATCAGCTAAGAGAGGAATGCTTGCATTTGTCACTTCATTCACTGATTGCTGAGAAATAGATGGAATTTCTGAGACATTTGGATCAACTGCGGGTATAGTATTTATAGGAACAGCTGAGACCCAAGATGTTTCAGCTTCACTATTCTGCATATTGGGAATGATAGTAGGACCATCATTTTCAGTTGTATGAGTATGAGTAGTGGGAACATCTTCTGAATCACCAAGATGAGAAAACATCCATTGATTCAGTTCTTCTGTATCAGCGTTCGGTTTAGAGTTCGCTGAACGGGATTCGTCAAACGTGACGTGAATAGTTTCTTCTACAGTTTGTCTTCTTCGGTTGAAGACTCTGAAGGCTTTGGAAACTGAGGAGTATCCAAGAAAGATTCCATCATCAGCCTTAGGATCAAACTTTCCAAGGGCATCTCTGTTGTTCAGTATGAAACACTGACAACCAAAGATGTGAAGAAAGCTGATTGAAGGCTTTCTCCCATGAAAGAGTTCATAGGCTGTCTTTTTGAATCTTTTGACTATCAGCGACCTGTTTTGCGTAAAACAAGCCGTGTTGACAGCTTCTGCCCAAAACTGAGTAGGCAGGTGAGAATCGCTGAGCATTGAACGTGCAGCTTCAATAATTGTTCTATTTCTTCTTTCAGCGACTCCGTTTTGTTGTGGTGTTCTCACTGACGAAAAGTTATGAGAAATACCCTTGCTCTCAAGGAAGGAATCAAGAGAACTGTTTTTGAATTCAGTTCCATGATCACTCCTTATTGAGCGAACAGTCATATTGTTCAGAGTTTCCATCTTCCGAACAAAGGTGATGAGTTCTTCAGGGGTGTCACTCTTAGAACGGAGAAACATTACCCATGTATAACGAGAGAATTCATCAACTATGACCAGCGTATATTTCTTTCCAGCGATGGATTGTTTGTTAACGGGGCCAAACAAATCCATATGGAGTAGTTGAAGAGGAGATGACACTGAGGAAACTTGCTTGGACTTAAAGCTTGCCTTGGTCTGCCTCCCTTTTTCACACGCTGAACATAAGGATTCTTTGGCGTATGAATGTTGAGGTAGACCAGTGACTAACTCTTTGGATGAAAGAGTATTCAGTGTCTTGAAGTTGAGATGTGAGAGTCTCTTGTGCCATAGCCAGTTGACATCAGAAGATTCCTTTGAGAAGAAACAGGAGTTCTCAGTGGTTGTTGAGTCCATGTTTATAACGTAAACATTTTCCAAACGATAACCGCTGAGAGCTATCTTCTCCTTTTTGTCAGAGACAAAGCAGGATTCCTTGGTGAAAATCACTTTGTTATCCATGTCGCAAAGCTGACTGATGCTCAGAAGATTATGCTTCAGCCCTTCAACATATGCGACTCTTCTGAAGGATGTTGTACCATTTGAAAGTACACCATACCCTCGGGTGTGTCCTTTTCCATTTCCACCGAAAGTTACAGAGGGACCCTTCTCTTCCTTGTATTCAGCGAGCAGGCTTTTCTTTCCAGTCATGTGTCTAGAGCATCCGCTATCGAGATACCAGATACCCTTCTTAACCTGCAATACAAAGGAAGATTAGTTTTGCTTGGGTACCCACTTCACCATGTATACGCGTTTGTCAGTGGAAGTGGTTGGAATGGGTTCAGCAGTCTTCGCAGCATTTGAAGATTCAGCTTTGTCTTTCTTCACTTTGGTCAATTTCTTGACCTCAGCGGTATGAGTCACCTTGACCTGACTTGCAACTGGTTTGGTCTTCTTTGGTGCTATCTTCACCTTAGCTATCTTATCAGCTTTGGTGGCTGTGGGACACTTACTTGCAATATGATCGGTAAGTCCACAGTGATAACATTTCCTATAACTAAAATTAGTTCTAGGACCACTTGTGTGCTGAGCTTTTAATTTGGAATTAGAAGTGCCAGCACCAAGTACACTATTGGTTTTTGAAATAGGACGAACATTCAGTTCTTCAGATTTCTTACCAAGGACATCTACTCTGAGTCTAGGAGTAGGTCGCTGAACTGATCCAGAGGTCTGATTTCTAGAACCAGATGAATGAATCACTAAGGCTTTGGAAGCATTCAGCTTAGGTACTAAAGTACCCTTCTGAGGATTTTGATAAATTACAATTCCTTTACCTTTATCTTTAGAGACAGAGGTAGGTTTTGAATAAACCATTTTCTCCTTACCTTTTGAGGAGGTAGGAGTTTCCTCAGGGATTGGTGTAATCGACGAGGAGTACTGAGATGAAGAAGTGTCAGCTACTGAGGATACGAACGTTCCAAATTTAAGCATTGAACGTTCAGTGGTTGGTATTGGAGTATCATATTTATAACCCAGACCACGTTTATCACTCAGAGGAATCTGAGCCTTAATTATCTCAGTGATCTTTGTTGAAGAATTACACCATCCTTCAACAGTAGCTTGTTCAGCTTTTAATGCAGCGATAGCTTCCGCTCGTTCAATTTTGACTAGCTGATTTAAATGGACTTTATCTTTAAAATCTTCTTCAAATTTAGAAAGCTTTTCTATTTGAAGGTGGCAATTTTTAAGCTTTTCAGCGAGATCAAGATTTTGGTTTTCAACCACAGCTTTGCCGTTCATGGCTTCGTATAAGCTTCTAGTCAGTAGTTCGATTTTACGGAGACTATCAGCTTCATCAATATTTACAATATTGGTAAAGAAGGATAGTGATACCTGAATGGCAGATGTTGAAGTGGAGGGTATGTCTGAACTTTCTTCCTCTTCTTCAATCTTGGCCATGAGACATTGATTTGCTTCATCATCTTCAGAATCAGATGATGAGGCTTCTTCATCAGAAGCAGCCCAATCATAGTCAGCCATTAGGCCTTTTCCCTTCTTCTTAAAGCTTTTCAGCTTTGCATACTTCTCCTTCAGCTTTAAGTATTTGTCGTCTTTATTCCTTGGAACAAAGGATTTCTTTGTAAAGGCTGAAGGTCTCATGATTTTCTTTGACCTGCAATCGTTAGCGAAATGACCTGTCTTTTCGCAGTTAAAACAAGTAGCAGTAGCCTTATCAACAAAAGCTGATGACTTAGGCTTGTCAGCTATAGAAAGAGTTTTGTTCTTTCTAAACATTTTCTTCTTGGCGAATCTCCTGAACTTTTTAGTTAGGAGAGCCAAGGATTCATCATCTGAAGAATCAGAATCTGATGATCTTTCAGAGTTACTTTCTAACTCAGTGATAGTGACCACGGGTCGCTGAGTAGAAGGTTCCTCTGAGATTAAAGCAACAGGGGTGCTTTTGGAATCTTTTACAAGATTCTTCTTAAGATGGCTAGATTGCTCATGATTCAGCAATGTGCCATATAAGGTAGCGAGTGTCATTGATCTTAGATCTTTTGACAGCTTGAGACACATGGAATAATTGTCCCAGCTTTCAGGTAAACATTCTAAAAACTTTGTCAGAACTTCAAAGTTAGAATATTCCTTACCAACCGTTTTAAGATCTATAATTAAGCAGTTAAAACGTTGATGTACTTCAGAGAGAGTTTCATTCTTACCAGAGATGAAACTTTCGTATTGTCTTACCAGGTTGATCTTTCTTGAATCCTGGACTTCAGACGTTCCTTCATACTGAACACATATTGTGTCCCACATGGCCTTCAAGGATTTCAGGTTCATGACGGAATGGTAGACTTCGTCAGGAAGGGCCATGGATAGTATGGATCTGGCTTTTGTATCTATAGCCACTTTCTTCTTGTCTTCATCGGTCCAATGATGGATTTCCTTTGGAATCAGCCTTTCTGGAATAGCAGCTCTAGTTGCAGTGGCTGGAACGGCAGGATCAATCGTTACAGGGATGTGTGGACCGTTTTCAAGATAGTAAGGTATAGTAGGGTCTACACCTTCTAAGAAGAGTGTCATCCTATTTTTCCATAAGTTGAAGTTGTCTCTGGAAAATCTAGGGGGTTTTGCAAGAGAACCATTGTCGATATAGTGAGTGTTTGTGTTTGAGTTGGACATTTTCAGATAATAGCAAGGAAGAGAAAATATCTTAGATTAGATCTTGTTTATGAGATTAAACAAATCTGCTCTGATACCACTTGTTGGTCCCGAAAGGCTTAAACAAGTTTGTAGAAGGGGGGGTTGAATACAAACACACTATTTTACTTTTCTAAATTGTTTATTGATAAATCATTAACAATTTACAGCTTGTTGCGGAAACAAGATTAAGGATAAACCTAAATCTAAACAAGTTGGAACACTAAGGTTTTCTTGCACTAAGAAAGATAAGGAGATTACTAATAAAATCCTATCTTGAGAGATTTGAACTTGTCCAGAGTTAGCAAGTTACTTCAAATGAAGTGAGTTCATCTCTTTATATACTGCATGCATTTAATGCAATCCAGTATATACTTTACACGTGTCATTAGCGGATTGGTTGCATGTCATTGACCTTTGATGACAACCTTAGTAGCCGCATGAATGAACAGTGTAGTGTCAGAGTGGTTGTACGATTTCAGATTTTCGGAGGTTCTTTTCTGACATTTCGTACGGTGGCGTGCAAGGGAGGTTAAGACAAAAGTACTTTGTACGGAGGACTTCATGATCAGCTTTCGTTGATTCAGCGATTATCATTTACTATTCAGCAGATGATAAAGTTCAGCGATAGCTGAAGTCTTGTACTTGATACTTCACGTTGAGTGGACAAATCTGAGTCTTCGCTGATCCGCATCAGTTCATTAGGAGACTTGTCGCTGGTTCTTGAGCTTGATCTTCGACTTCAGCGTAGAACCTTTGTTGACGTGAATCTTGTCTTCAGGGATCATAAGTAAACAACTAACTTATCAGCGATCACCATAAAGACTGAACAGACTCAGCGATATGGTGAACAGTGTTCGCTGAATGTTTAATCTAAAAGTGCGAGAGTTCCTATCAGCAGTACTGTAAGATCTTAGTACTTATCAGCGATAGTGAAACTCTGATACATATTGTTTACTTACAATTTTCACTAAGTATTTAAGATAAGGTCATTATCAAATCACTGAGGGTTTGGATCAACAGTGTCTTACACTTAAGGTTTCCTACGAGACTTAGGCTGACAGAGGTCTTTTACTTCACAGAGCTCTGTCGCAAGAGCTCTGTTGGTCTTCTGTTGAATACTTGTTCTCTTGTAGGAATTCTTCGACAGAGCTCTGATGAGCTCTGTTGGATCCGACAGAGCTCTGTTGAGCTCTGTTGGTCTTCTTGATGAACTTCTTCCAAGTCTTCTGTCTGATCTCTGTTGGTCTTCTGACTTGAACTATTTTCAATACTTTTACATAACATATGCTTGGGGCTAACACAAAGTATTCAGATGGAACGTTGAAAGCGTTGTTACTTCAGTTGTAATATCGTCTGAAAAATCAATGATAGAGAAAGAGGAGATACTTGGATGCCTTCTCTTGCAAGATCATTAGTGGTCAGAGCTATCAATGAGATCAATGATAGCATCCCCTTCAGAAGTGCTATGCGGCGAATAGAAACTTATCTGGGAGCCCAAAGAAGGAGAAGACCATTCTTGCCTTGATTACAAAGGGGGAGAATGTTAATGTATTTCTATGTTGTAATCAAGACAGTTTGACTTTCTTATTAATCATGTTTGACTTTATGGTAGAGCCATGGAAGTGTCATGAGCCTACTATAAATAGTTCTTTTGTTTCTTTGTGACTTAAGCTTATGTGTCATAATCATTTGTAACCTTTTGAATATCAATGAATGATGGATGACTTTCTCTCTGTAGATTGTGTCTACATTTTCACATTATTTCACTAGATTGGGAACTAACAGGCTTCCATTCAATCATCGAAAAACACTAAGGAATTTCTATGAACATTATGACAAGAAAACATATTCCTTGCGTGTACGTGCAAGTGTAGAAATGATTGAAGCAACTTATGCTTGAATAATAGGCTCAAATTGTGTAAACTGTTGAGACCGCAACAAGTTTTCCACGGACTCAATGTGCATGATTGAAGTGCGAAGGTGGGCAGACTTCCTTCTTTTTAAATATCCAAACCTTCCAAATGAAGATTAGATAGATTATATGTTGCGTCCCCAACAAAAATTGAAACATTTCTTTGTTGGGAAAGGAATGAGTGGCTGGTGGGGTTTAAAGCAAGAGTTGGCATGGGCTAATTGCCTGTTTTAATGATGGTCACCAAAGAATGTGAACCAATCAGTAATGTGGCTGCCCGGCTCAGAAAATGGTTGGTGTAGAGTTCGCGTATTCTTTTAACTTTGTTCTCACATCCTCTTTCTGTTTTTAATCCGCTCACTTCTCACCAAACTCTCATTTACATTTTACCTCAGCACAATAAGATACTCAACCGTATGAGTCATCTCCCCCACTCTTTGATGTAGACCCCTCACCCCTTAATCACTTAAGGATAACTTCTTGGGTCGGAAACACTGGTTAACATGAATCAATAGAAGTTCTATAATATCTCACACTTATCCAATGAAATTTTTTCCTAAAAAGATGTTGTGTTGTTCAACAGTTTATCTTGAACAAAGATGAATCTCAGCTTTTGAATAACATTGTCATCAGAATGTATGCTCCTCAATAATATCATGAAATATTTGAGCATTTGAACTATGAAGATTTCTCACAACAAGAATATTGAAAGAATGAAATGAATTCGAAAGACTTGTTTGAGAATATGACAATGTATCAATCAGATCAAATATGAAAGATAACCATGAACGATTAGGGTATCAAAGAATTGAATGTTGTTTATATGAACAAATATAAACAATCTTTGAATGAAACGTTTGAATTTTCACACTGAAATGAATATGATGCTCAACAAAGTTTGAAGTACAAACGGGTGTATTACCATCGAAAAATGTTTCATTTTGAGACATAGTAATAACAAAGTCAATAAGAAGCTGAACCGGTGTGTATGAATACTTGAAAGTATAAAAAAGATAATACACAAGTATTAATATTTGGAAACACACGGTCAGAAATAATGATGTAATCCAAAATATTCATGAAATACATTTAAAATCACACTTCTAAATTCACAAAATTTGAATGAGAATCGAGAAGTGGTTTGAACATTTAAGAAAACATTTTTCATGCTTGAAAGTGGTTCTTCTTTCAAACAAACGAATATTGGTATTAGAAGATACTTACAGTCATATATTTAAGCCCCCCCTCAAATCATGATAGACTAATTTAAAATCAGATAAGCCCCCCCTTAAAATATGCAAAAGATCTTAACAAAACAAAATTAATAGATGTAACAATCGAAGTCTAAAACAATGAGGTACGAGTTCTAAACTAATGTGTTTAGAAGTCACGCACATTGAAGAACGAGTCCTGAGCTAAGTTACTCAGAAGTTAATATTTTGTATGCGCGGGTTCTAATCTGAAGTGTTTAGAAACCATTATTGTGTATGCCCCCCCCCCCCCCCCTACAAAGAAGCGTAAAAAAATATGTCAATAAGCACATATACCTCAAAAATGTAGAATCTCTCCCCCAGAAATTATGCAAATAGTTCAGTATAGAAAGTATTTAAAAACACAGGTACTCTTCTTCAAAGATCCGCACAACTTCTCTTATGTTTTCCAGTCGTGTGTTTGGTATATATCTGACAATCAGCACCATGCATGATGAACCTGCAAAACAGATTAAGTAGATTTTGGTACCCAGCGGAACATGGGTCCTGGTTTGTTAAATGCAGTTCTTTTCGATGAAATATGATAAGTACCGTACCAAAATTGAACATTTTCTTGCTTAACAAAATCATGAGTTCCACAATAAGAACAACAAAGTTGCTTTTGTGCCAACCTGATTAAACGATTTGCAGAATAGATATGATCAGGTTTAACAGAAGAGTTATCTTTACGAATATTGTTCTTTTTGGTAGTTGACTTAGAAACATATGATTTTGGGGTATCTTTGTCAGGTGTAGATCCCTTCACTCTCCAAACCATCTTTTCCCTTTTAAAAACAATATTTTCTTTGGGCTTAGAAATATTAATATCTGAATTATCAAATAGAGGATTATTGAAAAGATTAGAAGGACAAATCTGATCTTTTGAAAAATGATTTGATTGACAAGAATTCTTTGAAGAAATTTTTGTTTGAAGTGAACTTGAAGCAATTTTACATGAAAACACATAATCAGTTGAGTCATTATTTGGAGATTGAACAATTGTGTCGGGACTTGTTTGTTCAGATAACTCAACTTTAAAATTTATGTCTTTAAGTTCTTTCACTTTGGCAAACAAAACATTCCTTTCTTCAATCATCAAATCAAATTTCTTTTGAAGATCAGATTTGAAAATCTGGTCTTTCAAACTCTCCGATGCTAATCCAGATAAATTTCGAGTAAATTTTAAAATCCCAGCCTTGAAATATTTTCTTTCAAGCTCAAAATCCTTTTTCAAACTTTTACTCTTATTGGACATTTCAGGGAAAAGTCCAATATTCTTTTTCTCAAAAGCCTTCTTTTCATCATTAAAAACTTTTCTTTCACTTTCTAACAACTTTTCGAACTCGGATGTCTTCAATGAAAGCTCAACATTGTTTGTATTGAATGATTTTCGTTCAGTTTCAAACTCGATCTTTTGTTTCTCAAAATTCTCACGCTCAAGAATCAAAACCTTTTCAAAGTCAGAAACTTGCTTTGAAAGTTTAAAAAATTTAAGCTTAACAACTTTCTTTGAAAAATCAAAAAACTTTTGTATAAAAACTTTCTTTCGGCTGCAAAAGTTTTTCTTTCTTTTTCAAAATCAGTTCTGTCTTTACTCATCTGTTGTTTAAAATCATTTGAAGCTTCTGACAAATCATCGTTCTTGTGTTCTAAAGAGATAATCAAATTTGATTTGCAATCACATTCATATTGCGTTAGAGTAGCTTGTGTCTTCAGGTCAGAAAGTTGTTGCTGGAGATCTTGATTCTTGTTCTGTAATGTATTGATCTCTACTTTCAACAAATCTTCTGACACTTTTCTTTCCTTTCTCATCTACTTTTCCTAAGAAGATTTTTTTTTTCCAAAGAAGAAATTTCTTTTGCAAACTCAAAATTCTTCTTCAGATTACTGATCTCAGCATCCTTGCTTTTAAGATCTTTGTTAGCTCCAACTTCTGTTCTAAGAAGTATTGAAAAATAGGCTAAGGGAAGATCACTGAAAAAGCCTTTGTCGAACACCAAGAGAACAGAACCAAGCGCAACCTTCACTTGGATCGTTCACCAGAAGACTCTCAGAGGACAAGGTCACAGAGCCTCTGTCACCCTTGACAGAGCCTCTGTGGTATGAAGACAGAAGCTTAAAGAATACTTGAAGTCCAAGACAAAGACAAGCATGCCTCTCACATGCCTCTGTTGTACGAAGATCCTGAAGATCAATAGTACAAGGCGTGCCCTGCCACTTTCTACGTGTCATCCTCTGAAGGGTCACAACTTTTGCAGATGGCGGCGCACTAAATCCTCGTATACCAGGATCTGTCCCACGATGTTGTCTTTTGTACGTTAGTACTTCTTGTCTACTATTTGTCCCCTGTAAGTAGTATAAATAGAAGGCCTCTACTAGACATTTTTTGGTAACTCTTGCACTACACACACACACACACCAGATTAGAGCTTATTTTCTTTTATCACACACTTACGGTGTTCTTGGTGTTCTTGAAAGAATCAAATAGAGATGAACTGTTGAGCTACGTTCTTGTTATTTATAGCTTCATTCCTATATTCATGTGTGTGTAATCTACCATCGATATCAACACAAACTGCTTATAATACGCTTCTGCATTCACACTATTATTCTCTGTTTTAGGTGTTTGTCGTTGATATATCATTGTTTAGTCTTATTGTGGGATCAACAATTGGTATCAGAGCGAACTTTGATTTTAAATATCAAAGGATCCACTCTACAATGATCTCGACTCATTTTGGTAGATATATGGACTGATTTTGACCCGTTTTTCATTCGTTACAAAACAACCCCTGTTTTTCTGCTATTTTCGACCTGTTCGACTCTAGCAAATTAATAGGCACTGTTTCTTCGGTTAAATATTTCCATTCAGTGCATTGTTCCAATATTAGAAGATCTAAACTCATTTCACAAGTCTGCCCCATCATTTGAAGATTTTCTCTTCATACTCTGTTTTCTGCTTCTTTTAAAACTGCTCAAAAATGGCGAACGCAGCTAATTTCTTCACTGCGGGTTCATTAACCAAGCCCCCAACTCTACTCAGAAATGAGTATCCTCAGTGGAAAGTCTGCATGATCTACCTCTTTGAAGGTACTGACAAAGAGCTCATCACATATATCCACAATCATCCTTATGTTGCCATGGTCACAGTACCAAGGGTTCCCGCCACAACAGACACTCCAGAGGTCCCTGAGTATGACAAACCAAAGGCTATTGACAAATGGTCTCCGCAGGACTGGGAGAAATACGAACTTGCTCAGAAGGTCAAGCGACTTCTGATAATGGCCATTCCAAATGACCTCTTTCAATCTTTGGATGCATGTGAATCTGCCCATGATCTGTGGAAGGAACTGGAAAAACAGTTAGAAGGTGGAGCCAAGACTCAGAAGAACCGAAGGGCTCAATGTATCAATGAGTACTACACTTTCAAAGCTCTACCATCAGAGACTCTGCAGACCACATAAGACAGATTCAACTCGCTGATCAACAAGTGCAAGAAGTTCAGAATCCACAGAACCTCTGAGGAAAATAACGTTATGTTCCTCAAGAGCCTAAATGACGAATGGCTCCAGCTGTCCATGTCCCTGCAAACAAATCAGGATTTGGACACCTAGACACTGTCGGACCTCTATGGAACCTTGGCCCCACAAGAAACTCAGATTGCTCAAACGAAAGCCCAAATGGGTGAACCTCGGGCACTGGTTGGCAAGGCTATAGAGGCGAAGGAAAAGCCCAAGAAGGAGAAGGCTCTGGAAGAGAAGAAGGAGAAAAAGAAGAAGGTTCTGGTGGTAGATAGTGAAGAAGAGGAGCTGGTGGATGAAGAAGAGGTGACGATGGCCTCGATAGCTAAATCTTTAGCTTTATTGACGAGGGAGTTTGGAAGCAGAGGTTACCCCTGGCTCATATGTCGCAAACGATGAATTCCAAACCTTTGTCACCTCTATGACCACTTCGTTGAAAGAGTTGAAAAGCTCTTTCGACGCCCTTGCAGAATCCACGCAGAAGGCTCTGAGCGAGTTGTCCACCAAAGTTGAAACCCTTTCAACTGAGGTGAAGAATACCAATACCTTGATGAAGAATGATGCAACAACCTCTGCAGCAACAACACCCTCTGCACCAGAAGCACCCACGACCTCTGCAGCACCCACGACCTCTGCACTAGAAGCACCAAACAGTTAAAAAGGCACGTAAAGTGGCCCAAAGTCTTTCCACTCAGGCCCTGCAACGCCTGGAATAACTGCAGAAGATCTCAAAAAGGATCTGGAACAAGTACAAGACCACACCATCGAGCAAAATAAATCCCTCAAGCCAACCGACTACATCACCAGAGCTCGGTTGACAGAACTGGGTCAGGAAGTGCTGAATGAAATGACAGAGTTCATCAAAGCCTTCACCACTGCTAACGCCAACTACGTGAAAGACTTCCACAACTGTGTGGGAAAGCTACATTTCAAGTTTGAGGCAGAAGTTTCATATCTGCTTGGCATCTGTGACGACCTCTGTGCGAAAATGATCGCTGCAGGGGCACGCCAACCAAAGAAGCCATCCTCGTCATGTCAGGCAGAGGGCACTTCAGACAGAAGACAAGATGATTCTGACGATGATTCTGGTGGTCCGTCTGAGCATCCTGAGGGGGAGAAGAATCCAGAGAAGAACATTAGAAGATTACCTATACCTCCACTTGTCATCAAACCAATAACCCAAGTATCACCCAACCAAGAAAACCAACCATCTACTGAAGATCAAAACCAGAAAAAGATCATAGAGGAAATACCCACCTCTGTGGAAACTAATCAACAACAAGGAAACTTGCCCTCACCCCAACCGAAGACTACAACAGAACAAATCCAAATACTCTCCTCTTCAACTTCAAAAGATGAACTACCCTCCCCAACACCAAAACCAAGAACTGAGGAAACCAAACTACCATCTCCTACACCAACAACAGAAGAATAACCCAAACCCACACCCAAAAAAGATCAACCCAAACCAACACCCAAAACAAAACCAATAGCTCATAAACAAAGAAAATACCTGAGCAAACCCAAACCCACAACAGAAGAGATAGTGCAACAACTCCAAATGAAACAACTACAGAGAGACAAGTTCAGAGCTTCTAAGAAACAACACACAACTTCTGCTACTATCCTCAAAGTAGTGAAATCTCTATATCCTGAAGCTACAACAGAAGAACCTTCTCAAACAAAACCCCATCACCAATCAAACCAACCGAAGAGCAAGCAACCCAACAACCAATCAAACCAACATAGGCAACCCAACCAAAATTAACAAAGGCAACCCACCCCAAACCAACAGAAGAAACCCAGCCTAAGGCAAAGTGTTATCCCAATAGAAGAAACCCAGCCTAAGGCAAAGTGTTATCCCAATAAGTAATCAATAACAAGATGTATGCAAATCACTGGTCATCTCTCATTAGATTAAAGAACTCAATACAAAAGTGTAGAGAGAAAATACAGAGAGTTTTCCCAATGTTATCTTTCAAAGTGTTAGTGACAAATGAGCTAAACTAGGCTATTTATACCTAGACTCAATAGTTACAAAATAACCCGTCAACTTGAATACAACATATAAAATTGACACTAACATTCTCCCCTTTTGTATTCAAGTGAGCCAGGTAAGCTTTAACCATAAAGTTCTTCTGGTGGAATGTATCTCTTTCTGATCCCAAAGATAATCTCAAACCTTCTTAGTGAATTCCGGTAATCTATTCGGTCTTGTATCGCTTTCAAGGCATTGTTGATCAAGATAATCTCCTTCTCTTTCAGAGGTACTTTTTTGTTTATCCAATGTTAGCCTTTCATTCAGCAAAATCTTGATCATATTGAGTGTTCCATCAGAATACTGGTTGACTTCAATAAACCTCAAGAACTTCTTCTTCTTTTGCCCATTATGATAAACAACACCAAACTCTGGTTTTTCCAACACGGTATACAGAGGAATACCTTGCATGTCGGGTAAGCCTTTGTTTGGCCTTTGTTTGTTGACTCTGATTTGATTACTTTCCAAAGCTATCCGAAAATCAGTTAGGTATGATAGCTTGATCAGGTTCTTCATGAAACGTTTTAGGGCTTGATAGGCTTTAGAGTAGGTAATATCTTTGTTCGGCATCCGGGCAAGAATGTCATACAGCCTGAAGAAGTCTGCACAGGTTAGAGATTTGAAGTCTGCTTCACATAAATTCAACTCCTTTTCATCTGATCTGAGGACGTAGAATCTCGGATAAAAGACATTCATAATCTTCTCCGATTCAATCTTCACAAGCTTAACAATTTCTTTATCTGCTCTGACTGCACCGAGCTTTTGATCTTTGTCACCCATCATATACAAATATTCAATCTGCTTTGCACGTGGAAGTTTATCAATTGAATAAAGCTTTACCTTATCAATTGGTTGAATCTTTTTCACAAACAAGTCACCCCTTATATCTTCTTGGAATGGAGTAATGATTCTGGTTCGATGAGCACGTCTGACAATCAAAGCTTCTCTATCAATTAACATATGTAGATTACGTAATTCTGCCTCGGAGACTGCATCTCTGATTTTGCCTTCAGGTAGATCAGGTATTACCGGAATTTGTATCACTGGATCAGGTAGATTGCTTTCTTTCTCGGAATCAGAATCAGGTTGAACATTTCCACCATCAAATACATCATCCATCTCCTCTTTAATCTTTACCACAGTTTGATCTTCATCCGAATTAATATAAATCAAATCCTGTAAGAACTCATCAGCCATTATTTCCTAATCAGTTATGTTATCACATCCTTGAGGCTTTTCAACCGTAGGATTGATATCATCCAGAACACCAACATCAGCACTTTGAACCCCTTGTGTACCACCAATATTACCGGTACCCGATTCCACATTTTCAGTGACATGAACACCCGAACCACTACCTTGTTCAACCCTTTGTCTAACACTTCTCTCCCCCTCATGGTGATCATGATCGGGATCTTGATCATCATGTCTCCGTTTGGTGGTTTGGCCTTGAATCCCACACTTGTCTTCCACCGCTTTAATTCGGTTTGATAGGGATGTGAAGCCAGAAGATATAGCTTCGGTTATGTTGGATATGGATTTTTGTAGGGTATTTAGTGAATCTGGTAAAGTGGCTTGTATTTCGGTTTGGCGTCTAAGTAGACCAAGAATGTCTAGTTCTTCTTGAGTATTAGCATCGCCTTGTTCTAGTAAACGGGTAAGTAACTGGGATTTCAATTCGTGTAAAGGTAAAGTATGATGTACCTTTGGGTTCGGCTGAGATTCTGGTTGAGTGTCGGATGGTGCGGATGAAGAATCAGCAACAAACTTTCCTTTAACAAACTTGTGTACTTCGGCAGATAAATTCTTAACAATATCTTTCAATTCGGACATCTGAGCTTTCTGAGTGTTAGAGACAGACCGGATGGCCATTTCAAGCAACTTCTTAGATACATAGTTGTGAGGAGGAGGACTCACAAAAGAATGAACGACACGCGCTTGTTCAAAGGTAACATCCAGACCACTAAGGTTACTGGTTGACATAGCAGTCATAGAGACTGTATGGCCTATGTTCAACGCTGGCATAGTGTTAACGTTGGTAGGACTTCCGCCTGGTCCTCGTGAAGCACCAACAAATGGCGGCAACACTCAGGGCGTTCCGGTTGGGTCACGCATAACACCAACGTTTTGTTTCACCATAGATGAAGTGAAGAACGGTCTCCGTGTCCTAGGAAAGGAAGTAAAATCAAACGGTTCTAGACTCAATCTGTGACCAAATGAAGGTGGTGGTCGGGGCAGTTGCCATCCTGTTTCAATATCAGCCGACACCGAGTGTGTCACCGATAGTGTTTGTGCTTTTCCCATGTGAGAAAATGAAACATCAACTTGTGAAGAAGTTGATGAGTGGGGTTGTCCATTGCATAGCTGGGTCCACTATGGCTTCTTCAATGTCTCGTGGCGACGGACGCTCACTGACAGTAGATGTGGCTACCCGGCTAGACACGGTTTGGTTAGGATCATCAGTTAAAACTTTTGTTGACCCTGTCTCACACTGACCATCTTTTTTTCTTTCCTTCTCACTCAACCTCACTTGATTTTCTGTTTCAACTAATACTCCCTCATTTCCCCTTATCACACCTCCATCACCACCAAAAGTAGTAGTGACGACCTTTTCAATTACAGTATCAAGATTCTCCATGACTTGATCATTGTTGTTATCATCATTGTTATCATCAGAACTATCATCCTCTTTTTCATCATCAAGCATTCGCATAATCATCATCTGAACTATATACAAGATTAGCAGGATCATCAATATCCGCATCAATATCCTCAGATTCTTCCTCAGTATCGTCGGAACCAAGATCTTCCTCATCATCGTCCTCAAAGATCTGAATCATCTTTTTAGATTTGGACGACTGACCAAGAACACCACCAACTCCTTTTCCCCTTACATCGCTTTTACCTCTCAACACGCCCTGTTCAGGTACCCCAGTATCCTGAACTCTCTTTCTAACTCTAGAACCCTCACTACGCTCACCTAATGTGTTGGCACCGTGGGTAGGCCCTACCGGTCCTGGCCGGGCCATCAGTGTGTTCTCTTCTCTATACTCACTCAAAATTGGTGATTCTTGGTCAGCGTAAGCGAGTAGTGCTTCAGGTAAAATCATAATCGTAGGAAAAGTTAGACCTTTCGGAAGTCGGAGATATTTCATGTAGCTAGTAGGACCAAGAACTGCATTCTCGCATCTCGGTATCTGATTATTAGAATCCATGATAGAACGGATGATGATCTGAAGATATCTTTGAAATGGAACAAACATTCTGTCTTTTGATGGCTTTGCTTTGTCGGTTACCACCTCGATCAGGTCATTCCAGATTAGAATAGCAAAGTCGATCTTTCGGTTAAAAATGATAGCATGAAACATTCTGATTACTGAAATGCTGGCCGTATCGACTCCCGTGTGTTTTGAAGTCATACATCTATTCACAACACTGAATAGTGTGTAATAGATCGGCGGTAGATAGTTTCTTTTCAACTTTGATGTATTAGTCAGTTCTCTATACTTCGGACGTGGATCATTGTAACCCATCCGCATAATATCCCGGCACAAATCTTCTTCAGACACCATATCTTCAAAATTTTGAGAATAAGGAAGATCAAGAACTGTCCGCAACCTTTAAAGAGTCAGCTTGGCATCAAAATGATCTACTTTCAGAGTAAAGTAGTTGTTATTTGGCATGTATTGGATGTTATGCCATACTTGTTGCAGATAGATCTTCAGAACTTGTATTGTCTTTTCAAGAGCAGTACAGAGAGGATGGTTTTTGAAAATCTCCATTATAAGTTGATAATCCATTCTGACGTGGAAATCTAGAGTATAGTTGTTCGGTTTCAATTCCTTCTTGTCTTTTGGAAGAATAAGTTCAGCATATAGATCTCGAGCGTTCACCGATGGATGTGATGAACGATGAGATGGGAACACTATGTTCTCGTCAGAAGAATTAACATCACCGTGCTCTTGCAAATGTGCCATGGTCTATGATTGATAAAATTGGACCATATGGATATAAGTGCTTTTTCACCAGAAAAATTTCAAAAAAAATCCTAAGTATGGGCTACTGTCGTACAAAACATCAAGTCGCATGACTCTACTAGTCGGACAAATATGTATGACCAAAAGTTGTCCTACAAGATGTGTGCGACAGTTATGAATATCAGTTGTATGCGGCAGTTTTGAATGTTGAAGAACACAGTATTGTGCGACAGTTATGATTGTTCGAACAGTGATGAACATTCAAACCCAAAAACCTAAGATTTGTCAATGAAAGCTTAACAAACTAGTATCCTATGTGCGGTTTTCTACCAGGAAAACTATTCTATCATCTTTTCCTCCTAACACTAACACATAGATTAGATTATGAAGGGTTTTCTAAAACCCCTTTTCGACTCATCTAACAAATCAACGAACAGATGATATAAGCGATGAAATGCGATGAAAAATGGTAAATGATGATACCTAAATCGATATGAATCCACAGATAGCAATGAACAGTAACAAATATTCAAAATCGATTTCTAAGTGAGTGAGAGAATCTGGTATGACTAAAGTCGGAAAAATAAAAGACGTTTAAACTCGCACTATATATAGATCTTAGGTCTGATGACACGTGTCATGACACGATTGGTCCAAGGTTTGACCGACACACGTGTCAGGTAGTCGTACGAAGCAATATACGATTACCTCGTCTTAGTCGTAGAATGAAGGTGCGACTAAGTCAACAAAATGAACAGTAACTGTCGTAGGACACTTGTACGACTTGGATTGCTAGTCGGACAAAGCTTCTACGACTTAACCATATGAACAGTGACTATCGTACACAGCATGTACGACTAGGATTGCTAGTCGGACAAGGCTTGTGCGACAGTCGTACGAGAACAGTAACTCTCGTACAAGGTGTGTACGACTAGGATTGCTAGTCGTATAAGACTTGTGCGACTACTTTCCTGACTTAGAAAAATTTTCAAAAAAAATGAACTTTTCAGATTAAAAATTGTTCAGTGTTCATTGAAAACATTTTGTTCCCCCTACAAAGATGCATAAGCTTTGACAAAATGATTTTTCATCTAGTAGGGTTTGCCAAAATAATTTAAGATAGAACACTCACCTTTGTTGTTTTGCTCAACCATTTCTTCTTTGTACAATGCTCCCCCTTGAAAGATACTCACAAAGATTTATAGCTCCCCCTAAATACATGAACCACACATAAAACTGCACAAATAATATCAATTGAAGTACATACGGTAAAAAGAATAAAATTGAAATCTACTTTGTACAATACTGAAAGAAATCTAAATTTGAACAAATCATAATGGATATTCAATATTATGAAAATAATTATTCTTCACTCAAAGTTATCAAATTTGAATGACTAAGAATTATTTTCAAAATGTTGAATAAAAATTATGATTTATCAAACTTTCAAATTCAACATGCCTAGCTTTGAGACAAGAAAGTTGAACCGTTTCTCATCCAAAGCCTTGGTAAACAAGTCGGCGAGTTGAAATTCAGTAGAAACAAAATAGAGTTCAATTGTACCTTTTTCGACGTGATCTTTAATAAAATGACATCGTACGTCGATGTGCTTGGTTTTCGTGTGTTGAACCGGATTCACAGATATTGCGATTGCGGACTTACTATAACAATAAATTGGGATCTTTTCGTACTTACACGCGAAGTCCATCAGTTGGTTTTTCATCCAGATGACTTGTGAACAACAACTAGCGGCCGCGACGTATTCTGCCTCCGCCGTCGAAGTTGACACACAGTTCTGTTTCTTTGACGCCCAACTTACCAACTTATCTCCCAAAAATTGGATATGTCCGGATGTACTCTTCCGGTCCAATAGGCTACCACCGTGATCCGCGTCAGAGTAGGCTGTTAGCTCGAATCCCGTGCCTTTGGGATACCATCGAACAAGGTAGGGAGTTCCTTTGAGATAGCAGAAGATGCGCTTTACGGCTCCTACATGAGATTCCTTAGGATTCGCCTGAAATCTCGCACAAAGACAAGTAGCGAACATAATATCCGGGTGACTAGCAGTTAAGTACATTAAAGATCCGATCATACCTCGATAGTGTCCTATATCAGTTTCCTTACCATGAGGATCTGGACCGATCTTTGATTGTGTTGCCATCGATGTTCCAATGGAAGTACAATTTTCCATTTTCAATTTCTTCAAAATGTCAAATATATACTTTGACTAATTGATGAATATTCCCGTGGAAAATTGTTTCACATGCAATCCTAGGAAGAAATTAATCTCCCCCATCATGCTCATCTGAAATCTAGTAGTCATCAGATCAGAAAACCATGAACATAAACTAGGGTTAGATGCACCGAATATAATATCATCTACATATATTTGTACTATTACCATCTCACCGTCTTCGCGCTTGACAAACAAAGTCGTATCAACCTTACCTTTTTCAAATCCCGAGATGAGTAGAAATTTAGATAGAACATCGTACCATGCTCGTGGGGCTTGTTTCAACCCATATAAGGATTTATCCAATATGTAAACGTGATATGGATTCTCCTTGTCTACAAAGCCTTCGGGTTGTGAGAGATATACCTCCTCTTTTAGAATTCCATTAAGAAATGCTGTCTTTACGTCCATCTGATATACCGTAAAATTCTTGTATGTCGCGTACACTAAAAATAATCTGATTTCTTCAATGCGTGCGACTGGAGCGTAAGTCTCATCGTAATCTATCCCCTCTTGTTGACGATAGCCTTTCGCTACAAGTCTCGCTTTGTTACGAACTATGATGCCATCTTCATCTTTCTTATTCTTGAACACCCACTTTGTTCCAATGATACTTTTATCGGCCGGTCTTGGAATGAGCCTCCATACTTTCAATGCTTCGAATTGATTTAGCTCTTCTTGCATAGCTAAAATCCAATCCGGATCATTCAACGCTTCTTTGACTGTGAGTGGTTCAATGTTGCTCAAAAACATTGAAAATAGACACTTATTCACGGTAGCACTTGAGAGAGTCTGAACTGGTGAACTTGGGTCACCGATTATTTGGTGAATTGGATGAGCCTTCGTCCACTTGGTTGTATGAGGGTGCGGAGCATATGATTCTTGAACATTTTCAAGAGTAGCATTCGTTTCTTCTTCGGTTGGAGAAACAATTGGTTCAGCATTTGCAACTTCTGTAGGAATACTAGAAGATTCCGGTTGTGACTGAGGAATGGTTGGTTCAGTAACTGAAGAACTTGGATTTTGTGTTGATCCTTCCACAGTAGTTGTAGTTTCTTGTTGTGGAATAACAACTTCTGGTACTTGAACATTCTGAACAGGAGTGGAAACATCAACCGGTGTTGAAGTAGATGCACCATTTTGAGTAGTTGTCGCAGCGGAAATTATTGTAGGTGCTTGTACCATCCTGTTAGAGTTAGTAGAATTATTGTAAGTACCATAAAATTCATCATAGAATTCATCAAATAATAAATCAAGATCAGTTAATTGAGATCTTGAGGTAGAAGGTTGATCCTGATTAGAAGATGAAGCAGGTTCTGAACTGAGATGTCCAGAAGCTAAAATTCCAGTTATAACGGGTCCTGAACTGTTTTGGTCAGAAGCCAATTCGTGATGTTCATCGAATTTGACATTGACACTCTCCATAATATTTCTTGATTGCTTCAGAAATATCCTATATGACGCTGATGAGAAAGAGTATCCAACGAAGATACCATCAATCGCCTTTGGACTGAACATGTTCCGTTGTTCTTTGTCGTTTAGAACATAACACCTACAACCAAAAACACAAAAATGTTTTATGTTAGGTTTCCGGTTATTCATGATTTCATAAGGAGTTTTATTAAACCGGCGGTGTATGACAGAACGATTCTGTGTGTAACATTCGGTTGCCACGACCTCGGCCCATAAGAAGAGAGGTTGCTTTGAATATGCCAACATCGTTCTCGTAGACTCGACTAACGTTCTGTTTCGTCGTTCTACAACACCGTTTTGTTCAGGAGTTCTGGCGGCAGAAAATTGTTGCATAATCCCATTTGATTCATAGAAATCACCTAGGACTCTGTTCTTGAATTCTGTACCATTATCCGAACGCACGATTTTTACTGAGATCTGCATATTGTTCTGAGCTGCCTTGATAACACCAATGAGAAGTTCTGAACTTTCATCTTTTGACCGAAGAAACTTAACCCATGTATATCTTGTGAAATCATCGACTATTACCAAGACGTATTTCCTCCCATTTATGCTTTCCGTTTTCATTGGACCGTACAAATCCACATGTAACAGCTCAAGTATACTCTTCGTTGTCGGTTCCGGTTTAGGCTTGTGAGGAACCCTCTTCATCTTTCCTTTCTCACACGCATCACAAAAAATTTCGGCATTGAATTTCAAAGTTGGAAGCCCCGAACTGAATCTCCTAAAACCAGCTTTTGAATGTATCGAAAATTTAGATGAGATAACCGTCGGTGCCACAGCCAACTTTGTTCTTCGGAAGCTTTGGATAAAAGACACACTTCATTGGTCGGTTTGATATTTGACAAGTTGATTGTATACAGGTTTGACTTGCGAGTTCCAACAAGAAGATCTGTTCCTTTCTCGGTTTTGACACAACATCTTGTCTTCTTGAAGTGCACCTCCAAATCCTTATCGCAAAACTGTCCTATACTGAAAAGTTTGTGCTCCAATCCTTCAACATAGTTAACCTTCTTTATCGTAAGATTGTCTTGAATGATATCTCCAAAACCTTTGATAGGAGCAACTTGATTGTTTCCAAACCTTACACGACCAAGATCTTTTTCCACAAAATTGGTTAGCATGTGTCTTTGGCCTGTCATATGCTTCGAACATCCCGAATCTAAATACCATAACTTATGTTTCTGCATCAATCAGATTGAAACAGTTTTAGGTACCCATTGAATATTGGGTCCTTTTTGGTTAGCTTGAGAAGATGTGATTTTATATTTTTGTGTCTTCTTCTTTTTCTTCAAATTTGACTTTCTTTTACCACTTGCGATAAAGTAAGAATTATCCCAACAACAAGAACCAGGCATAGCAAACGCACATTCATAACCACAAACAGAGCAAAAACATTCACCATTTTTAAAATCCCACAATTGGTCTTTGGAGTAACTTTTGTAAGGCTTTACAAAAGATTGTTTATTACCCGTACCAAATTGTTTATTATTCGAAAAACTACTGTTTTTAACACTCTGTTTGGTTGAATCAGTCGTTGTTTGCTTTACCCGCCATTCTTGCGCTTTCTTCTCCGAATTCACAAAATTATCTGAAAGAACAGAAGATTTAGAGTTAGAATCTTCAGAACTCTGAACTTGACATTTCTTTGACATTTTACTCTTCTTTCTTTTCTCTAAAGGTGGTTTATTTGTGTTTGAACACTCACGTTTATAGAAAGTACTCGAAGATTTTTCTTTGTTTATATAAGAAACAGATGTTATTAAAACTGGACTTTGCTGAGATGATTGAAATGAATGACTACCACATTGAACGCATTTGAGATTCTTTCTTGCAAGAGACAATAGATCTGAAACATAAGTCTTATCACTTTTACTGCTAGTATTCAGATCATAATTGCATTTCATACAAGAACTATTGACTTTAGGTTCAGAAGTAGTATTCGACTCAATCTTCTTAGAAATCCTTTTCAGACCATCTTTCCTTTTGCTTTCCTCTTTTTCTTCAGAAATAATAAAATCAGTATGGTCCTGAAGTTTCTTTGAGAAATCAAATACACAAGCTTTTCCTTTTTCATTTTCTATTGATTTTGACTTGGTTTCGAAACCTTGGCCATTAGGTTCAAAGTCACAATCCGAATCAGAATCGCAGTTGTGAACATCAAAATCCTTGGAGGACTCAGGTGTATTCCAACTTTTGAAAGCGTTTTCTTTTCTTTCTTTTGCTAATTTCTTTTCTAACTCATCCACTTCTTGAGAAAGCTCAATTATTCTCATTTCATAAGAATTTTTCTCATTTTCAAAACTTACTTTCTCAAACTCAAACTGTGCTCTTTCAAGATTGAAAGAATCTTCAAAATCAGAAATTATATTATGCTTTCTTTCTTTCAAAGATTTTCTAATGTCATCACTTTTTGAGAAAGCTCACAGTTCTGTACTTTAAGAAAGTTGCTTTCTTCAAGATTGAACCAGTTTTTCAAAGCAAATTCTTTTCTTTCGTTTTCTAACACAATCTCTAATCCAACTTTTGTCTTTAACAAATCAGTCAACTTCTTTTCGAATGAATTGATTTGGCTCACAAAGTTGACTTTCTCATTTTCCAAATTGGTATGCTCAGAAAGAAGAATATTCTCAAGATCTACCACTTTCTTTGACAGTTTGATACATTTATGATCAATCTTTTGTTTTGAATCAAAGATACTCTTTGTTGATTCAGAAAACTTTTTGATCAAGCCATGTTCAATCTTAATAGTTTCCTTTTTCACCTCATCATTGAAACTAGAAGATATTTCCTTAAAAGTAGTTGAGAAAATAGTTGAAAGGAGATCATTTTCATAATCATTTTTTATCCTTTGTTGTGCAGGGGAGATCTCAAGTTCAACAATTTTCCCTTCAAGAACTAATGTAGGAACATATTTCTTTGTTTCAACTACTTGATTGTTAGTAACTGGCTTTGTAGAATTTATTTCAAAATAATTGTTTGGAAGTGGTTTATCTAGATTGTTGAGAATCTTCAACGTATCATTAGTATAGCAAAATGGAAGTGGGATATGAGTTGTTAAAGTCCTTTTTCTATGTTCATCTATTTGTGTTTCCTTTTCATCAGTCCAATGAATTTCAAAATCGGGCAAATATTGTGCGTACCTTAAACATTTGAAATTATACACTGTCGATACTGCAGCGATAGCTTTGGCTCCATATCTTGGACATTCGTAACCAAGTCCCCAATATTTATTGACATTGTTTACATGTCTTGGCTTGTTTATGAAAATTGTTTGAGTAGATTGATCTCTCAAATACAGCTTCTTTTCCAAACTTTTGATTTTGTCTAATAAAACTGAATTCTTATTTGAAAGATTTGTCAAAGAAAAATCACTTTCTATATTCTTTGATTCTAGATCTTTGATTTGCTTATTCAATTCAGATAATTGAGAATCAAGAACTAACTTTTCTGATTCAAATTGATCATGTTGAGCTTTGATATTTTTGATTTCAGAACATTTGTCTTTTATCTCAAATTCAACAACATCAACCTGTTGTTTCAACTCACTATTCTTCTTTCTTTCGTTTTGTAGAGTTTTTGTTAACTTTTCAACACATGGTTCCATTACTTCAAATTCACGAAATAAACTCGCATACTCTTCTTCAGAACATGCTAATTTATTTGGTGTGTCATTCAGTTCATTACGCATATTTATGACTTCTTGATTTACTGATTCAGGTAAAGGAAAAGAATTTACCTGTGAGGAAGTGTCAGACTTATCCTCCTCGTCAGAATCAAATTCTGCTTGACACATATTTGCATGCTCTTCCCTTTCACCCTCGTCATCAGAATAATCAAGAAAATACTCTTCCTCCACCATAAGAGCTATTCCATCTTCTTTTTGTTGTGCAAGAAGCAGCTTTTGTTTGTAGTAATCAGTGTTCTTGACAACCTTCTTTCGACAATCTCTTTCATAGTGACCCGGGGTTCCACAATTGTAGCACTTTTGTATCTCCACAGGCTTCTTATCTTCAAACTTTTTCTCCATGTTCTCAATACACCTTCTTTCCTTCAGCTTTCTCCGATCTTTGCTCAAATCTTTTATCAGTATTCTCAACTCTTTGCTCTCCAAAAGGTTTCCTTTCATAACTGTTGTTTTCAAACTTTCTCGAACCAGATGTATACCTCAGATTGTTGTTTGATGACGGAGGTTTGTAAAACTTCTTTTGAAAGTACCTTGTGAGAAGAACTAAAGCTTGATGTAGTTCAACACCATGATTAAAAATATTTCCCCTGAAACCTGTATCAAACATTCCAGATTCATCAGATGTAAAGATGTTCGATTGTACCTCGGCTTGTAGTGCAATCGGTTCTTAAGAGATATCTTTCTTCTTTTTCTTATTCTTCTCCTCTCTTATCTCATCTATTTCTTCCTCATCTTGCAACATCGTCTCATACAATTCATGTAGTGGCATATTGGAAAGTCTAGGATTCTGTTTCATTTTGCTAGCCACACTCTTCCACTCGGGTTGTAGTGAAGTAAGAAATTTGACATTTAATTCGATCAGATCCTTTTTGATCTTGTTTTTACTCAACTCATTTAGTAAAACTATGAATCTGTCATATGTGTCATGAAGTGACTCATCTTCCTTAGCCTTAAACTCTTCATACCTATTGATGCACATTGTAATTTTCATCTGATTTCCAATCTGAGACCCTTGTAACATCTTCTCTAACTGCATCCACATATTGTGTGTGGTATCTTTGTAGCTATCAATCTTGTTAAACACCTCATTAGGAATCCCCATAATCACATATTATCTTGCCTTCTTGTCAGCAAAGTATCTTGCTTTTTCATCAACAGTGTACTCGGAAAGAGGAACCAATCTCATATCTTTGTTTGGTGCATCCGGTTCACGATAGTTCTTAAGAACATGTTTCATTAGACCATTGTGAATAGAATCTATCAAGTGAACACCATTTGATTGTCGTTCAAGGAAATCTTCAAACCTTTCTTTCCATTGTTCATACTCTTTTTCGATCAAAATCGGAGGTCTAGTATCACTTCCCAAAGAGTTCATCATGTCATTTCTATTCATCTTGAAGATTACTTGTATTGATCTTTACACAGAAAAATGAATTTGTGAAAATTTGACAAACTGTCGGGCAACAGTGTACGACTGTCGTATAGAACGTGTGCGACAGTACAAGTGAACATTAACTATCATACAGAACGTGTACGACTTGGATTCAGCAACAGTAACTATCGTACAACAAGTGTGCGACTTGGACCAACACTCGTACGAAACTTGTACGACTTGGTCAAATGAACAGTAACTGTCGTATAAGCTGTGTATGACTAAGACCCGTGAACAGTAACTCTCGTACAATACCTGTATGACAAGAAATATAGTCGGTCAGTAATTGTGCGACAGTTATGATGCTATGAATCATGCGACAGTTATGAACACGAAGAACATATAAGCGTACGACAGTTATGAGTTTTAACGCGAAAAATTTTCTAAGTGTTCAAAAATCCTCAAATCAACTCCAATTGATTTGAAACTTCGTAGGGTTGATCGCGATCATAGTCTGAGCAACTTTTGTTCAACAGAAACCATCAAGAAACTAACAGAAATCCATTACCTGATCTGCACAGTGAACTTTTCGAAAATTCCAAAAATTGCCAAATCCTTCGATATACGTGTTCTGAACCTGAATCCTTGCACGAATTGATTCAAATAATCAATTCGAACAAGTCTGTGCCTAAAGCTCGATCTAAAACAACCTCAAATCGCAGAATCCACGGGTAGTCCGAAAGTGACAAAAAAAAGCCCAAAAACTTCAAATTTCTTCACAAATCCAATCTGCATGGCTCTGATACTACTTGTTATCCCAATAACAATTAATCAATAACAAGATGTATGCAAATCACTGGTCATCTCTCATTAGATTGAAGAACTCAATACAAAAGTGTAAAGAGAAAATACACAGAGTTTTCCCAATGTTTTCTTTCAAAGTGTTAGTGAGAAATGAGCTAAACTAGGCTATTTATACATAGACTCAATAGTTACAAAATAACCCCTCAACTTGAATACAACATATAAAATTGACACTAACACGAACGACAAAGGAAAGTCCATTCTTACAGAGGAACCGAAGCCCAATAAGCCAAAACCTCAAGTCGCAGAGAAATTGCCAAAAAGCTCTTTCGATGCATTCGTAACTCCAAAACCAGAAGAGGAACACTGAGCTTATGGGATTCCTCTGTCAGCCAAACCTGTCCTAGATCCAAAAGAAAAGCCAATTGAAGACAGAGTGGCTAAAATGATCAGTGATATGGAGGCTCTGCGCAAACCCATGCCTCCACCCTCTGTGCCTCAACGCCAAACGGAAGAGGTGGTATACAAGTACCTCTACAACAGAGCCATCAATGACCCTCTGCCACCTCCTGTTCTGAAACGCGACATGCTTCAACAGATAAGAGAAGACTTCTTCAGAGATAAAGCAAAACCTGTCCATTAAGTCTTCTCCGAGTCCAAGATCACTCAAGTTCTAAGTTGCAAGCTCTCACATACCAAAGGCGGAAACTTCCACTACAACCTCTATCATGTCAAAAGGGCGGACAGATCTGAGAACAAATTCTCAGATGCAGATCTAAGAAATCTTAACCCTTATGATTTACCAGAACTTCTAAGCTGGGACAGGAAATACTTCTGTGAAAGGCTTGAGATCCAGAGGGCATACGATGAAATTAAAAGGGCAATGAGAGAAAAGCTTATGCTCTATAGTATGATCGATTTCCAATTAGCACTAGATTTTAGAGTAAAAAAGATCAGTCTGCTACCTCCAGAAGACCACTACCCCTCCTCTGCTGACATTAAACCGAATACCATCATCAGCAACCCAAAGGTTGGGTATGTCTTCCGTGATCCTCAAGGAAATTTGAAGCTTTTCTTGGAGGTAGACTGCCAGAAGTATGCGACTAAAATGTTGCTCGAGTTCAGGTCCAATCTTTTGGAACACATAGGATCTGAGTTCATGAACTAGAACTTCGCAAACAGACTAATTCAAGTCATTGATTCGGTCATCAGGTTCAGAGACCTCTGCATCTCCATGTACTGAGAACTCAAGGATGGAGTACTCACCATGTCAATCAATGACTTCCCAAACGCAAAAGTCTGACCTCTGCAACTATCTTACACTTTTGTCTACTTTTCAAACTCTGTACTTTATTTCAAATCATGTAAATGCCTCTGGCATAATAGTAAATGAAAAGTTAATTTCTTACAGAGGTCAAATGTTTCACCTCTTGTTCTTCTTAGCCTTAGAAAACAGGCAACTTTCAATTTTTTTTGTTTTTCAATACTTAGGGGGAGATTGTTAGCTCCAACTTCTGTTATAGGAAGTATTGAAAAATAGGCAAAGGGATCATCAGTGACAGATCCTCTGCCGGACACCAAGAGAACAGAACCAAGCGCAACCTTCACTTGGATCGTTCACCATAAGACTCTCAGAAGACAAGGTCACAGAGCCTCTATCACCCTTGACAGAGCCTCTGTGGTATGAAGACAGAAGCTTAAAGAATACTTGAAGTCCAAGACAAAGACAAGCGTGCCTCTCACGTGCCTCTGCTGTACGAAGATCCTGAAGATCAATAGTACAAGGCATGCCCTGCCACTTACCACGTGTCATCCTCTGAAGGGTCACAACTTTTGCAGATGGCGGCGCACTAACTCCTCGTGTACCATGATCTGTCCCACGATGTTGTCTTTTGTACCTTAGTACTTCTTGTCTACTATTTGTCCCCTGTAAAGTAGTATAAATAAAAGGCCTCTACCAGACCTTTTCTGGTAACTCTTGCACTATACACACACACACACCATATTAGAGCTTATTTTCTTGTATCACACACTTACGGTGTTCTTGGTGTTCTTGGTGTTCTTGAAAGAATCAAATAGAGATGAACTGTTGAGATACATTCTTGTTATTTACATCTTCATTTCTATATTCCTCTGTGTGTAATCTACCATTGATATCAACACAAACTGCGTATAATACGCTTCCGTATTCAAACTATTATTCTATGTTTTAGGTGTTTGTCGTTGATATATCATTGTTGAGTCTTATTGTGGGATCAACAATCTTGAACACTTGTAGAATTCTCCAACACACTCAATCTTTTGTTCAATTCTTTGTTCACTTCGGCAAATGATTTATAACTTTGAATTTACATATCCCAATCTTGTTTTAAATTCTCAATTGTTTTCCTATAACTTCTTTCTTTTTCTTCAAGATCTTGGATCGTTAATCTATTTTCTCTGTCCATAGATGACTCATTCCAACCCATATATTCTAAGACATATTTGTAACACCCCGCTAAAGCGGAAACACAGAATGTACAGCTCAAGTTTCATAGCAAAAGTTACAAGATCACAACAACCATCAAAATACATTCAAAGGTTAAACCTTGTCTTTTACAATTGTCTTTGCGAAAGGGAAATGAACATAAAATTTAAAGATAGTAAAGAAAGCTTCATCACGTGTAGCCTTCCTAAATTCCAACCTTAAGAACGTTCTCCTGAAAAGCATGTAAATGAGAGTGTCAACTAATGCACTAGTTGGTGAGTTCACAGGTTTAATGAGTATAACATTGTTTACCATCACAAAATAGTTTAAATCCACACATGGGATAAAATAATACGGTTATAAAAACCACTTGCTCAAGGTAATCATATGTAAAAATGCTAAGTACTTGAGCCCGTTACCCGACCTATACCGACATACTTTGCCCCTACCACAGTGGTGGAATCATTCAACATACGCGCATGCTCTGTCACCAACAATACGCAAATACAACAATAATTATGCACTCAAACAAGCGCTACTTGTGAGTGGGGTGTCAAACTAAATAACGTTATCCATAATTACCAACGGCTCACACTCGTGAGTTAAACGGGTAACGTATACGTGAACGGGGACTTTATACATGATAGCAATCTAAACTCAAACTTACAACATTTGCAAAACATAGATACCATAGAGCATAAATAAACAAGTTTCGTATTTCCAAGAAAACGATATAATCGATGCATAAAATATTTGTAGTAACCACATGCTTTTCACCCCAAAATATGTAAATCATTGAAAAAGGGGCTGTGAATACTCACATGATACGCGATAGAATCCGGGAATCTTCTACAAATACTCCGAGATGATCCTACTTCAAACCTATAAACGTAAGGTCACTAGTGAGTTCTTAATCTCGAAGGTTCGATACTAACTATCCAAATCATCATAAAATGCCTTGTTGTGTTTTAATATTATAACGTAATAAACGTATACATTGTCCTTCTTAGATTAAAGTTTCCACAATTTCGTCCCAATAAGTAACGAAAAGGGTTTTAAAGAACATAAACATATTTAGTACATATTTATGTATAAACCGAAATTTTATCGTAACGACAATAAAATTAGGGGTCGTAAACGCAATGACAAATATTTAAATGTATAAATATATAGACATAATATATATTTATACTCCACTATTTAATCATAAAATGATGAAATGGGATCAAGAATAAAATGCATAAATATATATAAATATATTATATATAAAAACATTCCACAATTTCATCATAAAAGATGAAAAGGGATAAAGAATAAATAAATTGCATAAATAAAGGACATAAATAAATTGCATAGATAAAAGATATACTTATATACTCCACTATTTCATCATGAAATGATGAAATGGGATTAGAAATAGTCCTTATAATAAATAATAAATTGTCCTTTACTGTCCAGAATTTGATGTCACTTTGTGTCCAACTTTGGGTAACTTCCAGGTATTATTTGATCATGAAATTTTATGTCCAGTTGGTTCAATGAGTTAGGAAACTTTTGGCGTCAGTTTCATAATTTTTGAAGGAGTATAAGTACATGAAATAATACACGACGTAAAACCCAACAGAAAACTTTGCTGTTTGTACACGGATTTTGTGAGGACTGTTTCATAAATGAAATCTTTGAGTTTTTGAATGAAACCACTTGGGTTTTAATCCTAACACAATAAAATAATTTCCAGAAAAGAATCACTCCATTTGGAGTTAAAATGAGTGAGATATGACTCTTTGAAGTGGGGTGTGAAATATGACAGCAAGCTGTCCAACCAACACCTTGTGCATGTGCTCTCCAATTGACCTTTAAACCAAAATTCTTATTCTTTTGCATGCAAAATCCGATTTGACTCTCACACATACACTTATTTTCAGTTCCCAAACATATTTGTGATCCATTAAGAATGCATGCAAATTATCCATCAACTCAAACTTGGAAAACTTTTATAAAAGACCCATTTTGAAGATTGTTGATGTTCTTGCTAAGAACATCAACATGCAACTAAAAATTCAGTATTTTGAGCTCATGCATGTTGGTTTAAATATGTTTTTAATGATTTTCAAAGGTACATTCATGAGACTCTTGAACAAAAATGATGGATCTCTCAAGATCACTATATGCATGTATTTAAAATGTTCATCTTTGGTCTTAACTTTGGTTTGATTTTGGATTCACCATCTTTTACTAACAAAAGATGTTATGATGGTAATTCTACAAACATTAAGACTTATAAAGATGATTTTTAAAAGATGTGAAGAAAGTGTAACAAAAAGATGAAGATCATACTTTTAAAAATGCAAAAAATATGAAAGAGACTTGAAAGAATGTGTGTGGTTTTTACCCAACACACTTATGTTTACCTTAGGTTATCTTGAACTCTTGAAGACTTTGATTTTTGGGGCTGGAGTTGTGATGAAGGTTTGAAGGTTTGAAGATGGTGAGAGAAAGAGTGGTAGCTAGTGAGAGAGTGAGATGAGAGAATGATTCAACAAGTGAGGTAAAGGGTTTATTTATGCAAAAATGAGACAGAGGGGGGGGGGGGGGGGGGGGGGGGGATGGCCGGCCTCACATGGGGGTGGGGGTGGTGTGGTGTGACATTGGTATTTAGTCATATCATGTATTAAAATAAAAATCATAATACAAGTATTTTCTTTTAAAGATAAAAATACAAAGTATAGGTATAAAAATAAAGTATTCATATACTTAATAAACTTAAAATATATCACAATTAATGTCTACATAAATACTTGTAGTATAAATATATATTAAGTTGGAATTTTATGAGATTTATGGATAATTTCCTAATTCAAGGATTTCTTAGGCAAAATTTGACAATTTTTCCTATCGTACCGTGTTTACTGCTAAAATTGCACTGTGTAAACTATGTCAAAAAAATAAGGTTTCCAAAACAGTTCTAACCTGAGATGTGAATTTGACAGTTGTCACAGTCTCCCCCGGTTAGAAGAATTTCGTCCCGAAATTCAAGTGTTACTAGCGTTAACAGGTTTGCTTGCAAAGAGGTGAGGATACTTTTGTAACATGTAATCCTCCCGCTCCCAAGTATATTCAGGCCCACGCCTTGTGTTCCAATGGACTTTTACTATCGGGATTTTGCTTCTCTTAAGACGCTTGACTTCCCTATCGAGTATTTCCATTGGTTCCTCTACGATGTGCAGTTTATTGTTGATTTGGACTTTTTCCAAGGGCACGGTTACTGCTTCATCAGCTAAACACTTCTTTAGGTTCGACACGTGAAACGTGTTGTGGATAGCACTTAACTCCATTGGCAATTCCAGCTTATAAGCTACTGGTCCAATTCTTTCCGTGATCTTGAATGGTCCAACATACCGTGGACTCAACTTTCCTCTTTTCCCAAAACGGACTGTTCCCTTCCAAGGGGATACTTTAAAAAATACTCTATCACCAATTTGAAATTCTAGAGGCTTTCTTCGATTGTCCGCATAGCTCTTCTGCCGATCTTGAGCTGCTTTAAGCCTATCTCTGATAACTGCAATCTTGTCGGTGGTTTCTTGTACGATATCCGGACTAGATAGGTGACTATCTCCTATTTCCAACCAACAAAGAGGTGATCGACACTTGCGTCCATATAGAGCTTCATATGGCGCACACTTGATACTAGTGTGATAGCTATTATTGTAGGAAAACTCAACTAATGGCAAATGGTTATCCCAAGTTCCTCCAAAATCTATTACACATGCCCGAAGCATGTCCTCCAACGTCTGAATGGTTCGCTCACTCTGACCATCCGTTTGAGGATGATAAGCCGTGCTTAAGTTTAATTGCGTTCCTAATGCTTTTTGGAGTGATTGCCAAAATCGAGATGTAAAACGACTATCTCTATCCGATATAATGGAAATTGGAACTCCATGCCGCGTAACGATCTCCTTGATGTAGATCTGAGAAAGATTTTCCATCTTATAATCCTCTCGAATCGGTAGGAAATGTGCGGACTTCGTAAATCGATCTACTATAACCCAAATCGTGTCATGCCCTTTGGCAGTTCTTGTGAAAGTTCAGGATCTTATCTTACAATCAATGTAGAAAGCAGTAATTGAGAATTTGTATGATCAAGCCCAATTGTATTCAATGATGAACAGAATTACAGATCTAAGAGAGAGAGAATCTCAAAGATTACAAAGAATGAATACAAAGTTATACGGGAAAAATCAATCAGTTAGCAACGTAGAGCTAACTACTATTTATACTGCAACGGACATCTTAAAGCTACAGTACAAATAAGAAAGACTAATAAGAACATAACACGTGTCCTAATTAGTTTATAAAATACTAAGTAAAGTATCTCGTCATAAGTTCTGAACAGGTAGTTCAGAGCTTCTGAACATTCTTCTGATAACGCTTCTCAGTTCTTCTGACTCCTTAACTCAGACATCTGACTTCTCTTCCTAGACTTCTGATTTCTCTTATCAATACTTCTGAGCTTTCACAGTCAGACCTCTGACTTCTCTACTCAGAACATCTGAGTCTTCTTATCAGATCTTCAACACTTGGTTTATTGACAAAACTTCAGATCTAACAATCTCCCCCTTTTTGTCAAATAAACTTAAACTTTGTATCATCCAGTTCTTTCAGAGCAGGAACAATTTTCTGAAGTAGCACATTTCTCAGATTAAGCCTCTTATCAATTTTGTCAATGATTTCTTGAATAATTTCAACTTGCTGATTGATTACTTCTTGAGTTATGTTTGCTTCCTTCACTTTCAGCATCTTTTTCTCCAAATTATGCTTTATGATTCTTAAAGTTCCAGAACAGTATTTTGCAGTTTCCTTTGCTCTGAAGAAGATCTTTCCACTTTTGTTTTTCAAAAATACTCCCAAATCTGGATATTTGTGAACACTTCCAGTCTTTAACACCTTTTTCTGTTCATGATCTGTGTTGGGATTTGTCAGATAAACACATGACTTTTGTAAGTACAAAGCTATTTGAAAATCTGTATAACAGTGCCACCTTAAGATGTAGAACATGGCCTCAATTATCACACTTCTTGCCTTCCTTTCATTTCTGTCTTTGCTCGACTCTTTGAAGCATAGAAAGCTGTGTAATCTGTAGAAGTCAACCACTGATAGTTTCTCAAAATCTGCATCAGTAAAGTAATAAACCTTGCCATCTTCTCTCAGAACTTCAAAAGATAAGTACTCCATCTTTCTGAATTTCTTAACCCTCAATTCTCTGATTCCAGTAATTAAAAAATCTGAGTAAACGGCTTGCTTTGTTTTGCCAAGACATCTTGATTTTTCAGCCAACCAGATCTAAGTCTCCTTAGGTCTATCATAATACATATCCAAGAATTGTACTTCTTTTGGTTTGAAGAACTCAGGCAAATCAAATTCAAGAAAGTATCCATTTAGATCAATGGATATTTCATCTTCTTTGGGTTCAGACTGTTCAGCTTGATCAAAACTAGTTATCTGCACATTCTGAGATGTTGTGTTCTGCACTTCTTCAACTTCATCTGACAGAATTTCATTCACTTCATACTCAGCAGGAAACACAAAATCATTATGTAGAATCTTTTTGGGATTCACCTCAGATAGCAACCATTCATTACTGTTTCTGATTTTTCTTCTAAGATCCAACCTCCTCTTCACACAGTTTATACATCTCTTCTTTAAACTCTCTCTTTCAGTTTCCACACTTACTTCCATTTTAATCAATAACCAATTCAGAGTTGCATCACTGTACTTCACCAACTCTTTTAATCTGAACAATTCAAGCCTTTCGTGAACTATATATGTGAACCCTTCTGTCTCCATTCCTTCATTCACAAATCCCTTCAAATGCAAACCAACTTCTGTTTTCTTTGTAGGAGAACTCAGATTACACTTTTCTTTTCTTTCTTCAATAGCTAATTGGAAGTCATACAAGTATATATTTCTGACATAGATACCCAGAAGTCTTCTGCATTCAATTTCCATCAAGGCTTCTTCAGTGCTGGCAAAGAACTTGACTAGAAAGATCTGATCGTCAAGAGTCAATCTGTGAAAATCAAAAGTAGACATGGAAACCTTTGTATTTCTTTCTTTCAGTACTTCCATTCTAACAAACATTAAACCATTGAATTCATCTTGTTGAAACATCAGAACTTTCTCAATTCTTTTCTGAATATGCAGTTTTGAATCAGGAACTCTGAACCTGTTAGAAGCTTCTGAATAGACCATCTGAGCTCTGTCATCCATAAAACCATCAATGTTACTTTCCAAAGGCTCATACTCTCCTTCTGTGTAGTAGAGATTATCATATATTTCTTCAGGAAAAATATCATCATGAAATTGTCTGGCTAATGGCACATCACTTAACTCTAGAATGAAATCACATACAGGTTCTTCTAGTCTTTGCAAGTTAATCTTTGGGATCTCAATTGGTTTTCTGAATACATACTCAGAAGGCATAAAGTAGTCTTTCACTTTCACATACTCTTCTTCTGTATTTAACTCATCACAAAAGTTAAATCTAAAATCATCTTCAAAATCCTGAGTATAATTCACAGTTCTGTCTTCTTCTCCCATTAGATCAATAGGTCTTACCATTTTTATTCCTTGCTGAACTTTTTGAACATTCAAAGCTCTGACTAAATTATTATGCATCCTTCTGATCAACTCTTCACTTAATCTCCTTTCTTCTATTTCAGAATCCGTCATATTTTCTTTGTTATACACCACAATATCTGTACACATGTTGACCACTTCACTTTCCACTGTCTTTTCTGATCTCAATACAGATTCCTCAATAGCTTCAGTTTCATCTGAGTTTCCTTCCATCTCTATGTCTAAGTTCAATTCCTCTGTTTTATCTGAATCACCACCATCTGTACTTTCCAACTCCATTTCCTCTGTATCTGAGCTATCAATCTGAACTATCTGAGTTATTGCCTTTAAATTTTCCTGTGTCTGATCTTCTGAACTTTTTGTACTAGCTAATTGCATATCTGCCATCTCAAAATCTTCTATGCCAATATCATCACCAGAACTTAACCTTTGTCTTTTCTCCCCCTTTTGATGATCATGAGGCTCATTATCATCAAACTTTCTCTTCAAGTTCTGATTAGAAGTACCTTCAGGTTCAGTTTCTACAATAGGAACAAGATCAAGAGGCGTTGAAGTAGAAGCTAATGATACACTCAGTGCTTTCAGTATAGATTCCTGCATCCCTTGCATTTGTTTTAACATATCTTTTTGAAAACCAGACATTATATTCATGATCTCCTTTTTGTGAGAATCCAAGGATTTCTTTACATCATCTACTTTGGTTTCAACAGAAATCAACTTTTTCTCCAACACAACTTTCAAATCTGACATCTCATCATTCAAATCCTCCCCCTTCTTCTCCAAATTTTCTACTTTTTCCCCCATCTCCTTGTTTTGTTTCTGAATCTTTTCAAATTCAGAAGTTTCTAACAGTGAACCTGAACCAACAAATGGTCCAGTTTTCATGTGCCCAGAGGGCTCATGGCCTGTAGATAACACACAGTCATCTTGTACAACAGATGCACGTTTGAATGAGGCTTTTGTAATGTTCACCTCACCAGGACTTCCATCCAATCCTCGACACCCAACATTAGGTATGTCTATGAATGTTGTTTCAGGAATACGAAATTCCTGATTTGTGCAAGTGTCAGAAGGAATTTCAGGCTCAATATGAATAGGACTGTGATATTCAGACTCAATGTGTTGAAAAATAGATTGGGATTTATCACCTCCCTCCAAATGAGTTTGGGATGGTTCCCCGGATTTGTGTGAAACAGTAGCATGTTGAAATGCTTCTGAGTGGATATGGATGGGTTGTTCAAGATCCACCACTAGGTCCATGGTGTTTGTTTCAATATTGAACACCAAGAGATGTGAACCAATAGCATTTGTGGTTACCTGGTCAAGATTAGCTGGTTCAGAGGCATCTCTTTCTGTTTGAACCTCTGTTGACAATCTCTCATCCTCACCACTCTCATTCTGTTTTTCCTCATCAAATCTAACCAAGCTCTCAGAATTTTCCCCCTCAAGTCTCTCAGAATGTTCACCCATCTGAACATCCTCCCCCTCTCTAATTCGACTAGACCCTTCACCTCTCTTCTCAGGTTGGTCCTCTTGGGTAGGGATTTGAGGTAATTCAATTCCCATAGAGGTGCAATAAGCTTTTAAAATCTCACTCTCCCTTGGAATATAGTTCCTAAGTGATTTTGGCAATAGTTTATGATTGGGATAGTTTTCAAGTCTTGTTACTGAGGTCATCTTACCCAAATAAAATGTAGGACCATGTTCTTCATTAGTTCTTCTTGAGATTGTTCTGTTTTCCTGCATGGCATACCAAATAACAATTTGCCAGTAACTTATATAAGGAATGTATGTCAGTGGAGCATCCTTTGTTTTCTTCTGAATTGCTTTCTGATTCTTCTCAAATGTATTCTTCATGTCTTCCCAAAGTATTAAAGTATAGTCATAATGCCTATTCTTCACTAAACCCTGAAAGATCTGAAGAATTTGTTTAGAACCTTGATCAGCAGAACTATTCTTCCCTGACACACATTTATTTACCACATGAAAGAAGCAAGCCCAAATAGGTGGTAATTTGTTTCTTCTAAACAAACTAAGTGTCCTCAATCCTTCATTGTATCCTAACTTCATAAACTCTGCTATTAATTCCTCTGTTAAGGGTGAGTCCTCAAAATCTGTCCTTCTTTGTATATCATCTTTCTCTGGTAAATTCAGCATTTCTATTAGTGTAGAGATAGATAAGGCAAATGTCACTCCTCCAATTTCAGACACAAACTTATTATCTTCTAACCTAAGATGTTTCCACCATTGTTGTATGTACTGAACAGGCACATTTTTACTTCGTGTAAACCATTTTTTGTATGGATGGTGTTTGAATAACTCCATGATAATTCTGTGTTCAGGCTTAAACCGGCTTTCCTCAAATAATATAACACAGTTATTTTCAGATAATTTCAGCCATTCATTCTCAGGAACAATTCTTTCCACTAAAATAGGTCTATCTGACATAATAGAACCTGCAGCACTCTGTTCATGTTCAATATTAACGTTTACCTCATCCGCATTTCCTTCAGATTCATCCATTTGTTCATCTTCTCTGTCATTTCTTATTGCTTCTTCCTCTACAGCTCTATTCTGTACTTCATCATTATCCGAATCAGATGAATCCATTATCGATTTTGTAGAGTGTAGCGAAATTTGACCACTCCTTCGTATTCTAGACATGATTTAAGAAGAAAACAAATTCAAAGAACTCTGGATTTGATTCGTATCTCACTTTTCGCTCTGGAATTTGAAAAGATTTGAAATAGGGATTTTAAGACCTATTTAAAATCCGCGAAGTTGAAAGGTTTAACGGAAAAGCGAAATCAATGTTATAACGGAGTCAACACATTTGAAATGCCACAGAGGATTTAAATGAAATGCGTGGCATAATCAAACAAATATGAAGCTGACACGTGTTAGTGGATAGAATTTTGACTCAAATCAAAGATCTGAATAACACGCTCAGATGTTTTGACTTTTCTTTATCAGATATCTGATTGTTCTTCTCAGAAGAATTTTACCTTGTAACCAAAATGTCATTTAAAATCAACTTCTGACAAATATAAAACATTTTGATTATTCAGAAGAGGTTTGAACAGATAGAAACACTTTTTATCATCAAAATTCTGTTCATATTATGATGAATTAAAAAATCATTTAAAATCTTATATCTGAATATGAAAAAAAATTTAATTCAGATATAGTTTGAATAACAACAAAATTTATCATGAAAAGCTTGTTCTTCTTAGAATAATCAGAGATAGAAAATGAAAGCAAATCTTTTAAGCATCACAAAATGATTTCCAAAGGAATTTTGATGCTCCCCCTTGACTTGAGCATGCATTTGACAATTAATGATACATAAAGATGAGATGAAAAGATAATAGAAGAAGCATAATCCACACAGTTGAAGTATTTTTATTTCTCAAAAATAAATTTTTGAAAGCTAGATTGCTGATGTATTGACTCAGAATCTCTGACCGTAAGATTCAGAAGTTCTGATCTCAAGACTCAGAAGTTCTGACCTCAAGACTCAGAAGTTCTGAACTCAAGACTCAGAAGTTCTGATCTTAGTACTCAGAAATTCTGATTCTTAAGACTCAGAGTTCTGAGTACATTACTCAGACAATTTTACTTAGAAAAATTTAGCATTTTTAAGAGAGAAAAAAATATTTTCAATTAGGCAGATTAAGCATTCCTATTTTACATATGAGAAAAGAAAACCTTTTGTGATCAAGAGGCTTTGTGAACAAGTCGGCCAATTGATACTTTGTATGCACAAAGTGCATCTCTATAGTTCCTTTTTCCACATAGTCCTTTATAAAATGATACCTCACATCTATATGTTTAGTCTTCGAATGTTGAACAGGGTTCTGAGTAATGGCAATTGCACTTTCTGAGACACAATAGATGGGAATCTTGTTAAGCTGATATCCATAGTCCATGAGTTGTGTTCTCATCCACAATGTCTGAGAGCATGAAGCAGCAGCAGCAACATACTCTGCTTCAGCAGTTGAAGTGGACACACAATTCTGCTTCTTTGATGCCCAACTCACTATTTTGTCTCCCAAAAAGTGACAAGCACCAGATGTACTCTTTCTGTCCAACCTACTTCCTGCATGATCAGCATCAGTGAAAGCAGTCAATTTGAAGTCAGTTTCTTTTGGATACCATAAACCTAGATCAGGTGTTCCTTTGAGATATCTTAAAATCCTTTTGACAGCCAACATATGTGATTCTTTCGGGTTAGATTGAAATCTAGCACAGAAACAGGTAGAAAACATGATATCTGGTCTACTTGCAGTCAAATAAAGTAATGACCCAATCATGCCTCTATAGAGTTTGATATCTGCTGAAACACCTTTGAGATCAGCATCTAACTTTATGTTAGTTGCCATAGGTGTTCTCATAGAAGCACAATCAGACATTTTGAACTTTTTCAGAATATCTCTGACATATTTTCCTTGATTTATAAAAATACCTTTTGGTAATTGTTTGACTTGAAGACCAAGGAAAAAATTCAGCTCACCCATCATGCTCATTTCAAATTCAGATGACATGATTTTTGAAAAATTATCACATAATTCTGGACTGGTAGAACCAAATATTATGTCATCAACATAAATCTGAATCAGAATCAAATCATCACCATGTTTCTTTAAAAACAAAGTTGTGTCAATCTTACCTTTCTTGAATCCTGAACCTAACAAGTGTTTAGTAAGAGTGTCATAACAGGCTCGTGGTGCTTGTTGTAGACCTTATAAAGCTTTGTCTAAAATATAAACATGATCAGGGAATTCTGGATCAACAAAACCTTCAGGTTGATGGACATACACCTCTTCATTAAGTTTGCCATTTAGAAAGGCTGATTTGACATCCATTTGATACACCTTGAAGTTTTTATGTGCAGCATAGGCCAAAAATATTCTGATTGCCTCTATTCTTGCCACTGGTGCAAATGTCTCATCATAATCAATTCCCTCTTGTTGACAGTATCCCTTAGCAACCAATCTTGCCTTGTTTCTGATGACAACACCTAATTCATCCTTTTTGTTTCTGAACACCCATTTAGTTCCAATAATAGATTTACCTTCAGGCTTTGGAATGAGTCTCCAAACTTTATTTCTTTCAAATTGAAGCAATTCCTCTTGCATTGCTGAAATCCAGTCTGGATCCTCTAGGGCTTCATTAGCTTTTTTTGGTTCAATCACACTCAAGAAACCAGCAAACATTGCTTCATTTGCTGTAGCTGATCTGGTTTTTGCTCCTGCTGAAGGATCACCTATTACTTGATGAATAGGATGATTTTAGTCCATTTATTTGCACTAGGGAGTACATCAATCTCTGAATAATTGTTGTTTGCATCATTTTCATCAATGATTGCTTGTAATTCTGAACTGTCCCCTTGTTCTGATGTAAGAATAGGAGTTATATCCAAGTTTGGGTTCTGATTAATGAAGTCAGAATTCTGAGTGACTTGTTCAGAGTTCTGAGTACAAGAATCAGAATTCTGATTACAAGGTTCAGAATTTTCACCACTTGTATTTATTAGATTTGGACATTCCTCTGATGGACCTTTGTCAGAAATTACAGTTGATTGAACTATTTCTGGAGTCTTATTTTTCATCTCTTTGACCATCTTTGGGTTTTCATATTCTGCCTAAGAATCAGAAATTAGTTCACTAAAAGCATCCTTAAACAGTAAATTGAGTTCTGAACAAATAGGATTAGAATTTGTATCAGAAGTCATTTTTGTCTTGTTCAGCATGAGTTCTGAACTGTCTTGTTCAGAAGTCCGCATTCTGGCTTCATCAAAAGTTACATTTATGCTATCCATCATCCTCTTGGTTCTTCTATTGTAGATTCTGAATGCTTTGGAAGTTAAAGAATAACCCACAAAGTATCCTTCATCTGCCTTTTTATCGAATTTGGCAAGATTTTCTCTGTCTCTAAGAACATAGCACCTGCAACCAAAAACATGAAAGAATTTGATTAATGGTTTTCTTTTATTTATCAGTTCATAAGCAGTCTTATTTAATCTCTTATTGATTAAAGTTCTATTCTGTGTAAAACAAGCAGTTGCAATCGCTTCAGCCCATAGGAAAGTAGGAAGATTTGCATAAGCCAGCATTGTTCTCGCAACTTCAACTAGAGTTCTATTCTTCCTTTCAACAACACCATTTTGTTGAGGAGTTCTGACAGCAGAAAAATTGTGAGAAATCCCAGAACTTTCTAAAAAATTCTGAAGAGTCTCATTTCTGAACTCTGTTCCATTATCACTTCTGATTTTCTGAACAGGAAGTTGTAAGAGAACTTGAATCCTTTTGATAAAATTTATCAATGTAGTAGCAGCTTCTGACTTAGCTCTTAGGAACTCAACCCATGTGTATCTGGAGAATTCATCAACAATCACAAGCATATATTTCTTTCCTCCCATAGATTGAACTGAAATTGGACCACAAAGATCAGTATGAATCATTTCTAATGGTGCTTTGCAAGATGAGTCCATTTTTAATTTGTGGGAACTCTTTTTCATCTTGCCATTTCACAAGCTGAGCATAATGATTCTTTTTCAAATTTAAGCTTTGGTAAGCCTTTAACCAGATGTTTTGCAACGAGATTATTAAGATCTTTGAAATTCAGATGAGAACATCTTCTGTGCCAAAGCCAGCATTCATTTGCAGTTGATTTTGATAAAAGACAAACTGTATTTAATGTTTTCAATTTTGAAAAATTTACTACAAATAAGTCCATATGTCTTTTGGCCCAGAAGACTTTAACATCATTTTCAGTTAAAATCATGCAACCTGTTATTTGAAACTTAATTTGACAAAGACTGTCTAAAAACTGACTTATGCTGAAAAGATTATGCTGTAATCCTTCAACATAGAAAACTTTTTGGATAGTCAGATCCCCTTTAGTTAAATCCCCATAACCTTTGACTTGTCCTTTGCTGTTATTTCCAAAGTTTACTGCTCCTCCAGCCTTTTCTGTGAAGTTTGATAGAAAAGACTTCTGACCTGTCATGTGTCTTGAACCTCCTGAATCTAAAAACCACACATGACAGCCCTGCAAAAAGATCAGTTAGGTTTAGGTCTGAGGAACAGAATTTTTCTTCTTTTCTGTATTTTGAGGAACAGAAACTTTCTGAATATCTTTTCTTATGTATGAAACAGAAGTTATTTTGACTTGACATTTATGAGAATATTGGAATGAATCATTTTTACATCTAACACAAACAAGATTTTTCTTTGCAAGTGACAATAAATCTGAAACATAGGTCATTTCATTTTTATTGATACTGTTCAGAGTACAATTGCCCTTATTACAAGAATTTCTAGCTTTGAGTTCAGAAGTAGATTTCATTCTAAGCTTCTCAAGATCCCTTTTCAGATCATTCAACTTTGCAAGATCATCTTTCCTTTTTCTTTCTTCTTTTTCTGAAAAAATCAAGTTCTTTTTGTTAGAAGAATTAGATGATTCACCTTTTTCATATGTACTTGATTCATTAAAGAATTTATCATTTTCTCTTGAAGCATTAATTTTAAAAAGATCATACTCAGTCTTCAGTTTTTCAAGCTCTGTTATTTTCTGAATAAAAATATTCTTTTCTTTCAAAGCTTCTTCAAGTTTAATATCCACCTCACAGAAATCATTTTCAAGTTCATCATAAGCTTTCCTTAAGTCCTCAAGTTCTTGACTCACAAGATTAAATCTCTTTTCAAGTTGCAAAAATTCATCTGATTTTGTTTCAGAAAATCCAGTTGAATCAGACTTCTGACTACCTAAGTCAGAGTTCTGATTTACAGACTCAGATGTCTTATCTTTAGACTCAGAGTTCTGACTACAAAGTTCAGAATCCTGACTAGAAGTTTTAAACTTCTGATTGACTGTTTCAGAATTTTTACTTGTGTCAAATATGCTCTCAATGTCATGATATGAAAAACTTGGTTGTTTATTTTTGTAGCTGACATTTAAAGAATCATACTTGAATTTAGTATCATTGTATCTTGGCTTCTCATCTGTTGGTTTAGAAACTTCTTTCTTAACCTTTTCTTCTGAACCAACTGACTTTTCTGTTTTAGACTCATAAATTTTCTCATCTGACTTTTTAGAGTTTGGTCTTTGCAAATTGTCAGAACTTGTTATAGAACTAGAAGGTCTTATGAAAACTTCAACAATTTCTGGGATTTTTGGCTTAGAAACTTGAAGTTTTTCATACAAGTTGATTGGAGCTCTTTTTAAAGTGACAGTTTCTTCCAATCCCAATCCCTTCTTTGGGTTGTAAAATCTTGTATCTTTAACATTGCTTAATAAAAGATTTAGTGTTTGCTGAGTCTGACCCCTTTTCAAATTCAGATCTTCTAATTCTTTAATTTTGGTGTATAAATTCTTTCTTTCTTCAAATAACATATCAAATTTTATTTGTAAATCACCTTTTTCATCCTTTATTTTTGAAAACTCAACTTTTAGTTCAGAAAGCCTTTTCATCAATTCAGAATTTTCATCTTTAACTTTCTGTTTCTCAGCCTCAGATTCTTCATATTGTTCTTTTATTACTTCTTTTTCAATTCTGAATTTGTTAACCAAATTTCTTTCTCCTTTTATCTGTTTTCATAGATTAGCAAATTCAGTTTTCATTTCACCAATCTGTGTCATTAACTCTAATTCAAGTGAAGAATGTACCTCAGCAGATGACTCAGAATCAACATCTTCAAAATCAGAATCATCCTCATTCCTCATTTTTGCCATATAGCTCTGCATCTGTGGAAAGTTGATATAATCATCTTCATCAGAAGTATAGTACAACCAATTCTCCTGTTCAGCCAACAAAGCAATTTTATCATCTCTCTTCTTTGCAAGTTGAGCCTTCTTGGTGTAGTACTCATAGTCTTTCACAATTTTAACTTTGCAATCCTTAGCATAGTGGCCAGATTTTCCACATTTGAAACACAGATTCTTTTCTTTTCTCTCATCCTTCTCTTCTTTGTTTTCTTCACTTCTCTCTACTCTCTTTTCAAACTTATTTTCTTCTCTGTCTTCTTTCTTCTTATAATCTGAACTCCCAACTCTCTTATAATTTCCTTGAAATCTACCCTTCCCATACCTTTTGTTGAAAGTATTTGTCAACAAAGCTAGTTTCTCAGCCATTATCTTGATATCTTCATCATCTTCTGATCCTTCTTCCTTGTCAGATTCTTCCAGATTAGGTATCTCTGATAGATATGCAGTCTTTTTGGGTGCTTTGATTGCTTTGGACTTTGATAAGAATGCTAACTGATCAGCAACATTTTTCTTTTCTTCCACGACTAACTTGACAGAATCTTCATGTTGATTAAGAACACAAAACAGATCATTTAAGTCTTCTTCACACATATCCTTGTTCATTTGCAGACTTATGGCAAATGATGACCATTCTGAATTTAGACTGTTCAGAAATTTGTAATTTATTTCTGACTTCGTTTTCTTCAGTCCATTTCTTCTCAAGTCATTTAGAATAGTGCAAAATTTACTGTATGTCTGTGTCAAACTTTCTGACTCTTTTGCTTTGAACCTTTCATAAGCATTTATGCTTTGATTTAACTTTGCCTGAATAGATCTCACAGTTCCTAGCATCTGCCTTTCCAATTCGTCCCACATTTCTTTAGCTGATGATCCACTGTCAATCCTGTTAAGAACCTCATTTGGGACAGCCAAAGTCATCAAAGTAATTGCTCTTTTGTCAATAGCATGCCTATTCTTCTGTTCAGCTGTGTATTGGGAATAACTTTTTTTCACCCTGGTCGCTGGAATTTCTGGAGTTGTCTCTATAGCAGGAGTTGCAGCAACATCGATGTACACTTCAATTGGACCTTCTCGAATAGTGATCATAAGATTTTCATCAATGTTGTCTAGGAATTGGATCATTCGGATTTTCCATTGCTGATACTCTTCTGGTATAATAACAGGCGGTTTGGTTTCAGATCCCATGGCTAGATATTCTTTAGAAGACATGATTGTAAGAAAATTCAACAGAAAGACAAATTCGAGTTTCTTGATCGAAATGTAACAGGTAATTCAAGAATTGCCAAGAATTCAAGAACTAGCCCTAGCAGCGGAATTGGATTTTGAATGAATCAAGAAATCTTCAAGAAATTGATCAATCGATCTTCGCGATAACAATCTTGAACCAATTTGTTTGTTGATTAGCTCTGATACCAATTGAAAGTTCAGGATCTTATCTTACAATCAATGTAGAAAGCAGTAATTGAGAATTTGTATGATCAAGCCCAATTGTATTCAATGATGAACAGAATTACAGATCTAAGAGAGAGAGAATCTCAAAGATTACAAAGAATGAATACAAAGTTATACGGGAAAAATCAATCAGTTAGCAACGTAGAGCTAACTACTATTTATACTGCAACAGACATCTTAAAGCTACAGTACAAATAAGAAAGACTAATAAGAACATAACACGTGTCCTAATTAGTTTATAAAATACTAAGTAAAGTATCTCGTCATAAGTTCTGAACAGGTAGTTCAGAACTTCTGAACATTCTTCTGATAACGCTTCTCAGTTCTTCTGACTCCTTAACTCAGACATCTGACTTCTCTTCCCAGACTTCTGATTCCTCTTATCAATACTTCTGAGCTTTCACAGTCAGACCTCTGACTTCTCTACTCAGAACATCTGAGTCTTCTTATCAGATCTTCAACACTTGGTTTATTGACAAAACTTCAGATCTAACATCTTGGGAGTTTGGTTATGAAATCCATAGTGATTTGCCCCCATTTCCACTGGGGAATTTCCGGTTGTTGCAACAGTCCCGAAGGCTTTTGATATACAGCCTTAACCTTTGCACACGTTATGCATTTTCCTATATATATGGCAATATCCTTCTTCATTCCTGGCCACCAGTAGTATTCCCTTAAATCCTTGTACATCTTATCCGCTCCTGGGTGAATTGAATACTTCGATTTATGAGCCTCCTCAAAAATCATTTCCCGTAGGTTGTCAGCCTTTGGGATCCACACTCTGCCCTTAAAGTAACGTATTCCATCAATCTTAGTTTCAAAACTAGACTCTAAACCATGAAGAGTCTCTCCCTTCAGATTTTCAGGTTTCAATGCTTCATTCTGAGCTTCAAAAATCCGGGTTTTCAAACTCGTTTGAACCAATGCTCCTAACGCTCGGACTCGTGAAGGTTTTATCCTTTCTTTCCTACTCAAGGCATCGGCTACCATATTTGCCTTACCTGGGTGGTAACGTATCTCACAATCGTAATCGCTGAGAAGTTCTACCCATCTTCTTTGCCTCATGTTCAGCATCTTTTGATCAAAGATGTGTTGAAGACTTTTATGATCGGTGAAAATAGTACACTTGGTACCATATAGATAATGTCTCCATATCTTCAGAGCAAATACCACAGCTCCGAGTTCCAAATCGTGTGTGGTATAGTTCTTTTCGTGAACTTTTAATTGTCTCGAGGCATATGCTATCACCTTATCATTTTGCATCAATACGCAACCTAATCCTTGATGTGATGCGTCACAATACACTACAAAAATTTCCGTTCCCTTTGGTAAAGCTAAAATCGGTGCATTGCACAACTTTTTCTTCAGAAGTTGAAATGCTTCTTCTTGTGGAATTCCCCAAACGAATTCTTTCTCCTTTTGGGTTAATGTGGTAAGGGGTTTAGCGATCTTAGAAAAATTCTCGAAGAAACGTCGATAGTATCCTGCCAAGCCTAAAAATTGGCGAATTTATGTGGGAGTCCTCGGGGCTTCCCATTTCTTAATGGCTTCCACTTTAGCCGGGTCCACGTGAATCCCTTTCTCCCCGATTACGTGACCTAAGAAATGTACCTCCCGAATCCAAAATTCGCACTTAGAGAATTTGGCATATAGCTTCTGCTCCTTGAGAAGTTCTAAAATCACTTTTAGATGCTGCTCGTGATCCTTCTTACTTTGAGAATAGATTAATATATCATCGATGAATACAATCACAAACTTATCAAGGTATGGCCCACATACTCTATTCATTAGATCCATAAACACAGCTGGCGCGTTCGTCAAACCAAATGGCATAACTAAAAACTCGTAGTGTCCATAGCGAGTTCTAAAAGCTGTTTTAGGAATATCTTCCTCTCGGACTCTCAACTGATGATATCCCGATCGAAGATCAATCATAGAGAAGTAAGTTGCACCTTGCAACTGGTCGAACAAATCGTCTATTCGAGGGAGGGGATATCGATTCTTGATTGTCAACTTATTTAGCTCCCTATAATCGATACACATTCGAAACGATCCATCCTTCTTCTTGACGAAGAGAATCAGAGCTCCCCAGGGTGATGAACTTGGTCGAATGAATCCTTTATCCAAAAGTTCTTGAAGTTGATTCGACAACTCTTGCATTTCCGCAGGTGCTAAGCGATACGGGGCCTTAGCTACGGGCGCTGCTCCGGGTACAAGATCAATCTGAAATTCGACTTGTCTAAACGGTGGAAGTCCAGGCAAATCGTCTGGAAATACTTCTGGGTGATCCTTCACCACAGGAATATCCTGGACTCGCCTCTCCTCATACTTCTTCTCAAATACTTGCACCAAGAACGCAACATACTTCTTCCTCAAATACTTATGGACCTTCATACATGATACTATCTTCAGACTCCTTCCAGCTCTATCTCCTTGGACAAATAGGGTTTCTCCGCCTTGTAATGGTAACCTAACCGTCTTTTCAAAACAACTAACCTCTGCTCGATGCTTAGATAACCAATCCATGCCTATTACTACATCGAAACTCCCTAATTCAATTGGAATAAGATCGACATTAAACAGTTTATCAGCTAAGTTCAAGGTACAGCCTAAGATTACATCCTTAGCTTCTAATTCAAATTCATTAGCAACCTCAACAATATAAGCGTTCGGCATTTTCTTAGATTCTAGATTGATCAAAGGCCTAAAATCTAACGAAACAAAGCTCTTATCGGCACCAGTGTCGAATAATACGGATGCATAATAATCATTTAGAAGAAACGTACCTGTCACTACATTGGGGTCTCGACGTGCTTCTTCTGCTCCTAAAACAAATGCCCGTCCTCGAGCTTGTCCTCCTTGGTTTCCCTGATTGACTTGTCTTGCTTGATACCCAACGTTGTTATTGATTGGTCCCCTTCTCAGCCTTGGGCACACGTTTCGGAAGTGATCTGGACTTCCGCACTCAAAGCATACCCTTCCTTCCTCTTTCACATTCTTTCCCGTCTTGCAAAATCGGGCTAAATGACCATTTTGCTTACAAATGCTACAAATGAGACAGGCTCCCTCATGATGCGAATTACATTGGTTGCACTTTGGGTGGGGTCTATTGTAACGTCCTACTTCCTTGGCATTCATCCCAAAGTTTCCCACTACTTTCTTGTTCCTGCTCCCGATAACATTAAGATAAAAATTCATTCCTATTTTTAGATAATGCCGCAAATACCAAAATTTTGAGGTTGATCCTACATCAATACTAAAGTTTTTAGATCTAATACAACCAATCACTTATAATTACCCAAAATACTTAGTTCATAATAACCACAAGAAAATGTTTTCCTTTGAACCCAAAAGTCTTATCAAAAGCTACCAAACTATCAATCATCCTATTCAAAACCATCCCAAATACACAACTATCAAGATCATCAACACAAGCATAGCTAGCACTACTCCTCTAAACCTTCCACCGTCCACGTCAATATCCGCCCCGATACACTTCAATCGAAACCCTCAACACCAATAGCGTCAATAGCATCACTACTACTATGCTCATTATCTCGACTAGTAAAGCTACCCTCCGAGCTATTTTTGCTCCGTTCACGGCATCAGACGACATGTTCGTCAAAAGATGACTTAACTCCACTAGCTCGGTTATGACTTGACTTTGGTGACTGACCCTCATTTGACATCCATGCAAATCCATTGTCACGACCCTAAGGCGTTGCTCTTTGGCCCAGGTCATGCCAGGCGCTCGACTAATCGGCACTCCCTCGATCACTCGTGAGGGTTCCGGTGCGTCTCGCTGATCAGACCTAAAAGACACTCGTCTAGGTATGGGCACGTTCTTCCTAGCGGTTTTCCTCGTACGTGGACCCCTAGGTGGCATCACTACCGGGATAGGTTGTGGAGGAGCCACAACCGGAGGCATCCTCGGCTCATCATAAGGGTCTCCTTCCACGTCGGACGTACGCTCACTTGATGGCGTGTAGGAAGGTTCCGAGATCGATGATGATGACGACATGGTATTGCTGAAGTAAGAGTGTGATGAGGATGTTGACATAGTGATACTGAAGTAAGAGTGTATAACATTACTACCGCGCAAGATAAAGACTAAGCGTACTATACTATTGCATACTATAGGCAATAACTACGCTCCTACTAGGCATACAACGTGAAACATCAAGTGTGAAAACACACATCTTCCTAGTATATCCATTTCCGGTCTCGCATTACTCTTTCTTTAATTAAACATAGGTGATCAGGCTTTGTTTAATTAAAGACAAATGACGCAATACCCGAATTAGTTATACTAGCAACATGTTTAGCAAATTAAATGTTCATTCCCGTTTTTGGTTATAGTTGAAGTTTTCCAAAGGAAAACCGGTATTCTCTATAACCTTTAGCTCTGATACCAAATCTGTAACACCCCGCTAAAGCGGAAACACGGAATGTACAGCTCAAGTTTCATAACAAAAGTTACAAGATCACAACAACCATCAAAATACATTCAAAGGTTAAACCTTGTCTTTTACAATTGTCTTTGCGAAAGGGAAATGAACATAAAATTTAAAGATAGTAAAGAAAGCTTCATCACGTGTAGCCTTCCTAAATTCCAACCTTAAGAACGTTCTCCTGAAAAGCATGTAAATGAGAGTGTCAACTAATGCACTAGTTGGTGAGTTCACAGGTTTAATGAGTATAACATTGTTTACCATCACAAAATAGTTTAAATCCACACATGGGATAAAATAATACGGTTATAAAAACCACTTGCTCAAGGTAATCATATGTAAAAATGCTAAGTACTTGAGCCCGTTACCCGACCTATACCGACATACTTTGCCCCTACCACAGTGGTGGAATCATTCCACATACGTGCATGCTCTATCACCAACAATACGCAAATACAACAATAATTATGCACTCAAACAAGCGCTACTTGTGAGTGGGGTGTCAAACTAAATAACGTTATCCATAATTACCAACGGCTCACACTCGTGAGTTAAACGGGTAACGTATACGTGAACGGGGACTTTATACATGATAGCAATCTAAACTCAAACTTACATGAAAGTTCAGGATACACTCTTACAATCAAATATGAACATTCAAGATCGTATTCACAGCAACTGGTCATATGATTTATTAACAATCTGTGAATTACAAGATATTACAATGAATTTCTCTAAATGGATTCACCAAAGATTATATCAAAGATACAGTTAGCTACAGTTGCTAACTCCTATATATACTGTAGAAGAAAGGCTAAAGCTACAGTACATATAAGAAACAGACTAATAGAACAATTACACGTGTCCTAATTAGTAACTGAATATAACAGAAAATCCAAGTCATAAGTTCTGAACATGTTGTTCAGAACTTCTGAACATACTTCTGAATAAGCGCTTCAGAACATTTGTCTTCATAGTCAGAAGTTCTGAGTCTCCTACTCAGAACTCTGAACCTTTTAGTCAGAATCCAACACTTAGAATCTTTTTGAGTCTTCTACTCAGAACTTCTGAGTCTTCTACTCAGAACTTCTGAGTCTTCTTTAGTCTTCTTACTCAGAACTCAACACTTGTGTTTTTGACAAAACTCTAGACCTAACAATCTCCCCCTTTTTGTCAAACACACTTGTACTTTTCATCATCAAATTCTTAGAGCAGGAACAATCTTCAGAAGGAGCTCTTCTGAATGCTTTGACAACTTTTGCTCAGAATTCCGAATAATCTGAGTTAACAACTTTTGGTCAGTCTTTAATAAGCAGCAGCAACGATTTCCAAATTGATTTCTGTTATATATTTGCTTTTTCTTTGCTCCCCCTTGAAATGACAATTCTCATCTTCATTTCAGCTTTCATAAGATTTCTTTATAAGAAACAACATATCAGTTTTCTTTTCCTCTTCTCCTTCTTAAAATAACATTTCTCTCTTTTGTTATTTCTGTACAAAAACCATATCAATCTTCAAAATCTTTAGCTTTTCTCCCCCTAAAGTTTTGGAAAGCAAAATCATCTTCAAAATCTTTAACTTTTCTCCCCCTTGTTTTTCAAAACTTTAGCGATGCTTTTTCTTCGAATGAAGTCTATGCTTTTTCTCCTCCTTAATGAATAACCTTGCTCCCCCTCAAAATAAGAATTATGGAGCAATTTGTTTTCTCCCCCTGAAAGTATGCATATATTTCATTAAAATTATTCATTTCAAATATAGTGCTTTAATGAAAACATTTATACAAGGAGAATAAGATTTACTGAACTACACTTGATAACTACTAACATTTGATCATTTGAAAACTTTACAAAAGAAATCCAACTTAATGAAATTTATCAGATTTTTCAATCAAATGAAATCAAATGCATGTGTTTGGATTCAAATACAAGTCATCATTGCATATCGAGTTAAAAATGTTCAGTTTCAATCTCTTTATTAAATCTATTTGGTGTGCTTAGCATGCGAAATATGATTAGCTTCAAGAATATGCAATTCTAAAACATATAAGAATACTTTGCTCTACTTACACTATTTGTCCAAAAACAGGATTTTCACAAATTTACAGGTTTATTGCGACTTTGAATTTTCCCAAAGTTTCAAGAGATGTGTGCTCATTGGCATCTTTTAATTTTGTGCTCATTGACATCTTTTAATTTTGTGCACATTGGCATCTTTTAATCAAAAAGTTTAGTAAAAATAAGATACATCGTTAAACATGACTTTCTATCTGGTTCTATAGCAGGATTTGGGTCAGCATATCCCATACCAGTTGGTCTTAGGTGCTAGGTGACAAGCACCCCTTGGAACTTAATTTCCCAAACCAGAAAGGCCACATCGATATATCTTAAACCCATTTGTACCAGTAGAACATGGCTTTCTATCTGGTTCTATTGCAGGATTTGGGTCAGCCGATCCCAGACCAGTTGATCTTAGGGACTAGATGACAAGCACCCCTTAGGACTTACTCTCCCAAACCAGAAAGGCCACAGGTACAAACTTTCAAACTAAATGATTTTATATATATTTATATTTCATCTCAATCACTTGGTACTAAAACGTAGTACTTCCCCCATATTTTCGTTTCCATCCATCATTCTGACATTTAGGCTTTTTGAGCATTATATTCTATATAAGTATAGATTTCATAACATTGAGCATTCGGCATAATTTCATTCATGTTTTGCTTACCTTTCGATTTAATTCAAAAGTGAAAGTTGAAACAAATATAGCTCAGATAATACAAAATACTTGTAAAATCACTCTTTGACACACATTTATTCATTGAATGAAAATTAAAAAAAAATTCATATCATTGAATTAAATTTGTTAAGATTCAAACATTCAAAGCAATAGAAATAAACGTAATGCAATGTTACCTTTCACCACTTGTTCCTTGAAACATAAAAATATGACAGTTAAGGATATCACCTGAGAAATATGAGTTCTAAACGGATTTGTTTAGAAGTCTTAGTCTCTGAAGTACGGGTCCTGAACTGAATTATTCAGAAGCCATTGTCATTTAAGTACGGGTTTTGAACTGATATGTTCAAAAGCCTAAAACGTTGAAGCACGGGTTTTGAACTTCATCTTGAAACAATCAGATCAAATTTTGAGACAATATTCCCTCTCAAATCAAGATAATCCTGCAAAATCAAGAGATTTTGGTAATCATCTTCGATGATTCCTCATTAGATATCAAAAATCCAAATTCTGAGTAGTTGAGTCAGAATTCTGAGTAGAAAAGTCAGAATTCTGAGTAACTTGTTCAAAATTCTAAGTATCAGAGTCAGAATTCTGATTAGTTGAGTCAGAATTCTGAGTAGTATAGTCAGAAGTCTGAGTAACTTGTTCAAAATTCAAGTATCAGAGTCAGAATTCTGATTAGTTGAGTCAGAATTCTGAGTAGTAGAGTCAGAACTTCTGAGTAGTAGAGTCAGAACTTCTGAGTAACAGAGTCAGAATTCTGATAAAACTATCCAGAGAAAATGCCTTAGAAAAATGTTTGGATTTTGTGATTTTTGAACATTCTGAACTTCAAATCACCATAACTTGCTCAAAAATCAGAATTTTTCAACCAAAATTTGCAGGGTTGCTTAAAATGTGATTCTGAACACATTCTCTGGAAATGTTTTCTACGAAAAACACTCACATCTATGAGTTCGATAACCTCATAGCAAACAGAACTTTTTCAAAAAAAATCTTCAAAATCAACAAATTGATCTATATGAATCAGAAATCCATAATTACATTCAGACCGAGTTTTGGACTGAATTATCCAAAAGTCAAAATTCTCAATTAAGCACAACATCTGTTTTCAGTCATGTGTCGGTATGGATCATTCATTCAGCTCTACACATGAATAACCTGCAAAACAGATTAAGTTGACTTTGGTACCCATATGAACTTCGGTCCAGGTTTGTTAGGTGCAGTAGCATATGCAGATATTCTATAAGAACCATACCAGTGTTGAATAAAATTCTTGTTCACAAAATCATTAGTCCCACAATATGAACAACAAAGTTTCTTTTGTGCAACTATGACTAATTGATTTACAGAATAAATCACATCAGGTTTAACAAAAGATTTTCTTTGAAATGTATTGTTCTTCTTGACATTTGAATTAGGAACTTTTGATTTTGGCACTTCTTTCTTGGAAGTAGTTCCTTTAACTCTCCATTCCATTTTTATCTTTTTAAAAGAACAATTATAAGATTTATCAATAGAAGAATCATAAAACAGATTAGAAGAACGAATCTGATCTTTTGAACTATGATTTGATTTGTTAACAACTTTTGTTTCAAATTCTTTAAACTTTTTAACATACATATCAAACCTTGACTGCAAATCAGATTTGGACTTCCTCTCTATCATGATTTTAGTTGATAAATCAGATAATTTCTTAATAAGCCTCCTTATCTCCAAATGAAAAACTTTCTTTTCCTTCTCAAACTCATCTTTTAAGCATTTTTCTTTAAATCCATTTACCTTCTTCTTTTCAGTCTCTTTCCTTCCATCTTCTAACTCTTTCTCCAACTCATTTATTTTTACAGAAAACTCATTTAACATTCCTGTTTTCTTTTTCTCAAAACCATTCTTTTCTTTTTGAAAAACATTTTTCTTGCATTCAAACTCTTTTTTTTCTTTTGCAAGAATTTTCTCCAAATCAGAAATTTTCAAAGATAATTCAACAGACTTTGTTTCAAAACCTTTCCTCTCAGTTTGAAAGTCTCTTCTCTCTTTCTCAAATTTCACTCTTTCAAGTATAAGTACTTGTTCAAAATCATAGATCTGTTTCAAGAGTTGACAATTTTTCATTTCACATGATTTGATTCTATTTTCAGACTCTGTCAACATCTTTCTTCTAAAATTTCCTTTCTCTTTCAAATCAACATTCTCTTTTTCTAACAATTTTATGTTTTCTTGAACCTTTTCAAAATCCTTTAGAAAATCAGATTTCTCTTTTTGCAAAATCTTTATAACTTTTGCATTTTCGTCTTGTTTTGCTTGAAGATTAGCAATCTTGCTTTCAAAATGAACAATCTCAGTTTTTGGTTCAGAAATTGTTTCTTTTGCTTTTACAGGACTTAATTTTTGTAAATTGTCTGAACTGGTTATAGAAATTGCAGGTCTCACAAAAACTTCAACAATCTCAGGCATGATGAAATGACAAATTCAAATATCAATTATGATCAAAAATGAGAATCAACACAAATCTAGAACATGCAAGAATTAATCAAATCTGTCACATGCATTTCATCAAACAGTTAGAGTACATGAATTAATGAAATCTTCTTTTCAACAAAAAATATGAATACTAATCAACATGCAGCAGATATAATCACTTTGATCAAGAAACCGATCAAGAATTTCGAAAACATACCGGTGATCTCTGTTTAATTTCGAGAATTAATCAGCATAGAGAGAAAATCTTTGGATGACTTGATTGTAAGATATCGATTCAACAGAAAGATAAATTCAAATTTCTTGAATCAATGATAGAAACGAATTCAAGAATTGTTAGGAATTCAAGAATTGTTAGCAGCAGCGGAATCAATTGTCGAATTGATCAAGAAACTTCAAGAACGCGATCAAACACACTCTTGGACGAATTTGTTTGTTGATTGGCTCTGATACCAATTGAAAGTTCAGGATACACTCTTACAATCAAATATGAACATTCAAGATCGTATTCACAGCAACTGGTCATATGATTTATTAACAATCTGTGAATTACAAGATATTACAATGAATTTCTCTAAATGGATTCACCAAAGATTATATCAAAGATACAGTTAGCTACAGTTGCTAACTCCTATATATACTGTAGAAGAAAGGCTAAAGCTACAGTACATATAAGAAACAGACTAATAGAACAATTACACGTGTCCTAATTAGTAACTGAATATAACAGAAAATCCAAGTCATAAGTTCTGAACATGTTGTTCAGAACTTCTGAACATACTTCTGAATAAGCGCTTCAGAACATTTGTCTTCATAGTCAGAAGTTCTGAGTCTCCTACTCAGAACTCTGAACCTTTTAGTCAGAATCCAACACTTAGAATCTTTTTGAGTCTTCTACTCAGAACTTCTGAGTCTTCTACTCAGAACTTCTGAGTCTTCTTTAGTCTTCTTACTCAGAACTCAACACTTGTGTTTTTGACAAAACTCTAGACCTAACAGCAAGCATTGACATACTTGACTATGGCCATTCCAAACAATATCTATAATCGCGTAGACAGCCGAAATTCAGCAAAGGATATTTGGGATGAGCTAGAAAGGCAGTTTGAAGGTTCATCAAAATCAATGAAGACCAAAAAGAATCAGAGCATCAATGCGTATGAAGGGTTTAAAGCTAGAGATGGAGAATCGTTGAAAGATACCTATGATCGTTACAACATCATTCTGAATGATTTAAGAAGGAATGGAGTTGACAAGTCTGAATCAGAGATTAATTACAAGTTTGTCAAGAATTTACTGCCGGAATGGGATTCATACTCTATTCAGCTTCAAATGTCAAGGGATATGGATGATGAAAAGTTGACCGATATTTTCAGCATTCTGGGTCAACATGAAGAAAAAGTAAAAATGGTCAAAGAAAAGGAGAAAAAGGTTGAAGAATCTTTAGTCCTTCTAAGTGAACACAAGAAAAGTGGAGCGATGAAAACAAAGGCTTTGATCTCTGGGTTAAGCAAAAAGAAGATAAGTTCTGATGATGATGATGAAAGCAGCAGTTCTGGAGATGAAATGAGTGAGATAGCTGAAAAATTAGCCTTGTTAACTACAAGATTTCAAAACAGATATGGAAAGAAGAAGTTTCATTCAAAAAGCAAACCTGATCACAACAAAGTGAACATATACAAAAGGTTTGAGAAAAGGTATGAGAACAAGGATCAAAAGGAAGAAGAAAAAGAGGAGAAAGTTGAGAAAAAGGAGAGGGAAGAAAAGAAGGATATGGATGACCGAAACTGCTATAACTGCGGTAAGCCGGGTCATTTTGCCAGAGATTGTCAGTTGAAGAAAGTTAAGGATTCTGAATACTATCAGCGTAAAGCACATCTCGCAAAAGCCAAAGAAACCGGAAAGCCAGTAAATGCTGAAGAAGAAATATGGCTGATGGATTCTTCAGATGATGAAGAAGCTCACTTCACTCAAGTGAAGCACAGTTTAATGGCTAAACTTGATGAGGAAGATCTGGAATCTGAGGTACAATCTCTATATCCTTCTCTTTATGATAACACTTCTCTTTATTCTGATAATTCTGAAAATGAATCTGAAACTGAAAATGACAAATATGAAGAAATGCAAGCTGTGATATTTGAGCTTAACGAGAAATTTAAAAAGGCACAAAAGAAAATTGGGTTTGAATCTTAACACAATAAAATAATTTCCAGAAAAAGAATCACTACATTTGGAGTTAAAATGAGTGAGATATGACTCTTTGAAGTGGGGTGTGAAATATGACAGCAAGCTGTCCAACCAACACCTTGTGCATGTGCTCTCCAATTGACCTTTAAACCAAAATTCTTATTCTTTTGCATGGAAAATCCGATTTGACTCTCACCCATACACTTATTTTCAGTTCCCAAACATATTTGTGATCCATTAAGAATGCATGCAAATTATCCATCAACTCAAACTTGGAAAACTTTTATAAAAGACCCATTTTGAAGATTGTTGATGTTCTTGCTAAGAACATCAACATGCAACTAAAAATTCAGTATTTTGAGCTCATGCATGTTGGTTTAAATATGTTTTTAATGATTTTCAAAGGTACATTCATGAGACTCTTGAACAAAAATGATGGATCTCTCAAGATCACTACATGCATGTGTTTAAAATGTTCATCTTTGGTCTTAACTTTGGTTTGATTTTGGATTCACCATCTTTTACTAACAAAAGATGTTATGATGGTAATTCTACAAACATTAAGACTTATAAAGATGATTTTTAAAAGATGTGAAGAAAGTGTAACAAAAAGATGAAGATCATACTTTTAAAAATGCAAAAAATATGAAAGAGACTTGAAAGAATGTGTGTGGTTTTTACCCAACACACTTATGTTTACCTTAGGTTATCTTGAACTCTTGAAGACTTTGATTTTTGGGGCTGGAGTTGTGATGAAGGTTTGAAGATGGTGAGAGAAAGAGTGGTAGCTAGTGAGAGAGTGAGATGAGAGAATGATTCAACAAGTGAGGTAAAGGGTTTATTTATGCAAAAATGAGAGAGGGGGGGGGGGGGGGGGATGGACGACCTCACATGGGGGGTGGGGTGGTGTGGTGTGACATTGGTATTTAGTCATATCATGTATTAAAATAAAAATCATAATACAAGTATTTTCTTTTAAAGTTAAAAATACAAAGTATAGGTATAAAAATAAAGTATTCATATACTTAATAAACTTAAAATATATCACAATTAATGTCTACATAAATACTTGTAGTATAAATATATATTAAGTTGGCATTTTATGATATTTATGGATAATTTACTAATTCAAAGATTTCTTAGGCAAAATTTGTCATTTTTTCCTATCGTACCGTGTTTACTGCTAAAATTGCACTGTGTAAACAATGTCAAAAAAATAAGGTTTCCAAAACAGTTCTAACCTGAGATGTGAATTTGACAGTTGTCACAATATTCATACATCGTTACCTGAAAAGATTAAAAAATGATCGTTATCAGATACTTCGTGAGAAGTAGAATTGTGCACACACGATTAATCAAAGAATCACGATTAAAGTCAGAAAAAATTTCAAAAATAAAATTTGAACAACAAATTATAAATTTGTCGTTCAAAAATTAATTCCGAAAAATTAATGCGGAAAACTGGACTTTAAATCGGCAAACCTGCAAAATATAAGAAAAATATATCACTTACGGATAAAAGCATGTAAAAATTGATAGAATTGACAAGAAATGAAAAATTACGAAGATAAGGGACTAAAAATGAAAACTTAGAAAAACTAAAACGAAAAACAAGGACTAAAAGTGTAAAATACTAACACTTGAAAAATACAAGGACTAAATATGAAACAAATTGAAACTAAAAAAATAGAAGGACCAAAACTGTAAAAACTCTAAACTAACAACTACAAGGACTAAAAGAGTAAAAATATAAACCTGAAAAATCTGGGGACTAAAGATGTAAAAACACAAAACTAAAAACTACAGAAACTAAAATTGAAATAAATGGAAACTAAAACTAGAAGGACTAAAATTGTTAAAAACTAAAACTATAACTATAGGTACAACTAACAAATCCTAAAACTAACTAACTGAGTTAACTGACTATTAACGAAAAGGACCAAAAATGTAAAGGATTTAAATGAAAAACTAACGAAAAATAAAACTAACTGAAACTAACTGTCTAGGACCAAATATGTAAGAATTTTAACAAAATAAACGAATCTAACGTAACTAACGAAAAAAGGACCAAAATTGTTAGAAAACTAACGGAACAGTTAGTACTGTTCATCATCGTCATCTTCAACGATTTGTTAGTTGATCGATCAGACCTACCTACCGTAACTAACAGTCTCATTTGGTATTGTTTAATTTAATATGTAATTTATTATTAACAATAGTTTATTTAGTATTAAAACAACTTAATAATAATTAATTATTACTTATCTTTTTTCTATTTTAGTACCAAGTGATAGTGAAGGGAAACATGCCTCACGCACTCTCCCTCATTGGATTTCAAATCCCAGCCTTCACTAAAGGATTTCAAAATCCAAGGATTTCAAAACCCTCCAATTCCAAATCCTATGGCAGACCAAACGTGGGATTGGAATGGATTTGAAATCCAAATACCTCCAATTCCAATCCATTCCGACAAACCAAACGCGCCCTAAGTATTTGATGTTGATTTTTATTTCTTAAAATTGGAATCTGTTCGGAATGGATAATCTAACAGATATGTGAACTCAGAATTGAACAAAACATATTCAAATAAGAAGATCGATGATCGATCATCATTTATCATATGGAACTTTGATGAACATTGTTTGCATCCATATTCTTCAAAAACTCAGATTTGTTGTTGATATTTCAGATCTGACACTGGTATTCTGTTTGAAATCAAAAACCAAAATTTGAAAAATCAAAATGAACAAACTACTCAAACTCTACAGCATCAAACATGTTGGGAATAAAATTAGATTGAATAGAAGTTCAGGGATTATTTTGTAACATTATATATGGGCTTAATTTTGTAATGGGCCATGGGCCTTGGTAGTTTAGGCCTAGCTATATAATGTGTTCTTAGCCGAATAGTTTAGGTTAATCGTCCATTTAACCATTGTTGTTAGAACTGAAGTTTGTCAAAAAACCTAAGTGTTGATATCTGAAATGAAGACTCGGAGTTCTGAGTAGGAGACTCAGAAGTTCTGATTGAGAAGTCTTGCAAAGATTACTAAGTGTGAAATCTGAACAGAAGGCTCAGAGTTCTGAGTAGGAGACTCAGAAGTTCTGATTACGAAGATGAAAATGTCAAGTGTTCAAGTATATGTTCTGAAGTGCTTAATCAAAAGGATGTTCAGAAGTTCTGAACATGTTGTTCAGAACTTGTGTCTTAGACATTTTCAGTTATATTATGTTAGTCATTAGAATACGTGTAATTGTTCTATTGGTTTGTCATGTTTATGTACTGTAGCTTTAGCCTTTCGTTACATTATATATAGAAGTTAGCAACTGTAAGCTAACTAACTTTCGCATAACTTTTGAATAGCTTTTGTATTCACTTTGTAATCTTTGAGAGATTCTCTCTCTAGATCTGGAATCTGTTCTTGAATGAATACGAATCTTTTGGATCCAATTCTCTATTATTCTACTGTTTGATTGTGTTCATATTAGTCAATTACATTGTAAGATTGAATCATGGTTCCTACAATTGGTATCAGAGCCAATCAACAAACAAATTTGTTCAAGATCGTGTTCTTGAGGGTTTCTTGATCGTGTTCTTCAAGATTTCTTGTTCAATTTGAAAATTGAATTCTGCTGCTAGTCGTAATTCTTGAATTCGTTCTGTTCTTGTTCAAGAAATTAGAATTTGTCTTTCTTGTGAATCGATTCAATTCATCTTACAATAATGTCTTCTAAAGAATTTCTCTCGATGGGATCTGAGACGAAGCCACCTGTTCTAATTCCAGAAGAGTATCAACAATGGAAGATCCGAATTATTCAATTCTTGGATAATATTGATGAGAATTTGATGATCTCAATCCGAGAAGGTCTAATTGAAGTCTTTGTTGATGTTGCTGCTACACCTGCAACTAACACTACACCAGAGATTCCTGCTACCAGAGTGAGGAAGAATTTTTCACAGTATACTGAAGCACAGAAACAGAGACATGCAATAGACAATAGAGCTGTTTTTTGTAGACTTTGGCAATTCATAATGACATCTTTAATCGAATTGATAGTGGAACATCTGCTAAAGAAATGTGGGATGAACTGGAGAAGCAGATGCTTGGTACAACCAAATCAATTCAAGGAAAACTGAATCAATGCATCAATGCATATGAAAGATTCAAGGCTAAGGAAAGTGTTGGGTCATTGACCAGCATCTCCCTAAATCGAAACGTGGCGCTGGCTGCTATGCTATATGGAAATAAGTTGCGCCTTCTCCACTAGCAATTGCTTTTGGCGTAGTGGTAAGCGCTTGGATCATAACATGTGGTATCAGAGCAGGTCACGGGTTCGAATCCCATGGAGTGCATTATAATGCCAAAGGCATGCTGTGCAGCCAAGAGTGCTGGCAGATGCTGGGGGGGGGGGGGGGGGGGTTGTTGGGTCATTGACCAGCATCTCCCTAAATCGAAAGTGGCACTGGTGCTACGCTATATGGAAATAAGTTGCGCCTTCTCCACTAGCAATTGCTTTTGGCGTAGTGGTAAGCGCTTGGATCATAACAGAAAGTGAGAGTTTAACTCAAACCTACAACAAGTTTTGCAGAATATTAAATGATCTTAGGAGGAATGGGCTGAAGAAGACTAAGTCAGAAATCAACTACAAATTTCTGAATTGTCTTAATTCAGAATGGTCATCTTTTGCAATAAGTCTTCAAATGAATAAAGATATGTGTGAAGAAGATCTGAATGATCTGTTTTGTGTGCTAAATCAGCATGAAGATTCTGTTAAGCAAGTTGTTGAGGAAAAGAAAAATATTTATGATCAATTAGCTTTGCTTTCAGAAAGAAAAACCAAGATCACCAAAACATAAAAGAAATCTGTGTTTATGTCTGAATTTCTAAAGTTAGAAGAGGAATCTGAGAAGGAAGAAGGATCTGATGAGGATGATGATATCAAATTGATTGCTGAAAAACTAGCTTTGTTGACTAATACTTTCAATAAAAGATATGGAAAGAAGAAGTTTGAAGGTAAGTTCAGAAGAGAAGGATAGGGGAGCTCAGAGGAGAGATACAAGAAGAAAGATGATAGAGAAGAGAACAAGTATGAAAAGAAAGAAGAGAAGGAAGAGAGAAAAGAGAAGGATTTATGCTTTAAATGTGGAAACCTGGTCATTTTGCAAGGGATTGCAGAGTGAAGGTAGTTCAAGACTATGAGTATTACGCAAATAAAGCTCAGTTGGCCAAAACCAAAGACAGTGGAACTGCACTCCTCGCAGAACAAGAGAACTGGGTGTATTATTCATCTGATGAAGAGGATTGCATTCACTTCTCACAAATGCAAAGTTACATGGCCAAAATGGGTGATGAAGATGATTCAGATTATGAAGAAGGTGGTTCTGAATCTTCAACTGAGGTACATTCTAGTCTTGAAATTGATTTAATGATTTAAATTGGAAATATAAAATCTGAATTTGTTAATCTCATAAAACAAATAAAAGGTGAAAGGATTCTGGTTAACAAATTTAGAACAGAAAAAGAAATGTTTAAAGTAAGATTTGAAGAAACTGAGTTTGAGAAACAAGAAGTCAGAAAAGAAAATTCTTATCTTTTGAAAAAGATTTCTGAGTTAAAAGTTGAACTTACAGAAGTAAAAGATGATTTGCAAATTAAATTTGATATGTTGCTAAGAAAGAATTTATATACTAAATTCAAAGAGTTAGAAGATCTTAATCTGAAAATAGGTCAAACTCAACAAACTTTAAGTCTTCTCACAAGCAATGTAAAAGACATAAGGTTTTACAATCCAAAAATGGGATTAGGTTTGGAAGAAAATGTTATTTTGAAAAAGGCTCCAATAAATCTTTATGATTTTGAGGAACTAAAAGGTCCTAAACCAGAAATCCTAGATTTAGTTGAAATTTTTGTGAGACCTGCAAGTTCAATAACAAGTTCTGATAATCTACAAAAACCAAGTTCTGAAAAAGCAAAGCAAATCATTTCTGAACCAAAGGTTGAAAAATCAGAAATTTCATAAGACAAGGTTAAGAAAGAAATTTCAAAACCAACAGAAGAGAAACCAAGATACAATGATGCTAAATTCAAATATGATTCTCTAAATGTAAGTTACAAAGATAAACAACCAAATTTCTCCTATATTGACTTTGAGAATATATTTGAAGCATGCAAGGTTTCTGAAAACAAAGAGAATTCTGAATCCACTAGTCAGAATTCTGAGTCAACTGAAAATTCTGAGTCTAATTCAGAAAGTTTCTCAGAACTTGAAAAGAGGTTTAAACTTGTTAATCAAGAACTTGAAGAGTTAAGGAAAAGTTTTGATGAACTTGAAAATGACTTTTATGATGTTGATTTTAAACTTGAAGAAGTCTTAAAAGAAAACAAAACATATGTTCAGAAAATAGAAATGCTTGAGAAGTTAAAGGATGAGTATGATCTTTTTATGATTAAAGCCTTAGAAGAAAATAAAAATTTCTTTAATGAATCAAGTACTTATGAGCATGGTGAATCAAATGTTTCAGAAAAATCAAATGTTTCAGAAAAAGAAAAAAGCAAAAGGAAAGATGATCTGAAAACGATCTCTGAGAATATTGGATTGAATACTACTTCTAAACCCAATGTTAATGGTTCTTGTATTGGATGCAAATGTAATCTGAATAGTATAAATAAAAATGAAAATTCTTTTCATTCAGATTTGTTGTTTCATGCAAGTAGACATCTGAAATGTGTTCAATGTGGTAGTCATTCATTTCAATTCTCTTAGAAAATTCAAAATTCTAAAACATCTTATAAAACTAAAGCAAATCAGAATTCAGAAAAGATGACTGACAAGGTTTCTCTATCCAAGTCAAAAGAAAAGAAGACTGAAATGGTTTCTCAAACTCAGACAAAAGGAAAGAGGATTGAAAACTTGTTTCAATCTAAAACAAAAGAGAAAAGGACTGAAAATATGTTTAAATCCAAGTAAAAAGGAAAGAAAACTGAAAATGTTTCTAAATCTCAACCAAAAGTTTTCAAAAAGAGAAGAAATAATTTTGTAAACATAAAATGTTCTGATTTCATAAAAGTACAAGGAAAGTGGTGCTTAAAAGAAGACTTTGAATGGAATGTTAAAGGAACTTTTGTTAAATCTGTGAATGAAGCTAACAAAATAGAACCCATTCAGATATGGGTACCTAAATCTAACTAAACTATTTTTGCAGGGCTGTCATGTGTGGTTTTTAGATTATGGAGCATCAAGACACATGACAGGTCACAAGTCTTCACTGTCAAATTTCACAGAAAAAACTGGTGGAGCAGTTAATTTTGGCAATAACAGTAAATGACAAGTTATAGGTTATGGAGATTTAACAAAGGGGGATCTAACCATTCCGAAAATATTTTATGTGGAAGGTTTACAACACAATCTGTTCAGTATAACATGATGCTTAATTCTAAGTTAGGATAAGATAAAGGTGTTCTAGGCCAAAAGACACATGGACTTATTTGTGGTGAATTTTTCAAAGATTCAAGCATTAACTCCAGTATGTCTACTATCAAATGCAACTGCAAATGAATGTTGGTTATGGCATAGAAGATGTTCTCACCTGAATTTTAAGGAGTTGAACAATTGTTGATCTAAACCCTCAGTGATTTGATAATGACCCTCTCTTAAAACACTTAGTGAAAATTGTAAGTAAACAATATGTATTAGAGTTTCACTATCGCTGATAAGTACTATGTCTCTACAGTACTGCTAATAGGAAACTCACACTCTTTAGATTAAGACATTCAGCGAACACTGTTCATCCAGTAGCTCTGAGCCTGTTCAGTCTCTGTGATGATCGCTGATAAGTTATAGTTGTTTACTTATGATCCCTGAAGACAAGTCTCACATCAACAAAGGTTCTACGCTGAAGTCGAAGATCAAGCCCAAGAACCAGCGAGTAGTCTACTAATGAACTGATGTGGATATCAGTGAAGCAAGACCTGTCCATTCAGCGTGAAGTATCAAGTAGAAGACTTTAGCAATCGCTGAGCTTTATCACTCGCTGATAAAGTACTGTTCAACGAACGCTGATCATGAGGTCTACTCTACAAGTTACTTTTGTCTTACCCCCTTGCACGTCTCCGTACGAAATGTCAGAACAGACCTCCCTTCTGTCTAGAATTGTATAACAAACTATGATTCTACACTGTGCACCATGCGGCTACTAAGGCTGTCTACAAAGGTCAACCCATGCAACCACTCAGTTGCTGCCACGTGTAAAGCAACAATGCCATGCATTAAATGCATGCAGTATATAAGAAGAACCCTACTTCAGAATTGAAATGCTCGGCCATCTTCTTCTTTCTATCTTAGTGTTAGAATATTATTCGTAATATTCTTATCTCCTTTCTATCTTATTTCTAGTGCAAGAAACTTAGTGTTCTTAACTTGTTTAGATTAGGTTTATCCTTAATCTTGTTCCGCAACAAGTTGTAAATTGTTTGATTATATCAATAAACAATTTAGAAAGTAAAAATCTGTGTGTTTGTATTCAACCCCCCCTTCTACAAACTTTTATAACCCTTCAGGACCAACAAGTGGTATCAGAGCAGATTTGTTTAATCTCATAAACAAGATATTATCTATACTAATCTTCTCTTCCTTGCTATTTCTTAAAATGGCTACCAACACAAACACTAACTATATTGACAATGGTTCTCTTGCAAAACCTCCTAGATTCTCTAGAGATAACTTTAATCTATGGAAAAATAGGATGATTCTCTTCTTAGAAGGTATAGACCCTACTATGCCTTATTATCTTGAAAACGGCCCATATATTCCTGTTAGAATTCATCCTAAAGTTCCAGCAGCTGAGAATAGAGCTGCTATTCCAGAAAGGTTGGTTCCCAAGGAAAATCATATGTGGACTGATGAAGATAAGAAGAAAGTGGCTATCGACACTAAAGCCAGATCCATTCTTTCCATGGCTCTTCCTGACGAAGTCTACCATTCCGCCATGAACCTGAAACCTCCAAAGCCATGTGGGACACAATCTGTGTTCAGTATGAAGGTACGTCTGAAGTCCAGGACTCACGTAAGATCAACCTGGTAAGACAGTACGAAAGCTTCATTTGTGGTAAGAATGAATCTCTCTCTGAAGTACATCAACGTTTTAACTGCAAAATAATAGATCTAAAAACTGTTGGTAAGGAATATTCTAACTTTGAACTTCTGACAAAGTTCTTAGAATGTCTACCTGAAAGCTGGGACAGTTATTCAATGTGTCTCAAGCTGTCAAATGATCTTAAATCTATGACACTTTCTACCTTATATGGCACGATGCTTAATCATGAGCAATCGAGTCATCTTAAGAAGAATCTTGTAAAAGATTTCAAAAGCACCCCTGTTGCTTTAATCTCAGAGTCACCTACCACTCAGCGATCTACTATCACTATTGTTGGTTCCCGTTTTGCTTAAACAAGATTATCAGATCTATTAGTTCAAGTTTAATGTTTGATGCGGAAGCGTTTTTGAAGAACTAACAGATATGTTTGATAGATTTAGAACGGAATATAAATAAACAGTGAACAGAATATAATTACTTCAAAGTTTACTGAATATATATATATCAAGAACAGATTTAGAACAAAGAGTAAGTAAAGCTTTAAAACATATATGACTCTTAAGGTGAATAAGCTTTTTGTGTTCTTATGATGGTCGATTTATGAGATTGATTTTTTTGATTCTTAAGGAAGAACTCAACATGAGTCTTCCTTATATACTACTCTAAAGGGGACCATAAAGCATATGCTACTATTCAGACGGTACTGATGAATAGTTGAACGGATGTCGTGAACAGTTGCAAGAATGGCATGAACAGTAAGACGTGTTGTATTGCATTTAATGCAGCAGACGTCTAATATGTACTAAGCCCTACTGAGTCCAATCAGAGTTTGACACGTCGACGTTGGACAGGGCATGCTACCATGCAAGTTGATGAACGGGTCCTGTAACAGTAGCAAGATATTATAAATATCTTCAAGTCTTTCAGTGAGGACCACAGAGGCTCTGTAATGAGTTACAGAGGTTCTGTGGTCTGGTCCTCTGTGGAGTAGTCTTCACCGGATTCCGAGATATTGGTCTTCTTTGTGCGTATGACAGAGCTTCTGTAGCGCGCCTCTTTAGCTTCTGTAGATTCTTGATCTTGAGCCCTCAGTAAGTCCGACAGAGACTTTGTAAGAGGCTTTCTTCACTTAGCCTATTTTTCACTACTTCTAAATACTTCTATGATTAGGAAGATTGAAGCTAACAATCTCCCCCTAAGTAGTGAAAAATAAAAAAATTGAACTTGAGTTAAGTTAGGCTAAGTTAGATAAGACAAAGGTTAAAAAATACCTCGAAATTTCTTTCATTTAGAAATATGCCAGAGGCATTTTACATTTGAGTACAATGAAAGATGAACTTTAACTTTGTTTGCAGAGATTGGAGGTCTGAGAATCAGATTTTGGCATCTTTGAAATCGTTGTAGCTTCTGTTGTCTCTTCCGACTCTTCTGATCTCTTTGTAGAATCTGATGCAGAGTTCTCTTAGGCGGATTGTGACGTCTATCTCTCTGATGAAGGTATCTGCAGCATCTCTATCCATTTTCTCTGTACCTCTGTATTTTACAAGGCTTGCTCTGAATTTGTTCAGAGTACTGGTTGCGTACTTCTGACAATCCATGGGTACAAAAAGTTTGACCTCGCCTTGTGGGTTTTGAAATACTAACCCAAACCTTGGTTCTGTAATGATTGAGTTAGGTACGGCGTCCGGTGGGCAGCGATCTTCTGGTGGTCGTAGATCTAGATGTTTGAGACCAAGATCATTTCCTAGCTGAAAATCTATCATGCTGTAGAGCAGAAGATTTTCCCTCGTCGCTTTTCTCAACACTTGATAGGCTCTGGTGTGTGTCTCAGTGTTGTAGTTGTCCTTTGTCCATTGCAGAAGGTCAGGTAGATCATAAAGATTGATATTTCTTAGGTCAGCATCAGCGAAGGTAGATTCTGAATTGTTCTCTCTTCTGACTTTGTAAAGATTGTACCTGACCCTTAGATAGGTTCTTGTGAAGGAGAATCTGCAGAATATCACCTTTTTGATCTTGTGGATTGAGAAGACATCTGCTTTGGTTCTTGGCTTTGTCCTTGTGAAGATGTTCTCAAATTCTTCTCTGATCCTTGGATCTGTCACATGATCTACTGGATGATTTGTCTGATAGGATTGTTTGTAGAGGTATTTGTATACCACTTCTTCCATTTCTTCATATGTTGGACCAGGTTGTGGTACTTGTCTTCTGAGACTCTCCATCTGTTGAACAACTTCTGCGGCTCTACCAGTTAGAGGAATGTCTGACAGAGGCTTAAGTCCATGTGCCCAGTCAACTTCTTCAGGCTTTGGGGTTTGAAAGGCATCAAACGCACTCTTCATTAGTTTCTCTGTTGGCTTTGGCAATGTTTTCTTCTTAGGCTCTTCTGTCAGTATTCCTTTGCCCTTATCTTTGGCTTTTGGCGGGGCAAAAACTGTTGCTTCTGTAAGTTTGGAGGTTGGCACTTCTGTTGGCTTGATGGGGGTTGCCTCTGTGGGTTTTGACATTTGTGATTTAGAGGACTTTTGTGGCGATGGTTCTGTTGGTTTGAGTTGCTCTGTAACCTCTGTTGGAGGTTGTTTGTTGACTTCTTCTGTAAGCTCGGTTTCTGTTGATGAAGTATTGACATCGAATCTTCTTGCCATTTTGAACGCCAGTGTGAACCTGTGCCTTTCTTCTTCTCTCTGTGACATTCGATCAGTCATTGTATTGTGCATCTTTTTCAGAATGTCAGAAGCAGAGGTTGTAGAGGTCGTTGCTTTTATTGGTTTGGTGGCAATCGACTTTCTTCTTGGTATGGTTGAGGGGTGGTTGTTGCCTCTGTGGGTTGCTGATCAGCTTCTGGAATATTTGTTTCTTCAGGACTTGATTCCACAGAGATGGGTGTTGTCTCTGTGGGCTGTTGAGTTTGTTGTTGTTGGGTTTGTTCTGGAGGGGCTTGGCTGATTGGTTCTGCTGCGATTGGTGGACTTTGTATTCCTCTGCTCGTAGCTTTCTCCCTTAGATTCTCCCCCTCAGGATTATCTGATGGACCAGTTTGGTCATCATCAGAATCATCCTGACTTTTATCAGAAGTACCCTCTGCTCTGCAAGAAGTGTTGGGCTTCTTCGGTAATTCAGCTCCTGCTGCCATCAACTTTTCACAGACATCATCGCAGAGGCCAATCAATGTCGCAAGCTCTGCTTCTGTTTTGAAACGCATTCTGCCGACACTCTTTCTGAAATCCTTGACATAGTTGGCATTTGCAGTTGTGAAAGAGACAATGACTTCTGTGACCTGGTTAATGACGTTCTGTCCGAGCTCTGTAAGCTGTGCTCTGGTCATATAGTCTTTTGGTTGCATCATTGTCGTGTTGCGTATTGCCTCTGCTTGGACTTGTGATAGGGCATTCTGTAAATCTGCAGGAGTAATGCCTTATGCTCTGTTGGATTGCGTATTCATTTGTTCAAGGAAATTTTTGACAGAGTCCCTGAAAGCAGAAGTTGCAGTTGTTCCGAATTCCTGAGAGGCAGAAGTGGTTGTAGCTTTGGCAGTAGTTTCGGCAGAAGACTTCATCTATGAGATGGCGGTTTTTACCTCTGTGGACAGATTGTCCATTTTGGTGTTCAGATTCAGGATAGCCGCAGATGTTGTCTCTGTAAAGGATTTGAAAGAGCTTTGCAACTCTTTCATTGTTTGGTTCACAGAGGTGACAAGGGTTTGGAACTCATCCCTTGATACTTGTGTTCCTTGTGTAACCTCTGGAGGAACACATTCGTCTCCGGAGTGAGTCCCTGTTCCTGGGACACCTTCGTTCACCCTTGTTTGTACGATGGGGGTGGAAGGATTTCCTTCTGATCCTCGAGAAGAAACCTGAGTTTCGATCTCTACAGAAGTTCTGTGAAGAACAGTGTCCAAATCCACTCCAGAGGTGGGTATTAGAATGTCCTTCTGTTGACTAGGAGACTTGTCTAGAGTCTCTTCGTCTCTGTGCTCACTACTTCTCTCTGAAAGAAGTTTTGGTCCTAATGTGTGTGTGGCAGAGGAAACGAATTCCTCTATAGGATGTTCTAGGGTGATCTGGGGCGATTGATCACGAACAATAGGTGAGTCTCTTTGAGGAGACTCCCTAGGAATGGATTCCCCAGTTTCTGTGGGCGCAGAAGTCGAAAGAGTGACTTCTGGCTGGTTGGGTTGGGTTTGGATCGAGCTGTGCTGCTCTATTTCAATAACTCCTTCTGCAGCTAGACATGCGGAGTTAGATATGTGGGTTGCACTGGGAGTTGGTTGTTGTTGTGTGCCTCTATTAATCCAGTCATCTTTTCTTGTTTCTTCCCCTGTTAAGCACCCAAACACTACATCACCGTCTATTATTTCAGCCTCTGTAGCTATCCTACGGCTTGGTGCTTCTTTCCTTGCTTCTGTTGTGGTTCCTTGCTATGTGCGTAAGAAGCCGTACATTTGATGAGAGCCGTATAATCTCATGACATGTGGATGATAGAGACCTTTTCTTATCCAGACAGCTTCTTCTTCATCTGAATCTACCTCTGAGACCCCTATTCTTGTCTCAGAAGCCTCTGTTACTTCACCTCTATTCCACTCAGTTTCTGTTAGTTCTTTTTCTTCTGAAGCTGGGTTTGGACTTCTTCTGTGGACGTCCAATCCCTGAATGAAAGGGTTCTGTAAAATAACAGGTGTGTTAGCTGGTTGATCTTTGGGTGTTGTGTCATCTTCTTGCAGATGTGTGTCAATGCCAGAAATGGAGAAATCTTGTTCTTCTGGAGAGTGGTGGTCGAGAGGTTGTGCCGTCCACCCTGCTGTATTTAAGGTATTGGAAATGTCAGGGTTCTGTAGGAAGTCGTTCAGATATCCTTGGTGAGCAAATCTATCTGGAGATTGATAGGGTGATTGATACTCTTCTGTAGCCATTCCTTCTTCTGCAACTTCTTCTGCAGTTCTTTCTTCTGCATTTTCTTCTTCTGCAATGGTAACCAACTTTTCAAGTGATTTACCATGCTTCTTTTTGGTTTTCCTTCTCTTAGGTTTTGGTGCCCCTTCCTCTGTTGATTTCGATCTTCTTTTCTTCTTCATTTTTTGGGAAGAGGGAGGAGCAGAGGAGCCAATTTCAGTGGCATGAGGAGGTGAAGGTTGATCTTCTGCAGCGCTTGTTGAGGTGCCTTCTGCAGTTTTTCTCTTCTTAGCTTTTGGAGTATATGCAGAGGTTCTTGATGAAGACTTCTTTCCCATAAGTTCTGCACGTTTGGCTATAAAGCTGAGTTGAATAGCCATGTGCTTTGCTAACTTCTGATCCTTTTCTTCTTGAGTGGAAAGAGGTTCTGCTGTTATTGTTCCTAGGGGGACTCCTAAACGCGGGGGTGTCATAGGACTCGGTTTAGGAGTTCTATGATCGCGTATATACTTTTTCTTAAGGGTTTTATTCGAGGCATACTTGAGAAGTTTCCTTGACAAAGGTCTGCAGTGTGTGTAGCCATCTACATGATCAGTGGGGACATTTTTGCTCATCGGAAACTGTTTGGAAATTGGCCCTTCCATTGGCCATTTCTGTATCAGCAACAGAGGTTCGAATAATACTCCTAATATTCTTTGGAATTGCAGAGGTGGTAGAAAGTTGGGATCGTTCTCTTTGACTCGTTTGGTGTTGTTCTTTCTGTCGATGGTGTTAATGATCTCTTGCATCATTATCGTCGCGTAATCGAGTGGAAGATCATAGTACACCCCATACATGATGGTTAAGATCTGATGCGAGGTCTGGTCAATGCTGCATATCTTCCCTGTCAGGCATCTGTTAAAAATAAGGAACAAGGTGTTCCACAGAGGTGGTAATCTTCCTCTGCGGAAGTCATTTCTCTTCCGTAGTTGTGTGTTATACCCAAGCATTTCTACGAATCGACAGAGCTCGTCGTCTGTTGGTTGCTCTGCATATTTCTTCAAACCAAGAAGACCCCTCGTGGGTAGGTTGAACTCAAGTGAGAACATTGTTCTGTTGAACTTGATTTCAAGATGTTCAGATTTGTCAGGTCTTGAAATGTACCCTTTGATAATAGAGTCGTCTTTATCAAATCGGCAGCTCTGCCAAAACTGGTTCAAATATCTGACTGGTATTTTCTTTGGGGTTCTTGAGAGTAGAGGGAAGAGGATGTGATTTTCCATTATGTTCAGCAGAATGGCGTGGGCTTCGCCGAAAGCAGTGGGTGATGGGACTAAATAGCAGTTGTTGGATTTGATTGGTAGTACCTTTTCGAAGTGATCCTTAGCTATGAAGTTTTGCAGATGTGTTGTCGGAGCAAAGTCTGCTGAGTCGCCGGAATCTTCTAGTTCAATGTTCTGGGCAGGGTTGGGGTTTTCTGAATGTTCAGAATGAGCCGGTGAATGTTCTGGTGAGGTCGCCGGAGAGTGTGCAGGGGAGATAGCTTGAGAAGTTGAAGCCATTTTTATACTGAGAATTAGAAACTTGCAGGTTTTTGCAGGGTTTCGCCGGAGAAGAATGAGAGTTTGTAAAAGGTTTATGAGAGGGTAAGCTTGGTTTTTATAGGAGGGTAAAACGGTAGTATTCGAAGGAGTAGAATATATGGTAATGGATTAAAATTTGGAATCCGTACTAGAGTTAGAACGGCGGGTTCAACTTTCCACAGAAAATGTTCCATGTACGCCCAATGAAAATGGGACACGTAGGCCATGTCAGAAGATGACAGGACGACGTGCGCGGCCCATTAATGCTCGGCGCGTGGGGTTATCCTTAGCCATGTGAAATTCACTCTCAGTAAAAGTAACCGTTATCACTCCAGAACTTCTGGACCTTACAGAAGCTCTGTGAATTTGAAAATCTTTGTTGTTTATCCCTTTCATATATCTCATTGTTATCATGACTTCTGTGGGGTTCTTCTTTAACCAAAACATTTGTAAAGTCATTGGAGAGGATAAAATCGGATTTTTGTCAAGAAATTTGCTTCGCAGAGGTTTTGTGGCTCTGTTGGAACTTGCAGAAGTTCTGTGAGGGCCAGAAGAAGCTCTATGAAGGAAAAAATCTCATAATAAAAATTTTATTAAAATTTTTGATCATCCAATTTTTGATTTGGTTTAAGAGATGTTTTTCGGACATATTTGAAAGTTTGTGTCCGAGAAAACTATTAAAAACAAACGGTTTGTTCGAGAAGGACATGGTTTGTGTTTTCGGTTTCCGAGATAACATTCCAAAAGATCGGCAGAGGGTTAATTTGTGATCACAGAGCATATTTCCTGCAGAACCTCTGTTGAGCTCAGCAGAAGCTCTATGACCTTAAATTTCCCCTACTTTGAATTTTGTGAAACTTTTTTGAGCTTTTGACTTTTGAAATGTTATTCACAGCATTTTTAGGACATATTTGACAATTCTTGTCCTAGAAAATTGTTTTCCAAAAACCTTTTGTTCGAGAGACATACCTTTTGGTTCTTCTTTTATCGGTAGTGATGTTTGACTTCTGTCGATATGGAGTCATCGACATTCTTCTTTGGATTTTCCTTAACAATTTGATCTCCTTAGATCATTTCAGGGTCCCCTTTTGCTCCCCCTTGATCTAATCACCTCTGTAGATCAAGTAATTTCCTTTTGCTCCCCCTTGATCTAATCACCTCTGTAGATCAAGTAATTTCCTTTTGCTTCCCCTTGATCTAATCACCTCTGTAGATCAAGTAATTTCCTTTTGCTTCCTCTTGACCTATGCTTGGATCAAAGAATGATAAGTTTTGCATAGAACATAGGTCATGTTTTCCAGAGGTTCTGTAGGGGTCGTCAGAGGTTCTGAGTTGACTTACAGAAGCTCTGTGATTTTAAGAACTATTTGAGATTGAGAACTTACAAACAGAAACAAATTACCTTAAAGCAAAAATAAAGGAAATTTGTACATATTTACAGAAGATAAAGCTATACTTACAGAGGATCGTCACACCATGTTTATCATTCCTAACTTTCCCACCAAGAAATTGAACCTTTTCTCGTCTAGTGCTTTGGTGAATAAGTCAGCGAGTTGATATTCTGTTGGCACGAAATGCATTTCAATTGTACCGTATTCAACATGATGTTTCAAGAAATGGTACCTTATATCGATATGCTTGGTTTTTGAGTGTTGCACAGGGTTGGCAGAGATAGCAATGGCACTTTTGGAATCACAGAATATGGGTATTTTGAATAGGATGTGGCCGTAGTCTTTTAGCTTAGTCTTCATCCATAGAACCTGAGAACAACAGCTAGCAGCAGCAATGTATTCAGCTTATGCAGTGGATGTGGAGACACAATTCTGCTTCTTGGAGGTCCAACTGACTGGTTTACCACCTAGGAATTGGCAACTCCCAGAGGTACTCTTTCTGTCGAGCATGCATCCTCCATAGTCTGAATCTGTATAAGCTTTAAGACTAAAACCAGAGTTCTGTGGATACCAGAGACCTAGATTGTTGGTCCCCTTTAGGTATCTAAAGATTCTCTTCACCGCATCATAATGTGATTTCTTAGGATTAGCTTGATAACGTGCACAAAGACACGTGGCATGCATAATGTCAGGTCTGCTTGCAGTTAAGTATAACAGAGATCCAATCATGCCTCTGTAAAGAGTGCATTCTACAGAGATGCCATCTGGATCTAAGAATATGTCAGGATCGAATCTTAACAAGACTAATAATGCCTAGAACTCAGAATTAAAGAATCTGCGGAATAGAACTTTAATTCTCACAATCAATGAACAATATATCAGAAAACACACAGCTGTTTGTATTCACTAATTCGACTCACAAGCTTACAACCAAACCTCAATCTTGATGAACAGGCTCAATCAAGACGACTTCTACTTCTCTAGAAATAGGGTTCTAAACCTTGAGGTTAATTCTCTCTAAAACAAAACGTATATCGCGTATATTGTATTATCTATTTCATATATCAGAATAGCTATCTATCAACATCTATTTATACTAAATAGTTACAAGATAACTATCAAAAATAAATTGATCTTCTGAATCTTCTTTAAGCATATCTTCATCCATTCCATCTTTATCTCCAAAATCTTCGCAAACCAAACTTATCACCTCAGCAGTATTAACTTCATTCAGCATGAGCAGTACTAATATTTTCCAGCAGCACTAATCCATTCCAGCGGCATTAACTCATTCCAGCAGTACTAACCTTGCTTCAGCAGTATTAATCTATTCCAGCAGCATTAACTTGACTCAGCAGTACTAACCTTGTTCCAGCAGCATTAATGCATCAGCAGTACTAACAGAGTTCCAGCAGTATTAACTTTGTCTTGCAGTAGTAACTATGTTCTGGCAGTACTAACCTTTACTGGCATTAGTAACTTTGTTCTGGCAGTACTAACCTTTACTGGCAGTAGTAACTTTGTTCTGGAAGTAGTAATGTTGTTCTGACAGTATTATCCATACTTAGCAAATCTTCAGTTCCCAACAATCTCCCCCTAACTTGACTTTTAGAAAGAGAAGTCAAGTTCTTCAGATGATGATGCTTCCAAAACTTAATCTTGAACACATAAGTCAGGATTCAATCCCAGACTTTGATTGATGATCCTTCTTACCAGGTATCTTGCCATCTTAGAAACTTTGTTACCCACCAACTTAGTTTTTAGCATTCCTTTCAACCTTGTCATGCTGTGCTTGTATACTTTATCCACCAAATAATACTCATGATATGCATAGTCAAGTGTTATAACATACACACCACGGTTTTCAATAAGCATCCAGTTGGTAACAATTTGAAATTGCCTTTCTGTCAAATACTTAACTGCTTCTGTATTGAACATTAGGCACAAGTATTCAAGTACCATTTTGGTGATGGACATTCCATTCTCAGTCAGCATATTTCCATAAAGCTTCATTCCTACCTTGAACATCTCCTCAATGTCAGATCTAGAGCACATCCTGATAAGTCTTCCCCATGTAGAACTGACCTCAAACTTCCCATCTGCTCTTTTTACTCTAATGTACTCCTTTCTCCCATCTTTCAAAGTATCCCAGAAGATGATCTCAGGAGCCATAGAAGCTAATGGTTTAACTTTGATTGGACTAGTATCAACCACAGTAATATACATATCACATTGAGCATTTGTTGGTGATTGTACATTGCTTGGTTGACCTGATGGAGTTGCCACTTCTTCTTCAGCAACTTTTTGATCAGCTTTCTCTTTCACAACTTCCTCCTTAGCTTCTTCTACAATGGGTTCCACCCTAGGCTTCTTTACAACTTTCTTCTTTGAAGCTATAGACTTTGTGTTAGCTCTAATATTCTGAAATATTAGAAGTATTGAAAAATGGCCAAGTACAGAAGAACTTCCACAGAAGCTCTGCTGAGTGCAACAGAAGCTCTGCCGGGCATCTCAGAAGAATCAAAGGAAGTTTTATCAAGAGTGATCAAAGACCGAGGAAACCACAGAAGGACGCTTTCAGAAGACCGAGACCGCAGGACCTCTGTTACCAATAACAGAGCCTCTGCGGACAACATCAGAAGACAAGGAACCAAGAAGACTTCTCAAAGGACCGAGCCTCAGAACCTCTGCCACACTTGACAGAAGCTCTGCAGAAGTAAAAAACCAAAGACTCGGAATCCGGTGAAGACTACTCTACAGAGGAACCAGACCGCAGAACCTCTGTAACACATTACAGAGCCTCTATGGTCCTCAAAAGACTAGGAAGATATTTATAATATCTTGCTACTGTTCCAAGACCTGTTCATCAACTTGCATGGAAAAGTATTGTCAAAACACATGTCAAGCTCTGAGTGGACTCAATAGGGCAAGGTACAAAATAGACGTCTGCGCCATTTAATGCATTTACCAAAAGTACATCTGCTCCATTAAATGTGCATGGCTCAAACAACTGCTCACACCATCCAGTCCACTGTTCACACCATCCAGTTTACTATTCATGCCGTAAAAGGAACAGTGACCTACTTCATAGTCTTCTAAGAGTAGTATAAAAGGAAGACTCATGTTGAGTTCTTCCTAACACAATATAGAACTACACACAAAAACAGAAAAAGAAGAACACTTCAATCAAACATCAAGAACACATAGCTTATGCACATTTAGAGTCATATCTGTTTAAAGCTTTGCATACTCACTGTTCTTAAATCTGTTCTTGATATATATATATATTCAGTAAACTTTGAGATATTATTTCCTGCTCACTGTTTATTTATATTGTGTTCTAAATCTATCAAACATATCTGTTAGTTCTTCAAATACCCTTCCGCATCAAACATAAACTCGAACTAATAGATCTGATAATCTTGTTTAAAGCAAAACGGGAACCAACAATTGGTATCAGAGCAAAGCTTGGTTTTCAATATCAAGTGATCCTCGTTTAGACAAGATACTTGATAGAAACTGTTTGTTCTTAACCTATTCCTCATTCTTTCAAACAGATTCTGTTTTACTGCCATTTTCGATTTATTCGATCTGGTAACATCCTAGAAACTGTTTCTTTCGTTAAAAACTTTATTCAATATGTCAAGACTAAAATTTAGTGCTGATGCTGATTTTCATTATTATTTCAAACTCAGCACAAATTTTAAGAAAATAATTCCTACTCTTGAGAAAGAATTAGAGGAAAGAAACAAGAGTATTCTTATTTACTCAGACAACATTGCCAAGCTTGAAGAATCAGGTAAACTCCTAAACTGTGAAAATCTTGAACTGAAAAGGAAACTATCTGAGTCAGAAGAGCTTGGTAAAAAGGAGAAAGAGAAGTTTGAGGAAGTTAAGACTGTTTTTAAAGAAGAGAAGAAAAGTCTTGAGCTTAAGTGTCTAAACTTTTCTAAACTGATTTCCAACTTTGAAAAACTTATAATCAGTGAAAATGAAAAGTTTGGAAAAGAGAAAACTCTTCGTGAGACAAAGAATATGGAACTTTCTTTCAAAATCTCAAAATTACAGAAATCTCTTGAAAAAGAGAGGAAAGAACAGGATTTTGAAAGAAAAGAGTCTGAAAAGGTAAAGAGAGAAGGATTTCAAACAAAGTGTTTGAAAGACAAGTTTGAGAAGGAAAGAAAGGTCTTTAAAGCTGAAATGTCAAATTTAACAAAGAGACTATCCGATTTGTCAAACAAGATTATGTTGGAGAAGAGGTATAAATCAGATCTTCTAAGAAAATTTGATTTAAACCTTAAAGAAAAAGATGTTTTAGCTAAAAGGCTTAAGAACCTTAACTTAGCAAACTCTTGTGCTAAAAATTCAAATAATCCTGTTTACAAAAAGATGAAAATGGTTTGGAAATTCAAAAACTCTATTCCTGACAAAAATGCTCCAAAGCCATTTGTTTCTACAAAGCCTTCATCTTTTCATTCATATAAATGCTTTGATCTTCTGCTTCAATTAAGAAACCTTTTCTCTAAATCTTTCTGTGTACAAAATGGGTCATTTCAAAGAAAAATCCAAAGACCCAAAATGAGAAAGGTCATAGAAAGAAAGTTGGCAAACCAACAGAGATTGGCAAACCAGAGGACCTAAAGACAGCTCCAAATCCTAACAAAAAAGGACCCATTAGGATATGGGTACCAAAAATTCTTTGATCTGTCTTGCAAAAAAAAAGGACTTCTGATCATTACAGATCAGGACTCGCTCTTCAAAGGAGAAAAGGACTCCTAAACACATCGGTTTAGAACTCGCACTTTAGTGAAATAGACTCTTAAACAAATCAGTTTAAGACTCGAGCTTCATCAGAAAAAAGGACTTCTGACCATTACAGATCAGGACTCACTCTTCAGCAAACAATGGACTCCTTAATACTTCTATTAAGGACTCAGGCTTCAAATTTCACTATGACTCTTAAAACACTTTGTTTAAGACTCATCCTTCAAAGGTTCTATACTTCACAGAGCCTCTGTGGAATTGCTCAGAGCCTATGACAATCTCCACAGAACCTCTGATAAGGTTGACCTATGTTATGTGCATTATTTATCTCTATTGATTCAAGCATAGGTCAAGGGGGAGCAGAAGGAGACCTCAAATTGATCTACAGAGGTTGATCATTCAAGGGGGAGCCAAAGGAGGATTATGATCAACAAGAGTCTCTGTCGTCCAAACTAGACACTCTAAAAGGTATGTGTCGCACAAAATCTTTTTCCAAAACAGTTTTTCCAGGACAAAAATTTCTAAATATGTCCTAAAAACAATGTTTAAAAAACATAAAAACTTTGGATGATCAAGAAGTTTTATGAATTATTAGTTATTAGAAATTTCCTGTAACAGAGCCTCTGCTGGCTCTGGCAGAGGTCCAAAAACCTCTGTAGGATAATTTCTCTCTACTAAAGAATTATCGATCCTCTCCAATGTTTTTCAAACGTTTTTGGTAAAAGTACAAGCTTCAAGAGATGGATAGGCAGGTTTCAAACCACAGAAATCAATCCTACAAAGGTTGTTAGATCAAGGGGGAGCGAAAAAGGAGACCTTGCTGAATCTACAGAGATTTATAAGTCAAGGGGAAGCTAAGAATACGACAGAAGAGATCACATTCGTCAATCAAGAAGAAAAATAGGTTGGTATCTCGCACTCACACAATGCCACAGAAGTCATAAGCCACAGAGTTCTTTCAACCAAAGAACCTCTGTAGATCACTCAAATCATTCAAATGACTTCTGCTGCACAAAATCTTTGAGATTTACAATTTTCTAGGACATCAACTTTCAAATAAGTCCTAAATACATTGTTAAAACTGATCAAAAACTTGGATGATTAAAAATGTTTATAAATTATTAGTTATTAGAAATTTCCTGTCACAGAGCCTCTGCTGGCTCTGGCAGAGGTCCAAAAACCTCTGTAGGATAATTTCTCTCTACTAAAAATTTATTGATCCTCTCCGTGTTTTTCAAACGATTTTCATTAAAGATACAATCTACAGAGATAAACGTTTTTCAAAATCACAGAGCTTCTGTACCCACAGAGCTTCTGTAAAGATTTCCACTTGGGAATTTTTGTATCTGTAACGGTAACTTTTCTGTGGTGAAAATTTAAAACCCACGCGTTTTTCATTTAATGTGGCCGCCCACGACGTCTCGTCGTCACTGACATTAATGACGTGTCAAGTTTTCATTGACGTACATATCACGTCGTCCTAGAAACTTGCACCACGCCGAATAAACTCGAGTGTGGACCTCAAATTTTATTAACTTTCTCACATTTTCACCGTTCCGAATTCTATCCGTTACCACAGTATAAAACCCAAGTTAAAATCACTTTTAAAACTTTACTATTCTCTCATCTTCTCCGGCGAACTTGCTTATTTCTTTCTGAAAACCTAGAACTTTCAAACCTACAAATGGCTTCCAGTTCCAAATCTGCTCACGTTTCACCAACGAACTCTCCGACATCCTCTCCAGTGCATTCTGAGCACTCCCACAACCCACACATCGCCGCCGATGCCGACAGACATGACTCCGGCGACGAGGCATCCTTCGTACCCACTACCCACCTGCAACAATTTTTCTCAAATGACCATTTCGAGCAAACCCTTCCCATTAAATCGAACAACTGTTATCTTGTTCCTTCTCCTACGGCATTTGGCAAAGAACATGCCATACTGCTAAACATCCTAGAGAACCACTTTCTTTACCCTCTTCTGAGCAAAACCGTTGAACAAATACCAGTACGTTACCTACATCAGTTTTGGCAATCTTGCCGTTATGACGCTGACACCGATTTGATCAGAGGCTACATTTCTAAACCTGACCAAAGTAAGAGCCTTGAACTGATGTTCAATCGCACCATGTTCTCATTAGAATTTGGCCTTCCAACAAGAGGACTCATGGGAATCAAAAAGTATGCACCCCAACCAACAAATGAAGAACTTGTCGACTTTCTGCACATGTTAGGGTACAACCAACAGTTGAAAAAGAGGAACGATTTCCGCAGAGCAAGACTACCCCCTGTGTGGAATACCTTATTCTCCATCCTAAATCGTTGCCTCACGGGCAAAATCGGAAGCATAGATCAAAGCTCACCTCAAATTCTCTCAATCGTGTATGGTGTGTATTATGATCTACCCTTAGATTATGCCACCATAATGATGCAAGAGATCATCAACACCATCGATCGCAAAATCGCCTCCCAGAAAGCCAAAATGTCGGATCACAATTGGTTACCCTCTCTACAGTTCCAGCAAATCCTCAGTGTACTTTTCGAACCCCTACTCCTTATCCAAAAATGGCCAATGGACGGTCCCAAACCTAAGCAATTTCCTATGTCCAAGAACACCCCTACAGAACATGAGGATGGCTACCCACACATCAGGCCACTATCAAAGGTAATGTTAGGTTATGCTAGTAATGAAGAACTAGTTAGTGAGTACACACGCGTTTACAGAACTCCTGAACCCAGTTCTGTAACACCCCCGCGTATAGGAATGCCCATAGGAGGTAATGTAGTAGAAAGACTTACAGAAGAAGAATGGAAGATAAAGTTGGCTAAACACAAGGCCAACCAGAAGAACTTCAGAGATATAAGGAAAGACCTCTATTCTTCAAAGAGGAAGTCTTCTGAGGGATCTAAAGAGAAGAAGAAGAAAAAGGGAAAGAAAACCAAGACCCCTACAGAGGAACAACTTGCCTCTGTTTCTGCTATCCAACAAACTCCTGCAGAACCATCTTCTCCACCCACTGAACATCCCACAGAACCCTCATCTCCACCACAAATCCAAGGTCCCTCTGCCCGTCCCTCTTCCAAAAGAAAAAGAAAGTCAAAATCTACAGAGGAGGGAGCACCAAAACCAAAGAAGAGGAAATCAAAGAAGAAGAAACCATCTTCTCCTCTGCAAACAATAACAGAAGGAATCGAACCACCTCTGCAAACTCAAATCTTCACAGAGGTTCTTGATTCACTTCTGCCAAGACAAGAGACTGCAGAAGAAGAGGTGCAAATAGGTTTAGAGGATTGGGTAGAAACGTCTAGAGGAAAAGAAAACGAGAAAGGAAAAGATGCCGAAGTTGCAGAAGGCACACATCCCTCAACCCCTCCCAGTGCAACCCACACATCTGACACCGCAGGTCTAGCTGCAGAAGGTGTCATTGAAAAAGAGCAGCACAGCTCGAACCTCACCCAACCCATCCAGCCAGAGGTTACTCTTTCAACCTCTGTGCCCACAGAAGCCGGGGAATCCATTCCTAGGGAGTCTCCTCAGAGGGACTCACCTATAGTTCGTGATCCATTGCCCCAGATCACACTAGAACACCCTACAGAGGAATTCGTTTCCTCTGACACGCACAATATAGGGCCAAAACTTCTTTCAGATAGAAGTAGAGAGCACCATGACGAAGAGACTCTAGACAAGTCTCCAAGTCAACAGAAGAATATTCCGATACCCACCTCTAGAGTGGATTTGGACAATATTCTTCACAGAACTTCTGTAGAGACTGAAACTCAGGTTTCTTCTCGAGGATCAGATGGAAATCCTTCCACCCCCAACGTACAAACAAGGGTGAACGAAGGTGTCCCAGGAACAGGGACTCACTCTGGAGAAGGAGTTGTTCCTCCAGAGGTTACCCAAGAGGAACATGTTACGAAGGATGAGTTCCAAGCCTTTGTAACCTCTGTAACTCAAACATTGAATGAGTTGCAAAGCTCATTCACGTCTTTTACAGAGTCAACTTCAGGCGCGCTTACAGGATTAAATACCAAAGTGGATACCTTATCCACAGAGGTTAAAGCAGCCCTTGCAGAAATGAAGTCAACTACAGAAACTTCTGCTGCTGCTGCCATCGCCTCTGCCACTAACATTGCCAAAACAACCACTGCAGAGTTCGAGAAAAATGCGACCAAAGCTTTCAAAACTTCGATCGCAATCTACTTTGAAACAATGAAGAAAAATGCAGCAAGGCAAGCAGCTCAAGACACCTGCAGAACAGAAGTTACTGCTAAAAGAAGGCACGATGATCCTGATGGTGGAGCATCTGGTCATCCTGAGGGGGAGAAAACAAAGGAAACTACAGAGGCTGCTTCTGCAAAAACTACAGAGAAATCAGCAGAACCCTCTACAACAGAAACCCAGAAGGGAAAACAACAGAGGCAAAACACCTCTATCTCACCAAAGGATGCACCAACCACAGAACCTAAGGTAATCAATCTTGCATCCTCATCCTCAGAACAAACTCCACCCTCACCCAAAGAACCAACACCAACCTCACAACCAATCCCGCACAAAACTAGAGTCAAAACCATAGCTCGAAAACCCCAAAGACCAAAACGCTCTGCAGAGTTCATTCTTCGCAGAATGGAATTTGTATCTGCTTTTCAATCAGCAAAGCGTTTTGACATTCCACCTCCAAGACCCGAAGACTCCTCACCAACAGAGACCTCACAACCCGAAGTATCAAGTTTATTTCATTCACAAAATAAAGAAGGTAATCTATTGCAAATACTCCAAAATGAGAACCTATCCTCATACGGTGTATACCATCTGGAAAGTCAAAAGGTCTGACAGATCAGAAAATCAATTCTCTGATGCTGATATCCGAAACCTCAATCCCTATGACTTACCTGACCTTCTGCAATGGACGAAAGACAACTTCAATGACGACTGCCACAAAAGGTCTTATCGAGTTCTCAGAAAGGCGATGCGTGAAAAGCTCCTAATCTACAGCATGCTCGACATTCAACAACCAAAACATCAGAGTATTCAACCCCAAAACCCACAGAACCTCCAACTGTCAAATCAACAGAGGTTCCACCCACACAAATCCAAAACCCAATATCTGAAACTTCAAAGCCAAAAGATAAAGGCAAGGGAATAATGACAGAAGAAGAGCCAAAGAAGAAGATGCCAGTTGCAACAGAGAAGTTGATGAAAGGTGCCTTTAATGCCTTCGTCACTCCTAAACCCGAAGAGGAAGACTGGGCATTTAACTTGAAACCTCTGTCAGAAAACCCAACCCTAGATCCCACTGCTAAGGTAACAGAAGGTAGAGTAGCAGACATCACTCGAAAGATGGATGAGCTAAGGAGACCAATTCCAAGATCTACTTCAACCATTGAACAAATGGAAGAACAAGTCTACAGTTATCTCTACAGACAACACTTCCAGAGCGATCTGCCAGCCCACGTCCGAGATCAGAAGCTAAGAGAGGAATTCGATGCAATCTTCACCTCTACAAAGTCAAAACCAGTCAATCAAGTTTACTCCATTCACAAAATAAAGAAGGTAATCTATTGCAAATACTCCAAAATGAGAACCTATCCTCATACGGTGTATACCATCTGGAAAGTCAAAAGGTCTGACAGATCAGAAAATCAATTCTCTGATGCTGATATCCGAAACCTCAATCCCTATGACTTACCTGACCTTCTGCAATGGACGAAAGACAACTTCAATGACGACTGCCACAAAAGGTCTTATCGAGTTCTCAGAAAGGCGATGCGTGAAAAGCTTCTAATCTACAGCATGCTCGACATTCAACTAGCCATCGATCTGGGCATAACTACTCTAAGTATCAGACCACCAGAGGATTTCTGCCCACCCAATGCCATACCCAATTCAATCATCAAAACTCCAAGGTACGGGTTAGTATTCAAGAATCCTGCTGATCAACTGAAACTGTTTGTGACAATGGACTGTCAGAAGTACACAACCCATACTCTGAACATGTTCAGAAAGATACTAGAGGAGAATAAAGCAACAGAGCTTATGAACGAAGAATCTGCTCTGATGATGATCAAAGAGATTGATGCTACACTCGGCTTACGAAATCTCTGTCACAAATTCTATGAAGAACTCAAGGAAGCAGGAAAAGACAACAGAAAGTTCGACGACTTCCCAAATGCAAAAATCTGAGTCTCTTCAAAGAATCTCTGTCAACGTTTATTTCTGTGCACTAAAGTGTAAATGCCTCTGGCATAAATTCAAAATGAAAGAAATAATCTTCTGAGGTATTGTTTAACCTCTTCTTTACTTAGGTTAAAATGCATAAATTCAACCTTTTATTTTTCAATACTTAGGGGGAGATTGTTAGCTCCAATATTCTGAAATATTAGAAGTATTGAAAAATGGCCAAGTACAGAAGAACTTCCACAGAAGCTCTGCTGAGTGCAACAGAAGCTCTGCCGGGCATCTCAGAAGAATCAAAGGAAGTTTGATCAAGAGTGATCAAAGACCGAGGAAACCACAGAATGACGCTTTCAGAAGACCGAGACCGCAGAACCTCTGTTACCAATAACAGAGCCTCTGCGGACAACATCAGAAGACAAGGAACCAAGAAGACTTCTCAAAGGACCGAGCCTCAGAACCTCTGCCACCCTTGACAGAAGCTCTGCAGAAGTAAAAAACCAAAGACTCGGAATCCGGTGAAGACTACTCTACAGAGGAACCAGACCGCAGAACCTCTGTAACACATTACAGAGCCTCTATGGTCCTCAAAAGACTAGGAAGATATTTATAATATCTTGCTACTGTTCCAAGACCTGTTCATCAACTTGCATGGAAAAGTATTGTCAAAACACGTGTCAAGCTCTGAGTGGACTCAATAGGGCAAGGTACAAAATAGACGTCTGCGCCATTTAATGCATTTACCAAAAGTACATCTGCTCCATTAAATGCGCATGGCTCAAACAACTGCTCACACCATCCAGTCCACTGTTCACACCATCCAGTTTACTATTTATGCCGTAAAAGGAACGGTGACCTACTTCATAGTCTTCTAAGAGTAGTATAAAAGGAAGACTCATGTTGAGTTCTTCCTAACACAATATAGAACTACACACAAAAACAGAAAAAGAAGTCTACTTCAATCAAACATCAAGAACACATAGCTTATGCACATTTAGAGTCATATCTGTTTAAAGCTTTGCATACTCACTGTTCTTAAATCTGTTCTTGATATATATATATATTCAGTAAACTTTGAGATATTATTTCCTGCTCACTGTTTATTTATATTGTGTTCTAAATCTATCAAACATATCTGTTAGTTCTTCAAATACGCTTCCGCATCAAACATAAACTCGAACTAATAGATCTGATAATCTTGTTTAAAGAAAAACGGGAACCAACACTTTGTTCTAGGTCTTATGTTTGACACCATCTTGGTTCTTTTGAGTGATTTAACAGCTTCAGGAATGGTTTCAGTTGTTTCCTTTGTTTCTGCTGTTTCAGGGATCGTTTCTGCTGTTTCCTTTGTTTCTGCTGCTTCAGGGATCGTTTCTGCTATTTCCTTTGTTTCTGCTGCTTCCGGGATGGTTTCTGCTGCCTTATGTTTTTCAGCAACATTAACCATTTCTGCTGCTTGAATGGTTTCTGCTGCTTTTTGACTAGCAGCATTAACCATTTCTGCTGCTCTAGTTGTTACTGCTTCTTTTATAATCTTTGATACTGCTCCTTCAACACTATTCTTCACAATCTCAAATACCTCTGCTTCAATCTCAGATTTGGTTACTGTAGATACAGATACTGTTTCCTTCTCACTTTCAGATACTGCTGCATCAACAAGACTCTTCATAATTTCAGTTACTGCTGCTTCAATCTCAGATATTGCAGCCTCCCCCTCAACCTTATGCTCATTCTCCCCCTCAACCTTTGCATCCTCCATGTTTAGTTCAGTTTCTAACTCCCCCTTTTTGGAAGCATCAGTGGTTGAGCTTCTCCTTTTCAGAACATACTGAGCTTTCTTCCTTCTTTGCAGCAGTTTGGTGATCATCTTCTTATTTTTCTCTATCTTGGTGTGTTGATAAAGAACCACCTTCTTAAGCTCATAAATCTCCTTCTGCTGATCCATGACATCAATGTTGATGTTGGCAATGGTTTCCATCAATTCCTCATAAGTATATCTATCCTCACCTGGTTTAGAAGTGTTTACCTCCCATTCAGGATCATTGGAAGTTGTAGTAGGTGTCTCTTGCCTAGCAAAAGCACAACCTACTCCCATGGTTTCTTGGCGCCTGGGTCCTCTGAATGTTTTCACATTCTGAGTTGCCGTGGGGAAGGTCTTAGTGATGTTACCACTGCCCTTCTCTTTGCTAGCAGAAGTAGTGGCAGCCTTGCAGCCCACATGCTCATCCTTCTCCTTAGAGAGCACCTTCTTGGGGTTGGGAGACACCCCTGTGGTTACCCTTTTGATATTCTCTATTGGAGAATGCTCCAATAGAGGGCTTGTAGGCTTTGGGCTATTAGGAGATACATCAAGGGAAGGAACCTTGTGTACCTTTCTTCTTACAAACTTCTTGGTGATTTTTGGAGTGGGTCTTAAAAGAATGGACTGTGGGATTTCTTTGGTGATGGAAGGTGGGGATTGGCCATCAGTGGGTGTGTCTAATGGGGGCCTTGACCCTGATGCCATACCTTCCGTGGTGTGGGACACAACCATCATTGTAGAGAACAATGCTGTGTCAACTCCTTCCGAGTCCCTAGGAATTCTTCTCATATTTGAGAAAACCTTCCCTTTAGGGGGTTTTGGCACATATACCTCAGCGGACTGAGGTAAATCCGTCAATTCATGGTTAATTACTTCTTGGACAAACCTGGGATACATGTAAAAGCGCTTTTTGGATTCTAGGTTTGCCACAAGATCATTAAAAATCATTGCTGAAAAATTGAACTTTCTAGCAGTGGCTAAGCAGACCAAGGCATAAGCAATGGTACTGGTAAACTCACTCCATCCAGTTGATTTCTTTGAAATACAGTGCATAAGAGTATGAACAAAAATTGCCATTGGGTGAAAAACTTTGACTTGTAGAATTTAAAAATTCCAATGGGACCTTCATACCCCATTCTTGGTAAGGTCGAGAAAAGTTCATCATTAGAGAGATAGGTTATACCTGAGGCATCATCTAAGTGAAGAGTGATGCGAATAACCTCCTCTGTGACCTTCAAGGGTTTGTCACAAACCCTTGTTCGAATGATTTTCTGCCCATCTTCGAATATAACAGTGGCATTCTCCCAAAATTGCTTTTGAGGCTCAATATATATGGTTGGGCACACTGTTAGGGCATGAGAGATGTGTGTGGACTTGAGAAAATCCACCATATCATGAAATCCTGCGCCCTGCGCCCTGCTTTGGCTTCTGAAGCATCGCAATCTCATTGTGCTCATCGACAAACTCCATTGTCGTCATTCTTCCTGAGGATTTGGATAGAGAACACAGAGATTCTAGGGAGAAAAGGTTAGAACGAGAGAGAGAAATTGAATGCAAAGAGACGTTATGAACTTTGGCGGGCTGAAAGAGTATTTATAGCAGTACTAGCCCTGATTTTCTTTAGAAGCAGTATTAACGACTTAGCAGTATTAACGACTGAGCAGTATTAACTACAAGGCAGTATTAACTACACAACAGTATTAACTACACAAGCAGTATTAACTACTAAGCAGTATTAACTACAACGCAGTATTAACTACAAAGCAGTATTAACTACTAAGCAGTATTAACTACAAAGCAGTATTAACTACACATGCAGTATTAACTACTAAGCAGTATTAACTACAAAGCAGTATTAACTACAAAGCAGTATTAACTACTAAGCGTAATTAACTACAAAGCAGTATTAACTACTAAGCAGTATTAACTACACATTAGCAGTAGAAAATATGTACTAGCAGTAGTAATTCTGCACTGGCAGTAGTAACTATACTTACACTTTGCAGCACTTTTCAATCTGAGTCATATGAGGTTCTGAGAAAACTAGTTAGTAACACCAAATATACAAAGAAATACATGTATAAAAAATTAAAAATCATGAATTTATTCAAGGTTGATCAAGCCCACACTTGCTACCAAGAAAGTGAATCTACCCACATCAAATGCTTTTGTGAATAGATCTGCAAACTGGTCATTGGTATGAACTTTAGCAACTTGAATCAATTTCTTTTCATTACAGTCTCTAATAAAGTGATACCTGATCTCTATGTGCTTTGTTTTTTAGTGTTTGACAGGATTGTTAACAGTGCTAATGGCACTGTTGCTGTCAATGAAGATTGGAGTGTGAAGAAATGTTACCCCATAGTCCAACATCTGATTCTGAATCCATAACACCTGAGAACAGCAACTTGCAGCAGCTATATACTCAGCTTCTGTTGTAGATAAGGACACTGTGGTTTGTTTCTTACACTGCCATGATACAAGTCTTGCACCCAAAAACTGACATCCACCTGAAGTAGACTTCCTATCCATGTTAGCTCCACCTAAGTCACTATCTGAGTATGCAAGAAAGTCAAACGAAGATTCATAAGGATACCAAAGACCTAATCTAGGTTGCCCTCTTAGGTATCTAAAAATTCTTTTGACTGCATGAAGGTGTGATTGCTTAGGTGTAACCTGAAATCTGGCACAAACACATACAGGAAACATAATGTCTGGTCTAGAGGCTGTGAGATACATGAGTGATCCAATCATAGATCTGTAATGATGGACATCCACATCCTCCCCCTCAAGATCTGCAGTGATCTGTTTGTGTGTCTCCATTGGTGTGCTTGCTGGCTTTGAGTCTGTTAAACCAAACTTGTCCAGGATGTCTTTCACATATTTGGATTGGCTTATGAAAATCCCATCTTTCCTCTGTTTCACCTGAAGCCCAAGGAAGAAAGTAAGTTCTCCCATGGAACTCATCTTGAAGCTCTTGTGCATTAACTCTTCAAACTCTTTACACATGTGATCATTTGTGGATCCAAAGATGATGTCATCCACATAGATCTGAACAAGTAGTGTGTCTTTCTTTCTCCTCTTAATGAACAAGGTCTTGTCAATGACTCCTCTTTCAAATTCATTTTTCAAGATATAGGTAGACAGGGTGTCATACCATGCTCTTGGGGCTTGATGTAAACCATAAAGTGCCTTCTTCAACTTGTACACTCTGTCAGGGTGCAATGGATTCTCAAATCCAGGGGGTTGACAGACATATACTTCTTCATCAATACTTCCATACAGAAAAGCACTTTTTACATCCATTTGGTAGACCTTGAACTTCATGAATGAGGCATAGGCTAGAAATAGCCTAATTGCTTCAATCTGTGCCACTGGAGCAAAGACTTCCTCATAGTCTATGCCCTCTTCCTGAGTATACCCTTGTGCAACCAGCCTTGCTTTGTTTCTGATCACAATTCCTCTGTCATCCTTCTTGTTTCTGAAAATCCACTTGGTGCCAATTGCTCTATGACCTTTTGGAAGGTCCACCAAGTCCCAAACATCCTGTAATTTAAACTGTAGCAGCTCCTCTTGCATTGCTTCTATCCAACTTGGATCTTTCATAGCATCATAAGCCTTTTTGGGCTCAATTTGGGATAGAAAGCAAGTAAGTACAGTATTAACTGTATTCTGCTGATCTTGTAGCTCTTGAAGTCTGCTTTGATTCCTAGTCATCATGGGAGAAGCAATGTCTCCTATAACCAACTCAAGAGGATGATTTTTCTGAGTTCTTGATGGATGACCAGGTTCCTCAACTAAGTTCCCATCCAGATTTGACTCATTTAAGTCTGGATTTTCTTCAGCTTCTTCAAGTACTCCAGACTCTCTTGAAGTCTGATTTTCCTCTATTCTTCTCTCTTCTTCATTCTGAATGGGTTCAGCTTCCTTTTCTGGTTCACAGAAGTCAACAGGATCAATGGTAGGGAGTGGAAATATCACAGACTGAATACTGTTATCTGATGGTGGTGCATCCCTTTGTCCTGCATTCACATCACTACTGAAACCCAAAGAATTAGTGAGTGAATCAATGTCAAATAGCCAATCAGGACCTGAACCAATAGGATTTGGTGTGTGCTCATTGCATTTGACATTGTCACTTTCTTCAATTATTCTAGAAGAGGTATTAAACACTCTGTAAGCCTTACTCTGAGATGAGTAACCAACAAGAAAGCCATCATCTGCTTTGCTATCAAACTTACCTAAGTGAGATTTGGTATTGAGAATTGTACAAGGACACCCAAATGGTTTGAAAAATCCAATAAATGGTTTCTTTTTCAGAAAAAGCTCATAAGGTGTCTTGTTTTTAGGCTTTATGACCAAGACTCTGTTTTGAACATAACAAGCAGTATTAACTGCTTCTGCCCAAAAAGTAGTGGGTAATTTTGAATCAGCTAACAGAGATCTAGCAGCCTCAATCAGTGTCCTATTCCTTCTCTCAGCAACATCATTCTGTTGTGGAGTCCTAGGAGCACTGTATTGTCTCTCAATTCCTTTTTCCTCACAAAAGGTGTTTAGATCAAAGTTTTTAAATTCAGTCCCATTATCTGATCTAATGACTTTCACTTGTTGATTTGATTGGTTTTCAATTCTAAGAATAAAAGATTTGATCAGTCCACTTGTCTCATCTTTAGTTCTCAGAAAATATACCCAAGTAAATCTAGAGTAATCATCAACAGTAACTAAACAGTATGACTTCTTGCCAATGCTCATGACATTTGTAGGGCCAAACAGATCCATATGCAACAACTGAAGAGGATTTGAGATAGTGTTTATCTCTTTGGACTTATGAGAAGTTTTGTGTTGTTTGCCTTTGAGACATGCAACACAATGATCATCACATGAATAGACTTTTGATGGTAAACCCCTAACAAGATTATTTTTAACAAGTTTATTCATTGTTTTAAAATTCAAGTGACACATCCTTCTGTGCCAAAGTGAATATTCATCTATTGAATCTTTTGAAACCAAACAATTTAGAGATGAATCAGATGAAACACTTTCTAAATCTAAACAATACACATTATCCTTTCTAGGAGTTCTCAATAGTATCATGTTATCATCAACTACTTTGAATCCAGGAGCAAGAATAATGCATTCAGAATCAGTAAATAATATACTATGTTTCTTGTCCCAGACCTGTGATACACTTAGCAGGTTGTATCTCAATTGCTCAACATAGTAAACATCCTCAAATGTCATCTTACCTTTTGACACATCACCTTTACCACTTATCTTACCTCCTGCAGGATTATTTCCAAAAGCAACATGTCCTCCATCAATTCTTTTGAAATTCTTGAGGCAGGCCATGTTACCTGTCATGTGCCTGGAACAACCACTGTCAACATGCCAGATGCTCTTCCCCTTGAGTTGTTGGTTGCCCTGCACATCAGATAAATCAGTTAGTTTTTATTGGGAACCCAAGCCGAAGTGGTCTTGGGTCTCCCTTGCTCATCAAAGTACTTGCACTGGGTTTTGATGAGATTTTCAAACTTAGGTACTGCAGAACTGGAGTACTTTGTCAATATGATTCGTCTAGCAGCACAAAAACTAGAAGCAGTATTAACCTTGGAAGAAGTACTAACAGTGTTAGCAGCACTAACACTGCTAGCAGCAACATTCTCTTGAAAAGTATTACTAACAGTGTTAGCAGCACTAACACTGCTAGCAGAAGTATTGTCAGCAGTACTATCTGAGGTAGCAGTACTAACATTAGTGCTTTTGGGGACCCATATATTGACACATTCCGTTTCAGTCTGTTTTCTCATGTGGCTTTTGGTTTCAGCTTGTTTCTTAGCCACATTATTCCTTGCAGGCTTCCTATAACCAGAAGATTTTTGAAAACTTCTTTGAAAACTTTTCTTTTGGTTAATAGGATTGAAATAACAGTGTTTGGCAAGATGATTCAATTTGCCACAAATAAAACAAGGTTTTGGTCTGTTAATCCTTTGCAGATCAACTCCTTGCTTTTGTGCCCACTGGTTATTCCAATTTCTTTGATTTCCCCTCTTTTTATCATGTTTTTGGGGCTTATTCTCTTGATGTTTCTTGCAAGAACAATGTTCACAAGTATTAGAGTTCACAACAGTGGTCTGTGTATAATGAACTCCCTTTCCCTTTCCAGTCCTTTTCATCTCATTGTTCTTAACACATGGACTTACACATTTCTCATCAGATACTTCTTTTTCAGTCTTATCCTCAACAACTACTTTATCTAATGGATCTACTTCAGTGGCTCCTTCAGGTAAGTCCTTCCTATCCTTGGTTTCTAATAGGTCTGACTTAGGAGGGATGTAGTTGTTGTTGTAGGGTGGGGGTGTGGCATTGTACCCTATGCCTGGTTTCAACTTACTATGGATTTGAGAGTTGATTATGTTGTCCATGACTTTAGAGGCACAATTAAACTTTTCTACATCAAGTTTAACTTTCTCAAGCTCTCCTTTTAGTTTCTCACACTCTTCCCTGGATTCTCTAAGCTGGAACTCTAGACCATCCTTTTCCCATTTCCAGTAGTTTGTATCATAGGAGTGTTGAAGTTCATTGGCTTGAAAAGCCCTAATCTGTTCTTCAAACTTCTCAACAATTACTACATAGTATTTTCTGTCCTTTTCTAATCTCTTAAGGTCATCACACATTCCCTGATTGTGATCTTTATACCTTTTAACAGTGTCTATACAAGCTTGAGTACATAGATTAGATTTTACCTCAGTGGGAAGATCTGAAACTTCAGCCATAAGTGCTTGATTTTGGATGGCCTCTTCAGCTTGATCACTCCAATCAAATCCCATTCCTTGGTGAGAGACAAGAGCTTGAATATAGTTTCTGTTTTGATTGGAACTTCCAGCCTGAGTTTGTTGATGGTTGTTGTGAGATGTTCCACCTCTGCATTCCCTGGCAAAGTGTCCCATCTTGTGACACTTGTAGCATTCAACTTTGGACTTGTCAAATCCAGCACCATCTTCTCTTCTTTGGGAAAAGTTGTTTCTCCCTGTCCTCTTTATGAATTTCTTCACCCTCATAGACAGCATAGCCATCTGCCACTTGATATCCATCTCTTCAAGATCATCAGCATTAATCTGTTCTAAGTCATCATTAATCAATGAGGAATTAACATGACTAGAAAAAAAGGCTTCTAGTACTGAATCATTGGTCTTTTCCTGATTGACTCCTCCAGCAGCACTAACTGATTCAGGGTTAGCAGTAGAATCAGGTGATGCTGAAAGGAGTGCAACATTATGTACATATCCAGAGGGCTTCTTTTTGGCTTCAACCTCTGCTTCAAAGACTCTAAGATCATTGTAAAGATCATCAAGCTCTTTATCTTCCAATTGGTCATTCTGTCTGAAGGACACAGTATACATTGTCCACTCTTCACCTAATGATCTTAAGAACTTTCTGTTAACATCATCAGCCTCCATCTTGACTCCCACTGTAGCCAATTCTCCAATCAGCTTATTAAATCTATCAAATGTTTGAGTCATAGACTCATTCTTAGTAGAAGTAAAGTTTTCATACTGCTGCTTGAGAATTGCCTTCTGATTCCTCTTGGTGCTTTTAGTGCCAGTGAATCTCTTTTCCAATGCATTCCACAGAGTCTGAGCATCAGTGCAGTGATGAAATTGATGCTGATATTCATTGGGGATAGCCAAAAGCAGAGTGCTTAAGGCCTTCATCTCTATTTGTCTGACTTTTCTCTCTGCATCAGTCTTTGGAGGAGGTCTTTTGCCATCTGGTCCAATTCTTCCTTCAGCACATGGACCATTCTCTATGATATCCCAGATGGAATAATCAGTAAGCAGAATATACTGCTTGATTCTAATTTTCCACATGTCAAACTCATTGGGTCTGAGCATGGGAACCTTAGAAACAAGAGTACTGTTTGATTCAATAGAATTGTCCATTATTGAGTTCTAAGAAACACAAGCTCTGATACCACTTGTCAGGATCGAATCTTAACAAGACTAATAATGCATAGAACTCAGAATTAAAGAATCTGCGGAATAGAACTTTAATTCTCACAATCAATGAACAATATATCAGAAAACACACAGCTGTTTGTATTCACTAATTCGACTCACAAGCTTACAACCAAACCTCAATATTGATGAACAGGCTCAATCAAGACGACTTCTACTTCTCTAGAAATAGGGTTCTAAACCTTGAGGTTAATTCTCTCTAAAACAAAACGTATATCGCGTATATTGTATTATCTATTTCATATATCAGAATAGCTATCTATCAACATCTATTTATACTAAATAGTTACAAGATAACTATCAAAAATAAATTGATCTTCTGAATCTTCTTTAAGCATATCTTCATCCATTCCATCTTTATCTCCAAAATCTTCGCATACCAAACTTATCACATCAGCAGTATTAACTTCATTCAGCATGAGCAGTACTAATATTTTCCAGCAGCACTAATTCATTCCAGCAGCATTAACTCATTCCAGCAGTACTAACCTTGCTTCAGCAGTATTAATCTATTCCAGCAGCATTAACTTGACTCAGCAGTACTAACCTTGTTCCAGCAGCATTAATGCATCAGCAGTACTAACCTTGTTCCAGCAGCATTAATGCATCAGCAGTACTAACAGAGTTCCAGCAGTATTAACTTTGTCTTGCAGTAGTAACTATGTTCTGGCAGTACTAACCTTTACTGGCAGTAGTAACTTTGTTCTGGCAGTACTAACCTTTACTGGCAGTAGTAACTTTGTTCTGGAAGTAGTAATGTTGTTCTGGCAGTATTATCCATTCTTAGCAAATCTTCAGTTCCCAACAGAATAACTTATTTCCAGTGGCCATTGGAGTTTTCATTGCAGAGGTATCAGAGAGGCTATACTTGGAAAGAATGTCAGAGACATATTTGGCCTGATTTATAAAAATTCCCTCTGAAGTTTGTTTGACTTGAAGTCCAAGAAAGAATGTTAATTATCCCATCATACTCATTTCAAATTCACTCTGCATGAGTTTTTCAAAACTTTTACACTCTTCTGAATTGGTAGACCCGAAAATTATGTCATCCACATAGATTTGTACAAGCATTATCTCACCCTTTTTATGTTTATAGAATAAGGTAGTATCTGTTGTACCTCTGTTGTAGCTATTGACTAGAAGGAAGGTAGAAAGTCGTTCGTACCATGCTCTTGGAGCCTGTTTCAGTCCGTATAGAGCCTTTTCAAGGTAGTATACATGCCTTGGAAACTTTGAGCTTTCAAAACCTGGTGGCTGATTTACGTAAACCTCTTCTTGGATTTCACCGTTTAGAAAAGCTGATTTTACGTCCATCTGATAGACTTTAAAACCTCTGTGGGCTGCGAAGGCTAAGAATATTCTTATTGCTTCGAGTCGTGCGACAGGGGCAAAAGTCTCATCGTAGTCTATGCCTTCCTCTTGTCTATATCCCTTTGCTACTAATCTTGTTTTGTTTCTGATGACCACTCCATCTTCATCCTTCTTGTTTTTGTAGACCCATTTAGTCCCAATGGCCTGTTTCCCTCGTGGCAGAGGTACTAAAGTCCAGACTCTGTTACGCTCAAATTGCAGAAGTTCTTCTTGCATGGCGTCTACCCAGTTTGGGTCATCTAGGGCTTCAGAAATCTTCTTTGGTTCTATCACACTAATAAAATTTGTAAAGAAACAAAAATTAGCAGTGGCAGACCTTGTTTTTATTGAGTCATAAGGTTATCCAATTATTTGGCTTGGAGGATGGCTTTTTGTCCACTGAGTTGTGCGTGGAAGATGATCATCAATGTAATCAAAACTTTCTTCAGAGGCTTCTGGTGTTTCTTCTTCTCGTGTAGCCTCTGTCGTTTTTCGTGCCTTGGTAGTAGATCCTACCGTTTGCTGAATGATTGGTATGAGTGGTGGTGGGGTTTGTTCCCTTGAGGACGTATAGTCTTGGTCCTCGATATCCTCTGTAATTGGTTCTTCTGTGGATTGTGGAGTTTGTTTTTCAGCAACTTCTTTGGTCGTTTTTCTTGATGTTTCATCTTCTGCATGTTCTTCTTCGGCAATTGCATCTGTAGTATTTATAGAAGAAGATGAAGCATTATTTGGACCTGTTAGAGTCATACCTGTAGGATTTTGTCCGACAGAGGATGGTTCTTCAGAAATTCTGATGGTTCCAAGAGAAGGATCAATGTCATTGTTGAACATCTCTAAAAATAGAAGATCCAAATCTTCTTTTGTTTTTGAGATGTCAGAGGATTTCCCTTTAATTCCGAGTTCTGAACTGATTTGTTCAGAAGTCATTTGGAATGAATCATCAAAAGAAACATTGATGCTTTCTACAATCTTGTGAGACTTTGTAAGGAATGTTCTGTAGGCATTGGAAGTGGCAGAGTATCCAATGAATTTGCCTTCATCAGCTTTTACATCAAACTTTCCTCTTGAATCTCTGTCGTTTAAGACAAAGCATTTGCATCCGAATACATGGAAAATTTTGATGTTTGGCCGCCTTTTGTTAAGCAATTCGTAAGGCGTCTTGAGGTGTCTTTTCACAACGGTTGAACGATTCTGAGTATAACACGCAGTAGAAATTGCTTCTGCCCAAAAGTTCATTGATAATCCGCATGCTAACAGCATAGTTCTTGCGGCTTCCACAAGTGTTCGATTCTTTCTTTCGACAACACCGTTCTGTTGTGGAGTGCGAGCTGCAGAGATGTTCTGTGATATTCCTTCGGTTGAAAGATAGGTTTCAATGACACAGTTTTTAAATTATGTGCCGTTGTCACTTCTTAACTTCTGTATTCTGCAGTCATAAAGAACTTGGATTCTTTTCATTAGATTTATCAATACATTTGGAACATCAGATTTCTTTCTAACAAATTCAACCCATGTGAAACGTGAATACTCATCAATTAGGACAAGTATGTATTTCTTGCCACCTAGGCTCTGTATGGCAATGGGACCGCAGAGGTCGACATGAAGTATGTACAGAGGCCTAGTGCAAGACACGTCTGTTTTGCCTTTGTGGGAAGCCCTTCTGTGTTTTCCCATTTCACAGGCCGAACACAAGTGATCCTTATTGAATTTAACATTTGGCAAACCTTTAACTATATCGAGTTTTACTAGTTTATCCAAGGTGTGAAAGTTTAAGTGACAGAACCTGTTGTGCCATAACCACGCTTCTTCACTTTTGCAGGCTACTAGGCAAACTTTATCCTTGGATTTTGAAGTAAAATTCATTAGATATAGATCACCTCTTCTTTCAGCTCGCAGAAGTTCCATTCCTGTGTTTTCACTTTGTAGAGAGCAGAAAGTTCTTTTAAATAACACATCGAATCCTGTATCACAAAAGCTCTGTCGGACTTACTGAGGGCTCAAGATCAAGAATCTACAGAAGCTAAAGAGGCGCGCTACAGAAGCTCTGTCATACGCACAAAGAAGACCAATATCTCGGAATCCGGTGAAGACTGCTCCACAGAGGACCAGACCACAGAACCTCTGTAACTCATTACAGAGCCTCTGTGGTCCTCACTGAAAGACTTGAAGATATTTATAATATCTTGCTACTGTTACAGGATCCGTTCATCAACTTGCATGGTAGCATGCCCTGTCCAACGTCGACGTGTCAAACTCTGATTGGACTCAGTAGGGCTTAGTACATATTAGACGTCTATTGCATTAAATGCAATACAACACGTCTTACTGTTCATGCCATTCTTGCAACTGTTCACGACATCCGTTCAACTATTCATCAGTACCGTCTGAATAGTAGCATATGCTTTATGGTCCCCTTTAGAGTAGTATATAAGGAAGACTCATGTTGAGTTCTTCCTTAAGAATCAAAAAAATCAATCTCATAAATCGACCATCATAAGAACACAAAAAACTTATTCACCTTAAGAGTCATATCTGTTTTAAAGCTTTACTTACTCTTTGTTCTAAATCTGTTCTTGATATATATTTATTCAGTAAACTTTGAAGTAATTATATTCTGTTCACTGTTTATTTATATTCCGTTCTAAATCTATCAAACATATTTGTTAGTTCTTAAAAAACGCTTCCTCATCAAACATTAAACTTGAACTAATAGATCTGATAATCTTGTTTAAGCAAAACGGGAACCAACAATTGGTATCAGAGCCAAACAGATTCGAATTTGTGCTTCAATCCATTGATTTTATCAATTTTTGAGAGATTATTGTGTTTTTGTGCAAAGTTGAGAGTTCTTCAAGTTCTTCATCTTTTTGGTTGGTTTTGGCCATTAGAGTTCTTCTATTGGTTTAGAATCGATCAAGGGTTGTTAGTAGATAATACCTGAGTGTTTTATTCCGCAAAATCACTAGGTTTGTAGCTCAGTTTGTTCATTTACTCAATTTTCGGAGTTTTAAGCTTTTATTTTTCTGCACTCTGTTTTGCTTCGGAAAACCACTTTCTGTTGGTTTTTGGACAAACCACCAACCATTAAAGTTTCTCAGAATAGTGTCACGAACTTGTGTACCATATTTCAGCTCAATCCGATCACTTTTGAAAAACATTGACTCAAGAACATTTGAATATAACTTTTATTTACTGCACACGTTTTTGCTTAGAAAATCCATTTTCTGTTAGTTTTTGGACAAAACTTGAAGAGTTAAAGTTGTCCAGAATATCCTCGTGCACCTACCTATCAAATTTCAGCTCAATCCGACAAGATTTGGGCTGAGACAGGTTAGTGCATTAAGACAAAAGACTGTGCAACAATTAATTCTTCTTCGCACAAAGTATCTGTTAACGATCTTTCAAGTAACAATATGTCAAGACTAAGATTTAGTGCTGATGCTGATGCTCATTATTATTCTAAACTTAGTACTAATTTTCGCAAAATTATTCCTAATCTTGAGAAAGAACTAGAAGAAAGGAACAAGAGCATTCTTATTGATTCAGGTAAGATTGCTGAACTTGAAAAGTCAGGTAAACTCCTATCCTCTGAAATCATCGAGCTTAATAGAAATTTATCTGAGTCTGAAAAATAGAAGAAACGACTTGAACTTAAATGTTTAAGTTTTTCTAAACTGATTTCTGATTTTGAAAAACTTGTGATTTGTGAAAGAGAGAAGATTGAAAAGGAGAAAACTACTTTTGAAACAAAATCTTTGGAGCTTTCTTGCAAAATCTCAAAATTACAGAAAACTCTTGAAAAAGAGAGGAACGAGTCTGATTTTGAAAGAAAAGAATCTGAACAGTTGAAGGTTCAAAGATTTCAAGAATTAAGTCAAAAAGAGGATTTTGAAAGAGAGAGATTGTATCTTAAATCTGAAGTGAAGAGACTGACAACAAGGTTCATTGACTTATCTGCTGAGATTAGGAAAGAGCGGAAGTTGAAATCTGATTTACTATCACAGTTTGATCTGCGCAACAAAGAATGGAATGCTTTGGTTTTCAAAATAAATTCTGAAAGTTATGTTAAAACAAAAGAGTTCATTAAGCCAAACAAGTTTTCAACAAATCAGATTTCTACTTCTCATTCTTTCTATGATCGTAAGATAGATCGATCAGTTAATCAAGGTTTTAAAATAGTGAAAATGGTTTGGATTGTCAAAGGCTCTTCACTTGTTCATAATGTTCAAAAGCCATTCATTTTTGTTAAGTATGACAAGATCAACAAAACATTTCATGCAAATTCTAACAAAATAGGACCCATTTGGAAATGGGTACCAAAAATTGTTTGATCTGTCTTGCAGGTACATGGAGTCCTTAATACATCTGTTAAGGACTCAGGCTTCAAAGTTCAATATGGACTCTTAAACACTCAGTTTAAGACTCATCCGTCAAAGGCAATTGATTTCGGTGCACAACAATCAAGTACTATGACAGCATGCTGGCAGATTTGCGATGCCATAGTAAATTGATCATATCTCACTGATTAAGACACCTATTGATGCGATTCAAAAGGGCCTGGATTCCTAAGACACAGATGAACAATTTTCGTGTTTTGAGAATTCATAGATTCGAAATTTATAAGGGTCATATGCATCGTTGAAGTAGACAACAGTGTGCTGATGGAAAGCTGATGGACAGATCTGCACGACTGTGGTAAATCAACCATATCTTTGTCGTACGAGCTCGAAAAGAGGTGATTCAAGATGATAAAAATATATAACAAACAAATAAAAAATGTTTGTCTTTTGAGTTCTTGCAAAATCCAGAGGTAAAATGGTCTAAATCAGTGTCAAAGTAAGTGTAACACTTCTGTTAAGCTTCTGCCGAGCGGCGACCAAGCCTCTGCCGCACGCGACCAAGCCTCTGCCGCACGCGACCAACCTCTGCCGAGCAGCGACAACCTCTGTCCAGCCGCGACCAAACCTCTGCAGAGCCTTTGTCAAGCGTTTGTCAAGCCACGATCAGTTTTTTTGTCGACCACTCAGACCAACTTCCGGCGACAACTCATACTTTGGCTCAGATTTCTGCGACCACCCTCTGTGGTACTGTTCACCACAGAGCCTCTGTGAAATCCGACAGAGCCTCTGTGGACTGAACCTCTGCGACTCAACCTCAGAGCCCGATTTTTGTTTACTTGCTGTCAGCTTTGTGCACCTGTCGTATTTTCAACAGAACTCCCTCCTCGAAACTCCAAATTTGATGAGTCCAGTTGCGTTGAACTCGTAAGACAAAGATGAAACTTTTTCATGTTTTGAGTTTGGTATGAATCAGTGTTCTTCTTGGTCAGAATCTCTGCTAAAGTCAGTATACATCTGCTGGACAGAAAGTTGTGTTTCACAAAAATCATCATCAGAGCTCTGTCGGCACTACGAGCAACCTCTGCCGCACAACCTCTGCCGACCAACCTCTGTGGTACTGTTCACCACAGAACCTCTGTGAAATCCGACAGAGCCTCTGTGGACTGAACCTCTGCGACTCAACCTCAGAGACCGATTTATGTTTACTTGCTATCAGCTTTGCGCTGCTTTAGAAACATGCACATAACGTTTGACTCGGTGCTCCAAATTACTCGATTCCAGTTGCATTGGAAAGATAATTCACAGACGCACGACCTTGATGCTTTGAGTTTTCTCAAATTATGTGTGCTGATATGCCAAAATCAGCTTCAAAGTCTGCTGTAAAGTGCTGGACCTAAAGCATTGCAAATTAATTCATGCTCCTTCCGCTTTCAAGAACGGTGTTCTCATTGCTTCTACGTAATTCAGTGCAGGACCAGTACTTCAGATATGTTCAAATCAGAGTTTTTGGCCGGTAATTTCTAAACTCTGATCTCCCGCACCTTGTATTTTTTTAAGTGGAATTATTTGTGTTGTTGGATATTCCTAACAAATGTGGAATCATCAAAGATGATTACCAACACTTTCTGATTCTTATAGGATATCTGATTTCAAATTGAGCTTAAATGAAATTTACTGCTCAATTTGAGGGGGAGAAAACAAATCAGATCTGACCGTGTTCGTGTAAAGGTAAAATTTCTAAACCTTTAAACTCATCATTTTTAGAGAAAGGCCATCTTTATGATTCCACACGCTTATCTATGTGATATTGCCAAGAACAGTTTGAGAAGTTTATTTTTTAATTTACTTCAATGATAACTGGAAGTCCTGTCAGAGCTTCATCATTGCCAACTCTGAGCATAGGCCACACAATGTTTTTAATTGTTGTGATAATAGTTGCTATTGTGCTTCTATGTTAGATGATTACCCCTGGTTACTTATTCTTTAATGCAGATTCTCATGAGCCGAATATGCTTGCTACTCAACCATATTATCAGTTTATCTACCAACGACTATTACTCAAACTGGTTATACAAGCTTCCGCACTTTAAATCGTTCTCTGATTGTTTGAGTTTAATCTATGGGAGATAACTGGGATCTGAAAAGCAAAGCAACATTCAAGGGGGAGTATGCAACGATCAAGGGGGAGTTAAAGAAGAAATTGAAGCAACTGACATTGTGGAAGATCAGGAAAAGAAGACTGTCACAAGACTTGAAGATTGACACTCCAACGCCTCTAAAGAAAGCAAGGGGGAGACTACAAGATGATGCTTTCTTTATAAAACATTAAGGGGAGATTGTTAGCTTTATTAGACCCTAATTTATATAAATGTTTTATAAAGAATAGTGTCAAGGACTTATTTGTATTTGTTGAGTGTCAAGGGCTAAAATTGTAAATAACCAATTGTTGTATTGGTTATAAAGTCATGTTTTAGAGTAATTTTAGGTTAAGCCTCTATTTCTCCTTGCCTCTATTTTTCATCAGTCATACGTATAGAGAGAGAGAGAGCTTCATGTAAGAGAGAGTTGTTCTTCATTTCCTATATTGTAAACTCTTCTCTTTATCAATCAATACAAAGATTATTGCTATTGTTATTGTTACTTGTTATATCTGGGTTCCAACAACTATCACTGAGTTGGAGACTAACTCTGAATGTTCATCAGATCCTGACTCTTCAGATCTTGATGAATCTATGACTCTCCTTTCTAATAAATTCAGGAGATTCGCTAATAAGAAAAATTTCAGAAAGAACAAACCTCTTGCTATTACTGACAAGCCAAGATCATCAACTCCTGTTGATAAGGCTACTGCTACTTGCTATAACTGTGAAAAGATAGGACATTTTGCTAGCGAGTGCATGTCAAAGAAAGTCTCTAGACCCTCAGCTTTTCCCAAGAAAAACTTTATCCCCAGGTCTAGACATGACAAGTACCAAAAGCTGAAAGAAAGGTACGCGAAGCTGAAAAGCTATAAGAAGAAAGGCAAAGGTCTGATGGCTGACTATGATTGGGCTGCCTCTGACGAATAAGAATCATCTGACTTTGAAGATGATGATGAAGCCAATCTCTGTCTCATGGACAAACTTAAAGATGAGGAAGAAAATTCTGACATTCCCTTTCTGCTTCAACCTTTGCTACTAAGGTATCACCTTCCTTCTTTACCAATATTTTAAATATTGATGAAGCTGATAGTCTTCGAAAGATCGATCTCCTGACCAGAAGTTTATATGAAGCCATGAATGGCAAAACTGTTGTTGAAAATCAAAATATTGATATTGTTGAACAACTTAAAAATTGTCATCTTCAAATAAAAAAGCTTTCTAAAATTGAAGAAGACTTGAAAGATCAAGTTCATATAAATCAGCTAGTTAGAATCGAACGAGAAGAAGCTATCACTGCATTAAAAGCTGAAAAAGCTACTGTTGATGGATGGTATAAATCCTCAACAACGATCACTGAGATAATTAAGTCTCAAATTCCTCTGAGTGACAAACGCGGTCTTAGTTACAAAGCTAACGCTGAAGAACCAGCCACTGACAATTACATGCTTAAATTCGAAATGTTTGTCTCCTCTATCCCTGACACTTCATCTTCTCAGTGTTCCTCTTCAAAACCTCCTATCCCTGAGGAAATCTCTACCTTAACTTCTAAAGGTAAAGAGAAAATTGTTTATCCGAAACCTCAGATGGGTACCTTTGTACCAAAACTGAATGCTTCTAAAGCTTCAGTGACTCATCCCTTTACTTCAAGGAATAAGATCCTTGGATTTATTCAGCGTGGATTCATTCAGAGATCTACTCCCAGAATCAAAGTGGATACTATTGGTAAGAAATCTGAAGAACTGATTGTTCCTCCCATTTCCAATACCAAAGGTATACTTTGTGCTGGCCCTACTCATTTAAAACTAACGACTAAGCATACAAATGGTCCTAAAGCTACTTTTAGTTATAGGAAATGTTATCACTGTGGACTTACAAATCATATTGCTAGTAAGTGCCCTACAGCCACCAAAGCTGAAAAGATAGCTAAGGTAAATATCAATGCCCCAAGGCAAAGAAGACCACTGAGGTTAAGAAATTAACCAAAGTGAAGACTGAAAACAAAGCTGAATCTTTAAATGCTGCGAAGACTGCTGAACCTTCCATTCCATCTACCTCCGCTGACAAGTGTGTACACATGATGAAATGGGTGCCCAAGTCAAACTAATCTTCCTTTGTAATGCAGGTTAAGAAGGGTATCTGGTATCTCAATAGCGGATGCTCTAGACATATGACTGGTAAGAAGAACCTGCTCACTGAGTATAAGGAAGAGAAGGGTCCCTCTGTGACTTTCGGTGGAAATGGAAAAGGACACACCCGAGGGTTTGGTGTACTCTCTAATGGTACAACAACTTTCAGAAGAGTCACATATGTTGAAGGGCTAAAGCATAATCTTCTAAGCATCAGTCAGCTTTGCGACATGGATAACAAAGTAATCTTTACTAAGGAATCCTGCTTTGTCGCTGAAAAAAAAGGAGAAGATAGCTCTCAGCGGTTATCGTTTGGAAAATGTTTACGTTATAAACATGGACTGAACTACCACTGAGAACTCCTGTTTCTTCTCAAAAGCCTCATCTGACGCCAACTGGTTATGGCATAAGAGGCTCTCTCATATCAACTTTAAGACACTGAATACTCTTTCTTCTAAAGAGTTAGTCACTGGTCTACCTCAACACTCATACGCCAAGGAGTCCTTATGTTCAACGTGTGAGAAAGGCAAGCAGACCAAAGCAAGCTTCAAGTCAAAGCAAGTCTCCTCAGTGTCATCTCCTCTACAAATTCTCCATATGGATTTGTTTGGCCCTGTTAACAAACAATCCATCGCTGGAAAGAAATATACACTGGTCATAGTTGATGAATTCTCTCGCTATACCTGGGTAATGTTTCTCCGTTCTAAGAGTGACACCCCTGAAGAACTCATCACCTTTGTCAGGAAAATAGAAGTCCTGAACAACATGACCGTTCGCTCAATAAGGAGTGATCATGGAACTGAATTCAAAAACAGTTCTCTTGATTCCTTCTTTGAGAGTAAGGGTATTTCTCACAACTTCTCTTCAGTGAGAACACCGCAACAAAATGGAGTCGCTGAAAGAAGAAATAGAACTATCATTGAAGCTGCACGTTCAATGCTCAGCGATTCTCACCTGCCTACTCAGTTTTGGGCAGAAGCTGTCAACACTGCTTGTTTTACGCAAAACAGGTTGCTGATAGTCAAAAGATTCAAAAAGACAGCCTATGAACTTTTTCATGGGAGAAAGCCTTCAATTAGCTTTCTTCACATCTTTGGATGTCAGTGTTTCATACTGAACAACAGAGATGCCCTTAGAAAGTTTGATCCTAAGGCTGATGATGGAATCTTTCTTGGATATTCTTCAATCTCCATAGCTTTCAGAGTCTTCAATCGTAGAAGACAAACAGTTGAAGAAACTATTCACGTCACCTTTGACGAATCCCGTTTAGCAAATTCTTGACCTTCTGCTGATACTGAAGAACTAAATCAATGGATGTTTTCACATCTTGGTGATTCAGAAGATGTTCCCTCTCCTCATACTCATACCGTTGAAGATGACGGTCCTTCTATCATCCCAAACATGCAGTCTAGTGAAGCTGAAACTTCATGGGTCTCAGCTGTTCCTCTAAACACTATGCCTGCTTCTGAACCAAATGTCTCAGACATTCCATATACTTCTCAGCAATCAGTAAATGTAATGACGTCTGCACCTACTCCTTTCTTGGCTGATATACTAGAAGTTGCTGAAGCCTCATCTTCAGCCCCTCCTGTTCAGGTTGAGTCAGCGACTCATGCTCTGGCTCAGCGATGGACTATTAATCACCCAATTGATCAAATACTTAGTGATCCAAACACTGGTGTTCAGACTCGACGACGTGCAGGTAATATTTGTTTATTTGTTAACTTTATTTCACTGATTGAACCAAAGAAAATAGATGATGCCCTCAAAGATCCGAACTGGGTCAGCGCTATGCAAGAAGAGCTGACAGAATTTGAAAGAAATAAGGTTTCGAATCTCGTTCCAAGACCATCGGACAAGTCAGTGATAGGCACTAAATGGGTCTATCGAAACAAGTTGGATGAACATGGAACTGTAACCCGCAATAAGGCTTGACTTATTGCTCAGGGATACAGACAAGAGGAAGGTATAAATTACGACGAAACTTTTGCTCTAGTGGCAAGACTAGAAGCCATTCGTCTATTCTTAGCTTACGCTGTACACAAAGACTTCAAAGTTTATCAGATGGATGTTAAGTCAGCATTCCTAAATGGAAAGCTGAATGAAGAAGTCTACGTGGAACAACCTCCAGGATTCTCAGATCCTAAGCATCCAGGTTATGTTTATAAACTGGATAAGGCACTTTATGGCTTAAAGCAAGCTCCACGTGCATGTTATGACACTCTCTCTACTTATCTCCATTTTGAAAAATTTGAGCGTGGTAAAATCGATAACACTCTATTTTTCAGGAAAGTAAAAGGTCATATTATTCTTGTTCAGATATATGTTGATGACATCATATTTGGTTCTACTAACCCTGACCTTTGTACTCGTTTCTCTGAAAGAATGAAAGCAGAGTACAAAATGAGTATGATGGGTGAGCTAACATATTTCCTTGGTCTTCAGATAAAACAAAATGAAAAGGGAACTTTCATTAATCAAGGAAAGTATGTTAAAGATATGCTGAAGAAATTTGATTTAACTCAGAGTTCAGATATGAAAACCTCTATGGCACCACCGCTGACACTAAACAAGGATTCTTTTGGAATACCTGTTAATGTCACGACGTACCGTGGGATGATCAGCTCTCTTTTGTATCTTACAGCTAGCCGACCTGATATTATGTACGCAACCTGTTTGTGTGCATGATATCAAGCTAAACCTAAGGAATCTCATATGATCGTTGTAAAGCGAATCTTTCGTTACCTTAAGGGTACTCCTAACCTAGGTCTTTGGTATCCCAAAGATTCAGGGTTTGATCTAATCGCCTATTCAAATAGTGATTTTGCAGGTTGCAAGATGGATAGGAAAAGCACCACAGGAGGATGTCATCTCCTAGGTGGAAAGCTGGTGAGTTGGACAAGTAAAAAGCAAAACTCAGTATCCACCTCCATCGCTGAAGCTGAGTACGTAGCTGCTGGAAGCTGTTGTTCTCAGGTCTTGTGGATGAGAAATCAACTACTGGACTATGACCTTCAGCTCTCAAAAATTCCAATCTATTGCGCAAGCACAAGTGCCATAGCTATAGCCAACAATCCAGTTCTACACTCAAAGACCAAACACATCGAAATCGGGTATCATTTTATCAGAGATCATGTGATAAATGGTGATATAGAACTTCACTTTATCCCAACTGATTTTCAGTTAGCTGATCTTTTCACCAAACCTCTTGATGAGACAAGATTTAACTTTCTCATCAGCGAGCTTGGAATGTTGAACTTTGAAGAATAAAATCTTCAGCGGTTCGCATTTGATCATCAACAGGATAAAACCATCTTATATAACCCATTCTATCATTTTCTCTCTGAACAAACTTGATTCGTTGATATCAAGGTATGTTTTCTTTACTCGCTGATGTTCGCAAATGAATGCAAGATTTCAAAAAAAATTATATCGCTGAATATCTCTTCCTTATCAACGATACTTTGAAATTTCTAAAACCAACACTGATATTTCTATTCAGTGCCTCATATTTTCAAAAGTGTCCCTGAGCTTTCAAAAACCTCAGAGATATCCTAAACTATGAAAAGACGTTTGTGACGTAATCAAACGGATAAACCCTCGCACGTTCTTTTTCTGACACACGTTTGCACGTTTCATTTTCTCATCCAATCAAATGTAAACACGTTTCCGTGTCATGATGAAAAACTTTCCCGCTCTAGTTTTTCTCTCTCTCTCTCTATTACCACTATATAAACCCATTCAAGTTTATATTTTTCCTTTACGCGAACAACTTCTTCTTCAAGAAAATAATTACTGTTGCATATCGAACTCTCTATTCAAGAACTGTTCATCTTCTTCAAACTTCGAAAGGTTAATATTCTTATTATTTACCTTTTATTAAATTGTTTTTGATCTTATTCTTGTTATTAACAGATCAAACAAAAGAAAACTTTTTTAAATTAAAATCATTTTCTTTTCATGATTTTATGAACACAACCATCATGGTTGTTCTTCAAGTTTGAAACAAAACTCTTAAACTTGTTCTTCATATGTTTTTCCAGAATCTTTTCTTCAAATAAAAACTGGAAAACACATACTCTCCATGTTTTGAATCTCTTTTTCAAAACAAAGAAAAACCCTAATCTTCATTAAGACATCTTTGGTCTGAATGAAATGGACAAAACTCAACAACATCTTATTGGAAAATCTTTCCACATTAAGACATTGTTCTTTATCTATTCTTCATGTTTATATGTGATTAACAGAAATGGCATCTACTACTGAATCTCCTGCTGATAAGACCTCCATTGCTGCTGAGGTCACTGAATTCACAAAGGCTCCTCATGTTAAGTTCGATTTCAAGAAGGTTACTTATCAACATAATAATCCTTATGCTCTCTTGTCACACCCCGCTAAAGCGGAAACATGGGATGTCACAGCTAAATGTTTCAAAAGCATAAGGTAGAAGACAACACACAATCATCATATCATAAAAGTTACTGTTGGTTCCCGTATTTGATTAACAAGGATTATCTAATCTATTAGTTCAAATAAGACGTGTTGCAGAAGAGTATTTGAAGAACTAACAGATATGTTTATATAGAAACAACACACAATATCAAATAATCAGTGTATGAAGAACAGATGAATATTTCAAAGATTACTGTATTTGATATATATTAAGAACACCAAGAACTTCAAAGGATTGACAAGAAATATGCAGTTAATGGTGTGTGTGTTATGCTTAAGCTTAAAAGATATATGAGTATTTTCGTGATTGTTAAGCTTAATAGAAGAGTTCACATAAACCTTCTATTTATACTACTCCTAAAGGGGACATACTTTAGACAATAAGGACTGATCTACAGTAGACAGGATTGGGTGAATAGTAGCAGGTACGATGTTCATTGAATGTGCATGTTCCAATTCTGACAAAGCCCAATCAGAGTTTGACACGTGTAGTTGATGTCAGGGCACGCCTGGAACAAGTGGATGAACGGATCCTGGAACAGTAGAAAGATATTTGTAAATCTTCCAAGCATTTAGTATAAACCGCAGAGGCTCTGTCAAGGGTGACAGAGGTTCTGCGACTCGGTCCTCTTTGAGCAGTACTTCTGTAGTTCGTTCTTTGGTCTTGGCGTTTCTTGATTTATCTTCTTGTTTACTTCGGCAGAGCTTTGGTGATACCCCGTAGAACTTATGTGATCATTCGGCAGAGCTTCTGTCGAAGTCTTCTATACTTAGCCTATTTTTCAATACTTCTAATATTATGAATATTGGAGCTAACAATCTCCCCTAAGTATTGAAAAATGAAAATTTTGAATTATGCCTGATTAGGCTAAGTAAATAGACAGAGGTTAAACAATACCTCAAAGATTCATTTCATTTCTTTTCATTTTGAATTATGCCATAGACATTTTACAGTTTACAGAGGTATGTAGATGAGACTCAGACATTTGCATTTGTGAAGTCGTTGAAACTTCTGTTGTCGAATCCCACTTCTTTGAGCTCATGATAGAATTTGATGCATAGTTCTATTAAGCCAATTGTAGCATCAATTTCTCTGATCATTCTGTATGCTGATTCTCGATCCATAAGCTCAGTATCTCTGTAAAATTAGAAAAAGAGCTTTGCAACTCATGTAGTTTTTGATTCACAGAGGTTACAAAGGTTTGGAACTCATCCTTTGTCACATGAGAGTCAGTGGTAACCTCTGGAGGAACACATCCATCCCCAGAGTGAGTCCCTGTTCCTGGGACACCTTCGTTCACCCCTGTTTTTACGTTGAGGGTGGAAGGATTTCCTTCTGATCCTTGAGGAGAAACTTGTGTTTCATCCTCTACAGAAGTTCTGTGAAGGTCAGTGTCCAAATCCACTCCAGAGGTGGGTATTGGAATGTCCTTCTGTTGACTCGAAGACTTGTCTAGAGTCTCTCCGTCTTTGTGCTCTCTACTCCTCTCTAAAAGGAGGTTGGGCCCTATTATTGTGTGCGTGGCAGAGGCAACATATGCCTCTGTTAGGAGTGCGATTGTGGTCTCGGGCGAATGACCATGAACTACGGGTAAGTCCTTTACAGAGGAATCCCCTGGAATGGTTTCCCTAGGTATAAGTGGCACAGAGGTTGAAAGAGTAACCGCTGGCTGGCTGGATGGGGTTTGGATCGAGCTGTGCTGCTCTTGTTCAATGATACCCTCTGCCGCTAGACCGGCGGTATCAGATATGTGGGTTGCACTAGGATGGGGTTGGGGATGTGTGCCTTCTACTTCTGCGGCATCCTTTTCTGTAGTACGCTCTGTGGTTTTTTTCCTAACGTCCTCTATTGTTTCACCTATTTGGACCTCTTCTTCTGCGGTCTCAACTCTAGTCGCTTCTTCTGTGCGTGTAGGGGTTGGTTCCTGAGTGTTAAGCTCTGGATGGAGAAAAGGATTGCGCAGAACCTCTGGAGTCTGATGTTGAATGTTCTGAGGAGTTTGATCATGTTCATCCATGTTTGAGGCTATCGTGTAGTTGGGTGTCCCTGTCGATTCATGAGACAATGGTTCTGCCATCCATCCTGATGGATCTAAGGTGTAAGCTATTTCGGGTTGGTTGAGGTAGACATTAAAGTCTCCCTGTTGATCTGCATAGTTTAATGGGGAGGGAGGTTGCAGAGGTATAGTTTGGTCTTCCTCTTCCTGTTCGACTCCCTCTGCAATGGACTGCAGAGGTGATGTGGGTTTCTTCTTTTTCGACTTCCTCTTCTTTGGCTTAGGGGTCTCTCCTCTGTGGATTTGGTTTTTTGTTTCTTTTGTTTTGGAGGGGAGGGAGGTGCAGAAGATCCTGTTTCTGTTGCAGGGGGTCGAGATGGTTGAGCTGCAGAGGTTGAAGTTTCCTCTGTGGGTTTCCTTTTCTTGCTCTTCTTTTGGGGTGTGGTTGCAGAGGGTTTTCTCTTGGATGAAGAGGGGTATATGTCTTCTCTTTGGGCATGGAACCGATCCTGTACTGAGTAATGTTTTTCTAAAGTTCTGGCCCATTCTTCTTCTGTCATCCTCTCCACTACTATAGTACCTATGGGAATACCTAAACGCGGGGGTGTCACAGGACTTGGTTCTGGAGTCTTGTGAACGCGTATATACTCTTTTTTTAGGTCTTTATCTCTGGCATATGTCAGAAGATTTTTTGACAGAGGTCTGCAGAGAGGATAGTCGTCTTCATGCTCTGTAGGAATGTTTTTGTTCATGGGAAAAAAGTTTTTTCCAGTTGGCCCTTCCATTGGCCATTTCTCCATAAGAACTAGAGGCTCGAATAAGACTCCTATAATTCTTTGATATTGCAGAGGTGGCAGATATCCTTGTGTATTCGTTTTGGCTTTTTGGGTTGCAAGCTTTCTGTCGATCGTATTTACTATCTCCTGCATCATGATGGTGGCATAATCAAGTGGAAGATCGTAATAGATCCCATACATGATGGTCAGGATCTGGTGTGACCTCTAGTCAGGGCTGCCAATTTTCCCTGTGAGACAACGGTTCAGGATGGAGAAGAGGGTATTCCACAGAGGTGGTAGTCTGCCTCTGCGGAAATCATTGCGTTTCCTTAGGGTTGTGTTATACCCTAACATCTCTACAAAACGACAGAGTTCCTCGTCCGTCGGGTCCTCAGCATATTTCTTTATTCCAAGTAGACCCCTGATTGGTAGGTTGAACTCAAGCGAGAACATAGTTATGTTGAACTTGAGTTCGAGGTGTGCAGATTTGTCTGGCTTCGAAATATAGCCCTTAATCAGATAATCATCTGAATCAAATCGGCAACTTTGCCAAAATTGATTCAGATATCGAACGGGGATTTTGGTTGGGGTTTTGGAAAGGAGAGGGTATAGGATATGGTTTTCCATGATGTTGAGGAGAAAGGCATGGGCTTCGCCGAAGGCTATTGGTGAGGGTACCAGGTAGCAGTTATTTGATTTTAATGGAAGAACATCCTCAAAATGTTCTTTGGTCAGAAAATGTTGAAGATGAGTGGTTGGTGTAAAATTAGCAGAGTCGTCGGAGTTTTCTTTTTCGGCATTTCCGGCGACGTTAGAGTTGTGTGAGTGCTCTGAATGTACTGGGGATTGTTTTGGAGAGTTCTGAGCATCGTGGGAACTGGAAGCCATTTTTGCACAGTAAGAGTTATGATAATTTGCAGGTTTCGCCGGAGAAGAAAGTAAGTTCGTAAAGTTTTTGTGAGGATGGGTAACTTGGGTTTTATAGTAAACGGTAGACTCTGAAGAGGTAATATATGGAAGTGAATAATTTTTGGGGTCCGTACTTGAGTGTGAACGGTGGGTTCAACTTTCAAGGAGAACGTGTGCCGTGTACGTCCAATGAAAATGTAACACGCCAGCAGTGTCAGAGCATGACTCGACGTCGTGCGAGGCCCATTAATGGTTGGCGGGTGTGTTTCTTTTCTTCCACATATTATTTACTTGCAGTAAAATAGCCGTTACTGTTGCAGAAATGCCCACAGTAAACACTGATAGAGGCTCTGTGGTTTACAGAAGTTCTGTGATTTGAAAACCTTGTTTTTCTTTCCTCTGTAGGTTGTACCTTGACTAAAATGGTTGAAAATTCCATGGAGAGGATCGATAAATTATTAGTATAGAAACTCCTTTACAGAGGTTTTTGAACTTCTGTCAGAGCCAACAGAGGCTCTAAGACAAGAAATTTCTCATCTCTAACAATTTATAAACATTTTTGATCATCCAGGTTTTTGATTGTTTTTAACAATGTTTTTAGGACCTATTTGAAAGCTGGTGTCCTAGAAAAATTGTTAATTTTTTTTACGTAGCAAAGTCTTTTTAGACAAGTGATGGTCTACAGAAGTTCTTAATTGTGGGAAGAACTCTGTAACCATTGACTTCTGTTGCAGTGCATTTATACGCGATGATTCTTTTTGAAATTGACACCCAAGGTGATCGACAGAGTTTCCAAGAATATTGATTTATGATCATAGAGCTTTTGCCTGCAGAACCTCTGTTGGACTCAACAGAGGTTCTATGACCTTAAATTTCTAATAATGGAAAGCTCAATATTCTTTTTGATCAAATTTTATTGGAATGTTTTAAATAATGTTTCTAGAACATATTTAGAAATTTGTGTCCTAGAAAATTATTTTCAAAAAGAATTTGTACGAGATACCAACCTTTTTGTTCTTTTTTGTCTGGCAAAGTTCTTTTCTTCTGTAGATGTCATCTCTTCCTTGGCTCCCCCTTGACTTATAAATCTCTGTAGATTAAGCAAGGTCTCCTATTGTTCCCCCTTGATCTAATCAACCTCTGTAGATCAAGTATGTTCTCCTTCTGCTCCCCCTTGATCTAATCAACCTCTGTAGATCAAGTATGTTCTCCTTCTACTCCCCCTTGACCTATGCTTGGTTTTAAAATGTGAAGTAAAGCATATAACATAGGTCAACCTCATCAGAGGTTCTGTGGAGATTGTCAGAGGTTCTGAGCAATTCCACAGAGGCTCTGTGAAGTATAGAACCTTTGAAGGATGAGTCTTAAACTAAGTGTTTAAGAGTCATTGTGAACTTTGAAGCCTGAGTCCTTAACAGAAGTATTAAGGAGTTCATTGTTCACTGAAGTGCGAGTCCTTAACAGAAGTATTAAGGAGTCCATTGTTCACTGAAGTGTGAGTCCTTAACAGAAGTATTAAGGAGTCCATTTACCTGCAAGACAGATTAAAGACATTTTGGTACCCATATCCAAATGGGTCCTAGAATGTTAGGATTTGGAGCTGTCTTCAGGTCCTCTGGTTTGCCAGTCTTTGCTGGTTTGCCAGGTTCCTTTCTGTGACTCTTCTCACTTTGGGTCTTTGGAATTTTCTTTTGAAATGACCCATTTAGAACACAAAAAGATTTAGAGAAAAGGTTTTTTAATTGAGACAGAAGATCAAAGCATTTATAATTATGAGAATGAAGAGATGAATGCTTGGAAGAAACAAAAAGCTTTGGAGCATTTTTGACAAGAGTAGAGTTTTTGACTTTCCAAACCATTTTCACTCTTTTGAAAACAAGATTATTTGTATTATTAGCACAAGAGTTTGCAAAATCAAAGTCCTTAATCCTTTTAGCTAAAACATCTTTTTCTTTAACATTTAAATCAAACTTCTTTAGAAGATCTGATTTATACTTTTTCTCCAACATAATCTTCATTGATAAATCAGATATTCTTTTTGTTAATTTGGACATTTCAGCTTTAAAAACATTTCTTTCTCGTTCAAAATCATCTTTTAAATACTTTGTTTGAAATCCTTCAACCTTCACCTTTTCAGACTCCTTTCTATTAAAATCATGCTCTCTCCTCTCCTTTTCAAGAGTCTTCTGTAATTCTGAGATTTTGTAAGAAAACTCCATAGATTTTGTTTCAATAATGGTTCTCTCTTTTTCAAATTTCTTTCTCTCACAGATCATAAGTTTCTCAAAATCAGAAATCAGACTAGAAAATTTTAAACATTTGATTTCAAGTCTTTTCTTCTCTTCTTCAAAAATTGTCTTAACTTCCTCAACCTCCTCTTTCTCCTTTTCACAAAGCTTTTCTGACTCGGATAATTTCCTTTTCAGTTCAAGATTTTCATAGTTTAGAAGTTTACCTGATTCTTCAAGCTTAGCAATTTAATCTGAATCACTAAGAATGCTCTTGTTCCTTTCATCAAGTTCTTTCTCAAGAGTAGGAATTATCTTGCGAAAATTAGTACTTAGTTTCGAATAATAATGAGAATCAACATCACCACAGAATTTTATTCTAGACATTGTTACTTGAGAAATCTAGAGACAAATGAATAATGATTCAATCACCGACAATTTTGCACTTTAATGAGTTTTAACGAAAGAAACAGTTTCTTGTTTTTACCAAAAATCGAATAAATCGAAAATGGCTGAGAAACAGAATCTTTTTGAAGGAATGAATAACAGGTTAAAATCAGACCACGTTTCTACCAATAATCTTGTTAAATGAGGATCGCTTGATTAAAAAAAATCAAGCTTTGCTCTGATACCAATTGTTGGTTCCTTTTTGCTAACACAATGATCTTAACTTTCAGTTAGTTCAGATTGTATGGCGCGGAAGCGTATTTCAGAACTGAAAGATAATGTAAGGTAGAAGATCACACAATATCAAATAAAGCAAAGAGTAAATGACATATGTTTCTCAAAGATTACTGTATTTGATATATAATAAGAACACCAAGAACTTCAAAGGATTGACAAGAAATCTGCAGTTTAATGGTGTGTGTTGGGTGGTCAACCAAATAACGTTATCCATAATTATCATGGCTCACACACGTGAGTTAAATAGGTAATGTAAAAATATGTAGGGACTTTTGTACGATAACATGTGCACACGTACCGTAGAGCGTTAAACATGCGTAGTATTTCAGTAATAAAACGACTGATTTCGAAATAAAATTTGTAACATGCTTTCCACCCCAAAAAGTATAAAACAGTAAAAAGGGGCTATGAAGACTCACGGTGATAAACGTAGTTGTTCCCAAGTGGTGCGTAAGGCGATCCGTAACGCGATCCTATGTCGATCCTACGAATGTAAGGACACTAGTAAGATTCTATGTTCTAAACCTTAGTCCTTGGTATCGTGTAATTATCCAAATCAACATAAAATTCCTTTGTTGAGATTAAGTTTGTATGTTGTTATAAGTCATCGATATTAGTAATTAATATCTCAAACGTTACATATGATAATTCGAGATTACCGCAATTTCGTCATGACGTTTGACGAAAAAGGGTCAATAATTAGGAGTCATATGTATAGTATATATAAAGTTAGGAGTTAGGTTATATATACATATACCGCAATTTCATCATAAAATTATGAAAAGGGTTCAAAATGAAATGTTAGATGTTAGAGTATAAATAAAATGAGTAAGTAAATATATATAGATATATTCCATAATTTCATCATACAAATGATGAAACGGGTAAAGTTAAGATAAATAAATACGTATATATATAGTACACATATATATATACCACAATTTCATCACCAAAGGTGAGGAAAAGGGTCAAGAGATAGCATATAGCTATAATATGATATAGTTGTTAGCTGTCCAGAATATGTAGTCACTTTCGGTTCATTTTCGGATGACCTCCAGAGATCGTTAGGTTATGATATTATATGACCAGTTACTTCCATGTGTTAAGAAACGTTTGACATAAGTTTCATGATTTTTAGAGTAGTTTTAGTTCATGAAATAATACCCGACGTAAACTGTGACAGAAAAACGTTGCTGTTGCGCACTGTTTTTGTGCATACTATTCGGAGGTCGAAAACTTAATGTTTTGCAAAGATTCCAGTTGGGTTTGATCCCTAACTAATAAAAAAAAATTCCAGAAAAAGAATCACCCCATTTGGAGTATTGTTGAGAGAGATATGGCCATGCAAAGTCAGTGGAAAAATCTGACAGATTGCTGTTGGAAAAACTTCTTTATATAAAAGCATTATTTCTATTGGTTCTTTAAAGATTTGTTCTTTTTGCTTGGCCACGATTTTTGACACAACAAATCCAATATTTTCAGATGAAAAGCTTCCTTTTAACTTACACAATCTACATGCAAAGAACTTAGATCACTCATCTTGTCAAAACATTTTCAAAAATTTGTTCTTTTGAGCTTTTTGTGAAAACATTCAAGTAAATCATTCTTTGATCACTAACTTTGGTTTGATGATGGATTCATCACACTTTTAATGACATGCAAAGTGTTATGGTGATGAATCTACAAACATTAGGATACAAAGATATGTTTAGAGAAAGCCACATTTAAACTAGTGTAGAAGATGAAACTTGAAGAAAATGAAGAAACAATAAGAAGAAGTGTAGGCTTTGCTCTACTTGAAATTTTTACCTTGTGGAGACTTGTGTTCTTGATGTTCTTGAGTGTGAAAGGGCTGGACTTTGAAGTTTAGTAGAGAGAAAAAGAGAGAAAATGTGAGAATGAGAGAATGAGTGAAGTGAATGAAAATGAAAGAGAGAGGGGGTCTTAAGGGGGGGGGGGGGGGGGGGGGGAGAGAGAGTGTGTGTGTAGAGTGTGGTTTTGTGTAAAATGATTGTGTTTTTATTTTCATTTATAATTTATTTTTATTTCTTGTAATTATTTGAATTATTTAACATTACAATTAAATTAATTATAAGGGTTACTAATTAACTTTACTAGTTTTTTTTGTAAGGTTTATATATATAACCATATATATGTAGTATGTTTTTGGTTGACATTTTATGAGATGTATGGATAATTTCCTAATTTGAGGGGTTTTAGGAAAAAATTCTAAATTTTTCCTACTGTATCGGGTTGACTGCTAAAATTGGACAGTGTGACATATAATATTAGTATCTGATATGTTTAGTGCAGTTCTAACCTGAACGCGAATCTGACGGTTGTCACATCTCTTCGACTTCCCTAAAAATAAACCTGTCACACATCTTGATGATGCTGTGAACTTTCTTAAAGCTTGCCCCATTTCATACTTTCTCACCATTGCACCCCCTGCTCATTGTTCTATACTAACTCAGTTATGGTATACTGCCAGACGAGCTCAGGTTCCTTCACCCAAAGACCCAAAGAAAATGGTCGATGTCATTCTCTGTGACACAGACCATGGTACTTCCAAGATCACCCCTAACCATATCAGACGTGCTCTAAAACTCCCTACCAGTACCAGAGAAAACCATTTTGTCCCTCTACCAGATCCCAAAAAGAACCCTACTGATAGAGCAACCCTGATTGCATTCTTTGATGCAATGGGTTACGCATGGGACACAGGGAGAGACAAAAACCCTGACAAAAAGCTAACTGCCATCAAGAAGTCGATGATGCCCAGCGAGATGAATTTCATCTACGCTCATCTGATCAGTTGTCTAACAGCTAAAGTCGGGTCAACTGACCAAGCATCCCAACCCCAACAGGCCATAGGATATGCTCTGCTGAAGGGACTCTACATTGATTGGGCGTCAATCATCTACGACGATTTGATGTTCAGGGTGAATATGGCTGAAAGACCAACTTGCGTTCCATATCCAAGGTTTATCAGCGCCGTCTTCCAACACGGACTTGTGAATGAATACCTAAAGGTAGGAGACCTGAGACTCTCTCAGGTTGGCGCTAGAGTTCTAGATTTCAAGCCCTTGCCAAACAAGGTACGTCGCTCTGCACTCTTATCTTTTCTTAATCCTCCTTCTTCTACTTCTGCGGCTACTTCAGTGGTAATCCCCACCGCTGATACCCAGGCTGCACCCTCCACTCCTTCTCGTAAAAGGAAACACTCAACTCCCAACTTGATTCCAAAAGGATCAAATAAACCAAGGAGCAACCCTCCAAGCCATCAACGGATGAAGGCTCCATGACTCATCTTATACAAGAGTCGCTGGATAGTTTCGTGGTACGCTCTGCCATAGCTGCTCAAGCCACCCCTTCCATCCCAACCGCAGTGTCTATAAACACTGAGGTTATAAACTTGGAACTGAACCCACCTCCTTCAGCCTCTCTACAGACTGAAGTGATTGTCAGCGGATCCAACGCTGAACTTCGCTCCCAACCAATCTTCTCATCCTTTACTCATCCCACTATTTCTTTGGACACTCCACCAATTTTCCCACCGTTCTCAGGAACCAACGTCATCGTTCATGATTCAGCTGCTGATACTCTACATGCGATGATGGAAACAAACTTAGGATCTGCAGGCACCTCCATGCGCCAAGGCACTCTCGAAGGCGACATGGAATACCATTCAGGGTTACAAGGTTTAGACAACTTCGCCAACCCGCCTGCAGGTATACACATAACTCAACCTACTCCTCTCTCAAAACCCCAAACTTCTGAGCTTTCCTCTATTCATAAGTTAATAACTATTTCAGGTCCTAATTTAAGAGATATCAAAACCTCCATAAAGGCCCTGGAAACAAAGGTGGAATCCCTCACCACAACTCTCTCAACAAATTCTTCAGCGGTTACAAACGCTGGAGAGAACCTCAAAAAGCTGACCGAGGTTGTTGATAAGAAAGCCTCCAATGCTGATATGGAGAAGGTAGATGGTAGCATTACTCAGTGTGCTACCACTCTAGCCAACAACTCCACACTCGTCAACGATCTCAACCTCACCAACACTACCCTCGCAACAAACTTCACCACTCTGTCCAATGAAGTTACATCATTGAAGACAGAGGTTGGTACTCTTAAGGGTGAGGTCTCCACGGTCCAGGATCTACTTCAGCAAGTCCTCGATCGCCAGAATGCTGCCACTTGTGCTCCTTCGCACTTTACTCAGGTAGATCGAGAAGATCTTCAAAGACTCAATCCTGCTATATCTGGCCTAGAAGACAGATTAAGCAAGAGTAAAAATTGTGTTGGGATCTCTGGCCTGGAAGACAGGGACCCAATGCATGTTGCTGCTGCTGGAAATGTTGTATCCTCCCCCATCTATCATGTGGAAGAGGGTGAGAGGACTAAAGAAGACCTTCCCCATAATGTTGAGGGGGATAAGAAAACTCTTGAAGACCTTCCCCTAGCTGAGGGGGAGACGAGTTCTACTACTGCTGCTGGACAACCTCAGGGAGTTGAAAACCCTGAGGGAACCGAGAAAACTCCCTCTGCTCTTGAGGGGGAGCAACTCGATGAGGAAACTGAAGCTGCTGCTGATGTTACCGTTCCTTATGCTGACGAGGTTGAAACTGATGAAGAAGATGCTGAAGACGATGAAGCTATCGACATCTCTGATGAAGAACCATCATCATCCCATAAAAACGATGATGATGATGATGACGATGATGATGATGATTCCTTCTTCGTCCAGCCAAAGAAATCCCCAGCTCTAAAAGGGATTTCAATAAATGAACCATCAGGGGAGACGACCAAGACAAAGCCTGCAGCGTATGAAGCTGACAAAGGCAAAAATAAAGGCCTCGCTGCAGAAGGCAATCTGGCCATCCTTCAGATAAAGCCAGTTTGTCAGGTACAATATCTTCTCTTCCCTTACTCTGCATCCCTCCTCTACCCCTTCTCAATCTCAGTTCTCCTCTCCATAAAACCTCTATACACTTAACCATATTCTTTTCTCTATCTCTTTCTTCCTCAACTCTTCTTACTTAAACAATCGCTGCTTTTCAGATAGTCCTCTCCCCTGTTTGAGGATCCAGCTGAAGTCCCCACTGCTGCACCAACAATAATCCCAGCCACAAGAGCTGAAGATATAATCTCGGTCTTGGATTTAATCAGTAAGACCGATAAACCTGAAGATCAACTTCTCTCTCACAAAAACAGTCCTTCCTTAGCTTCTCAAAAGCTAAGTGAAGAGGATCAGAAAAGGAGAGAAGAAATAATCAAGAAGTTCGAAGATCAGCGAATCATCCTCCATCGCTCCAAAGTCACTCATGTTCCTACAAAGTTCAGGTTATCAAAGAAAGAGTTCGCTGATCACCTGAGAGCCAAAAGATTAATCGCCGAAAAGAAGGAAGCTGAAGAAAAAGTTAAGGCCCTTGCCATCCAGCTTGCCCAAGAATCGGTGAATGACCCCGCACTGAAAAGGACTCCCATCAAAGTCCAACGTCAGTTGTGGGAAGACGCCCAGAAGATTATCGAAGAAAAGACCAAGGTATCTCAATCTACCTTGAAATAGTGTAAAGAGAAAGTACACTTTTGATATCGTGCTGCCAATTTTTAACAAGGTTCACATCACTGGAAGATCGACCATCAAAGTTCCAATTGTTGAGGTCGAGATATTCAGAGAAAACGATACCACTGAATCCTTCTACGCTGATGCTATCACGAAGTATGGTCTCTCTGAATGGTTGGAGATCAGAATAGCCATTCAGAAGTCACGTTCTAAATACAAGGATCATGTCAAGAAACTTATAAATCAACAGATCGACTTGGTGTCTTCTGCTGTGGATATTCCTCCTACCACTCCTCTTGCGACTCAACAAAGAAGGGCCTCTACAAAGAAATAGTCAAAACTTTCAGATTCAGGTCCTCGTATCCGGAACGAAACAGGAATTGGTTTCTCACGCAAAGAAGTACTTGGTCCTAAACCTGACCTCTCAGCGCTTGACACCTCCCTGCCTCCTGGTGAACGATTCATCCCTGGAAAGGTCATAAGCGAACCTTATGGTATCTTCTTTCACGACTATGATGAAGGACAACGTTTTCAACGTGTCTCTGAGCTTCCCATCACTCCCATTGAACAGCTCAGGGATATCATCTATTGGTGTGAATTCAGACGCGATCTTCAGGCACGATATCTCAAGCCCCTGATCTTCAAAGAAGCACAAGAAAGAAGAAATCAGGGAAAAACTGTCCCTGACTGGATGATCCCTACAACAAAGACCCTTGATGAACTTCTCATTAAGGAAGAACCTTTTGAAGGCTGATAGGATTTCCTTGTAATCTTTCTATCTTTATCAGCTTACCTCTTATGTACTTGTAAATTTATTTGCTGTACTTGTAATTTTTCCACTTCCCTTTGTAACCTTATACGAAGTAAAAAGAAAAATTTCAGCGAATGTACTTTACTCCATCAGTACTTAAAAGATCCCAGAACACAGTAAAAGGGACAAATATTTTATGAGTTCTTTTTATCCTTATGTTTTCATAGGGGGAGATTGTTGATCCAAATAGTGAAAATTGTAAGTAAACAATATGTATTAGAGTTTCACTATCGTTGATAAGTATTATGTCTCTACAGTACCGCTAATAGGAAACTCACACTCTTTAGATTAAGACATTCAGCGAACACTGTTCATCCAGTAGCTCTGAGCATGTTCAGTCTCTGTGATGATCGTTGATAAGTTATAGTTGTTTACTTATGATCCCTGAAGACATGTCTCACGTCAACAAAGGTTCTACGCTGAAGTCGAAGATCAAGCCCAAGAACCAGCGACAAGTCTACTAATGAACTGATTCAGATATCAGCGAAGCAAGACCTGCCCATTCAACGTGAAGTATCAAGTAGAAGACTTTAGCAATCGCTGAGCTTTATCACTCGCTGATAAAGTACTGTTCAACTAACGCTGATCATGAGGTCTACTCTACAAGTTACTTTTGTCTTACCCCCTTCCACGTCTCCGTACGAAATGTCATAACGAACCTCCCTTCTGTCTAGAATCGTACAACAAACTCTGATTCTACACTGTGTACCATGCGGCTACTAAGGTTGTCTACAAAGGTTAACCCATGCAACCACTCAGCTGCTGCCACGTAAGTAACACTGCCATGCATTAAATGCATGCAGTATATAAGAAGAACCCTACTTCAGAATTGAAGTGCTCGACCATCTTCTTCTTTCTATCTTAGAGTTAGAATATTATTCGTAATATTCTTATCTCCTTTCTATCTTATTTCTAGTGCAAGAAACTTAGTGTTCTTAACTTGTTTAGATTAGGTTTATCCTTAATCTTGTTCCGCAACAAGTTGTAAATTGTTTGATTATATCAATAAACAATTTAGAAAGTAAAAATATGTGTGTTTGTATTCAACCCCCCTTCTACAAAGTTGTATAACCCTTTGGGACCAACAACAATCTAGTTGGCAAACATCTGGTTAAAGGGCTGCCAAAGATTAAGTTTGAAAAGGACTCATTGTGTTCAGCATGTGAGATGGGCAAGATGAAGAAAAGTTCTCATAAGCTGAAAATGGACTCCTCATGCATATCACCATTAGAGGTGATACACAGAGATTTATGTGGTCCAACGGCAGTTCAATCAATAGGAGGGAAGAAGTATATGCTTGTCATTGTTGATGAGTATTCAAGATATACATGGGTTGAATTCTTAAGATCAAAATCTGAGGTTGCTGAAACATTGATTAACTTCATCAAAAGAATTCAAGTATTGTTGAAACTTCAAGTTCAGAAGATCAGGAGTGACAATGGAACAGAATTCAGAAATGAGACTCTTTAGAACTTTTTACAAAGTTCTGGGATTTCTCATAATTTCTCTGCTATCAGAACTCGTCAACAAAATGGTGTTGTTGAAAGAAAGAACAGAACTTTAGTTGCAGCTGCAAGAACCATGTTGGCTTATTCAAATCTTCCAATCTTCCTATGGGCTAAAGCAATTGCCACTGCTTGTTTTACTCAGAACAGGACTTTAATCAATAAAAAACTAAATAAAACTGCTTATGAACTGATTAACATAAGAAAACCACTGATTAAATTCTTTCACGTTTTTGGCTGCAGATGCTATGTTCTCAAGGATAGAGAAAATCTTGGTAAATTTGACAAAAAGGCAGATGAATGATACTTTGTTGGTTATTCACTAACTTCCAAAGCATTCAGAATCTACAACAGAAGAACCAAGAGGATTATGGAAAGCATCAATGTTACATTTGATGAGTCAGGATTAAAGACTTCTGAACAAAATAGTTCAGGACTCAATCAGGATAAGACAAAAATAATGACTTCTGATACAAGTTCTAATCCTAATTGTTCAGAACTCAATATATTGTTTAAGGATGCATTTCTGGAACTAACTTATGAATCTTATGCAGATTTTGGAAATCCCAAAATGGTTCAAGAAATGAAAAAGGGAAGTTCAGAGGTTCAAACAACAGTAATTTCTGATTCTGGTACATCTGAGGAATGTCCAACTTTGATAAATACAAGTGGTGAAAGATCTGAGTCAGGTACTCAGAATTCTGGACAAGGCACTCAGAATTCTGAACAGGTTATTCAGAATTCTGACTCTACTACTCAGAATCCAGACTTGGATGTTACACCTCAACAACCCTCAGAACAAAGGGATAGTTTAGAATTACAAGCTGTTATGGACTAGAATGATACAAACAATAATTTATCAGATATTGATTTGCTTCCAAGTTGAAATAAATGGACAAAATACCATCCTATTCATCAAGTGATAGGAGATCCATCTGTTGGAGTGCAGACAAGATCAGCAACATCAAATGAAGCAATGTTTGTTGGATTTCTAAGCATCAGTGAACCTAAGAAAGCCACTGAAGCCCTAGAGGATCCAGACTGGATTTTAGCAATTCAAGATGAATTACTACAGTTTGAAAGGAATAAAGTTTGGAGACTCATTCCAAGGCCTGATGGTAAATCAATTATTGGAACAAAATGGGTGTTCAGAAACAAGAAAGATGAGTCAGGTATTGTTGTCAGAAATAAGGCTAGATTGGTTGCAAAGGGATACTCACAACAAGAAGGAATTAAGTATGATGAGACATTTGCACCAGTTGCAAGAATAGAAGCAATCAGAATATTCTTGGCATATGATGCGCATAAGAACTTCAAAGTATACCAAATGGATGTCAAATCAGCATTTTTGAATGGTATACTTAATGAAGAAGTTTATGTCTATCAACCAGAAGAATTTGTTGATCCTGAGTTTCCAGATCATGTGTATGTTTTAGATAAAGCATTGTATGGTCTGAAACAAGCACCAAGAGCCTGGTATGACACTCTAACTCAATACTTATTAGAATCTGGCTTCAAAAAGGGTAAAATTGATACTACCTTATTTTTTAAGAAAGAAGGTGATGATTTAATTCTGATTCAGATATATGTAGATGATATAATATTTGGTTCTACAAATGCAGAATTATGTGATGAAATCTCAGATATCATGAAATCAAAATTTGAAATGAGCATGATGGGGGAATTGAACTTTTTCCTTGGTCTTCAAGTAAAACAATTACCAAATGGAATTTTTATAAATCAAGGAAAATATGTAAAAGATATTCTGAAAAAGTTTAAGATGTCTGATTGTGCTGCTATGAGAACACCTATGGCTACTAATGTCAAGTTAGATGCTGATCTCTCTGGAGTTTCAGTAGATAACAAGGTTTATAGGGGCATGATTGGTTCTTTACTTTATTTGACTGCAAGTAGACCAGATATCATGTTTGCTACATGTTTCTGTTCTAGATTTCAATCAAATCCAAAAGAATCTCATTTGCTGGCTGTTAAAAGGATCTTAAGATATCTCAAAGGTTCACCTGATTTGGGCCTTTGGTATCCAAAAGAAACTGATTTCAAGTTAACTGCCTTTACTGATGCGGATCATGCAGGAAGCAGATTGGACAGGAAAAGTACTTCTGGTGCTTGTCACTTTTTGGGGGATAAAATAGTGAGTTGGGATTCAAAGAAGCAAAATTGTGTGTCCACATCAACTGCTGAGGCAGAATATGTAGCTGTTGCTGCTTGTTGTTCTCAAACTTTGTGGATGAAAACACAACTCATGGATTATGGCTATCAACTCAACAAGATTCCCATTTATTGTGATTCAGAAAGTGCCATTGCCATCACTCAGAATCCTGTTCAACACTCAAAAACCAAACATATTGATGTAAGGTATCACTTCATTAAGGATTATGTGGAAAAGGGAACTATAGAAATGCATTTTGTACACATAAAGTATCAATTGGCTGACTTGTTCACAAAAGGTTCACTTTTCTCATATCTAAGATAGGAATGCTTAATCTGACTAATTGATTACATTTGGTATTTCTCATAAATGAATTTTTTTCCTAAGTAAGATTTTCTGAGTAGTGTACTCAGAATTCTGACTCTCTTACTCAGATGTTCTGAGTCTTGAGTTCAGAACTTCTGAGTCAATACTTCAGAAATCTGACTTCATTTTTTTTCTTCTGAAAAGGTTACTAAGATCTTCTGACTGTACCATTCAGAACTCATTCTGGAAATTACAAGTGTTTCAATTTGTTGTTAATTTCTTTATGTTTTATTCTTTTCATATTCCTTTATGTCTAATATGTGTTTGAGTATATGCTTAAGTCAAGGGGGAGCATTATTATCTTTCAGAAATCATTCTGAGATGCCTACAAGGTTTGTATTCTTTTCTTATCTCAAATCATTCTAAGAAGAACAAGCTTTCAATGATAATTTTTTTTACTTGTTCATACTACTTCTAAATTCTTAAAAAGATTTTCAAGGTCAGAAGTTAGATTTTAAATGATTTTCAAAAATCTCAAATCATCAAAAGAGGGACAAAATTTTGATGTTAAAACAATCTTCCATCTGTTCAAACTACTTCTGGGTAATTAAAAGATTTATATTATCAGAAGTTGAGATTTAAATGAATTTTGGTTTCAGAGGAAATTTCTTCTGAATTGTTTACTCAGAACTTCTGAGTATGCATTCTCAGAATTCTGAACGTGTTATTCAGAACTTTAACTTGTGTTGATTTCTATCAAATAACACGTGTCAGCATCTTATTCATTTGATAATACCACGTTTCATTTAAAATCTTTTGTGGTATTTCACAGTGTTAGAAACCGTTATAACTCGTACATAAAGCAGTTTTTCATCGTTTGAATCCTTTCAGCTTCGCGGATTTTTAATAGACCTTAAAATCCCTCTTTCAAATTCATTCAAATCCTAAGAGTGAAAAGTGAGATACGCAAAACTCTTGAGTTCATCGATTCTGTATTCTTTCATATTTCTTGAGTGATAATCATGTCTGCTGCACGAAGAAGTGTTACTCGATCTTTGCACACTGCAAAGACCTTAATGTCATCGTCTTCGGATTCAGATAATGAAGAAGTTCGAATGCCTGATAGATTAGTTGCAGAAGAAGAGGCTATAGGAGGAAATGTTTTAGCAGGAAATGTTGGAGAAAATGCAGAGGATGAACAAGTGGCTGAGTCTGAGGGAAATGCAGATGAGGGAAATGAAAATATTGAACATCAACAAAGCGTTGTGAGGTCTGTAATGTCATCGAGACCTGTTTCATTGGAGAGGTTAGTACCTGAGAATGAGTATGTGGATATTTTGGAAAATAAATGCATTCTGATTCTAGATGAAACCAATTTTAAGGAAAAACATAGGATTATAATAGAGTTGTTGAAGTATCATCCATTCAAGAAGTGGTTTACTCTAAAAAAGACTGTTCCAATTTAGTATATTCAACAGTGGTGGAAGAATTTGGAGTTACAAGGAAATAAGTTTGTGTCCAATATAGGGGGAGTTTCTATAACTCTGACTGTTAGTTTCTTAAGAATTATGTTAAGGTTACTAGAGAAAGATGATTTGGAGGGCAGATCAGATTTTGAGGATTCACCTTTAACAGAGGAGATGATAGCTGAATTCGGAAGATTGGGATACAATGATGAGTTGAGGAATCTTAGTTCTTTCAGAAGAAACAAATTACCACCAATATGGGCATGCTTCTTCACAATTGTTAACAAATGTTTATCTGGGAAGCACATTTCTCCAATCATGCAGATTTTTCATGGGTTAGTGAAGAACAGGCATTATGACTATGCTTCAATCTTATGGGAAGAAATGAAGAACACTTTTGAAAGGAATCAGAAGGCATTAAGGGGAGAAACAAGAGACAATCCTCTGACTTATATTCCTTATTAGAGGTACTGGCAAATGGTCATTTGGTATGCAATGAGACAGGATCCTCAAATTCCAAGGAGAGCTGATGAGGAACATGAGCCAATTTTCTACATGGGTAAAATGATTTCATCCCTTAAACTTGTGAATTTTCCTAATCACAAACCATTAACAAGGGCACTTAGGTCTAACATACCAAGGGAGAGTGAGATTTTAAAAGCTTATTGCACCTCAATGAGACTTGAACAACCTCAGGTCTCTACCCATGAGGAAAACCCTGAGAGGAGAGGTGAGGGGTCAAATACAGTAAGAGAGGGGAGAATGTTCATGTGGGAGAACATTCTGAGAGAAAATTCTGAGAGCTTGGTTGGAAGTGAGCCTAAAAAACAGACAGAGAGAGGTGAGGATGAGAGAATGTCACCAGAATTAGAAAACAGAGATACTTTTGAACCAGCTAATCTAAATCGGGCACCCACATCTGCTATTGGTTCACAACTCTTGGTGACCAATATTGAAGAAAATACCATTGAGCCCATGGTAGAACTTGAATGATCTAATCCCATCCACTCAGAAGCATTTCAACATGCTACTGTTTCATTTCAAACAGGGGAACCATTGCTTACTCATTTGGAGTTTGGTCATAAATCCCAACATATTATTCATCACATTGAGTCTGGATTGCACAGTGATATCCAATTTGGGCCTGAATTTTTATTTCACACAAGCACATCACAGGGAATTCGTTTTCCGTTATCAACATCCATAGACATACCTAATATTGGGTGTCAAGGATTGGATGGAAGCTCTGGGGAGGTGAACTTCTTAAAAGCCTTTTTACACAGTGCATCAGTTGTACATGGTGACTCCGTGACACCTACAGGCCATGTGTTCTCAGAACATATGAAAACTGGTTCATCAGTTGTTCCAGGATTACCGTTAGAATCTTCTGAATTTGAAAAGATTCAGAAACAAAATCATGACTTGGGAGAAAAGGTTCAGAATTTGGAGAACACAGTTGTTTCCTTGAAGGATGAAGTCAAGGAACTCAGAACAAAGTTGGAAGAAAAAGCTAAGTCTGTTGAAAAGAAAGTGGATACTGTTAAAGCATCTGTGGAATCTCATCAAAAGGAGATCTCAGATAAATTTTCAAAGTTTCAAGAAGATATACTCAAAAGTATGGATGCCATGAAGTCTTCTATGCTTCAAGTATTCAGTTCACATTTGGCTAGTATCTTAAAGCCTCTAGCAATCATGCCTTTGTCTGTAGCTGCAAATGAATCTGGATCAACTCGGTCTTTGAAGAGAAAGTTGATGATAATGAACCTCATCATCATCAAAAAGGGGAGAAAAAGCAGAAGCAAAGTACTGAGTTAATAGTTGTTTCAACTACAAGTTCTGAAAGTCTAGGTTCTGAGGAAATGGAATCAGAAGATGTGGTACATGGAAAATCTTCTGAATTGGGTGCTGATATGGTTCTGGAAAGTACTTCTGAAATGGATATGGTTGATAATTCTGAAATGGTTATGGCAGATACTTCTATGGTGGATACTTCTGAGGTGAATATGACAGAAAGCTTTGAAATGGATAGAGTGAATACATGTTCTGATATTATTCTTTATACAAGAGGAAATCTTATCTCTGAGTTTGAAGAAAGGAGGATGAATGATATTCTGGTAAGGAGAATGCATAGTGAGTTGGTAAATACTCTAAATGTTCAGAATGTTCACAGGTACATCAGAATGGTGAGACCAACTGATATGATGGGAGAAGAAGATCACTCAGTTGGATATTCACGCAAGTTTCAAGATGATTTTGAATTACATTTTATGGATGAGTTGATAGTTGATGAAGAGTATGATAGGGTTGAAAATTATTTCATGCCTCTGGAATATGTGTTCAGAAAACCAATTGTCATTCAAAGACTTTAATTGCCAATACTGGAGGAACCTTTATATGATTTCATTATTGAACAAAGTGATACTCCACTTGCCAGGAATTACTTTCGTGACATCTTTCCAGAAGAAAATTATGAGCATCTCTACTGCAAAGAAGATGAGTATGTTGATATTGAAAACTTCATTGATGGGTATATGGATGAGAAAATAGAGATGGTCTATGTTGAAGCTTCAAACAGACAGAGAAAACCAGATGAAAGGTTACTTGTTCATAAAAGGATTGAGAAGGTGTTAGAATTTCAAACAGAAGAGTTTGATGGTCTGAAGTATGTAAGTATGGAAGTTCTGAAGGAAGGAAACTTTAAAGTAAATTTAACTACCTTTGACTTTCACAGATTATTTCTAGATGATCATATTTTTCTTGTGAAGTTCTTTGCAAGTACTGAAGAAACATGGGTAGAGATTGAATGCAGAAGGATATTGGCCATTTATGTCATAAATATGCATGTTTATGATTTCCAGGTGGCAATTGAATCAGGGAAAGATAAGTGCAATCTGAGTTATCCAATCAGAAAGCCAAAACATGATAGCTGGGTTCGTGGGTTTGTATATGAAGGAATGGAAAATGAAGGTTTCTTCTACATAGCTTCTGGTAAACCAATGTTTTTCAGACTGAATGATCTTGTAAAGTACAGTGATGCTACTCTACAATGGTTGTTGGAAGAAATGGAGGTAATTGCTGAAGGTGAGAAAGCAATACTAAGGGACAAATGTACAAGGCACATAAAAGAAAGATTGGATCTCAGAACAAGAATCAAAAATTCAATGAGTGTATGTTATCAGAAGAAAATCCAAAGAAACTCCTACACATTGATTTCGTATTTCCTTCAGAATATGAAGTCAATGGTGTTTACTCTGATGATGTTGAAGAAATTATTACAGAAGTATCATCTACACAAGAAGATGTTAAGATGAAAGATGCTGAACAAGCTGAAAAGTCTGGTGCCAATGAAGAAGAAGTGCCAGTTGACTTAATTGGTTTATTTCTGGAATATGATTTGCCAAACTACTTTCAACCAAGAGATGTGCATTTTCTGAGTGTGTATCATGATAAGCCATAGTTCTCTCAAAGGTTTCGTTCTGAATTGTCAAGATGCATAGGAAAACCAAACCAGTCTGTATATTCTGATTTTATGATCACTGGAATCAGAGAATTATGTGTCAAGAAGTTCATGAAAAATGAATACTACGGGTTTGAGGTTGTGAGAGAAGATGGGAAAGTATACTACTTCACTAAAGCTGACTTTGATAAGATCTCAGTATCGGATTTCTATAGATTGTATTGTCTTCTGGAGAATAAATACTGTAGCAAGTATAAGAGAGAAAGAGGATCATTGGCAGTAGTAAGAGAAGCAATGTTTTACATTCTAAGATGGTATGCTTATACAGATTTCCAAGTTGCTCTTTATATACATAGACCATGTGTTTATCTTTCCAAGCCAAACAATGATCATGAGCAACTAAGTCTTTTGAAGAGTGGAAACATTAGTAAATGGCCAGAATTGGGGGTTTTCTTGAAAAACAAAAGAAGTGAAAAGATCTTCTTCAGAGCTAGTGAAGTGGCCAAGTATTGTTCTGGAACTCACAGGTTCATCAAACACAGTTTATAGAAGAAACTATCAAGAGGAAAACAAGTTGAAGAGACACAATAAATTATTGAAAAGATAGACAGAAGATTAGCTTTGAGGAATATAATTCTTCTGAAAATTGTGTCTGCTTTAAAGGAATTCTATGTTGACAAATACAGGCTTGTTTGACAAAAGGGGGAGATTGTTAGAACTGAAGTTTGTCAAAAAGCCTAAGTGTTGATATCTGAACTGAAGACTCAGAGTTCTGAGTAGGAGACTCAAAAGTTCTGATTGAGAAGTCTTGCAAAGATTACTAAGTGTGAAGTCTGAACAGAAGGCTCAGAGTTCTGAGTAGGAGACTCAGAAGTTCTGATTATGAAGATGAAAATGTCAAGTGTTCAAGTATATGTTCTGAAGTGCCTAATCAGAAGGATGTTCAGAAGTTCTGAACATGTTGTTCAGAACTTATGTCTTAGACATTTTCAGTTATATTCTGTTAGTCATTAGAACACGTGTAATTGTTCTATTGGTTTGTCATGTTTATGTATTGTAGCTTTAGCCTTTCTTTACAGTATATATAGATGTTAGCAAATGTAAGCTAACTAACTTTCGCATAACTTTTGAATAGCTTTTGTATTCACTTTGTAATCTTTGAGAGATTCTCTCTCTAGATCTGGAATCTGTTCTTGATGAATACGAAACTTTTGGATCCAATTCTCTATTATTCTACTGTTTGATTGTGTTCATATTAGTCAATTACATTGTAAGATTGAATCCTGGTTCCTACAATTGTAATCGTATTACTGAAATTCTCTGAATGGTTATGAAATAGATGGATGACAAGTTGAAATCATATTATTCTTATTGATTATTGTTCATGATTTCTAGGAAAAGGAATTACTCGTTGGAACTCGGAAAACCAACCTCTACACCATCGACCTCTCCGCCCTAAAGATCGATGATTTAATCTGCCTCATGTCGAAGGCCAACTCTCAACAAGCGTGGATTTGGCATTGACGACTCTCGCACCTCAACTTCAAGAACATCAACAAATTAGTGCTAGGCGGACACATTAAAGGCATGCCCGAACTCAAGTTCCAGAAAGATAGACTATGTGGGGCATGCAAAATGGGCAAGATGAAGTGAGCCACTCATAAGCCGAAGGCGGCTCCAAGCACGTCTCGGTCCCTTAAACTCATCCATATGGATTTGTGTGGACCGATGCGCGTTTAGATCATCAACAAGAAGAAATACGCCTTGTTGGTTCTCGTTTTGCTTAGACAAGATTAACAGATCTATTAGTTCAAGTTTATGTTTGATGAGGAAGCGTATTTAAAGAACTAACAGATATGTTTGATAGATTTAGAACACACAATATAAAGAAACAGTATTTTAAGAACAAAATGATATCTTGAAGATTACTGTTGTTTGATATATAATAAGAACACCAAGAACAGATTAAGAACTGTTTGGTGTGTGTGTGTGTGAGTGTAATGCTTAACACGTTTGACGATATAAAGCATAAGCATGTCACACCCCGCTAAAGCGGAAACACGGAATGTGCAGCTCAAGTTTCATAGCAAAAGTTACAAGATCACAACAACCATCGAAATACATTCAAAGGTCAAACCTTGTCTTTTACAATTGTTTTTATGGAAGGGAAATGAACATGAAATTTAAAGATAGTAAAGAAAAGCTTCATCACGTGTAGCCTTCCTAAGTTCCAACCTTAAAGACGTTCTCCTGAAAAGCATGTAAATGAGAGTGTCAACTAATGCACTAGTTGGTGAGATCACAGGTTTAATGAGTATAACATTGTTTGCCATCACAAAATAGTTTAAATCCACACATGGGATAAAATAATACGGTTATAAAACCACTTGCTCGAGGTAATCATATGTAAAATGCTAAGTTATTGAGCCTGTTACCCGACCTATACCGACATAATTTGCCCCTACCACAACGGTGGAATCATTCCACATACGCGCATGTTCTATCACCAACATTACGCAATACAACAATAATTATGCACTCAAACAAGCGCTACTTGTGAGTGGGGGTGTCAACCCAAATAACGTTATTCATAATTACCAACGGCTCACACTCGTGAGTTAAACGGGTAACGTATACGTGAACGGGGACTTTATACATGATAGCAAAAGAAACTCAAACTTACAACATTTGCAACAACATAGATACCATAGAGCATAAATAAGCAAGCTTCGTATTTTCAAGAAGACGAAATAATCGGTGTGTAAAATAGTTGTAGTAACCACATGCTTTTCACCCCAAAATATGTAAAACGTTGAAAAAGGGGTTGTGAATACTCACTTGATACGTGACAGAATCCAGGAATCTCCCACAAATACTCCGAGATGATCCTACTTCAAACCTATGAACGTAAGGTCACTAGTGAGTTCTCAATCTCGAAGGTTCGGTACTAATTATCCAAATCATCATAAAATGCCTTGTTGTGTTTTAATATTATAACGTAATAAACGTATACATTGTTCTCTTAGATTAAAGTTTCTACAAATTCGTCCCAATAAGTAACGAAAAGGGTTTTAAAGAACATAAACATATATAGTACGTATATATGTATAAACCGAAATTTTATCGTAACGATGATAAAATTAGGGGTCGTAAACGAAATGACAAATATTTAAATGTATAAATATATAGACATAATATATATTTATACTCCAATATTTCATCATAAAATGATGAAATGGGATCAAGAATAAAATGCATAAATATATATATAAATATATTATATATATAAACCTTCCACAATTTCATCATAAAGATGAAAAGGGATAAAGAATAAATAAAATGCATAAATAAAAGACATATATAAATTGCATAAATAAAATATATACTTATATACTCCACTATTTCATCATGAAATGATGAAATGGGATTAGAAATAGTCCTTATAATAAATAATAAATTGTCCTTTACTGTCCAGAATTTGATGTCACTTTGTGTTCAACTTTTGGTAACTTCCAGGTATAATTAAATCATGAAATTTTATGTCCATTAATTTCAATGAGTTAGGAAACTTTTGACACCAGTTTCATAATTTTTGGAGAAGTATAAGCACATGAAATAATACACGACATAAAATCCGACAGAATACTTTGCTGTTTGCATCCGGATTTTGTGAGGACTGTTTGATAAATGAAATCTTTGAGTTTTTAAATGAAACCACTTGGGTTTGAATCTTAACACACTAAAATGAATTCCAGAAAAAGAATCACCCCATTTGGAGTTAAAATGAGTGAGATATGACTCTTTGAAGTGAGGTGTAATTTCTGGCAGCAAGCTGTCCAATCAACACCTTGTGCATGTGCACCCAACTAGACTTTTAAACCAAAATTCTTATTCCTTTGCATGCAAAATCCGATTTGACTCTCATCCATACAAATATTTTCAGTTCCCAAACATATTTATGATCCATTTAAAATGCATGCAAAACAACCATCAACTCAAGCTTTGAAGACTTTTTGTAAAAGACCCAATATTGAAGATTGTTGATGTTCTTGCCAAGAACATCAACATGCAACCAAAAATTCAGTATTTTGAGCTCATGCATGTGGGTTTAAATGTGTTTTTAGTGGTTTTCAAAGATACATTCATAAGACTCTTGAACAAAAATGATGGATCTTTCAAGATTACTACATGCATGTGTTTAAAATGTTCATCTTTGATCTTAACTTTGGTTTGATTTTGGATTCGCCATCTTTTACAAACAAAAGATGTTATGATGGTAAATCTACAAACATTAAGACCCATAAAGATGATTTTAAAAGATGTGAAGAAAGTGTAACAAAAAGATGAAGATCATACTTTTAAAAATGCAAGAATATGAAAAAGACTTAAAAGAATGTGTGTGGATTTTACCCAACACACTTATGTTTACCTTAGATTGCCTTGGACTCTTGTAGCATAAGAGTTTAGGGGCTGGAGTTGTGATGAAGGTTTGAAGATGAAGATATGAAGATTTGAAGGTGGAGAGAGAGAGGGATGATACTTGAGAGAAAATGCAAGTAAAAGAAATGATTCAAAAATGAAATGTAAGGTTTATTTTATAGAAATAGGGAGAGAGGGGGGGGGGGGGGATTTCACATGGGGGGGGGGGGGGGTTTATTAATAAAAAAAATATAAATACTAAAGATAAATGTTGTATTATTGGTTAGATATAAAAATACTTGTATTCTCCTAAACTTAAAATACCAAGTAATTATAAAACAAAGTACTTTCATATATAATATGATTGAAATATATAAATTATCAATTACATAAATACTTGTAGTATATAAATATTTTAGGTTGGCATTTTATGAGATTTATGGATAATTTCCTAATTCAAGGATTTCTTAGGCAAAATTTCTCAATTTTTCCTATTGTACCGGGTTTACTGCTACAATTGCACTGTGTAACTATGCCATAAAAAAAGAGGTATCCAAAACAGTTCTAACCTGAGGTGTGAATTTGACAGTTGTCACAGTCTCCCCCGGTTAGAAGAATTTCGTCCCGAAATTCAAGTGTTACTAGCGTTAACAGGTTTGCTTGCAAAGAGGTGAGGATACTTTTGTAACATGTAATCCTCCCGCTCCCAAGTATATTCAGGCCCACGCCTTGTGTTCCAATGGACTTTTACTATCGGGATTTTGCTTCTCTTAAGACGCTTGACTTCCCTATCGAGTATTTCCATTGGTTCCTCTACGATGTGCAGTTTATTGTTGATTTGGACTTCTTCCAAGGGCACGGTTACTGCTTCGTCAGCTAAACACTTCTTTAGGTTCGACACGTGAAACGTGTTGTGGGTAGCACTTAACTCCATTGGCAATTCCAACTTATAAGCTACTGGTCCAATTCTTTCCGTGATCTTGAATGGTCCAACATACCGTGGACTCAACTTTCCTCTTTTCCCAAAACCGACTGTTCCCTTCCAAGGGGATACTTTTAAAAAGACTCTATCACCAATTTGAAATTCTAGAGGCTTTCTTCGATTGTCCGCATAGTTCTTCTGACGATCTTGAGCTACTTTAAGCCTATCTCTGATAATTTCAATCTTGTCGGTGGTTTTTTTGTACGATGTCCGGACTAGATAGCTGACTATCTCCTATTTCCAACCAACAAAGAGGTGATCGACACTTGCGTCCATATAGAGCTTCATATGGCGCACACTTGATACTAGTGTGATAGCTATTGTTGTAGGAAAACTCAACTAATGGCAAATGGTTATCCCAACTTCCTCCAAAATCTATTACACATGCCCGAAGCATGTCCTCCAACGTCTGAATGGTCCGTTCACTCTGACCATCCGTTTGAGGATGATAAGCCGTGCTTAAGTTCAACTGAGTACCCAACGCTTTTTGGAGTGATTGCCAAAATCAGGATGTAAAACGACTATCTCTATCCGATATAATGGAAATTGGAACTCCATGCCGCGTAACGACCTCCTTGATGTAGATCTGAGAAAGCTTTTCCATCTTATAATCTTCTTGAATAGGTAGGAAATGTGCGGACTTCGTAAATCGATCTACTATAACCCAAATCGTGTCATGCCCTTTGGCAGTTCTTGGGAGTTTGGTTATGAAATCCATAGTGATTTGTTCCCATTTCCACTGGGGAATCTCCGGTTGTTGTAACAGTCCTGATGGCTTTTGATAAACTGCCTTGACTTTTGCACACGTTACGCATTTTCCTACATATGTGGCAATATCCTTCTTCATTCCTGGCCACCAATAGTATTCCCTTAAATCCTTATACATCTTGTCCGCTCCTGGGTGAATTGAATACTTCGATTTATGAGCCTCCTCTAAAATCATTTCCCGTAGGTTATCAGCCTTTGGGATCCATACTCTGCCTTTAAAGTAACGTACTCCATCAATCTTAGTTTCAAAACTAGTCTCTAAACCATGAAGAGTCTCTTCCTTCAGGTTTTCAGATTTCAATGCTTCGATCTGAGCTTCAAAAATTCGGGTTTTCAAACTTGGTTGAACCAGTGCTCCTAACGCTCGGACTCGTGAAGGTTTTACCCTTTCTTTCCTACTCAGGGCATCGGCTACCACGTTGGCCTTACCTGGGTGGTAACGTATCTCGCAATCGTAATCGCTGAGCAGTTCTACCCATCTTCTTTGCCTCATGTTCAGCATCTTTTGATCAAAGATGTGTTGAAAACTTTTATGATCGGTGAAAATAGTACACTTGGTACCATATATATAATGTCTCCATATTTTCAAAGCGAATACCACAGCTCCGAGTTACAAATCGTGCGTGGTGTAGTTCTTCTCATGAATTTTTAATTGTCTCGAGGCGTAAGCTATCACCTTATCATTTTGCATCAATACGCAACCTAATCCTTGATGTGATGCGTCACAATATACTACAAAATTTTCCGTTCCTTCCGGTAAAGCTAAAATCGGTGCATTGCACAACTTTTTCTTCAGAAGTTGAAATGCTTCTTCTTGTGGAACTCCCCAGACGAATTCCTTCTCCTTTTGAGTTAACGTGGTAAGGGGTTTAGCGATCTTAGAGAATCTCTCGATAAAACGTCGATAATACCATGCCAAGCCTAGAAATTGGCGAATTTCCGTTGGAGTCCTTGGGGCTTCCCATTTCTTAATGGCTTCCACTTTGGCCGGGTCCACGTGAATCCCTTTCTCTCCGATTACATGACCTAAGAAATGTACTTCCCGAATCCAAAATTCGCACTTAGAGAATTTGGCATATAACTTCTGTTCCTTAAGGAGCTCTAAAATCTCTTTTAGATGCTGCTCGTGATCCTTCTTACTCCGAGAATAGATTAATATGTCATCGATGAACACAATCACAAACTTATCAAGGTATGGCCTACATACTCTATTCATTAGATCCATAAACACAGCTGGCGCGTTCGTCAGTCCAAATGGCATAACTAAAAACTCGTAGTGTCCATAGCGAGTTCTAAAAGCTGTTTTAGGAATATCTTCCTCTCGGACTCTCAACTGATGATATCCTGATCGAAGATCAATCTTAGAGAAGTAAGTTGCACCTTGCAACTGGTCGAACAAATCGTCTATTCGAGGGAGGGGATATCGATTCTTGATTGTCAACTTATTTAGCTCCCTATAATCGATACACATTCGAAACGATCCATCCTTCTTCTTGACGAAGAGAATCGGGGCTCCCCAGGGTGATGAACTTGGTCGAATGAATCCTTTATCCAAAAGTTCTTGAAGTTGATTCGACAACTCTTGCATTTCCGCAGGTGCTAAGCGATACGGGGCCTTAGCTACGGGCGCCGCTCCGGGTATAAGATCAATCTGAAATTCGACTTGTCTAAACGGTGGAAGTCCAGGCAAATCGTCTGGAAATACTTCTGGGTGATCCTTCACCACATGAATATCCTGGACTCGCCTTTCCTCAGACTTCTTCTCAATCACTTGCGCCAAGAACGCAACATACTTCTTCCTCAAATACTTATGGACCTTCATACATGATACTATCTTCAGACTCCTTCCAGCTCTATCTCCTTGGACAACTAGGGTTTCTCCGCCTTGTAATGGTAACCTAACCGTTTTTTCAAAACAACTAACCTCTGCTCGGTGCTTAGATAACCAATCCATGCCTATTACTACATCGAAACTCCCCAATTCAATTGGAATAAGATCGACACTAAACAGCTTATCAGCTAAGTTCAAGGTACAGCCTAAGATTACATCCTTAGCTTCTAATTCAAATCCATTAGCAACCTCAAAAATATAAGCATTCGGCATTTTCTTAGATTCTAGATTGATCAAAGGCCTAAATTCTAAAGAAACAAAGCTCTTATCGACACTAGTGTCGAATAATACGGATGCATAATAATCGTTTAGAAGGAACGTACCTGTCACTACATTGGGGTCTCGACGTGCTTCTTCTGCTCCTAAAACAAATGCCCGTCCTCGAGCTTGTCCTCCTTGGTTTCCCTGATTGGCTTGCCTTGCTTGATACCCAGCGTTGTTATTGTTTGGTCCTCTTCTCAGCCTTGGGCATACATTTCGGAAGTGATCCGGACTTCCGCACTTAAAGCATACCCTTCCTTCTTCCTTCACATTCTTTATCGTCTTACAAAATCGAGCTAAGTGACCCTTTTGCTTACAAATGCTACAGATGAGACAGGCTCCCTCGTGATGTGAACTACATTGGTTACACTTTGGTTGAGGCCTATTGTAACGTCCTACTTCCTTAGGATTCATCCCAAAATTTCCCACTACTTTCTTGTTCCCACTTGAACTACCTCCAATGGCTTTTCCTGACTGATTTTCCGGCCTTCTCTTAATACCGACTCCTTTCTGAGTTAGAGTTCCTGCTCTGACCGCATCATGGGTCAAACTAGTTGCTAAGGCTACGGCGGCTTGGATCGTGGTCGGACTTGACGACTTAACCATTCCTCGAATCTCCGGGGTTAATCCGTACAAATATCGGTCAATCCGTTTGCTCTCCGGGGTAACCATGTGAGGTACTAGCTTCGCAAGTTCATGAAAACGAGCGGTGTAGCGATCTATGCCCGAACCAACCATAGTAAGATCCCAAAGTTCAGTCTCTAATTTCTGAACCTCGCTTTTGGGACAGTATTCCTCCATGAGCAATTCCTTAAACTCAGTCCATGTCAGTTTGTACGCATCTTCCCTTCCACGGGTCTGCACTTGAATATTCCACCAAGTTAGAGCTCGCTTTTGCAACTGACAGGCCGCATACTCTACCATGCGATCCTCCGAACACTTACAGATATGAAGTACTGACTCCATACTATCAAACCATGAGAGTAATCCTATGGCACCTTCCGTTCCATGAAACTCCTTGGGTTTGCAAGTCATGAACGTCTTGTAGCTACATCCCCTATTGTCTTGAGTGTTATTAGGAGTTCCTCCTCCTACATTAACATTTCTTTGACTCTCATTAATACCCGCGGTAACTTGAGCTATGATGTTAGGTATCGCCTCTTGGATACCTTGAGCTATGAGTTGGGCGATATCGGGGTTCGGATCAGGATTTCCTCCCGTGTGCCGTGTGGATCTTCGTGGTGGCATTTTTCTAAAACACAATTGCAAAAATCGAGTTGATTAAAAATTTGAGTAATTAACGGCGGATGTTTTTGTAAAGAATACATTTGAAGTTTCGAAGTGTTGGGAAAATAATTGAATAAGTATTGCACGTTCCACATATATAATTAAAACATAAAAATGCCTTTTCATTGAAGTCATTACTAATAGCCGATTACTTACAAAATTTCTGATGTGTATCGCACATCAGTATAGAATTACAAACTGAAATTTAAGATTGAAACAACTAGAAATTAAAAAGTTCCATTTTCTAAATTTTCCACCGTCCACGTCAATATCCGCCCCGATGTACTTCGATCGAAACCCATAACACCAATAGCGTCAACAGCATCACTACTACTATGCTCATTATCTCGGCTCGTAAAGCTATCCTCCGAGCTAGTTTCGCTCCGCTCACGGCTTCTGATGACATGTTGGTCAAAAGGTGGCTTAATTCCACTAGCTCGGTTATCACTTGACTCTGATGAATGACTCTTGTTTGACATCCGTGCAAGTCCATTGCCACGACCCTAAAGCGTTGCTCTTCGGTCCAAGTCATGCCAGGCGCTCGACTAATCGGCACTCCCTCGATCACCCGTGAGGGTTCCGGTGCGTCTCGCTGATCAGACCTAAAAGACACTCGTCTAGGTATGGGCACGCTCTTCCTAGCGGTTTGCCTCGTACGTGGACCCCTAGGATTGGGTTGTATCACTACCGGGATGGGTTGTGGAGGAATCACAGTCGAAGGTATCCTCGGTCCATCGTACGGGTCTCGTTCCACGTCAGACGTACGCTCACTTGATGGCGTGTAGGAAGGTTGTGAGCTTGATGATGATGACGACGACATAGTATTGCTGAAGTAAGAGTGTGATGAGGATGTTGACATAGTGATACTGAAGTAAGAGTGTATAACATTACTACCACGCAAGAAAAAGACTAAGCGTACTATACTATTGCATACTATAGGCAATAACTACGCTCCTACTAGGCATACAACGTGAAGCATCAAGTGTGAAAACACACATCTTCCTAGTATATCCATTTCCTGTCTCGCATTAGTCTTTCTTTAATTAAACATAGGTGATCAGGCTTTGTTTAATTAAAGACAAATGATGCAATACCCGAATTAGTTATACTAGCAACATGTTTAGCAAATTAAATGTTCATTCCCGTTTTTGGTTATAGTTGCAGTTTTCCAAAGGAAAACCGGTATTCTCTATAACCTTTAGCTCTGATACCAAATCTGTCACACCCCGCTAAAGCGGAGACACGGAATGTGCAGCTCAAGTTTCATAGCAAAAGTTACAAGATCACAACAACCATCGAAATACATTCAAAGGTCAAACCTTGTCTTTTACAATTGTTTTTATGGAAGGGAAATGAACATGAAATTTAAAGATAGTAAAGAAAAGCTTCATCACGTGTAGCCTTCCTAAGTTCGAACCTTAAAGACGTTCTCCTGAAAAGCATGTAAATGAGAGTGTCAACTAATGCACTAGTTGGTGAGATCACATGTTTAATGAGTATAACATTGTTTGCCATCACAAAATAGTTTAAATCCACACATGGGATAAAATAATACGGTTATAAAACCACTTGCTCGAGGTAATCATATGTAAAATGCTAAGTTATTGAGCCCGTTACCCGACCTATACCGACATAATTTTCCCCTACCACAACGGTGGAATCATTCTGTTAGAGCATTATTGTATTCAAGATTTATTGTTAAAGTCTTGTAATGGTCAAACAATGTAAAAGTCAAAGATAGTCAAAGTCAAAGTAGCTTTAATTGAAAAGTCAAAGTAGATTAGATTTAATGCTTTGTAATCCTAGGTATAAATAGGATTAGTTAGCTTAGATGTTAAGCAAGTCTCAAGAAAGTCAAAAGAAAGCAATTCATTAGTGATCTTAATTGTAATATTCTAGAGAGAGAAGTGAGAGCATTCTAGAGAGAAAAAGTGCATAATTCCTATGTAAATCTCTATTATGTTCAAGATCAATGGATGATTTGATGATTACCTAATAGAAACTGGTTTATCACATTCCACATACGCGCATGTTCTATCACCAACATTACGCAATACAACAATAATTATGCACTCAAACAAGCGCTACTTGTGAGTGGGGGTGTCAACCCAAATAACGTTATTCATAATTACCAACGGCTCACACTCGTGAGTTAAACGGGTAACGTATACGTGAACGGGGACTTTATACATGATAGCAAAAGAAACTCAAACTTACAACATTTGCAACAACATAGATACCATAGAGCATAAATAAGCAAGCTTCGTATTTTCAAGAAGACAAAATAATCGGTGTGTAAAATAGTTGTAGTAACCACATGCTTTTCACCCCAAAATATGTAAAACGTTGAAAAAGGGGCTGTGAATACTCACTTGATACGTGACAGAATCCAGGAATCTCCCACAAATACTCCGAGATGATCCTACTTCAAACCTATGAACGTAAGGTCACTAGTGAGTTCTCAATCTCGAAGGTTCGGTACTAATTATCCAAATCATCATAAAATGCCTTGTTGTGTTTTAATATAATAACGTAATAAACGTATACATTGTTCTCTTAGATTAAAGTTTCTACAAATTCGTCCCAATAAGTAACGAAAAGGGTTTTAAAGAACATAAACATATATAGTACGTATATATGTATAAACCGAAATTTTATCGTAACGATGATAAAATTAGGGGTCGTAAACGAAATGACAAATATTTAAATGTATAAATATATAGACATAATATATATTTATACTCCAATATTTCATCATAAAATGATGAAATGGGATCAAGAATAAAATGCATAAATATATATATAAATATATTATATATATAAACCTTCCACAATTTCATCATAAAGATGAAAAGTGATAAAGAATAAATAAAATGCATAAATAAAAGACATATATAAATTGCATAAATAAAATATATACTTATATACTCCACTATTTCATCATGAAATGATGAAATGGGATTAGAAATAGTCCTTATAATAAATAATAAATTGTCCTTTACTGTCCAGAATTTGATGTCACTTTGTGTTCAACTTTTGGTAACTTCCAGGTATAATTAAATCATGAAATTTTCTGTCCATTAAGTTCAATGAGTTAGGAAACTTTTGACACCCGTTTCATAATTTTTGGAGAAGTATAAGCACATGAAATAATACACGACGTAAAATCCGACAGAATACTTTGCTGTTTGCATCCGGATTTTGTGAGGACTGTTTGATAAATGAAATCTTTGAGTTTTTAAATGACACCACTTGGGTTTGAATCTTAACACACTAAAATGAATTCCAGAAAAAGAATCACTCCATTTGGAGTTAAAATGAGTGAGATATGACTCTTTGAAGCGAGGTGTAATTTCTGGCAGCAAGCTGTCCAATCAACACCTTGTGCATGTGCACCCAACTAGACTTTTAAACCAAAATTCTTATTCCTTTGCATGCAAAATCCGATTTGACTCTCATCCATACAAATATTTTCAGTTCCCAAACATATTTATGATCCATTTAAAATGCATGCAAAACAACCATCAACTCAAGCTTTGAATACTTTTTGTAAAAGACCCAATATTGAAGATTGTTGATGTTCTTGCCAAGAACATCAACATGCAACCCAAAATTCAGTATTTTGAGCTCATGCATGTGGGTTTAAATGTGTTTTAGTGGTTTTCAAAGATACATTCATAAGACTCTTGAACAAAAATGATGGATCTTTCAAGATTACTACATGCATGTGTTTAAAATGTTCATCTTTGATCTTAACTTTGGTTTGATTTTGGATTCGCCATCTTTTACTAACAAAAGATGTTATGATGGTAAATCTACAAACATTAATGATAAATCCCAAATCTCTAGCAATAAGATATGAATGTAGTGAGAGAGAATCTAGAGAGCAAATATGTCATCCATGTATTGATCTCAAAGGATTACAAAAGGTTTCTAAAAGATTACCAAAGCTTTCTTACAAATGAACTAGACAAGCCTATTTATACCCATGACATACAAGGTATAAAGGCATTCACAATACTGTATAGACTCATACAGTACATTGACTTTACAGTAAATCTTGAATACAATAATGCTCTAACAATCTCCCCCTTTGGATTCAAGATTTAAAAAAATATGACTGCAGTCTTCAGCTCTTTGTAAAGTCAATCTTCTCAAACAGACACTCTATCAAACCATCTTCAAATAGATTTATCTCCACTAGTTCACGGCGAACTATATGCTTTGACACTCTTTAAGAACTCAGCTTTGAAGAATCTTCAGACAAACATGAAAAGTCATTGTCTTTTTCTTTGAAAAGTCAATCTTCTTCAATACAATCTTCAACAGATTGTCTTCAAGTCTTGAACATGAAATTCCGATCTTTGTACAAAACCATCAATTCGGAACAAGATGAATCAGAAACGATTAGAGTTTGGATCAGAAATATGTGAAACCATCCACATTGTTGAACTTTTAGGTGTAAGCGCATTCCGAGAACCACTCAGAACTAAGATAACCAAATTCAGCAACATTTGGACTTCACATGATCCTTCTCCCCCTAATCTTCAGTCTTTGTTCACGAATCATTGACTTGAAAGCTCTTAGACATGAGATATCTTTGACATGTCTGAAGATTCTTCAAAGAAAAAGACAATGACTTTTCATGTTTGTCTGAAGATTCTTCAAAGCTGAGTTCTTAAAGAGTGTCAAAGCATATAGTTCGCCGTGAACTAGTGGAGATAAAGCTATTTGAAGATGGTTTGATAGAGTGTCTGTTTGAGAAGATTGACTTTACAAAGAGCTGAAGACTGCAGTCATATTTTTTTAAATCTTGAATCCAAAGGGGGAGATTTTTTTTTTTTTTTTTTTTTTTTTAGAGAGCAAATATGTCATCCATGTATTGATCTCAAAGGATTACAAAAGGTTTCTAAAAGATTACAAAAGCTTTCTAACAAATGAACTAGACAAGCCTATTTATACCCATGACATACAAGGTATAAAGGCATTCACAATACTGTATAGACTCATACAGTACATTGACTTTACATTAAATCTTGAATACAATAATGCTCTAACAATCTCCCCCTTTGGATTCAAGATTTAAAAAAATATGACTGCAGTCTTCAGCTCTTTGTAAAGTCAATCTTCTCAAACAGACACTCTATCAAACCATCTTCAAATAGCTTTATCTCCACTAGTTCACGGCGAACTATATGCTTTGACACTCTTTAAGAACTCAGCTTTGAAGAATCTTCAGACAAACATGAAAAGTCATTTTCTTTTTCTTTGAAAAGTCAATCTTCTTCAATACAATCTTCAATAGATTGTCTTCAAGTCTTGAACATGAAATTCCGATCTTTGTATAAAACCATCAATTCGGAACAAGATGAATCAGAAACGATTAGAGTTTGGATCAGAAATATGTGAAACCATCCACATTGTTGAACTTTTAGGTGTAAGCGCATTCCGAGAACCACTCAGAACTAAGATAACCAAATTCAGCAACATTTGGACTTCACATGATCCTTCTCCCCCTAATCTTCAGTCTTTGTTCACGAATCATTGACTTGAAAGCTCTTAGACATGGGATATCTTTGACATGAAATTGAATTAAACATTTCTCCCCCTTTTTCGATGAAAGTGAGCATCATTATCATCGAAAACCTTCTTCAATTTCAGTCGCGTCACTGAGTATTACTAACAATCTCCTCCTTAGTGGATAACCTTGCTCCCCCTCAAAATAAGAATTCTGGAGCAATTTGTTTTCTCCCCCTGAAAGTATGCATATATTTCAATAACGTACAGTATTTGAAATTGTAGCACAAATTTTAAAACAAATTTACACAAGGAAAATAAAATTCATTGAACTTCATTTTATAACTACTAACATTTGATCATTTGAAAGCTTTACAAAAGAAATTCAACTTAATGAAATTTAACAATATTTCAATCAAATGAAATCAAATGCATGTGTTTGGATTCAAAAACAAGACATCATTGCATATCAAGTTACAAACGTTCAGTTTCAACCCCTTTATTAAATCTATTTGGTGTGCTAGCATGCGAAATATGATTAGCATCAAGCGTATGCAATTCTAAAACATATAAGAATACTTTGCTCTACTCACACTATTTGTCCAAAATCAGAATTTCATAAATTTACGGGTTTATCGCGACTTTGTATTTTCCCCAAGTTTCAAGAGATGTGTGCTCTTTGGCATCTTTTGATTTTATGCACATTTGAATCTTTTGATTTTGTACTCATTGGCATCTTTTGATTTTGTGCGCATTGGCATCTTTTGATTTTGTGCTCATTGGCATTTTTTGATCAAAAAGTTTAGTAAGAATAAGATACACCGTTAAACATGACTTTCTATCTGGTTCTATAGCAGGATTTGGGTTAGCAGATCCCAGACCAGTTGGCCTTAGGTGCTAGGTGTCGAGCACCCCTTAGAACTTAATTTCCCAAACCAGAAAGGCCACATGCACAAACTTTCAAACTAAATGATATTCTATATAAGTTCGAATTTCCATCACAAAATATGAATGATATCTCAATCACTTGGTTCTTAATCATAGTGCTTCCCCCATATTTTCGTTTCCATTAATCATTATGATAAATAGGATTTTTGAGCATTATATTCTATATAAGTCCAGATTCACATATCTTTGAGCATTCAGCATAATTTCATTCATGTTTTGCTGACCTTTCGATTTATTTCAGAGGTGAAAGATGAAACAAATATAACTCAGATAAAACAAAAACACTTGTAAAATCATCTTTTAGCACACATTTAATTCATTGAATGAAAATTGAAAATTTTATCTCATTGAATTAAATTTGTAAAGATTCAAATTTTCAAAGTGGTAGAAACAAAATATAATCCAATGTTACCTTTTACCACGTTCCTTGAAACAGAAAGATGTAACAGTTAAGGATATCACCTGAGAAGTGTGAGTTCTAAACTGATTTGTTTAGAAGTCTTAGTCGTTGAAGTTGTGAAAACCCAAATCTCTAGCAATAAGATATGAATGTAGTGAGAGAGAATCTAGAGAGCAAATATGTCATCCATGTATTGATCTCAAAGGATTACAAAAGGTTTCTAAAAGATTACTAAAGCTTTTGAAGTGTTTCTAACAAATGGTCTAGACAAGCCTATTTATACCCATGACATACAAGGTATAAAGGCATTCACAATACTGTATAGACTCATACAGTACATTGACTTTACAGTAAATCTTGAATACAACAATGCTCTAACAATCTCCCCCTTTGGATTCAAGATTTAAAAAAAATAACAGCAGTCTTCAGCTCTTTGTAAAGTCAATCTTCTCAAACAGACACTCTATCAAACCATCTAGACACTCTATCAAACCATCTTCAAATAGCTTTATCTCCACTAGTTCACGGCGAACTATATGCTTTGACACTCTTTAAGTACTCAGCTTTGAAGAATCTTCAGACAAACATGAAAAGTCATTGCCTTTTTCTTTGAAAAATCAACCTTCTTCAATACAATCTTCAACAGATTGTCTTCAAGTCTTGAACATGGATTTCATATCTTTATATAGAACCAACAATTCGGAACAAGATAAATCAGAAACGATTAGAGTTTGGATCAGAAAGATGTGAAACCATCCACATTGTTGAACTTTTAGGTGTAAGCGCATTCCGATAACCACTCAGAACTAAGATAACCAAATTCAGCAACATTTGGACTTCACATGATCCTTCTCCCCAATCTTCAGTCTTTGTTCACGAATCTTTGACTTGAAATATCTTTGATTTGAAAATTCTTTGACATGAAATTGAAATTAAACTTTTCTCCCCCTTTTTCGATGATGGTGAGCATCGAAAACCATTTTCAATTTCAGTCGTGTCTTTGAGTATTGCTAACAATCTCCTCCTTACAGAATAACCTTGCTCCCCCTCAAAATAAGAATTCTGGAGCAATTTATTTTCTCCCCCTGAAAGTATGCATATATTTCAATAGCGTACAGTATTTGAAATTGTAGCACAAATTTTAAAACAAATTTACACAAGGAAAATAACATTCATTGAATTTTATTTTATAACTACAAACATTTGATCATTTGAAAACTTTATAAAAGAAATTCAACTTAATGAAATTTAACAGATTTTTCAATCAAATGAAATCAAATGCATGTGATTGGATTCAAGGACAAGTCATCGCATATCAAGTTAAAAATGTTCAGTTTCAACCCCTTTATTAAATCTATTTGGTGTGCTAACATGCGACATATGATTAGCATCAAGCATATGCAATTCTAAAACATATAAGAATACTTTGCTCTACTCACACTATTTGTCCAAAATCAGAATTTTCACAAATTTACGGGTTTATCGCGACTTTGTATTTTCCCAAGTTTCAAGAGATGTGTGCTCATTGGCATCTTTTCTTTTGTGCTCATTGGCATCTTTTGATTTGTGCACATTGGCATCTTTTGATTTTGTGCTCATTGGCATCTTTTGATCAAAAAGTTTAGTAAGAATAAGATACACCGTTAAACATGACTTTCTATCTGGTTCTATAGCAGGATTTGGGTCAGCAGATCCCAGACCAGTTGGCCTTAGGTGCTAGGTGTCAAGCACCCCTTAGAACTTAATTTCCCAAACCAGAAAGGCCACATCGATATATCTTAAACCCATTTGTACCAGTAGAACATGGCTTTCTATCTGGTTCTATTGCAGGATTTGGGTCAGCCGATCCCAGACCAGTTGATCTTAGGGACTAGGTGTCGAGCACCCCTTAGGACTTACTCTCCCAAACCAGAAAGGCCACATGCACAAACTTTCAAACTAAATGATATTCTATATAAGTTCGAATTTCTACCTTTTGCCACGTTCCTTGAAACAGAAAGATGTAACAGTTAAGGATATCACCTGAGAAGTGTGAGTTCTAAACTGATTTGTTTAGAAGTCTTAGTCGTTGAAGTACGGGTCCTGAACTGAATTGTTCAGAAGCCATTGTCGTTGAAGCACGGGTTTTGAACTGATATGTTCAAAAGCCATAAACATTGAAGCACGGGTCCTGAATTGATGTATTCAGAAACCAAAGTCTCTTTTAAGTGCGGGTCCTAAACCGATATGTTTAGAAACCATAGTCTTTGAAGAACGGGTTTTGAACTGATATGTCCAAAAGCCAATGATATTTGTCTCCCCCTTAATGGTACAAATATTTTTCAAAAAATACGCCGCTTCTCTTCTGTTTTCAGTCATGTGTGTGGTATGTATCTACAATTCAGTACAACACATGATGAACCTGCAAAACAGATTAAGCAGATTTTGGTACCCAATGGCACTTGGGTCCTAGTGGGTTAGGTGTAGATTTCTTACAAGGAATACTGTAAGAACCATACCAATAAGAAGTATAATCTTTATGCACAAAATCATTTGATCCACAGTAAGAACAACAGATTTTCTTATGTGCCAACCTAATCAGATGATTTACAGAATGAATAGGATTAAGTTTAGCATAAGATTTACCTTTTGGCGCATTGTTCTTCTTGGCATTTGATGTGAATACAGATGATTTTGGCACATCTTTCTTTGGAATTGTTGTGCCTTTGATTCTCCATTCCATCTTCACCCTCTTGAAGACTGGAACTTCTTCAGATTTGGAAGTATTAATTTTAGGCACCTTAAGAATATCATCCGATTTATCAAACAGAGGATTATAGAAAAGATTAGAAGAACGAATCTGACCTTTTGAGAAATCTGTTGATCTATTAAATTGTTTAGAAGGAATGTTTTTAAAACTTGAACTTGAAGCAGTTTTAAAAGAACATTCAGAATCATTTGAATCAACAAATGGAGTCTGAAAGATAGAATTATGACTGGCCTGCTTTGAGACATCAAATTTAAAAATGACGTCTTCAAGTTCTTTGACTTTGTTTATTAAAACATTTTTCTCTTTAGAAATTAGATCAAATTTCTTTTGGAGATCAGATTTGATCAACTGATCTTTCATAATATCAGCTGATAAACCAGATAATCTTTTGGTAAGATTAAGAATCACATCTTCAAAATATACACGTTCCGATTCAAAATCTTTTTCCAAAAACTTTCTTTTATCAGTAATCTCTTTGAAAATTTCCATATTTTTCTTTTTAAGGGTTTTACTTTCCTTTTCAAAGAGATTTTGCTTTTCCGTGAAATCTTTTCTTTCCTTTTCCAAAAGATTTTCTAATTCAGAGATTTTCACGGAAAGTTCAGAACTTTTGATATCAAAAAAATTTCTTTCAGTTTCAAATTTAGCTCTTTCTTTTTCGAGCTTGTCTTTTTCTAAAAATAAAACTTTCTCAAAGTCAGAAACTTGTTTTGAAAGTTTTATACATTTCAGCTCAGTCTCTTTCTTTTCTTCAAAAACTTTCTTTTCTTCAAAAGAAAAATTAGACAGTTTTCTCTTTAGATCGGCATTTTCACTGTCCAAAATTTTCCCTATATCTTTAACTTCTTTTAATTGAGCATGTAACTTTAAGTTCCACTTCACTCTCTTTTCTTCTCTACTCTTCAAATCGGCATTTTCTTTTTGAAGAGTTGTTACTTTCTCTTGAAGATTCTCGATTTGATCGTGCAGACTTGAGTTGTCTTTCTTTGCTTCAAGATCTGCAATATAAACTTCAAGATCAGTTATTCTTTTAGTAAGTTTAGCATTTGAAGAAGAAATGTCTAAAATTTTTCTTTTCAGATCAACATTTTCTTCTTCCAATGCTTTATTTAAAATAGGAGTTGAAGAATTTGAAGCATTATCTTTAACAGGAGTTTCTGATATAGGAGATGTTTCTGATAAAATAACTTGTTGCAAAATTCCATTATTTGCCTTAGCTTTTTCAAGTGGCTTTGGAGGTGTTTTTGTTATTATGACTTGTTGCAACACTTCATTATTTGGTTTAACAGATACATGTGAATTAACAGATGTTTCTGTTATAATGACTTGTTGCAACTTTACATTTGGTTTAACAAAAACTTTTGCAATTGGAGGAATCTCCTTTTTCAGAGTTTGCTTCAAATCTTCACCACTGCTTTTAACAATAACTTGTTGTAAAACCATTTTGAATATTGCTATAAATTGATCGTTCAGAAGATCAAGCAGACAGTGTATGAAAATTCACTCAATTCGGATGTAACTGGGTTCGAATTCACTCAATTGGGTTCGAATTCACCCAATTCGGACTTAACTTGGTTCGAATTCACTCAATTCGAATCAAGAAGGATTCGAATTCACTCAATTCGGACGTACCTTGATTCGAATTCACTCAATTCGAACGTAGCTTGATTCGAATTCAATCAATTCGAATTCAACAGGGTTCAAATTCTTTACTTGAAAAATAAACCAACTCAGATGAATTCTCAACTTCTCAATTCGAATCTAAAGGGTTCGAATTCAGCCTCAATTCGAACTTAACAGCGTTCGAATTCTATGAATTCGAATGCTTGTTGAGTCGAATTCTACACTTGTAATTCCAAGAACACTCCGAATTCTTCTTTGAATGATCCGAATTCACCAAGAATGATCCGAATTCACCAAGAATGATCCGAATTCACCAAGAATGATCCGAATTCACCACTTCGAACTTCAGAATCACTTAATTTGCCATATCTCTTTCAATTCTTGATCAATTTTGATGAATCTTATATCAAAATGCTCGTAATTCAAATCCGCACACTTTTCCTGTTAATCACGATTCACAATTCGGACAATTTAACCAGATTAAGATCCAAACAGTGATTTTGAACTTTTTTGAAAAAAACTTCAAAAATTGATCAGATCTGTCGATTCTGTGCAGTTTTTGATGTTGATTCAAGAATTAAAGATGATCAGTGATCAATTCCGAGTTCAGTGATGCAAGAAATCGAATCAAAAGATCAAAATTTAAGAAAAATTTATGTCTTAATGATAAGACTTCAGATGAACAGTAAAGAATGAGTGGTCCGAATTCTTGAGCACTTAGTGTAAAATTTCTTCAATTTGCTCTTCGATTTGCTTGAATCTTCTGTTTAGCTCTGATACCAATTGATAAATCCCAAATCTCTAGCAATAAGATATGAATGTAGTGAGAGAGAATCTAGAGAGCAAATATGTCATCCATGTATTGATCTCAAAGGATTACAAAAGGTTTCTAAAAGATTACAAAAGCTTTTTAACAAATGAACTAGACAAGCCTATTTATACCCATGACATACAAGGTATAAAGGCATTCACAATACTGTATAGACTCATACAGTACATTGACTTTACAGTAAATCTTTAATACAATAATGCTCTAACAATTAAGACCCATAAAGATGATTTTAAAAGATGTGAAGAAAGTGTAACAAAAAGATGAAGATCATACTTTTAAAAATGCAAGAATATGAAAAAGACTTAAAAGAATGTGTGTGGATTTTACCCAACACACTTATGTTTACCTTAGATTGCTATGGACTCTTGTAGCATAAGAGTTTAGGGGCTGGAGTTGTGATGAAGGTTTGAAGGTTTGAAGATGAAGATATGAAGATTTGAAGGTGGAGAGAGAGGGATGATACTTGAGAGAAAATGCAAGTAAAATAAATGATTCAAAAATGAAATGTAAGGTTTATTTTATAGAAATAGGGAGAGAGGGGGGGGGGGGGGTGCGGATTTCACATGGGGGTTGGGGGGGGGGGGGGGTTTATTAATAAAAAAATATAAATACTAAAGATAAATGTTGTGTTATTGGTTAGATATAAAAATACTTGTATTCTCCTAAACTTAAAATACCAAGTAATTATAAAACAAAGTACTTTCATATATAATATGATTGAAATATATAAATTATCAATTACATAAATACTTGTAGTATATAAATATTTTAGGTTGGAATTTTATGAGATTTATGGATAATTTCCTAATTCAAGGATTTCTTAGGCAAAATTTCTCAATTTTTCCTATTGTACCGGGTTTACTGCTACAATTGCACTGTGTAACTATGCCATAAAAAAAGAGGTATCCAAAACAGTTCTAACCCGAGGTGTGAATTTGACAGTTGTCACAAAACATGAAACTCAGATTCTTCGTTAAGTCCTTAAGATTGTTAAGGAAGATCTCAACAAGAGACTTCCTTTTATACTACTCTAGGGGACCATAAAGCATGGGCTACTGTTAGAACGGATGGCATGAATAGTAGAACATATGGCATGAACAGTTGTACGTGCTGTATTGCATTTAATGCCGCATACGTCTATGTTGTACTAAGCCCTATTGAGTCCACTCAGAGTTTGACACGTGTTGAAGTTGGACAAGGCATGCTATCATGCATGTTGATGGACAGGTCCTAGGAACAGTAGCAAGATATTTCTTCAACAGTGGCAAGATATTATAAATATCTTCCAAGTCTTTAGTCTGAACCGCAGAGGCTATGTAAAGGGTTACAGAGCTTCTGAGGTCTGGTCTTCTATAGAGCAGTCTTCACCGGGTTCCGAGTCTTTGGTCTTCTTTGTGCGTAAGACAGAGGTTCTGTAGGACACCTCTGTAGCTTCTGTAGCTTCTTGACCTTGATCTTTCGGAAGTGGCAGAGCCTCTGTAAGAGGCTTTATTAACTTAGCCTATTTTTCACTACTTCTAAATACTTCTACGATTAGGAAGATTGAAGCTAACAATCTCCCCCTAAGTAGTGAAAAATAAAAATTTGACATTGAAGTACTTTAGGCTATGTTAGATAAGACAGAGGTTAAACAATACCTCGAAAGTTCTTTCATTCAGAAATATGCCAGAGGCATTTTACATTTGAGTATTATGAAAGATAAACTGAAAATGGTTTGCAGAGATTTTGTTTGAGAATCAGATGTTGGCGTCTTTGAAATCGTTGTAGCTTTTGTTGTCTCTTCCGACTTCTCTGATCTCGTTGTAGAAACTGACGCAGAGTTCTCTTAAGCGGATTATAGCATCAATCTCTCTGATGAAAGCATCTGCAGCGTCTCTATCCATTTGCTCGGTATCTCTGTATTTTACAAGGTTTGCTCTGAACATGTTCAGAGTACTGGTTGCGTACTTCTGATAGTCCATGGTCACAAAAAGTTTGACTTCGCCTTGTGGGTTTTGAAATACGAACCCGAACCTTGGTTCTGTAATGATTGAGTTAGGCACAGCGTCAGGTGGGCAGCGATCCTCTGGTGGTCGAAGGTTCAGATGTTTGAGACCAAGATCCTCTCCTAGCTGAAAGTCTGTCAAACTGTAGATCAGAAGCCTTTCCCTCATTGCTTTTCTCAACACATGATAGGCTCTGGTGTTTGGCTCTGTGTTGTAGTTGTCCTTCGTCCATTGCAGAAGGTCAGGTAGATCATAGGGATTCAGGTTCCTTAGGTCAGCATCAGCGAAGGTGGTTTCGGAATTGTTTACCCTTCTGACTCTGTAAAGATTGTACCTGACCCTTGGATAGGTTCTTGTAAAGGAGTACCTACAGAAGATTACCTTTTTGATTTTGTGGATTGAGAAGACGTCTGCTCTGGTTCTTGGCTTTGTTCCGGTGAAGATGTTCTCAAATTCTTCTCTGATCTTTGGATATGTGACATGATCTGTTGGATGATTGGTCTGAAAGGGTTGTTTGTAGAGGTATTTGTATACCACTTCTTCCATTTCTTCGTATGTTGGACCAGGTGGTGGTACTTGTCTTCTGAGACTCTCCATCTGTTGAACTGGCCATTGGAGTTTTCATGGCAGAGGTATCAGAGAGGCTATACTTGGAAAGAATGTCAGAGACATATTTGGCCTGATTTATAAAAATTCCCTCTAATGATTGTTTGACTTGGAGTCCGAGGAAGAATGTTAATTCTCCCATCATACTCATTTCAAACTCACTTTGCATGAGTTTTTCAAAACTTTTGCACTCTTCTGTATTAGTAGACCCAAAAATTATGTCGTCCACATAGATTTGTACAAGAATTATTTCACTGTTTTTACGTTTATAGAACAAGGTAGTATATGTTGTACCTCTGTCGTAACCATTGACTAGAAGAAAAGTAGAAAGTCGTTTGTACCATGCTCTTGGAGCATGTTTCAGTCCGTACAGAGCCTTTTCAAGGTAGTACACATGCCTTGGGAACTTTGAGCTTTCAAACCCTGGTGGCTGATTTACGTAAACCTCTTCTTGGATTTCACCGTTGAGAAAAGCTGATTTCACGTCCATCTGATAGACTTTGAAAACTCTGTGGGCTGCGAAGGCTAAGAATATTCTTATTGCTTCGAGCCGTGCGACAGGGGCAAAAGTCTCATCGTATTCTATGCCTTCTTCTTGTCTATATCCCTTGGCCACTAATCGTGCTTTGTTTCTGATGACCACTCCATCTTCATCCTTCTTATTTCTGTAGACCCACTTAGTCCCAATGGCCTGTTTCCCCCGTGGCAGAGGTACTAGAGTCTAGACTTTGTTGCGCTTAAACTGCAGAAGCTCATCTTGCATGGCGTCTACCCAGTTTGGGTCGTCAAGGGCTTCAGAAATCTTCTTTGGCTCTATCACACTAATAAAGTTCGTAAAGAAACAAAAATTAGTAGTGGCAGACCTTGTTTTTACCGTGTCAGAGGCTTCACCAATTATTTGGCAAGGAGGACAGCTTTTTGTCCACTGAGTTGTGCGTGGATGATGGTCACCAATGTCATCGAATTGTTCTTCAGAGGCTTCTTGTTGTTCTTCTTGTTGTTGTTCTTCTTCTTCTTCTTCTTCTTCTTCTGGTGTAGCCTCTATCGTAGTGCGTGCCTTTGTAGTTGATCCTACAGTTTGTGGAATGATTGGTATGAGTGGTGGTGGAGTTTGTTCCTCTGAAGGCGTATAGACTTGGTCCTCTATATCCTCTGTTATTGGTTCCTCTGTGGATTTTGGAGTTTATTCTTCAGCAGCTTCTGTGGTCGTTTTCCTTTGTGTTTCATCTTCTGTAGACTCTTCCTCAACATTTGCATCTGTAGCATTTACAGAAGAAGATGAAGCATTATTTGGACCAGTTAGAGTCATACCTATAGGATTTTGACCGACAGAAGATTGTTCTACAGAAGCTCTGATTGTTCCAACAGAGGGATCAATGTCATCGTGGAACATCTCTAGAAATAGAAGATTTAAGTCTTCTTTTGTTTGTGAGATGCCAGGGGATTCCCCTTTAAGTCCGAGTTCTGAACTGATTTGCTCAGGAGTCTTTTGGAATGAATCATCAAAAGAAACATTGATGCTTTCTACGATCTTGCGAGACTTTGTAAGGTATACTCTGTAGGCTTTGGAAGTGGCAGAGTATCCAATGAATTTTCCTTCGTTAGCTTTTACCTCAAACTTTCCTCTAGAATCTCTGTCGTTTAAAACAAAGCATTTACATCCAAACACATGGAAAAACTTGATGTTTGGCCGCCTTTTGTTGATCAGTTCGTAAGGAGTCTTGATGTGTCTTTTCACAATGGTTGAACGATTCTGTGTATAACAAGCGGTAAAAATCGCTTCTGCCCAAAACTTCATCGGTAATCCCCATGCTGATTGCATAGTTCTTGCGGCCTCCACGAGCGTTCGATTCTTTCTTTCGACTACGCCGTTCTGCTGTGGAGTGCGTGAGGCAGAGAAGTTCTGTGATATTCCTTCGGTAGAAAGATAGGCTTCAATGACAGAGTTTTTAAATTCTGTGCCATTGTCACTTCTTAACTTCTGTATTCTGCATTCATAAAGAACTTGGATTCTTTTCATTAGACTAATCAAGATGATTGGAACATCTGATTTCTTTCGGACAAATTCAACCTATGTGAATCGCGAATACTCATCAATTAAGACAAGTATGTATTTCTTGCCACCTAGGCTCTGTATGGCAATGGGACCGCAGAGGTGGACATGAAGCATGTACAGAGGCCTAGTGCAAGACACATTTGTTTTACCTCTGTAGGAAGCTCTTCTGAGTTTTCCCATTTCACAGGCAGAACACAAATGATCCTTATTAAATTTAACATTAAGCAAACCTTTAACTAGATCAAGTTTGACCAGTTTATCCAAGGTGTGAAAGTTCAAGTGACAGAACCTGTTATGCCATAACCAGGCTTCCTCACTTTTGCAGGCTACAAGGCAAACTTTTTCCTTGTTCTTGGAACTGAAATTCATCAGATATAGATCACCTTTTCTTTCGGCTCGCAGAAGTTCCATTCCTGTGTCTTCACTTTTTAGAGAGCAGAAAGTTCTTTTGAATAACACATCGAATCCTGTATCACAAAGTTGGCTTACACTGAGTAGGTTGTGTTTAAGGCCATCCACATATGCAACTTTGTATACATAAACGTTTTCCTTCTTTATGACTCCATAGCCTTTGATGTGTCCCTTTTTGTCGTTTCCAAAAGTTACAGATCCACCATCGAGTGTTTCTTTGTACGTGGATAGTAAAAAAAGTCGCCAGTCATGTGCCTTGAGCATCCGGAGTCTAGTTACCAGATTGGCACATACCGCTTCTGCAAGACAATCACAGAGACTTAGGTACCCATATCCACATGGGTCCAATATTGTTAGAATTTTTCAAGTTTGCCTTAGCATTCTTGAAATACATTTTATCTTTTGTAGAAGAATCAGATTGTTTCTTTGTAGGTTTTGACTTTTGAATTTGAGTAGAGAGTAAACAATCTTGACTGGAGAAGTGATTATTTAGTTTGAACATAAGATCAAAGCAATGACAATATTGAATATGAGACATGATTTGCTTGAACTTTTCATTGAATTCATTGAACTGAGCCACAGAGGCATTACATTCTTTCTTAACACTAGATTTCCTATTACAAGAAGATCTATGAATACTAGAATGTTGTTTGCAAAAGATTTGTTTAGTTCCTGCCTTCTGTGAGTCTCTTCTGTGGTGAACATCTTTCTTCACTGTCACAGAGGAAAAAGATTTGTTAACTTTAGGCCATTTTCCCTTTTGTTGCCAAGTGGGATTTTCTTTAATTTGCCTTAAAGGTTTTGAAAATTTTGAACTTTTAGGATCTACAGAGGTCTTCTTTTTAAGATTTAACATATCAAGCTCAGCAGAGGTTTTGACATGTAAATACAAGTTTAGAAAATCTGGGCAGATAGGTATCTCTGTGATTTTTTTTTTGGAGAAATAGTTCTGTTAAGAACTTTAGAGGAGAATTTAACATCCTCTGTGTCATAGTGAACTATCCCTGATGTAACATCTGTCTTTGAGTCGTCAGAAGATGAACCGTCCTCATATACAGAGGTTGGATTTTTCGAACATGTATCGTACGAGCTTTCATCCTCTGTAGAATAACTTTCATAGACGGCAGAGGTTTCTGATAAGATCTCTTCAGCGAGAATTTTATCTACAGAAGATGTACAGAAGTTTTCTAAAACGTTTGTTTTCCATACTTCCAAAAGATCCTTTTCAATTGTTTCTTTAAGTTTTTCTTCTGAAAAGGTGGGTTTAAACTCAGGAGCTTCTGCCGATAATTTCTTTTTGACATTTATCATACAGACAAAAGCAACCTGCGTTTGAGTCTCTGGTTTACCAAATTTAAAGATACCTGTTAAACCCTAAAGATCAATCAAGATAGAGAAGATGTGAATTTGTCATCTCATTTATCAAGAACACTGTATACAAGATAGGAGTTCTGCACTTTCTCTCTCTAAGATATGAATGTCTAAAATGAGAATGTTTCTTAGAGTGTTTTTTAAACTAACCTACACAAATGCTATTTATACAAAACACATTACATTGACATTGACTTTGACCTTTCTATATTTAAACCTTGAAGACATATTGCACTAACAATACCAATCTGATCTTGTGTTTTCAGATATTTCTTTGGTTTGATTCCTCTATTGACAGAGGTTGAAGATGATGAATTTGTGTTTTCAAACCACACATTGATCATCTTCGTATGTTTCCTCAAGTGAGGTTCCACGGAGATTTTAGCCCTTTTAATTACAGAGAGTAAGTTTGGAATATCTGGTTTGTTCGTTTTTCCTAACACAAACAGAGAAGACAGAGGTTTAATTCTTTTGTCTTCAACACCTAGGGTAATATCACCATACCCTATACCCCGTCTTCCTATTTGTGAGTTTACTTTCTCATACACCTTCTGTGCATCTTTATAGTTTTTAAGTAAAACATCTCTTCTGAGTAGATCTTGCCAAAGTATCTCTCTCTCTCTTTGAAAGTATTCTTTGAGAGCTCTTATGTCTGTTGTTTCACTCCTAGAAACTGAAAGTTTTTTTGTTTTGACTTTTAGAGCAGAGGTTAATTCAGAAATTTGCATTTTTAAAGGATCTAGATTTTTGTTCCAATTCTTTTCTACTCTTTCCTTTTCTTCAAAAAATTTGGCTTTTTCTTGAGTGAGAAGCCTTACTTCTCTCTCATTAAAGGTGAGTCTTTTCTGAATGCTTTCATTTATCTCTTTTAGTTCAATCAGTTCAATGTTAAGTTTAAGTAAATTATCTCCCCCTTGGATTCAAGGTTTAAACAAATGCGATCAGCAAGCTTTAGCTTTCTTGAATCTTCGGTCTTCATCAAAGCTTGTCAAAGTCAAAAACGTCATCCAATCTTCAAACGGCAAATAACGAACTTCTTTCTTCGAACAGGAGAATAAGAATCTTCACACAAAGCTTTTGAATACAAATAAGCACAAGTTCAATAAAAAGAGATCACAGAATGGATCAATCGATTTTCCTCAAACTCTTGAAGAATTCTCCCCATTTCCATTGACTTGAGAATTTCATTCATCAGTGTCGATCTTCAAAAACGCGCGAGTTCAAAACAAAGAGATCACTGAAAGGATCAATCGATTATTTAAAAACTCTTGAAGAATAAAACTCCCCCTATCCTTTCTTGAAACGACGTCTTCTTTCTACAAATCTCCCCGTTGACATTAAAACAAATCTTTGATTTTAAACTTTCTTTGACATGAAATTGATGTAGACATTCTCCCCCTTTTTCGATGAAAGTGAGCATCACGAGCATCGAAAATCTTTTCAATTTTAGTCACGAACAATCTCCCTCTTCAAAAACATTTCTTCCCCTTGAAAAACACAAACAATCTCCCCATAAATGAAAGATCTTGCTCCCCCTAAAAATAAGAATTGTAGAGCAAGATGATTTTCTCCCCCTGAAAATTTGCATAAAAATCATATAAGCGCACATTTTAACAAACTTATATAAAGAAAATAGAATTCATTGAACAACATTTTATAACTACTAACATTTAATCATTTGAACACCAAACAAAAGAAATTCAACTTAATGAAATGTAACAGATATTTCCATCAAGTGAAATCAAATGCATGCGTTTGGATTCAAAAACAAGACATCATTGCATATCAAGTTAAAAATGTTCAATTTCGACTCCTTTATTAAATCTATTTGGTGTGCTAGCATGCGAAATATGATTAGCAGCAAGTAAATGCATCTCATAGACCTAAAAGAATACTTTGCTCATACTCACACTATATATCTGAAATCTGAATTTCCACAAACTTATAAGTTTATCGCGACATTGTAATTTTCCCCAATTTTCAAGAGATGTGTGCTCTTAGGCATCTTTTCATATTGTGCACATTGGCAACTTTTATTATGTGCTCATTGGCATCTTTTATAATCAAACAGTTTATTAAGACTAAGATACACTGTAAACGTAACTTTCTAACTGGTCCTATAGCAGGATTTGGGTCAGCCGATCCCAGACCAGTTGGCCTTAGGGGCTAGGTGACAAGCACCCCTTGGAACTTACTCTCCCGAACCAGAAAGGCTACATCGATATACCTTAATCCCATCTGTACCAGTAGAACATGGCTTTCTACCTGGTTCTATAGCAGGATTTGGGTCAGCCAATCCCAGATCAGTTGATCTTAGGGGCTAGGTAACGAGTACCCCTTGGGACTTAATCTCCCAAACCAGATAGGCCACAGGCACAGACTATCAAACTGAATGATTTTATTATATATATATATATAATATTTTTTTTAATTAATAATTATTATTATAGCATCTCAATCACTTGGTTCAAAAACGTAGTGCTTCCCCCATATTTTCGTTTCCATTCATGATTAAGACGAATAGACTTTGTGAGCATTGTATTCTGTATAAGTCTAGATTTACACAATTTTGCGCTTATATCAAAATCTCAAACATGTTTCGCTGACCTTTCGACTTATTTCAGAAGCGAAAGTAGAAACAAATATAACTCCGACGATACAAAAATGCTCGTAAAATCATCCTTAACACACATTTTATTCATTGAATGAAAAATTGAAGAATTTCACTTCATTGAATTAAATTTGTGAAGTTTCAACCTTTCAACGTTAGTAGACATAAAATATAACACAATGATACCTTTTTATCACTTGATTTGAGAAACAAAAAGATATGGCAGTTAAAGTTCAAAAAGATATCACCTGATAAGTACGAGTTCTAAACTGATTTGTTTAGAAGTCATAGCCTTTGAAGTACGGGTTCTAAACTGATTTGTTTAGAAGCCTTTACCGTTGAAGTGCGGGTTTTGAACTGATGTGTTCAAAAACCATTGTCTTTTATCTTTCTCCCCCTACAAAATACCAAAAGATTTGTCATTAATCACATGTATATAAAAAAAATAATAAACTCCCTGAAAATATGTGATGTTCAATATCTTCTTGAATGCACAAGTACTTCATCTTCCGAGAGTTCAACACTTGTCTCTAAATCTGCAAAACAGATTAAGTATATTTTGGTACCCAACGAGTCTTGGGTCCTGACACGTTAAGCGGAGCTCTATAAGAAGGAAAATGGTAAGTACCATACCAATATTGAACATAATTATTATTAACAAAATCATTATTTCCGCAATAAGAATTAACAAAAGAATTAACTTTCGTTGTAAAATTCTTATTTGGAAATGATGATTTTGGTACATCTTTTCCAGGAAATTTACCTTTTACCTTCCATTGCATGTTCACTCTTTTGTGGGAAGGAAGATCAGCATAGTATTTGGAAGACATATCTACAAAATGCTCGTAGAAAATGTTAGAAGGACGCATCGGACATTCTGAAAAACACTCGGAGTTGTTGAACGACCTCACTTTGTCTTTTAAGGCATTTCTTTCCTTTGTCATCAACTCGAGCTTCTTCCGAATATCACAATTCACCCTCTTTTCCTTCATGATATCTGTAGATAAACCCGCCAAATTCTTTGTGAGTTTCTGAATTTCTTGCTGAAATATCTTCCGTTCTACAGAAAAATCATCCTTTACGCTCCTGGCTTAAAACTCAGCTTTCTTCATCTTCTCAAGTTCTGCACAATTTTTATCCAACTCCATTTGTAACTCGGAAATTTTCTCAGTCAGCTTAGCATTTTTTGCTTCAAACCCTTTCCTTTGAATTTCAAAATCAACTCTCTCCTTTTCCAACTTTTCTTTTTCTAAAAATAGAACTTTCTGAAAATCTGAGTTCTGCTTGGAAAGTCTCATGCATTTGAGTTCCACTTTTTTCTTGTCTTCACATTTTCTAGTCTTTATCTTCAAAGCATATTCAAGTTTCGAAATCCTTTGAATTAGATCCACTCTTTCTTTCTTGTGATCTTCTCTTTCCATAACCAACAGATCTTTCACTTCTTGTAATCTCCTTGTAAGCTCGGAAACTTTCTCTTTCTCGTCTTCTCTTTCAATTTCCTTCTCTTCTATTTTCTGAAAATCAACTTTCTTTTCTTCCGCATCTGAATGATCTTCTTTGTGATTTTCAGAGTCTGATGTTTTCTGATTTTCATCCTCCCTTTCAACTTTCTTTTGTTCCTTTACCTTGAAATCAACCTTTGATTTATGCAATAGCTTCGACAACTCGTTCCACATCTGCAAAGGGTAATTTTTATACACTTCAACCTGTTTGTAGATGTGAGGCGAAATTTTGAGAATAGCAAAGAGTAAGTTTGACGAAGCTTCCTTGTCTGCTTTCTTCCGTTTAATCTCATCTTCAGTAAAATCTTCCGCCCTTTTATGTATGATCAACGGACCTTCGGTGAAAGATTTTATCATATAATCTCCGTTTTCTCTCCTCGAAATAAAATCAATAAAAGAAATCGTCCATTGATCAAAATCTGAATCTTTGATTAGCACCGGAGGACAATTAACTGAAACTTGATAAGCCATCGTGATCGAACAGTACTAAAAATTGACTTAAGAGACAGTTTTCGCAAGCAACAGTTGCGAAAAACTAGTAGGTTGCGAATAGTAGACTTAGAAAATCCTGAAGAGACCTGAGAAGTTCGTAATTAACAGACGAAAAGACTTTTTGTAATAGAGAATTACGAAAAGCTGAGGTATGCGAGACAGAGGGATACGCAAATTTACTGTTTGCGTGACTTTGGGTTGCGAAAAGTTCCTGTTCGCGTGAAAGAAGCTTGCGAAAAGTAACACGGGTTCTGATATAAAGGATGCGAATACTCCACTTAGATTATGAAGACCTTCAAAAGATGATGATCTTGCGAAAACCACTATGAGTCTTGCGAAAACCACGATGAGTCTTGCGAAAACCACGATGAGTCGTGCGAAAAGAGTAGATCTTACGAAAAGTTCACAAAATTTCCCAAAAACGTCTGAAATCTGAAAACCTCTGCAAGAGACTTCACAGAAATGCTCGAAATAGCAGTCTGAAAGTTTTTCCTTCACACAAAAACCACTGTAAACGTCTGAAATGCGATTCTTGACGATCGAACAGAAGATCGAGTCCAAACCCCAAAAACCTCACCAATCTTCAAAATTGAAACTCAAAACAGTGAAATTGGCCTTCGAAACCTTCTTTAATCTCGTTCCAAATCAGATCACGAATCTACTGAGCACAAACTTGAAGCAATTCGATCATAAACAAAGAATTTTTGAAAAAATCTCAAGAAAACGAGATTTCTTGAAAAAAATTCAAGAAATCGATCAAATTTTCTTGATAATCATTACAAAAACTTGTATATGATCACAGAAACACTCTCTGAATCTAAGATCCTACTCTAATACCAATTGTTAAACCCTAAAGATCAATCAAAATAGAGAAGATGTGAATTTGTCATCTCATTGATCAAGAACACTGTATACAAGATAGGAGTTCTGCACTTTCTCTCTCTAAGATATGAATGTCTAAAATGAGAATGTTTCTTAGAGTGTTTTTTAAACTAACCTACACAAATGCTATTTATACAAAACACATTACATTGACATTGACTTTGACCTTTCTATATTTAAACCTTGAAGACATATTGCACTAACAATACCAATCTGATCTTGTGTTTTCAGATATTTCTTTGGTTTGATTCCTCTATTGACAGAGGTTGAAGATGATGAATTTGTGTTTTCAAACCACACATTGATCATCTTCGTATGTTTCCTCAAGTGAGGTTCCACGGAGATTTTAGCCCTTTTACTTACAGAGAGTAAGTTTGGAATATCTGGTTTGTTCGTTTTTCCTAACACAAACAGAGAAGACAGAGGTTTAATTCTTTTGTCTTCAACACCTAGGGTAATATCACCGTACCCTATACCCCGTCTTCCTATTTGTGAGTTTACTTTCTCATACACCTTCTGTGCATCTTTATAGTTTTTAAGTAAAACATCTCTTCTGAGTAGATCTTGCCAAAGTATCTCTCTCTCTCTTTGAAAGTATTCTTTGAGAGCTCTTATGTCTGTTGTTTCACTCCTAGAAACTGAAAGTTTTTTTGTTTTGACTTTTAGAGCAGAGGTTAATTCAGAAATTTGCCTTTTTAAAGGATCTAGATTTTTGTTCCAATTCTTTTCTACTCTTTCCTTTTCTTCAAAAAATTTGGCTTTTTCTTGAGTGAGAAGCCTTACTTCTCTCTCATTAAAGGTGAGTCTTTTCTGAATGCTTTCATTTATCTCTTTTAGTTCAATCAGTTCAATGTTAAGTTTAAGTAAATTATCATCTACAAAATTAGTACAAGAGGTAGAGTTTGAAGTGGATACCTCAGTGTCAGTGTCGGAGTCAACTTCTGCCATGCCACAGAATAGGGCATTGGTGGTGTATTCATCGTCAGAGGTAGAGTCTGACTCGAAGTCCTCCTTGTTCGCCTCAGAATGCCCTTGTTTGCCATTAGGGATTTTTGCGCATAATATTCATCCTTCTTTTTGTAAAAAGCTGAGTCCTTGTGTGGGCGATTTGGTCTACTTCTGCATTCATTTGAGAAATGGCCTGGCTTCCCGCAGTTGAAACAACCTTGGAAGTGTTTCCAGCACGATCGTCGGACTTCTGTCGGTCTCCACCTTTCTCCGTTCGGCATTCGTTTGCGTAATGACCAGGCTTGCCACACTTGTAGCATTCTTGTTGTGTGTGGCTCACCTTGTCATCTGACCTCTGTCGGTCATTGCCTCTGTAGTTTCTGTCGCTTGACCTCTGTCGGTCATTTCTATCATCTAACCTCTGTCGGTCACTCGATTCTTCTCTTCTTCCATCATCTCTTCTATCACCTCGGTTGTCTCTGCCATATCGATCAATTCCAGAACCCCTCTGGTTTCCTCTGAACTCTCTTGTCAACAGAGCTAAGGATTTAGCTAATGACGCAAGAGTTATCTCTTCTTCTACCAGCTCGTCTTCTTCGCTATCAACTATCACTATCTTCTTCTTCTCCTTCTTCTTCTCCTGTGTTGCTCTCTCATTTCTCGGTCTCTCTGCAGCCTCTGTAGATTTACTAACCAATGCGTATGGTGCAATGGTTAGTGTTTTAGCCTGTGCTATTTGAGGCTCCTGTGCGGCTAGTGTTCCATAGAGATCAGAGAGTGTCCAGGAGTCTAGATCTTGGTTTGTTTGTAAAGACATAGACAACTGGAGCCACTCATCATTCAGGCTCTTTAGAAACATGACATTATTTTCTTCCGAGGTTCTGTGAATGCCAGACTTTCTACATTTGTTTATGAGAGAGTTGAACCTGTCGTACGTCGTTTGCAGAGATTCTGTTGCAGAGGCTCTGAAGGCATGATATTCATTTATGTATTGTGCCCTTCGGTTCTTCTGCGTTTTAGCACCTCCTTCCAACTGTCTTTCTAATTCTTTCCAAAGATCGTGCGATGTTTCGCATGCATCTAAGGATTGAAAAAGTTCGTTAGGGATAGCCATGATCAATATTCATTTTGTTTTCTGTGCAACTTCATCTTCTGCCCTATCTTCATCTGACCATTCTCCTTTTGGCTTAGGTCTTTGACGTTCAGGGATTTCAAGAGATTCAGCTGTAGCTGGTACTCGTGGTACTATTATCATGGGAACTTGAGGAGGGTTGTAAAGATATTGTACTAGAGTTTTTTCAGTACCCTCAAAGAAATGGATCATTCTTATCTTCCATTGAGGATACTCATCTCGAAGGAGAGTAGGAGGCTTGGTTAGTGAACCAGCAGTGAAAAAGTTATTTGTATTTGTCATTGTAAGAGTTTCGAAGGTTCTGAAAAGATAATATGACGAAAGAGTATGAGTCTGATGATCTGGAAGGTTTTCTGGGTTTTAACAGTTCCCAGAGTGCACTTTAATGGAGTTTTAACCTGGAAAAAAATAGTTTCTTTTAAGAATACCACTTTCGAATAAATCGAAAAATGATAGGAAAACATAAACTTTTTAACGAAATGAAGAACAGGTTAAAACAGAATGATGTCTATCACAAATCTTGTAACAAAGAGGATCACTTGATATTAAAAATCAAGGAAGGCTCTGATACCAATTGTTGGTTCCCGTTTTGCTTAGACAAGATTAACAGATCTATTAGTTCGAGTTTATGTTTGATGCGGAAGTGTATTTAAAGAACTAACAGATATGTTTGATAGATTTAGAACACACAATATAAAGAAACAGTATTTTAAGAACAAAATGATATCTTGAAGATTACTGTTGTTTGATATATAATAAGAACACCAAGAACAGATTAAGAACTGTTTGGTGTGTGTGAGAGAGTGTAATGCTTAACATGTTTGACGATATAAAGCATAAGCATGAAACTCAGATTCTTCGTTAAGTCCTTAAGATTGTTAAGGAAGATCTCAACAAGAGACTTCCTTTTATACTACTCTAGGGGACCATAAAGCATGAGCTACTGTTAGAACAGATGGCATGAATAGTAGAACGGATGGCATGAACAGTTGTACGTGCTGTATTGCATTTAATGCCGCAGACGTCTATGTTGTACTAAGCCCTATTGAGTCCACTCAGAGTTTGACACGTGTTGAAGTTGGACAGGGCATGCTATCATGCAAGTTGATGGACAGGTCCTAGGAACAGTAGCAAGATATTTCTTCAACAGTGGCAAGATATTATAAATATCTTCCAAGTCTTCAGTCTGAACCGCAGAGGCTCTGTAAAGGGTTACAGAGGTTCTGAGGCCTGGTCTTCTGTAGAGCAGTCTTCACCGGGTTCCGAGTCTTTGGTCTTTATTGTGCGTAAGACAGAGGTTCTGTAGGACACCTCTGTAGCTTCTGTAGCTTCTTGACCTTGATCTTTCGGAAGTGGTAGAGCCTCTGTAAGAGGCTTTCTTCACTTAGCCTATTTTTCACTACTTCTAAATACTTCTACGATTAGGAAGATTGAAGCTAACACGCCCTGGTAATGGTCGACGACTTTTCATGCTACACATGGGTAAAGTTCCTACACTCAAAAGACGAAACTCTGGAGCTGATTAGTACCCATCTGAAGACCATTCAGCTGAACCTACGACAGCTAGTTCAGTCAATAAGGATGGACAACGGGATGGAGTTCAAGAACCAAACGCTAGACGAATACCTGACATCCGTAGTTATTTCGCACAACCTTTCTGCCGTAAGGACTCCTCAGCAAAACGGAGTGGTAGAACGGCAGAACCGTACCCTTGTCGAAGCCGCTCGCACGATGTTGTCACAATCCAAGATACCGCTATTTCTCTGGGCTGAAGCTATTGCACCTGCTTGCTACACACAAAATCGCTCCATGATCAACAAGCGGTTCAACAAAACCCCGTACGAGATCATCAACAACCGCATCCCGAATATCAAGTACTTTCACGCATTCGGGTGCATGTGCTGCGTCTTAAATGACAAGGATGACCTCGGAAAGTTCAGTCCAAAGGCAGATGAAGGAGTATTCATCGAATACTCAATGCAGGCTAAAGCATATCGCGTTTACAACAAATGAACCAAAACCGTCATGGAAAGCGTAAACATGACTTTTGAGAAGCCGCAGATTTGACTTCTGAACAAATCGGTTCAGAACCCACTTTAACTGGCGTGTTAGCTTCCGAACACTCTCGTTCGGGATCTGCATAAACCCCAGTAAATCCAAATCTTGCATCTACATCAAAATCACATCTTTCTGATTTAGATTTACTTTTTGAGCACTTTTACGATGAATTCTTTAATATGCCTAATCCTCGTGTAATTGTGCAACCTAAGGATGGAGCTGCTCAACTCGAGAACTCAGCGAATCTCTCTGGTCCGCCACCATCAACCAGCACTCCAACTCTAACCTTGGAATCCCCTCAAAGTTCAACGGACACGACTACTGAAACGACTAATCCCTCGGAGGAACCTGTGCCAAATCCAGGACTCATTCCAGAAGATTCGTCCTCTACAACTCACAAGGATCAACCTCTGGATTCCCCGGAAGTTTCTCAACCAACGACGAATCCCGCTCCGTCTCCTCCAAGGAACCGTCCGTCATCTCTTGAAGCCGTTCAAGACCTTCCCCCTGGTGAGTATGTGGACCCGGAAAGCTCTCATGCGACTTATCAACCGCTTCCACACACCACCAAATAGACGAAAGCACACCTTTCTATCATATAATCGGAGATCCTTCCACTCCGGTTCAGACACGAGGTGCATCTGCCAACTTCTGCTTGTTTTCCGGCTTCCTAAGCAAAATCGAGCCAAACACCGTCTATGAAGCTCTGTAGGTTCCCAGATTCACTTTGTCTCATATAAACAGCAAGATCAAAGATAGCGGAATCATAATATGATGAACAATAATAGATAACAATAATGAATAACAAACTGCTTGTATATTGATATTTGAATAACACCAAGAACATTATCTTGTGTGCGTATTCTGAAATCTCTCAGGCTACTGATCGTACACTAGTAATTGAATTGAATTGTGCAGTGATAGTGTTCTCACAATTCTAGCAACGATCCTTACAATTATCGACAATTTGTGTGTTCCACTAACGTTCTATTTATAGCCTAATAAAGTAATGCACATTGTACTATCAAACCCTATGATGACACGTAGAAAACATGTCTTCGTCCTTTTAGGGCTGACGTGAAAAGTGCGGACACTTGTCTTCACTTAGAGATTTCTATGAGACTTCGGCATCATAGAGGTCTTCATTCACCAGAGGTCTTCTGTCAGAGCTCTGGACGTCTTCTGGCAATCTTGTTCTCTGATGTACTATCAGAGGTCTTCTGCCAAAGCTCTGATGGTCTTCTGTTTGTTCTTTTGCCAAGTCTTCAGCTTGATCTTTGGTGTCCTGTTCTCTGACGATCTGTTGACTTTGTGATATTTTCAATACTTTTACAAAGTCATCCTTGGGGCTAACAATCTCCCCCTAAGTATTGAAAATTCAAACTATGATATGATTATAGAGATTAAGCAAAATTGAAGACAAAGAGGAGAAAGTCATCCTCTGTTTAATCCTTATACTACTTTCAAAGTATGATTACAATACAAAGCAGAGAAAGTTAGTAAACTAGTCATAATAGTTTCTGTGACACCCGTCAAACCAAAACACTCAGGTTAGCAACTGAATAGTATAATACTTGTTTTAACAAGTAGGAATAACTCATAATGATTTAATATTGATGGATAAGGGTTAGTTTCCTAAGAATTCCAACAGTACACTGAGAAAATCCTGTTACCGCACGGAACTGCTTAAGCTGTCTTATAAAATGCTGAATGGAACAGTTAACATTTAATTATAATTATATTAATAATAAGAGGAGTAAATATATAGTTTATATATACCCAAATGTAAATTTTAAAACTTTAAATAATTAAACCAAAAATTAAGTAGATAAATGAGGTTTTAACTACTTTAAATCAATCTTTTATAAAATTATATAAAATGTATAATGATACAATATTAATTAGCATTTAAAAAAAATAAACAAACCAGAATTTATAGCCCAAATTTCGGCCCCTAACACTTAGCCCAACACTCCCTAATTAAAAGTCTCATTTTTCAAGAAAACTCTTTCATTTTCCTACCCTCCTCTCTCTCTCTACATTCAAACACTCACCATTTTCTCTCTTCCTCTCCCTTGGCCGAAAATCAGCCACAACACCACACCAAATCAATCCATTCTTGAAGGTTTTGAAGGTAAACATCAACACTAGAAGGGGTAAAACTCATCCCTCTTGTGTTCTTCTTCATTTTTCTTCCTTTTCTTGTCATTTCTCCATCTTTTTCTCATCTTATTTTGTAATCCTTGAGTTTCTGGATAAAGGGGCCTTAATAGACCCTTTTCATGGTAGATTAATCACCAAAGACATGTTATGTCAAACAAATGGTGATAATACTTAAGCCATACATCTAGAACTCAAGAACATGATGTTTTGACTACATGCATGTGTATTTTTGTCATAATCTGAAATGTGTGAGTTCATGCATGTGTTTATAAAAGTCAAAAATATATTTTTTTTTATCTAAGAGCATTGTTAAAGTAGTGGTAAATGAGTGTTCAATCAAAGAACCAACCATATGAGTGAAAATATGGATATAAAACACTCATTTTCCATGAATACGCATTTTCAGTTTCTGGCAGATTACTTGCATGCACTTCATCCGACCATATCATGAAAAATACTTAACTAATTGATATGCATCTTTTTTAGGAACTTTGTTTATTGTGTTATGTTTCAAACCCAAGTGGTTTCATGTAAAAACTCGAAGTTTTGACTCTTCATCTACCCACATCAAATGAAGAAGTGTAAAAACAGTCTAGCAGAGAAAATGTCTACTTAAATCACTCATAACTCACTTGATACTAAACCAAAATTCTTGATTTTTCTTCTGGAAATTATTTTAATGAGTTATGGTTCAAAAAAAAGTGGTTTCACAAAAAAAATATTAAGATTTGAGGTCTCAACCATTCAAACCAAGATAAGTGTGCAAGAAATCAGAATCTGTCTTAAAATAAAACCCACCTTAAAACGGTCATAACTCTCTAAATATGTCACCAACGACAATGAAATTTTTCTGGAAGATACATCTATGAGTTATGTTTAAAACCCAATTTTAATCACTGAAAAATGTTGAGATTTGACCCTCCAAATGGACGTGACAAAAGGGATTGTGCAGGCTGTTTTGGTAACTGTGACACTTAAACTTAGGTATAATGATTAAAATAACTAACCACCTCTACAAATGGTGATATCTATGTCAAAAGTTCCCTAAGACATTAAAATAATATATCTAAAAATTTGGTTAAGTAAACTATTCCAGAAAATACTTAATTATGACCATTTGTGGACCTAAAATTTCTGCCATCAGAAAAGGTAAAAACCCTAATTCAAGAAAAAGAGATTTTTAGGAATATTAAAAGTTAAAAAGCATATTAATTGTAGAATTTGTTAAAACACCAAATGAAAACAACATATACATGTATATGAATGTATAAATGATGCCTTAATAAGTAAGAAGTTTATAAGAATTTGAACTTGGATTAAAACACAAGGTAAATAAGGAATTATAAAACATGGTACAAACGATTAAATACTATATATAACATATAAATTTAATTATGTAACAATAAAATCCTACAACCCTTTTTAAAACCAATAAATAACATATAAACAACAATGCGAAATAATACTTAAACCTAGTAACTGATACTAAGGCATTTTATAAGACATGATGGGCTAAGCAATGCTTTAGCCATAAGAATTAGACCGAAACTGATGATGTGTTTCACTTCCTTAGGAAGGACCTAGAATCGAGAAACTGTGCAACCGTGCGGCAACCCTTGGAAATCCTTGCTGAACATCGTGAGTTTTCACAGCCCCTTTTTACTCTTTTCACATCGTGAGTCAAATTGATTGAATTATGCTATGAAATGTTGAACCTTAAATTTAATTGTTTGTGCACTAAGGTATGTATACTTTTTGATGTGCTTGAGTTTTAAATGAAAAAGTCCCCACTTGTTAGACACTACTTATTAACTCATTATGAGCTAATGGTATTTGTGGGAAGCGCTATTTGGATTGACAACCCCACTTTAAGCTGACGAGCTAGAAGTGCACTTTACCAATAACAATAATGGTCTTACCCATGTGGAATTAATCCACCGCTGAGGTAGGACGTGAATAATTTAAGGGGCGTTGGTTTGTCGGAAGGTTTGGTAGTGGCTCAATGCGATGACATCATTGTATACTTTATACCTCGTGCAAATACTCGAACAACTGGTTACGTAAACTTCGTGTGAACAAACGTTTCACAATAACATTTTCTGCATACAAATTTACTGTTAGTGCATACGAAAACCTGTGAACTCACCAACTCTTTGTAGTTGACCCTTTCTTTTCATAATGCTTTTCAGGTGCTAATAGGTAAGCGAAGGCATGTAGGGTGCATTTTGCATGATGACATCAACATCAAGAACATTAAAATTTCTACTGTTAATTTTTGTATCCGGCGTCTTCTTTTTGAAACAATTTGCTTAAGACGTTGTAATGTAATATTTTGAACTATTGTATTGAATGTTGTGGTTGGTGTTGTCTGTTACCTTTTGAATGAAACCCTACGCTGTTATACCTCGTGTTTCCGCTTTAGCGGGGTGTGACAGATTTGGTATCAGAGCCTAAGGTTATAGAGAATGTCGGTTTTCTTATGGAAACCACAAACTATAACCCAATAGTTTAAAAAAAAATTAAATTTTAAAACGGTTTTCAAAATGATTTTCAAAATCTGAAGCATATTACTAACATAACTAAGTTGAGTGTCACATTATTATACCTCAATTAAACAAAGCCTGATCACCTATGTTTAATTCAGGTATGTATAATGGGAGACTCGAATTAGTTATACTGGAAGTATGCTTAAAATAAATTTTCTACTTAAACACGGAAGCATAATTTTGTGTGTGCATGCATGAACATTGCATATCTTAGGCACTTACAATAGCACGCTTAGTAACTATGCATTAGGGATAGTTGTGAAGAAATGGTTCCAAGAAAGTGGCGTTAGTGAAAGAACTTTTTGACTACTTTCGATGATTAAAGCTGGAAACTTATTTTGGTGGCATGTAGCTGGCTATTAGAACTCTAAGTACTAGGTATCTTTTAGAGAAAACATTTTGTTGTTTATTGAACCTATGTGATGGTTGAACCGTGTTTGTTTGAACCAAGTGTTTTGAAATCCATGATTATGAAGTTACTTTATGTTGCTATATTTATGTGCTCAAATGATTAGTTGTAGACATACCATATGATATTCATAACCTAGTTAAGTAGAACTTGTATCAAAAGTATGACCAAATTCCTATTTGAATCAATACTTTAGAACTATGCCTCCAAGAAGGGAAGATCCCGAGATCGCACGGCTTGTGTCAGAACAACTCCTCGCGGCACTCCCGAACATACTTAGTCAAGTGGCAGCGGGTCTGAACGCTAATCCAGGAAACAACGCAGGAGCAACTGGAAACAGGGAATGCACGTACAAAGCTTTCAGGGCTTGCAACCCTAAGGAATTCCATGGAACTGAAGGAGCTGTTGGATTACTAATATGGATTGAGGGTATGGAGTCTGTTCTCCATATCAGCAAGTGCACTGAAGGGAACAAGGTTGAATTTGCTGCCTGTCTGCTACAAGGTCGAGCACTAACCTGGTGGAACACACAAGTGCAAACCCGGGGACGGGAAGCTGCTTACAACCTTACGTGGGAAGATTTCAAAAAGCTACTCAAGGGAGAGTATTGCCCGAGAAGTGAGATCCATAAGTTGGAAGCGGAACTATGGCATCATGAAATGGTGGGAAGGAACATAGATGCCTACACCGCCCGTTTCCTTGAGTTAGCAAAGTTGGTACCACATCTAGTAACGCCCGAGGAGAACCGAATCGAAAGATACATCTGGGGTTTAGCTTCTGAAATTCGTGGAAATGTTACCTCGGCAGAACCAACGACACTCCAAGATGCAGTTAACCTAGCAACTAAGCTCACCAACAATGCCATCCGGTCAGGAACATTCACGAGTGACAATGCCAAAGGTAAGAGGAAGATGGAAGAACCCTTGAAAAAGCAATCTGGCGGGAGGTTTGGCAAAAACCAAAAGGTGATGGGAAACTTTGGGGTCCAGACCCAGACGGTGGAAAAAGGCAAGGGAACTTATCCTAAGTGTGATAAGTGCAATAACCGCCACGGTGGAAGATGCATCATTTGTCTAAAATGCAATAAGGGAGGCCATTTTGCTAAGGATTGCAGAAGTGGAGGAAGACGAACATATCACGAGTGTGGAAGCCCAGATCATCTTCGGAACATGTGCCCAAAACTGAACCGAGGACCAAACGTTAATCAAGCACGACCAACTAATCAAGGGAACCAAGGAGGCCAGGCTCGAGGCCGAGTATTTGAGATTGGGGCCGATGAAGAAAGGCAAAACCCGAACGTGGTCACATGTACATTCCTCCTAAATAATCATTATGCATCAGTACTATTTGATTCTGGAGCGGATAGAAGCTTTGTATCACTAGAGTTTAGGCCAAAAATTAACTTGAAACCCCAAAAGTTGAAAGAGGTCTACGTTATTGAATTTGCTAATGGGCAGGAAGTTAAGGTCAGAGACGTAATTATGGACTGTACTTTAAACTTAGATAATAAGAGCTTTAGTATAGACCTTATTCCAATTGAGCTAGGAAGCTTTGACATAGTCGTGGGCATGGATTGGCTATACAAAAACCGGGTAGACATATGTTGTTCCGAAAAGATCATCCGAATTCCGCTACCAGAGGGTAAAACACTCGTCGTACATGGAGAGAAGCCCGGAAAGAACCTTAAGCTAGTGACGTGTATGAAGATGCGGAAGTACTTGAAAAAGGAATGCATCGCGTTTTTGGCTCATGTTATAGTTAAGGAAATGAAAGAGAAACGCATTCAGGATTTTCCTATAGTTCGGAATTTTCCCGAGGTATTCCCGGATGAGCTACCAGGATTACCCCCGTCAAGACAAGTCGAATTCCACATCGACTTAGTTCCTGGAGCTGCACCTGTGGCTAAATCACCGTACCGTTTGGCCCCATCGGAAATGCAGGAATTATCAGGACAACTCCAGGAGCTGCTCGACAAAGGACTTATAAGACCTAGCTCTTCGCCATGGGGTGCACCAGTTCTTTTCGTTAAAAAGAAAGATGGATCCTTGCGAATGTGCATCGATTATAGAGAACTCAATAAGCTAACTATCAAGAACTGATACCCTCTTCCCCGAATCGATAACCTGTTCGACCAACTCCAAGGTGCTACTTACTTTTCAAAAATTGATCTTCGATCTGGATATCATCAAATGAGGGTCCGTGAAGAGGATGTTCCCAAGACGGCGTTTAGGACTCGATACGGCCATTACGAATTCCTGGTTATGCCTTTCGTGCTAACCAACGCACCAGCTGTCTTCATGGACTTAATGAATAGGGTTTGTAGACCGTACCTGGACGAGTTCGTGATCGTGTTCATAGATGATATACTAATTTACTCTCAAAGCAAGGAGGATCATGAGCGACACCTAAAGTTGATACTAGAATTGCTCAGAGACCAGAAATTGTATGCAAAGCTCTCCAAATGCGAATTTTGGATTCGAGAGGTACAATTTCTTGGACACGTGATTAATGAGAAGGGAATTCACGTAGATTCGGCAAAAATTGAGGCCATCAAGAAGTGGGAAGCCCCAAAAACCCCGACAGAGATTCGCCAATTTCTTGGTTTAGCAGGCTATTATCGACGATTCATTGCGAATTTCTCAAAAATTGCGCAACCGCTAACGACATTAACCCAAAAGGATAAAAAGTTTATTTGGGGAGAGAAACAAGAAGAAGCATTCCAAACTCTTAAGCATAGGTTATGCAATGCACCAATTCTGGCACTGCCAGAAGGCACAGAGAATTTCGTAGTCTACTGCGATGTGTCACACCAAGGTTTGGGGTGCGTGTTGATGCAACAGGACAAGGTCATTGCATATGCTTCAAGGCAACTTAAAGTTCATGAGAAGAACTATACTACTAACGACCTCGAATTAGGAGCAGTAGTGTTCGCACTTAAGATCTGGAGACATTATCTTTACGGCACAAAATGCACCATCTACACCGATCATAAAACTCTTCAACATATCTTTGACCAGAAAATGCTTAACATGAGGCAAAGAAGATGGGTTGAACTGCTTAGCGACTATGACTGTGAAATAAAGTACCACCCAGGCAAGGCTAATGTGGTAGCCGACGTACTAAGCAGGAAGGAAAGGGTGAAGCCGTCAAGAGTGCGAGCAATGGGTGTGTTCGTTCAGACGAGTCTAAAGACACAAATTCTTGAAGCTCAGGAAGAAGCGTTGAAAGCAGAGAACTTGAAGGACGAGGCCCTACATCAATGGGAACTTAAATTTAAAACGAGGTCAGATGGGGTACGTTACTTTGAAGACAAAGTTTGGATACCAAAGGTTAATAACCTACGATCAACAATTATGGATGAAGCCCATAAATCAAGATATTCGATTCACCCGGGAGCTGATAAGATGTACAAAGATTTAAAGGAATATTATTGGTGGCCGGGTATGAAGAGAGACATTGCTTTGTACGTAAACAAGTGCTTAAATTGTGCAAAAGTTAAGGCCGAACATCATAAACCGTCTGGACTATTACAACAACCCAAGATTCCCCAATGGAAATGGGAACAAATAGCTATGGATTTCGTAACTAAGCTACCCAGGACTAGGAAAGGGCACGACGCAATATGGGTTATAGTGGACCGACTTACAAAATCTGTGCATTTCCTTCCTATTCGGGAAGACTACAAGATGGAAAAGCTTGCACAAATTTACATCAATGAAATCGTTATGCGTCATGGAGTGCCTATTTCCATCATCTTGGATAGAGATAGTCGTTTTACGTCACGGTTTTGGCGATCACTCCAGAAAGCTTTGGGTACGCGTTTGGATCTGAGCACTGCCTACCATCCTCAAACGGACGGCCAGTTAGAAAGAACTATACAAACGCTAGAGGATATGCTGCGTGCATGTGTGATAGATTTTGGTGGAAGTTGGGATACTCACCTACCATTAGTGGAGTTCTCCTACAACAATAGTTATCATACCAGCATTCAGTGTCCACCGTATGAAGCCTTATATGGACGCAAGGGTAGATCCCCACTTAGTTGGTTGGAAATTGGCGACAGACAATTGACTAGGCCTGATATCGTTCAAGAGACTACTGACAAGATCGCAACTATTAAGGACAGAATCAAGGCCGCAAGGGATCGTCAGAAGAGTTACGCCGATAACCGCAGGAAGCCATTAGAATTTTACCACAAGAGCTAAGTGCCATCCACAATACGTTCCATGTGTCAAACCTTAAGAAATGCCTGACTGATGAATCATTGGTTCTACCCCTAGAAGACGTTCAGATCAACGATCGGTTACACTTTATAGAAGAACCGATAGAAATCCTTGATCAAGAAGTCAAACGAACAAGGCGTAGTAAGATCCCAATTTTGAAAGTTCGTTGGAATTCGAGGGATGGACCTGAGTATACATGGGAGCGAGAAGATTACATGAAACGTAAGTACCCTCACCTATTTGCAAAGGATCAGACGGGGAATAGCAATCAACGAATTTCGGGACGAAATTCTTCTAACAAGAGGAGACTGTGACACCCGTCAAACCAAAACACTCAGGTTAGCAACTGAATAGTATAATACTTGTTTTAACAAGTAGGAATAACTCATAATGACTTAATATTGATGGCTAAGGGTTAGTTTCCTAAGAATTCCAACAGTACACTGAGAAAATCCTGTTACCGCACGAAACTGCTTAAGATGTCTTATAAAATGCTGAATGGAACAGTTAACATTTAATTATAATTATATTAATAATAAGAGGAGTAAATATATAGTTTATATATACCCAAATGTAAATTTTAAAACTTTAAATAATTAAACCAAAAATTAAGTAGATAAATGAGGTTTTAACTACTTTAAATCAATCTTTTATAAAATTATATAAAATGTATAATGATACAATATTAATTAGCATTTAAAAAAAATAAACAAACCAGAATTTATAGCCCAAATTTCGGCCCCTAACACTTAGCCCAACACTCCCTAATTAAAAGTCTCATTTTTCAAGAAAACTCTTTCATTTTCCTACCCTCCTCTCTCTCTCTACATTCAAACACTCACCATTTTCTCTCTTCCTCTCCCTTGGCCGAAAATCAGCCACAACACCACACCAAATCAATACATTCTTGAAGGTTTTGAAGGTAAACATCAACACTAGAAGGGGTAAAACTCATCCCTCTTGTGTTCTTCTTCATTTTTCTTCCTTTTCTTGTCATTTCTCCATCTTTTTCTCATCTTATTTTGTAATCCTTGAGTTTCTGGATAAAGGGGCCTTAATAGACCCTTTTCATGGTAGATTAATCACCAAAGACATGTTATGTCAAACAAATGGTGATAATACTTAAGCCATACATCTAGAACTCAAGAACATGATGTTTTGACTACATGCATGTGTATTTTTGTCATAATCTGAAATGTGTGAGTTCATGCATGTGTTTATAAAAGTCAAAAATATATTTTTTTATCTAAGAGCATTGTTAAAGTAGTGGTAAATGAGTGTTCAATCAAAGAACCAACCATATGAGTGAAAATATGGATATAAAACACTCATTTTCCATGAATAAGCATTTTCAGTTTCTGGCAGATTACTTGCATGCACTTCATCCGACCATATCTTGAAAAATACTTAACTAGTTTGTTAGGTCTAGAGTTTTGTCAAAAACACAAGTGTTGAGTTCTGAGTAAGAAGACTAAAGAAGACTCAGAAGTTCTGAGTAGAAGACTCAGAAGTTCTGAGTGAGAAATCTCAAAAAGATTCTAAGTGTTGGATTCTGACTAGAAGGTTCAGAGTTCTGAGTAGGAGACTCATAACTTCTGACTATGAAGACAAATGTTCTGAAGCGCTTATTCAGAAGTATGTTCAGAATTCATATCTTGGGATATTATCTGTTATATTCAGTTACTAATTAGGACACGTGTAATTGTTCTATTAGTCTGTTTCTTATATGTACTGTAGCTTTAGCCTTTCTTATACAGTATATATAGGAGTTAGCAACTGTAGCTAACTGAATCTTTGAGAAAATCTTTGATAGAATCTTTGAGAAAATCTTTGATAGAATCTTTGAGAAAATATTTGATAGAATCTTTGGTGAATCCATTTAGAGAAATTCATTGTAATATCTTGTAATTCACAGATTGTTAATAAATCATATGACCAGTTGTTGTGAATACGATCTTAATTGTTCATATTTGATTGTAAGAGTGTATCCTGGACTTTCAATTGGTATCAGAGCCAATCAACAAACAAATTCGTCCAAGAGTGTGTTTGATCGCGTTCTTGAAGTTTCTTGATCAATTCGACAATTGATTCCGCTGCTGCTAACAATTCTTGAATTCCTAACAATTCTTGAGTTCGTTTCTATCATTGATTCAAGAAATTTGAATTTGTCTTTCTGTTGAATCGATATCTTACAATCAAGTCATCCAAAGATTTTCTCTCTATGCTGATTAATTCTCGAAATTAAACAGAGATCACAGGTATGTTTTCGAAATTCTTGATTGGTTTCTGGATCAAAGTGATTATATCTGCTGCATGTTGATTAGTATTCAAATTTTTTGTTGAAAAGAAGATTTCATTAATTCATGTACTCTAACTGTTTGATGAAATGCATGTGACAGATTTGATTAATTCTTGCATGTTCTAGATTTGTGTTGATTCTCATTTTTTATCATAATTCATAGTTGATATTCGAATTTGTCATTTCATCATGCCTGAGATTATTGAAGTTTTTGTGAGACCTGCAATTTCTATAACCAGTTCAGACAATTTACAAAAATTAAGTCCTGTAAAAGCAAAAGAAACAATTTCTGAACCAAAAACTGAGATTGTTCATTTTGAAAGCAAGATTGCTAATTTTCAAGCAAAACAAGACGAATATGCAAAAGTTATAAAGATTTTGCAAAAAGAGAAATCTGATTTTCTAAAGGATTTTGAAAAGGTTCAAGAAAACATAAAGTTGTTAGAAAAAGAGAATGTTGATTTGAAAGAGAAAGGCAATTTTAGAAGAAAGATGTTGACAGAGTCTGAAAATAGAATCAAATCATGTGAAATGAAAAATTGTCAACTCTTGAAACAGATCTATGATTTTGAACAAGTTCTTATACTTTTAAGAGTGAAATTTGAGAAAGAGAGAAGAGACTTTCAAACTGAGAGGAAAGGTTTTGAAACAAAGTCTGTTGAATTATCTTTGAAAATTTCTGATTTGGAGAAAATTCTTGCAAAAGAAAGAAAAGAGTTTGAATGCAAGAAAAATGTTTTTCAAAAAGAAAAGATTGGTTTTGAGAAAAAGAAAACAGGAATGTTAAATGAGTTTTCTGTAAAAATCAATGAGTTGGAGAAAGAGTTAGAAGATGGAAGGAAAGAGACTGAAAAGAAGAAGGTAAATGGCTTTAAAGAAAAATGCTTAAAAGATGAGTTTGAGAAGGAAAAGAAAGTTTTTCATTTGGAGATAAGGAGGCTTATTAAGAAATTATCTGATTTATCAACTAAAATCATGATAGAGAGGAAGTCCAAATCTGATTTGCAGTCAAGGTTTGATTTGTATGTTAAAAAGTTTAGGGAATTTGAAACGAAAGTTGTTGACAAATCAAATCATAGTTCAAAAGATCAGATTCGTTCTTCTAATCTGTTTTATGATTCTGCTATTGATAAATCTTATAATTGTTCTTTTAAAAAGATAAAAATGGAATGGAGAGTTTAAGGAACAACTTCCAAGAAAGAAGTGCCAAAATCAAAGGTTCCTAATTCAAATGTCAAGAAGAACAATACATTTCAAAGAAAATCTTTTGTTAAACCTGATGTGATTTATTCTGTAAATCAATTAGTCAGAGTTGCACAAAAGAAACTTGGTTGTTCATATTGTGGGACTAATGATTTTGTGAACAAGAATTTTATTCAGCACTGGTATGGTTCTTATAGAATATCTGCATATGCTACTGCACCTAACAAACCTGGACCCAAGTTCATATGGGTACCAAAGTCAACTTAATCTGTTTTGCAGGTTATTCATGTGTAGAGCTGAATGATAATACTGACACATGACTTAAAACCGATGCTGTGCTTAAATTGAGAATCTTGACTTTTGGATAAATCAGTCCAAAACTCGGTCTGAATGTGATTATGGATTTCTGATTCATACAGATCAATTTGTTGATTTTGAAGTTTTTTTTTTGAAAAAGTTCTGTTTGCTATGGGGTTATCGAACTCATAGATGCGAGTGTTTTTAGTAGAAAACATTTCCAGAGAATGTGTTCAGAATCACATTTTGAGCAACCCTGCAAATTTTGGTTGAAAAATTCTGATTTTTGAGCAAGTTATGGTGATTTGAAGTTCAGAATGTTCAATAATCACAAAATCCAAACATTTTTCTAAGGAATTTTCTCTGGATAGTTTTATCAGAATTCTGACTCTCTTACTCAGAAGTTCTGACTCTACTACTCAGAATTCTGACTCAACTAATCAGAATTCTAACTCTGATACTTAGAATTTTGAACAAGTTACTCAGACTTCTGACTATACTACTCAGAATTCTGACTATACTACTCAGAATTCTGACTCAACTAATCAGAATTCTGACTCTGATACTTAGAATTTTGAACAAGTTACTCAGAATTCTGACTCTGATACTTAGAATTTTGAACAAGTGTGTTTGACAAAAAGGGGGAGATAATTAGGTCTAGAGTTTTGTCAAAAACACAAGTGTTGAGTTCTGAGTAAGAAGACTAAAGAAGACTCAGAAGACTCAGAAGTTCTGAGTAGAAGACTCAGAAGTTCTGAGTGAGAAATCTCAAAAAGATTCTAAGTGTTGGATTCTGACTAGAAGGTTCAGAGTTCTGAGTAGGAGACTCATAACTTCTGACTATGAAGACAAATGTTCTGAAGCGCTTATTCAGAAGTATGTTCAGAATTCATATCTTGGGATATTATCTGTTATATTCAGTTACTAATTAGGACACGTGTAATTGTTCTATTAGTCTGTTTCTTATATGTACTGTAGCTTTAGCCTTTCTTATACAGTATATATAGGAGTTAGCAACTGTAGCTAACTGAATCTTTGAGAAAATCTTTGATAGAATCTTTGAGAAAATCTTTGATAGAATCTTTGAGAAAATATTTGATAGAATCTTTGGTGAATCCATTTAGAGAAATTCATTGTAATATCTTGTAATTCACAGATTGTTAATAAATCATATGACCAGTTGTTGTGAATACGATCTTAATTGTTCATATTTGATTGTAAGAGTGTATCCTGGACTTTCAATTGGTATCAGAGCCAATCAACAAACAAATTCGTCCAAGAGTGTGTTTGATCGCGTTCTTGAAGTTTCTTGATCAATTCGACAATTGATTCCGCTGCTGCTAACAATTCTTGAATTCCTAACAATTCTTGAGTTCGTTTCTATCATTGATTCAAGAAATTTGAATTTGTCTTTCTGTTGAATCGATATCTTACAATCAAGTCATCCAAAGATTTTCTCTCTATGCTGATTAATTCTCGAAATTAAACAGAGATCACAGGTATGTTTTCGAAATTCTTGATTGGTTTCTGGATCAAAGTGATTATATCTGCTGCATGTTGATTAGTATTCAAATTTTTTGTTGAAAAGAAGATTTCATTAATTCATGTACTCTAACTGTTTGATGAAATGCATGTGACAGATTTGATTAATTCTTGCATGTTCTAGATTTGTGTTGATTCTCATTTTTTATCATAATTCATAGTTGATATTCGAATTTGTCATTTCATCATGCCTGAGATTATTGAAGTTTTTGTGAGACCTGCAATTTCTATAACCAGTTCAGACAATTTACAAAAATTAAGTCCTGTAAAAGCAAAAGAAACAATTTCTGAACCAAAAACTGAGATTGTTCATTTTGAAAGCAAGATTGCTAATTTTCAAGCAAAACAAGACGAATATGCAAAAGTTATAAAGATTTTGCAAAAAGAGAAATCTGATTTTCTAAAGGATTTTGAAAAGGTTCAAGAAAACATAAAGTTGTTAGAAAAAGAGAATGTTGATTTGAAAGAGAAAGGCAATTTTAGAAGAAAGATGTTGACAGAGTCTGAAAATAGAATCAAATCATGTGAAATGAAAAATTGTCAACTCTTGAAACAGATCTATGATTTTGAACAAGTTCTTATACTTTTAAGAGTGAAATTTGAGAAAGAGAGAAGAGACTTTCAAACTGAGAGGAAAGGTTTTGAAACAAAGTCTGTTGAATTATCTTTGAAAATTTCTGATTTGGAGAAAATTCTTGCAAAAGAAAGAAAAGAGTTTGAATGCAAGAAAAATGTTTTTCAAAAAGAAAAGATTGGTTTTGAGAAAAAGAAAACAGGAATGTTAAATGAGTTTTCTGTAAAAATCAATGAGTTGGAGAAAGAGTTAGAAGATGGAAGGAAAGAGACTGAAAAGAAGAAGGTAAATGGCTTTAAAGAAAAATGCTTAAAAGATGAGTTTGAGAAGGAAAAGAAAGTTTTTCATTTGGAGATAAGGAGGCTTATTAAGAAATTATCTGATTTATCAACTAAAATCATGATAGAGAGGAAGTCCAAATCTGATTTGCAGTCAAGGTTTGATTTGTATGTTAAAAAGTTTAGGGAATTTGAAACGAAAGTTGTTGACAAATCAAATCATAGTTCAAAAGATCAGATTCGTTCTTCTAATCTGTTTTATGATTCTGCTATTGATAAATCTTATAATTGTTCTTTTAAAAAGATAAAAATGGAATGGAGAGTTTAAGGAACAACTTCCAAGAAAGAAGTGCCAAAATCAAAGGTTCCTAATTCAAATGTCAAGAAGAACAATACATTTCAAAGAAAATCTTTTGTTAAACCTGATGTGATTTATTCTGTAAATCAATTAGTCAGAGTTGCACAAAAGAAACTTGGTTGTTCATATTGTGGGACTAATGATTTTGTGAACAAGAATTTTATTCAGCACTGGTATGGTTCTTATAGAATATCTGCATATGCTACTGCACCTAACAAACCTGGACCCAAGTTCATATGGGTACCAAAGTCAACTTAATCTGTTTTGCAGGTTATTCATGTGTAGAGCTGAATGATAATACTGACACATGACTTAAAACCGATGCTGTGCTTAAATTGAGAATCTTGACTTTTGGATAAATCAGTCCAAAACTCGGTCTGAATGTGATTATGGATTTCTGATTCATACAGATCAATTTGTTGATTTTGAAGTTTTTTTTTTGAAAAAGTTCTGTTTGCTATGGGGTTATCGAACTCATAGATGCGAGTGTTTTTAGTAGAAAACATTTCCAGAGAATGTGTTCAGAATCACATTTTGAGCAACCCTGCAAATTTTGGTTGAAAAATTCTGATTTTTGAGCAAGTTATGGTGATTTGAAGTTCAGAATGTTCAATAATCACAAAATCCAAACATTTTTCTAAGGAATTTTCTCTGGATAGTTTTATCAGAATTCTGACTCTCTTACTCAGAAGTTCTGACTCTACTACTCAGAATTCTGACTCAACTAATCAGAATTCTAACTCTGATACTTAGAATTTTGAACAAGTTACTCAGACTTCTGACTATACTACTCAGAATTCTGACTATACTACTCAGAATTCTGACTCAACTAATCAGAATTCTGACTCTGATACTTAGAATTTTGAACAAGTTACTCAGAATTCTGACTCTGATACTTAGAATTTTGAACAAGTGTGTTTGACAAAAAGGGGGAGATAATTAGGTCTAGAGTTTTGTCAAAAACACAAGTGTTGAGTTCTGAGTAAGAAGACTAAAGAAGACTCAGAAGACTCAGAAGTTCTGAGTAGAAGACTCAGAAGTTCTGAGTGAGAAATCTCAAAAAGATTCTAAGTGTTGGATTCTGACTAGAAGGTTCAGAGTTCTGAGTAGGAGACTCATAACTTCTGACTATGAAGACAAATGTTCTGAAGCGCTTATTCAGAAGTATGTTCAGAATTCATATCTTGGGATATTATCTGTTATATTCAGTTACTAATTAGGACACGTGTAATTGTTCTATTAGTCTGTTTCTTATATGTACTGTAGCTTTAGCCTTTCTTATACAGTATATATAGGAGTTAGCAACTGTAGCTAACTGAATCTTTGAGAAAATCTTTGATAGAATCTTTGAGAAAATCTTTGATAGAATCTTTGAGAAAATATTTGATAGAATCTTTGGTGAATCCATTTAGAGAAATTCATTGTAATATCTTGTAATTCACAGATTGTTAATAAATCATATGACCAGTTGTTGTGAATACGATCTTAATTGTTCATATTTGATTGTAAGAGTGTATCCTGGACTTTCAATTGGTATCAGAGCCAATCAACAAACAAATTCGTCCAAGAGTGTGTTTGATCGCGTTCTTGAAGTTTCTTGATCAATTCGACAATTGATTCCGCTGCTGCTAACAATTCTTGAATTCCTAACAATTCTTGAGTTCGTTTCTATCATTGATTCAAGAAATTTGAATTTGTCTTTCTGTTGAATCGATATCTTACAATCAAGTCATCCAAAGATTTTCTCTCTATGCTGATTAATTCTCGAAATTAAACAGAGATCACAGGTATGTTTTCGAAATTCTTGATTGGTTTCTGGATCAAAGTGATTATATCTGCTGCATGTTGATTAGTATTCAAATTTTTTGTTGAAAAGAAGATTTCATTAATTCATGTACTCTAACTGTTTGATGAAATGCATGTGACAGATTTGATTAATTCTTGCATGTTCTAGATTTGTGTTGATTCTCATTTTTTATCATAATTCATAGTTGATATTCGAATTTGTCATTTCATCATGCCTGAGATTATTGAAGTTTTTGTGAGACCTGCAATTTCTATAACCAGTTCAGACAATTTACAAAAATTAAGTCCTGTAAAAGCAAAAGAAACAATTTCTGAACCAAAAACTGAGATTGTTCATTTTGAAAGCAAGATTGCTAATTTTCAAGCAAAACAAGACGAATATGCAAAAGTTATAAAGATTTTGCAAAAAGAGAAATCTGATTTTCTAAAGGATTTTGAAAAGGTTCAAGAAAACATAAAGTTGTTAGAAAAAGAGAATGTTGATTTGAAAGAGAAAGGCAATTTTAGAAGAAAGATGTTGACAGAGTCTGAAAATAGAATCAAATCATGTGAAATGAAAAATTGTCAACTCTTGAAACAGATCTATGATTTTGAACAAGTTCTTATACTTTTAAGAGTGAAATTTGAGAAAGAGAGAAGAGACTTTCAAACTGAGAGGAAAGGTTTTGAAACAAAGTCTGTTGAATTATCTTTGAAAATTTCTGATTTGGAGAAAATTCTTGCAAAAGAAAGAAAAGAGTTTGAATGCAAGAAAAATGTTTTTCAAAAAGAAAAGATTGGTTTTGAGAAAAAGAAAACAGGAATGTTAAATGAGTTTTCTGTAAAAATCAATGAGTTGGAGAAAGAGTTAGAAGATGGAAGGAAAGAGACTGAAAAGAAGAAGGTAAATGGCTTTAAAGAAAAATGCTTAAAAGATGAGTTTGAGAAGGAAAAGAAAGTTTTTCATTTGGAGATAAGGAGGCTTATTAAGAAATTATCTGATTTATCAACTAAAATCATGATAGAGAGGAAGTCCAAATCTGATTTGCAGTCAAGGTTTGATTTGTATGTTAAAAAGTTTAGGGAATTTGAAACGAAAGTTGTTGACAAATCAAATCATAGTTCAAAAGATCAGATTCGTTCTTCTAATCTGTTTTATGATTCTGCTATTGATAAATCTTATAATTGTTCTTTTAAAAAGATAAAAATGGAATGGAGAGTTTAAGGAACAACTTCCAAGAAAGAAGTGCCAAAATCAAAGGTTCCTAATTCAAATGTCAAGAAGAACAATACATTTCAAAGAAAATCTTTTGTTAAACCTGATGTGATTTATTCTGTAAATCAATTAGTCAGAGTTGCACAAAAGAAACTTGGTTGTTCATATTGTGGGACTAATGATTTTGTGAACAAGAATTTTATTCAGCACTGGTATGGTTCTTATAGAATATCTGCATATGCTACTGCACCTAACAAACCTGGACCCAAGTTCATATGGGTACCAAAGTCAACTTAATCTGTTTTGCAGGTTATTCATGTGTAGAGCTGAATGATAATACTGACACATGACTTAAAACCGATGCTGTGCTTAAATTGAGAATCTTGACTTTTGGATAAATCAGTCCAAAACTCGGTCTGAATGTGATTATGGATTTCTGATTCATACAGATCAATTTGTTGATTTTGAAGTTTTTTTTTTGAAAAAGTTCTGTTTGCTATGGGGTTATCGAACTCATAGATGCGAGTGTTTTTAGTAGAAAACATTTCCAGAGAATGTGTTCAGAATCACATTTTGAGCAACCCTGCAAATTTTGGTTGAAAAATTCTGATTTTTGAGCAAGTTATGGTGATTTGAAGTTCAGAATGTTCAATAATCACAAAATCCAAACATTTTTCTAAGGAATTTTCTCTGGATAGTTTTATCAGAATTCTGACTCTCTTACTCAGAAGTTCTGACTCTACTACTCAGAATTCTGACTCAACTAATCAGAATTCTAACTCTGATACTTAGAATTTTGAACAAGTTACTCAGACTTCTGACTATACTACTCAGAATTCTGACTATACTACTCAGAATTCTGACTCAACTAATCAGAATTCTGACTCTGATACTTAGAATTTTGAACAAGTTACTCAGAATTCTGACTCTGATACTTAGAATTTTGAACAAGTGTGTTTGACAAAAAGGGGGAGATAATTAGGTCTAGAGTTTTGTCAAAAACACAAGTGTTGAGTTCTGAGTAAGAAGACTAAAGAAGACTCAGAAGACTCAGAAGTTCTGAGTAGAAGACTCAGAAGTTCTGAGTGAGAAATCTCAAAAAGATTCTAAGTGTTGGATTCTGACTAGAAGGTTCAGAGTTCTGAGTAGGAGACTCATAACTTCTGACTATGAAGACAAATGTTCTGAAGCGCTTATTCAGAAGTATGTTCAGAATTCATATCTTGGGATATTATCTGTTATATTCAGTTACTAATTAGGACACGTGTAATTGTTCTATTAGTCTGTTTCTTATATGTACTGTAGCTTTAGCCTTTCTTATACAGTATATATAGGAGTTAGCAACTGTAGCTAACTGAATCTTTGAGAAAATCTTTGATAGAATCTTTGAGAAAATCTTTGATAGAATCTTTGAGAAAATATTTGATAGAATCTTTGGTGAATCCATTTAGAGAAATTCATTGTAATATCTTGTAATTCACAGATTGTTAATAAATCATATGACCAGTTGTTGTGAATACGATCTTAATTGTTCATATTTGATTGTAAGAGTGTATCCTGGACTTTCAATTGGTATCAGAGCCAATCAACAAACAAATTCGTCCAAGAGTGTGTTTGATCGCGTTCTTGAAGTTTCTTGATCAATTCGACAATTGATTCCGCTGCTGCTAACAATTCTTGAATTCCTAACAATTCTTGAGTTCGTTTCTATCATTGATTCAAGAAATTTGAATTTGTCTTTCTGTTGAATCGATATCTTACAATCAAGTCATCCAAAGATTTTCTCTCTATGCTGATTAATTCTCGAAATTAAACAGAGATCACAGGTATGTTTTCGAAATTCTTGATTGGTTTCTGGATCAAAGTGATTATATCTGCTGCATGTTGATTAGTATTCAAATTTTTTGTTGAAAAGAAGATTTCATTAATTCATGTACTCTAACTGTTTGATGAAATGCATGTGACAGATTTGATTAATTCTTGCATGTTCTAGATTTGTGTTGATTCTCATTTTTTATCATAATTCATAGTTGATATTCGAATTTGTCATTTCATCATGCCTGAGATTATTGAAGTTTTTGTGAGACCTGCAATTTCTATAACCAGTTCAGACAATTTACAAAAATTAAGTCCTGTAAAAGCAAAAGAAACAATTTCTGAACCAAAAACTGAGATTGTTCATTTTGAAAGCAAGATTGCTAATTTTCAAGCAAAACAAGACGAATATGCAAAAGTTATAAAGATTTTGCAAAAAGAGAAATCTGATTTTCTAAAGGATTTTGAAAAGGTTCAAGAAAACATAAAGTTGTTAGAAAAAGAGAATGTTGATTTGAAAGAGAAAGGCAATTTTAGAAGAAAGATGTTGACAGAGTCTGAAAATAGAATCAAATCATGTGAAATGAAAAATTGTCAACTCTTGAAACAGATCTATGATTTTGAACAAGTTCTTATACTTTTAAGAGTGAAATTTGAGAAAGAGAGAAGAGACTTTCAAACTGAGAGGAAAGGTTTTGAAACAAAGTCTGTTGAATTATCTTTGAAAATTTCTGATTTGGAGAAAATTCTTGCAAAAGAAAGAAAAGAGTTTGAATGCAAGAAAAATGTTTTTCAAAAAGAAAAGATTGGTTTTGAGAAAAAGAAAACAGGAATGTTAAATGAGTTTTCTGTAAAAATCAATGAGTTGGAGAAAGAGTTAGAAGATGGAAGGAAAGAGACTGAAAAGAAGAAGGTAAATGGCTTTAAAGAAAAATGCTTAAAAGATGAGTTTGAGAAGGAAAAGAAAGTTTTTCATTTGGAGATAAGGAGGCTTATTAAGAAATTATCTGATTTATCAACTAAAATCATGATAGAGAGGAAGTCCAAATCTGATTTGCAGTCAAGGTTTGATTTGTATGTTAAAAAGTTTAGGGAATTTGAAACGAAAGTTGTTGACAAATCAAATCATAGTTCAAAAGATCAGATTCGTTCTTCTAATCTGTTTTATGATTCTGCTATTGATAAATCTTATAATTGTTCTTTTAAAAAGATAAAAATGGAATGGAGAGTTTAAGGAACAACTTCCAAGAAAGAAGTGCCAAAATCAAAGGTTCCTAATTCAAATGTCAAGAAGAACAATACATTTCAAAGAAAATCTTTTGTTAAACCTGATGTGATTTATTCTGTAAATCAATTAGTCAGAGTTGCACAAAAGAAACTTGGTTGTTCATATTGTGGGACTAATGATTTTGTGAACAAGAATTTTATTCAGCACTGGTATGGTTCTTATAGAATATCTGCATATGCTACTGCACCTAACAAACCTGGACCCAAGTTCATATGGGTACCAAAGTCAACTTAATCTGTTTTGCAGGTTATTCATGTGTAGAGCTGAATGATAATACTGACACATGACTTAAAACCGATGCTGTGCTTAAATTGAGAATCTTGACTTTTGGATAAATCAGTCCAAAACTCGGTCTGAATGTGATTATGGATTTCTGATTCATACAGATCAATTTGTTGATTTTGAAGTTTTTTTTTTGAAAAAGTTCTGTTTGCTATGGGGTTATCGAACTCATAGATGCGAGTGTTTTTAGTAGAAAACATTTCCAGAGAATGTGTTCAGAATCACATTTTGAGCAACCCTGCAAATTTTGGTTGAAAAATTCTGATTTTTGAGCAAGTTATGGTGATTTGAAGTTCAGAATGTTCAATAATCACAAAATCCAAACATTTTTCTAAGGAATTTTCTCTGGATAGTTTTATCAGAATTCTGACTCTCTTACTCAGAAGTTCTGACTCTACTACTCAGAATTCTGACTCAACTAATCAGAATTCTAACTCTGATACTTAGAATTTTGAACAAGTTACTCAGACTTCTGACTATACTACTCAGAATTCTGACTATACTACTCAGAATTCTGACTCAACTAATCAGAATTCTGACTCTGATACTTAGAATTTTGAACAAGTTACTCAGAATTCTGACTCTGATACTTAGAATTTTGAACAAGTGTGTTTGACAAAAAGGGGGAGATAATTAGGTCTAGAGTTTTGTCAAAAACACAAGTGTTGAGTTCTGAGTAAGAAGACTAAAGAAGACTCAGAAGACTCAGAAGTTCTGAGTAGAAGACTCAGAAGTTCTGAGTGAGAAATCTCAAAAAGATTCTAAGTGTTGGATTCTGACTAGAAGGTTCAGAGTTCTGAGTAGGAGACTCATAACTTCTGACTATGAAGACAAATGTTCTGAAGCGCTTATTCAGAAGTATGTTCAGAATTCATATCTTGGGATATTATCTGTTATATTCAGTTACTAATTAGGACACGTGTAATTGTTCTATTAGTCTGTTTCTTATATGTACTGTAGCTTTAGCCTTTCTTATACAGTATATATAGGAGTTAGCAACTGTAGCTAACTGAATCTTTGAGAAAATCTTTGATAGAATCTTTGAGAAAATCTTTGATAGAATCTTTGAGAAAATATTTGATAGAATCTTTGGTGAATCCATTTAGAGAAATTCATTGTAATATCTTGTAATTCACAGATTGTTAATAAATCATATGACCAGTTGTTGTGAATACGATCTTAATTGTTCATATTTGATTGTAAGAGTGTATCCTGGACTTTCAATTGGTATCAGAGCCAATCAACAAACAAATTCGTCCAAGAGTGTGTTTGATCGCGTTCTTGAAGTTTCTTGATCAATTCGACAATTGATTCCGCTGCTGCTAACAATTCTTGAATTCCTAACAATTCTTGAGTTCGTTTCTATCATTGATTCAAGAAATTTGAATTTGTCTTTCTGTTGAATCGATATCTTACAATCAAGTCATCCAAAGATTTTCTCTCTATGCTGATTAATTCTCGAAATTAAACAGAGATCACAGGTATGTTTTCGAAATTCTTGATTGGTTTCTGGATCAAAGTGATTATATCTGCTGCATGTTGATTAGTATTCAAATTTTTTGTTGAAAAGAAGATTTCATTAATTCATGTACTCTAACTGTTTGATGAAATGCATGTGACAGATTTGATTAATTCTTGCATGTTCTAGATTTGTGTTGATTCTCATTTTTTATCATAATTCATAGTTGATATTCGAATTTGTCATTTCATCATGCCTGAGATTATTGAAGTTTTTGTGAGACCTGCAATTTCTATAACCAGTTCAGACAATTTACAAAAATTAAGTCCTGTAAAAGCAAAAGAAACAATTTCTGAACCAAAAACTGAGATTGTTCATTTTGAAAGCAAGATTGCTAATTTTCAAGCAAAACAAGACGAATATGCAAAAGTTATAAAGATTTTGCAAAAAGAGAAATCTGATTTTCTAAAGGATTTTGAAAAGGTTCAAGAAAACATAAAGTTGTTAGAAAAAGAGAATGTTGATTTGAAAGAGAAAGGCAATTTTAGAAGAAAGATGTTGACAGAGTCTGAAAATAGAATCAAATCATGTGAAATGAAAAATTGTCAACTCTTGAAACAGATCTATGATTTTGAACAAGTTCTTATACTTTTAAGAGTGAAATTTGAGAAAGAGAGAAGAGACTTTCAAACTGAGAGGAAAGGTTTTGAAACAAAGTCTGTTGAATTATCTTTGAAAATTTCTGATTTGGAGAAAATTCTTGCAAAAGAAAGAAAAGAGTTTGAATGCAAGAAAAATGTTTTTCAAAAAGAAAAGATTGGTTTTGAGAAAAAGAAAACAGGAATGTTAAATGAGTTTTCTGTAAAAATCAATGAGTTGGAGAAAGAGTTAGAAGATGGAAGGAAAGAGACTGAAAAGAAGAAGGTAAATGGCTTTAAAGAAAAATGCTTAAAAGATGAGTTTGAGAAGGAAAAGAAAGTTTTTCATTTGGAGATAAGGAGGCTTATTAAGAAATTATCTGATTTATCAACTAAAATCATGATAGAGAGGAAGTCCAAATCTGATTTGCAGTCAAGGTTTGATTTGTATGTTAAAAAGTTTAGGGAATTTGAAACGAAAGTTGTTGACAAATCAAATCATAGTTCAAAAGATCAGATTCGTTCTTCTAATCTGTTTTATGATTCTGCTATTGATAAATCTTATAATTGTTCTTTTAAAAAGATAAAAATGGAATGGAGAGTTTAAGGAACAACTTCCAAGAAAGAAGTGCCAAAATCAAAGGTTCCTAATTCAAATGTCAAGAAGAACAATACATTTCAAAGAAAATCTTTTGTTAAACCTGATGTGATTTATTCTGTAAATCAATTAGTCAGAGTTGCACAAAAGAAACTTGGTTGTTCATATTGTGGGACTAATGATTTTGTGAACAAGAATTTTATTCAGCACTGGTATGGTTCTTATAGAATATCTGCATATGCTACTGCACCTAACAAACCTGGACCCAAGTTCATATGGGTACCAAAGTCAACTTAATCTGTTTTGCAGGTTATTCATGTGTAGAGCTGAATGATAATACTGACACATGACTTAAAACCGATGCTGTGCTTAAATTGAGAATCTTGACTTTTGGATAAATCAGTCCAAAACTCGGTCTGAATGTGATTATGGATTTCTGATTCATACAGATCAATTTGTTGATTTTGAAGTTTTTTTTTTGAAAAAGTTCTGTTTGCTATGGGGTTATCGAACTCATAGATGCGAGTGTTTTTAGTAGAAAACATTTCCAGAGAATGTGTTCAGAATCACATTTTGAGCAACCCTGCAAATTTTGGTTGAAAAATTCTGATTTTTGAGCAAGTTATGGTGATTTGAAGTTCAGAATGTTCAATAATCACAAAATCCAAACATTTTTCTAAGGAATTTTCTCTGGATAGTTTTATCAGAATTCTGACTCTCTTACTCAGAAGTTCTGACTCTACTACTCAGAATTCTGACTCAACTAATCAGAATTCTAACTCTGATACTTAGAATTTTGAACAAGTTACTCAGACTTCTGACTATACTACTCAGAATTCTGACTATACTACTCAGAATTCTGACTCAACTAATCAGAATTCTGACTCTGATACTTAGAATTTTGAACAAGTTACTCAGAATTCTGACTCTGATACTTAGAATTTTGAACAAGTGTGTTTGACAAAAAGGGGGAGATAATTAGGTCTAGAGTTTTGTCAAAAACACAAGTGTTGAGTTCTGAGTAAGAAGACTAAAGAAGACTCAGAAGACTCAGAAGTTCTGAGTAGAAGACTCAGAAGTTCTGAGTGAGAAATCTCAAAAAGATTCTAAGTGTTGGATTCTGACTAGAAGGTTCAGAGTTCTGAGTAGGAGACTCATAACTTCTGACTATGAAGACAAATGTTCTGAAGCGCTTATTCAGAAGTATGTTCAGAATTCATATCTTGGGATATTATCTGTTATATTCAGTTACTAATTAGGACACGTGTAATTGTTCTATTAGTCTGTTTCTTATATGTACTGTAGCTTTAGCCTTTCTTATACAGTATATATAGGAGTTAGCAACTGTAGCTAACTGAATCTTTGAGAAAATCTTTGATAGAATCTTTGAGAAAATCTTTGATAGAATCTTTGAGAAAATATTTGATAGAATCTTTGGTGAATCCATTTAGAGAAATTCATTGTAATATCTTGTAATTCACAGATTGTTAATAAATCATATGACCAGTTGTTGTGAATACGATCTTAATTGTTCATATTTGATTGTAAGAGTGTATCCTGGACTTTCAATTGGTATCAGAGCCAATCAACAAACAAATTCGTCCAAGAGTGTGTTTGATCGCGTTCTTGAAGTTTCTTGATCAATTCGACAATTGATTCCGCTGCTGCTAACAATTCTTGAATTCCTAACAATTCTTGAGTTCGTTTCTATCATTGATTCAAGAAATTTGAATTTGTCTTTCTGTTGAATCGATATCTTACAATCAAGTCATCCAAAGATTTTCTCTCTATGCTGATTAATTCTCGAAATTAAACAGAGATCACAGGTATGTTTTCGAAATTCTTGATTGGTTTCTGGATCAAAGTGATTATATCTGCTGCATGTTGATTAGTATTCAAATTTTTTGTTGAAAAGAAGATTTCATTAATTCATGTACTCTAACTGTTTGATGAAATGCATGTGACAGATTTGATTAATTCTTGCATGTTCTAGATTTGTGTTGATTCTCATTTTTTATCATAATTCATAGTTGATATTCGAATTTGTCATTTCATCATGCCTGAGATTATTGAAGTTTTTGTGAGACCTGCAATTTCTATAACCAGTTCAGACAATTTACAAAAATTAAGTCCTGTAAAAGCAAAAGAAACAATTTCTGAACCAAAAACTGAGATTGTTCATTTTGAAAGCAAGATTGCTAATTTTCAAGCAAAACAAGACGAATATGCAAAAGTTATAAAGATTTTGCAAAAAGAGAAATCTGATTTTCTAAAGGATTTTGAAAAGGTTCAAGAAAACATAAAGTTGTTAGAAAAAGAGAATGTTGATTTGAAAGAGAAAGGCAATTTTAGAAGAAAGATGTTGACAGAGTCTGAAAATAGAATCAAATCATGTGAAATGAAAAATTGTCAACTCTTGAAACAGATCTATGATTTTGAACAAGTTCTTATACTTTTAAGAGTGAAATTTGAGAAAGAGAGAAGAGACTTTCAAACTGAGAGGAAAGGTTTTGAAACAAAGTCTGTTGAATTATCTTTGAAAATTTCTGATTTGGAGAAAATTCTTGCAAAAGAAAGAAAAGAGTTTGAATGCAAGAAAAATGTTTTTCAAAAAGAAAAGATTGGTTTTGAGAAAAAGAAAACAGGAATGTTAAATGAGTTTTCTGTAAAAATCAATGAGTTGGAGAAAGAGTTAGAAGATGGAAGGAAAGAGACTGAAAAGAAGAAGGTAAATGGCTTTAAAGAAAAATGCTTAAAAGATGAGTTTGAGAAGGAAAAGAAAGTTTTTCATTTGGAGATAAGGAGGCTTATTAAGAAATTATCTGATTTATCAACTAAAATCATGATAGAGAGGAAGTCCAAATCTGATTTGCAGTCAAGGTTTGATTTGTATGTTAAAAAGTTTAGGGAATTTGAAACGAAAGTTGTTGACAAATCAAATCATAGTTCAAAAGATCAGATTCGTTCTTCTAATCTGTTTTATGATTCTGCTATTGATAAATCTTATAATTGTTCTTTTAAAAAGATAAAAATGGAATGGAGAGTTTAAGGAACAACTTCCAAGAAAGAAGTGCCAAAATCAAAGGTTCCTAATTCAAATGTCAAGAAGAACAATACATTTCAAAGAAAATCTTTTGTTAAACCTGATGTGATTTATTCTGTAAATCAATTAGTCAGAGTTGCACAAAAGAAACTTGGTTGTTCATATTGTGGGACTAATGATTTTGTGAACAAGAATTTTATTCAGCACTGGTATGGTTCTTATAGAATATCTGCATATGCTACTGCACCTAACAAACCTGGACCCAAGTTCATATGGGTACCAAAGTCAACTTAATCTGTTTTGCAGGTTATTCATGTGTAGAGCTGAATGATAATACTGACACATGACTTAAAACCGATGCTGTGCTTAAATTGAGAATCTTGACTTTTGGATAAATCAGTCCAAAACTCGGTCTGAATGTGATTATGGATTTCTGATTCATACAGATCAATTTGTTGATTTTGAAGTTTTTTTTTTGAAAAAGTTCTGTTTGCTATGGGGTTATCGAACTCATAGATGCGAGTGTTTTTAGTAGAAAACATTTCCAGAGAATGTGTTCAGAATCACATTTTGAGCAACCCTGCAAATTTTGGTTGAAAAATTCTGATTTTTGAGCAAGTTATGGTGATTTGAAGTTCAGAATGTTCAATAATCACAAAATCCAAACATTTTTCTAAGGAATTTTCTCTGGATAGTTTTATCAGAATTCTGACTCTCTTACTCAGAAGTTCTGACTCTACTACTCAGAATTCTGACTCAACTAATCAGAATTCTAACTCTGATACTTAGAATTTTGAACAAGTTACTCAGACTTCTGACTATACTACTCAGAATTCTGACTATACTACTCAGAATTCTGACTCAACTAATCAGAATTCTGACTCTGATACTTAGAATTTTGAACAAGTTACTCAGAATTCTGACTCTGATACTTAGAATTTTGAACAAGTGTGTTTGACAAAAAGGGGGAGATAATTAGGTCTAGAGTTTTGTCAAAAACACAAGTGTTGAGTTCTGAGTAAGAAGACTAAAGAAGACTCAGAAGACTCAGAAGTTCTGAGTAGAAGACTCAGAAGTTCTGAGTGAGAAATCTCAAAAAGATTCTAAGTGTTGGATTCTGACTAGAAGGTTCAGAGTTCTGAGTAGGAGACTCATAACTTCTGACTATGAAGACAAATGTTCTGAAGCGCTTATTCAGAAGTATGTTCAGAATTCATATCTTGGGATATTATCTGTTATATTCAGTTACTAATTAGGACACGTGTAATTGTTCTATTAGTCTGTTTCTTATATGTACTGTAGCTTTAGCCTTTCTTATACAGTATATATAGGAGTTAGCAACTGTAGCTAACTGAATCTTTGAGAAAATCTTTGATAGAATCTTTGAGAAAATCTTTGATAGAATCTTTGAGAAAATATTTGATAGAATCTTTGGTGAATCCATTTAGAGAAATTCATTGTAATATCTTGTAATTCACAGATTGTTAATAAATCATATGACCAGTTGTTGTGAATACGATCTTAATTGTTCATATTTGATTGTAAGAGTGTATCCTGGACTTTCAATTGGTATCAGAGCCAATCAACAAACAAATTCGTCCAAGAGTGTGTTTGATCGCGTTCTTGAAGTTTCTTGATCAATTCGACAATTGATTCCGCTGCTGCTAACAATTCTTGAATTCCTAACAATTCTTGAGTTCGTTTCTATCATTGATTCAAGAAATTTGAATTTGTCTTTCTGTTGAATCGATATCTTACAATCAAGTCATCCAAAGATTTTCTCTCTATGCTGATTAATTCTCGAAATTAAACAGAGATCACAGGTATGTTTTCGAAATTCTTGATTGGTTTCTGGATCAAAGTGATTATATCTGCTGCATGTTGATTAGTATTCAAATTTTTTGTTGAAAAGAAGATTTCATTAATTCATGTACTCTAACTGTTTGATGAAATGCATGTGACAGATTTGATTAATTCTTGCATGTTCTAGATTTGTGTTGATTCTCATTTTTTATCATAATTCATAGTTGATATTCGAATTTGTCATTTCATCATGCCTGAGATTATTGAAGTTTTTGTGAGACCTGCAATTTCTATAACCAGTTCAGACAATTTACAAAAATTAAGTCCTGTAAAAGCAAAAGAAACAATTTCTGAACCAAAAACTGAGATTGTTCATTTTGAAAGCAAGATTGCTAATTTTCAAGCAAAACAAGACGAATATGCAAAAGTTATAAAGATTTTGCAAAAAGAGAAATCTGATTTTCTAAAGGATTTTGAAAAGGTTCAAGAAAACATAAAGTTGTTAGAAAAAGAGAATGTTGATTTGAAAGAGAAAGGCAATTTTAGAAGAAAGATGTTGACAGAGTCTGAAAATAGAATCAAATCATGTGAAATGAAAAATTGTCAACTCTTGAAACAGATCTATGATTTTGAACAAGTTCTTATACTTTTAAGAGTGAAATTTGAGAAAGAGAGAAGAGACTTTCAAACTGAGAGGAAAGGTTTTGAAACAAAGTCTGTTGAATTATCTTTGAAAATTTCTGATTTGGAGAAAATTCTTGCAAAAGAAAGAAAAGAGTTTGAATGCAAGAAAAATGTTTTTCAAAAAGAAAAGATTGGTTTTGAGAAAAAGAAAACAGGAATGTTAAATGAGTTTTCTGTAAAAATCAATGAGTTGGAGAAAGAGTTAGAAGATGGAAGGAAAGAGACTGAAAAGAAGAAGGTAAATGGCTTTAAAGAAAAATGCTTAAAAGATGAGTTTGAGAAGGAAAAGAAAGTTTTTCATTTGGAGATAAGGAGGCTTATTAAGAAATTATCTGATTTATCAACTAAAATCATGATAGAGAGGAAGTCCAAATCTGATTTGCAGTCAAGGTTTGATTTGTATGTTAAAAAGTTTAGGGAATTTGAAACGAAAGTTGTTGACAAATCAAATCATAGTTCAAAAGATCAGATTCGTTCTTCTAATCTGTTTTATGATTCTGCTATTGATAAATCTTATAATTGTTCTTTTAAAAAGATAAAAATGGAATGGAGAGTTTAAGGAACAACTTCCAAGAAAGAAGTGCCAAAATCAAAGGTTCCTAATTCAAATGTCAAGAAGAACAATACATTTCAAAGAAAATCTTTTGTTAAACCTGATGTGATTTATTCTGTAAATCAATTAGTCAGAGTTGCACAAAAGAAACTTGGTTGTTCATATTGTGGGACTAATGATTTTGTGAACAAGAATTTTATTCAGCACTGGTATGGTTCTTATAGAATATCTGCATATGCTACTGCACCTAACAAACCTGGACCCAAGTTCATATGGGTACCAAAGTCAACTTAATCTGTTTTGCAGGTTATTCATGTGTAGAGCTGAATGATAATACTGACACATGACTTAAAACCGATGCTGTGCTTAAATTGAGAATCTTGACTTTTGGATAAATCAGTCCAAAACTCGGTCTGAATGTGATTATGGATTTCTGATTCATACAGATCAATTTGTTGATTTTGAAGTTTTTTTTTTGAAAAAGTTCTGTTTGCTATGGGGTTATCGAACTCATAGATGCGAGTGTTTTTAGTAGAAAACATTTCCAGAGAATGTGTTCAGAATCACATTTTGAGCAACCCTGCAAATTTTGGTTGAAAAATTCTGATTTTTGAGCAAGTTATGGTGATTTGAAGTTCAGAATGTTCAATAATCACAAAATCCAAACATTTTTCTAAGGAATTTTCTCTGGATAGTTTTATCAGAATTCTGACTCTCTTACTCAGAAGTTCTGACTCTACTACTCAGAATTCTGACTCAACTAATCAGAATTCTAACTCTGATACTTAGAATTTTGAACAAGTTACTCAGACTTCTGACTATACTACTCAGAATTCTGACTATACTACTCAGAATTCTGACTCAACTAATCAGAATTCTGACTCTGATACTTAGAATTTTGAACAAGTTACTCAGAATTCTGACTCTGATACTTAGAATTTTGAACAAGTGTGTTTGACAAAAAGGGGGAGATAATTAGGTCTAGAGTTTTGTCAAAAACACAAGTGTTGAGTTCTGAGTAAGAAGACTAAAGAAGACTCAGAAGACTCAGAAGTTCTGAGTAGAAGACTCAGAAGTTCTGAGTGAGAAATCTCAAAAAGATTCTAAGTGTTGGATTCTGACTAGAAGGTTCAGAGTTCTGAGTAGGAGACTCATAACTTCTGACTATGAAGACAAATGTTCTGAAGCGCTTATTCAGAAGTATGTTCAGAATTCATATCTTGGGATATTATCTGTTATATTCAGTTACTAATTAGGACACGTGTAATTGTTCTATTAGTCTGTTTCTTATATGTACTGTAGCTTTAGCCTTTCTTATACAGTATATATAGGAGTTAGCAACTGTAGCTAACTGAATCTTTGAGAAAATCTTTGATAGAATCTTTGGTGAATCCATTTAGAGAAATTCATTGTAATATCTTGTAATTCACAGATTGTTAATAAATCATATGACCAGTTGCTGTGAATACGATCTTAATTGTTCATATTTGATTGTAAGAGTGTATCCTGGACTTTCATAATTGATATGAATCTTTTTCTGGAACTCTGTTTATTGTGTTATGTTTCAAACCCAAGTGGTTTCATGTAAAAACTCGAAGTTTTGACCATTCATCTACCCACATCAAATGAAGAAGTGTAAAAACAGTCTAGCAGAGAAAATGTCTACTTAAATAACTCATAACTCACATGATACTAAACCAAAATTCTTGATTTTTCTTCTGGAAATTATTTTAATGAGTTATGGTTCAAACAAAAGTGGTTTCACAAAAAAAATATTAATATTTGAGGTCTCAACCATTCAAACCAAGATAAGTGTGCAAGAAATCAGAATCTGTCTTAAAATAAAACCCACCTTAAAACGGTTATAACTCTCTAAATATGTCACCAAAGACAATGAAATTTTTCTGGAAGATACATCTATGAGTTAAGTTTAAAACCCAATTTTAATCACTGAAAAATGTTGAGATTTTGTTAGGACTAAAAGTCCTATAAAATAGAAAGTGATATAAAGAAATAATTAGTGTTATTTATTGGTTTGTAAAGCCTCTCAAGATAATGGGCTTTATGGCTAATGGGCTTGGGCCTGTCAAGCCCTTGGTATTTAATGTGTGATTTGAGTGGTAATTAGGTTAGTAGTGGTGAGATTAGTCGTGCGCTTAACAGAGTTTAGAGAGAGAGTTTGTTCATCATTCTAATCTTGTAACTCTCTGCATTCAATCACTAAAGGATTAATCGTTTCATATTCATTGTTACTTGTTAATCTGGGATCCACAATTGGTATCAGAGCAGAGGGACAAAGCTATCGATTCAAAGGTATATTTTTTTATTTTTCTTGATCACTCATCGCACGCACTGTGTTCATCTCAAGAATTTGATTGCTTCAATTTTGGTGTTAAAACCTAAAATTGAGGCTAGATAAATTCTTCTTATAAGTTTTCTAAGATATACATGTGTTTTCAAATCGTCTGGTTGAGTAAAAATCCCTGATTTTTAAAATTCTTGATCTGTTTGGTGTTTGCTCCCTATTCGTGAGAATTATTAATTTTTCTTGTCTAAAGTGCTAGTTGATTCATTTTTGGTATTGTTTTTGTGAGTTTTTGGTTAGTTTTCTTGTTAGTACTAAGTTCTTGCAGATTATCTCTCATCAAGACTGCAGAAATTCATCGAACCGGGTAAGTTTTTCTTGTTTCTGACTTGGTTTTGAAGTCCCGGTGCTAATATATCCCGGTAGTAATAACTCCCGGTGCTGATAACTCCCGGTAGTGACTATTCCCGATACTGATATCTCCCGGTAGTAATAACTCCCGGTGCTAATATCTCCCGGTAGTAGTAACTCCCGGTGTAGTCATCTCCCGGTAGTGATAACTCCGGGTGCTGATATCTCCCGGTAGTGTTAACTCCCAGTGTAGTCATCTCCCGGTAGTGATAACTCCCGGTACTATTATCTCCCGGTACTTCAACTTCCGGTACTGCCATCTCCCGGTACTTCAACTCCCGGTGCTCTTATCTCCCGGTATTTTACGATCATTGAAAGACCCGGTACCAAATCTGTAAGTCCCGGTATCCCATCTCTGTCAGTCACGGTCATTGTAAGTCCCGGTATCATACAATACCAGAACTTGCTCTCTGCTGCAACTTGGGTTTTGTGATTTTTGAACTTTCATAACTTCAAATCACCATAACTCGCTCAAAAATCAGAATTTTACAATGAAATTTTACAGGGTTACTCAAAATGTGATTCTGAACAAATTCTCTGGGAATGTTTTCTGCTAAAAACATCTACAACTATGAGTTCGATCACACCACAGTAAACTGAACAGGCTTTCAATTCCGGATCAGTAAACCCTGTCTGCTTCTGGATCGATATCTTGAATTGTCTCACGATCATTTCTTTCAAGTAACAATGTCTTATCCAAACTACTCTGAGCTCAAAGAGAAAGTTTCCCAATTAGAAGCCAAAATCTCTAAGCTAGAAGCCGAAGCTAAAATCAAGTATGACTCCATAGGCAAGCTAGCTGTTGAAAAGGCTGAGGGTAAATATGTGATAGAGAACTATCAATCTGAATGCTCAGCCATTTCAAAAAG